>CM077086.1:22531012-23835578 GCA_039513925.1 Platanthera zijinensis | reverse complement strand
AAATCTGAAGCGGCAGAGCTATTCCACGATGGATGAGCAGCATTCATCATCAGAGAAGAAACTTAAAATAGGCGGAGATGGAGAGGTTTGCCTCGGAGATGTTCTTCACCAGGAGAGACTTACCAGCTCTCGGTAACTTTTTCCCCTGTCAATAGAATTAGAGCAATGTTAAAAGCACATCTAAACAGGCTATTAACACACCAATAAATTTTCTAAAAAAACACAAAAATCCTAACGCATGGAGCTTTAAGCGCACACCAAAAGGCAATCGTCCGCCCCCTTTGTTCTCGCAACGCTGTTATGAAATCGGATCGAGTTCGCGGTAGCGCAATGAAATTTAATCGAGCACGCGAAGTAGTGCAAAATAAAATACGGAACGAGATTTCAAGCACACACACAGACGACACAATCAATTTACGTGATTCGGAGAGAAGCTCCTATGTTCACGGGAGAGCACCGGAGAAAGATCTACTATAATCAGAGAATTTAGTACAGAGTTTACGCTGAAATCACAAAGATGGGAGACACACCAAGAGAAATCGTCTGATTTGGAACTGGAAGCTATCGCCCGGCGATGGCGATATCGTCGGGCGGTATCGCACGAACAGTGTTCGTCTTCTTCGCGGAACCGCTTGCGTCGCCGGCCTCCAGAGATTCTCCGTCTGAGAACTGCCGCCGATCTGATGATCCTCCTGGACCGATCACCGGAATTGCAAAAGGGTCTCCGATTTGCTTGCGGTCGAACCGCCCAGGAGGAAGAACCTTCGTACGCCGCCGTTGTACCTCCTTTGGCCGGCAGGGTAAGGAATGAACTTCTCCTCTCTTGATCTCCTGTTTCTCTCTTGTATATAGCCCTAGAGTTATCCCCTCTATATATAGTTTTGAGGATGAGGAGGTTGTCAAAACGAGGCTCAGCCGAAATAGAAAGAGTATCTCTGGAAGAATATTTTTCTCATAATGATATTATAAATATAGGACTCCTCCAAAATCAGAAATTATCGAGACACACGGATTGATGAGGTGTCACAATCTAACAATCTCCACCTTGACGCCTCAAATAACGAACTCCACCTACAGCCTGGATCTTCTCCCTCCGACGTCCTACCCCCTCTCCCCGGGGTCATCCCAATCGGCATGCGTGAATGTGAGCCAAGTCAAGGCAGTGCTTGAACTTGACTCCTGTTAGTGGCTTGGTCAGCATGTCCGCAACGTTGTCCTCCGTGGGCACCTTTAGTAACTGAATGTCTCCACTCCCAACAAACTCTCTCAACTTATGGTAGCGCACATCAATGTGTTTGTCCTGGCGTGATAGACCGGGTCTTTAGCCAGACAAATTGCACTCTGGCTGTCGCAGTGCAACTTCACCGCCTCCTGAGAAATCCTGAGTTTTTTGGCGAGACCTTTGAGCCAGATGGCCTCTTTTGCATCTTCCACCGCAGTAATGTACTCCGCCTCTGTTGTAGATAGAGCCACGATGTCCTGAAGAGTTGCTTTCCAACTAATAGAGCCTCCACCTAGAAGGAAGATATACCCGGAAGTGGATCTCCTCCTATCGAGGTCGCCAACATAGTCGGAATCGACGTAGCCCTCTAGAGCACTGACATCCTTGCTCTTTTGGAAGACTAGACCAAAATCTGACGTTCCTTTCAAGTACCGCAAAATCCACTTAACTGCTTCCCAATGTTGTCGCCCTGGATTCCCATATATCTACTGACAACGCTCACAGCCTGAGCGATATCTGGTCTCGTACAATCATCGTGTACATTAAGCATCCTACCGCAATAGCGTACGGTACCCTGAGCATCTTTTGGCGTTCCTCTTCTGAGTCTGGACACTGCTGTAATGATAATCTGAACTGCTTTCCGAACGGAATCGTGACTGCTTTAGATTTCATCATACTAAACCTTTCCAGAACCTTCTGAATATAGCCTGCTTGAGAGAGCCAAAGCATGCCTCGCTTTCTGTCGCGCATGATTTCCATCCCAAGGATTTTTTGTGCGTGACCCAAATCCTTCATTTCAAACTCAGCATGTAGCTTTTGCTTCAGTGATTTGATCTCCTGAGCTAACTTGAAAGTAATCAGCATATCGTCGACATATAACATCAGAATTAGAATGTCTCCATTTGATATAAATCTATAGTAGACGCAGCTGTCGTACTGGCTCCTACTGTAACCTTGTGAAGTCATAAAGGCGTCGAACCTCTTGTACCACATCCTCGGAGCCTGCTTCAGACCGTAGAGAGATCTTTTCAGCTTGCACACCTTTTTCTAGTCACCGGGTCAAATGAACCCCTCAGGTTGCAGTATGTAGATCTCTTTCTCTAAGTTGCCGTGAAGAAAAGCCATCTTCACGTTCATTTGCTCCAACTCCATGTCATACGTCGCCACCATAGCAAGTAGCGCCCTTATGGAAAAGTGCTTCACCACGGGTGAGAAGATTTCATCAAAATCAACACCCCTCTTCTACACAAACCCTTTGCAACGAATCCGGCCTTGTACCTCCATTGGTCCTTTCCTGATGTGCACTCCTTCTTTCTGAACACCCACTTGGAGCAGATTGCCTTGGCCCCTTTGGGTAGACTAACCAGCTCCCAAGTCTGGTTATTTTGAAGTGAATTCATCTCCTCCAGCATAGCTGCTTCCCACTAAGAGCTATCTCTGCTCTCTATAGCTTCTTGATATGACCCGGTGTCTGAGGAGATCACCTGAAAGGCGTATGCTACAATGTCCTGTAGCCTGAGAGGTAGTCTGACCTCTCTACTCGCCCTTTCTCTAGCAATTGAGTACGGCTCCACACTAGTAGGTTGCACAACATCAGTATCCTCCAAGTCGGAGGAATCACCATGATCGTCAATGTTGTCACTTCCTTCCAGCTCCACCTCCAGTGGTGTGAGGAGTCTTCTCCACCTCTTTAGATTGAGACTGAGACTTCTTAAGCATAGAAGCCTCATCGAATATAACGTCGCACTTCACCTCCAACTTCTTGGTTTCAGGGTTCTAGAGCTTGAATCCCTTCGTGTCGGCCTTTTGGCCGAGATAGATGCACCTTCTAGACTTAGCATCCAGCTTCGTCCTCTCTGAGTCCTGCATCAGTGTGTACACAGGGAAACCAAACATGTGAATATCAGAATAATCAACGGAAGTACCTGACCAAACATCCTGTGGGGACTTCAGATCCAGTGACATCGATGGAGACCGATTCACTAGATAGGATATCGTATGTACAACCCCGTATCCGGCGAGTGGGGCAGCATGGGGCAGATCTGCCGAGCCCCGCCTAAGCCTTGGGCCAGATGTGCCCTGGCGCCGAGTTCACTCGACGCCCCAGCCTTGGCAGCGAGTTCAGTTGGCGCCCCAACCTTGGCGTCGAGTTCTGTCGGCGCCCTAGCCTTGGCGCCGAGATCACCGACGCCCCTGCCCCGCCCCGGTCAGTTCGCCTCGGCACCCGGACAACTCGCAGGGGTTCGCCGAGCCCAGTTCGACGAACCTTTAGCCGATCGTCGAGCCCAAGACAAGCGAGTAGGGCGGGCCGAGTCCATACTCGCTAAGTATCAAGCTGAGGCGACGAGTACCAGCTCCATCAGGCACTCGCCACCCTTGCCGAGTAGGGACCATTGAGGGCGACTCACCCAATCTGTTGTGAGGTGCTTTTTACCGTTTTGCCCTCGCTGGCTTGCCCATAGCCATTTAGAATACCGGAGTCTCGCTGTTGGCAGACCCAGGTGGGCTGCACATAGCCGTTCAGAACAGCGGAGGTTGGCTATTTGCAGGCCGTTTTCAGAAATCTATAAATAGGACCCAAGGGATACCTCAGAAGGCACGCTTACTTGTCTCCAAAGTCCCCCCAACGTTTCCTGAGGTACCTTAGCCCGACACTTGGTTAAGGAGGGGAAGCGCTCAGTGATCTTCCGAGTGTGTGGTGGGTCCTCCTCGCCGAGCCCTTGGGTCCTTTCCCATCCCAGTTCCTTCTTCCCAGCTTTCCATCTCGTAGAAGAGAAGTAGGTGTGCGATCACCCCTTCCCCAAGGGTGAACTCTACAAGAGACTGATTTTCGGTTTCAACATTCTGGTGCGGTGAGCGTGGAGAGTGATCAGCACAGAAAGTCTTCAACAAGCTCAATGACTGGAGGAGAAGGGGAAGGATCGGACATGACCGACTCGCCACCCCCTCCCCTCTCGCCACAATGGGGATGCTCGAGGACTTCAGGTAGGAGGTGCTCGACTTGGTCCGATTCGCACTCGGTGTGCGTGCTGAGTGCTCGACTCCGGCGATTCCGGTTCTCGCGGATCCGGCACTCGGCGAGGTTGCTCCCGCTAGGCGAGCAGGGAAGGAGGTCGCCGAGGAAGGCCGGGGTGCCGAGCTCCCCGGGCGAGTGCTTTTCCCAAACTCGGGGAGCAGCGGCAGGTTCGACGAGATGGGGGCGCGATACCCTCCAGCTCGCCCAGTGGGGGGAGACAGCCCCTTCAGCGAGTTGGTCTCCTTTGCACCGGTCCCGGATGGTTTCAGGGAGCTCGAGATGTCCTACTACACCGGGAAGGGGGACCCGGTCCAGCACGTCCAGTGGTTTGAGGATGTGGTCTCGATCCAACAGATGTTGGATGGATTTAAGTGCAGACTCGTTGCCATCACTCTGAAAGAGAAGGCAAGGGAGTGGTTCCACCAGCTGCCGGTCAATTCCATCTACTGCTTCGAGGACCTATGCCGGGGGTTCATGTTGAGATTCACCACCTCCAAGATGAGGAAGAGGGAGTCGGAGTCCCTGTTCCGCATCAAGCACGGAGTGAACGAGACCTTGGGTAGCTATATCGATCGCTTCCAGGAGGAGGTCACCCAGGTTCAGGAAATGTCGGGACACACTCTGATGATGGCTTTCACCCTGGGGTTGCAGCAGGATTTTTTCCGAATGGAGCTGAAGAGGATCCCGCCCCTCTCCTACGAGGAGTTGATGGAGAGGGCGGCGAGAGAAGTCGACGGGGAGGCGTCGAACCCGGAGTTTGCCCGGAGGCTAGCCAGGTGGGCTACGGAGGAGGAGAGGCCCAGAGGGGATAGAGGTCAGGAGGAGAGGAGAGCTGAGCCCCGGCGAAGGGAGCAGCCACAGCAGCAGATGCAGCAGAAGCCCGGGTGGGGGCGCCAGGAGCCGAATCACTGGCTAGGGTGGAGGCCCGAGTGGCAAGAGCAGGGGGAGAGGAGAGGGTTCCATGGAGGGGACAATCGTCAGGGAGGCTAAGGCAAGTTTTACCCTTAGGGCGGGAGACAGGCTCAGAGGCCGCCTCTTCCCGACCAGGAGCAGGCCATGACCATAGCCATGGCGGAGAGAAGGAGAGCAGCGCGGAGGAGAAGAAGGGATGTTAGGGTGGAGGTGTCATACTGTGACTTCCATCGGGAGGAAGGGCACGCCACGCTCGGAGGAGGACCGGTGTGAGGACCGGGTGGATGTTGGGACCAGGGGAAGGATCAGGATGATCCACGGAGGGGCAGGTGTCGAGGCTTCCCGCAAGGCAAGCCTCTATACTTTGTACCGAAGGAGTGTCACCTCCACGTTCCTGATAAGTCACTAATTATAGTTATTTTTATATAGTTTTTATTTAATTAATAATAAGATTACAATTATATTTTAGTAATTATGGTTCTAATTGCTTTATTTTCATATTTCAGGTCAATCTGGGTTGTGAATAGCAATTTGGAGCTTGCAGGACTGATCAGGAGTTGAAACGGAGAAAATGAACATTTTTGGTCACGGATAGTTGAACTTCAAATGGTCATAACTTTCAAACCAGGAAGAGTTACGGGACGTGCAACCAGTCAACGGAAAGAGGATGACGTCCTCTACAAATCTGGAGAGTTTCACAAGTACACACCTCCACGACACGGGCGTGTCTAGGGCGTGAACACGTGCGTGTCTAGTTCAAAAAAATAGTTTTCTCCAGAAATCTTCCGGGGCAATTCTGGAACATTTCCCAAGTACACGCTCCCTATCACGGGCGTGAATTATGACGTGACCTATCCGAAACTGCCGAATTGATCCCAAATTGTACCGTTTCCAGCCGTTTGCTGACCCGGTCAGTACACGCCCTATGTCACGCCCGTGACCAAGGGCGTGACCTCTTCAGCAACGCTAGAATTACTTCCCGCCGTTTCCTGTAACAGACTAGACACGCCCTAGGTCACGGGCGTGACCTAGGGCGTGACCCGCAAAACGACGACTTTTGGCGGTCTTTCTCCAACGTTCCCGGGTTTTCAAGTCAGCGGTTACCGAGCCTTGCACACCCTAGGGCGTGACTCCCAAACAAAAAAAATCTATAAATTCCAGATGAGTTCAGAAGCTCAGAAGGAGGATTAGGAGCTAGTTTTAGGTCTATGTTGTAGCTTAGTTTATCTTTTTTATGCATCTCTTTCTTGTACTCCTCATTCATAACTTAATTTTATTTTCAAGGAATTTACTTTTAACAATCATGTTTTCTTGTCATGTACCTCCCTTTTCTTGTATATTTAGATAAAATAATATTAATTTGCGTGAGTAGAAGTACTCAACATGTCCTGAGTCTAATACGATATTTCCTATAATATATTTTGATAGGTACACTTGCCTAATTGAGATTTTAGTTTGGATAATATTTTAAAACTATAGAAAATTTATATCAAGTTTTTGACGTTGTTGCCAGGGATTTATTTTGTTGATATTTTGAAAGCGCAAATGTTATTACTTTTATCATTTTTTTTCTCTACCTCAATTCTCTTTTCTTTTTCTTTTTAAATTCATTTCTATTAGGGAACGGTTGTGTTTATTTTCTTTTATTAAAAAAAATGTTATCTCAATTGACCGCTAAGATTGTCGAGCTTACGCACAAAGTTAATTTTTTGCAAGCCGCAAAAAAACGTCAAATTTTTTGTTATTATTGTGGTGGTTTTCATCATAGTGAATATTGTTATCATTCTAATTATTACAAAAATCTTTCTTATGAAAATAATTTTTATAATAATTATGATAATAACTATTGTCACTCTTATGACAATTCTTTTTCTAATTTTCATGAAAATAATTTTTCCAATTCTTCTAATTTTCATGAAAATAATTTTTCGAACTTAAACGAGAATAATTATTTTGATTAAATAATTCTTCTTCCACCTCGGCTGCTGGTTTTTCTTGTTCGCAAGATAAATCAGAAATTTCCCCGAGTTATGAGAATAATTATTTCGATCCGAATTTTTATTCTTCTTTTATCACACAACACACTTCTTCTTCTAATTTTGGGGACTTTACACAATTTCAAGTTGATCCCCCCTAAAATTTAGAAGAAATTATTTCTTGTTCTAATAATTTTTCTTCTTCTTTAAAAATTTCACCTATGGCGGAACATGAATCTTCATGTACCCCCTTGTTGTCTTATTCAGAAGAGCAAAAAGAATTATTATATCAAAAATTTATTAATATTATAGGCACACTTGATGAAGTAGAAGAAGAACATGTTTCTCCTCCTACTCCTCCAATTTTTTCTCATATTAATGAATCACAATGCACAATTTTTGACTTTTTAGGATCGAAAATTTATGAAAAAGATGCGTCCGATGATTTTATTTTAAATAAATTTCCGGACGAAAAATTATTTTTATAAAATAAACAACCGGAGCCTAATCTTATACCTTCGCAAGAGTCTCCTCCTTGCGAAGCTTTTTCTGAAACGTTTGCTTTTGATTTTCCTTATACTAATGATTTTCATGTAGAAGATGAGCCGTTGGAATTAAACGTCATCCACGATCCATTTACCGCTCCTCTACAAAACTTCAAATCACCTCAGGTATGGCTAAGTGATTTGAATTTACTTTTTTAAGTCAACTACTACAACAAGGAAAATCAAGAAGAAAACGGAAGAGAAGTCGGGCAAACAACTTTGGTCTCATTACCAAAGCGTGAATTAAGGGAGTTGCCCGTTCATTTTAATTTTTATTTTCCTTTTTCCTAATCCGAACCATCTAGCTTAAAGACGGGAAAAAGAAAAGCTCTCTTGGGAGATACCCTTTGCTTATCCATGCATTTTATTATTATTTTTAAATATAAATATATATATAATTTATTATTATTGTTTTTTTCTCCCCCCCCCCCTTACTTGACATATAAATATTGAGGACAATGTTTATTTTTAAGTATGAGGGTAGAATGTCCTTTTTTTAAAAAAAAAGTTTTAAAAAATTTGACATAAAATATAATAAATCCCTACTTACTTTTTGTGATTTCTAAAAATATATTTTGAGTTTATTTATATGAATTTTTATAATTTTTGATTTTCTAATCTTTTATTTCATCATAGTTAGTCAAATTGAATTTTTAGGTGATTTGATTTTAAAAAATAAACTTATGAATTAAATTTGTTTAGAGTACCTTATTTACTTCTTTTTCTCTTAATTGTAATTAGTTTCAATTTTATAGTGCTTAATTTAACAATCTTTAGATTTTAATTATAATCACTTGTGCTTTAAAAATTCTTAGAAAATTTTAATTTATTATAGTTGCTCTCTAATTATTTTAATTTAATCTAAAATTTGTTTAGCTTTCCCTTGTTTTTAATTTTTTTTGTTAGATCATATGTCATGAGGATAAGAGGATAAAATTCATTATCCCTTGGTACATATATGCAATTTTCTTTTTATTGTTAGAACATATGTCATGGAATCTAGCATTCTTTGGTACACATATGCAACCCCTAAAAAAAAAATAAAGATGGAGTAATAAGATAAAATTCATTACTCTTTATTATTCTGTTTTTATTTGAAGAGAAAAAAAAAATATTTGTTCATATGTCATGAGAAATGATAGAATAAAATTCATCATTTTCTTTGTAAACATATGCAAATATCAAAAAAAAAGGGCACGGGGTGAGATGATAAAATTCATCACCTCAATTTAAGATCCACTTCATAGTCCTTGTTCCTAAAAACCTTTAGTCAATGTAATTATTTTAGACTTAAATTAAAATATTAAGAGAGCATAAGTAGTAGTTTAAATTTTTTTCTTCAAGTTTCTTTTTAGTTAAAAAGTGTGAATAATTCTAATTTAATTTTGTTGGCTAAATCACTTTATTTTGAATTCTAATTAATTTTTATGAGAAATTTTTGACTAAATATCTTTCTCTTTACATTTTAATTTCATAGTTTAGAACTTAATCTTGAATTCCTAAAGTTTATTTTTAACTCTCTTTTGATTTAATAAAATTTTCGTTTAATTAAAAAATATATTAATTTCTTATAAGTACTTCTCATAGTTTTGCTCTGGAATAGCAAAAGATTAAGTTTGAGGTTATTTGATAAGTCACTAATTATAAATATTTTTATATAGTTTTTATTTAATTAATAATAAGATTATAATTATATTTTAGTAATTATGGTTCTAATTGCTTTATTTTCATATTTCAGGTCAATCTGGGTAGCGAATAGTAATTTGGAGCTTGCAGGACTGATCAGAAGTTGAAACGGAGAAAATGAACATTTTTGGTCATGGATAGCTGAACTTCAAATGGTCATAACTTTCAAACTAGGAAGAGTTACGAGACGTGCAACCAGTCAACGGAAAGAGGACGACGTCCTCTACAAATCTGGAGAGTTTCACAAGTACACGCCCCCACGACATGGGCGTGTCTAGGGCGTGTCTAGTTCAAAAAAACAGTTTTCTCCAGAAATCCTCCCGGGGCAATTCTGGAACATTTCCAAAGTACACGCCCCCTGTCACGGGCGTGACCTACCCGAAACTGCCGAATTGATCCCAAATTGTATTGTTTGCTGACCCGGTCAGTACACGCCCTATGTCACGCCCGTGGCCAAGGGCATGACCTCTTCAGCAATGCCAGAATTACTTCCCGCCGTTTCTCCTTCCCGCCGTTTCCTGTAACAGACTAGACACACCCTAGGTCACGGGCGTGACCCGCAGAACGACGACTTTTGGCGGTTTTTATCCAACCTTCTCGGGTTTTCAAGTCAGCAGTTACCGAGCCTTACACGCCCTAGGTCACGGGCGTGACCTGGGGCGTGACTCCCAAGTAGAAAAATCTATAAATTCCAGATGAGTTCAGAAGCTCAGGAGGAGGATTAGGAGCTAGTTTTAGGCCTATGTTGTAGCTTAGTTTACCCTTTTTATGCATCTCTTTCTTGTACTCCTCATTCATAACTTAGTTTTGTTTTCAAAAAATTTACTTTTAACAATCATGTTTTCTTGTTTATGTACCTCCCTTTTCATGTCATGTACCTAATTTTCTTAGCGCTTGATCAAGACAATCTTTGAATAAAACAAACTTTATTTATTTTCTCAAAAACGTGTCAAACTCTCTATTTTTGTTCGCTATCGTTTTATCTTTGATTTATTTTGTATCGAATTTTTATTTCGCGAATTTGTTTTTTCGATCCTAGATCCGTATCTTAAATGACCGAGAGGTTGCGGATACGAGTAGATCACTCAAGGATAAAAGGAGTTGAATGCACTTCTCGAGAGAGGACGACATAAATCTTCCGGATTGGAGTCAAATCCAATAATGAGGTTCACCGCCTAAAGCAAGCTTAGAGGTTTCGACTGGCCGAGAGGTCTTAATCGATCAACCTAAGGTTAGTCAGAAGCATGAGCTTGAGAGAGACGCTTTAGTACTTTAGGAACCTCCACAGTCGAAGTAAGTAATTAGGAGTTTGTACTTTTACTATTTCATGAAGGTTTATTTTAGTTCAAAGTGAGTTTAGATCAAGTGCTACTTTTTATTTAATTTTCTTCATTTAGTTAAAATAATCTCTTTTTATATTTAGATAAAATAATATTAATTTACGTGAGTAGAAGTATTCAACAGGCCCCGAGTCTAATACGACATTTCCTATAATATATTTCGACAGGTACACTTGCCTATTTGAGATTTTAGTTTGGATAATATTTTAAAACTATAGAAAATTTATATTAGTCCCAGACCCCACCCCTGGAGGAGAAGATCACCTTCTCGAGGAAGGATATGCCGGATCACGAGGATCCATTTTGTGATGCGCTGGTCATCCAAATAGCCATCGAGAACTTCACCATTGCCCGGATTCTCGTCGACAATGGGAACTCAGTCAACGTCATCTTTAAGAAAGCGTTCGACGCGATGAAGGTGGAAGCGAAGAGGGTACTTGCCTCAGACGGACCCTTGTTCGGGTTCTCAGGGGAGAGTAAGGAGGTAGAAGGTGGAGTGAGACTCCAAGTCACGCTGAGGGGGCAGTCCCGCACTTGCAAGTTCGTCATTGTGGACGCCCCCAGCAGCTACACCGCCATCTTTGGGAGACCCCTCATCAGCGCCTTCCGCTGCGTCCCCTCGTCCTTCCACCAATGCCTGAAATTCAACATCTAGGGGGTCCAGGTCCGGGTCCGCGGAGACCCTAAGACGGCAAGGGAGTGCTACATCACCGTCGTGAACTCTATCACATGGCAAGAGGGCGCCGAGGAGATGGGGCGAAGGATGGAAGAGGCGGAGCAGGAGGCTGACCAAAAGGAGATGGAGGTAGAGGTGACCCGCCCTCGGGAGGAGGAGGTGGAAGAAGTCCGGGAACCGGCCGAGGCAATGGCCGTGATGGAAGCTGATGAGGTCCTCGCCCCGGAGGGGATGATGTTGAAGAATGGGGAGAGCAGTCTCGTTTGGAGGCGGCGGAATAGGTGGTGGAGATGGAGGTTCTCACCCTCGGAGGCAGGGTGGAGAAGGTCCGCGTCAGCAGAGGGATGACCCCGGAGGCTCAAGGCAGGGTGCTGGAGTGCATCCGGAAGAATGTGGACATCTTCGCCTGGAGTGCCGCGGAGATGCCAGGGATCGATGCGGACGTGGCCTGCCATCGCCTCAACCTGGATCCGGAGGCTCGCCCCATCCAGCAGAAGAAGAGGTCCACGGCGGACAAGTTGGCTGAGCCAATCCGGGAGGAGGTGGCTAAGCTCCTCAAGGCCGGCTTTGTATCCGAGATCCAATACCCCGGCTGGGTCTCCAATGTTGTAATGGTTAAAAAAGGAGATGGACGGTGGAGGATGTGTGTTGATTTCTCTTTACTTACTAAAGCATGCCCTAAGGATTGTTATCCGTTGCTTTGGATCGACGCGCTGGTTGATTCAGCCGTCGATTTTCTTGTAATGAGTTTCCTAGATGTTTTTTCAGGTTATCATCAGATCAGGATGCACCCTCCCGACATCAAGGATGTCTCCTTCATCACATGAGATGGATGATATTGTTATAAAATGATGCCCTTTGGGCTAAAAAAACGCAGGGGCGACCTACCAGAAGATGATTGACAGGGTCTTCCGAGAGCAGAAGGGGAGAAACCTGGAGGTGTTTGTAGATGACCTCATGATCAAGAGCCTGAACGTCGACTCTCACCTCCGGGACTTGGAAGAGACTTTTACCACTCTCCGTAAATATAAAATGAGACTGAACCCCTTGAAGTGCATTTTCGGGGCGAGCAGGGGCAAGTTCCTGGGGTATTTCCTCACCCCTGCCGGCGTAGAGCCCAACCCGGGCAAGGTGAGGGTGATTATAGAGTTGGGGTCGCCACGGAATGCCAAGGAAGTGCAGCGGTTGACAGGGAAGCTAGCAGGGTTGAGCAGGTTCCTCACCCGGGCTGGAGAGAAGTGCTCTCCCTTCTTCAAGACTCTGAGGGGAGGTCAGAAGTTCGAGTGGACCTTAGAGTGCGAAGAGGCATTCTAGGGCTTGAAGAGGCAGCTTACTCAGGCCCCCCTGCTTCAAGGGCCAAAGGAGGGGGAGAACCTATCCTTGTATCTGGGGGTCGGGGCGGAGGCCCTGAGCTCTGTTTTGGTTCGGGAAGAGGGGAAGAAACAACTCCCAATTTACTATGTTAGTCGGGTCTTGAGGAAGGCAGAGCTTCGGTAACCCATCTTGGAAAAGCTGGCCTTTGCTCTCATTATTTCAACCCGGAGGCTCCGGCCCTACTTCCAGACACACTCGATCCGAGTGGTGACTGACCACCCCCTCCACAACATCTTCGAGGGGGTGGAGCACTCAGGCTGGTTGGCCAAGTGGTCGGTAGAGTTGAGTGAATTCGACATCTCATTTTTCCATCGCCTTTCGATCAAGGTACAAGCAATGGCCGAATTCCTGACAGATTATGTGGTGGAAGTGGCAGAGGCGGAGCTCCACCACCCAGTCCCTTGGAGGGTGATGGTGGACGGCGCGTCGGGAAGGCATTCCCTGGGAGTGGGGGTGATCTTGGAGAGCCCACAGGGGATGAGGATTGAGCAAACGGTAGTAGTGCACTTCCCCATCACCAACAATCAGGCCGAGTACGAGGCAGTAATCGCGGGGCTCCGTCTAGCTAGGGAGTTGGGGGTGCATGATGTGGAGGTCATCACTGACTCCATGGTGGTGGCCTCCCAGATCAACGGAGAATTTGAGGCAAGGGAGCCAACTCTGCAGCTGTACTTGGCAAAGGTGAAGGTGATCATCGGGATATTTCAGACCTTTTCCATCCGGCATGTCCCTCGGGAGAAGAGTGAGCAAGCGGATCAGCTAGCTAAGCATGGCCCCCGGGTGGGGGGCACCGTCACAAATCTCTTCCGTCTATCGATCGAAGAGGGGGGAGCTGGTGGAGGTGGAGCAGCACCCCTCATGGATGGATTCGTTCACGACCTTCTTGTCCACGGGGGAGTATCCGGAGGGGATGGACAGGAAGAAGCTCAAGTACAAGTCGGCATACTACCTCATGCGCGACGGACAGCTATACCGAAAGACCCTCTCGGGAATGTTGGCACGTGTGGCCGAGGGGGAGGTCTCAAGGATTTTGGAGGAGGTCCACTCTGGGGAATGTGAAAGCCACTCTGGGAGCCGGACCTTGGAAGGGAGGATCATCAGGCAAGGGTACTTTTGGCCGACCCTGGGCCATGACGCGACAAAGTTCACAAAGGAATGTCATAAGTGTTAGCTATTCGCTCCCCTCCAGCTGCAACCGGCCCAACACCTAAGGAGTATCACGGCTCCCTAACCATTTGCAATCTGGGGAATGGACCTGGTCGGACCCTTCCCCCAGGCCAGCGGCCAGAGAAGGTTTTTACTAGTGATGATCGATTATTTCTCCAAGTGGCTGGAAGTTAAGGCGTTGGCCAAGGTGACCTCCCAGGTCGTTAGGAACTTTGTATGGGGGGAGATCATCTGCCGTCACGGGTTGCCACAGGACATTGTCACGGACAATGACCCTCAGTTTGCCAGCGCCGAGTTCATCAGCTTTTGCGGGTAGCTCGGGATCGATCTCAGGTTCGTCTCGGTTCATCACCCCAGGAGCAATGAGAAGGTGGAAGCAGCGAACAAGATCATCATCAACCTCCTCAAAAAGAAGGTAGAGAACTTAAAAGGTAACTGGGTGGAGCAGCTCCCCTCGATCCTCTGGGCCCTCAGAACCACACCCAACACGGCCACAGGAGAAACCCCCTTCAAACTTTCCCATGGGTGCGAGACGGTGCTCCCCATAGAGTTCGAGGTCCGAACGCCTCGGGTGGTCGAGGCAGAAGAAGGTAGGGAGGAATGGAGAGTTGAGAACGAAGAAGAGCTACGACTCTCCCTCGACATGGTTGAAGAGCTGCGTGACCTCTCTGCCATCAGGCAAGAGGAAGTGAAAAGAAGAATGACAAAATACTTTGACAAGCACGTCAGAGTCAAACAATTCGCGGAAGGGGACTTGGTCTTGAGAAAAGTAGATGCTGCAGGGAGGTCAGCCGTAGTGGGGAAAATCAACCCCAACTGGGAAGAGTCATACATAGTGCAAGAGGCCTTGAAGTCGGGAGGGTATCACCTTCGGGTGGAGTCTGACCCAGACCCCGAGAAGATCCCGCTGCCACGCTCCCATCAAGCTGGCAGGGCTGGAAGTCACTCGGAGGAGTCTGCCCCAGGCCCCGAGCAGATCCCGCTGCAAGACCCCCATCAAGCTGGCAGGGCTGAAAGTCACACGGAGGAGTCTGCCCCAGACTCCGAGCAGATCCCGCTGCAAGACTCCCATCAAGCTGGCAGGGTTGGAAGTCACTCGGAGGAGTCTGCCCCAGATCCCGAGCAGATCCCGCTGTCAGGCTCCCATCAAGCTGGCAGAGCTGGAAGTCACTCGGAGGAGTCTTCCCCAGATCCCGAGCAGATCCCGATGCCAGGCTCCCATCAAGCTGGCAGGGCTGGAAGTCACTCGGAGGAGTCTACCCCAGACCTCGAGCAAATCCCGCTGCCAGACTCCCATCAAGCTGGCGGGGCTGGATGTCACTCGGGGGAGTCCACCCAGACCCCGAGAGTCAAGCTGCACGCCGTTATGACTTGGGGAATAAGCCCAGAAGATGCTCAACACCCACCGTCACGCTCCCGCCTAGCTAATTGGTCTGTTGGTAGCACTCAGAAGTAAAAACACTCGGGATCCCAAGGAAAGAGGGAGGGGTCTAGCGCGCAGACGGGTCAGGCACTCGCAAGCGAGGCTAGCGCTGGCAGCGAGTCGAGCGCTTGCAGGCGAGTCAGGCGCCCGCAGGCGAGGCGAGTACCCACAGGCGAGTCGAGAACTCGCGGACCTAGCGACTATCGACGCTCCTCGACTAACAGAAACAAGCATCCTAACTCGGCATACTCTCAACAGAAGCAAACTCGGCAAAAGATCACCCAGGAAGAAAAGAAGATAAAAAAAATTCTTTACAATTTAATTTTCATTTTCATTTTACGACTGTTACATGCTAAGAACTCGCCTGCGCGAGGTAATAAAAAAGGGAGAAAGAAGAAGAAAACAATAAAAAGACTGGCTCAGCTCTCGCCCTCCTCCCCAGATGTGCGGCCTTCCCCGCCTCCGTGCTCTTGGCTCTTGCCCATCTCCCTGAAGAGCGAGGCGAAGCTATCCTCCTTCTCGCCAGGTGGGCTCGGCGGGAATAGGCCTGACATTAGGTCCCGGACTGCGACTTCTTCGCAACCCTCTGACAGTATCCCCGTACCCCTCATGGCATCCAGAAGGCACTCGGCGGACTCAATCGAATTGACTCGCAGCCGCTCTGTGACCTCCTTCTGGCCAAAGATCTGCGGCCTCCGGAAGGGGTAGGGGGACTCGCCACCACCCGCGGGGACAAGAAGCTCCGCCTGCTGAAGGAGCTCATCGTGAAGCCCCCGGTTCTGCTCCTTTAGCCGCTCCACCTCGGCCTCCAGCTGAGCGGTGCGAGCCTCCTGTTCAGTATCATGCATCCCCTGCTCGCCTGAGCGAGTTTCCTGCTCGGCAAGGCGAACTCGCAGCCGAGCGACCTCCTCCTCCAACCCGGAGGCGCGGTTCTGCAACTCGCGCGCGGCCTCGATATCCCGAGGATCGAAGACTAAGCACCAATACCGAAAAATCATCTAAGTAAAAAAGGAAAGGGATGGCCGACACTTACCAACCCGCCTGCGGCTTTTGCGAGTAGGTCCTCGGCAATACCGCACCGCCTCGTTTCATCGGTGGCCTTGTCCTTCGCAATGTCGCACTCCTGCTCGGCCTTCGACAGGAGCCGACTGAGGTTGAAGCCACGACGCACCATCATGTGGTGCAGCTCGAAGGACCGCAAGTGGGCCTGCAGGCCCTCGCGACCCAGCTGGCGAGGGGTCATGTGCCTGTAGGCCTCGGCGCCGTCACGACCGTAAAGGCCGAAGGCGAGTGCGTAGGCGTGGCTGGTGGGAGGTTGGCGAGTACCCCAGGAAGGGTGGCGAGTAGAAATGGAGACCCGGTGGGCCGCTCCATCCCACTTGATCATCGGCTCGCCGGCCGAATCCTTGTACCTCTCCCCCATGCCGAACAGGGGGTGTTCCTTGGGCAGGCCCAACTCGCGGGGCACCAGTCCTCCCGCATCCTTAGGGGAGGAGGCTCGCGCTCTCGGCGATCCCTCCCCAATAACTCCTTCAATGGGCTCTCCGACGAGGCGTCGGGGGGGGGGGGGTCTCGGGCAGGTCCATATACTTGGGGGACCGCCTCTCCCCCAGGGAGACGACCTTGGTCCACTTCTTCTTGCGGTCCGGAGGCCGGCGGGACGAGTCCGACCCCCCGAGGACCAGCCGCTTCTTGCTGGAGGAGGGTAGGGACGCCGCCGCGTCGTCTCGGCAGGCCAGAGCCGCCGCCCACGCGAGCTGGAGTGGGTCGGGGTAGAGCCCCGAGTCCGCAAAGGGCAGATTCTCGGGGATGAGCCATTCCCCTGTAGAAAAGACTTAGTCTGATTTGTCATTGTTGTCTCTGTCGAGCTCGGCAAAAGCGGTAGGGAATCTGAACATACCTTCACCAGGGAGGACATGTAGAAGGGAGTCGAGGCCTCGGCGAAGGTAGGCGACCTCGAAGTCTTTGTGGAGGAAAAATTTGTGGAGGTCGGCGTCGTTGCCCGACACCGATGGGGGACGGTATAACTCATCGGCCTTCTGCTGGGGCGAGAAGTGGACGTTGCCGAGATCGCCCTTGATGAAGACGATCTTGATCATCAAGTTGTGATGCTTGTTCGCGACCTCATGAACTTTTATAAGGGTGTCGCTGAAGAAGGTGACCCCGTCGGTAGTAGCCTTGTAAGAGAACAACTTGCGGAAGACCGTCAAATTAAACTCTATCCGCTCGTGGCGGAGGTAGCAGACGAACGCGACCATCATAGCGATGACGTTCAGGTTCAGCTGCGCGGGTACCACACCATAGTATTTCAGCATCTGGCGGATTTCTGGCCAGAGAGGCAGGCGCAACCCCATCTCGAAGTGCGAGATGGGGAAGGCGAGTTCGTCTGGGTAGAAAGAATTGATGGCCTCGTGCTCGGCAGGAAGGTGAGCTGTGAAGCCGGAGGGGATGAAATCGGCCATGCATTCGGCGAGCTCCTCCGCCGTGGTGTTCCCCTCAAAAAAGCAGTGCTCGGAAAAATGCTGAGCACATTTGGCCCTCCCGTCGGAGTCGGGATTCCCTTTGCCCATGCCTGCCAAGATCAAGAACACAAGCGGCAGGGAACGCAAGCAAAGAGAAAGTACGGAGGCAATAAAGGTGTGACAGGGGTTGGTGGGGAGGCCTATTTATAGGGGGAGGAATTCGGGGCCACCCCAGCTCGCCTACCCCAGCTCGCCTACTCCAGCTCGCCTACTCCAGCTTGCCTACCCCAGCTCGCCTACTCCAGCTCGCCTACTCTAGCTCGCCTACTCGCCGACTCTACCTCACCGACTGCCGAGGACCAACCCATCGCTATGGCGAGACGGGACCGACGAGACGCCGACGGTTATGACTTAAGCATATCAACAGTAATAATAGAAAAATTGTCCAGATTATTACAGACAGGGTTCAAATAATATCCAGAGAAGAAAGTGAAAAAAATCCCCCAGTGTGCGCGGGCCAGGGAGAGCAGGGGCAAGTACCGGTAGGCCCATCAGGGGGGCCATCTCTAGCTACCCCGGTCTCGCGACCCTGTCCCCCCGGGTCGCCGTGCGCGGAGCTCGCGGAGTCGCCCTAGGTTTCGGTGGACGGTCTGAAGACTCTTGTCGATCTCATCCAGGAGCAGGGAAGAAGACGCCTCCTCAAACGTCGGGCTGACTCCCGCAATGTCCGCGAGCCATGCACACTCCCGCTGCAGCTTGAGGTTGTCCCTCCGCACCTCGCGAAGCTCGCACACCAGCTTCTTGAGAACCATCTGTTCTCTCCTCGACCGTTCAGGGACCTCCAGCTCGGAATCCAGGAAGGCGTCCAGGGTGTGCGGGGAGGGAAGAGGCGAGTACCGAGTCCGACCCGCAGACTCGTCGGCCTCGGAGTCCACGGTGAGATCTGCGCAAACAGTGCTGGGGTTCGGTAAAAGGGGGCGAGTACCTCCAGGGCAGAATAAAATTCGAGAAAGCTAAAGGCGTACCATGCACATCCCTCTCCTCATGGCCGACATGAGGAGGGGGATTTCCCAGAACCTTGCCACAGCCATGACGAGGAACCTCTGGAGAAAGGCGAGTAAAGCCGGGGGTGGGGATGATCTCGGTCCCTTCCCCCCCGAACGTAGAGGCGAGATGCTGCTGAAAGGGATAACGAGTCAGTGACCTTGGATTTTGGAAGTCTAGCCCTATGGTGCCGAAGCTGGGGAGCGAGGCCCGCAAATGCGCGTTGGACGCCTGATTTCGCGGGCTGCTGAGAGGGCTCTTAGCCCGCGGTGCGGATTTTTCCCCTCTATGCCCCAGACTGGTCTGGTCGGCGAGAGGAACGATGGCATCCTTCCCCCAGGGATGCAGAGTCGGTTGAGTAGAGGTGCCGACCCCATTATTCAGGGCTGTCTGGAGCTCGGTGTAAATGGGCTCAACATCTTTTGGAAGAGGCTTCGCCTTTTTGGCCGAGCTAAACTCGGCAAGGTCGCGAGGCGGGGCACTGAGGTCGGTCAGGCCCGCGACGCGAGCTGCAGTCTCCGCCCGGGATCGCGCCGCTCGTTCCAGGACCTCTTTGGGGAGCGGCATCTTGGCAAGATTACAGTAAAGGGAAGGGCAAAGGTCAGCCAAGTATGCAGGCGCATGTATATATAGCTGCCGGTGGACCCCACCGAGAGATTCCCTCAAGCCCTGCCACACTTGCCGAATCCTGTGGGGTTGGATGTCTCTTTCCGAGTTTGTGCCAATCTCGCAAAGAGCGGGGATTGTGTACAACCCCGTATCCGGCGAGTTGGGCAGCAAGGGGCAGATCTGCCGAGCCCCGCCTAAGCCTTGGGCCAGATGTGCCCTGGCGCCGAGTTCACTCGACGCCCCAGCCTTGGCGGCGAGTTCAGTCGGCGCCCCAGCCTTGGCGCCGAGATCACCCGACGCCCCTGCCCCGGTAAGTTCGCCTCGGCACCCGGACAGCTCGCAGGGGTTCGCCGAGCCCACTTCGACGAACCTTCAGCCGATCGTCGAGCCCACGGCGAGCGAGTAGGGCGGGCGGAGTGGCGGGCCGAGTCCATACTCGCTGAGTACCAAGCTGAGGCGGCGAGTGCCAGCTCCATCAGGCACTCGCCACCCTTGCCGAGTAGGGACCATTGAGGGCGACTCTCCCAACCTGTTGTGAGGTGCTTTTTATTGTTTTGCCCCTGCTGGCCTGCCCATAGCCAGTTAGAATAGCAGAGTCTTGCTGTTGGTAGGTGGGATGCACATAGCCGTTCAGAACAGCGGAGGTTGGCTATTTGCAGGCCGTTTTCAGAAATCTATAAATAGGACCTAAGGGGTACCTCAGAAGGCACGCTTACTTGTCTTCAAAGTCCCCCCAGCTTTTCCTGAGGTACCTTAGCCCGACACTTGGTTAAGGAGGGGAAGCGCTCAGTGATCTTCCGTGTGTGTGGTGGGTCCTCCTCGCTGAGCCCTTGGGTCCTTTCCCATCCCAGTTCCTTCTTCCCAGCTTTCCAGCTTGTAGAGGAGAAGTAGGTGTGCGATCACCCCTTCCTCAAGGGTGAACTCCACAAGAGACCGATTTTCGATTTCAACATCGTATTAATGGCTTCGGCCTAGAACGACTTCGGTAGGCCGGTAAACAGATGCATGCACCGAGCTCTCTCTAACAACGACCTATTCATCCTTTCTGCGACGTCGTTTTGCTGCGGTGTACCGGGAATGGTAAGGTGGCGGGTGATGCCCTCCTGATCGCAGTATGCTTGAAACTCTACTGAGGTCTACTAGCCGCCATTATCAGATCTGAGGAACTTCACCCTCTTCACGGTCTGCTTCTCCACTTTGGTCTTCCAGATTTTGAACATTTCGAAGACTTCAGATTTGTTCTTTAGAAAGTAGATCCAGACCTTCCTTGAGAAGTCATCGATGAAGGTCACAAAGTATCTCGCACCTCCAAGTGAAGGCTCTGGGGCTGGCCCCCAGACGTCTGAGTGAATGTATTCCAGTATCTGTTTGCGCGCTTGCTTGACGTCACAAACTTAACTTTGCACTGCTTCCCGAGAATGCATGTGTCGCAGAAATCCAGCTTGCACGTCTTGACCCCTTTCAGAAGGCCTTTCTTATGTAGCTCCAACAATCCCCTCTCGCTCATGTGGCCAAGCCTGGCATGCCACAATAGAGAGGAGTCCTCATCTGACGTCGCAGCGACCGCTGCATCACCAGCAATTGTGGTACCGATCAGTCTGCAGAGAGTACCATAGCGCTCTCCTTTCATGACCACCAGAGCGCCTCTCTTGACCTTCAAGTATCCGCCCTCACCGGTGTAAGAGTACCCGGCCACCTCCAGAGTATCCGCCTCCGGTGTAATATTACAGGCTAATATACGGGTATGTGCTAGAAAAGAAGAGTTAATCGAGAGACGAGACTTGTAACCACACCTATAACCTGATAGATTTTGGCTCTAGTCCTCCTCTATTCGAGCACCCTTGACCCTCTTATTTATAATTGATGGTAGGATGCCCAAACGGTTGGGGCATTTAATGCAGAATTAAATGCATAACCACCCTAGATACATGAAGAGTTGGATGGCGGGAGGTGAGAGATGAAATCGCGCGGTAACCACACTTGTTGTTGCTGAAAGGGAGGAGGATCTGTGCGAGCTCTGGAAAGTACCCATCATGGTTTCTCTATAGAGTAGTTGAAGAAGCATCTGGGAGACTGTGCAAACCCTACGGAGTGTAGCCGCACACGCCCTTGCTGGAGGAACATGTAGACTCGTGGAGAGTTCCCACGAACACTTTTGAGTGCCCTCCTGGGTCCTTCGTAACCGGCGCCAATGGATGTTGGTTGTTGTCGCAGGATTTTGGTTAACAGTAGGGCGTTAAATTTTTTTGTATATATAATTTTTTTTAAAATGTATTCACATGAGATGTGTGCTTGTTCATTATTTTAGAGACCTCCCTCCCCTCTTAGTTGTTAAGGAATTTCTAGCATTGCAAATTTTGATAACCACCTCTCTTGTGAACCCTAAATCCATTTGAGACACTACTCGTCTTCTAGTTAGCTACCATATTTCTAGACTTTTATATTTAGATCCTCACCTCTCCTCTCGAGGGGGGGGGGGGAGGTTAAATAACATCACGGGGGGTTACGATCCAGTCATGATATCATAGTATCGAACACGTAAAAAACACGATCCCTAGTCTTGATTTCATAGTACCGAACACCTAAAAAACACAATCCCAACTAGGGTTTCCACTGCTTATCCGGCAGAGCCGGCATGACCCACCGCATAACTACTTACCAAAATCCTATTTGAAGGCATGATTTCCTTTGCTGCCCATATGGGAGTCCAAATCATGTCTCAGTCTCCCTCAAGAAGGTTTGTGGCTTGTTTCCTCTCTCTGGAAGATTAATGTAAGAGCCTCAAAGACTTGCGATTAAAACAAATTTGGGGACCCTTAGATCAACCGGGGTAATAATATGGGGGGGGGGGTACAAGACTACCCTCGTCCGCTAATGTAACATTGGTCCATGCCCCCTATCCATGATGGCCAACTTTGGAGAAATTGTCTGCTAATCGACGGTGACGATATTCACCTTTGGTGGAATTTTGTAGAGCATGACAAAATATTGATCGCTCCGGACCCAGAGTGAAAAATATGGCTTGTTTAGTGCCTATTTGATTAGGAATTTTTAACCGGTATGTGGGCGGCTGAATGACACCGTCAAAAGCTAAAGCAACACGCAGAATGAGAAAACTTAGGCTCCATTTGGGGGAATTTATTTTCACCGGTCAAGCGGTTACGACCGCATGAACCGGACTTTGGATCCCTGTAAAGAGATTATATATGACATTAGAATTTAGGATCGAACTTTAGACTTTGGTATCCCTGTAATTATGCAAACTCCCAGGTGAAGTCCCCATAATTACCCTACATGTCTGCTAACAATGTAAGCTTAGAGGGGATGTTTTGAAAATTTTATAAGATAGAGAGAGAGGGAGGTCTCTATAATTATGCAGAGTTAGAGGAGAGGTCCCAGTAAGTGATCTTATTTCACAAAGCTCAAGGTATGCACAAAGGAATCTCAATAAAAAGAGCAGCCCAGTGCACAAATCAACCGTGCGCAACGAGGGCCCGGGGAAGGATCCCACCATTAGGGTGAAATGTAGGCAAATCTTACCTTGCATTTTTGCAAGAGGCTGGTTCCAGGACTCAAACTCATGATCTCATGGTCACACGACAACATCTTAACCGGTGCGCCGAGGCTTCCCTTCACAAAGGAATCTCAATATTGGAATATTTTTTTGAAGATAACATGCAGTTTTAGGAATAATGACAATAGAGGCCAACAAGCAGTGAACTAAACTAGCAATAAAAAAATTGGTTATAGTTTTTAACCATGGTCAGGTTTTTTAAAAGATAGGAGTCTAAGAAGAGAAAACAGATTGAAATTTTGGGGAGTTTATATATTCACCCACTTTAAATTGAACAATAACCAAAGAGGGGCTATTATAGTCTAGTTAAGAAGCCTAATTAAGAAAATGGATAGTTTTGAGTTCTAGAAGGATTAAAGTTTGTCAATCTATTAGAGCCTTAAATGGTTTCCTCATAGTTGACTTCCCCCTCTTGAATGGATCTTTCTCAAAAAATTCATTGAAGGATTCTTGGTGCACAAGAAAGAGAGATGGAGAGGGAAGTGGACTAGTTAAGAGAAGAAATTCCACTTGATTGAAGAAAAAAAAAAACATTACTGCATAGGGCTATTATAGTCTTACACGATAAGATCGGCGTAAACAAATGATAAGCAATGATATAAGGCTAGTTCCTTATTGCTATAGCTCAAGTATCCAGCCTAAAATCAGATGGTTGGAGGTGGAGAGGCACAATATCTATATCAAGTGCACAATGCTATCTTAGTTTTTTGATGTAAGACTACTCCGAGCATGCTCCTCATGGGTAAGGTCTATGGCTTCTAACACGCGAATAGCTTTTTTTTTAATGGGGAACATTGAATGAGCTTTTAAGCCTAGTCTGCTCTAATACCACTCCATAATTCAAGTATCCAACCAAAAATCAAATGGTTGGAGGTGGAAAGGCACGATATCTATATTAAGTGCACAAATGTTAGTTTTCTGATGTGAGAATACTCCTAACATGCTCCCTCATGGGTTTAATGGGGAACATTGAATGAGCTTGCTCTAATATCATGAAAGAATTCAAACATCCAACCAAAAATCAAATGGTGGAGGTGGAGAGGCATGCGATCTATATTAAGTACACAATGGTATCTTAGTTTTCTGATGTGAGACTACTCCGAACCTGCTCCCTCATGGGTACGGTCTTTGGCTTCAAACATGTGAATAACTTTTTTTTGTTAATGGGGAACAGTGAATGAGCTTTTAAGCCTAGCCTGCCCTAATATCATGAAAGAATTCAAACATCCAACCAAAAATCAAATGGTGGAGGTGGAGAGGCATGCGATCTATATTAAGTACACAATGGTATCTTAGTTTTCTGATGTGAGACTACTCCGAACATGCTCCCTCATGGGTAGGGTCTTTGGCTTCTAACACGTGAATAACTTTTTTTTGTTAATGGGGAACATTGAATGAGCTTTTAAGCCTAGCCTGCCCTAACATCAAGAAAGAATTCAAACATCCAACCAAAAATCAAATGGTGGAGGTGGAGAGGCACGTGATCTATATTAAGTGCGCAATGTTATCTTAGTTTTTTGATGTGAGACTGCTCCCACCACGCTCCCTCATGCGAAGGGTCTTTGGTTTCTAACACACAAATAACTATTTTTTTAGTAGGGCAACATTGAAAGGGCTTGTAAACCTAGCCCGCTCTGATACCATGGCAGAATTCAAACATCGATACCATGGCAGAATTCAAACATCCAACATAAAACTAATTAGTCAGAAGTGGAGAGGCATGATATCTACATTAAATACACAACACTATTTTAGTTTCCGGGTACAAGAGTATTCTCAACACTTATTATCATGAATGATAGGCTATGATTGAGAGGCTAATCCCATATAATGGCGACGATAAGCTACTTTATAATGCAATGATCCCTTATCATAGTGCATATAATAATTATTATGATTGAAATGAAAACATATATAGTTACTAAGAAAAGAGACAATATATGAAACTTGTCATTATTAACGATCCTTCCCATACTAACTTTCATAAGCGACATGAAATGTTGCTTCCTCATTCAACAAATGCAAAGTTTTCAGGTGTCTGTTCTAGCAGAATAGCTGTTTAAATTTTTGAGAACTATGCTTTCACTCTTAAATGCTCTAAAAACAAGCTCACATTTGAATCACTGTATCAGCAGACAGAACTTTTTATATACTTTGAAGCATTGATGTGTAAAACTTAAGCACCATGAGAAAGATTAATGCATAAACCATATGAAACCACCATGAGAATAGGTCTATGTTTGGGATAGTGGTGAGAGAGCAATGGTGTTTGTGAATGCAGTTATGAAAAACACAGTAGTGTTTGGATGTACGATCACAAACGCTATTTTCTCAAAACGATGTCTAGGCTGTGGTAAATAGTTGGTGATTGTGAACGCCCAGACCCTACAAAGTAAAATTTGGGGGAACTTCCAATGCTAGACCCTAAAGCCATACACAATGGAATCTAAATATCGAATTACCTTGCATTGTGTTCCACACCAGCATGGAGTTGCTGCTGACTAAGAATTTTACCTGAAGATAAATTTCAGTTTGTGGATGAAGAGAGCAGATGCCACTTGAAAGTGAACTAGTAAATTTGAATTGACAAACTTTGACAGAGCTCTAAAAAAGCCTCCTTTCCTTGTTCATTTGCCGATTGAGATTATAATGAATCGAGCAAAAAATCTTCATGGACAATTTTTCAATTTGATTTCACCGATAAGAACAAGTGAAATCGAAAGAGAAAAAAAAACAGTACCATTTACTTGTGCTGACAAAAAAAAGGCTAGAAAGGAAGAAGAGGGCAATTCGACCGTTGGAACACTCATTCCTTGCGCAGATCAATGCCAGCCTTCTTGGCGACAGCATCCAATCCGTTCTTCTCGATAGTCTTGATAGCTTTGGTGGATAGCCGGAGTTTCAGAAACCGCTTGCCGGCCTCCCACCACACTCTCTTGTACTGCAAATTGACAAACTGCAGCTTTTTGGTCTTGTGATTGGAGAAGGATACTATGTTGGCTCTGTTAGCCTTCTTCCCCGTGAAAGGGCAGATTCTCTCTACAATAAGGTGGGGAGGAACATTGAATTAGAAGAGAGAACAGAGAAGTGAGTTAAAGGTGCGGATTTACTTGCGGATATTTTCTGCACTGGGGTTGTTTGGCGGAGAGATGGCGGTTGGGAGAAGGTAAGCTTGAAACCGGCGAGTTGGGAAAGGCCGAAGCCTAGCTCCGGGCACTTCGTTGCCGGCGGGACTGGGAACGGAGAACTAAGCCTGGATTTGGAGCTAATCGCCGGCCGCCGCGGATAGAGAGAGAATGGACACATGAGCAGCGCCATTTGCTGGGGGTTCCTTTTTTTTCTCTGCACTTCGGTGGGATGCCGGTAGAAGATAAGTCGACATGTTGGTTGTTATCGCTCAAAATACTGGGCCTGTGGGCCGTCTAATGGGTAATATCTTAAAGGCCCTGGCCTTATGACTAAGGTTCGGAGGACTTATTTTAAGGGGTCAAGCGGGTACGACAGCATGAACCGATTAACCGTTTGACTGATGAAAATAAATCCCTCAAAAGGAGCCTAAATCCGGTGAGATATAGCTTTAAAATTGTAAAATACTATTATAATATAATAATTTAACATGTATTATAATATATTTTATTTAACATATTCACAAAATAAAACTAATGATAAAAATGTATAAAATCAAAAAACATTTATGATAGAGCTCGTTTATTTATTATGATAGGTTATTATTAAGCATGTGTAACATCTCGAGTTCTTAATTTTGAGGACATAGGCTTCGTTTGGGGGGATTTATTTTCACCGGTCAAGCGATTACGATCGCATGTACCGGACCTTAATTAAGCTTGATAGGTGAAAATAAGGCTCCGTTTGGGAGAACTTATTTTCACCGGTCAAGCGGTCATGACCGCATGAACCGGGACTTGAAAACAAGTCCCGGTTCATGCGGTCATGACCGCTTGACCGGTGAAAATAAGTCCTCCCAAACGGAGCCTAAGTCCCCTCAAACGGAACCATAGTCGGTTCAATTGAACCATTTAAAAAGCTTAGTCAAGGACATATGAATCGTGAAATTTTGAGCTATGATGTCTTTGATGTAAAAATTTGAGCTTATATGTTGGGCGGACAGCGTGCGTTGGCCGCCAAGCTCCATTGCAGCAAAATGGCAGCAACAGATGCCATTTTGCCAACTATAGCACTCATATTTGTGTGAATGATATTGATATTCAAGAATGGACTGAGAATACAAAAACCAATACCGATGTTCAGATGAATGGTTTTACGACGGAATTAGCTTTTCCGGTCTTCGCCGCCCCAAATTTCGGGGCCCAAATCGAGGGCAAAAACGGCTCCAAATCAAAAAGTGATCAACATGAAAGTTGTTCGGATCGCCGAGATCTAAGACTTTCATGTTGATCACTTTTCGATTTAGAGCCTCCTTACCCCTTGCCCGTATGCCCGCACTTGATACTTCCCCATTTTATATATATATATATATATATATATATATATATATATATATATATATATATATATAGTTCTATTCGAACTTTATATAATTAAATATTATAATATTTAAATTTGAATTCAAATCCAAATTCTAATCCAATAAAATATCCTAATCCGACAACAAATATTCGAACAAATCCGAATCTAAATCTCTACATTTTATGTCAAATGAAATGAAAACTAGTTTTGAACATAAAAGTGAATGAAATTCATTAGGTGAGGTTAGACGTTCACGAACGGCGATTCATAACCAGCTTATTCAAGATTATTACCGCCGCACCAAACGGATCCAAACTCAATGATCTTGCTCGCCTTAACAATTATCGCCTCACCCAAAGGCTCCCCACACCAACAATTACTCCAGCTCACACAATTTTTTCAATTTTCGCCTCACTTGCCCATTTACCTGCTCTTGAACCCCTTAGCATTCATGATTCATGAGAGCCGCAAACTGCGAGAAAATACACGATATTTGATTGAATCATCGGCTCTGATACCACATGTTAGGGAACTCAAGTTCAACGAAATGCGCTAATTGTCAAACTCGCACTCTACGTAACCGAACGTAGCCAGCCACATGATATTTCAACACCAGCATACTTGGCACATTGAGAATTAAAATAAATATAGGGTGATGTTATAAGCAGGCCATTTTTGAAGGATAAATGCAGGCCAATATAGGCCTTGCCCTGCACATAACGATTACGAAATTGAGCAGTGTGCACATAGTTAAAGACGGACTGCATATAATTATTGCATAAATGTAACACTTGATTCAACACAGCCCATTAAAAGCTTATTATTCAGCACAACATTTTGCACATACCAAATTGCTAAAGATTGATCGACACTATGTGCCTGTGGCGGCGGCGGTGGCGGCGGCGGCGGCGGCGGTGGCGGCTCGCTCGGAGCGTGTGCGAAGCCAGTCGACTATATCCCCAAAAACGAGCTCGACATTCTCGTCCGGCTCGCCGACGAGCTGGTGCCACATGCCGGGGTATATCTTGAGAGTCTTTTCCTCGCTGGCAGCGCGGCGGTGGAGCTCCTCGACGCAGGCAGGGTCGCAGACGACATCTTCGCCGCCGTGAACGATGAGCAGAGGCAGGGTGATCTTCTCGAACTGCCCCTGCAATTCCCGGCATATGCGAAGCAGCTCGAGGGCGGTGGCGGCCCTGGGCGGAGCCACCGTCCGCCGGGGGCTCGCCAATGCCAGCCGCCGCTTCCAGTCCACCTTGAAGGACACCTCCGGGATGGATCCCCTTGTGGGGACCACCCTCCAGGTGGGGATCACGGCGGCGGCGATCCAGAGGAGGTGCTCCAGCGGCCACGGCGGCTTGAACTTGGCGCTGATGCCGCACATGGCGCCGTTAAGAACGACGCCGTCCCAGCGGCGGGACAGATCTGGGCCCCGAAGGTGGATTAGAAGGGCGATGGCGCCGCCTAGGGATTCGGAGTATAGGAAGGAGGGGATCGAAGGGGGAAATCGATCCCGGAAGGAGCCGAAGAAGGAGATGCAGTCGTCGACGACGGGGACGATGTCGGGGATGTGAGCGGCGAGGCCGTCGGAGAAGCCGTGGCCCTGGTGGTCCATGGCGCAGACGGCGAACCCCGCCTTGGCGAGATGGACGGCGGTGAGAAGGATGAGCCAGCTCGACTCGCCGGTGAAGCCGTGAACGACGCAGATCGTGCCGATGACGGGAGAGGTTTCGGGGAGGGGAATCCACCATTGGGTGAAGATGCGGAGGCCGCGGGGGTTGATGAAGGAAGAGGAATCGTTAGAGACTTTGTGACGCGTGTAGAACTCCTCCGCCGTGAGATTGCCGAAGGGGCTCCGATCGTTGGCTTCCGCCACCGGGTGCACCATCGCCGCCTCGCCTCCGCTACTTCCGGCGATGGCGAGCTAATAAAATCTTCTGGGGGATTTGGGAACTGGTTCGGAGATGCCAAGCTGCTGATTAATATACTAATAATTTAAACCAATTGTTATTGACACCTAAATATTTTCTTGGGGATTTAGACAGAATTTTTTCGGGGCTTAAATCGGAATCTAAATAACTTCAAATCAAAAAGTGTTCAACATAAAAGTTATTCGTCTCGGAGATATCTACAACTTTCATGTTAACCAATTTTTCTGATTCCGTCTCATTTATTCGCAAAATCAGAACTCTACCCCCTAAAATTCAAATAGAAACTCCAGGGGATCCGGATCCTAATCAATAGGTTCTTATGATTTTTGTTGTAATATATTATATACATAAATAAAATAAACATATATTATTAATATACATATATATATAAATATAAATTATTTTTTTAAAAAAATATTATTATATTAACGTATTAAATTATTTCAAAAAAAATTAAAATTTATGTTATATTTGTAATATATACATACATCTTTTTTTCAAAAAAAAAAAATTTAGATTCCGCTTGGCACGGCGGTGGCAGTCAGGAACGCGGTGGTTATGGACCGTCACTCTTGAATGCTCTGGGCGGCCTTTGGCCGTATAGAAACAAGCTTCACCCGCTTTCATGCAATCTACCAGTTCAGTGCCGCACGGGCTTTGCTCGTGCTCACTGACTTTAGCGGGCTTATCCTTGCATTTGAGCTGGCTGTGCCTGCATATGAACACTTTTTTTATTCAAAACATAAACATATGAGTACTTAAAATGACCGTAAAAAAATATGAATCAATATTACTATTTTTTGTAATTATTTTTTTTATTTTTTTCCTAAAAAATCAATCTCTCTCTCTTCTATCCCCCCTCCCTCATATTCCAAAATGTATGGATAGTAGGGTTATAAAAATTTCATCTTCCTCTTCCTCTCCTTTCCCTCTCTCTTCATTGAATGGTTAAGATTAAAAGTTTGAGACCTTGGTGGAACCGGTTCAAGCTTGAACCTTTCCCTCCGCCGATTCAATATCCGGCCTGATTTTCAAAACGTTGGTGTTAATGTTAAATTGAGGTAAGTAAATTTTAAAATCAACATTTCAATCTCAATTTTTCTTACATTCAGTATAAGAACAATGTAATAAATAGAAGAAAAAATTCATTATTCTAATAAAAAGAAGAAAAAAAACAAAATAATAAATAAAAATAAATAAATATGAATTAAAAATAAAATAGATAATATAATGTTATTAGCACTGCAGTTTTGGCTAGTTGTACCGCATTTTCACCTAGGTTTTCGTACCTTTTGAAAATACGTCTTGTACATGCATTTTTAGAAAAAGTGTTCAACACGAAAGTTGTAGATCTCGACAACTTTCGTGTTGAACACTTTTCCTAAAAATGCATCTACAATGCGTACTTTGGAAATTTCGCGCCTTTTGGAAATACGCCTTGTACATGCATTTTTAGAAAAAGTGTTCAACACGAAAGTTGTAGATCTCATCGAGATCTAAAACTTTCGTGTTGAACACTTTTTCTAAAAATGCATGTACAAGGCATATTTCCAAAATGCGCGAAAACATAGGTGAAAGTGCGGTGCGACTAGCCAAAAACTGCAGTGCTAATAACAGCACCCTATATTTTCTTCTACCAAAAAAAAAGAGAATTAAGAACGCATTAGAGAATATTATTGGGTAATATTATAATATTAAGATGATAAACATGAAATTATCAAATTAGTTTGAAGTTTGAACTACCTTCCAACAGCTCTTAAATAAACAAATTAATGAGATTTATGAACGGATGGTGTGGGAAGCACCGCCCACCGAATGGGTTTTAAATGCCTTCTACTCCTTGGTCCCCCCTCATTATTATTATTATTATTATTATTATTATTATTATTATATCTACTATCTATCATATATATATGTATATTATTAAGAGAACTTTTATATGCCTTCTACTCGGAGATTTTTGAATAAAATTTCGTGCATCAATTGAAAATACATAAATTGAGCGACTTTGGAGCGTATAGTAGAAGATGCCCATATGGATGTCACGTGGTTTTAGCTCAAGCAAGCTTTATGCATGCCGAGTTCATGAGAGCAGGCAGCACAAATGCATGAAGATTGGAGTATTAAGGATGCCTCGGAGGAGCGAGTAAGACTAGCAGCGGCAAGTTACAGAGATCGCCTTGAGAGCATAGAGGATCGAAGCTAGCGGTCGAAACAGCGAGGAGCATGTATGCATGTCGGCTTGCCGCTGCGAGTTCATAAGAGCTCGTGCTGTGTCGCTCCACAGCAGAAATTTTGCTCGTGTATTAGTAGTCGGTCTAAATTAAGTTCTAGTAGCAACTAGAAAAAAGAAGCTAGGACAGTTATCTTTGCCACAGAACAAGTTTCAGATTTTGTTTGAGAACAACAAGTAATTTTGATGTAAATTTATAGTTTTATTTCTCTTAAATTTTATTTGCGGATGACAATTATGTTTGTGAATAAAATATTTTAAAAAAATAGTGATTTCCAGTCATCAAATAGTAGTTACGAGTAACAAAAGATGTGCTGCTAATAACAGCTGCCAAAAAACACTAGAGGTTTTGTGCATATCTAAAATATATACCCAAAAAAACTCCCAAAACCAACCAATTACATTCTATCAACATGCCGCCTCTTTCACGAATCCCACGGCCCTTCTCGTCTCGATCGTCATCGCCTGCTTCCCCCAGACCATCGTCAACCACCGAAGCAAGGAATATCTATCGGTGCACTCCTCAACAGCCATTCTTCTGCGACCATCCTAATCCTATATATCGCAATTGCCGCTTGCTTGCTTGCTAACATTTAAAAGGAAGTTTTTCTCTAACCCAGATTATGAAGCCTTTCTCCACTCACCTGTACACCACTCCGTTCTAAAGCATTGTTTCATTTGATTCTGCCATCTTTTCTTTTGAATCGCGTTCTCGGGTTTGTCAAGTTGGGGGGATTTGTGAGGTTTCGCAAGATTTTAAAAATTCAGACCGTTGTCATTTCTCCATTGTTTTTGGAGTACAGTATCTTTGAGAATTTGATTTTGTTCTGCTGAATTGGAGAGATGCATTTTGGTTTATGGTTCTGATTAATTTATAGTTGGAATACGCTTCGCGCCAAGTCAGGGGCTGTGTTTTGTACATCTGTGGCCGCAGGAAAAACAACGGTGAAAAATCATTGGTGGGATCTAGAGCTATCAGAAAAGCAGCGGTAAGAAAAGTCATACAGGAAGAAGAGAAATGCTGGCATTTCATGGCTTGCACCAGAAAACTCATAGCATTTCTTAAAGTGGGATTCATGGCTTGCTAAAAATTTCCTAGAAGACATTTTACCGTGAAACCAAACACTCCCAAAACAGCGGTGACCGTGAGAGGTAAACATAAATGAGATTCCTGTTATTAAAATATTGTCAGGGAGGTATTTTTGTGTGTACATATTTAGGGGTTAAGGCAAAGGGTAACAATGTCGACCGACATTCTCATAATTCAGAGCCAAGTGAGCCCCGAATAATTCGTGAAAATATTGTGTCATGCAATCGAATGCAGGGATACATTCAAAAGTTTCACAGCACGCACACAACTACGCTCGCTCGCCAGAGCGCGGAATTTTGAGCATATGCATGGTAATTGCTTGGAAATTAATTGGAAATGTTAGCTGCGCAAAATAAAATCGCCATAAAATTGGCTTTGGCTTCTAAATGGGTCTGCGGGCGGGAGTGTAGATGTGTGTGCACGCGAGCGTGTGGGAGCATGAGCGAGATACTTTAATTCTTCATCAAATTCATGATGTTATAAATTAAATATCTAACTGGTCTATGAAGCACCGACACTTCAAAATGCCCAGTGTGTCGGTGTCGGAGAGTCCGACACTCGTCCAACTCTCCGACACTCTCTGAAACTCGAGTCGGAAATCTGACACTCGAGTCGGAATCCGACACGCTGGCTCACGCGGGACTCGCGTGTCCCGCTCAATAGGACACGCGTGTCCCTAAGTTAGCTACTCATGATGAGGCGGGTGGTAATTTATCTTGAAAGTGTCTTTACCCCTTTCTAGTAATTCAAGTAGTGAAAGTGGATCTACTAGTGACGTAGATATTTTCTCTAGAAAAAGAAAGATTGAAAGTGGGGAAAAAAGTTTGCATGTGAATCCATTATTTTTACTGATGACATATAATGATAATGTGTTAATGTTCTATCATTTTTTGATCATTTATTAAGTTTTGCATTTGAATATTTGATGAGTAATATTTAAACATGACTTAACTTATTTAAATATTTGTTAATTGTTAATTCTTTTTACTTTTTTGTTAAATGTTTTAGGATTTTCATAATTATAAAAAATGAATATTTAATATACGTGTCCCAACGTGTCGGAATATGATATTTTTTTAGAATTGACGAGTCACGTGTCGTGTCGTATCGCGTGTCCCGTGTCGATGCAACATAGTAACTGGTCTTAATAAGAAGCCGGAAGATACTTGTCTTTTGATCGACGCTTTATGCTCTCCCAAGTACCAACGGATAATAGGCCGGTATCGATCTCGATGGAGTGACCTCTCTAGGCTAGTCCAGAAAATCACCACCTGGCTAATAATCACACTTCATACCACTCAAAATAGCGGTCTATCACATGGAGCCAATCACTAGAGGCCTATGGATCCCAGTCACCGTCGAAGGTAGGAACCTCAATGCCTATGTGGAGAGTGATGTCATCATCCGCATGTGGTACGCAATTTAGCATAACCGTCGAAGTAATCGTCCCCGCCCATAGTCAAAATGGCCCTGGACTCAACCATGAGGGGCTGAGTACTGAAGTGGATAGTCCTCTTGAGGGCGGAAATGCCTATCTGGGGCATGTCTAGGTCGATGGTCTTGAATGTAATCAAGGGGTCGTATCATAGGTGGGGCGTGCAATCTTGGTGGTTGATTCCAAACACGCCAATCTTGAGACGGAAAGATGTCTCGTTCTTCCTCAAAATGATCGTCTGGTGGAGTGGGCGGATTTTCCCTCCCCGGAGGAGTGGCATGATCTCAATAATCCTCAAGGACATCTATGCAAGCGTGTAGATCATTGAATTGAACATTCATTTGATCCACCTACGTAACATGCAAGTAGCTCTAATATTCTCAAGTCACTTCGAAGTAAGAGTTGGTGGTCCTCTCGTTGGTTAGGTTTAGGTCGGACATGAGCTGACAATAAGACCCACCTACGTAACATGCAAGTAGCTCTAATATGGGGCTCTAATGCCAAATCTGGCGAAGGGTAGGCTATGAGATTGTGTTAACGCTAATGCAAGTCTATGTGAGTGGTGTATGATGGACTCAAATAAACTCAATTTAAATGATGTGGGGTGATTTAATTTGATCCGTAATTAAAATTTTAGCAAAAAAGATTATATTAGTTTAGCATTCAACACGACATTCACACGAAGGGCTTAAAGCTATACATGCACAAATAGATTTTTTATAGAAAAATTAAAAGAGTGGAAAGATTACACAAACAGGTCAAGATTGTAAGAATTTATGCGATAATCATCCAATATTCAACAAAAAAGAAAAAAATGCAATACAAAATACTCCGAAGCACAAGTTCTGACAGTGGAAGGTGATGTGGTGCAGTTACTATGGGAGTAGAGGCCTCGGTTGCAGAGAACAACGCAGGGGGCGAGGCTTTCCAAAGGAGATCGTTACTGATGTGGGACTTGCAGTAGGAGGTTGTTGAAAAGGGCTTGTTATTTGTGGTAAGGGAGGGAGGAGCGTGTTTAAGGATGCTCGGTTCCATTCAATTTCCCTTGTTTAGGCTTTTCAATTTCCCTTGTTTAGGCTTTAAGGATGCTTGGTTCCATTCAATTGATGAGGTATTATAAAAATTTAAAAGCTCTACTCACCAACTTGAAAAGATGACTAAGTGGAAGAGGCAATAGACCCTTGTAGGTTTAGTGGAACCTTGTGTGGCATCATATGATCTACTGCAAGAAAATAAAAGGCTTGGATGAACGAGTAGGGGGATTTCATAGTTTTGCCTTGGGATAATTCCATGAGCTCTGAGTTTAAAAAATTTCCATCGAAAATTCATTCTTCGTCTCCTTCCTTTCCCTCTTATCTTCTCCAGCTCTAAGCTCCAGCGCTAGCTTTATTCCAGCGCCCTAGTTCTGGAATTTGATTATGGTTTGGTCCTAACTTCTCTGCACCTACCAGCTCCTTGCCAAGAGAAACAGTTGTTGCTGGCTGTTGATTTCAACTGCTTATTGGGATACTTGCAGTTGTTCCTGAAGAACTTTGTTTGGGCCTTCATTAACTGCTTGCTGCAATGTTGATAAATCTATCTTAATTATACTCTAGATTGTTATTGTTTGCTGTCCAAGTTTTAGTGAGCGGTTCTCCTACTTTTAGTTAGTTGTACTTGCTTTAGTTGATTGTTGCCCATATTTTAATTGGTGGTTGTCCTGAATTTATTTGGTTGTTAGACCTGAATTTATTTGGTTGTTGCACTATATTTCGAGCCATAGTATGTTTGTACAACCCCATATCCGGCGAGTAGTGGTCGACAGGAGCCAGATCGGCCAAAGTCCAGCAGTCCGGGTCCTAGGCGAGCCAGAGGGAGGCGAGATCCCTGGAAGCCCCTTCGGCTCGCCGAAGTGGGGTGGATCGTATGAGGGGCGAGTGGAGCAGGTCAGCTCGCACTCGCCCAGGGTGGGGCAAGCCGGGCCCGCACTCGCCCAGGGCTGGGAAGAGGCGGTGAGTGCCAGCTCCATCAAGCACTCGCCGCCCCCGGCGAGTGGAGGTTCCAAAGGGCCACTCGCCCAGTCTCTTGTGATGTGTTTTTACCACTCCACCCCCACTGGTCTGTCTATAGCCTTCTTGAACAGCGGAGTTAAGATGTTGGCAGGTCGACCTGGACTGCGTATAGCTACTTAGAACAGCGGAGGTTGGCTATTTGCAAGCTGTTTTCAGAAATCTATAAATAGACCCAAGAGAGTATCTCAGAGAGCATGCTTACTTGTGCCCCGGTCTTCTTGCGCTTTTTGAGGTATCCTTAGCTCGGCATTTGACTAGGGAGGGGAAACGCTCTAAGATCTTCCGGGTGTGTGGTAGGACCACCACGCCGAGCCCTTGGGTCTGTCCCCTGTTCTTTTTCATTAGTCGTTTGGCTCGCAAGAGAGAAGTGTGCGATCACCCATTCCCCAAGGATGAACTCCACAGAAACCGAGTTTTCGGTTTCAACAATGTTGGTTTTAGATTTGTGACTTTGACGACTCCAACTTGTTTTCCTAATTATGCATATATATGCTGATTTTATCATCTCCAGTCCATAATTTGTACGTTGGTTTTGAGGTTCAGTGTCTTGCTCGTTTTGATCCATTATTACTTTGGCTATGTTAGCCATTATCCTTGAGGTCCTAAATTCATTTAGGAAGTATTTAGATTAGTTTGATGAAGAGAAACTTGATAATGTACAACTATAATTTCCTAGTTCCTACCTTATCAAATCAGACTTCCTTTTTGGATTTGTAGGTGTATTCTTCTCTTATGAATGTGTTACGTGCCTCTTTTTGATGGTTGTCGGAGAGCGGCGGATGGAGGATACAAGGGACTAAATCCCCTAAGAATGGTGGAGGAGATGAGAGAGAGGTTGAAACCCTAGAAGGGAGGAGGTAAGAAGAGAAGAACTAGAGAGAGAGAAGCTTCAGAGAGGAGAACTTGATTAATTTATTGCATAAGGATTACATAACCCCAAGGACCCTATATATAGGCGTCGATGACATACTCGTAAATAACACGAACATGCAACAAAAATGTTAAAACACTTAACACTCCATCCTTCCTTCAAAACGAGCATGCCCTCAAGCTTGTGCTCCATGCGGATGGCCGGATTATCTGGTACCTTGACCTCCCTCCAGAACAATGCGCGGTAACGCGTATCGGCGGCGGTGGCGTCGGCGAGGATCGATGGTGCCATCCGTAAAATGGGCAGCATATGGAATGACTTCGTCGGGGCCGCTGGAGGGGCTGGGAGTAGTAGCCTCATGGAGGTCGGAGGGCCAACGGCCTGCAGTAGGAATGGATACGCCGGGGTCGCCGGAGCACAAGTCGACAGAAGAGGCGGCGACGTGGCCGGTGGGAGCGGTAAGGCAGGGGTCGACGAAGGAAGAGCTGGTAAAGGAGGCGGCGAGATGATCGGAGACGGTGGAGCGGGTGACCGGAGAGGAGGCGGAAGCTGTGGGAGGATGACCACCGTAGAGTGGGGTGGTACATCAGCGGTCGGTGGAAGCGACGGTGTAGCGTCATAAGTGACGGAGGACGGTGGTGGCACCGCCAGTGGAGGGGGAGAAGATGACTCTAGCTCTGGTTCTGGCGGCGAGAGAAAAACAATCAGTGAGGTGCGGGACATGCGGAGAGCGTCGAGCGTGAGGTCGAGCTGAGCATCGACGTGGCCGAGGAGAGCCTCCCGATGAGCAATACGACGGTCCACCTTGAAGAGAGTGGTGAGGAGCTCAATGCGGTCGGCAGCGCTAAGTGACATGATGAAAATGAGATAATTAAAGAATTAGTTAATAATTAGGAGACGGATTGAATCCTTAAGTAATCATGGGGATTAATTAAGTAGGAGAGGGGGAGGTAGCGTGAGGTAGTGGATTTGTAGAAAAGAGAGAAGAAGAAAAATGATAGGAGGGCTTGTGGAGCGCCGCTGGGACTTCAAAAAAGGGGAAAAGGGATGGTGGTGGGCCTTAAAATAAAAAGAGAAGTGAGCAGCCCAGGAAATGTATGGACGGGATGGGGGAGGGAAATAAATAAAATAAACAAAAGTTGATGGGCGTGCAGAAGAGTTGGTAAGGATTGAGGTTTTTAGAAAAATAATAATAACAAAAGAGACGTGATGGAGAAGAGCAGATGGAATAGAAAGGGCGTCGCCGGATGGGAAGAGTAGCAGCTGACCGATGTGCGGCTCAAAGTTGCAGCAGACGGGGACCTCGGGACTGGACAGAGCCAGAAGACGGGGCTCGATGGAGCGGCAAAGGCCTGCGGTGTGCTGGAGGAGACGATCTCGTCATCTGTTCGGGCGAAAGAACAGCGGGGGCTGACCGACGCTGGGGCAGCTGGAGGTCGACGTCGGTGGAATAGAAATGATGTGCATGGGATGAATGGTGGCGGGGAAGCTGCGTGCAGAAGTGCTAGTGTTGAGGAGCCGAGCAAATTTTGAAGAAGAAAAGCGATGATGAAGTTCCAGCAGAGATGGGGGAACGCTGCTCTGAATCGGTCGATGAAGGAAGAAGCAGTCGGCGCCGACTTCACCGTTCGGTTGCGTCAATTTTAGACTGCAGAAGACGCAATGGTGCAGGGATTTTGAGCGAGGGAGGAGGCCCGCAGGGCTGCAGGGGGCTGATAAAGGGGCGTAGATGCGCGACAGCGGAAGAGGACCGAGAGGTTCTGATACTAAGTTGTTACGTGCCTCTTTTTGATGGTTGTCGGAGAGCGGCGGGTGGAGGATACAAGAGATTAAATCCCCTAAGAATGGTGGAGGAGATAAGAGAGAGGTTGAAACCCTAGAAAGGAGAAGGTGAGAAGAGAAGAACTAGAGAGAGAGAGAAACTTGAGAGAGAAGGAGAACTTGATTAATTTCTGGCATAAGGATTACATGACCCCAAGGGCCTTATATATAGACGTCAATGACATACTCGTAAATAACACAAACATACAACAAAAATGTTAAAACACTTAGACGATGCGACACGACTTGAAACAACACAACTCGATACAACACGACTCAACATACAAATAATAATAATAATAACTGACGGCGGATCCGTAACAGAATGTTAACTTGTATAGGAATGAGATATAAGTTGGAAAATAAGATGAAACTTAATTTCAGAGACCCATTCTCCATGTTTCAGCGAGATTTATTCAAAAATATACTATTTTAAGATGGCAATGAGGGAAGGGGTTAACATAAATTCTTGGAGGAACAAGGGAAACGAAAAAGACAATGTGAGTTCTTATCTTTAACTTATGCTCTATTTCACTTGAAATAATTACATATATATATATATATATACTAGTGACAGACACGGGGCTTTGCCCATACGGCCAATCGCGACAGTACATCGACTCTGTCATATACGGGGCTCCACCCCTATTAATTAATTAATACAACTTAAAATAAACACACTATCAATTATTTAACTTTAATGTATATATTATCATTCATATTAAATCAACTTTAATAAAATTGATGAACTTAATGGTAGCTCCTCGAAAATACTTTTAATTTGAGGATATGACGTAATTACATAAATGGGCATTATATTTGAAGTTTTGAAATATATAATAGTATATTTTAAGTCATTAGAGTAAAAGAAAAGGGCTATTTATGGCAATTTTGAATGTTGCACCAAAGCAAAGTTTTCTCATATAATAGTGAAAGATGATGCATTGGAAGTGATTGACAAATAAAAGAAGGAAAATGGGTTTCTATTGTATGCAAATCAGTCATTCGCAAGTGATTTGTTTTAATGAGTATAATTTAACGGATTTTCAGATTTCATTCAAAGTTAATTAAGAGACATTTTTAATAAGCTTCGATCATGTTTTCAAGATTTGGCTTGGGACTTAAGAATTCAATCACCATTTGACGGATCATTAATGAGATGTTTTGTTCATTGATCCTTGTTACGCTTCTTTTTTTTTTGTCGAGTCGCTTTAAATGATGAAGAAACAATTTCTTTTATCCCAATTGATTTACTGATAAAGAAACAATAATGTGAAGGGAAACAACCAAAAATATAATTAACCAAAGAATATAAATTATATGATAATTATATGAGAAAAAAACATTTGCATCGAAGCAAAACAACAAAGTTAAGGGTTAACATTGGAGGGGGTGAACAACCTACCAACATATAGATGTAAATTCAAGTGTCCAATTGGGACTCCATGCTAGTATGCTAACCCTAAATTTAATGTGATCATGCAACAGATACAAGGAGATTGGCTATTAAGCTAGTAGCTTTGCAATTTTAGTATGAGTAGGACAAATTATGAAAGAAATAAAAGTAATATATCATTCTTTGTCGGTAATAGATAGAAAATAAGATAGAGAAAAAGATAAAGAATAAAATATGAATAAGATTGAAATAATATGGTATGCCCAATGATAAAGAATACTAGGACACTAACCCTTCACTAAAAATAAGGAACTATTGAATGAATAGATAGAAATGTTGTTTATTACTCTACTTTGTCACAATACTTCTATTTTAATCTTTTACAAAAAGTTACAGACGCTCTTTCTCAATACTTATGATGCCTAGTAGATTTTCAATTTATGAATATGCAAACATTTTCATGTCTCATTTTATATATATGCATTTGGCGCTAAACCTTGAATGGCAAGTAAGCTGTTAAATAAATGAGCATTCACTTAGTCAATATGATTGATGGATTTATTCCAAACTATTTTAGGTAAAAAGAACGAGTAGTCACTAGTAAATGGATACGAGTCTTTTATGTATTTGGTAGTGTGGGCATTGGGCAATAGTTTTGGATCCTTCTTTGGGGAGAAAAGAGAGGCAGAACTTTCATGAACTACAGTTATTAAACAGTGTTTCTTACAAGGTTTTTGGATTATTTCCCAACAACACAAGAGTTCAACATATATAGGCCGATGGAAACCAACTCATCATAATAAAACCAATAAACATCACATCTGTTGAAACCGAAAACTCGGTCCCTGTGGAGTTTACCCTCGGGGAAGGGGAGATCAAACACTTACTTCTCTCTCGGGAGCCAAACGATTAAGGAAAAAGAACAGGGGACTGACCCAAGGGCTCGGCGTGGAGGTCTCACCACACATCCGGAAGATCTTAGAGCGCTTCCCCTCCCTAGCCAAATGTCGAGCTAAGGATACCTCAAAAAGCGCAAGAAGACCGGGGCACAAGTAAGCATGCCTTCTGATGTACCCCCTTGGGTATATTTATAGATTTCTGAAAACGGTCTGTCAATAGCCAACCTCCGTTGTTCTAAGTAGCTATACGCAGTCCAGGTCGGTCTGCCAACAGCGTAACTCCGCTGTTCTAAAATGCTATAGACAGACCAGCGAGGGTGGAGTGGTAAAAACACATCACAAGAGACTGGGCGAGTGGCCCCCTGGAACCTCCACTCGCCGGGCGCGGCGAGTGCTCGATGGAGCTGGCACTCGCCGCCTCTTCCCAGCCTTGGGCGAGTGCGGGCCCGGCCTGCCCCACTCGCCCGCTGCTCGTCGAGCCCCTGGGGCGAGTGCGAGCTGACCTGCTCCACTCGCCCACTGCTCGCTGAGCCCCAGGGGCGAGTGCGAGCTGACCTGCTCCACTCGCCCCTCAAACAATCCACCCCACTTGGGCGAGCCGAAGGGGCTTCCAGGGATCTCGCCTAGGACCCGGACTGCTGGACTTTGACCGATCTGGCTCCTGTCGACCACTACTCGCTGAATATTGGGTTATACAAAATCTCCGCTCTTTGCGAGGTTGACCCAAGCTCGGAAAGAATCATCCAACCCCACAATATGTGGCGAGTGCGACAGGCTTAGTTATTAAAGGCGCAAGGCGCACCAAGGCGCAAAAGGGTCTTGGAGCCTAGGCGCAAGGCTCAAGGCATAGGCGCGCGCCCGAAGAAGGCAAGGCACAACCACATTCATTTTAAATAATCAGCATCAAACATCAATTTATCTTTTTGAACAGGTTCTTTATATATTCTACTCATTAGTCGTTCATTACTATCATTTATATCTCTTAAAAAATAAAATCAAAATGGTCTCTTGAATCATATCTAAGTCTCAACGATCGATTATGTTTCAAGAACACTAAATTGTATAAAAATTAATGAGTTCTTACGTTATTTTTTTCATTATTTTGAAAACAAAATGTTTACATCAAAAATCGCATTCATGTGCGCCTTTAATGACCAAAGACGCAAAAAAGGCGCACGAAAGCGCAAACCTCTGAGCCTGGTGAGCCTGGAGCCTTAGGCGCGCCTGAGGCGCGCCTGAGGCGCGCCTGAGGCGCGCCTTTAACAACATAGGCGACAGGGGCCAGAGAATCTTTTGGTGGGCTCCACCTGCGGCTATAAATACATGCCCACGTACCTGGGTGGCCTCCATCATTCCCCTTACTTGAGCCTTGCCGAGATGCCCATCTCCAAAGAGCTCCAAGAGAAGCTTAGCCGCGCGCCGAGCTTAACGCCACTCACGCTATCGCGCTAGTCGGCATGTCTCGCAACGCTGCACTGCGCGAACCGACGAAATCCAATCATGCTAAGAAGGCTAAGTCCATCCCAAAAGATGTTGAATCCGTCTACCGCGACCTGGAATCCGCCCTGACTCCCGGGCTCGCCTCCTCTAAACCAGTTGCTGACCCCAAGGGGAAAATGGTCATCGACATTCCAGCCAACCCCGAGAACCATCAGACAGATGTCGAGACCTCCACGTCGCGAGTCCACACCCCATACGACGATTCGCGGACTCAGACTCCCCCCGACACTCGTCTACAGAGCAAATCACCTCCCTTTGGGACCACGGGGCTGGACCCGCTGATGTCCAGGTCGCCAATTCGCGCTCCTTCTCAGCAGCCACACCTACTCCTGTACTCGCGGGTGAAAGGGACGGAGACATCCCGGTTCCCAGCTTCAACCTCATCTCCCCAGGAAACCATCCTCCGGGTCGCGGTAAGAACTTAGCCTTACCTCCTTCGCACACCCGCCAAGGACTGTCGAGCTCATCCCGTAAGCTCCACTTTCACAAGAACATTTTGCGTAGGCATCTTTGTTGCACTCGGACCCTCTTTCTATCGGAGTTGATTGTTTTTGCAGGTCTCCCTGCTCCGTCTGAAGTCGAGGAAACTTCAGAACTGGCTCGCCACCCTCGGGCCCCGGGGTGATGGAAAGCTTCTTGGATGACTCGCTGGATCCTGCCGAGCTAAGGAGGTGAGTAGTAGAAGTGCTGAAGAAGCAGGACGCCGCTTTGCACCAACTTCGAGCGGACAACGCATATAGCGAGCAGAGACTGCAGACGCTGGAGCAGGATTATGTGCCGCTCGCGGATAAGATGGAACACGGCTAGGCGAGCGAGATGATGTCCCCCATCCCAGTTATGGAGAGACTTGATGAAAACCTGCAGATCTTCAGTCGGGACCTGGACCTGGTCCGCGAGTTCCTCAACCCGCGCCGGCCTCCGGGGATGGGGGCGCGAGGCCGGGGTAGATGGAAATGGCTCCCTAGTTGAGCGTATCGGCCCTCGCCCCCAGCACCGCCAGCTCGCGCGTGTTGACCGAACTTTCTTCTGTTTGTTATGAACTTCCTCCTTCTCGGGGCTGCGAATGTCCCTGTCTGTAACAACTTAAATAATTTTTAAAACTCAATATGCTACTTGAAATAATATGTTGTGCCATCTAGGTTCAGCTCTCACTAGGATGGGCCAGGTCGCCGGTCGGCGAGCTGGGGCTGACGAGCTAGACTGACCGGTCAGCTCGACCATAAATCCGGTTTTCTATAAATAGGCCCCCTCACCAACCCCCTGGGCCACTGCCTTTATTGCATTCATACCCCCCCTGCTGCTCTTCTCGCTACCTGCTCTCGCACCCCAACCCTTTTGTGGACATGGGCAAGACGCGACCTGACGCCGACGGGCGGTCCAAGTGCACCAGACAATTTACCGACTACCTTTTCTTTGAGGGAAATACCACCGAGCGCGAGCTCGCCAACTTCAAAACCGAGTATGTGCCCCCTAGCTTTGAGGCGCGCCGACCCGCAGAGGGCGAGGCTATTAATTCATTCTATGAGGACGAGCTCGCCTTCCCCATCTCGCACTTCGAGGTGGGGTTGCGCTTGCCTCTCTGGCCGGAAATCCGCCAGATCCTCAAGTATTTTGGCGCGGTGCCCGTGCAACTGAACCCGAATGTGATCGCCATGATGGTCGCATTCGCCTGCTTCTTCCGCCGGGAGCGGATTGAATTCAATCTCACCGTCTTCCGCAAGCTCTTCACCTACCGCGTGACCAACGATGGGGTCGCCTATCTGATGGGCTCGCACATCAAGGTTCGTGAGACTGCGAACAAGAATCATAACTGGGTATCCAAGATCGTCTTCATCAAGGGCGACCAAGGCAACATACCCTTCTCCCCCCAGCAGAAGAGCGAGGAGGTGTACCGTCCCCCGACGGTATCGGGAGTCGATGTCGAGCTGCACAAGTTCTTCCTTGAGAAGGACTTCAGGGTTGCCTTCCTGCAGAGGGGCATCGACTCGCTCCCCCCCTGTCCTCCCTGGCGAAGGTATACTTTCCCTTTTCTCTTTACGGGCTCGCCTATGATTATTGCTTTCTAACTCAAGTCATTTCCTGCAGGGGAGCGATCAATTCCCGAGCATCCGCCCCATGCGAACTCGGGACTCTTTGTGGACACACTCGCGCGCGAGCGAGCAGCCGCGGCGGCCTGCTGAGGCGAGCTGGGGTCTGGTGGACCCTCCTCCAGCAAGAGGCGACTTGACCGCGCTGGATCCAGCTCGCCTCGCCTCCCCCCGCCGCCAAAAAAGCTGAAGAAAGCTCTGGTGGTCTCCAAGGCGAGACAACAACATCAACAACTAAAATACATGAGCTCGTCGAAGACCACACCCGAAGGGTCACCAGAGAGCTCGCTGAAGGACTCGCCGAGGACAGACCAGGAGGGTGGCGAGCCCTCCGCTCCCCTTGCTGCAGTGGAAACTGTGGCCCGCGAGCCGGGCCTGCCAAGAAGCCACCCCCTTTTCGGCTTTGGGGGAAGATCAAAAGACTCGGCCGGCGAGCCGATGGTTCGATGGGATGAGCAGGCCCACAGGGTTTCCATCTCATCACTCCATCCCTCCTGGTCGGGGGGCCAACCCGCCTCTGGGCATGCCTATGCGCTTGGCTTCGGCCTGTATGGGCGCGAGGATGTCGAGGCCTACAAGGGCCCGACTCTTCGGCAGCTTGGTCGTGAAGGCCTGCAAGCCCAGATGCGGGCCTTGGAGCAGCATCATATGGTGGTCCGCCGCGGCTTCAGCCTCAACCACCAGCTGCTGAAAACCGAGCAGGAGTGCGACATCGCCAAGGATAACGCTGCCGATTTGGCGAGGCGGCTTGGCATTGCCGAAGCCGCGAGCGAGCTGCAAGCTCGCGTCGCCGAGATGGAGGCTCGCGCCGCCGAGCTGGAGAAGGAGAATAAAAAACTGAAGGCGGAGAACAAGGAGCTCCAGAGCGAGCTCATCCGCCAGATGGACATCTTCTTGCCCTAGGTCGGCGGCGAGCCGAGCATTCCCCCCAAGAGGCCAAAGATTTTCGGCGAGCAAAAGGTCGCCGAGAAGCTGCGAGTCAACTCCATCAGCACCGCCGACTACACCCTGCAAATGATGAAAGATATGGAGGTGCTGGTGGAGGGATGCGAGGAGATCACGACGAGGGACCTTGTGTCAAACCTGTTCCCGCCGGCTACCCCTCCCAGTGAGAAGGAGGAAAGTTTTGAGTTACAATTCAAGGGGGTTAAGGGTTACAAGGACAACCTCCTATCCGGAGGGGAGGGCGAGGACCACCGGTCCGGAGGGGAGGGCGAGAGCTGATTCGCACCCCCTCCTCATTTTTGTTCTTTCTTCTGTTGTAATTCTTTTCCCCTTTTTGTAACCTCGCCGAGGCGAGTTCTCCATTTTGTAACATAACGTTTGCTAATGAAAAAAGGATTTGGCTCAAATTTGTCTATCTTTCTTTTTTTGAACTTACTTACTGCAATGTGCTCGCCTGCGAGCTGCCCTGCTCCATAGAGCGACCTAACCAGGGTGGAACGGGCCGCTAGAATGTATGAGTTAGGATTCGTGCCCGCGGAGAGACCTTGGGAGCTCGCCAACCCGGACAGTCAAGAGGCGGATTACTCGCCGCGCTAGGCTCGCGACACCCAGCTCGGCCCGAGAGCACTCTTCTTTCGCGTCAATGTCAAGCTGAAGTTGTCAGAAATTCCGAAGTAAAAATTTTAAGATGGAAATGTACCGCCGAGGACCGCCTCCTCTCGCCTTCCTCAATAGATGTCGAGACCTCAGCTCGCCATCCCCTTTACTTGCCTTTAGATATTCACCCCTTGGTAGTTGGGCTGGATCATTTGTTGAGTTGGGCCCGCGAATACCCAGCTCGCCTGTGACGGCTCTTCTTCTTTGAGACTTGACGAAAAATCGAGAATCTTCCAAGTAAAACCTTGGCGTGCTGGAGTGTAACTGCTGACAATAGTCTCGGCTCGCCGACCTACCAAGGTCTCGGCTCGCCCTTTCCGGCTCGCCTGGCGATTGCCGGGCTCAACTCCTTGTTATCCCTGCGATCTTTGCCTCCGAAGTTCGAATGCCTGGGTCCCGGCTTTAGATATCGCCACGTCCACCGAGAATCTCAGCCCTGTCAGCTAGGTGGAAGTCTGACGGCGGAAGCATCTCGGGACTCGGCCCCAGGGTCATAACGACGTCCAACGGGGATCCCAGCCCTGCCAGTTAAGTGGAAGCCTGACAGCGGGAGCGTCCCGGAACCTAACCCCAGAGCGGGATAACATTCCTTTGGCCAACCTCCGGGAGCTACCACCGGCCCAATCATCTAGGTGAGAGCATGACGACGGGTGTTGAGCATCAACCGGACTCAGCCCCAGGGCCATAACGACGTCCAACGGGGATCCCGGCCCTGCCAGCTAGGTGGAAGCCTGACAACGGGAGCATCCCGGGACCTAACTCCAGAGCGAGATAACTTTCCTTTGGCCAACCTCCGGGCGCTACCACCGGCCCAATCAGCAAGGTGAGAGCCTGACGGCGGGTGTTGAGCATCAACCGGACTCAGCCCCAGGGTCATAATGACGTCCAACGGGAATCCCGGCCCTGTCAGCTAGGTGGAAGCCTGACAACGGGAGCATCCCGGGACCTAACCCGGGAGCGAGATAACTTTCCTTTGGCCAACCTCCGGGCGCTACCACCGGCCCAATCAGCTAGGTGAGAGCCTGACGGCGGGTGTTGAGCTTCAACCGGACTCAGCCCCAGGGTCATAACGACGTCCAACGGGAATCCCGGCCCTGCCAGCTAAGTGGAAGCCTGACAGTGGGAGCATCCCGGGACTTAACTGCAGAGCGAGATAACTTTTCTCCAAGGACCTCGGTTCTCCCAGCTAGGTGGGAGTCTGGCAGCGAGGGCATGTCAGGACGTAACTTGATAAAAAGGCTCGCCTCAAGTTCTATCTGCAGAAGAATTGGAGGATCAAAGAATTCCATATTCATTAAAGGAGAGTACATACATGCTTTCACGGGTAGAAACGTTTCAATTCATCACCACTCTAGGTGTGACTTAGGGTATCGCCCTCCACATTCCGGAGACGGTACCTTCTAGACCTTAGAGCCTCCCCGACAATGTACGGGTCTTCCCAGTTGGGGTTGAGCTTCCCCACTGCGGTTGATTTTTCTGCCGCATCCACCTTCCTCAGGACCAAATCCCCTTCTGCGAACTGTTTGGCCCTGACGTGCTTGTCAAAGTATCTGGTCATTCTTCGTTTTACCTCCTCCTGCCGGATAGCAGACAGATCACGTAGCTCCTCCACCATGTCTAGGGAGAGTCGTAGCTCCTCGTTCTCGACCTGCCAATCTTCCCTTCCTTCTTTCGCCTCGACCACCCGATGTGTCCGGACCTCGAACAATATTGAAAGTACGACCTCGCAGCCGTGGGAGAGCTTGAAGGGGGTCTCCCATGTGGCCGTGTTGGGAGTGGTTCTCAGGGCCCAGAGAACCGAAGGAAGCTGCTCCACCCAGCTACCCCTCAAATTCTCCACTTTCTTCTTGAAGAGGTTGACGATGATTTTGTTCGTCGCCTCCACCTGCCTGTTGCTCCTGGGATGGTGGACCGAAGCGAACCTGAGATCGATCCTGAGCTGCCCACAGAAGTTGATGAACTCGGCGCTGGTGAACAAAGGCTCATTGTCTGTGACTATGGCCTGGGGCAGACTGCGTCGGCAGATGATCTCCCCTCATATGAAGTTCCTGATTACCTGGGAGGTCATCTTGGCCAGCGCCTTCACTTCCAACCACTTAGAAAAATAATCGATCATCACTAACAGGAACTTCCTTTGCCCGCTGGCCTGGGGTAAAGGCCCTACCAAATGCATTCCCCAGATGGCGAAGGGTCAGGGGGCGTGAAACTCCTGAGTCGCTGAGCTGGTTGAAGTTGGAGGGGGGCAAACAACTGACACTTGTGGCATTTCTTTGTGAACTCCGCGGCATCCCAGCCTAGGGTCGGCCAAAAATACCCCTGCCGGATGACCCTTCCTTCCAAGGTTCTGCTCCCCGAGTGGCTTCCACACTCCCTGGAATGGACCTCCTCCAAAATTCTTTAGCCCTCTCGGACACACAATGTGCCAACATCCCCGAAAGAGTCTTCCTATACAACTGCCTGTCGCGCATAAGGTAATATGCCGACTTGTGCTTGAACTTCTTATCCATCTCTTCCGGGAACTCCTCTGTGGATAGGAATGTTGCGAATGGATCCATCCACGATGGGTGTTGGTCCACCTTCATCAACTCTCCTTATTCGATGGACAGGGAGAATAGGTCGGTGATGGTACCCCCCCATCCGGGGACCATGCTTGGCCAATTGATCAACCTCCTCATTTTCCTCCCTAGGCACATGCCAGATGGAGAAGATCTGGAACATGCTGATGACCCCCTTCACCTTTGTCAAGTATAACTGGAGAGTTGGCTCCCTTGTCTCAAACTCCCCACTGATCTGAGAAGCCGCCACCATGGAGTCAGTGAAGACCTCCACATCATACACTCCCAGCTCCCTGGCCAGGCGCAATCCTGCTATCACCGCCTCATACTCGGCCTGATTGTCTGTGATGAGAAAGTGCACCACTATCGTTTGCTCGATCCTCGTTCCCTGGGGGCTCTCTAAGATTACCCCTACCCCCAAGGAATTCCTTCCTGAGGCGCCATCTACCAACACCTTCCAGGGAACCGGGCGAGTGAGTTCTGCTTCCGCCACCTCGACCACATAATCTGCGAGAAAGTCGGCCATTGTATGGGCCTTGATCGAGAGACGAGGGACAAAGGAGATATCAAACTCACTCAACTCTACCGACCATTTCGCCAATCTGCCTGAATGCTCCACCCCCTCGAAGATGTTGCGGAGGGGGTGGTCCTTCACCACCCGGATGGAGTGTGCTTGGAAGTAAGGCCGGAGCCTCCGGGCCGAGATGACCAGAGCAAAGGCCAGCTTCTCCAAGATGGGATAACATAGCTCTGCCTTCCTTAGGACAAGGCTTACGTAGTATATAGGCAGCTGCTTCTTTCCCCTCTTCCCGAACCAGGATGGAGCTCAAGGCCTCTACTCCGACCCCGAGATACAAAGATAGATCCTCCCCCTCCTTCGGCCCTTGGAGCAGGGGGGCCTGAGTTAACTGCCTCTTCAAGGTCTGGAACGTCTCCTCGCATTCCTTAGTCCATTTAAACTTCTTGCCTCCCCTCAATGCTTTGAAGAAGGGAGAGCACTTCTCCCCAGCTCGGGAAAGGAACCTGCTTAACCCTGCCAACTTTCCTGTCAGTCGCTGGACCTCCTTTGCATTCCGAGGCGACCCCAATTCCATGATCGACTTGACCTTCTCAGGATTCAACTCCACCCCTGCGGGGGTGAGAAGGTGGCCCAGGAACTTGCCCCTGCTGGCCCCAAAAACACACTTCAAGGGGTTCAGCCTCATCTTGTATTTGCGCAAGGTGCCGAAGGTCTCCTCCAGGTCTCGGAGGTGAGAGCCTGCCTCTCGACTCTTGATAATCAGATCATCCACGTACACCTCCAGGTTCCTCCCCTTTTGCTCATGGAAGACCTGATCCATCATCTTTTAGTATGTCGCCCCTGCATTTTTCAACCCAAAGGGCATCATCTTGTAACAGTAGCACCCATCTCATGTGATGAAGGAGACATCTTTTACATCGGGAGGGTGCATCCTGATTTGGTGATAACCTGAAAATGCATATAAAAAACTCATTACAGGAAAATCGACGGCTGCGACAACCAGCGCGTCAATTCGAGACAAGGGATAACAATCCTTAGAACATGATTTATTTAACAAAGAAAAATCAACACACATTCTCCACCGACCGTCTTTTTTTTTAACCATTACAACGTTGGAGACCCAGACGGGGTATTGGATTTCGGATACAAAGCCAACCTTCAGGAACTTGGCCACCTCCTCCCTGATGGGTTCGGCTAGCTTGTCCGCGATGGACCTCTTCTTCTGCTGGATGGGGCGAGCTTCTGGATCCAGGTTGAGGCGGTGACAGACAACATACGCATCGATCCCCGACATCTCTGCTGCGCTCCAAGCGAAGATGTCCACGTTCTTCTGGATGCATGCCAGCATCCTCTCCTGATCCATCGGGGTCAGCCCCCCGCTGATGCGCACCTTCTCCACCTTGCCTCCAAGGGTGAGAACTTCCATCTCCACCACCTCTTCTGCACCCTCCAGACGAGACTGCTCTCCCCATTCTCCAACGTCCCCCTCTCCTGGGACAAGGACCTCCTCCTCAGCCTCCTTCACGGCCATTGCCTCGGCCAGCTCCTCTTGGATTTCCTCAGCCACCCCCACCCGGGTGTGGTTCTCTTCCACTTCCATCTCCACTCCTCCTGCCTCCTGCTCCGCCACCTCCATCCTCCGCTCCATCTCCTCGGCCCCCTCCTGCCAAGATATGGAGTTCACCGCGGTGACGTAGCACTCCCTCGCCACCTTGGGGTCTCCTCGGACCCTGACCTGGATCCCTTCGACGTTGAACTTCAAGCATTGGTGGAAGGATGAGGGGATGCAGCGGAAGGCGCTGATGAGGGGTCGTCCGAAAATGGCATTGTAGCTGCTAGGGGCGTCTACGATGACGAACCTGCAGTTTCGGGACTGCCCCCGCAGAGTGACGTGGAGCCCCGCTCCTCCTTCCACCTCCTTCCTTTCTCCCGAAAATCCAAACAGAGGCCCATCCGAGGCCAACACCCTCTTGTCCTCCACCTTCATCGCGTTAAACGCCTTCTTGAATATGGCGTTGATCGAGCTCCCGTTGTCGATGAGGATCTGGGAGACGGTGAAATTCTCGATCGCGGTCTGGATGACCAAAGTGTCGCAGAAGGGATCCTCATGATCTGTCAACAGCGTAACTCCGCTGTTCTAGAAGGCTATAGACAGACCAGCGGGGATGGAGTGGTAAAAACACATTACAAGAGACTGAGCGAGTGTCCCTCTGGAATCTCCACTCGCCGGTGCCCGGCCTGCCCCACTCGCCAGCTGCTCATCGAACCCCTGGGCGAGTGCGAGCCGACCTGCTCCACTCGCTCGCTGCTCGCCGAGCCCCAGGGGCGAGTGCGAGCCGACCTGCTCCACTCGCCCCTCAAACGATCCACCCCACTTGGGCGAGCCGAAGGGGCTTCCAGGGATCTCGCCTAGGACCCGGACTGCTGGAATTTGGCCGATCTGGCTCCTGTCGACCACTACTAGCCGGATATGGGGTTGTACAACATCACTTAAGAACTAATCAGGATAATAAAGAAGCCTGTTATCCGAAGCAGCAACTGGTGTTTTGGACCCGAGCGACGGACTTGGGAGCAGTGTGCTCGGAGCAATTTGGGATGGCAGAAGCGGCAAATGGTGTTCTGGACCTGAGCGACGGAGTCAAGAGCAGTGTGCTCAGAGTAATCTGGAACAGTGAAAGCAACAACTGGTGCTCTGGACCCGAGCGACAGAGTCGAGAGCAGTGTGCTCACTGCTCAGAGCAATCTGGAATGGCGGAAGAAGCAACTGATGTTCTGGACCCGAGCAGCGGAGTCGGGAGTAGAGTGCTCGGAGCAATCAGGAACTGAGGAAGCAACAACTGGTGCTCTGGACCCGAGCGGCGGAGTCTGGAATAGTCTTGGAGCTGATGTGCACAGAAGCAATTTGGAATGGTAGAAACAGCAATTGGTGCTCTGGACCTGAGCGGTAGAGTCAGGAGTAGTCTTTGAGCCGATGTGTTCGAAAGCAATTTGGAATAGTGGAAGCGTGTTATGCACGTGCGCGTATCTTACTATTATATCATGTATTGTAGTTTGTTGCTTTAGGGTTAATGTATGTGAGCCCCCCCTCCCTATATCAGGAGGTGATCTGGGTGAGTTTGTTTTATCTTTGGATCATTAGGGTTTTGGATCTTCATTCTTGGAGAGGGGCTTCTTGGAGGAACCAGCCTGTAGAAGTTGAGCACGAGTATACCTCGTGATTATATCCATATTTTCAATTAATGCTAGTGTTCTTCTCCTCCTGGTAACATTGGTCTGACCTGCCCTCCCCACCTACAAAGCATGTACGTCGGGTTACAATTGACCACTTCTCTTTGTCGACACCGCCTGACCAAATCCTCCACGTCTCGCTGCGTGCCTGCGCCGCATTGGTTCCTTCATCCAACAGTTCTTCGACAGTGCGCCTGTGTCGCGTTCACTTGGCAGAGTATCCATGCATCGTCGCGCACCTACATCGCTATCTCTGCCCCGACCAACACCGCCAGATCCAGTCGCGCCATTCTTCCTCTCCCAAACTACGACATCTGGGACAACTGATCCAGATCGACGCTCCAGTCCGTTCGCACGAGCATCGTTGTGCCCAGGTCTTGGCGCTCCAGCATCGTTCCAGTTCAGCATCGTTCCAGTTCAGCATCGCATAGGCATTGCAGTGTCTGCCCGTTGGTTCCTTCAACCAACATCGCTACAGTCAAGTCCTCTGCATGCTCCCCTCGCAGCAAAGCTGTCCAGCAATCCTCTGCTTCATCAGCCTTCGTCAGCTACCTTCTCAGCAGCCCCGATTGATTCATATTCCAAAGAGCCGGATGGAATCCCGTGCGAAAGCCCTCGAACACACCCTCACCACCAACAACTCTCGTCTCGAGGCCCAAGCCGAGCAGTTCACATCGATAATGACCATGCTCCACAACCTACAACCGGCCAAAACTCCGGCCCTACTTCTTCCTTTGCCTTGGGATCCCTCATTACATTGGCCCCCAGATCCTGCAGTGACGGATTTTCCTCCACATCTCCCATGCCTCGACATCCCCACATTCAACGAAGTTGGCTCCCTTGGGTGGATTGCCCGCGCCGAACAGTTTTTTGACATTCACCAAACTCCTCTGACGCAGCAGGTCTCCACAACAGTTATCAACATGGAAGGGACCGCCCTCCATTGGGTATGATGGCTTCGCCAGTCCTCCCTGGCCTCACCAGGACAGTTCTCATGGAGGCCCTCATTCAGCGGTATGATCACTGCTACATCGACTCCATGATCGAGCGCCTTTGCAGAGTCCGTCGGACCGGTTCCATTGATTAGTACGTGGATACATTTATCAAGCTGGTCACCCATGTTTCAGGTCTTCCACCCAACCATTACTTGGTCTACTTCATGCATGGACTTCAACCCCATATCCGAGCTCGCCTCCGCACCATTCAATTGTTAATTGTTAACCAAGTCATGGACCTCTCCCTACTAGTGGAGGCCGAATTCTTGGCGTTGTCCGGGGAACATCCTTCCTCATTGTCTCCCTCCAAGCCTCCCTACCAACCATATTTTTCTCCCCCGTCTAATCATCCATCGCCGCCGCCTCCTCTACCTCGCCCACTCATTATGGGCTCACGCAACAACTGTCATGTCCCTACTCACCGCCTGTCCAACTAGGAGTACAATGACTTACAGAGTAAGGGTCTGTGCTTTCGTTGCAAACAACCCCACTTGTCAACTCATGATTGTTCGGTGAAGGAGTTTTGGTTCATCATGGGGGAGGACGTGAACGAGATCAGCATGGCTGACTTTGACGCTCTTATGATCACGGATGTATCGTCGGACGACGCTCCGAGCACCACTACGGCTGCCCACCCGGGAGTATATCACTACTAACTGGAGGGAGACACTCTGACCTTGGGGTCAAGGTTTATTTCTTGGCATGGTGTATTGTTACGTACGTGCACGTATTTTACTAATATATCTTTTTGTAGAAAGCAACTCCAAACCTTGCATATACTTCTTGAATGAATAGTTACAAGTATGAATACACTTTTATAGGAGAAAAAAGAGAAGAGAAATCCTAAATACAAGATGTGGGACTAATACATGGAGAGAGAAAAGAGAGAAAACATGGGCCCTTAATTGGGCTTTTCTAACACTCCCCCGCAAGCTGGAGCGTACAAGTCGTAGGCACCAAGCTTGGATAAAAACTGATAGTATAGAGGCCTGGAGAGAGCTTTTGTCAGGATATCCGCAACTTGGTCTTTAGCAGGAACATGCTCCAAATCTATCTTCTTTGACTGTACATTTTCACGGATAAAATGACAATCAACTTCGATATGCTTTGTGCGCTCGTGAAACACTGGATTCTTGGCAATATGTATTGTTGCCTGACTGTCACAAAATAAGGTAGCCGGTGATGAGAGACGCACACCCAAGTCTCCCAAAAGGCTCTCAAGCCACGTTAGCTCGGAAGCAACCGCAGCCATAGCCCGGTACTCGGCTTCAGCAGAAGAGCGTGCAACCACGGATTGTTTCTTGCTCCGCCATGTTATGAGATGACCACCAAAGTAAGTGCAGAACCCCGTAGTGGAGCGTCTGTCATCAATAGATCCTGCGTAGTCAGCGTCAGAGTAAGCGACGAGTGATAAAGATGTGGATGGCTTATACACAAGTCCTTGTCCGGGGGCGATCTTGAGATATCGAAGGATGGGCTCGGCCGCTTGAAGATGAGATGTCCGAGGAGCATGCATGAACCGACTCACAACTCCTACAGCAAACGAGATGTCCGGTCGAGTCACCGTAAGGTAGATCAGCTTCCCAACCAAGCGTCTGTAATATTCCGGATTTGTAAGCAGCTTGTCAGAGTCAGAACTATGGGCCAAGAGCTTGTGATTGGCGTCCATAGGAGTCTCTGCAGGTTTGCACCCAGAATAACCTGCATCATGAAAGAGGTCCATACAGTACTTCCTTTGAGACAACACAAGACCATCAGAGCGTCGTGCGACCTCGAGCCCAAGAAAGTACCGAAGGTTACCCAGATCTTTGATCTGAAAAACGGAATTTAACTGTTCCTTGATCTGTTGTATTCCTGCCGTGTCGTTGCCAGTAATCAGGATATCGTCAACGTAGACCAGAAGAATCACAGTCCCGATTGACTGGTGGCGGATGAAGAGAGAAAAATCAGCCGAGCTCCGAGTGAAGCCACTAGCACAGACCACCTTACTGAATTTTTAAAACCACGCACGCGGGGACTGTTTGAGACCATAAATGGATTTCCGAAGGTGACATACCAAAGACTCCCCCGTGGTCTCAAACCCGGGAGGTTGCTGCATATAAACCGTCTCTTGCAGATCGCCGTTGAGGAAGGCATTCTTAATATCCAGCTGATAAAGCGGCCAGTGACGATGGACCGCCAAGGAAAGAAGAATGCGGACCGTGCTCAATTTGGCCACTGGAGAGAAAGTTTCTTCATAATCAAGGCCATGTTGCTGAGTAAAGCCCCGGGCCACGAGGCGTGCCTTCAAACGGTCAACAGTGCCATCCACCGCATGCTTGACAACAAAGACCCATTTGCAGCTCACAGCGCGATGGTCAGTAGGAAGAGGAACCAGATCCCAGGTCTGGTTAGCCCAAAGAGCCCGCATTTCATCTTCCATGGTTGCCCGCCACCCTGGATGTGAAAGCGCCTCCTGCACAGAGTTAGGAATAGAAATAGAGGAAAGGGAGGTGGCAAAAGGCGTAGAGAGGTGGTGTCAGCCGATGGAGAGATACGTAGTTGGCCAAGGGATGTGCCGTAGAGGAAGCAGTTGTCGGATCCGTAGGTTGCAAAACATCATTAGAGCGGGGCAGCTCTCGTGGGGTAGTAGACGGGGGAGGACGGCGAGTGTACACACGAATGACTGGTGGTGTAGGTGGTTTAGGTGGGATGGGTGTGGGAAGTAGAGGTGGAATGGTGGAAGTTACGGGAATAACAGGTCGCGGGAGAGTCGGCAGAGGAGGGGGGTCAAGAAGTTGAGAGTAATATGGTTGATCTTCGAGAAAGGTGACATCAGCAGAAGTAACCACCTTGCGATCCGTGGGAGAGAAACATACGTAGCCCTTCTGAGTTCGAGAATAGCCCACAAACACATATTTCGTGGCACGGGGGGGAAGCTTGTCAGTGGACGGGCCAAGATGATGAACAAAACATACGCACCCAAACACGTGTGGGGTGAGGGAGAAGGGAGGTTGGGAGGGGAAAATGAGATTAAAAGGAACAGCAAAATTGAGGATAGAGGAAGGCATGCGATTAATAAGAGTGCAAGCGGTTGAACCGCAAAATTCCAATATTGTTTTGGGACATTCATCTGAATCATAAGGGAGCGGGTGACCTCGAGCAGGTGGCGATTCTTGCATTTAGCAACGCCATTTTGTTGGGGGTTATAGACACAGGAGGTCTGATGGATGATCCCAAACTCCGTACAGAGGTGAGAGAAGGTATGACTGGTGTATTCACAGGCATTATCGGTGCGGAGGGTTTTAATGGTTGTGGAGAACTGGTTGCGAGTTTCAAGAAAAAACCTACGGAATACATCAGGCAATTCAGAGCAGTCACGAAGGAGATACAGCCAGGTCACCCGAGAGTAATCATTGACAAATGTGACAAAGTAACGGTACCAAAAAACACTTGTAATTTTGTAAGGACCCCAAATATCAGAGTGAACAAGATCAAAGGGAGCAGGACGCCGAGAAGGATGTGGTGAGAAGGTAGAGCGATGATGTTTCTCATAGATACAGGACTCACACGTGAACTCTTTGAAGGATACGCCAGGGAGAGATTTTTTGAGGATGTGTAGAGGAGCATGACCCAAACGTCGATGCCAGTCAACGGAGCTAATAGACGACAGCACGGTTGGTGGAGACGGATTAAGGATATAGAGACCATTCGACAGATGCCCTGTTCCAATGATGGTTTGCGTCTTGCGATCCTGCACAACACACGAGTTAGAAGAAAAAATAACAGCACAATCGAGATCAGCAGTGAGCCGACCAATAGAGAGAAGGTTGAACGGAGAGCCCGCAACATGAAGAGCAGAGCGAAGAGTAATGGAGGGAGTGAGGTTAATATCTGCCGCACCAGAGACGGGAAGAGTGGCCCCACTAGCAACAGTAATGAACCGGGGATGCACGTCGTTCAAATATTGGGGTGGTTTCCGTGATGTAATGTGGTGAGAGGCCCCGGAGTCCAAAATCCAGGATGAGTTGTGAGCAAAGCAGGAGGTACCGCCATCGGAAACAGACACCACAGAGCCCGGAGGACAACGGATCATTTTGCAAGGAATAATCCGGGGCGGTCAGGGTGACCCCGCACCAGCGGCAAGAAACGGCCACGACCAGCACGGTAAGCACAGAGTCCGCAGCGACTAGAAACACAGGCTGTGCGGGTAGGAGAAGACTGCAACATAAGTAACCAGACCGGGCGGACAGAGGCAGACCGGGCCAAGGAAAACACAGCCTTAGCAGGTCGCACCAAGGAGAGGCAGAGCGGGAGGCCGCAGCGAGAAGGGGGATCAGTCCGCGCGGTCACACCAGCGATTAGGCAGATCGCGACCAAAATGCGGAAAGGGAAGCTCGCACGGTCAAGTGGACAGCCGCGGATAGAGGAAGAGAGGAGAACTCGCAGCGGTAGGGAAAGGTCTCAGTGGGAAGCAAGATACTGCGGGCTAGGAACGCGAGCGGTCAGCAGACGAGACCGCGAGAAGAGGAGGCAGGCCGCGACAATAGTCCAGAAACAACCACGCGAGCAGGCGAGAGGAGAGAAACTCGCGACGGACAAGAGAAGAGCCCCCTGCGGGAAAGGAGAAGTCCGTGAGTAGGGAAGCCCGAGCGGACAGAAGAAGCTCGAGCGGTCAGAAGACGATTCCGCGAGTTGAGAGAACTCGAGCGGGTACGAGAAGGAAGCCGCGAGTAGAGAACTCGAGCAGGCAAGAGGAGGAAGCCGCGAGTAGAAAACTCGAGCGGGCAAAAGAAGAGGAGACCAGGCGAGTAGCACCGGAGGAGGGGCGAACTCGATCGGTCAGAAGACTAAACCGCGAGTTGAGAGAACTCGAGCGGGCAAGAGGAGGAAGCCGGGCGAGTAGCACCGGAGGAGGGGCCCACGGGTCAGAAGAGAAAAAAAAACTATAAAAGGAGGAGAGGGAAGGAGGAGGAAGCTGGCTCCACGGAAGGAAGGAGGCGAGAGCGGCAAAGGAAGAGGAGGCCGCGTAGCCGCGCGCCTAGCGAGAAGAGGAAGGCCGCCCGGTTAGAACAAAGTGAGGGCGGTTAGTAAAAATTCTAGCCGCCAGGAGAGACCGATTCCCTCTAATACCATGTAGAAAGCAACTCCAAACCTTGCATATACTTCTTGAATGAATAGTTACAAGTATGAATACACTTTTATAGGAGAAGAAAGAGAAGAGAAATCCTAAATACAAGATGTGAGACTAATACATGGAGAGAGAAAAGAGAGAAAACATGGTCCCTTAATTAGGCTTTTCTAACACTTTTATTGTTTGATGTTTTAGTGTTAATGTATGTGAGCCCCCCCCCCCCTCCCTATAAAAGGAGATGACATGGGAGAGTTTGTTTTATCTTTGGAACATTAGGGTTTTGGATCTCCATTCTTGGAGAGGGGCTTTTTGGAGGAACTAACCACCAGAAGTTGGGCATGCGTATACCACGTGATTGTATCCGTATTTTCAATTAATGCTAGTGTTCTTCTCCTCCTGGTAACAAAGCGGCAACTGGTGTTCTGGACAAGAGCGACGGAGTCGGGAGTAGTGTGCTGAGAAGCGATCTGGATTAACGGAAGCTGCAACTGGTGTTCTGGACTCGAGCGACGGAGTCGGGAGCAATGTGCTTGGAAGCAATCTGGAGCAGCAACTGGGGCTCTGGACCCGAGTGGCGGAGTCAAGAGCAATGTGCTCAGAAGCAATCTGGAGCACAACTGGTGCTCTAGACTTGAGCGGCGGTGTCAGGAACAATGTGCTCGGAAGAAATTTGGAGCAGCAACTGGTGTTCTAAATTCGAGCAGCGAAGTCGGGAGCAATCTGGAGCTGCAACTGATGCTCTGGATCTAAGCAACGACGTCGGGAGTGGAAGGAGATCTTCAAGTGATCTTCGAAGCATTCGAAGATCTTCGAGAAAATCTTCGAGCGCGTAGGGAGATCTTCGAAGAAATCTTCTGGAGATCTCTTGGGCGTAGGAGACAAGTGAGTTCAAATGAGAGCTTGAGAGACCTATTATAGATTTTGAGGGTGACATTTTCATAATTAAGTAATTAGAGAGTTCGGCTATCCACACATCATAACCATATAACGTGTTATGCGCACACCTATTATGGGTAGTTTCATTGTTATACGCACACCCATGATGGAATCCATTGATATGCGCATATCCATGATGAATTATATGGTTATGTGCACACCATAACCATACAGTTTGATATACGCACACCGTCGTGTAGATTTCTATACGCACGTCCCTCATCCTATACTATACTACACGCACGACCACACAAATATAATTGGATATACGCACACCCATTATTTGAATTCGATTATCCGCACACCCCATAATGGATGGTTTGCGGATGACAGAACGTGGAAATTGCATGGCCAAGGTAGTGGAGGATGGGCGGCGGGAGTTGTGCGACGGCCAGGAGGCCGGTGGAGGCTGGCCGGCGGTGGAGGCCGGCCGGCTTGAGATCGGTCGGTCGGTTGGCCGGCTACAGCGACTAGCCTTGTGGGGCCGGCCGTGCGATCAAGGAGACGGTGCGTGGTCGTGCGGTCGTGCGCATGGGGGGGGCGTTCGTGTGGCCGTGCGGCCGCACGTTGGTGGCGCGCGACCACGAACCAAGGGGCCTCGCGGCCGTGCGGCGATGGCGCGTAGTCATGCGACCACGCACATGGGAGTGTGCGGCCGGGCGGATGCACGACGACGGCGTTCGGTCGTGCGCATGAGTGAGAGCAGTCGGTCAACTGCGCGCATGCGCGCGCCGGGTGGTTGCATGCATGAGAGCGTACGACCACACGCGCGGTTGCGGATGTGCATGGCGGAGTTTGCGGGCGGTATCGTCTTGGAGTTAGTGGATTGACTTTGATCAACCCCACTTAACCCCATTTTCCCCACTAAGGTAGTGGGGGAGGTGGGGCTCTCGGCTATTCGCAACCCAAGTCCTCTATAAATTAAAGGGGTCCCCTCAAATATAAACCCTAAGACAATATACATCCATTGCAAAATAAGTCAACCTTTTAGACATGTGAGTTGAAACTTTGGAGTATGTTAGAAATCAGGCCGGGGTAGACTACAACACCCACCGGTCCTGGTCGACTGCAGTCGAATGGCAAGGCATCCCCAACCAAATCTCCCGGGGTCCCACTTTTCAGGGTAAAGGCCGGGTAGGTTGTCCAGGCCCGAGGCTTGATCCTGGGACCTGCTAGATAAGAGGCGCCTTAGCCAACCTCCATCACCCAACTGCGGAGTAATTTGGGTACCCGAGTGATTCCCAATTTGTTGTCGCGAAAATGAAGAAGTGTGCCTCGTGCCTATTTGCATTGGTATAAGGAGCGAAGGTTCCATTTTGCTACGTTAGGGAAATTGTTCATTGTTAAGGCCTCTACTGGCATAATAATAAGTTTTGTTCCAACATTTTAGCAACACTAAAAGCCTTTTGAAACATTGTTGCCACAAACATTCTGACTGAGAATCCAATCTCAAACAGGTTAAAAATTTGCAACTATTAAATAATTCACCAAACGCATCTACATAACTACACGTTTTTGTGTTGTCAAAGCTTTAAGTTCATTATAGGATCATCAAATAAATATACTCCTAATTGATGGTGAAATGATTTAACATATTGAGGAAATTCTTCAATGTACTCAATAGGAAAAAAGGAGTTACAACTTACAACCATTATATATAGGTGGCAAAACACGAAACAAAAAACAAACAGAAAAACACATACAAACACTCCCCTCAAGTTGGGCGTGTGATATCAATCATGCCCAACTTACCAATGATCTTTCCAATAACACATGTACACAAACTCTTAGTGAGAACATCAGTCAATTGTTGTTTGAATGGTACAAACGGAATAACCACAATGCCTCTTACAATGTTTTCTTCGATAAAATGTCCATCAATATCAATGTGTTTAGTACGTTCGTGTTGTACTGTGTTGTGAGCAATACTGATGAACATAGAATAAAGCACTAAAGCATTAACTATAGAATAAAAACTAGTTGTTCATCAAAATCCCTCAATAGAGTTCTAGTAATTCATGAACATAACTCAGAAGAACACCAAAACATTGTGAAACATTTAGAAGAAAAAAAAAACATTTTCAAGCAACCACAAAAAAAATCAATTTAAGTCATGCTTACTCGAGGGGGACCTCTACATCCCCTTCAGAGATCTCCGTCTGCAAATCTTTGGGATCCTTGCCATCAACAGTGCATCCAACAGAGACACACGTTCCTAGAATCTCCTTGATGGTGCCGGAGAGATCCTTGGCCATTGATCGCGGCCTCATAATCCTGGCGATCTCGACGATGTCGTCGAGGGAGAGGTTGCCATTGTGCTTGATGTTCTTTGTCTTCTTCCGGTCGCGCTCCGGCTCCCTGAGAGCCTTGATGACTAGCGCCGCCGCAGAAGGTACGACGGAGACCTTCGCCTGACGATTCTGCACAACGAGCTTGACGGTGACGCGAAGTCCCTTCCAATCCTTGGCCGTTTCCTTGGCAATGTCTTCTCCTACCTTCTTAGGAGAGAGACCGAGAGGGCCGATCTTCGGGGCGAGAGAGCTCGCCGCGCCGACCTCGCCGCCGGTGACACGAACATAGACCTCGACGACCTGAGCCGGATCAAACTTCGGCGGCATAGCGAAGTCGCCAGAAGAGGCGGGCGCTCGGATATAGGGCCTTTGTGAGACCGCCGAAGGGAAATGAGATTAGGGTTTGCGTTTTGGTGGGAGTATATAGAAATTTGGGCTGTTTGTAAAATAAAGAGGGCATTGTTATAAGCAAATTAGAATTGGCTATTAGCAGCTCAAAAAATTTTGAAAATATTTTTTTTTCTAAGACTCCTGAATGCTTCACGCAAACCAAGCTTTAACGTCAGTTCGCGATTTTAGGGTTCACACGGGCAAAGCAGCGATGCTCCTTGTTGTTTAGGGTTTACGGTCTCGCCATCCTTCCAGTGCACCCAATTTCACGGCCGACGGTTCTTGTAGGGATTCCGATTCATCATCTCATCGCCGCTTCTTTCTTCCTGCTCTATACCGCTCGCTCGACATTGATTCCTTATTCCTGCCCTACAGCATCCGTTCGGTGATTTTACGGAATGTCTATTTTTTCTTCTTTTAGTGTTCTAAACCAGAAGTTTTACTGTTCTTTTTACAGATTGGTTTTCTTTTTCATTTTCAGCCTGGGGTGTTTTTCTTCGGCCATAGTTTCTACAATTTAGTAAGGTGTTTTAGCATAATGGTTGTTGAGGAGGAATGCTAAAATTCTCATATGATTAGGCTTAATCTAATATTTCAAAAACATGATTTGAAATGTACACAATGTTCTAAAAAAATTTTTTGACAGAAAATATGGTTATTTGGAGAGGTTGAAGATTTTTGAATCAAAATGATGAAGAAGTTCATTAATATTTTAAAGTTTTGTAATATTTTGATACACAAATTGTTAAAGAGTTAAATATGGTTGAGCATTCTTTTTGGTAGAAATATTTGATTTTTTTTTTAAAAAAAAATCGTTATGATTTGCTAATAACAAAAATGTCTGTTAATAATCATTGTCAAAAAAGAATATTTGCTACTAACCAATGCTTGCTGATAGTCAAATATGATTTGTGTATAACAAAGCCCAAAATGAAAATTACAGTAAAAAATTTCGAGTGATTATATGTGCAAATGAATTATGGATACATGCAAATCATGATTATATGCAATCAAAAGTGCAAACCGACTTATTAGCAAGACCTTTAAAAAAATTCATACATCTCTCAAAACATAATAAATAAGAGTGTTTATATTGACAGTCCGACTTTAGATATTGACAGCTCAATTATAATAGCAGCCCCACAAATCATTAATGGTGACCCATTGAATATTGACAACCCAGCTTTGAAACCTTAAAACACGTCGCCTCCGACTACTCATCCCGACGAGCCATCTTCGTTGCAGCAAACTGGAAATCACATACTCCCTCCTAGACGACCTAGTCGACTTCGCAGTGTCCCTCCTACTCGAAGTCGGCATCCTTCCCGACAATGTTGTCGCCCTTACTTTCCCCAATTCCGTCGAGGTCTGAATCATCCTCCCCTAATTCTTCGATTTTGTTTTGGCTTCTTTGGTAAACTTTATTATTAAAGTTTTTAACGATCAAACGGGATCGTTTCATGCAAGGTGCACAGCTTCGGCCTACCAACGGCCTCCGCTTATAGCCATGCTGCTAAGAAAATGATGATCGCCATCCCTCTGACATCGCCCTGTTTCTGCACACCTCTGGGACTACAAGCAGGCAAAAGGGCGTTCCCTTAACACAGCAAAACCTCGTCGCCTCTGTTCGAAACATCTGATCTGCATACCGGCTGTCGGAGAATGACTCGATGCTCATCGTCCTCCCTCTCTTCCACGTCCACGACCTCATTGTCGGTCTTCTCAGCTCTTTCTCCGTCGGCGATTGTCATATTTTGCGGAGATGTATGGGAGGAAGAGGAAAGGCAGAAGCTCCGGGCCTCTGGCCACGGGCTCAAAATGAAAAGGTTGAAGCAGAGATGCAAAGGACGAGGCTGTCATTAGAGAGGAAGGTTTTAACTATTTGGTGTTATTTTGACTTTTTAGGGCTGCAAATATCAATATATTGATGGATCTAGTGGACAACCTTAGAGGGGGGGGGGGGGTGAATAAGATTTCGAGCGTTAATTAAAAATTCAATTTATTTTTGTCCAGAAAGGCTAGTTTTGGAAGCTACCGCGAGGCGCTAACTTGTTAGAATACGGCGGTAGGTCACAGACCTCGTTTTCCTGGGCAAATCTCTACTTGGAGATTTATGCACCATTCAGAGAAACATCGGCTGACATCCACAACATTACAAATAATAATAACAACAGTACATAAATTTTATTCAAACTAAATCAACAACTGTTTTTACAATTACAACTTGATCTCCATGACGTCGGAGATCGTAGGCGGTGAAAATAAAATCTCTTTTTTGTTTTCTATACCGACCCACTACCCGGACCGGTTGGCTCTCTCCCTTTCCCTCCAAGAAAGGTCTTCGAGCCGACTCTTCACCTCCACACAAGGAAGAGTCTTAGAGCCCCGCTAGATCCACCGATCTAGACGTCCCTATCCCCTGGACAATTTTCCACGGAATCCTACCCTAGATTCCGACGACCTTCCCCGATCGATTTCTCACGAAACCCTTTCCGGATTTCGACGACCCTCCGGTCGATTTCCCTCACACAAACAACTAGACAAAAAGAGTTTAAAGTAAAATACAAGGAATAAGAGAAAAACTCCCCTCTAACTAGAACCCTTGATGTTGATGACGATTCGCTTGCAAAGGTTCGATCTTTGTGCCTTGAGAGTCTTCCTCTTTGATGTTCTTCAGATCTGCGAAGACGTGCGCTTGATGAGAGTTTTTATAGTGAGGATCCTTCACGTGAAACTTAGGACGAAGGCTTTTAGATCATCATGTTGGTAGCCTTCAATCCGTGCGCATGAATTCCTTTTTATCTCCTCTGAAGAACTCTCCTCCTCAATAAGTTGGGATGACCCCTTTCTTCCCTTTAGACGGCTAGGGCGAACTCTCCTTTCAAATTTCGTGAAAAACCATCATTAGAAACTCAAGTTCGGGCTATTTAAATAGAGAGAGTTGTGCAGGAAGTTACCGCGGGGCGGTAACTAGTTATAGAGCGGTGGTAACTTCCAGAGAACAAAATCCCAACTTTTCTTCATGCATGTGCTTGCAACCGAACAACTCCTCGTAGTTGTTGTCGTTTTTGGCTCGACGGAGTTCTTTGTGCGCGAACGGGAGGGAGGCGGCTTTCTTCCTTTTAGACGAAGATGATCGGAACAGACGCAAGGAGGCGGCCGAAACCTCGAGTGCAGGAACTTCTGTCTAACTTTCGGCTGGATTTCCTTATTCAGTTAGGGCACAGAAACCAAGGCAGCCTTTTATACGTCTTCATGAATTAGGATACCGCGGACGGTAAGACTAGCGCCCGGCGGTAGGTTCGTGCGCTTGTTGTGCCACCTGTCCTCTAAATATGGAAAGAAATATTCAAAACGAATATTTGCCATTTCAATTGTGCTAGCGTCGCGCGGTTACAGCTTCCGCCGCGCGGTAATGTTGGACGCAACGATTCGAGAACAGCGTGTTGATATTTGCTGATCGGCAAGCGCGACGCGGTAGGGCTAGCGCTGATTTCTTCCAGAGCGCTAAGTCCAAATAACTCATTTCGGTAGCGCCTGGGGCAGTACTAGCGTCAGGCGGTAGTCCAGCGCCTCGACGAATCTGGCTCGATGTTCGCCGAAGGTCTAGCGCGGCGCGGTAAGACTAACGTCGATTTATTCCCGAGCGCTAAGTCCAAATAATTCATTGTTGTAGTGTCTGTGGTAGAACTAGCGCTAGGCGGTAGGCCAGCGCCTCGACGAATCTGGCTCGACGTTCGTCGAGAGGCTAACGCAGCGCGTTAAGTGATAGCGCTTGGCGGTAGCATCCATAGGATCCTTTTTCCTTTGCTTGCATTTGTCAACCTTCACACTCTATCAACACATGATATGATCAAATACAAACTGAGATTTTTTATTCTCAAACCAAGAGATGTGGAACACATGTTCCAATAAAATCCCCCTTTTGATAATAACAAATCTACTATGAAGAAATATTGCATAATAGTGTTTGTGTTTATAGTAAGTAATAGAAGCGTTCAATGTGTACTCCCCCTAGATGGATACTACTCCTACATAGACTCTTCCTAATTGAGATATTTCTTCAAGAACATTCTCCCCCTTTTGGCATTATCAAAAGAGGGTGGGATAGAGCATATTAGCGAGTAGAGCATTTCTATGAGACCACCAGTTGATTACTATAAGTTGTCACTTGAAAAAAAAATGTTACCGCTTGTGAACATAATTATCATGATCGGGCATAAGTAAAAAAAATCAACGTCCTATGATTACTCCCCCTACATAGATGCTTTTTATACTAAATTTAATGTACTCCCCTACATAAAAAAATTGGTGCTCGATGTTCTCCCCCTGTTTGGTAGAATAGAAGGAGGGTAGAGGAGAGTGTATGCAATGATAATTAAAACGGTCTGTGTTAGAGAAGAAAAATGGGATACATTGAGCAGGATCATAGATAAATCTGTTTCACTTATTGGGCAAAATGTATGCATGATTGAATAAAATTCTAAACATAGCACTTGTTAAGGACATAACACCACTTAGTACTCATAGTTTACCACTTGGTTAAAGAATAAATATTCATGATTAAGCACAAGTAGTACGCATGCATAAGAATGTGTTAAACACTCTTAAGATGAACATCCACTTTTTTTGAAAAATATTATCATATTAAGTATATGAAATTTTAAGCCTAATAAGAAGATGTTTTCAATTCAATACAACTCCAAGAGATGCTATTTCCCTGGAATTTTTGCAAGCATGATTTCAAAATAGCAAAGAGAGATATGAACCACAATGTAAGCTTATTTGCATCTCAAGTAAAAATAAACATTGTACCGGTCATGCTTTGCTATCTAGTGCATTTACTTATAATTTTAAGGAATAGTATAGGTATGCATTAGGAACCAATTCTCATAAGTGGAAGTTTTATGAGAAATAATGATGTATACAGATAGTATTTTGATAAAGTATACAAGTAGATTATTTAAAACACATGACATATAGAATGAACGAACATAACATTAAAAATACAAAAATAATGTTACTTCCACTATTTTTCAATACACATGAGTAAGAAGTACAACTACCAAGGTGCTCTACACACACAACGCTTATTAAGACTTATCAGGGAGTAGAGTAGTGCTTGGGGATCACAATTATGCCATTTTAGTATTGTTTTTATTTTTGATGATCTGGTGTACTAAGAGAAATGGTGAATATTTTGTTTGCTACAAGACACTTTACAATTCTTTTTCATAGGTGCTCACCCTCACAATGCTTATTAAGATTTATCAGGGGGTGAGTAGTGTTTGGTGGAGTTTTCCTTGTCAATTTTTATTTGATTTTTATTTTAATGACAAAGGATTCCGAATTCACTTGTTGCACAAACAATAACAATTTTTGTAAAGACACTTTTCTCCAAAGAATAAGTGCATGAAAAAACAAAAAATTGAAATAGTCAATTCAGTGTAGTGTAGGTAATCTATTTATGCATTTTAATTATTATATTGTTACACTACACAATCATGCAGGTATATGATTAAAATCACATGTAGGTTATCAAAATAGGTGAGTGAATAGAATCATTATCAAACATAAAACATTACTCATACTTAGAGGCACACTAAACAATCATACACATATTTTCTATATTCAATTTCATTGCACATAATAAGATAATATTCAAGACATGATATTACCAAAACAATATTTTAAGAAACTTGACACTTAAATCAAACATTGTATTTAATCTTTAGTTGATATAATTTATTCATCCTTGACAATGACAATGAATAATATGTAGTTTTTATAAAAAAAAATATTTTAAAAAATACCAAACAATAAACTCACAAAAAAGATATATATAAAATATTTTTGTACTTTTAAATCATTTTTAATTATATATAAACAAAAACTTGTATTGTTTTGTTTTAAACATGTATGCTCAAAGAGATATATGATGCAAACACAAGATAACATGATAGAATATTGTGCATGAATATAATGTATATGATAAGTGAAATGATGTTCATGCAGTGAATATGTGAATCCTAAGTATGCCCAATAATCAAATACCTAAGTTATATGTCTACACCCTAGCCCCGTACTAAGTGACGGATGGGCATGAGGAGCTGCATAAATGTCGTAGGGTGGCGTGTTAATCCCATGTGCACACAAAAGAACTCACTCAACCTAACACTCTTTCCCCCCAGCGCCACACAAGGACCTACTAGAACCCTCCTCGGTTAAGGACAAGACGTGGTTTACAGGTTAGCGTTTCTAAAGCACACACACCTACGCCCCCGCTATTGTGAGACATACATATGGGTGAATGATCGCAGGCATACTAAGATAGCGTGATAGATTTATGATAAAGGTAAATTATGGTCACTTTGAAATGATATAACTTATATTCCAATTTGTTCCGTTAGATTGATTTATCATTAATTTTAATATGAGAAAGTCATATAACAAAAAATATATCTAAGTATTCATGGCATGTTGGCTTAAGAAAAAAGTACAAAAGCAAAAATAAACAAATACAAAATAGAATACAAAAAAATAGAAAGAACATTAAGCATATCGTGAAGTAGATTATCGAGTAATTTTGGTTTGATTAGTTTCTACTTCACGCAATTGGTGGATACTAATGAATAAAAGATTTAGATATCCAAAAGGAGTCAGGGGTGACGGTTCCTTTGGGTACCCAAACATAGCGTGGTACACCTTGTGGAGATAACAGTGAATGGGCCCTTTTGAGTGGAATGGGTACGCTATTTTTAATGATGAGCCTTCATTCATACTTTGGTTTAATGTTATTTTTATGTTGCAAATTTCCTTTTAGATTTCTATGAGTCCTTATGTGATGAGCTTCAGTTGAACAATCTTGCATTTGAGGTTTAGATATGTTGAAATTATTCTCTGAGTTAAGATTATATTGCTTAACGTAAAAACTCATATTATACTAACTCTTTGAAGGAAATTTACATTCATTTGATTTTAAATTGGGAGTGACTTGAGGTTGCAAATGAAGATGATTTTTCTGTTTTGGAATTTCTTGTACATGCGCTTGAAATTTTCTACTCCCGTTGATTGACTTAGTTATTATATGACAATTCATATTCAACATGCTTTTGGGTTTTGCTTGAAATTTAGGAGTTGTATTTTGTGAATGTTTAATCATAATTTCCTTAAGTATGTTGATCTTTGTAACTAATTCTTTATTTTTAATTTTAAAATTATGTCTAGCTTTGTTGTATGCAATTGTGTTATCTTTAAGAGTGGAGACTATAGATTCAATATGAGATTCATACTTATTTTTGTATTCCTCAAAAGTCTCATCCATCTCTTTAATTTCATTTTTATAATTCTTGCACCCTGTACAATCGCTTTTCAACGATGAATTTTCTAAACATAATTTATCATTTCGTTTTTTTGCAAAACGAAACTCTTGTTCAAGAACCTTTTATTTTTCTTTTAATTCATTATAATCTATATAAGGTGTAGGAATGTTATCTAAAGAGCAAACAAACGAACTAGACACATCAATGTTGGGTTCTACATTAACACATGCTTTTAAGCGGTTTATTTCTTGAACGTAGTTTTGAATTGATACTCGCCAATTTCTTAATTCTACATTTTGCCTTATCTAGCACAATCAATGTAGAAATGGAATTGCATACACGAAGGGAATTCGATTTTCTTACAGTGCTCTTGGATGAAGCAAGATTTGAGCTTTGAGTGTCTTCGACTTCTCCATGTGTTGCCTCATCCATGGTTGAGATTTCAACTTCCCTTTGATGTGACGTGATTGTCATGTCATTCTCCAAGAGCAAGTCTCTATTTGGTTTTTCACTTAGATCCATGAGAAATTGCTCTAACTCGTCATTTGCAGAAAGAGAACTATAAGTTAACTCAAGAAAATTCCATATATCATATGCAATAGGAAGCGTATAGATTAGTTTGAAAATATCTTGACCAAGCCCACAAAATAGACTATTCATAGCTTTGACATTTAAATGACATTTGTGTTTATTTAAATTATTTGGGGGCTTGATACATGTCATGTTCCAAACTTCTATATCTAATAATATAAGAAATTTCCTCATTAGCGTTCTCCATTCATTATAGTTCACTCCTGTAAATAGAGGTGGTGCAAACGAATTTTCAGTGTACAATTTTTCATCCCCGCTGGTCGATTCAAGATCAGGGTTTACCATTATTCCCTGTGGTGAAACCGTTTTGGAATAACCTCTCTCTTATACCACTTGATGGATCTAATGGCCAACCTTAGAGAGGAGGGGGTGAATAAGGTTTCGAGCGTTAATTAAAAATTCAATTTATTTTTGTCCAGAAAGGCTAGTTCTGGAAGCTACCGCGAGGTGCTAACTTGTTAGCACACGGCGGTAGGTCACAAACCTCGTTTTACTGGGCAAATCTCTACTTGGAGATTTATGCACCCTTCAGAGAAACACTGGCTGATATGCACAACATTACAAATAATAAAAAATAATAGTACACGAATTTTATTCAAACTAAATCAACAACTGTTTTTATAATTACAACTTGATCTCCATGACGCCGGAGATCGGAGGCGGTGAAAATAAAATCTCTTTTTTGTTTTCTATACTGACCCAATACCCAGATCGGTTGGCTCTCTCCCTCTCCCACCAAAAAAGGTCTTCGAGCCGGCTCTTCACCTCTATACAAGGAAGGGTCTTAGAGCCCCGCTAGATCCACCGATCTAGACGTCCCTATCCCCAGGATGATTTTCTATGGAATCCTACCCCGGATTCCGACGACCTTTCCTGATCGATTTCTCACGAAACTCTTCCCGGATTTTGACGACCCTCTGATCGATTTCCCTCACACAAACAACTAGACAAAAAGAGTTTAAAGTAAAATACAAGGAATAAGAGAAAAACTCCCCTCTAACTAGAACCTTTGATGTTGATGACGATTCGCTTGCAAAGGTTCGATCTTTGTGGCTTGAGAGTCTTTCACTTTGATGTTCTTCAGATCTGCGAAGACGTGCGCTTGATGAGAGTTTTTATAGCGAGGATCCTTCACGTGAAACTTAGGACGAAGGCTTCGAGATCATCATGTTGGTAGCCTTCAATCCGTGCGCATGAATTCCTTTTGATCTCCTCTGAAGAACTCTCCTCCTCAATAAGTTGGGATGACCCCTTTTTCCCTTTAGACGGCTAGGGCGAACTCCCCTTTCAAATTTCGTGAAAAACCATCACCAGAAACTCAAGTTCGGGCTATTTAAATAGAGAAAGCTGTGCAGAAAGTTACCGCGGGGCGGTAACTAGTTATAGCGCGATGGTAACTTCTAGAGAACAAAATCCCAACTTTTCTTCATGTGCTTGCAACCGAACAACTCCTCGTAGTTGTTGTCGTTTTTGGCTCGCCGGAGTTCTTCGTGCGCGAACGGGAGGGAGACGGCTTTCTTCCTTTTAGACGAAGATGATCGGAACGGACACAAGGAGGCGGCCGAAACCTCAAGTGCAGGAACTTCTGTCTAACTTTCGGCTGTATTTCCTTATTCAGTCAGGGCACAGAAACCAAGGCGGCCTTTTATACGTCTTCATGAATTAGGCTACCGCCGACGGTAAGACTAGCGCCCGACGGTAGGTTCGCGCACTTGTTATGCCACCTGTCCTCTAAATCTAGAAAGAAATATTCAAAACGAACATTTGTCGTTTCAATTGTGCTAGCGCCGCGCGGTTACAGCTTCCGCCGCGCGGTAATGTTGGACGCAACGATTCGAGAACAACGCGTCGATATTCGCCGATCGGCAAGCGCGACGCAGTTGGGCTAGCACCAATTTCTTCCAGAGCGCTAAGTCCAAATAACTCATTTCGGTAGCGCCTGCGGTAGTACTAGCGTCAGGCGGTAGGCTAGCGCCTCGGCGAATCTGGCTCGACGTTCGTCGAAGGTCTAGCGCGGCGCGGTAAGACTAACACCGATTTCTTCCCGAGCGCTAAGTCCAAATAATTCATTGTGGTAGCGCCTGTGGTAGAACTAGTGTTAGGCGGTAGGCCAGCGCCTCGACGAATCTGGCTCGACGTTCGCCAAGAGGCTAACGCGACGCGGTAAGTGATAGCGCTTGGCGGTAACATCCATAGGAGACTTTTTCCTTTGCTTGCATCTGTCAACCTGCACACTCTATCAACACACGACATGAACAAATATAAACTGAGATTTGTTATTCTCAAACCAAGAGATGCGGAACACATGTTCCAATAAATGTGGGTTGCCAATATAAATGCCCATAAATAATACAAGATATGAGTAGTAATTTAGTGGTGCCCATAAAAACCGGGCCTGGGGGGCCGGCCCGGTAAAAGCCCGGCTTGGCCCGGGCCCGGGCTAAGCCCGCCCTGGGCCCAGGCCGGGCCATGGGGCCTAACAAGGGCATATATAGGCATTTGCCCAGCCCGGTGCCCGGCCTGGGCCGGGCCGGGCAAAGCCCGATTTTCTAGGCCCGGGCAAAGCCCGGTTTTCCCAGCCCGAGCTAAGCCCGGGCCGGGCTAATCCTGAGGCCCCTTTAAAACAACGGCTCTAAGAGCCGTTGTTTAACAGCGACCGTTGTTAACAACGGCTCTTAGAGCCGTTGGAATGAGTGCTGCCAGCCCTATTTAATAGAGCTGGTAGCATTTATTATTAATAATTATTTTTTTATAATAATTATTTATTTATAATAAATAATTATTTAATAAATATTAAAAAAATAATTTTTTTTTAAGTTTTTTTAAAACCTATAAATCCCCCCCCCACTCCCACCACTCCTAAGTTTCCCAATCCCAAATTCCCACCTTCCTAAGTCCTAAGTCCCACACTCCCCACTCTCACTATTTTTTTACGTCGAATACTCGAATATGTCATCGACGATGACGTCTTCATCATCATAAGTCGCTCACGAAGTGGTGGAGCACAAGCATACGACGCGAGTTTGGGAATATTTCGACAAAGTGAAAGTCGGCGCCGAGCATATGGCGAAGTGCAAGCAATGCGCGAAATTAAATTACTTACGCTCAGTGGCAACTCGACACTCGCAAGACACATTAAGTCTTGCACTGCCAAACAAGCCAGTATGTCCGTAGTATATGGCGTCGGGCCCCGGCCAGGCCTACTGCTATATGCCATGTGAAGGATAGGGGTGTTACAACCCCTCAACACCTTGAAGAATGATGAATACTTGTCCCCTGATCTGGAGAGGAACCTGCTTAGCCCGACTAACTTGCCTGTCAAGCGCTGGACCTCCTTGGCATCGCGAGGTGATTCCAAGTCTAGGATGGACTTCACCTTATCTGGGTTAGGCTTTACCCCTGCCAGAGTCAAGAGATGCCCAAGGAACTTCCCGCGGCTGGCCCCGAAGACACACTTCAAGGGGTTCAGCCTCATCTTGAACCTCCATAAGGTGGTGAAGGTCTCTTCTAGGTCCCGTAGGTGTGAGTTAACACACTTGCTTTTGACCATCAGGTCGTCGACATAGACCTTCAAGTTCATTCCCCTTTGCCCCCGGAAGACTCGATCCATCGTGCGTCGGTAAGTGGCCCCTGCGTTTTTCAACCCAAAGGGCATCATCTTATAACTGAAGCACCCCTAACTAGTGATGAAGGAGACATCCTTGACATCAGGAGAGTGCATCCGGATCTAGTGATAACATGAAAAAGAATCCAAAAAACTCATAACCGAAAAACCGATGGCTGAATCAACCAGCGCGTCGATTTGAGGCAAGGAGTAGCAATCCTTAGGGTATGATTTATTTAACAAAGATAAATCGATAGACATTCGCCAGTTCCCACCCCTTTTTTAACCATTACCACGTTGGAGATCAAGCCTGGATACTGGATCTCTGAGATGAAGCCGGCCTCCAGAAGCTTCCTGACCTCCTCGCGGATAGGCTCCTCCAGTTTGGTGGCGATGGAACTCATCTTCTGGCGTATGGGGTGAGCCCGGGGGTACAGGTTCAGGTGATGGCAAGCTACATCTGTGTCAATGCCTGGCATGTCCACCGTTCTCCAAGCGAAGATGTCGATGTTGCTCTGGATGCAAGCTCTCACCCGCTTCTGGTCCTCAGAACTCAGGCCCTCGCTGACCCGCACGTTCTGCACCTGCCCTGTGCTGGTGAAGACCTCCATCTCCACCACTTCTTTGGCCAGCTCCAGCCGTGATCTCTCCCAGCCGACCCTTGATTCTTCCTCTAGCTCCAACTCCTCCTCCCTTCCTACTTCAACCTTCGCCGCCTCCTCCGGCCTCTCCTGCTCAACTCCTGCTGCTCGCTTCTCCTCTATCCCCATCGCCTCCTCCAGGCTCTCCTGCTCAACACCTGCTGCTCGCTTATCCTCTACCTCCATCGCCTCATCCAGGCTCTCCTTCTCAACTCCTGCTGCTCGCTTCTCCTCTACCACCATCGCCTCCTCCAGGTTCTCCTGCTACTACTCGACTTTCATGCCCCTCCAGGCCTCCTGTTCAACTTATCTCTGCTCCTCCGCGCTCTCCTTCCTCGCCTCCCCTAGGATCACCTCCTCATATCCGACATCCTCTTCCTGCTCTGCCATCTCACTTTCCAGCTCTTCCGCCTCGGCCATCCAAGATACGGTGTTGACCGCCGTCACGTAGCACTACCTCGCCACCTTAGGGTCCCCCTAATCCTGACATGCACCCCTCCATTATTGAACTTAAGACATTGATGAAACGAGGAGGGGACGCAGTGAAAGGCACTGATGAGGGGATGCCCAAAGATGGCGTTGTAGCTACTCGGGGCGTCCACGATAACGAACCTGTAGTTCCGTAACACGCCTCCTAACTTCACGTGCAGCCCTACTCCCCCTTCTACTTCCTTTCTTTCTCCTGAAAACCCAAACAACGGTCCATCTGAAGCCAGGAATCTCTTCCCCTCAACCTTCATCTCGTCAAAAGCCTTCTTAAAGATCACATTCACAGAGCTCCCGTTATCCACCAATATCCTGGAGACCGTGAAGTTCTCCACTACCGTCTGAATCACGAGGGCATCGCAGAACAGATCCTCAAATTCCGACATGTCTGTTGATGAAAAGGTGATTTTTTCATCTAGGGGCGCCAGGGAGGTCGAGGCGACCCCCCTTTGAAACATGGTCTGGAGGCTACCCTTGCGATTTGCCTCAATCCCCACTCCTTTGTGGATCACCCTGATCTCCCCTCGGGTTCCCACATCCGCTCTGTCCTCACACTTATCTTCTCCCTCTCCCTGTTGCACTTCCACGATCCTTACCGGTGGATCCTGCCTCCCCACTCCTCTAGCTTCTCTCATCTCTAAGAACTCTAGGCAGGTGGCCGTCGCGTGACCTTCCTCCTGGTGGAAGTCACAGAAGGGCAACGCCACCCTGCCCCCTCTTCCTTCTCCAACTCGATCTCCTTCTTCCGGCTCCTCGGACTCTTCTTCCTCCTCTTCCTCTACCAATCTCCATTGCTTCTTGCGGCACCGGGAAGTCACCCCTCGGTCCCTGCCTCCACGCCGGCTGATCGAACCTTCTTGGCTCCCGAAGGTTGTCTCTTCCCTGGAAGCCTCCTCCTTGGCCCTGGGGGCAACCCTCCTGAGGCCTTCAACCCAAGCGGTTGTTCAGCTCTCGGGCCCCCCATCCTTGGTGCTGCCCCTGTCCTCGGGGTTCTTCCCTTCTCCTCTCTTCTCTCGGCTCCCTCTGCTCTCTTTGCTTTCCTGCTACTGGTTCCTTCACATCGTCCTCCGCCAACCGGGCCAGCTTCCTGGCGAAAGCCGGATTGGCTCTTTCAAAATCTATCTCCTTCGCCGCCCTCTCCATGAGCTCCTCAAAGGAGAGGGGAGGCACTCTCTTCAACTCCATGCTGAAGAACCTGGGTCTCAGCCCCAGGGTAAAGGCTAGCATCAGTGCATACCCTGGGACCTCCTGGACCAGGAGGATCTCTTCTTGAAACCAGTCAACGTAATGACCCAACGTCTCATCCTGATTCTGTCTTACTGCGAACAGGCACTCCGCCTTCTTCTTTCGCTTCTTCGACGTCGAGAACCTCAACAAGAACCCTTGACGTAGGTCCTCAAAGCTGCAGATCGAGCTCGTCGGCAACTGATGAAACAAGTCCCGAGCATTTTCCTTCAACGTGATGGCAAACAGCCAACACTTGAATGCGTCCGTCATCTGCCTTATTGAAACCGCGCCTTTAAACCACTGCACGTGTTGTACATGGTCGTCTTTACCCGAGTAGTAGGACATGTCGGGCTCCCGAAACCCCTCCGACACCAGAGCTGAGATGATGAGCTCGCTAAAAGGGCTCTCGCCGCCTGCCTGCCGAGAGGGAACTTCTTGTGGCCTAGGCTGGCTTGCCCGATCCACGGGACCGTGCCCAGGGAAGAGCTCTCGCACTACTGCTTCCCTCTCGTCGATCTCTGCTTGAACCTCCTTCCCGGGGCGCTGGCCTGGGAAGAGCTCCCACACCGCAACGTCTCTTTCGCCAACCTCTGTCGAGACCTCCTTCCCGGGTCGCTGCCCAGGGGAGTTCTCGCCCAAAAGCGGGACCACCTCCAACAGAACCTGAGGTGTCGCCCACCCACTCCTCGCCGAGAAGGCCAAGTTTATGGTCTGCAGGACATCTCGCTTGAAGTCTTCCAGCATCTTCCTCGTTGCTTCCTCTCCCCGGGTGGGGGAACCTCCTGAGCCAGACCCTTCACCATCATCTTAAGTTATGAGACCAAACTCAAGGCTTTCTTGTATCGGCTGCCTTCCACGCTCACCACACCAGAACTATTGAAGCCAAAAATGACCTCAACGAATGTTCAAAAACCAGGGCGCAGCCAACACCTACTTCTCTCAATCCTCGACCCTCGATTGGCTACAAGGGACTTAGGATTGACCAAAAGCCTCAACAGGGAGGTCCTACATCACACCCAAAAGATCTCTGAGAGCTTCCCCTCCAAAGCCAAAGCTGGGCTTGGAGCTCCTCAGAAAGCACTTGGAGATTTTGAGAATAATGAAGACTTGCTTTCTAAGGAACCCTCATGGGTCTATTTATAGCCTTTTGCCGACCGGAAATTACTGAAATACCCCTGGCTGGCCTGCCAATAGCCAAATCCCGCTGTCTAGAAAAAACTAAATGCAGCCCCTGGGGGTAAAAAGGTAATTTTACCCGTGGGTAATTAGGTAATTTTACCCTGAGCTCTGGGCCCCACTCGGCGAGAACCCTATGCCGAGAACCCTCTCGTCTTCGCTTGGCGTGAGCTAGCAAAGGAGTGTCGAGCCAGCTCCCGCCTTCCGCACGGCGCAAACCTTCTCGCTGTCTTTGCCGGAAGCGGGTCTCGGCTGACTGATGGTGAACGGCCTCGCCTGCTTCTAGGAGAGAGCCCCCCTAGGCGGGAGCTCTTCTGATCTGAAGCCCAAAGCTAGCTCGAAGCCTGGGCTCTGGGCCGTTGATGCCTCTGGGTTTTACCCAGCAAATATGGGGTTATACATTACAGTAACTGATCCAGGCTGAAAATAAGAATTCTGCATTACTCTTCCAAGTTGATTATCTCAACAAATCTTGCATAAAAACCATGGAATAAGACCAACTTAGTACCATAAACATTAAAATAATAATTAATCATATTTATTACCATTTAGGCACCTTTTTACTAATTATGAAGTAGAAATATTAGGTAAAAATAACTTCATTTGAGAAGTTATCACACCTTCACACTTAAATTTTTGCTAGTCCCTAGCAAAGACAAGTTCACAACAATAGCCTGAGTAAAGGACAATATGCAGTGCATGATTTAATGGTACTTTAAATTTTTGTTTGTCTTGAAAAATCAAATAATCAAGTCCCACTCAAAAGGTTTGTTGTACTAAAATGATAGGTCTAGCAATCAATAGAAATCCAACCATTCATAAATCCATTAGTTAGATGGTGGATTAGAGCTCAAATAAACATCATAGTGTGATGTATGGTAACAAATAATGTACTCTAATGCAATACTTCCTTTTGAACCTCCGCATCTACAGGTAATGATAAGCATATGCTAAGCAATTAATTTCGCCTCCATATGAGTTAGTAGTTCCAATGAAACTAGGATATGTTCAAGCTTGGCTCGACGTTTAGGAATACGTTGATAATGGGATGGAGCTCCCTAGTTAATAATCTTAAAGAATCGCCATATTGTGGTGTTTGTCACATTTTTCTAAGACTGTCCATAGTAGGGATCTTTCCAATTATAAGTGCACATATCTAGGCCACATGTCACTATGATATTTCTTCTTTTCCATTTTTTTATATCATCATAGTTGGGATCATTCCAAGTATACATTAACATACTCGGGCCACATATCACTATGACTTTTCTTGTGTTTACCTTTTTTTATCATAGTTGGGATCATTCTAAGTATGTGTACATATATTCAGGCCGCATATCACAATGAAATTTTTATTTTGTTTGCAACACTCATAATAGGCTACTCCTTAAGACACAACCAGTGGGGATATATGGAATTTAGTCATGGAATGATGTGTATCAAATGATTCAAGCTCAACTAATGGCGTGAATGATCAAAAAAACGAACTAACTAACCTCATGTTTTAGTGTACATCATTTACTTTGCTCTTACTCACCACTCCCCATTGGATTTAGAGGACAATGTAGGAAAACATGCAATGGAAGTACATACAAACTTAAGTGCACGAAAACATTTGCTTAAATGAGCTCATTCAAACCAACATCCTTCTAGCTTCAAATTCATTAGTTGGGTTCTTAAGATTGACATGCCCTACCGATCATTGAATAAATTTCGAGTAACTCATAGATTAATCATAAGTTAGCATCATTGAATTAAAATAGTCCTTACCCAGTGTGTAAGGGCTACACCCCTCCACACTTAGAGCGTTGCTAGGCCCTAACAACTCTACTTCAACAAGACTAGTTATGCAATGGAGTGACGATCAAATAAGCATATGAAAAGCAGCAAGAAGGCGATTAAAAGTGAATAACTCCCCTGAAAAATTGAAGTCGCGAGAGGATTGATTCCACATTTTCGCAAGAAAACCAATGCTGCCAAAGACATGCTTCTCAATTTGCATAAGGAGTTTCATTGTTGAACACGGTCGCATTACCTGCACTTGTAATGACATAGGACACAACGGAATAAAAGTGCTACGAGGTTTATATCAAGATAATTATTCATCGAATAATAGAAGCAAGCATACTGGAGACGTAAATCAGTAAAAACATTCATAAAACATACTTGTAATAGTATAATATGGGACAAAACATTCCAACCAATAATATATTCAGGCCTCAGAGTATTTCAGTAATGAACAAAAGCACGTCCATAATAAAATATCAGCGTATCTACGTCAAAATCATGCTTTTACACAACAACAAAAGCACCTCATAAAATCATATAGGAGTGTCTATGCCAAAACAATGCTTCCATATACCAACAAAAAGTTCCACCACACATGAGGGCAAGCAAAATATAAGTTGTCCAAAAAATAAACTGTTCAAAACCATAAACTATAAGACAAACCAAAATAAATCAGGGATGCCTATTCGGCGTCTCCATCCGCATTGTCGGCACCATCTGCATCACCATCTTCCTCATCTTTAGCATCGTCGTCCTCATCTTCAGCAGCTTCTTCCTCATCTCCAGCAGCTTCACCTTCCTCATCTTCAGCAGCTTCTTCCTCATCCTAATCCCCTCTTGTTCTACGAATGCGAGGATCCGCACGAATGCAGTCGGAGTTAAGCAAATAGCCTTCTTTATCGAACTGCTTCCTCATTATCAACTTAAATGGTGAAGTATGGAGTTTGGCTTTCTCTAATAACTTGTAAAGGATTTCTCTTTGATCATCTAATTCTTCTTGCACATGTAGATGATGACACCTCAAGTAAGCCTTCATATATTGCATCTCCCCCATCAAAGCATCGGGGTAACCGCCTCCATCTTCTTGCATAATTTTGATGTCCATAAGTGTTTCTTTTCGTGCCTTAGAAGGCTGCACTATGGGTAGAACATCAGCAACCTTAATGCACACCTCAATCACTGTTTTTGTTATGTGACCCTTCAACTTCTTTATCACATCATCTTCCTCTTCCGGCACCCCAACCGCACGACACAGATCCGTGATAAGGACAGGAAACCATAGTTGTTTAGGGTTCTTCTCCCGTATCTTCTCCTTCAGCCTATACGCGATGACATTCCCCACATTAAACCTAATGCCTTTGAGTATACAATATAGGATATCAACTTTGTAGATAGGCACGTTGTTGAGATGCTTTGTTGGAAGTATGGTGGCGTTGATGAACAGGAGCCAAACCATGACTTGTCTAGTTAAGCAAGTTGCTTTCATGCACTTGGATGCCACGTTGGTCCATACCGGTCTTGACGGGATGCAAACTACTTCTTCCATTTGTCGGGGGGTGACCGTGGATAAGACCGTATTGTAATCAACTTGATTTTGGTCATCCAATGCAAACAGTTCAGAAATTCGCTCAGCCGAAAACACTACCTCCTTCCCTCTCACAATGGTCGTCTCTTCCTCCACTGATATCGCATTTGCGTAGAATTCGTAGACGAGGGAAAGGGCAGCTTCAGTTCTTGGGTGGCAGAAATATTCCCAGTGTAGGGCACATATCTGATTGACGTATGCTAAATTCCAAGCCCTCTTGTCCATTTGAAATCCTCTCTCCATGATGAATGGAGTTGTTCTCAACTCCTTAAACCTTAACTCTACCTCTTCGTTTTGGAGTTTTATACCTTTCCTGTTAATCGATTCCGCCCTCTTTTGTTTCTTCCTCTTCAAAGATTTGTCTAAAATTTGTGTTTTTTTAGGCATGGATTCAGATGGAGGGGTTATTCAAGTGAAGATGGGATGCATTAGGTGTTACCTGTAGAAGCTTTGACAACCTTCTCTGGTGCAACAGTCGTCTTCCACCGCCACTCTTTCATGGCTTTCACGCACATTGTTTCCCTACTTCCTCTTGACTGGTGGCCGGCATCCGGCAAATTTGGGGATGGCGTCGTTGTTACCTTCCTCCGCTTGTCGCTTCAGTAGTAGTGAGAGAAGAATCGCCACCGACGCTCTTCCGCTCGGCGAACTGCGTCGTGACCTAGACGACGATTGGGGAATGGAACCGGGCTGGGGTTGTTTTAGAGAAGGGTTTTTATATGGTATTTTAATTAAATCTTGTATTATTAGCGTGATTTAAATTTAGGAAGAATTAATCCCTCTTAATTAGACTAATCGCTGTATTTGAATTCAATCTTAAGCGTTTCCCTGGACCGACTGCGGCGGTTCACTCAAACTGGGCGCCGGTTCACCTTCTTGCGCCAATCAGCTTGGGGAGGCAGAGGACAGGAAATGACAATGTCATTTTTCGTTGTTGCGATACCCCGCTGAACCGGCGGTTCACTCAAACCGGTTCCCGGTTCACTCCGTGCGCCTTTTCAGCCAATCAGACAACAAACAAAAAATGACAACGACATTTTTCGTTGTTGCAATAACCCGCTGAACCGGCAGTTTACTCAAATCGGTTTCCGGTTCACATCCTGTTTCTCCAAAATGACCGAATTTTTTCCAGAATCTCATGCTCATGCAGCACCTTTCCTCCATTCTAATCTTAAAGCTACAAAAACAACTAAATTATCAAAATTGATTTTTTTTCTTCTTAAAAACAAAACTCAAACATGCAAATATATATATATATTTTATACTAAGATCTGATGGGTTGCCTCCTACCAAGCGCCTGATTTATGAGTCCCGGCAGGACTTTGCTTGATTAGACAAGCTCTACACGCGACACTACTCGGTCAATGTCGCCTCCCAGATATAACTTCAATCTCTCTCCATTCACCTTGAATTCGGACCCATCAATTTCGTTTAAAATAGTCAAAGCTCCGTAGGGATGCACAGTTTTAACCTTAAACGGGCCCGACCAGCGTGATTTGAGCTTACCGGGGAACAGTTTCAAGCGAGAATTGAATAAAGAACAAGCTGTCCCTGCTCAAAGTGTTTCTCTTTCATGCGTCGATCATGCCATCGTTTCGTGCGCTATTTGTAAATTCTTGAGTTCTCATATGCTTGCATCTGAATCTCCTCTAGTTCATTTAATTGTAAAAGTCTCTTCTTACAGGCATCACGAAAATCGTAATTAATTTTCTTAATTGCCCAGAATGCCCGGTGTTTTAATTCTAGAGGTAGATTACAAGACTTCCCATAAACCATCCGGTACGGGGTTAGTCCAATGAGAGTTTTGAAGGCAGTGCGATACGCCCACAATGCAAACCCTAAATTTCCACGACAAAAATTTCTATCGCAAGTAGCCCTCCATCGTCATTATCTATCAAGCTTTAAGATTAGTGCACGTGATATGATGGATGGCTAAGGAGGCCCGGGGAATTCCTTGTAGAAATTTATTCAAACTTTTAGCCATGTAGAACGGAAAATGTCTAAACAATTAACAAAATACACACAAACTTGCGACAAATTTATAGATTTGAATGCGTCTCGGACTTATCATGTGTCTTAAATTTTCAAATCATATTCTAACTATAGAACTCGTATGTCTTCGCTTGAAGAATGATCTGCCTTAAACCGCCAATTGGTGACAAAATCATCAGCATAAGCCCAAGTAAAATGCAGATCTAAACATAAGACCAAAAAATGTAAAATATTTGAGGATTATGATTTTGAAAGCAAAATAAAGTATGATTAAATGTAAATAATAATGAAGAAATCATACCCAATTGGTTATCCATGATAGACTAAACCTTTTAGGTTTGTAGATAGCAAGCCACATGACACAAGGAAGCTGCATCACAAAAAATTTTGCAATGAATAAGAAAACATAGAAAGATATGATCCAAGATTATTCAAGGGATTCACAATGTTACAAAGAATGTTGTCGGCGCAAATGTGAAGCCTCCGAAAAAGCCGAGGAGTGCGCCAAAGAATGGGAATGTTATAGCGATGAACATGGTTATACCTGCAACGAAAGATAAATAATGTGTAGAAATGAACGACATAAGTATTGTCAAATTCAGAAGCAAAATGTTCGAGAGCGCAGTGCCATTACCAACATAGCCACTTCGAGCAATCAAGCGAAGAGGGAGGCCGGGCCGGAAGTTGAGCTTCATCACGAGCACGGTTTCAATCATGTCAAACACCGGCATGGCATAAATCTACTTAAAAACATTATGTCATGATTACATAAAAGTAAGAAAAATATTAGGAAGTAAGAAAAATATTAGGAAGCAGAAATCAAAGGGGAGCCGAGTTTAGTTGTGTCTCGAACGTGGAATAATTTATTCAATGTGGGACTAAACAAACACCCTGCTTGCCATAAATTACGAAAAATATTGCGTTTTGATGTAAACCGGCACCTGATAGCTTCCAATGACGTGGATGACGACAAACATGTTAGCCATGGCGATCAGCCAACGCGGTTTCTGCAGACTGATGAGAATGTTATCCTCGACCGTGTTGCCGAATGCCCAGTAGCCAATGATTGCTACAGGAAAGTAGCAGAGGGCGACGACGATGTAAGCGACAACGACCCCCTTCCACATTGGCTTCTTCGAGGGATTTTTAGGAGTGGAAGGGATGGTCGCCTGGATCTCGAGGACGATATTGTGTCCGGCGTAGGCGAAGGAGACGTCTCCCAGGGCGCTCAAGAAGTTAAACAAGGTGCCTGAAGTGCTGTGCGTCCTATAGCCATACTCTATTCCTTCTTGTTTCCCCTTATGTGCAGATGCTACCCATGCAATGGTGGAGTAGCTGGTAACAAAAAAATCATCATATGAATTCAGTTTTCCATTCTTCTTTGTTCTCTTTTAAGTTGTTTTAAGTGCTTCAAGTTTTAATAATGAGGGTTAATAACTTCTCAAAAAGAAATTATTCAGATTCATGTATATAATCATTTGTCTATTATATTTGATAAATATGGATTAAAAACATAAAATGTGTTAAATGCGAGTAGTTTTATATTTTGTTTAAGTTTCCGTATTATTGTCATTTCTTTATGTTTTTATTGTAGAAAGTTTGAAAAATTCAACATGTAGAATATGAGCTAAATTTTTTTGAAGCTTGGAAGAAATGTTGTAATAAGCGTTGTATTAGATAGATGATTAACATAAAATTTAATGACTCTTATAAATATGAATCGTTTGAAAAATTTAGTAGACACAGCTATAGTAGGATAATGACTTGAGTATTGATGTAGATTCAAATTAAATGGTGTGATCAAAGCTGCATGATTTTAATATTTGAATTTGCATTTTAAACAAGCACAATAAATGAAGAAGATAGAGACAAAATGATCAAAATCATCAACTTTTTTTATAGAAATTCTTTATTTGTTACACTAAAAATAATTTCTTTCAAAGTTGTTATTAGACTAATTTTTTCCAAGAGCCAATGTTTAATGAGAATTTCATGATGCTAAATTTAGGGCGATGTTTTTAGCAGTCCTACGACGGGTGTTCACAGTCCTAAAAACACATAAAACATAGCTATTCACAGGCCTAAAAATACTTAAATTCATTGGACTGAGAATATGAATGGATCGCGTTTAGTCGATATAGAACTGTTTATAACATTGCCCTAAATTTAATATACATAATAATCATCTAATCAATGATTAATTACGATATTTAGTGTGATGATACATAATGTAAATTGATATTTACCTTAAGGACATGACGGCGGCGGCAAGGGATATGCCGGATATGGAATTGAAGTTGGGGAGTTGCGACAACACGAAATGAACGGATGCGAAAATCATTATAAAATAGGTGAGCTTAATGTTCTTGCAGTCGAGGCAGACGGTGTCGTGAAATTTCTTGAGGGATTTTCCCCCGGTGACCATATACACGATGCACACTCCGACTTCGCATATAAGTTGTTGAGGAACCACAATGTACAGACCCAATCGCTCGCCAAAAGCGTGTTGACCGAGCTCGTGGTACCGATCGAACCGCTTCCCCGGAACCATCTCGTGCATCTCGACCATCTGCCAGAGCGTGTACAGTGTGATGACCCACGACAAAATCAGTATCGCTACCCCGGGGCCCCTGTCAATCAATAGCGAGCAATGTAAATGTGGCGCATTTTTATACAAATGAAAATGTCTTCTACTTTAATTGATTTGTGCTCACCACCCTAGCTCTGATAAGGCATATGGCAAGCTGAGCACACCAGCCCCAACCATGGCTGTGACATTGTGGAAGGCAGAGTACCACCATTTTGCATTTCTAGATCCTGTGATGGGGAGCCAGTCATCAATGGCCTTTTGCTTCTCACTCTGCAAACAAAATTAAATTTCTTGTTAATATTTCATTGAATTTCAATTTCATTAACATTAATGAGAGAAATTAATTACATGCATTTTGAATTGGAATCATGGAAGGAGTGGATGGATTGAAATGATGTTTGAAAATATTTTAAGTCTCCGTTTGAGAGGTCTTATTTTCACCCGGTTACGATCGTTATGAGCTGGACCTTAATTAAGGTCTGATCCGATTCATGCGCCTGTAACCGTTTGAACGGTGAAAATAAGTCCCCCCAAACGGAGTCTAAATTTTGATGACATTTCTCATGTCCATAGTCAAATTATTTTGGAATTGAGAGGAAACGTCTGTAAAAGGTCAATAGTTCGAGTGGCAGTACTCCGGTCATGATATTGCCCTGATGTGACAGCGCTCCCGCCGCTCGCAAACCCTCGACGCTATTGGAGGGGGACGCCGGCCAAGGAACAGCCGCGTGTCCCCCTCCCTTCCGCAGATGCCGCCATCGTCGCTCGTTTCTCCCACGGCCGCTGCCACCGCCGTCTACAAACGTCGCGGCCGTCGCGGCCATTATTTCTAGAGTTCACGGCCGCCGCCGCCGCCGTCTCCCAACGTCGCGACCGCCGTCGTCGTTATTTCTAGAGTTCACGGCCGCCGCCGCCGTCGTCTCCCAACGTCGCGGCAGCCGCCGTCGTTATTTCTAGACTTCACGGCCGCCGCCGCCGTCGTCTCCCAACGTCGCGGCCGCCGCCGTCGTTATTTCTAGACTCCACGACAGCCGCCTCCGTCGTCCGTTTCTCCCGCGGCCGCCGTCGTCCGTTTCTCCCCCGCGATCGCCGCCGCTGTCGTCTCCCAACGTCGCGGCCGCCGCCGCCGTTATTTCCCGACTCCACGACCGCCGCCGTCATCGCTCATTTCTCCAGCGGCCGCCGCCGCCGTCACTCCTCTCTTTCTCGGACGTCGCCACCGTCGGCCGCACCCCACTTTCCACCGCCGGCATGGCCTCCACCCGCTCTCCCGGCCGTTGGCGGCGACCTCTCTCCTCGCCAGCAAGTTCGCCAGCAAGTTTCTTGGCCGTCCGAGGGAGCCCGTCTCCACCGTCCGATCACGCTCCCGCGATCGTCACCATCGATTATGTGGGTAACCACCTACGTAATCGCCCGCATGATCTCCCGTAATGGAGATAATGCGTTGCCAAAAATAAAACGGTCTGCATATAACGATATTAATATGCATATCGAGCCATAATCCCACAAAATATTATAAAAATAATTATAATATTTAGGTCTATTAATAGCAATCATGGTGGTTATGGGTTGCGGATAACCGCGTAACCTCCATAACCACCCATGAAGCTTATAAATACGGTCTCAGACCCTCTTTAATGAGGAGGCTCTCCTTCTTCTCTGAACGGGAAAATCCATTTTCTCTCTCCTCCCTCCTTCATCTCTTTCCCCCCTTTGAAGATCTTCATCTTCTTTGCCCGAGAAATCCTTCTACGGATTTTACCTCTCTTCCACCTCTTCCTTGCACGCTCCTGCGCGCACCACCTCCTTGCGCGCTCCCTAGCGCATTCTCTTCCGTGTGCGCTCCCGCGAGCACCGCCTTCATTGTGCGCACCTGCACGCGTTGCCTCCTTGCGCGCTACCGCACACATCCTCTTCCTTGCGCAATCCCACGCACACCGCCTTTTTGCACGCTCCTGCGCGCATCCTCTTCATTGCGCGCACCCGTGCGCGTTGCCTCCTTGCGCGCTCCCACACACATCCTCTTCATTGCGCACCCCCGCGCGCGTTGTCTCCTATCGCGCTCCGACGCGCGTCCTCTTCATTGCGCGCTCCTGCGCACGTTGCCTCCTTGCGCGCTCCCGCACGCGTCCCCTTCATTGCACGCTCCCGCGCATTTTCACCTCTTTCCGGGGTTTTTCAAGTCAAAAAAATTACCTTGTCAACATTTCATTTTCATTGACTGTGTGCGCGCTCGACCGTTCCGAGAGCTAAGACGGTCTAAGAATTCCGGCCCGACCGGGACGTCGAGTAAGCCCACAACAGTAATAAAGAGGGGTAAAGTCAGAAAATCGAATGTTTAACCAATTTAATGATTTTTTTTTCCAATTTAATGAGTAGTCGCTGCGATTGCACTGTGTAACACCCAAAGCCCTCCAAATTATTTTAAGTTGTTGTATCTAAAAGGGAGTGAGACTGCCAATAAAGAAAAGCCATCCAAACAGTGAACTGCCTCCTCTGCCTCTCCGGATCCGCCTCTCAGCTTAAATTTTATTATTATTATTTTGCACTATTGCCGACAGCGGGGCCGCCGGCGGGCGCCAGACAGGCCGCTTGCAACTTCGCCTGCGGGGGCGTAGACAAAAAAATCAGGTCGTGTGTAGGCGTCCAGATTTACGGGTGAGGGAGAAGGGGGTGGCCCTGGCAGCTCGCCACCGGACAACCCCCGACGGATTCAATGGGGACCGGAGAATCTGCCAGCAGCATTGGGAAGGCAGCTGGTAGCTCTGCTGGCGGAGGCCGAGCCTAGCCGTCCTCCAAGTTAATTTTTTTTTAAAAAAAAATTAACGAAAAAAGTAAACAAAAAATATAAGTTTAACCTGTATAAATTTAAAAATATCTTTTCCCTAAAAAGATTAAAAATAAAAGAAAAATAATTACAAAAAAACACAATAATTTTAAATAATATTGGGATCGGACGAAGCCCGCCGATGGTGGGTGGGTGGAGAAAGTCCATCACAGACAGGTCAAGTGCTCGATGCTCTCGGGCGGCCTTCGGCCGCATCCAGGCGGGCTTCGCCCGCCTGCTCACGGGCTTCGCCCGTGCTAGATGGGTCGCTGCGGGCTGCGCCCGCCTATGAGCGGGTTGCGCACGCATCAATTTTTTTTTTCAAAACATATATATATGAGTACTTAAAATGACCGCAAAAAAATATGAAGTACTATTCTCATTTTTATTTTATAAAATTTTGCAAAATTTATTCTATAAAAATTAATTAATCTCTCCCCCCCCTCTCTCTCTCTTTTTATCACTCCCCACTCTATCTCTCTCTCCTTCTCTCTCCCGCCCCCTCTCTTTCCCTCTTCCTCCACTCTCTCTCATAAATATCCCCCCTCTCATACTCTCTCTCATGATCCAATGGCCAATATTCAATCCATGGTGTGCCCTCAAATATCTATATTCCCTTATATATAAAGATATATATATATAATTTTTAAAAATCTAAAAAGAAACTAGAAAAATTATGAGAAAGTAGATGTGCCCCACTCTCTCCTTCCCCTAAAATATTGCCAAATGTTAAAGCAAGGCCTTCACTTTACTCGTTTTAGCAGGGATTTAACTGAGCTGCATGCCGCCGTTACTCCACCACCACCATCCCCTGCCCTCTGTTAGGGCATAGCCTCCGCTCTACATGACGGAGGCTGTTGTGTCCCTCTTGCAATCTCCAATATTATCACCGCAGTTGCGGCGAAAAATGCGGCAGCGTGGAATATATATTCCTTGAAACCACGCCAAACACACCTCATTATACACAAAAAAAACAGCAGATCAACGGCATGAATTTCATTAGACGCACAAAAAAAATCTTCAAACAGACCCTAAGGCTACGTTTGGTTCGGCGTTTGGAGCAAACGCCGCCGGACGGCGGGTAAACAAACGGCCGCCGGCGGCGTTTGCTCTGTTCGTTTGCACCCGCAGCAAGGAGGAAACGGCCCCGATCCGCTCCGTTTCGACTCCCACCTCTTCCCCTCCGGTTCGAAAGTGATATTTCGACCCACTGAATGCACCGGCCCCTAAATCATGAGCCTATTGCAGCGCGCTATGAGTGAGAGCGAGTTCTAACCTTGGCCGCCTGCAAATCAACGCTCTTGGTGACCGGAACCTCAATGATAGGATCCACTGCCATAGCGGCAGAGGAGAGAGAGAAGAGAGAGAGAGGGGAAGAGTAGAGAGATAAAGAGTAGAGATATATAAATATATATATAGTGAGAGATAAATGACCCAATCCTAAGCCGGCTTTACGATGACGTTCTCTTCACTTTATAATAAATTAAAAATGCACTTTAAATTATTAATTTTTTTGTGGTAATCCGAAAAATCAAAATAAAATTTGAAATACAGTTTTATGTTAATTTCAGTCACCTCGGTGTTAAAGCGGTGTTAAAGCGGTGCTAAAGCGGTGATAAGATAATAATATATAAATAATGTATATTATTAATTTATTATATAAATAATTAAAAAATTACTTTGAATTATTATTTCGGTTATATTTGGTTCGGCGGTGGCGGGTGCATCCGGTGGGTCGAAACGAAATTTTGGAACCGGAGGGAGAGAGGTGGGGGTCGAAACGGAGTAGATCGGGACCGTTTCCTCCTTGCTGCGGGTGCAAACGAAGCACACGCCGCCGCCGGCCGTTTGTTTACCCGCCGTCCGGCGGCGTTTGCTCCAAACAGAGGCGGCGAAATGCCGAATCAAACGAAGCTTTCGTTTCTAGTTAAAATCGATATACTTACTACATATGACTAATATTTTGAGAATAGGGCCGAACATCGAATCGTGGTGGGAAATAATCGGTCCAGCCGATTTCATTGAGTCAAGTCTTTAGTCAAGATATGATTGGTTGTGAGTTCGATCTCAGGAGAGCGTAATTTGAAATTATTAATTTTTCAATGTAGATAGGGGCAAAATTGTAATTCCATGTCGTAGGGCAGCCGTTTGAAAATATAGGTCTAAGATACCATATAATAATAGGTTTATAAGCTCAAGTAAAATTAATAAACGGCTAGATTTGATTTCAGCAAGATTGAAAAATTATAATTAATTTGATTGCTCATTGTTACACTATAAAGCTATATTTTTACATAGCAGTATAGATTACAAATATATCTTAAATTTATGATAAAAATAAATTTTTATAAGTATTCTAATGTATTATTATGTCTCAACCAAATATGTATTTTTTATATGTATTTCATTTTATATTTATATAAATAATTATATGCATATTAAATATTTCACACAACTTCATCAAGCTCCAAATTGGCGTGGGGTTCTCCATTCAAGGTAGATCTAGAGGTAACTTGAATAGACCGGTTCAGTGAGATTTCTAAAAGATGGAATGTTATAAAAAGGGTGGTGTTAAAGTCACACCATTTTCGGTTATGTGTACATCCATCAAAAATATAATCCTTAATAATTTAGGTTTTCTAAACTTCACCCAACTAAAGCAGAAGCAGTCCGCCTCCCCCTTCCCGATACGCGCTTTTTGAACTACGTCTTCTACATTCATTTTCAAGAGAAGTGTTCAACATGAAAGTTGTAGATCTCGACGATATCTACAATTTTCATGTTGAACACTTTTTTTATTTATAGCCGTTTAGGCCCCCGATTTGGCCCCCGAAAAAAATCACGCGGACATTCATATGTTCCGCGTGATTTTTTTAGGGGGCCAAATCGGGGGCCTAAACGACTCTAAATCAAAAAGTGTTCAACATGAATGTTGTAGAAATCGTCAAGATCTACAACTTTTATGTTGAACACATTTCATAAAAAATGCATGTAGAAGACGCAGTTCAAAAAGGCGCGTATTTCATTTAAAAAAAAAACTATGCAATCACGGCAACGTCATCCTCCCCACAGCTCTTGTGGACATGTACTGCAGATGCGGGTGCGTTGAAGCAGCTTTGGAGGTGTTCCGCCGGATTTCGAGCAAAGACACCGTGCTTTGGAACGTGATGATCGGAGGGCTCGCGATGCACGACCATGGCCGCCTTGCCGTCGATCTGTTTGCTCTGATGAAGGAGACGACAACGGCGCCCAACGAGTCCACATACATTGGAGCTATATTGGCTCAGACTGTGCACATAGTATTGGTGTGCACAACGTCAAAGATGGTGTGCACATAAAATTCCAATTAGTGCACATAGTATTGGTGTGCACAAAGCCGAAGATGGTGTGCCTTTAACACCACCCTATAAAAATTAAAGATATTGTTGAGGCGAAACTCGGTGTTGTAGATTGGTCTAAATTGCATTGTCTTAATCTGAAAGCGATCGGCGCACAAATACTCAATGCAAGTTGAGACAGCTGACAATGCAATTTTTTTAACGTTGAAAATCAAAGGAAGAAGTAAAAAATCATGTGTTCGGAGCTGTGACAACCAAACTTTAACTATCTTTGGTGTTGTACAAGCTGACTTTGAAGAGAATGCGAGATCGATATGTCGCTCCTCATTACAGCATGTAGAGGAAAAGAGATGCGGCTCCGAGGGTGGCAGGTCACCGCTCGCGGAGCTAAGTGTCTTCTTGGTTGTTGCAGGAAGCAATGCAATCTGAGCGCTCTGAGGTCTTTTGTTGGTGTTCGGAAGATGTGGTTGCGCGTTCTACACAGCTTGGAGTCTGCGGCTTGTCTCCTGTTGCGCACGGAGGAGCCTGAAGCGACAAACTTGTTATTGACTAGAGAGGTGCGCTCGGCATTATCAGGGGCATGCGACTTGTCTCTTGTTGCAAACTGAGTCAGGAGCAACGTTCTTTTAGCGGCGAGCTGGGCACAATGTGTGTTATGTGCGAATTGCGTAAGGGAAATAATGGGCACAGAGCGCAAGGTAAGTTGGGCGCAACGTGCGTAGGGAGGAACGCGCTCAAGGAGAAACGCGCGATGGGGCGCTCGAAGACAATCAAAGATATTCGTTGGATCTTCAAAGACTCTCGAAGATCTTCGAATGATTCTTCGAAGGCGCAAAGAGATCTTCATGAGAGCTCTCACATGCCTAGGAGAAGCGGGAGGAGGAGAAGATCAAGTTGAAGGAGGGTTTTGGGTCTTATTTATTGTTTTCTGAGGTGGTTATGGTGGCTACGTGATTATCCATAGACAATAACCACTTTATGTGTTATTTGCATACCACTTTCTTATATTTTATGTCGCACATTTTTAGGAATTTACTACGTGCACACAAATCATTATTTCATCCATATGCACCTCATAATGAGTGGTTACAAGAGGTGGTTACACATTTGATTGAGCAGCGCAGATAGCGCGACAACGATCAAAAGAATGAGGACTGGCTGGAGGCGGCGAAGGGGGATGACCAGTGTCGGGACCAGACCAGCGAGGACTAGACAGCTGAGGGGCTGGCCTACATTGGTGGCTAGACGGGTGCCCGACCGGGCACAACCAGGTGGCCAACCAGGTGGCCGAACGCGTGGCTGCGCGACCAACCACGAGGTCGCAGGGCCGTGCGGCCGACCGATGTGGCGGCGCGCCGCTCGGCCTCCTGGCCGCGTGGCCTAGTAGTCATGCGGCGGTGGCAATTGGTCGGTCGGGCGACCGCTCGACTCCGCGGTCGCACAAAGGCCGCGACTGCGCGACCTAAAGGCCGCGCGTCGGCTGCAAACGGTTGGCGGGCGGCCTATTGGCCTCTGGACCTTGTGGCTACGCGGGGTGTCTGATCGCGCGAGAGCGGGGATGGCTAGTTTGTCGGGTAGTCAACAAGACGATTGACATCGCGGCTACGCGGGGAGCGCTGCCGCTTGCACGGAGGCCGGACGCCCCTCGGCCGGGCGGTTGGAGGTCGGTGTTGCACCAATTTTGCCATTCACGATATGTTAGTGGCGATCCAAGATGGTTTTCACGGTCCTGGTGCTACTGGGGTTGACTTTGGTCAACCCCACTTCCTTCACCAAACAAAGTGGGTTATTTTACTATCCGCAGTCTGAATTTCCCATACTATTAGGAGTCCCTATCAAATATAATATCAATTTAATAAAATTATTATTATTATTATTATTATTATTATTATTATTGCGGGCCACTTGAGGCGCTCAACTCGAGAGCGGGTTGAGCGCGCAAATGATGATAGAAAACTGCTAACTACTAACAAGCAAAAGAAGTTGTTTTATTGTGACAGTACTCCGCTCATTATAATTGTTTCACTATATTCTTGGGAGGCGATGTTGGTGGATGTGTTTAGAAGTGATCTAGACTTGAGCTGCATGGGTGATGACTATTCCCCCGGCCACCCATGCAAGCTAAACTCCCCCGGCCACCCATGCAAGCTACCAAACTCCCCCGGCCACTCATGCAAGCTACCATTCATTATATATATATATATATATATATATATATATATATATATATATATATATATATATATATATATATATATATATATATATATATATATATAAAGATTGCTCTCAAATTTTTTTATTAAAATTTAATTTTCTTTTTGAAAACTCTTTCTCCTCATATTTATCATGCCTTACTTGGCATGATAACAAAATTTTATCCCTAAAAGAACCTATGTCAATGAGAACAAAATTTCACCCCTTTCTCCCCATATATATATATATGAATGTGTGTGTGTGTGTGTGTGTGTGTGTGTGTGTGTGTGTGTGTGTGTGTGTGTGTGTGTCGGAAACATGTATATCCGCGCAATAACGCAGATATAACATATTTCCGCACGAATTTGGTGGCAGCCGTTGGATCTAATCCAACAGATGGATTAAACAGCGGATCGGTAAAAAGGGGTGGAGCCCACTCCCGGATCACCCAGGATCGCGTGCGGGCGAGAGAGAGCGGGCTTGCACGAGCTAGTTTTTATTGTTTAATACAGTTTTATTATATATACAGCAAAGGAAGCATTTTCCAAGCTGTGTGAAGTCCCACACCGCTTGGAAAACAGCTCCTTTGCTGTATATATAGCAATCTCTCATGATATTGGAAAACGATCGCGTGCAAGAAGGCTGTCTCGCTCGCGCGCCAGAACCTGTTTGGACCAGCGTGTGTTCAGGCTCCCTGCTTCCTTTTTACTGGTCCGCGGTTAATCCCAGTCGTTGGATTAAATCCAACGGATCCAACGGCTAGAAGGAGGTGCGCGTTTCAGGATAGCTTCAGTACCGTAGCAGAGATTGTACGGAGTTTCTCCTGTAGGGGTTCTCTCTGTTGTCCGGTATGCCCATAGCACGTTGGGGAGCGCGTCGACCCACTACCCCCCAGCGTATTCGAGTCGTGTCTTTAGTCCCTTCAGAATGGTTCGGTTGGCCACCTCGACCTACCCATTGGATTGAGTGCGCGACACAGCCGTATGCCATAGTTCGATCTTTAGGTCTTCGCACAGCTTGGTGAAAGATTTTCCCGTAAATTGAGTGTCATTGTCGGTGATGATAATTGCTGGTATGCCAAAGCGGCAGACGATGCTCTTCCAAACGAATTGCTTTGCATTCTCCTCAGTAATCTTGGCGAGAGGCTCTGCTTCTGCCCATTTGGTGAAGTACTCGATGACCATGATGATGAATTTCCTCTGTCCCGAGGCTTGGGGTAAAGGGCCGAGAAGGTCAATCCCCCATTGTGCAAATGGTCAAGCTCCTTGTAGCGTGGTAAGGGCAATAGGAGGTTGTCGGGGAATGTTGGCATGCGGCTGGTAACTTTTGCATTTTTGTACGAAGTCTGTCGCTTCTTTTTCTTGTTGTGGTAAGAGCGATCCGAGCTGGCTGGTGCGAGTCGGGTTTGTTGGTGAAAGAGGGACTTCGATCAGCCCTTCCATAGGCATCCCTCGCTACAAAACCGCCTCATCGCGTAAATCGAAGTCGTCAATGTTTAACATGGTGGCCATTGTAGGCTGCACCTGCTTGGAGTAGAAATTTTTGGCGGCCTCCTGATTGCCGTGTACGAATCCAATTCCTCTCGGAGTGGGGAACTTCATGACGAGATGAGGAATCGAGGGGATAACCTTGAAGATGGTCTGAACGGGTCTCCCGAAGATGACGTTGTATGCGGAGCTTGAATCTACCACGACGAACTAGATTTTGTGTGTCACTTACCTTGGAAATTCCCCCATGGTGACTGGGAGAGTAATCATTCCTAGTACCGGGACTGGATGGTTGTCAAAGTCGTACACCGGCCCGACTACCGGCATCAGATGTTGGCTAGAGATATTCATGCTCTGAAGGGTGGCGGAGAACAAGACATCGACTGAGCTTCCATTGTCGACGAGGATTCTCTTGACGTTATAGCCTGGATCTCCGATCCCGACAACGATTACCAGTGTACAACCCCATATTCGATGGAGGGAACCCAGAGACACCAACAGTCAGTATTGGACTAGCTTAAGGATAGCTTCGGGCTTCAGACTGGAACCGCTTGCGCCTTGGTAGAGCTCCCGCCTACGAGCAGGCGGGATCGTTTGCGCCAAGCCTCAGCCCAGACCCACTGATGACCAGAGGCGGGCGAAAAGGCATTGAGTACACTCGACGCCAAAATCCAAGTAGCAAAGGCGTCGAGTCCACTCGACGCCGCGTTGAGTAAGCTCCACTCACTCAACGCCGCGTTGAGTAAGCTCCACTCACTCAACGCCGCGTTCGGCAGCAAAGGCGTCGAGTCCACTCAATGCCGCGTTGAGTGGAGGCGGGAAGGTTCTCGGCTTAGGGTTCTCGCCGCGGCTCAGGGTTCTCGCCGCGGCTCAGGGTTCTCGCCGCAGCTCAGGGTTCTCGCCGAGTGGGGCCCAAGGCCCTGGGTAAAATTACTTAATTTTCTTCGGGTAGAATTACCTACATACCTCCAGGGGATGTATTTAGTATTTTATAAACAGCGGGATTTGGCTATTGGCAGGTCATCCAGGGGTATTTCAGTAATTTCCAGTCGGCAAAAGACTATAAATAGACCCATGAGGGGTCCTTAGAAAGCAAGTCTTCATTATTCTCAAAATCCCCAAGTGCTTTTTGAGGAGCTCCAAGCCCAGCTTTGGCTTTGGAGGGGAAGCTCTCAGAGATCTTCCGGGTGTGAGCTGAGACCTCCCTGCTGAGGCTTTGGGTCAGTTCTAGGTCCCTTGTAGCCAGTCGAGGCTTGAGAGAAGTAGGTGTTGGATGTGCCCTGGTTTTTGAACATTCGTTGAGGTCATTTTTGGCTTCAACAATTCTGGTGCGGTGAACGTGGAAGACAGCCGATACAAAAAAGCCTTGAGTTTAGTCCCATGACTGGAGGTGATGGTGAAGGGTCTAGCTCAGGAGGTTCCCCCACCTGGGGAGAGGAAGCAACGAGGAAGATGCTGGAGGATTTCAGGCGACTCCTGCAAACCATCAGCTTGGCCTTCTCGACAAGGAGTGAGTGGGAGACACCTCAGGTTCCAGTGGAGGTGGTCCCGCTTTTGGGCGAGAATGCCCCTGGGCAGCGTCTCGAGAAGGAGGTCCCGGCAGAGGTTTGCGAGAGAGACAATGCAGTGCGGGAGCTCTTCCCAGGACAGTGCCCCGGGAAGGAGGTTCAAGCAGAGATAGGCGAGAGGGAGGAGGCAGTGAGAGAACTCTTCCCTGGGCACGGTACCACAGATCGAGCAAGCTAGCTTAGGCTGCGAGACGTGCCCTCTCGGCAGGCAGGTGGCGAGAGCCCTTTCAGCGAGCTCATCATCTCGGCTCCGGTGCCGGAGGGGTTCCGGGAGCCCGACATGTCTTACTACTCAAGAAAAGACGACCCTGTACAGCACATGCAGTGGTTTGAGGACGTGGTTTCTGATAGTTTAACTTTCAAGGCAGCCTAAACACCTAGAGGGGGGGGGGGGGGTGAATAGGTTCTGCTTCTCTTTCTAAAACTTCTAGACAGAATTCAATTTAATAACTAATATAATAAACACAGCAATCACAGAAAACAAAACATCACAGATTGCACTATGTTTTATAGTGGTTCCCCAAGGTCTGGGTACATCCACTTTCCCCCTTCACCTATCTAGCAGTATGCTAGATTCGGCCAAACTTCCACTTATCTCAGATCAATAGATCTTACAACTCAGAACCCAACTGGTTCCTACAACTCAGGCACAACTGCCCTACCTCAGCCTTGCCCCAAGGCCTACAACTCAGAGAATACCCTTCTCCTACACTCAGGCAATCAGCCCTACCACTCAGAGTTCAACACTCCTACACTCAGCCTTTATAACATAGGCTTACAACTCAGATCTGTATAAACAGATCCTACAGAAATATAGAAAAGATTGTCTTAATTGTCTTGCCAAAGTTGAGAGAGAAAAGGCAATGACAATTCTTGATCAGCTGATGCAATCAACTGTTTCTTAGCCTTCTTCAAAGCTTCTTGAAAATGTACTTAGCTGAGTTGATTCCAAACAGCTTCTTGAGAATCCACTGGTGGATTCTTTCTTCTTCTTCAAATTCTGACTTGATCTCTCTCTATCCAGAACTTTGAATGATTCTTCTGAATTCTGATTAGAACTCTTCTTAGATCTATCCTTAGATAGTCTTCTTAGATCTCCCGGAGAAGATCTTCTTAAGTGCCTAGCACTTTCTTGAAATGAGTAGAATAGTAATCCTTCTCCACTTTCTGATCCAATGTATTTCAAAAGGTCAGTTCTATATGTTGTTGATTTTTTTTTCTTCTGAATCTGTCTATTTATAGACATTCTTCATGGTAACCGGCTGATCCGGTTTCTAACCGTTTTCTGACAAGTCTGACAACTTCAGTTAACCGGTGATAACCCACAGCTGTCAAGTCTTCAAACAAGTCCTGTGCCTTAGTCTTGAATCACAAGTTGTTGAAACAGTCTGTCAGAAAGTGTCGAGACAATCTGTCTATTTGTGTCGACATAATTGACTTTGGTGTCGACACAGTCTTCAGTGATGTCGACTAAGTTGCCTTTGAGTCGACACAGCTTCTTCTGCAAATAACTTGATCTTGACTCTTCAGTGTGTCGACACAAGTCCTGTGTGTCGACACAATTGTTGTAGAATCATAACTTTAGTAAGTGTCGACTTAGCCTTCAGGTGTCGACACATTCATTTTTTTAACTCTGCTATTATGTGTCGACTTAATCATAATGTGTCGACACATTCTGCTGGTGTCGACTAACTTGAGGTCGACTATTTTCTTCTGTGTCGACACATTCAGATGATGTCGACAATCTTGAGATCGACTATATTCTTCTGTGTCGACACATTCTCCCAATGTTTGAGGTCGACGCTTTTCTTCTGTGTCGACACAATTTCCCAGTATTGTGTTGACTCTTTTCTGTGTCGACACAAATTCCCAGTGTTGTGTCGACTTACTTCTTCTGTGTCGACACTTTTTCCCAGTGTAGTTGTAGACTAACTGCTATGTGTCGACACAAATTCCCAGTGTTGTGTCGACTATTTTCTTCTGTGTGTCGACACTGCTTCCTTCGTGTCGACACTTGGACTTAGAATTTTTCTGCATACTTTATCAATTTTCCACCTGCACATGTCAACTTAAAACAACATCAAATACACCTTGATGTATATCATTGAGCTAAGTTGGGCTTCTTCAAATCAGGTACACATTTTCCAATGTACCCAACAATCTCCCCCTATTTGGAGAAGTCATAACCCCTATAGCCAATGATATACACCATTTATAAACAGTACTAAATGATGATTAATGACATAGCAGGAATACTTTAAATATAAACAAAACATAACATAGAATAATTCAGAATCAATCATCACAGAATGCACATTATAATATGCCAAACAACATTTTGTTTATAACAGGGTAATGTTTGATTACAAAGTTTTACATTTGATGATTACATCACAACATTACACAATATTTAAAACAAAATCAGGATTGATCAGGCTCTTTAATTGTAATCCCTTTGCCAGACTGAATTGTAGCTGTCACAGGAGCTTCTGATTCTTCAGCTATCTTCTTTCCTTTAAGATCAGCCTTCTTCTGAGCTTCTTCCTTGATCCTTTGCCTTTCAAAATAATGAAAAGGCTTTGGGAAGTATTTGCTTGGCTCCTTAGCATCTGATGGCAGTCTTCCCAGCTTGGCTTTCCTTCTGAATTGTACAATTGCCTCTTGCCTTGCCTCATACTTCTGCCATTCAATTTCATTGTACCACTTCCCTCTCTCATGAACTTTATCCTGTACAGCTTTCCATGCAGTGAGTATGATGTTCCTTGAAGTAGGACTCCACTGCTCATAATCTGGCTTCAGTACAGCCTGCTCTCTGAATTTTTTCTTTGCCAGTAGAGCATCCTGCTGTTCTTTCAGAGTAGCCTCAGGCTTATCAACTTTTCCAAAAACAATATTAGTAACCTCCTTTGGAGGACTATACATTCCTTGAACTTTCTGATCAATCAAGTCAAAATCTGGAGGGGGGTATATGACTTGGGCAACTCAGGTTGATTGCCTTCAAGTAGATTAGATTGTATTCCTGACTCAGCTACCATAGCATCATCACACAATGGTGGATATCCCAAAGTGGCTCGAATGCTATTGGTCACCCACTTGGTGTGCTCAGAGCCGGCATGAATTAACATCCTCTCCCCCTTTATGGCTTCTCTTGAGACATGATCTCTAAGATCTTCTTTTTGAAATCGAATTTGGCCATCCAAATAATTCACTCCCTCTTTGAAAAATGGTCTTAACTTTTGAAGCTTTTCAGATATTTCCTTTTGAGAGGTTGTGATGGCAGTCTTAACAGATGCAATAGCAGCCTGAAAATTCTTTATCAAATTCTTCCATTTCTTTGGCTCTATCTGCAGGCATACCTGGAACAATCTTCTTCACTTCTTTAATGATCTCATTATGAGATTCAGTTAAATTTTCATTCATTCTGATTTGATTTTCCAGAACATAACTTTGCTTCAAAGCAATATCATCCACCTTTGTAGAGATAGCCTCCTGTTGTTTAGCCAGATAAACTACAGCATTGCCACCCTTGTGGAAGCAATCTGTCATTTCAGTTTTATGCAAGTTGACTTGAAATTGGATGGACTTGATATCCTGAGCTAAGTCAAACTGAACTGACTTGCTATTTTCATCAACATACTTCTCCAGAGCCATCCTTTGGTCATCCAATTTTACTTGAAGATCTACCATAAATTTATTGTAATCAAAGGCTGGAGAAACCTGTGGAGTTGTGGTCTGTAATGCCTGCTTATAGTTCTTGCTTCTTCTCTTAAAGACAACAAGTTTTCTTTTCTTTGCCACCCTGGCTTCTTCAGTTCCTGTGTCAGAGGAAGTATCTACATGAATTCTTTCTTGTGGATGATGAATTGTATCTGTTCCAGGGGATTGTTGCTCAGCTTCAACATCCACAGGCTCATCCTCAACCTGTGTTTCCACAGCAGCTTCTTGATCAATGTCCATTCCTATGGACTTCTCAATATCTGGTCCACCTCCTTCTTTATCAGCAGCAGTGTCAACATCTGGGAATAACTCCTCCATAGTAAATTCCAGTTGAGTGGTCACTTCTGCAGCAGTTAAATCTTGAGATATGTTTAACTGTGCTTCCTCTTGGACTTGCACCTCAATATTTGTAGTGGCAGGAGTAGGTGTGGACACTAGCTCCCCCTGAACCTGTGCAGTGATAAGAATATGAGCAATGTCTTTTATAGTAAAATACATTAGCTCCCCCTATACCTAAGCAGGAGTAGATACCTTTGGAGCAGAAGTGGAAACTGGCTCCCCCTGCATCTGTGCAGGTGTTGATACTTCCTGGACCACAGTGGAGTCAAGCTGTGTCCCTTCTTGTACTTGTTCAGATTCTTGATTTGGTGTAGGGGATTGCACAGGGGTGTCTGGCCTGCTCTCTTCAGGCACATCCTTGGACAGCACCCTATCCCACCTGGAGAATAGTCTCATATCCATTCTTCTCATATGGTTAATCTTACTCCCTTGCAGCTGCTGCATCACATCAGGAATCACTCCAGTGAAGTACAGGCTCATGATCCTAGCCATGTTAGGCTTCTTGATTCCCTCTTTGATCTTGTCAAAGAGCACTCCTGACCAATCAGTAGGAATAGTAAAAACTATCCTGGTCATCAGGCTGAACATATAGGCAGAAATCCTATCATGTCCACCTGTCTTGCAGAGGATTACCTTTCCAACTACTTCAGACAAGAACTTCCCTTGCTGATTCATTCCCTTTCTGTTGAATGCAGCTCCAATCTTCAATCCTGAATCCAGGCCACACCATTGAAGGGCTTCCCTTGTCTTAGATATAGGAACTTCCTCTTCATTCTCAACCACTTGCAGTTGGAAGATCTTTCTTAAACTTCTTTGATTAATCTTTACCTTCGTCCCTTGAACAGTGGACTTAATCTTGAGGCCAGTAGAATGGACTGATGCAGAGATAAAGAACTCGTGCACCTCCTTCTTCCAGATCTTAGTTGGTTCTGAAATGAGAAATTCTAACCCTGATGCAGAGAGAAGGGTGATAACTCCTTGAACATCAGGCGGCGCCTCTGCAAAGGCCTGGCGCACTAACTCATATCCTTCATTGATGTTATCTTCAATCCTTGGCGCCATCGTTGTGTCGAGAAAGCTTGAGAGAAGAGAGAAAGAAAGACTGTCGACACAGGGTTTGAGTCTCGAAAACCTTGAAAGCGTGTCGACACAAAGAGCTTTTGACCTATTTATAGCTTCTGTTGAAAGAAGTTCAAAAGGCGCCAAAAACAGTCTAAATGTGTCGACACAGACGGAATGTGTCGACACAAGCTTCTATTAACTCGACATTTCTTCAGCCTACTATGTGTCGACACCAATTTGTGGTTATGTCGACACCTTGGATACATAGTAGAAAGACAGAAATTCTGTGTCGACACTAAGGACAAGTGTCGACACATATTCTGTAAGTGTCGACACCATAATTCTGGTTGAGTCGACATTACATTTCTGGTTAAGTCGACAATAAAACTCTTAAGTGTCGACACATATTCTCTGTGTCGACACAATATTTCTGACTTGTCGACATAATTTCTCTGAGTCGACACATTATTACTGAATGTGTCGACACATTCTTACTTAGCCAATTTCTGTAACTTCAATGTGTCCTTTTTAACACTTGATTATGTTGTTACTACTTTTACTTACTTATAAACCATTTCAATAGCATTGTTAATGATTTTGTTTAATACATTAATCAATGGTTAACATACCTAATTCAATTTTGAATTTATTGAATTTGGTTTCATCTAAAGGCTTAGTAAATACATCTGCTATTTGATAATCTGTTTTTACAAATTCCAATGAGATGTCACCTTTTTCTACATGTTCTCTAAGAAAATGATATTTGATTTCTATATGCTTAGTTCTACTATGAGAAACTGGATTATTAGCAATAGAAATAGCACTCTTAGAATCACATAAAAGGGGTGTTCTACTTACCTGAATACCATAATCTTTAAGCTGATGCTGCATCCATAATAGCTGTGCACAGCAGCTTCCTGCAGCAATATACTCTGACTCAGCTGTGGAAATTGCCACACTAGTCTGTTTTTTACTACTCCAAGATATTAGTCTTCCTCCCAGGAATTGACAAGTACCTGTAGTACTCTTTCTATCCTCTCTACATCCTGCAAAATCTGCATCTGAATAGCCTGTTAGTTGAAAATCTCTATTCCTAGGGTACCAAAGACCTAGAGTAGGAGTGCCCTTTAGATATCTCAGAATCCTTTTGACTGCAGTATAATGAGATTCTTTAGGGCAGGCTTGGTACCTAGCACAGACACATGTTGCATACATAATGTCAGGTCTACTAGCAGTGAGATATAGTAGAGACCCAACTATTCCTCTATACAATGATTCATCAACAGGTTTACCTGCCTCATCTTTGCATATTGGCATACTTGTGCCCATAGGAGTTCTCATGGAGGAGGATGACTCCATACCATATTTTTTAATTAATTCCTTGGTGAACTTAGACTGGGATATGGACAATCCATCATCAGTCTGTCTTACTTGGAGTCCCAAGAAGAACTTAAGTTCTCCCATACTGCTCATCTCAAACTTCCCTTGCATAAGTTTGGCAAACTTTTTACAAAGGTTGTTTTCAGTAGATCCAAAGATTATGTCATCAACATAGATCTGGACTAAGATGATCTTTCCTTTGGATTCCCTAAGGAATAGAGTTTTGTCTATCTTTCCTCTTGAGAATTTATTCTCAATGAGGAAGGTAGACAGGGTTTCATACCAAGCCCTTGGAGCTTGTTTTAACCCATACAAAGCTTTCCTAAGCTTATACACAGAATCAGGTTTAAGAGGATCTACAAAACCTGATGGCTGCTCTACATATACTTCTTCTTTAAGATCACCATTCAGAAATGCTGACTTCACATCCATCTGGTATACTTTGAAGTCTTGGTAGGCTGCATAGGCAAGGAACATTCTGATTGCCTCCAGCCTTGCTACTGGAGCAAAGGTTTGATCAAAGTCAATCCCTTCTTCCTGCCTGTATCCTTTTGCAACCAATCTTGCTTTATTCTTTACTATTATTCCACTTTCATCTAGCTTGTTCCTATAGATCCACTTAGTTCCAATTATGTTGTGGCCTCTTGGTTTAGGAACAAGCTCCCAGACTTTGCACCTTCTAAATTGATTCAGCTCCTCTTGCATAGCATCAATCCAGTGCTGGTCTTGGATAGCTTCTTCAAACTTCTTAGGTTCCATTTGGGACAAGAAACTAGAATGCAAAACTGTGCTTTGATTTCTGCTTCTAGTTTGCACTCCTTGTCTTGGATCACCAATTATCTGATCAGTAGGATGATCTCTTAGATATCTTATAGCTGGAGGTAGATTCCCTTCAGGTTGTGCATCTCCAGCTTCTTCATTCTGCTGTTCCTCTTGGTTTTCATCAGCTTCCATTATCTCTTGTACTCCCCCTGGACAGCAGCCTTCATTTTCCAATGCTCCCTCTTCCTTTGAAGCTTCAGCAATGGAGAGCTTGTCCATCTTCTTGCTTATACCTGTTGAGTCATTTGATCTACAAGACAACTCACAATTGATTAATCTTGTTTCATCAAATACAACATGCACAGATTCTTCAACAACTTGAGTAGTTAAGTTGAAGACTCTATAGGCCTTACTATTTGTGCTGTACCCAACAAATATCCCATCCTGGGATTTGGCAGCAAACTTAGTCAAATATGACTTGCCATTGTTAAGTATATAGCATTTGCAACCAAAGATCCTAAAATAGGATAGGTTTGGTTTTCTGCCTTTCACAATCTCATAGGGAGTCTTTCTGTGGCCTTTGGTGATAGAAGCCCTATTGATGACATGACAAGCAGTGTTAACTGCCTCAGCCCAAAAATATTCTGGGAGAGAGGTGTCACTCAATAGAGTTCTACCAGCTTCAATTAATGTTCTATTCTTTCTTTCAGCAATACCATTTTGCTGAGGTGTTCTAGGTGAGGAGAACTCTTGGAAAATCCCAAAGTCTATACACAAGTTTGTTATGCTTTCAGATTGAAACTCAGTACCATGGTCACTTCTGATTTTGACCACTGTACTATTCAGTTCATTCTGAATTTGCTTTACAAAATTAAATAATACACTTGGGGTTTCAGATTTTTGTCTCAGAAAGAACACCCATGTAAATCTAGAATAGTCATCTACAACCACTAGAGTGTAGACCTTCCTACCTAGACTGTGAACTGGCATAGGACCAAAAAGATCCATATGCAAGAGGTATAAGCACCTCACAGAATCCTTGTTTTCAAGGCTTTGAAATGAGGTTTTTGTCTGCTTGCCCTTTTGACAAGCTGAGCATACCCCTTCCTTTATACACTTAACTTGAGGCCCATTCCTCACTAGTTCTTTACTAAAGAGTTGGCCAATTGTCTTGTAGTTTAGATGAGCCAATCTCTTGTGCCACTTAACACAATGAGAAGCATTGTCATCAGCTACAAGACAAATGGGGGATGCCTTATTCTCACATTCAAAATTAAGGCAATACACATTTCTCTTCCTATACCCAGTCAATATGATCTCTTGATCACTTGACCTTTTGATATGACATCCATCCTTACCAAATGAAATGTCATATCCTAGATCACTCAGCTGGCTTATGCTTATTAGATTATGTTTCAAACCTTTTACATAGGCCACTTGGGTGATAGTAATTAGGTTTGAAGAGATGTTACCAAATCCTTTGATGACTCCTTTTTCAGATCCACCAAAGATCACTTTATGTCCATCTTTGACAGATGAATACTCCTTCAGCAGCCCCTTTGTTCCAGTCATGTGCCTGGAACAACCACTATCCAAGTACCATATAGGGGCATGGTAACTTGGATTCACCTGCAATACAGAATTACTTACCCTTAGAACCCAAGTAAGTCTTGGGTCCTTGGTTCAGGTTAGCCTTAATAAAGTTATCATAACCTCTTCTAACAGGTAGACTCTTATTCTTTATAACACTTGTGTTATACCAGCAGTCCAATGCAAAATGACCCCTCTTGCCACAGCACCAACATTCAAACTTATTGTATCTAGATCTAGATACATCCTTGTCAGAAGCATTTCTGTTCATTGCTGGTGCTGTTGCAACTTCACCTACTGATTTCTTAAAACCATAGGGTTTATGACCATAGGTAGGCCTGCTTGCCTTAACACCCTTGTTCTTCAGAACATTTGTCTTAATATGATCCTGAATGTCTTCATGATCATATATGTTAGAAGGCACTTTCTCCTTACCAAACCTTATGGGGACTGAAAGGTTTAGTGGCTGAATAGGGGCTTTGCCTTTCCTCTTGAATCTGCCAGCCCTGGAGTTACCCTTAAATCCTAATCCAGCCTTACCCTTCTGAGTGACAAATTCATCTATCAAGGGTAAGACAGATTTTGGCTTAGAGTAACTAGCCACTAAATCCCTTTCAATTCTAAGTCTGTCCTCCAGACTCTTTACTTGATCATTAGTATAATTAATTGTGCCCATCTGAATAATAGTTATATTCTTCAGCTTGGCAATTTCAGCTAACTTTTGATCAAGGACTTTTTCTAACTCAGTTGTTGCAACCCTTAGATCAGCAATTTCCTGAGCCTGTGATTTAACCAGGTTCTTGCTTTTCTTAAGGGCCTGCAACAGGTCCCCATACTTGTCTATCAATTGATAGACATCTCCTTCAGATCCAGATACATCTTCATCACTTGATGCAGATGTAGCTGATTCTTCACTTGTATTACAAACAGATGTACAAGAAGGACAGTTTACCTCATTAGAACCAGACTGATTCTGGCATAGGTCCTCTTCTGATCTAGTCATCAAACCCATGCATTGATGTTCATTGATGGAGTCTAGCAACTGCATAAACTCCTCTTCCTCAGATGCAGCATATAATCCAATATATGCTTCAGCTTCAGATCCTGATTCTGAAGTTGACTGGTCTGACAGACTTTTATCTTTCTTTGCTACAAAGGATTTCTCCTTCTTGCCTTTCTGATAAGTCTTCTTCTTTTCTGAAGATTCCTTCCTTTTGTCAGGACAATCAGCCACTACATGTCCAGGCCTATTGCAACAATAGCAGACAATCTTTGAAGTAGTGGCTTTGCTGGGCTTTGACCTGCTTTTCTCTTTCCTTGATGACCTTCTCTTCTGATAATAGTCATCTACTTGCTGTGATGAGGAAGGCCTAGACTTCCATTGCTTCTTTTTCAAGAACCTTTGAAATTGCCTAGTGAATGCAGCAAAGTCTGCATCTGAATCACAGCTGACTGAACCCTTATCTGAATTTTCAGAACTACCTTCTTCAACTTCCTTAGGAGGAGATGGTGATTTCCTCCTATTCTTTCTAGTGGCTTCAGCATTAAATGCCACAGTCTTTTCTCTATGCTCTCCTCTTGAGTTTCTTTCCTCCTCCTTCCTTACCATAAGTTGCATTTCATAGGATAGCAACTTTCCAAACAGAGTTGGAGGAGATATCTCTGCCAATTTTGCCACTTCTCTTATGGCACAGATCTTTGTATCCCAATCCTTTGATAAGGATCTTAAGAATTTGTCATTCAGTTCATAGGTACTGAAGACTCTTCCATAGGATATTAGCTCATTCACAATTCTATAGAATTTCTTATAGCACTCAGTTATGCTATCAGATTTTCCTTGTCTAAAACTTTCATACTCCTGATTTAGCATAGATTTTCTGTCCAGCCTTACTTCTTCAGATCCCTCCATGTAGACAATCAATGTGTCCCACATCTCCTTGGAGGTCTTGCAGTGAATCAGATTCTGAAATGTTGAATCATCTATGGCACTGACAATGATGTTCTGTGCCCTTTTGTCCATGGTTGCCAAGATGATTTCATCCTTGGTCATTTCAGAATAAGTCTTTGGTGTTTGGATATTTGCATCAAGAACAGATATCTTCATTGGTATGAAGGGGCCTTCCTGTACTGTGATGTAAATCCTTGGGTCAGATGCTTCCATAAACAATCTGACTCTTTCTTTCCAGATCCCAAAGATTTCCTTCTTGCATATGGGTAATTTCATTGACCCTAGCTCCTTATGATTCTCTCCAGAACCCATCTTCTTGATTCTTGAATCTGCCTATCAGATCTACCTCAGACTGTTAAGTCCTTTTTGAGGAACCTCCCTCTGATACCACTTGATAGTTTAACTTTCAAGGCAGCCTAAACACCTAGAGGGGGGGGGGTGAATAGGTTCTGCTTCTCTTTCTAAAACTTCTAGACAAAATTCAATTTAATAACTAATATAATAAACACAGCAATCACAGAAAACAAAACATCACAGATTGCACTATGTTTTATAGTGGTTCCCCAAGGTCTGGGTACATCCACTTTCCCCCTTCACCTATCTAGCAGTATGCTAGATTCGGCCAAACTTCCACTTATCTCAGATCAATAGATCTTACAACTCAGAACCCAACTGGTTCCTACAACTCAGGCACAACTGCCCTACCTCAGCCTTGCCCCAAGGCCTACAACTCAGAGAATACCCTTCTCCTACACTCAGGCAATCAGCCCTACCACTCAGAGTTCAACACTCCTACACTCAGCCTTTATAACATAGGCTTACAACTCAGATCTGTATAAACAGATCCTACAGAAATATAGAAAAGATTGTCTTAATTGTCTTGCCAAAGTTGAGAGAGAAAAGGCAATGACAATTCTTGATCAGCTGATGCAATCAACTGTTTCTTAGCCTTCTTCAAAGCTTCTTGAAAATGTACTTAGCTGAGTTGATTCCAAACAGCTTCTTGAGAATCCACTGGTGGATTCTTTCTTCTTCTTCAAATTCTGACTTGATCTCTCTCTATCTAGAACTTTGAATGATTCTTCTGAATTCTGATTAGAACTCTTCTTAGATCTATCCTTAGATAGTCTTCTTAAATCTCCCGGAGAAGATCTTCTTAAGTGCCTAGCACTTTCTTGAAATGAGTAGAATAGTAATCCTTCTCCACTTTCTGATCCAATGTATTTCAAAAGGTCAGTTCTATATGTTGTTGATTTTTTTTTTTCTTCTGAATCTGTCTATTTATAGACATTCTTCATGGTAACCGGCTGATCCGGTTTCTAACCGTTTTCTGACAAGTCTGACAACTTCAGTTAACCGGTGATAACCCACAGCTGTCAAGTCTTCAAACAAGTCCTGTGCCTTAGTCTTGAATCACAAGTTGTTGAAACAGTCTGTCAGAAAGTGTCGAGACAATCTGTCTATTTGTGTCGACATAATTGACTTTGGTGTCGACACAGTCTTCAGTGATGTCGACTAAGTTGCCTTTGAGTCGACACAGCTTCTTCTGCAAATAACTTGATCTTGACTCTTCAGTGTGTCGACACAAGTCCTGTGTGTCGACACAATTGTTGTAGAATCATAACTTTAGTAAGTGTCGACTTAGCCTTCAGGTGTCGACACATTCATTTTTTTAACTCTGCTATTATGTGTCGACTTAATCACAATGTGTCGACACATTCTGCTGGTGTCGACTAACTTGAGGTCGACTATTTTCTTCTGTGTCGACACATTCAGATGATGTCGACAATCTTGAGATCGACTATATTCTTCTGTGTCGACACATTCTCCCAATGTTTGAGGTCGACGCTTTTCTTCTGTGTCGACACAATTTCCCAGTATTGTGTTGACTCTTTTCTGTGTCGACACAAATTCCCAGTGTTGTGTCGACTTACTTCTTCTGTGTCGACACTTTTTCCCAGTGTAGTTGTAGACTAACTGCTATGTGTCGACACAAATTCCCAGTGTTGTGTCGACTATTTTCTTCTGTGTGTCGACACTGCTTCCTTCGTGTCGACACTTGGACTTAGAATTTTTCTGCATACTTTATCAATTTTCCACCTGCACATGTCAACTTAAAACAACATCAAATACACCTTGATGTATATCATTGAGCTAAGTTGGGCTTCTTCAAATCAGGTACACATTTTCCAATGTACCCAACAGTTTCAATAAGACAGATGACGAATATCTTCAAGTGTCGGCTGTTTGCCATCACATTGAAGGAAAATGCTCGGGACTGGTTTCATCAGTTGCCAGCGAGCTCGATCTACAGCTTTGAGGACCTACGTCGAGGGTTCCTGTTGAGGTTCTCGACATCGAAGAAGCGGAAGAAGGAGGCGGAGTGCCAGTTCGCAGTAAGACAGAATTAGGATGAGACGTTGGGTCATTACGTTGATCGATTTCAGGAAGAGATCCTCCTGGTCCAGGAGGTCCCAGGGTATGCACTGATGCTTGCCTTTACCCTGGGGCTGAGACCAGGGTTCTTTAGCATGGAGTTAAAGAGAGTGCCTCCACTCTCTTTTGAGGAGCTCATGAAGAGGGAGGCAAAGGAGATAGATTTTAAAAGAGCCAATCCGGCTTTCGCTAGGAAGCTGGCTCGATTGGCGGAGGATGATGTGAAGGAACCAGCAACAGGAAGGCAAAGGGAGCAGAGGAAGCCAAGGGAGCCTTGAGAAGAGAGGAGAAGGGAAGAACCTTGAGGGCAGGGGCAGCACCAAGGATGGGGGGCCGGGAGCCGAACAACCGGTTGGGTTGGAGGCCCCAGGAGGGTCGCCCCCAGGGCCAAGGAAGAGGCTTCTAGGGAAGAGACAACCTCCGGGAGCTGAGAAGGTTCGATCAACCAGCTTGGAGGAAGGGACCGAGGGGTCACTTCCCGCAGCCGCAAGAAGCAATGGAGATTGGTAGAGGAAGAGGAGGAAGAAGAGCCCGAGGAGCTGGAAGAAGGGGAGTTGTAGAAGGAAGAGGGGGCAGGGTGGCGTTGCCCTTCTATGACTTCCATCAGGAGGAAGGTCACGCGACAGCCACCTTCCCAGAGTTCTTAGAGATGAGAGAAGCTAGAGGAATGGGGAGGCAGGATCCATCGTTAAGGATCGTAGAAGTGCAGCAGGGAGAGGGAGAAGATAGGTGTGAGGATAGAGCAGATGTGGGAACCTGAGGAGGGATCAGGGTGATTCACAGAGGAGTGGGGATTGAGGCAACTCGCAAAGGTAGCCTTCAAACCATGTTCCAAAGGGGGGTCGCCTCGACCTCCCTGGCTCCCCCCCAGATGATAAAATCACCTTTTCATCAGCAGACATGCCGGACTTTGAGGATCCGTTCTGCGATGCCCTCGTGATTTAGACGGCAGTAGAGAACTTCACAGTCTCCAGAATACTGGTTGATAACGAGAGCTCTGTAAATGTGATCTTTAAGAAGGCTTTTGACGAGATGAAGGTTTAGGGGAAGAGGGTCCTGGCTTTAGATGGACCGCTGTTTGGGTTCTCAGGAGAGAGGAAGGAAGTTGAAGGGGGAGTAGGGCTACACGTGAAGTTGGGAGGCGTGTCACAGAACTGTAGGTTCGTGATCATGGATGCCCCGAGCAGCTACAACGCCATCTTTGGGCATCCCCTCATCAGCGCCTTTCACTGCGTCCCCTCCTCGTTTCATTAATGTCTCAAGTTCAATAATGGAGGGGTACAGGTAAGGATTAGAGGGGACCCGAAGGTGGCGAGGCAGTACTACGTGATGGCGGTCAACACTGTGTCTTGGATGGCCGAGGCAGAAGAGCTGGATAAGGAGATGGCAGAGCAGGGAGAGGATGTCAAAGAAGAGGAGGTGAGCCTAGGGGAGACGAGGAAGGAGAGCGCGGAGGAGCAGAGAGAAGTTGAATAGGAGGCCTCGAGGGGCGTGTAAGTCGAGCAGCAGTAGGAGAGCCTGAAGGAAGCAATGGAGGTGGAGGAAGAGCGAGTAGCGGGAGTGGAGCAGGAGAGCCTGGAGGAGGCGATGGAGGTGGAGGAAGAGCGAGCAGCAGGAGTCGAGCAGGAGAGCCTGGAGGAGGCGATGGAGGTGGAGGAAGTGCGAGCAGCAGGAGTTGAGCAGGAGAGCCTGGAGGAGGCGATGGAGGTAGAAGAGAAGCGAACAACAGGAGTTGAGCGGGAGAGGCCGGAGGAGGCGACGAAGGTTGAAGTAGGAAGGGAGGAGTTGGAGATGTAAGAAGAAGCAAGGGTAGGCTGGGAGCAGTCACGGCTGGAGCCGGCCGAAGAAGTGGTAGAAATGGAGGTCTTCACCATCGCAGGACAGGTGCGGAGGGTGCGGGTCAGCGGGGGCTTAAGTCCCGAGGACCAGGAGAGAATGAGAACTTGCATCCAGAGTAATGTAGACATCTTCTCCTAGAGCACGGCGGACATGTCGGGCATTGATGCAGACGTGGCTTGCCATCGCCTGAACCTGGACCCCCGGACTCGCCCCATACTCCAGAAGATGAGGGCCATCGCCACCAAACTGAGGAGCCTATCCGCGAGGAGGTCAGGAATCTCTTAGAAGCCGGCTTCATCTCAGAGATCCAGTATCCAGGCTGGATCTCCAACATGGTAATGGTTAAAAAGGGGGTGGGAACTGGAGAATGTTTATCGATTTCTCTTTGTTAAATAAATCATGCAATAAGGATTGCTACCCCCTGCCTCGAATCGACGCGCTGGTTGATTCAGCCATCGGCTTTTCTGTTATATATTTTTTGGATGCTTTTTCAGGTTATCACCAGATCCGGATGCACCCTCCCGATGTCAAGGATGTCTCCTTAATCACTAGGGAGGGGTGCTTCAGTTATAAGATGATGTCATTCGGGTTAAAAAATGCAGGGGCTACAAACCAGCGCATGATGGATCGAGTCTTCCAGGGACAAAGGGGGAGGAACCTGGAGGTCTACGTCGATGACCTGATGGTCAAGAGCAAGTGTGTGGATTCGCACGTACAGGACCTAGAAGAGACGTTCGCCACCCTGCAAAAGTTCAAGATGAGGCTGAACCCCTTGAAGTGTGTCTTCGGGGCAAGCCGCGGGAAGTTCCTTGGGCATCTCCTGACTCCGGTAGGGGTAGAGCCCAATCCAGATAAGGTGAAGGCCATTCTAGACTTGGAATCACCTTGCGATGCCAAGGAGGTCCAGCGCTTGATAGGCAAGTTGGCCAGTCTAAGCAGGTTCCTCTCCAGATCAGGGGACAAGTGTTCATCATTCTTCAAGGTGTTGAGGGGTAACCAAAGGTTTGAGTGGACCGCCGAATGTGAATAGGCCTTCCAAGGGCTGAAGAGACAGCTCTCCCAGGTTCCTCTACTTCAAAGCCCGAAAGAAGGAGAGGACCTGTCCATGTATCTAGGGGTAGGAGTGGAGGTCGTGAGCTTTGTTCAGGTCAGGGAAGAAGGGAAGAAGCAGCTACCCATCTACTACGTGAGACGGATTTTGAAGAAGGCGGAGCTCCGTTACCCCATCCTGGAAAAGATGGCATACGCTCTGATCGTCTCGGCGAGGAAGCTTCGACCACATTTCCAAGCACACTCGATTAGGGTGGTGACCGACCATCCTCTTCACAGGATCTTTGAAGGGGTAGAGCACTCGGGAAGGCTTGCCAAGTGGTCCATCGAACTAAGTGAGTTCGACATCTCTTTCGTTCAAAGACTCTCCATCAAAGCACAAGCGATGGCGGATTTTCTGCCGGACTATGTTGTTGAAGTTGGGGAAGAGGAGCCACAGCCGCAAGGAGCGTGGAAGATGATGGTTGATGGGGCCTCGAGGAAGCATTCCCTTGGGGGAGGAGTGGTGTTGATAAGCCCCCAGGGGGTTGCTATAGAGCAGGCGGTGGCCTACCACTTTCCAGTGATCAACAACCAAGCAGAGTATGAGGCTGTGATAGCCGACCTTCGTTTGTCAAAGGAACTTGAGATCCAGGATGTGGAGGCCTTCACAGACTCGATGATGGTAGCATAACAGATCCGAGGGGAGTTTGAAGCTTGGGAGCCTACCCTCGTAAAGTAACTATCCAAGGTAAGGGCGATCATCGGAGGGTTCCGATCGTTCTCAATTCAGCATATCCCCAGGGAGGAGAGCACATCCGCCGATCGATTGGCAAAGTTTGGACCTTGGTGGGGAGGGACCCTCACTGAACTATTTCGGCCAGCGATCGAGGAAGGGGAGTTGATGGAGGTAGGTCGGCAACCCTCGTGGGTGGATCCATTGGTAACCTTCCTAACCACTGGCAAGCTGACAGAGGAGGTTAAGGATGCAAAAAGCTTCAAGCGCAGGGCAGCTCACTACCTAATGTTGGAAGGGGGTTGCATCGAAATATGTTGTTAGGGTTCCTGGCGAGATGTGTAACTGAAGAAGAGATCCTGAGGATCCTGGGGGAGGTACACTCCGTCAAGTGCGGCAGCCACTCAGGAGGAAGGACGTTGGAAGAAAGAGTGGTAAGACAAGGGTACTTCTGGCAGACCCTGAGGAAGGATGCAGCAAAATTTGCAAGGAGATGCCCAAAATGTCAGTTATATGCCCCCCTCCATCTCTTGCCCGCTCAAAGGCTCAGGAGCATTACGTCTCCATGGCCTTTCGCCATCTAGGGAAAGGACCTGGTCGGACTTTTTCCTCCGGCCAGTGGGCAAAGGAGGTTTCTCTTGGTCATGGTTGATTACTTATCGAAGTGGCTGGAAGTCAAGGCATTGGCCAAGGTCACCTCACAAGTTATAAGGAACTTCGTCTACGGGGAGATCATATGCAGGCATGGGCTACCCCAAGCAATAGTGACAGATAACGGTCCCCAGTTTGCCAGTGAAGAGTTAATCAGCTTTTGTGCCCAACTGGGGATAGACCTCAGATTTGCCTCTGTCCACCACTCGCGGAGCAACGACCAGGTGGAAGCGGCAAATAAAATCAGTGTGAACTTACTTAAGAAAAAAGTGGAGAACTTGAGGGGGAATTGGGTTGAGCATCTCCCCTTAGTCCTGTAGGCCTTGCAAATGACCCCGAACACGGCCACCGACGAGACCCCCTTCAAGCTTTCTCATGGATGTGAGGCGGTCCTGCCAGTGGAGTTCGAGGTCCGGTCCCCGCGGGTCAAGGCCGCGGGCGAAGGAGATGAGACTTGGAGGTTGGAGAATGAGGAGGGGTTACGCCTCTCGCTAGACATGGTGGAGGAACTGCGGGATGTTGCAACCATCAGACAGGAGGAGATCAAACCGCGAATGGCCAAGTATTTCGATAAGCATATCAAGATCAAGCAGTTCGTCGAAGGAGATCTGGTGCTGAAAAAGGTTGATGCGGCGGGAAGGTAGGCTTCCGTGGGCAAGCTCAACTCGAATTAGGAAGGGCCTTACATTGTAAAGGAGGTCCTTGGATTAGGAGGTTACTACCTCCAGGATGTGGAGGGAAGAACCTTGAGCCACACCTGGAGCGGTGATGATCTAAAACTCTTCTACCCGTAAGAGGGGTAAGGTGATTGTATTAATACTTTCGAGTGCTATCATAATATATCCCTTACCTTTGATCAATTGTCTACTCTTTTATCTTAAAGTTAGAATAGGGTTTGAAAACTTCAGCGACACCCCGAGCTCGGCTCGGCCCCAGGTAGACCTGCTGCGCAGGCTCTCATCTAGCTGGCAGGTCCGAAGGCACGCCTGTGAGGGAGAGGTTTTGTTTTGAGAACTTCATCGACAACCGGATCTTGGCTCGACCCCAGGTAAACCCGCTGCGTAGGCTCTCATCTAGATGGTAGGTTCGAAGGCTCGCCTATGGGGGAGAGGTTTTGTTTTGAGAACTTCATTGACGCCCCGAGCTTGGCTCGACCCCATGTAGACCTGCTGCGCAGGCTCTCATCTAACTGACAGGTTTGAAGGCTCGCCTGTAGGGGAGAGGTTTTGTTTTGAGAACTTCATCGACACCCCGAGCTCGGCTCGGCCCCAGATAGACCCGCTGTGCAGGCTCTCATCTAGCTGGCAGGTCCGAAGGCTCGCCTGTGAGGGAGAGGTTTTTTTTTGAGAACTTCATCGACACCCCGAGCTTGGCTCGGCCCCAGGTAAGCCTGCTGCACAGGCTCTCATCTAACTGGCAGGTCTGAAGGCTCGCCTGTGGGGGAGAGGTTTTGTTTTAAGAACTTCATCGATACCCCGAGCTCGACTCGGCCCAAGGTAGACCCGCTGCGCAGGCTCTCATCTAGCTGGCAGGTCTGAAGGCTCGCCTATGGGGGAGAGGTATTGTTTATGAAAACTTCAGCAACACCCCGAGCTCGGCTCGGCCCCAGGTAGACCCGCTGTGCAGGCTCTCATCTAGCTGACAGGTCCGAAGGCTCGACTGTGGGGGAGAGGTCTTGTTTGTGAAAACTTCAACAACACCCCGAGCTCGGCTCGACCCCAGGTAGACCCGCTGCGCAGGCTCTCATCTAGCTGGTAGGTTTGAAGGCTCGCCTGTGGGGGAGAGGTCTTATTTGTGAAAACTTCAGCAACACCCCGAGCTCAGCTCGGCCCTAGGTAGACCCGCTGCGCAGGCTCTCATTTAGCTGGCAGGTCCGAAGGCTCGCCTGTGGGGGAGAGGTTTTGTTTGTGAAAACTTCAGCAACAGCCCGAGCTCGGCTCGGCCCCAGGTAGACCCGCTGCGTAGGCTCTTATCTAGCATGCAGGTCCGAAGGCTCGCCTGTGGGGGAGAGGTCTTGTTTGTGAAAACTTTAGCAACGCCACGAGCTCGGCTCGGCCCTAGGTAGACCCGATGCACAGCCTCTCATCTAGCTGGCAGGTCCGAAGGCTCGCCTGTGGGGGTGGAGGTTTGGTCCTTGGAAATACTTCCACTTGGATGTTCTGGGCTGGACAAGAGACACGCCCAGAAGGCAGAACAAAGTGGTTGAGGATCTTCTCGGCCAGGAAAGGTCTCGGCCAGGAAAGGTCTCGGCAAGGAAAGGTCTTGCCAAAAGAAATTACCGGCGGGAAGGCCTTTTGGCGAGGGATCCTTGGCCAGACAGTGGGAAGATCTAGGCGAGAAGTTCCGCCCGTTCGCGCAAGGTATAGAGGGGCGGTCTTCCCTTAAAGGGCCTACAAACAACGCTCCCGCCAAATGTTCTCGGCAGAGCGTGGAAATGACACGTTTACGCCTTGAGCCCTCTGCAGGTTCTATCGATTGCTAAGGGAGATTACCTTAGGGAGACCGGGGGCCTCGGCGGGAGCGTGCTTGAGAAACATTCAGCTTCAATGAAAAAAGAAGAAATATATATAAAAAATATACATAATGATAAGAGGAAACCAAATACAAACACTTGTGATATATATATATTCCCCAATGTGATTACAAAATGAGAGCATCTCGCTCATTACAGGAAAAGGAAAAAGGGAGGGGGAGGACCAATCAGGTAGAAGCGTTGTATCCACTCGAGCTCTCGCTTGAGCTCTCGCGTGAACTCTCGCCTGAGCCCTCCCCGGATGTCTCGCCAGCAGCCATGGGAGATTTCAGGACATCCGAGGGCGGGGAGTCGGGTGCGCCTGGGGGCTTCGGGATGGGCTCAAAAAGCCAGGGGATGAGCTGGGGAGCAATAACGATCTTGCCACCCTAATTCAAGCATCCCACATCTCGCAACGTCTCAAGGGTCAGCCTGACCATCGCTTGAGCGTTGGTCTGCAGGATCTTGTCGATGTCGTACTCCGAGAAATGCCGTCTCCTCAGCCTCTCGTCCAACGAAGGAGGAGGCGCGACCGCGGCTGCTGCCACCTCCATGCGCCGGAGCTGGTCCCTTAGCAGGACGTTCTCGCACCTTACCCCAGCCAGCTTCACGCGAAGTACCGTGCTCTGGGCAGAATCCTGCGTAAGGGAGAAACCGATCAAATATAGGATATGATGAGCCAAGGATTACAGGGGCGAGAGCGAGTGCTTGAAATATCTCGCTTACCTTCTCCGCTGGGCGCAAGGAAAGCGATCGCATAGCATCCGCCAGCTATGTCTTCAAGGCCGACACCTGGCCCACCGCCTGGTCCCGCTCCTTAAGCATCTCGCCAAAGTTTCGGTCGATGGTAATGCTCCGGTGCATGCACATGTGCGCAAGCTCGAACCCACGCATAAGGGCCCGGGTGGAGTCGAAGGCCAAGAGCCGTGTGGGCAGTTGATCGTAAAGGCCGGCGTTCTCCCGGCTATAAAGGCCGTAGCCCAACGCGAAGGCCTCGCCGGTGACCTGGTTGCGCTCTACCAAACTGGGGAGAAGGGTCGAAACAAAGACTTGATTGGTCTCAGGGTCCCACCGCAGTAGGGGTCTCCCTTCCGTGTCAAGGCACTTCACGCCGAGACCAAAATTTCTGTGCCCCTTTGGCACCTCCTTGGGCGGGGATTGAGTGGAGGTCTCGGCGGCTGCCCCCTCGCCACCAGCCCCGCTTACGACTGGAAGGTTCTTGGCAGGGGCTCCGGCGCTATCCCTGGCGACAGCGATCATCTCGATGGCCGCCTGCAGGACCTCTTCGAAGGACCGGCCTGGTGCGAGAGGTCGGACGGGCACAGTCGCCACGGATTTCCCTTTGTCAGCGGCGGTTGGCTTTGGTCTTTTCAGCGCCCGGGACGAAAAGGCCCTGGGCTTTTGCTTCCTGGCACTGGTCGAAGGAGGCTGGGCCGGCTCATCCTGACAAGCTTGAGCCGCGGATCTCGCGAGAGCCAGCGGATCTCTCGCAGCCTGGCCCTTGGCATCCTGAGTCTCGGCAAAGGGTTGGTGCAGGGAAATCTCTCGCTCTCCTGCAAAGGCGACAATGCTCAGCGTTAAAGTTTAGAACGGGAATACCAAGTTAAAGGCGAGACCGTACCTTCGCCGGGAGGGATGGCGGGGAGAGAATCGACGTACCGCCTAAGAAATTGGACGTCGAACTCCTTCGTCCCGAAGAACTCCAAAAGGGCGCTCTCGCGCGACCCCAGGGCGGGCGTCTTATAAGCGGCTTCCTCTTATTGAACAGGTGCGAGAGGAACGTTGTCGAATTCGCCGGCAACGAAGACGAATTTCTCGCCCCAGTGGTGGTGCTTGTTGGCGAGACCGGTGGTCTTGAGCAGCTGCCCAGAGAAGAAGACCACCCCTCCCTTAGCGCGGAAGGTGAACAGCTTCCGGAAGATAGGAAGGCTGAACTCGATCCTCTCATATCGCATGTAGCAGATGAAGGCTACCAGGATGGCGATCGAGTTTTGATTGAGTTGAGCGGGAATGACGCCGTAGCAGCGGAGGGCCTGGCGCACCTCGGGCCAGAGGGGAAGGCGGAAGCCCACCTCGAAATGCTCGAGGGGAATGGCGAGCTCTCCCGCTCTCGCGCTATTGACCGGATCATCGTTGCCCGGGTTTCTCGCGGTGAAGACAGGGGGGATGTAGCAGAAGGTAATCAGCTGGTACTCCTCCATGGTTAGGCGGCAAAAGGGGAACTGGTGCTTTCGAAAGGCTTCCGCGCAGTTGGAGCGTCCCTCGCTTTTGCCCGGCATCGTGTTTAGGGGATTGAGTGTGAGGTCTCAAGGAAGGAGGCGAGAGAGAAAATTAGGCGAGAACGAGAGAAGAAGGCGGAAGCAGGGGAAATTCTCGGTAAAGCGCAAGAACAACAAGGAGGAAAGCGAGGGTTCCGGGTCGGAGAAATAAATGCATTTGGTGGACTCCTCTATTTATAGGAAACCATGACAATGATGACTTTTCCAAAAAAGAAAAATAAAAAAAGAGCGACAGTGGTATAGGCGCCATGCCCCAAGTCAACGACGCCTCGGGTTCAGTCCTGGGATAACAACAACCGACCGACAGTTCAGATTCGCTCAAGTGTTTCAAGACGACCACGCGAAATAGAGGAAAACAAAAACAGAGATCGCTCTCGCCGGGCAAGAGCTAAATAACAAATAATAAATGTAAGGTTACAAATAAGCAGTCCAAAATAAAAAGAAACGGGGTACATTGCGAGAAGGGAAGGCCGAGGGGTGTGAGGTGGCGAGACTTATTTAAATCAATATGGTTCCCAGCGCCATCGTCCTCGCTCCCGCCGTCTAGTACTCGAGGGCGCCATCGGGTTGTAGTAGGAAGACAGGGTGGTGCACCCTAGGTTGATCCGGCGAGCCTGGTCTCGAATCCGCGCGATACACCTCCCGGGGGAAGACTTGGTTGTAGGCCGACTCGGTCGCTCCGTCTCGCCAAAGAAATAGTCACGCTCAAGGGCCTCCAGCCTCTGCTCCACCATATCGCGAAATTCTTTCACCGCAGTAGCGCGGGCCCGCTCCCGCCGCACAAGTTTCGATAGGAGGGCAACAATCTTCTTCCCTCGCCTTTTCACGGTCCCGACGTCATTCAAGATCTCCTCCATCTCGTCAGACGAAGGAAGGGGGGAGCTCTCTCCGTCCTCCCCCTCTCTGTCTTCATCGTCATCTTCATCATCTTCATCGGCCCCTGTCCGTGAGTCCGGATCGTCTGAGAAAACAGTTTCATGGTTACGGCGAGAGCTGAGTAAAAGCTATGTTAATGTTTCGCTTACCTGCAACATGGCGAGAGCCACTGGCCGGCGGCAGGAGAGAAGGCTCGGGCATCCCCTCAGTCCCATAGAGGAGGTGGAGAGGCTTTCCTCGCCCCGGGCGAAAGGTCTCGCGCACAGTGATCCCGTCCTGGCTAAAAGCGGGGGGGGGGGGGGGAGTCGCCCTCTCTGACGAGATGGCTGGCCTCCTTTGGAGCTATGGAGGGGTCGATGGACACCCCTCCCTCCAGTAGGGCGGGATTAGCCGCTTAGCCGAGCAAGTTAGCAGCCATTATTTCGTTCTCCCGGGTGGCGAGACCTGGGTTGGCAGAAGATGATGTTGCGGGAAGTCAATTCAACGGTAGAGGAGGCTATAATTGAAACGATTAGAAAGGAGTGAAAGGGGAAAAAGTATACCTGCGGTTCTCGGAGGGACAGCCAGGGGAGTGGACTCCGGGACCCGTGGTCGATCCTCGGGAGGGGGAGACGACGAGTCCGGAGGCACCAGCGGGGAACCAGCGTCATTGTCTCGAGCCGCTTCCCGTGAGAAGTATTCCATCCGGTGCCGACACTTTTGCGTAATCAGCTCGCGATTTTGATGATCAGCAAGTCAGAGAGATATACCTTTTGCGGAGGGGAAGCATCATCCGCACGGTCAGGAGTCGGGGTAGGTGAGTTCCTGTTCTAGTGAGAAAGGTCCTGCTGGACCACCTTCGCCTTTTTCTTACTCTTCTCTTTCTTCTTTAGCGGGGAAGGCTTAACGGCTGACGACTTTTTCGCCAGCCAAGGAGTAACCAAAGCACTGTTCGCCAGGGCTCGCGCCTGCGCCGCATTGATGCGGTCTTGGAGGTCTTGCGGGAGTGGCTTGTCAACACGTTTGGAACGCATCGTGAAACCACGTGAGTGCTCAGACAAGGAGCAGCAACTCTGGGGCAGACTCAGGTCGTGTATCAGCACATGCTCAGACATGGGATGGCCCACCAAAAAGATTCTCCTTTTGACGTGACACATGCCCAGTGAATATTTATGGGTTGGACGTGTCTTTTCAAGCGCAGAGCTAGCTCAAAAAGAGCGGGGATTGTGTACAACCCCATATTCGCTGGAGGGAATCCAGAGACACCAACAGTCAGGACTTGACTAGCTTCGGGCTTCAGACCGGAACCGCTTGCGCCTTGGTAGAGCTCCTGCCTACAAGCAGGCGGGATCGTTTGCGCCAAGCCTCAGCCAAGACCCACTGATGACCAGAGGCGGGCGAGAAGGCGTTGAGTCCACTCGATGCCAAAATCCAAGCAGCAAAGGCGCCGAGTCCACTCGACGCTGCGTTGAGTAAGCTCCACTCACTCAATGCCGCGTTGAGTAAGCTCCACTCACTCAACTCCGCGTTCGAAAGCAAAGGTGTCGAGTCCACTCAACTCCACGTTGAGTGGAGGCGGGAAGGTTCTCGGCTCAGGGTTCTCGCCGCGGCTCAGGGTTCTCACCGCAGCTCAGGGTTCTCGCCGAGTGGGGCCCAAGGCCCAGGATAAAATTACTTAATTGTCCTTGGGTAGAATTACCTACATACCCCGGGGCTGTATTTCGTATTTTATAAACATCAGGATTTTTCTATTGGCAGGTCAGCTAGGGGTATTTCAGTAATTTCCGGTTGGCAAAAGGCTATAAATAGACCCATGAGGGCTCCTTGGAAAGCAAGTCTTCATTATTCTCAAAATCCCCAAGTGCTTTCTGAGGAGCTCTAAGCCCAGCTTTGGCTTTGGAGGGGAAGCTCTCAGAGATCTTTCGGGTGTGAGGTGAGACCTACTTGTTGAGGCTTTAGGTCAATTCTAGGTCCCTTGTAGCCAGTCGAGGGTCGAGGCTTGAGATAAGTAGGTGTTAGCTGCGCCCTGGTTTTTGAACATTCGTTGAGGTAATTTTTGGCTTCAACAACCAGGGGGTCTTGGTGAGGTGTTCGGAGTCCGACAAGATCTTCATCTTCGAAAGTTATGGTGGTGTCCTGTTTGCAGTTCTTATCTTCATGGGTGCCTCCTTGCGTGCTTACTGAGAGGATTTGAGCAGAGAAAATAGGTGATCCGGCGATGGTTTCAATATTTCCGACCATCTGCCTACCACCTCCCCCCTGGTGGGGCGTTTTGCTAATCTCTGGGAGGCCTGGGCAGGTCCTATTGGTCCTGCACACGTCCCTGTAAAAATCTTCTGAGAAGTCCTAGGCGGACCAGGTGCTCGATTTCTTACTTTAGGTGGGCACAGTCTTCCGTGGTATGTCTCGTGGTTCGATGAAACTCTCAATATTTGGACTGGTCATTTCTGGGATTATGGACTGGCTGCTTGGGCCGATGTAATGTCGGCTCATTTTGGATAGTATAGAGTACATTAATGCGCATAGTGTTGATGGGAGTATAATCCCTAGGTAATTGATCTCTCTGGTGATCTCGTCGATGTTGCCCATTCCGACGTTCTTCTCGGAATCTTCCTTCTTGATGTTGAGGAGTCGGCTCCTTCTCTCTCTTGCGTTTATGGGCGCCATCAAACTGCTGGCGATGGGCTTCAATAGCTTCGTCAGCGGCAATCTGTGCCTCTACCCTATGCACGAGGTTAGGATAACTGGGAACAGTTTCTCTCATCAACGCTGAGTAGAAGCCGCTAGGGCGGAGACCTCCAAGGAACACCCCCCGCAGCAACTCGGGGTCGACTCCCAGAATCTGACGGGCTTCAGCGGTGAAACGTCAGAAGAAGTCTTTCAGGGTTTCTCCTTTGTTCTGGCAAATTCTTGATAAGTGGGATGGATCGCGAACGATCCTTTGATTGGCGATGAACTGATCGACAAACTGCCTTGTCAGTTCTGTGAAATTGGCAATAGTACCTTCCCTTAGCGAGTGTAACCATGTTCGGGCCTGTCCTTTGAGAGTGGTTGGAAACACCTGGCAGAGCAACTGATCTGGGGCATTGTAGATTCTCATAATGGTGGTGAAGTGGTTGACATGCTCTAGCGGATCATCGGTCCTTTCAAACGTCTCAATATTCGAGAGCTTAAACCCGTTCGGAATTGGATGGTCAAGGATTTGTGGTGCCAAAGGGGAGCCCTTGCAGAGCGGTCGGCGGGTGTGAATATCTCCTCTACCTGCATGGCGATATTCTTCAGCGATGACTTATCGAATTTCCTCCCGAGTGAACCTTTCAAGCGGAGGAAGGCGGACGTCATTGACGAGATTGTGATGGAGATGGTCCGCTCTCATCCTTCTTTGGGCCGGGTGAGTGGAACTTGCGGCTTCAGAATATTCTTCGGATCTTTCCTGACTTGAAGGAACTTCTTGGGATCTGCCCTGATTTGGTTGTGGCGGAGGATCAGCTCGTGCTGGCTGCAGCGGGAGAGCAGGAGGTGCTCCGAGGTTCCGTAGTAGGGTGAGCATTTTGGTCTGTTGCTCTTCCATTTGGCAAACACACCCCTCCAGGGCGGTGACGGGGGCGAATGCGGCTTCAGCAGTCAGTGACACGTCCACCAAAGAGTGGGAACCTGCGGGCTCGGCATGTCCGCCAAGGGCGGACCCTTCAGTGGTGCGAGTGCTTCTCTTTGCCATTAAGGCAGAACTTGGAAGCGGCAATGCTGGTGATCTTGTATTCCGAAGGATGCTGGGATTCGCGTTTCCCACAGACGGCGTCAAACTATTTCAGACTAACTTGATGCCCCGGTCAGACCAGATTTACTTGGACCGTCTTAGCTTACGGAGCGGTCAAGCGCGCACACAGTCAATGAAAATAAGAGATTGACATAAGACGTGATGACGTGGAAAAACCCCTCAACCGGGTAAAAAACCACGTGACTGGATCTATGACGGTCAAAATCCACTAAGTATCTGCAGGTACAATGCAATCGGAGAATCAGGAGCGACAGACCGCACCTTGTTACAACTTGGGGGGCAAGAGAGAAATTTCAGTTCCCAGCGGGCAACAGGCTGCTCCGCGGGAACGACTTGGATACTAAAAGACGAGGGATGGCTCTGGCGTGTTGAAGTCTGAAGTGTGGCTTCAACGCTTATCCACTTGCAGTGGTCGTCTTCCTCCTCCTCTTGCTTCTTCCGGGACTTAGGCGTTTTACTGCTGGTGGCCCACTGGTGGTTTGAGATGGCTGGAGAATGACTCGAGGGAGGAGACCGACAGAGCTAACATATGAGGAAGAAGATGACAGGGTCGAAAAGTGAATTATGAGGAGGCCATGTGGCTCCTTTTATAGCCTCCGGGAGAGGATAATGGTGGGCCCCACCACTAACTTGGTGGGTTAGTGGGTGGTTATCCCCCAGATCGGACGGCGAGGAAAGCTCGCCATGATCGAACGGCATGGGAGCCATCCACGACGATGGGGCGGCCATACGGCGGAGGAGGCCGGCCTGGCCGGCGGCCAGGCCGGTTGCGGTAAGGCTCGGCTGGTGACCAGGCCGACGGTGGCCTGCCGTGGCCTGGTCGCGGCATGCAGTGGCAAGGCTGGCGGCCAGGCCGGCGGGGGCCAGGCCCGGCTGGCGGCCGGGCCGGCGGCGGCCTGGCCCGGCTGGCGGCCAGGCCGGCGGCGGCCTGGCCGGCTGCAGCTTGGCCGGGGCCCGCGGCGGCAAGGCCGGCGGCCAGGATGGCCGCTGCCAGGCCCGGCTGGCGGTGGCCTGCCGCGGCAAGGTCGGCGTCCTGGCTAGTGGCCAAGCTGGCCGCAGCTAGGCCCGGCTGGCGGTCTGGCTGACGGCGGGCTGGCTGGCCATGGCTTATCCGCGGCTTGCTGCCACAAGGCCTTCGGCCTGCCGGCAGGCCAGCGGTGGCGGCGCGGCTGGCGGCGACGGCGGTTCCCCCAAAAGGGGGGGGGGACGATTTTTTGGTGGAGAGAGAAAGTGGGCCCACCTCCTCAAGTCCCCCGGCCAGCAACACTGGCCAGCAGCTCCCCCTCCAAGCTGGCCGAGCAACCTATCGCCCCTTTTCTCTCAAGAATTTTTTTTAAAAATGCGCAACTTAAATTCTCGGAAAGAGAGGTTTGGGCTTGTCATCCCAGCACGCCTTCTAGTACCGCTGCGAACCCTTCACAGGGTAGAGCTCGGGAGTCCGGGATTAACTTAACTCGCTTTTTTGAAAAAAACATCTATTTATATATTTAACTATAATATTATAATAATACTAATATAATTCTTACTCTTCTTTTTTTTCTCTCTTTTCTTCTCGTTTAGTTTATGGCCCGGGAAAACTTTTCAACTAATTTTGAATTCGGTTTTGATACGGAAATTGAGCGCATCTTGCGGCGACGTCTCCAATTTAGTGATTTACCAATAATTCGCAAAGAGTCAATCAGAGAAACTAACGAGGAACTAATGGAAGATCCCAACCATAATGAGGACCCGCTACGGACCATGTCCTATTATGCGAGACCGAAGTGGGAGGGAACACAATATAGTATTATTCACCCGACGGTGACGAATAATAATTTTGAAATTAAAACAAGCTTCATTCAGATGGTACAACAAACAATTGTATTTAATGGCTTACCGGATGAAGATCCAAATTTAAATTTATTAAATTTTTTGTAAATTTGCAATACATTTAAAATAAATGGCGTCACCGATGATGCCATCCATTTGCGTTTATTTCATTTTTCTTTGCGGATTAAGACCAAGCAGTGGCTGGGTTCTCTTCCGAGAGATTCCATCACTACATGAGCCAAAATGACGGAGAAATTTCTAACGAAATATTTTTCTCCGGCAAAGTCCGCTAAATTACGTACGAATATTCTCTCGTTTTCACAAATAGGCTCGGAGTCTCTCTACGACACATGAGAGCGCTTCAAGGAACTTTTGCGGAGATGTCCTCATCATGCCCTCCCTGTGTGGCAACAAGTTCAAACATTCTACAATGATTTGAATCTCCAAACGAGAAAAATGATTGATGCGCCAGCAGAGTGGACTCTTAGTAACAAAACCCTCGAGGTTGTTCAAGAGCTTTTTGAGGAGATGATCATGAATGCTTATCAGTGGAATGTGTCACGGTCGCGCCCTAATAAGCTGATCGGACTCTTTGAAGTCGAAGCCACCCCTAATTTAGCACATCAAGTAGAATGACTCACTAAGCAAATAGCGGAGATGTCTACTTCCTCCGCCACCAATTGGGCTAATAATAACAATAATAATAATTTTGTTCAAGAACACATAGATTATATGGGGAACTTCTATCGTCCTCCTTATAAACTGAAAAATAACATTCCTTTTAATAACAACTATAATACGGGTTTGAGGGGACGTCACCCAAATTTCTCATGGAGCAACCTCAATAATGCCAACAACCATCACAAGTGAATCCTCTCGGATTCGCTCAACCACCACCTCAAAAGCCCTCTTCACTTGAAGAGGTCTTCACCAAATACATTGCCTCCAATGAGTCCAATATCCGGAATCTGACCGGATCTATTAAGAATCTAGAAAATCAAAATGGACAGCTCGCCAAGATGTTTTCCGCCCGCCAACAAGGAGCTTTGCCGGACAATACCGAGCCAAATCCACGGCAGAGCCCCAACGCAATTACCCTCCCAAGCGGAAAGGAGGTAACTTCTACAAATTTGATCGATCTCGAGGTAAATGTTTCATCTTTTTCTCCGCAAGTTATTTTTTCACCTACTCTATGTTCTTCTACTTTAGCTTCGCGTATTATTAAAAACTCTTCTCTTCCTTATCCTTCGAAATTTAAAGAAGAGCGCAATGAGGAGCAATATAAAAAATTTATTGAAATTTTGAAACAAATCCAAATAAACGTGTCATTCTGCGAGGCGCTTGCCCAAATGCCTAAGTATGCTAAGTATCTAAAGGATTTACTTTCAAATTAAAAGAAACTAGAAAATTTTTCGCGCTTTTCTCCTAACGCAGAGTGCTCGACAGTTATTTTAAACAAACTTTCGGAAAAATTAAATGACCCGGGACGATTTTCAATCCCGTGCTTGTTCGGAAATTTACAAATTAAACACGCTTTAGCCGACTTAGCAGTCAGTATCAACTTGATGCTCTTTCTCTGTTTAAAAAACTTGGTTTGTGCACCCCAAATCTGACTAAAATGAGCATCCAACTAGCGGATAAATCGATTAAGTACCCAATAGTAGTAGTAGAAGATGTTTTAGTAAAGGTTGGCAAGTTTATCTTCCCAGTAGATTTTGTCATTCTCGACATAGAAGAAGACGTCGAGATACCCCTAATCCTCGGTAGACCCTTCCTTGCCACCTCTGGGGCGATAATAGACGTAAGTAACAGAAAGCTTCTCCTACGAGTTGGAGACGAATAAGTTAATTTTAGTATTGACTCCTCTATGAAAAATTCGTTTTCTAATGATGACTTTTGTTTTACTTTAGAAACAAATTTTGAAGAAGAATTATCGTCGTCTTTCAAAATAATTTTGAAAATTTTTTAAAATCCGAAATTTGCTACTGCTTTTTGTCTTAGGGAAATAACACCACCGTTTAAATTTGAACAAATAAATTCAAATAATTTTAAAATAAAAACATCTTATGAAAAACCACTGAGTTTAGAATTAAAATAACTCACAGATCATCGTATATATTTCTAGAAAAAGATTCAAAATTGTCTATAATTATCTCATCTACGCTTAACAATTCAGAAACTTTCGAATTAATAAAAAATTTAAACAATCACCGTCTGCAATTGCATGACAGATTTCTGATATTAAGGGGATTAGCCATACGTTTTGCATACACAAAATCATGTTAGAAAGTAATTCTCGCGGCACCGTTCAGCCACAACGACGCCTCAACCCGAATATGAAGGAGGTTGTTAAAGCTGAAATAATAAAATTATTAGACACTGAGATTATCTATCCCATTTTAGATAGCACTTGAATGAGCTCGGCGCAAGTCGTGCCTAAGAAGGGCGGGATAACGGTAATCTCCAATGAAAATATTGAGTTAATCGCAACCCGTACTGTTACGGGGTGACGGATGTGCATCAATTATTGAAAATTAAATGATGTCACTCACAAGGATCACTTCCAGCTACCCTTCATTGACCAAATTTTAGAACGCTTATCCGGTCATTCCCGTTATTGTTTTCTTGATGATCTCTCGGGATACTTTCAAATTCCAATTGCGTCTGAATACCAAGAGAAAACAACATTCACTTGCCCCTTTGGTACCTTTGTCTATCGGAGGATGCCATTTGGTTCACTTATACTTACAGGAGTACTGAAGCAAACTGCCGGTTGATCCGTTGCACAAGTCTTTGTTCCCACTGATATCATGTCCAAATTTGATATAGCGGATGACGGGAAACCAGGCGCAGGAACACTCAACCTATCCGAGCCCAAATAAATCAGATGCAAACCAAAAGAACAGGAATCTTGTACTTAACAATCTTTACAAGGCGAGACATACATGGCGAGACATAGTTCGGCAAAATACCCAAAGGAAAAGCAGAAATAATACAAGGAAAAACTAGCCGCGCAGACTGATGAGGTAACCGCCGGCTCTACTGCTATCCGCTACAGAGTCTGCTCAGCCCGCCTAGTCGCCAGACCTCGACCAAGCCGCACAAACTGCCTGTTATTCCAATGCTGAACTCTAACCGTTGTCCTACAAGCCATCTAACCGCGAAATCGCCTAGCCGCCAGACTGCGCAAGCTGCTGTCGAATTGAACCAAGCCTCCAGAAGCGGACAACTTATTGAACCTGTAAACTAGTTGCAAAAGAGAGACCGCCTAGCCACAACCCACGAACTGATGTAAACTACTGGTTGCTATCCGCAGAGTCCTCACTGTCCTTGACCACAGTCAGAACCAAGTCTCTTGCTTCCAGCGCTATCCGCACAACCTGCACAGCACAACCCGGTAAATCTCCAAATCACGCGGATACAAAAATCTAGTTCGCAGCAACTATCCGGGAGTTCACTTACTGTTCATTCAGTTAGTGTTGATGTGATAGAGGGTCATATTTATAGGCACGGTGAGGAGTGTGGTCACCACCCTAGCCGATAGGATAACCACCCCATACCGCAGCAAGAACCAAGTGTATCAGCAAGCCGTGGATACACAGCCAGTCTGCCACGACCTGTGCCGGATGTTGAAGCAAAAAACTAGACTTAACGAGAGTTCAGACCTTGGGGTATAGCCAACACCTACTTTTCCCAAACCCAGACCCCTGACTAGTAATAAAGAATCAGGAACAAAACCTAAGCCTCAATTGGGAGGTCCCTCCACTAACACGAAAGATTTCTGAGCGATTCCCCTCCAAAGCCAATTGTTGGGCAAGGAGAACCTCAGAAAGCACTAACAGATTTTAGAAATTGTTAATGCATGACTTCTGAGGAACTCCATAAGTCTATTTATAGGTTTTTAATATCTAGTCTGCCAAAAGCGTGATTTTTCTGTTCTAAAATTACTAAAACATCCTGAGCTGGTCTGCCAAGAGCCAAACTCCGCTGTTCTGAGGAGCTAAATGCAGACCTATGGGCATCCGGGTAATTTCATCCCTGGACCCTACTTGGCTAGACCCTATCGGGAGGAAGCCTTTTCCATTGATCCCTGCTGGCCTCTCGCTTACTACGAGTGAGAGCCTTCCCGCCTACCCCGGGCGGGAGCCAATGGGTTAACTCTTAGCTCAGTTTGATGAACACATGGCTCAACTCGATGAACGCAGAGCTCAGCTCGATGAGTTACACGAGCGAGAGCCTTCCCGCCTACCGCAAGCGGGAGCAAAAAGACCAAAGGGCGCTGAGTGGATAAACATCACTCAATGCCAAAAGCCAAAGGGCGTTGAGTGGATAAGCATCACTCATCGCCAACTCTGAGGGCCAGGGAATTGATTGGAGAAGCGTCACTCAACGTCGTGGGCTAAGGCATTGAGTGGAGAAACATCACTCAACGCCAACCCCGAGGGACTCCCGCCGGACCAGGCACAAACCTTCCCGCAAACCCTGGGCGAGAGCCCTTCCGGTTCTAGAAACTAAGGTGTTGAGTAGAGAATCGTCACTCAATGCCATGGGCTAAGGCATTGAGTAGAGAAGTATCACTCAATGCCATGGGCTAAGACATTGAGTAGAGAAGCATCACTCAATGCCATGGGCTAAGGCGTTGAGTGGAGAAGCATCACTCAACGTCATGGGCTAAGGCGTTGAGTGAAGAAGCATCACTCAACGCCATGGGCTAAGGTGTTGAGTGGAGAAACATCACTCAACGCCATGGGCTAAGGCATTTAGTGGAGAAGCATCACTCAATGCCAACCCTGAGGGCCTCCCGCCGGCCTAGACGCAAACCTTCTCGCCAGCCCGGGGCGAGTGCACTTCTGGAATCACTACTCGCCTGACTCGATCTAGCTTAAAGCCAATTCAATCTCGAGGCCCTAGGCCTTTGGGTCTCACTCAGTGAATACTGGGTTATACACAATCCCCTCTCTTTACGAGCAAGCCCTGCGCTCGAAAAGATACATCCAACCCCTGGTATTCGCTGAGCTCTTGCTGACCTGAGAGGGAATCTTTTATTGGTCCAACCACGGCTCTATATATATACGCCGTCGGGTTTGTCCTCAGGTCATCACTGTCGCTTTTGTCCTCTGCCTGAGCTCCCGCGAGGTTTCGAAGATGTATGACAAACGTATCGAGAAGCCACTTTCGTAGAAACTTTAGGATCATCTCGCCGCTGCCCAAGCGAGAGCTCACGCTAATTGCGTCGCGGTTGCCCCCTGGCTAGCGGGTAAGAGGCCCACCGACGAACCCTCTCGGGCGAAGAAGAAAAAGAAGGCCAAGTCGGCCAAGATGCTCAAAGGAGGATCGCGCCTCGCCCAACCCGTCCTTCAGTCCCAGTGAGAACCCTTCTTCTCCTCAGGTAAATTCCCTGCTTTACTCTTTGCGCGAGCCTTCGAAGCATGCTCGTCATGTTTATGCGCAATCTTTTCCGCAGAAGGCGGTTCTGGAACACGTCTCTAGTACCCACCCGGCGAACACTGAAGCTACCCATCTTCTTGGAGGGATCGGGGCGCTGCCCCCGGCAGCTGATCTCCCTGCCGACGCCCCAGGTATCTTCCATTCCTGGTTCCCGCCTAAACCAGACCACCTGCCTTTCGATGACCAATTTTTCTTGCAGCTCTCGTCACCGAGAACCCGGGCCTCACCGACAAGAGGCCCCAAACTCACGGGTGCGAAGATCCCGCCAACTCGGCGACCGACCCTCCCCTCTCACCCGGGAGGATCATTGTCAACGAATCTACCGCACCTGCGTCGGGGTCTCGACATCTGACGAAGGAAGGTTCCGTCATCGTGCCGCTGGCTGAGGCGAACCTTTCCTGAAGCTCACAATACCCCCCGAGACGGGGCAAACCAATTCACCAGCTCTTTGGAAAGAACCGAGAGGGGCAGTCGGTCCCCTCTCTCCAACCATCAGCCAATTTCCCCCACCAAACTTCAGGTAGGCGAGAACTTACCTTAACCTATCCTTGGCCTTTCGCCTTTTGCCCATGTCCTGTAAAATCTATTCCTGTCAGGCCTGGAGACCGAGGACGTGGAAGAAGATGAAGAAGAGCAAGTCTCACCCCTTCCCTCCCCCAGTAAGATGGAAGACTTTCTGGAAGTTGCCAGGTGCGGCAAGGAGCGGCGGAAAAGAGTGGCAGATGTCCTATAAAAACTTGTCAGGAGACAGCGAGCGATTCCCGAGTGGTGAGCGAACTGAAGGGGGCGGTGGAGCGATGTCTAGCCGTGGTGGAGCGAGACTACAGCCACCTCATCGGCGAGACAGAGCGACAAGACACGCTTATCGCCGAGACCTCCCCTGGAAGATATATTGCGCAAACCCGGGATCAGCTACGCCTGGCCAACCTGGGACTTACCGCCTTGACGACCTTCTTCAACCCGTGAGTGCCTCCGAGGTCAGGGAGGTGAGGTCGGGATCGATGGCGGTGGGAGCAGTACTAAGCCAGCCCAAGGTTGTTGCCTCTTCTTACCCCGACCTCTCGGCCTACCCTTCTCGACATGTACCCTCGCATTTTTCCGTGAAAAACAGTTATTGTTATTTTTCGATGGCTCTCGCCCAGAGAGAGCCCTATTACGTTTGAGCTACCTTTTATCTGTTGCAGTTTCGCTCCTTACCCGGGATCCCTCTCGGAGGCTCTCGCCTTTTGCAGGTACTGGAAGTGTTTTGCAAGGCGGAGCGAAATACGAAGAGTCGAAAAGTCGGGGTTCGTTGATTGTATTCCTGCCGTCTTGGGAAAAACCCATAATTACTGAACTTTTCTATAAATAGGTCAATCCACCAACGGAATTCACTCCACTTTGACTCCAGACCTTCGCTTTTCTTTTCCCCTGCTCTCACTTCTCTCTGCAACTTCTATCCTTCCGCCAACTACTTTCTCTTACCTTTTCGCTCTTCCCCTTTTCGCTCTTACTCAAGATGCCAGGCGAGAGTGAAGGCCGCTCTAAATGCACGCAAGCCTTTCTGGACCACAGCTTCCTGCTCTGCCGATTGACCAAGGACGAATACCTTTCGCTAGTTGCCGACTTCATCCCCCCGGAGTTTGTTGCACGCAACCCCGGTAATGATGATAGGGTCAACTTCATGCCAGCTGGGGAGCTTGCCATCGCCCTGGAGCATTTTGAGGTGGGCTTCTGCCTCCCCCTCTTGCCTCAGGTCTGCTAGGCTTTCCACTACTATCGGGTGGTACCGGCACAACTTAATCCTAACTCCATCGTGATCCTGATGGCCTTCATCTGCTATATGCTGGAGGAGAGGATCGAGTTCAACCTGTCCGTCTTCCGGAAGCTGTTCAACTTCCGCGCGAAAGGAGGGGTGGTCTTCTTCTCAGGCCAGCTGGTGAAGACCAGCGGTCTCGCCAACAAGAACCACCACTAGGGCATAGGTTCATCTTCGTTTCTGACAACTTCGGCAATGTCCCCCTTGTGCCGATTCAGTACGACGACACGACCTACAAGCCTCCCGCTCTCAGGGAGCGTGAGGGGTCCCTCGTCGAATTCTTCAGGACCAAGGCTTTCGACGTCCCCTTTCTTCGGCGAGACCTGGACTCCCTTCTGCCAGTTCCTCCCGACGAAGGTATTATTTCAACTTGTCCTTATAACCTTTCGCTTTGAAGTATAGAGTTAACAGATATGCCTTTCACAGGTGAACGGGAAATTCCCCTCCACCAACCGTTTGACAAGACCAGAGGTCCCGCCAGCTCCCTAGCACTTGCCTTGTCCACCGCTCTCGCTTGCTGGAAGGAACCGGGCGCCCCTTCCAAGGCGAGTGCTCAAAAGCGGAAACATACCTCTCCCCCTTCTGCATCCTTGAAGACATCAAAGCTGACATCGGCGGACGAGGGGAAGTCAATCGCCAACCCCCCCCCCCCCCCCCCGCCAAGACCCTTTTCGCGGCCCTCGCTGAGATCCCCTCAGCCGCGGGCGAGACAAGTGTTGCTAGGCCAGACGCAAAGTTCCCTGCCGAGATCCCGCCCAAGCCGGTGCCTAAAGAGCATCAGAACTTTGGCTTTGACGAGAAGTTCAAAGACGCAGCGGGTCAGCCCCTGATCCAGTGGGACTGCGAGACCAACTAGGCCTCAATCTCGACGCTACTTCCCAGCTGGAGGGAGCGAGACGAGATCATCGGGGATGCCTTCGTGCTAGGATATGGGCTGCACAGCCTGGAGGACGCCATTGTGTTTGATAAGTCATCCATTCGGTCCCTTATATACGACTCTACTCGAGCCCTGATGCGTGTGCTCGAGCTCTCACACATGTCATCGTGTCGCGGCATCACAATCGAGCGCAACCTCGTTGACATGCTTAAATTGAGGGATGTTGTCGTTGCAGTGGTGGCCACCCTGAAGGCGGATCTGGCTGCTGCTCAGCAACTTCTCTCCCTACGCACGAAGGCCACGATGACGGGTCCGGCAGCAGCTCCTCTGGTGAGACTCCTAGCAGAAGCGAAACCTCCAGCGGCCCAGCCTGACGGCTTCTTGCCCCTCTCCCCAACTTTTTTATTTCAAACTTGTAATTTTTCTTGACTTTTATTATAATGAGTGAGACCCCCATGTAGTTTTTGGGTTACTTGTATATATGACAGTTCTTTGCTTTTGCCGAAATATTCCTCTTCTTCTCTTTTTTTGCTTGTTGTTAGCGGTAGGCTTCCGCGATCTCGCTAGAGACTTAGGCTCTTAGGTGGTAACTGTTGAAACATACCCCCTGCCGAGAGGAAATTCATCGAGTGGGCACTGCCAGAAAGGCTTTGGCCGAGAGGCTCTTTCCCCCTGGAGTCTGCCGCCAAACTTGCCCTAAACCCTCGCATATGCCCTAGTCCTTTCGTGATAACCTCTGCCCATTCATAGCGCTGGCTATCTAGGTAAACTTTGCCGAGAAAGGCGTGACGAGCGGACCTGCCGAGAGGTCTATGTAGAAAGGCCACATGTCAAGAGGACATGAGCTTCTTCTTCTCAACTTAGGACTTAGAGTTGGTTGTCTGAGCCTGCTAGTGATGCTCTTTGTGTTTAGCCCATGACATTGAGTGATGTTTGTCGTAGTCCCACTTCCTCATCAGCCAGGTGAGAGCCTGATGGCGGGAATGCCTCCCGATTCGGTTACGACCCCCTTTTCACCTCGTCAACTGGTGAACCCTTTTTCCCGGCCGACTTAATGGGAGCCTGGTCGGCTGGCCCCTCTGGTGTCAACTGCAATCACAAATTCTGTCCCTTTCCCCCCAAGCAAGCATACGACGTTGCCAGCTAGTGAGAGCCTAGTAGCGGGTCTACTCGGGGCCGAGGGCGCCTTCCAGCCCTGCCAGCTAATGAGAGCCTGAGCAGCGGGATCCCCTCGGGGTATTCCCTTACCCCCAAGCGAGTCAACAACCCTGCTAGCTAGTGAGAGCTTGGTCGGCGGTTCTACCCGGGGCCGAGTGCGCCTCCCAGCCCAGCCAGCTAATGAGAGCCTGAGCAGCGGGATCCTCTTGGGGTCTTGCCAATCCACCATCCTCTTTTTCCTTTCCCCCCAAGCGAGCCTACGACCCTGCCAGCTAGTGAGAGCCTAGCAGCGGGTCTACTCGGGGCCGAGTGCGCCTTCCAGCCCTACCAGCTAATGAGAGCCCGAGCAGCGGGATCCTCCCGGGGTATTCCCTTACCCTACAGACGAGCCTAGAGCCATGCCAGCTAGTGAGAGCCAGGTCAGCGGGTCTACCCGGGGCCGAGTGCGCCTTCCAGCCCTGCCAGCTAATGAGAGCCTAAGCAGCGGGATCCTCTCAGGGTCTTGCCAATCCACTGTCCTCCTTTTCCTTTCCCCCCAAGCGAGCCTACGACCCTGCCAGCTAGTGAGAGCTTGGCAGCGGGTCTACTCGGGACCGAGTGCGCCTTCTATCCCTACCATCTAATGAGAGCCTGAGCAACGGGATCCTCTCGGGGTATTCCCTTACCCCCAGGCGAGCCTATAGCCCTACCAGCTAGTGAGAGCCTGGTCAGCGACTATACTCGGGGCCGAGTGCGCCTTACAACCCTGCCAGCTAATGAGAGCCTTAGCAGTGGGATCCTCTCTGGGTCTTCCCTTACCCCCCAGGCGAGCCTACAACCCTGCCAGCTAGTGAGAGCCTGGTTAGTGGGTCTACCCGGGATCGAGTGTACCTTCCAGCCTTGCCAGCTGATGAGAGCCTGAGCAGCGAGATCCTCTCGGGGTATTCCCTTACCCCCCCAGGCAAGTCTACAACCCTGCCAGCTAGTGAGAGCCTGGTCAGCGGGTCTACCCGGGGCCGAGTGCGCCTTCCATCCCTACTAGCTAATAGGAGCCTGAGCAGCGGGATCCTCTCACGGTCTTCCCTTACCCCCCCCCCCCAGGCGAGCCTACAACCCTGCCAACTAGTGAGATCCTAGTTAGCGGGTATACCCGGGGCCTAGTACGCCTTCCAGCCCTGCCAGCGAATGAGAGCCTGACTAGCAGGATCCTCTCAGGATATTGCAAATTATCAACTTTCTATGCAACTGCGAGAGGTGACAAACTCGAGACCATTCAATAAATTCGTTTATAATGAGAAATACAATCTTACCCAAGTTAAGGGTAGAAATGCTTCAAGTCATCCCCACTCCACGTGTTGCTTACAGACACCCCTCCACATTCTTGAGATAGTATCCCCCTGACTATAACGGCCCGTTTGTCCGTCACAATTAACAATATCATTATTTGCATATATAATCAGGTACAGCGGAAATTTACATATGCATTTCATAACGAGTAAGTATCATAAACATTTACTACATAACATTCTATATTCTATATTTACCTTTTTAATCTGCTATACAATTGTAGAAATGTTGTAAGGAACAGTTAATATTGCAGTTATATAAGAAACTTGTTCATTTAGCTATATATGTTATTTTCAGTAATGAAACAATTTAGCACATGATTTGTAATCAATATTTCAGCCGTATCCATATAAGTAACTATCAGTATTATTTCCGTATAGGCTATAGGAATCATAAACAATAAACTATAAATCAATATTCCTTTTTTTACTTTTCATTTAGGAGTTATTAAGGGTAATTAAATGAATTCTCAGTATTTCGTTTTTCAGTATTTGGGCCCGACCACTGTGGGGTCATCAGTCTCCAAACCAGTACGTACAACATGCGTTTATGCCTTTCGGCTCGACTTGTTTGATATTCAGTACACAATAGCAATATAATTCATTTTGTATTACCCTTAACAGTTCCATGTGTCGACACATAAATTTTTAGTTATGATGAGTTCTTTATTTTAATTAGTCCCCTCAAAAATAATTTTTTGCCTGATTACCTCTATATGAGGCCATTCATAGTATTTGCAACATACCACATTTTTAGTATAGCAGTGAATTTAGGTAAAACAAAGCATACATTAAAAAGAGAAATTCTCACCGTAGCTCGTTCTTTTTCCTTGCCCCGTCTCGAATAAACGTCGCGTTTACTTGGAGATGCCATCCTTCGCACTATCTGTACATATATATGACATTTATAAGGCAACAACATTTTATTCTGCGAGGTTGCATCCCACACAGCGACACGACGTATTCAGGCCAACGCATGCAAAATTTCATATAGCCGGTCATTCATACATGCCAAATACACCATAGCATAACAAAAAAATATTTACCAAACAGCCCACACCAATACTAAACCAGCCAACCAACAGTCCAAACAGCCCTCTACCAGTCCAACAACAGTAACTACACAAGGGCACAGCCGGCCAACAGCCCAAACCGCCCTGTACAAACTCAAAAACAGCAGCCACACAAGGGCACAGCCGGCCAACAGTCCAATATACCAAATATAAACTAGAAACAACAAAGAAAACTCAACAACCGTCTACAAGTCCAACAATAGCAGCCAAACTAGGGCACAACCGACAAAAATAATAATATGAATCTCAGCATACCCAAGTTACAACCAACCCTAATCCAATAAAAGGGTAAATCATTCAAAGCTAGCTTCTAAGAAAAGAAGATCATGAAAGGGATCAAGTACCTGAGTTCAAGTAGTCAATGTTTTCTCTCACCAAAGCCAACCAAGGTCCAAAATCTTCAAAATTAACAGGCGACGGGAAGGAGGAAATCACCAAACCCTAGCTCTCGGGTTTTGCCAGGCAGCAGAGGAAGAAGCGCGTGATCGGGAAGAAAGAGCAGGGGTCGGGATTTATCCCGTAAGGTCGGACAAAACCCACCCCTTAAGCCGGTCTGGGTTCAAAAGGAAACATGCTTAACCGGTCAAACCAGCCCACATATAAACATAGCTAACCAGCCAACCCCCATATATATATAAACATAATGAACAAGCCAGCCCTCATATATAAACATAATTAACCAGCCAGCCCAGCCCACACACCCAAAAGCACTCAACTGTAAGTTTAGACCAGCATCATCAATAAATCAATCCAACCAATCAGCCATATAAAAATACAATATGAAGCAGCCATATATATAATTAAACAAGTCACGCGATCATACTCATATCACAATATTAAGTATCATTCAGCTCCATACATCAAATATTTACATGCAAGTTTATTAAGTAGCCCACAAATATAACATAACATTTTCATGCGATAGCAGCTCATGGCGAAGTCGATTCATCACTGCCTATATCTCTTTTCATCATCGGGGACGTTACCTGTAATACATTGAATTTCGTTACACATCTTCATATAATTTATTAATTTAATACATACATTAATTCATAGTGCATACCAGGAAATGTGTGCGTCACACTGACCCCAGGACTTTTTCAACAATGTAGGGCCCTTCCCAATTGGGGTTGAGTTTACCAACGGGGGCCGATCTACCCGCGACGTCGACCTTCTTCAGAACTAGATCACCTTCCTTGAACTGCTAGATATAGACATGCTTATCAAAGTATCTTGCCATTCGTCGCTTGACCTCTTCATGCCTAATGGTGGCCACGTCGCGAAGCTCTTCCACCATATCCAGCGATAGCCGCAGCACTCCCTCGTTTTCTTCCCTCCATGCCTTGTCTCCCCGGCTGGCGGCCGTAACCCGCGGGGACCTAACCTCAAACTCCACGGGAAAGACCGCCTCACACCCATGTAAAAGCTTGAAAGGGGTTTCTCCGGTGGCCGTGTTTGGGGTTGTCCACAAAGACCACAACACCGAGGGGAGTTGATCCACCCAACTCCCCCCCAGGTTCTCCACCTTCTTCTTGAGCAGGTTTACAATGATTTTGTTTGTCGCCTCCACCTGGTTGTTGCTCCTTGGGTGGTGGACGGAGGAAAATCTAAGGTCGATCCCTAGTAGGGTGCAGAAGCTGATGAATTCCTCACTAGCGAACTGAGGACCATTGTCCGTTACAATGGCCTAAGGCAACCCGTGCCGGCAGATGATCTCCCCCATATGAAATTCTTGATGACTTGGGAAGTCACCTTTTCCAACGCCTTGACCTCCAGCCACTTCGAAAAGTAGTCAATCATGAATAGAAGAAACCTCCTCTGCCCACTTGCCAGAGGGAACGACCCAATTAGATCCATCCCCCAGATGGCGAAGGGCCATGGCGCCGTGATGCTTCAGAGCCTTTGGGCGGGCAAGAGTTGGAGGGGAGCATATAGTTGACACTTCTGGCACCTTCTTGCGAACTTAGTCATGTCCTCCCTCAGGGATGGCCAAAAGTACCCCTGCCTGACCACCCTTTCTTCTAAGGTTCTTCCCCCTGAGTGACTGCCGCACTCGCCTGAGTGCACTTCCTCTAAGATCTGAGGTATCTCTTCCTCCGCCACGCATCTTGCTAGGAGCCCTAACAACATTTTTCGATGCAGCCCTCCTTTGTGCATTAGATAATGAGACACCTTGTGCCTAAAGCACTTTGTATCATTGGTCCCTTCAGGAAGCTTTCCTGTAGTAAAAAACGGTTAAGAAGGGATCCACCCATGAGGGTCTCCGATCCACTTCCATCAATTCCCCCTCTTCGATCGTTGGTCGGAACAGCTCATTCAGGGTTCTCCCTCCCCGGGGTTCGGAATTAGCCAGTCGATCGGCCGCTGCGTTCTCCTCCATGGGGACATGCTGGATTGAGAACGTCTGGAATCCATAGACTATCACCCTTACTTTAGACAAGTACTTCATGAGGGTAGGCTCCCGGGCTTCATACTCACCCTTAATATGCGATGCTACTACCAATGAGTCCGTGAACACATCTATGTCATGTACCCAGAGCTCCTTAGCCAACCGTAACCCGGATATGATGGCCTCATACTCTACTTGATTGTTCGTGACCGGGAAGTGCAGTGCCACTGCCTGCTCAATGGAGACCCCTTGAGGGCTTACCAACACTACCCCTCCCACAAGGGAATGCTTCCCCGAAGCTCCGACAACCAGCATCTTCCAAGCCTCCCGTGGTCATGGCTCCTCACCCCCAACTTCAATGACATAGTCGGCAAGGAAATCATCCACCACTTGTGCCTTGATGGAAAGCCTCAACACAAATGAGATATCGAATTCACTGAGCTCGATGGACCACTTGGCTAGTCGTCCCGAGTGCTCCACCCCTTCGAAAATCTTACGCAGGGGATGGTCCGTCACCACACAGATTGAGTGGTCTTGAAAATACGGCCTAAGCTTTCTGGCTGAGACGATCAGGGAGAAAGCCAGCTTTTCTATGATGGGATAGCGGAGCTCTGCCTTCTTCATGATCCTACTAACATAGTAGATTGGTAACTGCTTCTTTCCCACCTCCCTGAAAAACACGGATCTCACGACCTCTGCCCCTACCCCAAGGTATAAGATTAGGTCCTACCACTCCTTTGGGCTCTAAAGGAGCGGCGCTTGGGAAAGTTGACCCTTCAACGCCTGGAAGGCCTTTTCACATTCCCTTGTCCATTCGAACTTCTTGTTTCCCCGTAATACCTTGAATAAAGGTGAACATTTCTCCCCAGCCCGAGAGAGAAATCTACTGAGCCCGGCGAGCTTGCCCATTATATGCTGAACCTCTTTGGCGTTGCATGGGGACTCAAGCTCCATGATGTCCTTCACCTTATCCGGGTTAGGCTCGACCCCAGCCGGGGTTAGAAGATGCCCAAGGAACTTGCCTTGACTTGCCCCGAAGACACACTTCTGAGGGTTTAGCCTCATCTTGAACTTTCGTAGGGTCGCAAACGTCTCCTCCAAGTCGAGTAGGTGTGAATCCACATCCCTGCTCTTTACCATGAGATCGTCAACATAGATCTCGAGGTTCTTACCCCTTTGGCCTTGGAAAACCTGATCCATCATGCGCTGGTAGGTTGCCCCTGCGTTCTTATGCCCAAAGGTCATCATTTTGTAGCTGAAGCACCCTTCCCTGGTGATGAAGGAAACATCCTTGACATCGAGGGGATGCATCCAAATCTGGTGGTAACCTGAAAAATGCATCCAAAAAACACATAATAGAAAAACCAACGGTTGAATCAACCAACACGTCGATCTGAGGTAGGGGGTAGCAATCCTTAGGGCATGATTTATTTAATAAAGAGAAATCTACACACATGTGCCACTTCCCATCACCTTTCTTTACCATTACCACATTGGAGACCCAACCTGGATACTGGATCTCCGAGATGAAACCTGCGTCGAGAAGCTTCTTAACCTCCTCGCGGATTGGTTCCTCCAGCTTGGTGGTGATGGTGCTCATCTTCTGGCAGATCAGACGCATCTTGAGGTCCAGGTTCAAGAGGTGGCAGGCCATATCCGCACCGATGCCCGACATGTCCGCTGTGCTCTAAGCGAAGATGTCAAGATTCTTCTGGATACACTCCTGCATCCTTGCCTAGTTTTCAGGGCTCAAGTCTCCGCTGATCCGCACAATTTTTGTCTGGCCTACCTTGGTGAAGACTTCCATCTCCACGACCTCCTCCGCCGGCTCAAGCAGGGACTGCTCCTTGCCGGTTCCTGGCTCCTCCTCCTGCCCATGCTCTTCTTCCCCTCCTACCTCATCAACCTCCATCGCCTCTAACAGGATCTCCCCTGACCACTCCACTTCTCCTCCTCCCTGGGCCTCACCCCTAGCTTCTCCCTCTACCCTTTGTTTCCATGCAGCCTTCCCTCCAGCCTTACTAGGCTCATCGCTTCCTTCTCGACGACCTCATCCACAGTCTCCTCTCCGACCTTACCTAGGCTCATCGCTACTTCCCCCGCAGCTTCCTCATGCATTGCCAACTCCTCCTCCATCTCTTTTTCCTCCTCCATCCAGGAAATGGTGTTGACTACAATCAGATAGCACTGTCTCGCCACCTTTGGATCCCCCATGATCCGAACCTGCACTCCTCACTTACTGATCTTCAAATATTGATGGGACAAGGAGGGGACGCAACAGAAGGCGCTGATGATGGGGCACCCAAAGATTGCGTTGTAGCTGCTCGGAGTGTCAACGATGACGAACCGATAATTCCTTGAAACCCCCCAACATCACATACAACCCTACCCATCCTTCAAATTCCTTCCTCTCCCCTGAGAACCAAAACAATGGTCCGTACAAGGCTAGAACCCTCCGCCCCTCCACTTTCATCTCATCAAAAGCCTTCTTGAAGATCAAATTCATGGAACTCCCGTTGTCAACCAGAATCCTGGAGACTGTGAAATTCTCTACCGCCGTCTAGATCACCAAGACATCGTAGAATGAGTCTTCATAGTCGGGCATATCTTTTGATAAGAAGGTAATCTTTTCCTCCTCCTGGGGGGGGGGGAGTCTGGGAGGTCGAGGCAACGCTCCTTCGATACATGGTTTGGAATCTCCCCTTACATGTGGCCCACTCGCTCCTTGCCGAGAAGGTCAGGTGGAGGCTCTGCAGGACTTCCCACCTGAAGTCCTCCAACATCCCCAATGTCACCCCACTTCCCCGAGAGGGAGAACCTCCTTAACCAACTCTTTCTCCTTTATCCCCAGCCATGAGATTTGACTTTAAATTTTCTAATACCAGCTACGTGTTGGATTGTGCAACGCCCTTAGAGGGGGGGGGGGGAATACGGATTCTCTAATTTTTTCTTAAATTAAACAAATTTTGCTTGATGAGTAAAAACAATATAATTTATGAATGAAAATGTATACCAACAAAAACAACAATTATATATCTCAAATGTGATAAATTTGAATACAAGGTATCTCTATAGAGCTAAAGACAAAGGCTCGTGAAACAAATAATTTACTTGTGTTTTAGATGGTCCTTCTACCAAGAACAGGCATGCTAAAGCGTATCTCTCCATGATATTAGCCTCCCCTAGATTTAACCACGATCTAGACACTACACACAAGGCAACGATTTCTCCCTAAGTCGTACAAGGACTCAGACACCACTCACAAGGCGGCGATTTTCCCTAAGTCACACAAGGATTTAGACGCCACGCACAAGACAACAATTTTCCCTCTCGATTACAATAAGAAAATAATAGAAACAAGAACAAAACAAATTGAAAACTTTAGGCTATACACTCCCTTCAAACAATGCGTTGAAGATGCTGACGAATCCTTGTCAGAGTTGCTTTGAATACTACGAACGTGTCGTCAATCTTTCGCGCTTTGGCCTTCTTGAGAGTATGGAGTAAATCTGAGATCTGGAGCTCTCTGAACCAGCTAAACAGGAAGGTACACTCCAGGTAATAAAATTCGTGTTCCCCACAAGAAATTGAACGGCTTTTATACTTTGGCGATAACGCGTGGCAACACTGGGTATCGCCTCCTAGCGATATCGGTAACTGCTGAGACGTGTCCCACAAACTCCTCATTTTTGCATCGCAGATCCGTCGATCATCGAACGTGCACTATCGCCCGGCGATACTGGATATCGCCACCTAGCGATACAAGATATCGTCACCTGGCGATAGCGATGTAACGGATGCCACGTGACCCACGAGCTTTGTCGAGCGTCGAACGAAGATGTGTCGAGTGGCGTTATCGCCTGTCGGCGATACTCAATATCACCTGGCGATATCTCATGAGCTCAGTTCTGATCTGATTCATCACCCAAAAGACATTAGAGATAGACCTATGATATCTACACATCAAAAACACTCAAAGATCAAATACAAATAAGATTTGTTATTAGCAAACCAGGAAGCGTGGAATGCATGCTCCAACAATCTCCCCCTTTTTATAATAACAAATCCACTAAGAAAGAAATCATGAATGTTATAGGATCCACCCGATTTGAGTATCAAGACGAAGCATGTGTACGTGCACAAATTGCTCTTGGATAAAACACTCCCTCTACATGTGTACTCCCCCTAAATTGAAGGTTTTGGTTAATATAAGTGTACAACCCCATATTCGCTGGGAGGGACCCAAAGGCTTCAATGGTCAGGATTGGGCTAGTCTCAGGGTAGCCTCGGGTTAACCCCAAGGCATACTTGGGGAGTTCTCGTCCTGTAGGAGCTCTCGCCAAGGGCAGGCGAAAGCTGAGGAAACCAAGGCAGATAGTCGAGCTCTCGGCAGGAGAGATCGTCGACCGACCAGGGCAGATAGTCGAGCTCTCGGCAGGAGAGATCGTCGACCGACCAGGGCAGATAGTCGAGCTCTCGGCAGGAGAGATCGTCGACCGACCAGGGCAGATAGTCGAGCTCTCGGCAGGAGAGATCGTCGACCGACCGAAGCAGAGAGCCTGACTGCGGAAGCTCCCGCCTTAGGGAGAGCTCCCGCCCAGGACAGGCGAGAAGGCCTTAGGTGAACTTTCTTTCGCATTAACATCATGACTACCTAGCGCGAGAACCTTCCTGGCAGGGGTTCTCGCCAAGGCGGGCCTAGAGGGGACCCAGCGAGAGCCTTCTAGGCCGGGGGTCTCGCCAAGTGGGCCCACGTGGTAGGGCCCGGCGCTCGTAAAGGGGATTATTTTATTATTATCCCGAGGTGAAATTACCCAAATGCCCTTGGAAGGACAGCGGGATTCGACTATTGGCAGACCCCTCAGGGGTATTTCAGTATTTTCAGGTCAAAGGAGGACTATAAAAAGACCCATAGGGGCTCTTTGGAAGGCAGGATTTTCATTATTCTCCCACTCTAGTGCCTTCTGAGGAGCTCCCAGCCCAGCACTTGGCTTTGGAGGGGAAGCTCTCAGAGATCTTCCGGGTGTGTGGTGGGACCTCCCAGCTGAGGCTTTGGGTCAGTCCTTTAACCTTAGCAGCCAGTCAAGGGTCGAGATAAGAGAGAAGTAGGCGTCGGCTGCACTTTGGTTTGTGAACATTCATTGGGGTCATTTTTGGCTTCAACAGTTCTGGTGCGGTGAGCATGGAAGCAGTCGGTGTAAGAAAATCTCGAGTTAAGTCCCATGGCAGGAGGCGAAGGTGAAGGATCAGGCGCAGGAGGATCCCCCACCCGGGTGGACGAGGCGACGAAGAAGATGTTTGAAGACTTCAGGCGGGAAGTCATGCAGACGATCAACTTGGCCTTCTCGGCAAGGAATGAGTGGGAGACGCCGCAGGTTCCGGTGGAGGTGGTTCCGCTGCTAGGCGAGAACGCTCCAGGGCAGCGCCCCGGGAAGGAAGTCCCGGTGGAGGCAGGCGAGAGGGACGTAGCCGCGCGGGAGCTTTTCCCAGGCTAGCGTCTCGAGAAGGAGCTTCCGGCGGATCTGGGCGAGAAGGAGGCGGCGGTGCGGGAACTCTTCCCCGGGCATGGTCTCGTGGATCGGTCCAGCTAACCGAGGTCGCGAGACAGGCCTTCTCGCCAGGCGGGAGGCGAGACCCCCTTTAGTGAGCTCATTGTCTCGGCTCCAGTGTCGGAGGGGTTCCGGGAGCCGGACATGACCTACTACATCGGGAAGGATGACCCGGTCCAGCACGTGTAATGGTTTGAGGACGTGGTGTCCATCAGGCAAATGTCGGATGCCTTTAAGTGCAGGCTTTTTGCCATCACTCTGAAAGAGAAGGCCAGGGACTGGTTCCACCAGTTGCCGGCGAGTTCCATCTACAATTTTGAAGATCTGCGCAGAGGTTTCTTGTTGAGGTTCTCGACTTCAAAGAAGCGGAAGAAGGAGGCTGAATGCCTGTTTGCAGTAAGGCAAGGGCCGGAAGAGACGCTGGGTCACTATGTTGACCGGTTCTAAGAGGAGGTTCTCCTGGTCCAGGAGGTCCCGGGGTACGCGCTGATGCTTGCCTTCACCCTGGGGCTGAGACCAGGGTTTTTCAGCATGGAGTTGAAGAGAGTGCCCCCTCTCTCTTTTGAGGAGCTCATGGAGAGGGCGGCGAAGGAGATAGACTTTGAGAGGGCAAACCCTGCGTTTGCGAGGAAGCTGGCCAGGTTGGCCGGGGATGATGTGAAGGAGCCGGTAGTGGGAAGGCAGAGAGAGCAGAGGGCGCAGAGGGAGCCGAGGGAAGATAGGAGAAGAGAAGAGCCCCGAGGGCAGGGACAGCAGCATGGGGGGGCCAGGGAGCCGAACAACCGACTGGGTTGGAGGCCTCAGGAGGGTCGCCCCCAGGGCCAAGGAGGACTTCAGGGAAGAGATAACTTCCGGGAGCAAAGAAGGCTGGAGCAGGGAGGATGGCGACAAGGACCAAGGGGTCATTTCCCACCACCGCAGGAGGCCATGGAGGTGGGAAGAGGAAGAGGAAGAAGATTTCGAGGAGCCGGAAGAAGGGGAGGAGGAGAAGGAAGAGGGGGCAGGGAGGCGTTGCCCTATTGTGACTTCCATCAGGAGGAAGGTCACGCCACGGCCACCTGCCCAGAGTTTCTGGAGATTAGAGGGGCCATAGGGGCTCTTTGGAAGGCAGGATTTTCATTATTCTCCCACTCTAGTGCCTTCTGAGGAGCTCCCAGCCCAGCACTTGGCTTTGGAGGGGAAGCTCTCAGAGATCTTCCGGGTGTGTGGTGGGACCTCCCAGCTGAGGCTTTGGGTCAGTCCTTTGACCTTAGCAGCCAGTAAAGGGTCGAGATAAGAGAGAAGTAGGCGTCGGCTGCACTTTGGTTTGTGAACATTCGTTGGGGTCATTTTTGGCTTCAACAATAAGGATCATGAGTATATGAATGATTTCCTTTGAAAATTCTTCCCCTTTGGTATTATCAAAAGATAGATTAGAGTGATGCGGAAGCTAAAGAAGGAAAAACACAAAGGAGAAATCCTAGATAGTACACGTGAGCAATGTATAATAAAGAAAGAAATGAGTAAACACTAACATTGACAATGTTCATCCAGTTATATCACAAATACATACACTAGTGAATAATATTTTTGGAAAAAGTTTCAGTCTAATTCTCATAAGAAGAACTTTTAGAGAAGATAATGTTGTGTACAAGTAATATGGTGTCGGAAAACACTTATGCAAACTCTTACAAATATATGAGCATTAGGAATGTTAAAAAACAACATAACATAGAGGTCGACATGCTGAGCTATACTTGTACCCAAGAATGCATAGCACAAAACAAATCATCCAGTTAAAGATTTGCACAAGATACTTTATAATTCTTTCCATGGTGCTCAACCTCACAATGTTTATTAAGACTTATCAGGAGGGTAAGTAGTGTTTGGTGGAGGTTCCTTGTCAGCCCTATATTATATTTTTTTTGTGTGAAACACATCACAAAAGGTGTGCACTCTTTGGGACCATATATTTTTTTTAAACCTTTTTTGTTAGGCTGGACAAAGGAGTTCGAATTCACTTGTGAGAGCATACAAGATAATTAAATATTAGTGGTGCAATGTAGAAACACGGATAAAGCATTAGCAAGAACATGCAGTTCTAGCGGTTATGGTAGAACATTCACAATTCTCATATGCAGTAAGGTGAATGCATATGAAGATTTGCATAACCGTGAGTGAAAGAACATTATCATAACTAAAAGATTTCTCATACTTAGAGACATGCGAAAATAATTTCACGAATTTAAGAACACTAGCACTTAAGTATGTAGAAAGGATCTGAATGTTGAACTATGAAACCAAGCTATTGGGAACTCAAATAAAAAAAACCATACAGTACACCATGCCTAATCCTGAGTAACGAAGAAAAATTGGTGGAATAGTCATTGTCGCCTGGCGATACTGGGTATCACCGATCGACGATAGTGCAAAAAATATAAAAACAGTGTCATTAGGTCGAAGACATCAAATCTATCAGTTTCTCCTGAAGGCTGGTCGCGAAAGTCGAATCGGACGACGACGAAAACCTAGGACCAAGGTAAGGAACTTGGATTTTTGCTTTGATGCTTTAGATTTTTTGGATCTAAGTGTTTGTATAGTTGATCATGGAACCCTTGATGAGAAATTTCAAAATTTTGAAGGAAGATTGACCATGAGAAATTTTCCATGTTTTGGGGAAAAATGTGCATATTTTGAGGGAAAAGTCTAGAGATCTAAGTCATATGTTTTAGTTAAAAATAATTTTAAACTTAGATCTAAGTCATATTTTGATGAATGATTAGAGTGGAAGATGATGAATAGTGTAAATAAGGAATTGATTTGTGTGTTTTTTAAAGTAATTATGATAGATATTGTTTTGTTCTTAAAAAAAATTAAAAAAACCTTCAGACCTGGTAGTTAAGATGAGGTAAAATCCAGATCTGGAGTTGGAAATGGAGGAAGACCAATTTCTGCTATCGTCCGACGATAGTGGGTGTCGCCGGATGGCGATACCAAAAAAATGTGATTCCGTTTGTTTGTTAAAAAAAATCTTTTTATTTGCAGCAATGGCTTCCAGTTCCAAAGCCCGTAGAAGCACAAGCAGTGATTCATTTTCTTCCTATCAAACATTTCCTGAAATAGAAAATGCTAACATAGGGATCGGACGGGTGATCAAATTCGACCCTGCTCGTCATGCACACATCCATAACCTATTAGCAATGGCGGGAATAATGTCTATTATTATTCCAGATGCATTTTCCTCCGTACTAATTAGAGAGTTCTATAACTATCTCAAAGATCTGCGGTTCACGGAACTGAATGGTGGAGTACGATCAAAGATACAAGGACAGACAGTAGAGATAACCTATTACGACCTTAGAGAAGAATTTGGGTTAATAGAGCATGAAAATAGCTTACATGTAGTGGAGAACTATCGGAAGGATAGAGATTGTACACTCTTGAATTTAGTTTTGCATGGAAATTCCACCAAAATGCTTATTCAATCGACGGCCACGCTCACAGAGGATGCACGACTAGTGCAAGATATATTAAGGCACACTGTCTTACTCAAGTCCGGTGATACACGGAAGATAATGGCTCAACTGAGTTATGTTACATACATGAGTTTGGAGCGGGAGCCGTTTGGCACGACAGACTTTATCCTATCGATAATTCGCTATGCATTTAGGCTAAAAAGTCCTATTAGGAAAAAATTAAACACACTACCGCTTGGAGCCGTCATCCAACGTATTTTAAATAAGAAATACACTTGGATAGACCCGGATTTATACTTCAACGATTGTATTCCCTCTATATTTTTGACGAGTAGAACACCATGCATCAGCCGATCAACATGAGGAGGGTCATCAAGGAGTAATGAACATGTGTCCACTATCCATAACCCGCCAATTCCAAGAAGTGGATCGTGGCGAGAAGGGTTGGACGACTTGCGAGAGTCATTCGAAGAACATAAGAGGGAAGCGAAGAAGAATTTTTTGGGAGTTCAGAAATTTTTTAAGTTTCGAACAAAAGCCTCAAATTGAAGCCCACTCCATCAAAAATGGCAGAATGGGAGAATCCGGTCATGGAGCCTCCCCATACATCTACTCGTCGAGCACGCCGGACGATAAGCAGTGAGCACAGTTCAGCTGATGATCAAGGGGAGACAAGTGCAGGTGATAGCAGAAATTTCTGAAGGTTTTCAGGATGACTAGACAAGTTAACGCTATCGCCCGGCGACAGTCACTATCGCCGGCGACAGTGAAGTTTCTTAATTTTTCCAAAAATTGTGTGTTGTAATATTTTATGGGACTTAGTATGTGATGTTGCACTGTTGTAATAGTATGAGACTTAGTATGTGATATTTACACTTATGGTTTATGTATTTTTATTTTAGTTTAATACTCATGTTCTTAGTAACTTAAAGTGTGTTTCTTGTTTTGTTTACTTGGTGATTCATTAGTTTGAAATGTCTAGGATTCCTAGTTCTAATCTTAATAATGAAAAACGGGAATCTGGAAGTAGTTTTGTGAAAATATCGGCAAGCTGTGAATCAGTGCTTATAAAATTGACTTTGATCGTATTCTGTTTTATGTGGTCTCTAAAAATGATGACGTACGTCAATGTGTTTGGACCTAGAATGATGAACAGGATTATATGTTAAGTCAATTGCACTTTTATTATCACACTTTAATTCAATTGTTTCATGAACAATGCCAAAGTCTTCTAAAATATGCTTCATCCAAAGAACTTGTGCACAACAACTGCCTAGTGCAATGTACTTAGCCTCAGTGGTGGATAAGGAAACAGAATTCTGTTTTCTACTCGACCATGAAATCAGTGAAGGTCTAAGTAAGTGACAGGTGCCACTGGTGCTTTTACGATCTAATGAATAACTAGCATAATCAGAATCAGAAAAGCCATGTAAAATAAAGGTATTGTTGTGAGGATACCACAAACCTAACTTAGATGTGCCAATAAGATATCTAAAAATATGTTTAACTGCTTTTAAATGAGATTCTTTGGGATTAGCTTGAAATCTAGCACATAAACATACAACAAACATAATGTCAAGTCTAGAAGCAGTCAAATACAACAGTGATCCTTTCATCCCTCTAATTAGTATTTAATCTATGGATATTCCACTTTCATCATTTCTTAACTTTAATGAGACACTCATGGGGGTATTTGCTTGTTTTAGATTTTCAAATCCAAATCTTTTTAAAACATCACGAATATATTTAGATTGACAAATAAAAATTCCATCATGCTTTTGAGTAATTTGAAAACCAAGAAAATAAGTGAGTTCGCCTACCATGCTCATTTCAAATTCATTTTTCATAATTCATATAACACTATCACATAATTTTTCATTTGTGAATCCAAAAATAATATCATCAACATATATTTGTAATATTATAAGATCATCATGAATATGTTTAACAAAGAGAGTACAATTAGCACTACCCATTTTGTAATCATTCTTTAATAAATAAACAGTCAATCTATCATACCATGCTCGGGGTGCTTGTTTCAAACCATAAAGTGCTTTTTCTAATTTAAAAACATGATCAGGAAATTTAACATCAACAAAGCCTGGAGGTTGTTCTGCATAAACCTCTTCCTTAATATATCCGTTAAGAAAAGCAATTTTAACATCCATTTGAAATAGTTTAAACCTTTTTAAACTAGCAAATGCAAGAAATATTCTAACTACTTCTAAATGTTCTACGGGTGCAAAGGTTTCATCAAAATCTATTCCTTCTATTTGTAAATAACCTTTTGCTATGAGTCTAGCTTTGTTCCTAGTGACCCTAGATTCACTATCTAGTTTATTTTTAAAAATCCACTTAACTCCTTGTTAACCCCAAAATCGGCGATCCCTCCCAAGGTCTCTAGCTCGCAAGTCGCGGCCCACTCAAGGGAACCCCCCGAGGATCGCGATCTGCCTCAGCCTTCCCTTGTTGGTCCAGACGGACCTCCTTTTTTCTTATTCGCTCAGGCCATATGGCTAGGACAGTCTCCCCCGTCTAAACCGCCCTGGTCGCATTGCCACCGCGTGCCCTACGGGACGGCGAGCTGCTTCCATAGCTCACCCTCACAGGACAAGCAATTCAGCCAGCTAACCATGCAGCATGCTTCCTTGCAGGAGGCAACCTATATCAGTTCACAAGTTCGATCTGCCGGTGCCAGCGCACGACCGGACCATCGCAGGACTCGGCTCCCCTGTCCAGCCTGGCCCCAGGCTTCCGCCGTCAGGGGGCGGCCTGGCCTCAGGCCGCCTGCCCTAGGGGCGGCCTGGCCTTAGGTCGCCTGCCTAGGGGCGGCCTGGCCTCAGGTCGCCTCCCCTAGGGGTGGCCTGGCCTCTGGTTGCCTGCCTAGGGGCGGCCTGGCCTCAGGCCGCCTCCCCTAGGGGTGGCCTGGCCTCAGGTCGCCTGCCTAGGGGCGGCCTGGCCTCAGGTCGCCTGCCTTGGGGCGGCCTGGCCTCAGGCCGCCTGCCCTAGGGGCGGCCTGGCCTCAGGCCGCCTGCCCTAGGGGCGGCCTGGCCTCAGGCTGCCTGCCCGCAGGGGGGCCTGCTCCTTAGGCCTCCCCCTCCTCTGCTCAGTCCGCCGAGGTCGTCAACCTCATCTTCTCAGTCCGCTCAGGCCGCCGAGGTCGTCAACCTCATCTTCTCAGTCCGCTCAGTCCGCCGAGGTCGTCAATGGTGACGTCACTGGGCCCCGCTTCTAAAAGATTCTCCCCGGGCCTATAAATACCCCCCAAGACCTCTCATTCTGGACGTGTGGGAGGAGAACTGCCACCTTGATCAAAGCCTGCGGACTCAGTTTTCTAGGTCGTCAGAGTTGATCAAGCAAGATCTGCGGCCTCAAATCTCCAGTCCGCCCAGGTCGTCAAGGGCTGTGGACTTAGTTTTTTCTGTCAGCAGCAGACAGCTTGAGCAGCCTCCGCAGCCTCCGATTTCCAGTTCTCCCAGGTCGTCAAGGGCTGTGGACTTAGTTTTTTCTGTCAGCAGCAGGCAGCTTGAGCAGCCTCCACAGCCTCCGATTTCCATTTCTCCCAGGTCATCAAGGGCTGTGGACTTAGTTTTTTCTGTCAGCAGCAGGCAGCTTGAGCAGCCTCCGCAGCCTCCGATTTCTAGTTCTCCCAGGTCGTCAAGGACAGTGGACTTAGTTTTTTCTGCACTCATCAGGCAGCTTGAGCAGCATCGGCAACCTCAGTTCTCCAGTCCTCTGCAGCCTCTTTTACTTAATTTCTGGCACCTTATTCCTTAGCCGCCAGCTTCCCCATTGTACCCTTTGCTGCTCTTATATGTGATGGTGCAATAGTAAGTTGTAACTCTTCTTGAATAAAGGAAAAGCCCGTCGCAAGAGTGGCATTCAAGCCGCGGCGGGCGAAGTCTGCTGTTGCCGCTGCTAGCGGCCTCCTCTCTTCTTCTCTCCTCTCTCGGCATCAACCTGCAAAGCTGACCATCAAAGTAGTTGTCTGCTCGACAGTACCTGATCAAGCTCCCTCTCTGTTCGAGCAAGCTTCTCCTCTGCTCAAGCAAGCTTCTCCTTCATCCCCGCAACCCTTCTTTCTTCACCCTTAGCTTGTGAGATCGAACAACCTGTTAAATGGTCGGTGTCGCATTTCGTGCATCAACACTCCTACAACAGGATGATTTGACGGTCTTTCTACTAACTTACAAACCTTATTGCATTCAAATTGATTAAGTTCGTCATTCATAGCTAAACTAAAAATTATCATTTAAAGCAACTTCAACACTTTTAGATTCTATATCAGAAATAAAGCACATATTAGAGAATAACTCACGTACGGATGAACGAGTACTTATCCCTCTTGATGGTTCTCCAATAACCAAATCTTGAGGATGATCTTTTGAGAATCTTAGTTTGCTTGGAGGCACATATTCTTACTCTTCTTCTTCTTCTTGTTAGACTCCTTTTTCTTTATCTTTGACTCCAAGGATTTCATCATCATCTAACCTTTGTAGAGGGGAGGACTCTTCATCTTGACCTGTATTATTAGCTTCTACACAAGGGAAAAACTCATCAAATTTAACATGTACATATTCTTCAATCATTTTAGTCCTTTTGTTGTAAACTCTATAAGCTTTACTCGTTGAAGAATAGCAAATAAATATGCTTTCATCACACTTTTCATCAAATTTGCCTAAATTATCCTTAGTGTTCAAAACAAAGTATTTGCAACCAAAAACTTTAAAATAAGACACATTTGGTTTCTTTTGGAAATATAACTCATAAGGTGTTAATTTCAAGAGAGGTCGAAGCATAACACGATTAATAACATAACAAACAATACAAACAACTTCGGCCTAAAATGATCTGGGTAATTTGTATTCAGATAGCATAGTGCGAGCTAGTTCCTGTAAAGTTCTATTTTTCCTCTCTACCACACCATTCTATTGAGGTGTGCGAGGAGCGGAAAATTCATGTTTAATTCCTAACTCATTGCAAAAATAAATAAATTTTTCATTATCAAATTCACCTCTATGATCTGAACGAATGCATTTCATTTTTAACTCTAGTTCATTTTGAATACGTATACATAATTTGGAAAATTCTAAAAATGCATCAGATTTAGATAATAAGAAAATTGTCCAACTAAATGAGAATAATCATCAATCAAAACAAAAGTGTATTTTCTACCACCTTAACTTAGTGTATTAACATGACCAAACAAATTCATATGAATCAATTCTAAAGGCCTAGTGGTGGAAACGATATTTTACTCTTAAATGAAGACTTTGAAAATTTTCCTTTTTGACATGGTGAACATAAAGACGACAAATTTTCATGCAAAATAGGTAAACCTTTAACTAGTTTATTTTGAGATAATTTTATAATTAGCTTGGAACTAGAATGCCACAAATGTAACTCATCATTTTTAGATATAAAACACTTTAGTGAAGAATGTGACAAATCATTAAATCTAATAATGTAGACATTTTAAAACTTGGGAGCAGTAATAATAGTATCATTTGTTTTGGAGTTAATAATTTTGCATAAGTTTGAAGACGATTCAAATAAGACATTTAAGCCAACATCACATAATTGACTTATAGAGATTAAATTATACTTCAAACCTTTAACATACAAAACATTTGAGATAGTAAATGATTTATTACCTACTACTACAATGTCGATGATTTTTCCTTTTCCATTATCACAAATGTAACTACTCCTCCTTCATCTCTAGGCTAAGTAACTTTGATTGATTGCCCTTCATGTGCTTGGAACACCCTGAGTCCAAGTATCACATGTCTTCTTTGTCCTTAGCCTGCCAACACACCTAGAAAGAGGATGAGAATAAAGATCTGGTTACCTAAGTGGTTCCTCCCATAGAATAGGTGGAAGCCTTAGGTACCCAGATTTGTTTAACAGAACAGTGTCCCATTTTCTTACAAGTGTGTGTTGTGTGACCAAACTTATTACATTTGGCAAACTTGATGAAAGAACTCGATGGGTTTTTAAAAATAAATTTTGACCTTTTGCTGGAAGCTACATGAACAGTAGTTTAATTATTTTTAATTTGAAAAAAAGATTTTCTGGACTTTTTCTTATCGCTGCGGGCGACAGTGGATATCGTCGGGCGATAGTGTTCAGGTGAGTATCCAAGTCCGAATTTTACAGAACCATAGTACTGGTTCGCCAAAATCATATTTAGTGATTTTTGGCCCACTCCAAATTTGTTAGTGGCCATTTCTAAATCATGGATTTGTCCCCTTAATGCAGTATTTTCGGCAACAATGGTGCCGCATCGGTTTGCGAAGAAATTTCTGCTACCTTCCACTTGAGATTGAGAAAACTTTAGAGATCTCTCTAAGGCCTCTTTCTCTCTTATAAGAGATTCAACCCGAGCCTGAGTCTTAGAGAGATCTTTCTCAAGCTCTAATATTATTGTCAAAGAGGGACAATCCTCTTGACATGTTGTTTTCTCCTTTCCATGCAATTTTACTTCATTTTTTAATTTTCTATTTTCTTTTACTAAAAGTTTATTTTCAGATTTAATTAACTGAATTTCATCCAGTTTTTTATCTAAATATTTGCAGGTTCTTAAAAATTTAGAATATAAATCATCATAATTTTAGGAGTTACCTCAGTGTCGCTCTGGACACTGTTTTCGTCATCATATGATGAAACGCTCTTTCCCATCAAGCACATGTTGGACTCCTCTTTAGTTTCTGACCCTGAACTGCTAGACTCCTCAGAAGTGGCTTTATCCCACGTTTCTGCCTTCAGAACTTTCTTCTTATCTTTTTTTTTGTGCCGCTTCTCCTTCAGCTCTTTCAGATACTTTGGGCACTTGCTCTTTATGTGGCCAATTCTCCTGCAATGATAGCACTCAGGTGGTGGTCTATCTTCGTTATCCTCTCCATCAGTTTGGCCTTTTCCTTTCCTATACCCAGATTTTTGCTTCTTGAAAAATTTTCTGAAATAATTTCTTCTTTCAGGATTTCTCATGAACTTCCTGAATTTCTTCACAAATAGGCTTTCTTCGTCTCCATTGTCACTCTCATCAGACTCGCTTTCCTCTTCCTTATTGGACTTCAACGCCAAAGATTTCTTTCTTGGCTCCATGCTATACTCCTGTTGTTGAATCCTCAACTCTACTTCATGGGTTTTTAAGTTGCCTATTGGATTCTCAATTTGGAGAGACTTTAGATCGTGTGACTCTGAGATGACAGTCACTTTTGGATTAAACTTCAGGGGAAGCGATCTAAGTATTTTTCTCACCATATCTCCATTTGAGAAACTCTTTCCTAGAATCCTTGAGTCATTCACTATCTTGCTAAACCTTGTGTACATGGAGTCTACATCCTCATCAACCTCCATCTTGAACTTCTTAAACTCTGATTCTAACTGGAAAAACTTCGAGTCCTTTACCTGCGATGTATCTTCATGAGTAACTTCATGAAGATTCTATATATCATATGCAGTATCACATGCACAAACACGATTAAATTCAGTCTTATCTAACGCATAAATTAAGGCGTTCATTGCCTTAGCATTATTTTTACAGCGAAGCTTATCAGCTTCATCCCATTTATCCTTGGGTTTTCCATTGAGACACTTCCTACTATAGTTATAGGAGCAGTGTAGCATGTTTCTACCATGTCCCAAACATCGATGTCTAGTTCTATTAGAAAGCATCGCATTCGAGCTTTATAATAGTTGTAGTCAGTGCCCGTGAATAAGGGAGGTCTACTTATACCTTGCCCCTCAGAAAATGCGTGAGTGTTTTGCGCCATTACTCCCGGCGGTGAAACCGATTTTGAAGTAACCAGCTCTGATACCAAGTGTTGGATTGTGCAGCGCCCTTAGAGGGGGGGGGGGGTGAATATGTATTCTCTAAATTTTTCTTAAATCAGACATATTTTGCTTAGAGGGGGGGGGGGAGTAAAAATAATATAATTAAAGAATGAAAATGTATACCAACAAAAACAACAATGATATATCTCAAATGTGAAAAATGCTCGTGAAATAAATAATTTACTTGTGTTTTCGCCGGTGCTTCTACCAAGAACCGGCAGGCTAAAGCGTATCTCTCCATGCTATTAGCCTCCCCCTAGATCTAACCACGATCTAGACGCTGCACACAAAGCAACGATTTCTCCCTAAGCCGCACAAGGACTCGGACGCCACTCACAAGGCGACGATTTTCCCTAAGTCACATACGGACTTAGACGCCACGCACAAGGCGGAAATTTTCCCTCTAGATTACAATAAGAAAATAATAGAAACAAGAACAAAACAAATTGAAAACTTTAGGCTAGACACTCCCTTCAAACAATGCGTTGAAGATGTCTACGAATGCTTGCCAGAGTTGCTTTGAATACTACGAATGTGTCGTCAATCTTTCGCGCTTTGGCCGTCTTGAGAGTATGGAGTAAATATGAGATCTGGAGCTCTCTGAACCGTCTAAACAGGAAGGTACACTCCAGGTAATAAAATTCGTGTTCCCCACAAGAAATTGAATGGCTTTTATACTTTGGCGATAACACCTGGCGACACTGGGTATCGCCTCCTGGCGATATCGGTAACTGCTGTCACGTGTCCCACAAACTCATCATTTTAGCATCGCAGATCCGACGATCGTCGAACGTGCACTATCGCCTGACGATACTAGATGTCACCACCTGATTATTGCGATGTAACGGATACCACGTGGTCCACGAGCTTTGTCGAGCGTCGAATGAAGATGCGTCAAGTGGCGCTATCGTCTGTCGGTGATACTCAATATCGCCTGGCGATATCTCCTGAGCTTAGTTCTGATCCGATTCATCACCCAAAAGACATTAGAGATAGACATGCGATATCTGCACATCAAAAACACCCAAAGATCAAATACAAATAAGATTTGTTATTAGCAAACTAGGAAGCGTGGAATGCATGCTCCAATACTATGGCCCATGCTCACCACACCAGAAATATTGAAGCCAAAAACTAGCCTCAACGAGAGTTCGGACCTTGGGATGTAGCCAGCACCTACTTCTCCCAAACCCAGACCCCTGACTAGTAATAAAAACCAGGAACTAACTCTAAGCCTCAGATGGGAGGTCCCTCCACTAACCCGGAAGATATCTTAGCACTTCCCCTCCAAAGCCAATTGTTGGGCAAGGAGAACCTCAGAAAGCACTAGCAGATTTTAGAAATTGTGAAAACCGTCCTTTTCATGAACTCCATGGGTCTATTTATTGGTTTTCAATACTTGGTCTGCCAAAAGCGTGATTTTATTGTTATAAAATTACCAAAACATCCTGAGCTAGTCTGCCAACACCCAAACTCCGCTATTCTGAGGAGCTAAATGCAGACCAAGGGGCATCCAGGTAATTTCATCCCTGGACCCTACTTGGCTGGACCCTACTGGGCCAAAGACTTTTCTACTGATCCCTGTTGGCCTCTCGCTTACTACGAGCGAGAGCCTTCCCACCTACCCCGGGTGGGAGCCAATGAGTTAACTTTGAGCTCAGTTCGACGAACGCATGGCTCAGCTCGACGAACGCAGAGCTCAGCTCGACGAATCACTTGTTGAGTTCGATGAGTTATACGAGCGAGAGCCTTCTCGCCTACCGCAGGCAGGAGAAAAAAGACCAAAGAGCGCTGAGTGGAGAAATATCACACAATGGCAAAAGAAGAAGGGAGTTGAGTGAAAAAGCTTCACTCAACGCCAACTCTGAGGGCCAGGGCGTTGAGTGGAGAAGTGTCACTCAGCGTCATGGGCTAAGGCTTTGAGCGGAGAAGCATCAGTCAACGCCAACCCTGAGGGCCTCCCGTCGGACCGGGCGCAAACCTTCCCGCAAACCCTGGGAGAGAGCCATTCCGGTTCTAGGAACTAGGGAGTTGAGTGGAGAGGCGTCACTCAACGCCATGGGCTAAGGCGTTGAGTGGAGAAGCATCACTCAACACCATGGGCTAAGGCGTTGATTGGAGAAGCATCACTCAATGCCATGGGCTAAGGCGTTGAGTGGAGAAGCATCACTCAACGCCAAAGGCTAAGGCATTGAGTGGAGAAGCATCACTCAACGTAATGGGCTAAGGCCTTGAGTGGAGAAGCATCACTCAATGTCATGGGCTAAGGCATTGAGTGGAGAAGCATCACTCAACGCCAACTCTGAGGGACTCCCGCCGGTCTGGGCGCAAACCATCTCGCAAGCCCTGGGAGAGAGCCCTTCCGAAATCACTACTCGCCTGACCCGATCTAACTTAAAGCCAATTCAATCCTGGGGCCCTAGGCCTTTGGGTCTCACTCAACGAATACAGGGTTGTACACCAGATAGTCAATTCGCCACCAGCAGAACTCTGCATCAACACCATGTCCGCCTAACAACGGACACCGCTTCAGTCCGCGAGCCCTGCAGACACATCACAAGTTCGCACCCCAAGTTAGCAACCAAGGCACATCAGTCAAGCTGCCGAGCTCGGCGGATACTACACCAGTCCGCACGCCTTGCGGACTCAACTCCAGTCTGCATTTCCCAAGCTCGCAACCAAGGCACACGACACTACCGTCGAGCTTGGTGAACTGAGAAGCAGTCCGCGTTTTACTACGCGATCTCGCCGGACTGAGCCAAATATGGACTTGGTTCAGAACCAACCAAGTCCACACCACCGGCCACAAGGGCCAGTCCACGCTTACTAGCGAACACTGGAAATAGTTGGCCAGTCCCGACAACCTCTAGCTCAAGTCTGCTCTAACTGGCGATCCCTACGGCTTCCACCAGCCACATCACTAGAGCTAGACCAAGGCATCTGCCATGCCGTTCTGCCGAGCTCCAGCCAAGTCCGCGTCTTGCCAGACTCTGCGGATAGAGAAGTTATCTGCCAGGTTACCTTCTGGGATCCAACTACCTGCCGAGCATAAGCTGGCTTAGCTGGCCGCCACCTCTGTCCGCTCAGACCGCACGAACAGACAGCCCAGGTCGCCAAAGAACAAGCCGTCTCCAACAGCTCTGCCAACCTGGCTAACCGTCAGTCCTGTCCGCATAGACTGGGCGGACAAGTCGCCCAGGTCGCCCAATCACCCACTTTCACTTCACCATTTTCAACACAACCTTGGGGGTACTCTTCATCGATCATATCTTTCACTTCCTTGCGAGTGAGTCTTCAGTTTTCCTGCCTGACGTCAGCCTCCATTGGGCGAGGGTTGAGTTGAGATTTTCCAGGTGGCTCTATGTAACACCCCTATCCGTCGCATAGCATATAACAGTAGGTCCGGCCGGGGCCCGACGCCATATACTATGGACAGACCGGTTGATTACGCGTTGAAACCATTCAACCAATTGCACGCCCTACACAACACTTAGCGGAAGCATTAAAGTTAAGTTGCACAATTAAGAACCCTGCCAAAAGCATGAATGTCCACTACAATAACACCCGCAGGAATGTTTCAATATACAGAAAATAGAAATGGCCTTAAGGCCTTACAAAGTTTGCTTGACATAAAAGTGTTTTCATACATCGGCTCGCAGGCCGGTCACACATGGTCACAATGAAACACTCAAAATTAGGCCTTCGAGGGCCAGCTCAGCAACTTGGGCTTTAGCCCGCTATTTTCCGCTCGGCTCCGCAGCACCTGCAAGCACAAACCACCGCCCGGTGGCAAACAAAAGCAACGGTCAGCTATGCTGACCAAATTATAGCGATCCCGCCCCCAAAATCGGGGCGGCGATGCTCTTTCCCTGCACTTTATTAGTATAGGCAATTTATTAGTGTAAACACACATCATCACAGGCGTAGGCTCGCACGGCCACACACCTAGTGCACACAGGGCACATTCACGGCGAACCGGCCAATGTCACGTCAATTCAAGCCATAGACGTTCCCGTTCCACCACCGCCCCTTGGACGACCAACCATATGAGCATTTTGTCTTCTTGGCCTTGGTCACGACAATTTAAGCCATAGACCGTCGAAGACTCTCATCCATGCCAACGGTCCCACCGAACGACATAGATCGGGTACGGTTCAGCCTGACCCGTGCTCATATCGCAACGATAATTTAAGCCATATGCGCAGGTCAAGACTCACCGAGTCCCGTTTCCGCCATAACAATCACATAACCCGGTTATGTTCACGTTGGCTCCCCGGCCATCGTGTTGGCAAAACTCGCTTTTGTCCAGTTTTCCGGGTGCACCTTGGAGTTATTCTCCAAGGCTCCCTGTTGCAATCTACCACGTAGAAAACCCGAAAAACGCCCAAACACCCGGAGTCTTCCCCGGTTCATATACAATGCAACATCACCGATCCGGCTCCACTTGTCCGGATAGGCTTCACACACAATGCCTATGTCCGTTTTCGCATACGGACTCTATACAAGGGGGACTTTACATATCTACCCCAAGGAACGCTCCAACTCTTCGCTCACTCGCGAGAGAGGGCTTCCTATGCAAAGGGAAAAAGGGCTTCACATGCCCAAGGATGAGAAATCATTACCCTTGCGTTCTTCCGCGGCGCCATGAAAAACTATGCGGTTAGAAAGCACCGCAACGGCATCGCCTTCGCGGATCTGGACTCGGATCGCGATTCGGAGCTCCGACGCTCCACCAGTGGCCGGATCTTGGTCTCCAACCTCTTCCTTGCTCTCCCTTCTCTCTAAACTCTTAGATAGAGAATGCCCAAAAGAAAATGGGGTATTCCACCCAATTCCCGGCTAAAACCACCCAGGAGCAGCCCCCCGCCGTCGGATCCAAAGACAAGGAAATGAACGGCCACGATTAGGCCTCAAATTAGAAAATCTGGGCCGAACACGGGTTGAGACACGGTCGTGTGCCTGGCCGTGTCACCCATTCGCCGTCTCGACTGCCTCGAAAACCAGCACACGGCATTCGACACGGCCTCCGACACGCCCGTGTCACATGTGACACGCCCGTGTCGAGACCCATGTCACGCCCCCCGTGTACAATCGGCCAGCTTTCCCAACCCGAGAAGGACACGGCCTGCGACACGGCACCCGACACGCCCGTGTCGTAAGTGACACGCCCGTGTCAGGGCCCGTGTCATGGACCGTGTGCCTGACTCAGAATACTGCCCAAAGTGACACGCCCTGGGACACGCCCGTGTCCCAGGCCGTGTGCCTCAACACGACGATCTCCGATCATCAAAACGTCGACCACATGACCCGTGGCCGAACACGCCTGTGTCACGCCCGTGACACACCCATGTCACTCCCGTAACACCTGCTCCAAAATTAAGACTGGGCTTAAAACATCACCCGTCCCTCTTTTGAGTTTCGGGGTGTTACAACTCTCTCCCCCTTAAAAGAATTTCGCCCACGAAATTTACTAAAGGAAAACCATAGGAACTTAAAACTTTTAACGGTACCTGAGCGGAATAACTCCGGGTACTCCTCCAGCATAGTTTGCTCCCTTTCCCAAGAGAGCTCCTCCCGACTGCAATTATCCCACCGGACCTTAACCATCCGGATCTCCTTGTTACAGAGCCTCTTGACCTCAGAGTCTGCAATACAAACGGGCTTGACCCTAGTCGTCAACCCTTCGTCCACCGGTACTTGATCCACTGCGATCACTAGCGAAGGCTCTTGCACCGCCTTCCGCAACACAAAGATATGGAACACATCGTGTAGCCCACTCAACTCCACCGATAGCTTCAAACGGTATGCGGCTTCGCCGACTCGCTCCAGAACCTCAAAAGGTCCAAGGTATCTTGGGCTCAGCTTCTTCAAGCGTCTCACCCGCGAAACCCCCTTGAACGGCTTCACTTTCAAGTATACCCAATCGCCTACCGCGAACTCCACGTTCCGGTGCTTGGCATTGTAATACTTTGCCTGCCTGTCCTGAGCGATCAACAAGCGCTCCCGAATGATCCGCACCAACGAGGTAGCACTCTCCACCTCCTGCTTCTTGTACAACCTTGCCTCACCCGTTTCTAACCAAGACAACGGCGTGCGATATTTTCTACCATATAGGGCCTCAAAGGGCGCCATTTGGATACTCGTCTGGTAGCTATTGTTGTACGCGAACTCCACCAAATACAGGTGGTCCTCCCAATGCTTCCCGAAGTCTAGAACACACATGCGGAGCATGTCCTCAATCGTTCTATTGACTCTCTCGGTCTGCCCATCCGTCTCCGGATGGAAGGCTGTGCTGAACTTTAACTTTGTCCCCAGCATCTGTTGTACCAACCTCCAATCATTGGACGTGAAACGCCCATCGCGATCACTCACAATGCTGCGAGGCACACCATGCAGTATAACTATATTGTCCACATATAGCTTCGCCAACTTATCCACCGAGTCGTCCTTCCTATGCGGAATGAAATGCGACACCTTAGTTAACCGATCTACGATCACCCAGATGGCGTCGTTCCCCTTCTGCGACCTTGGCAACCCATGCACAAAGTCCATAAATATGTTGTCGAACTTCCACCCCGGTATAGGCAAGGACTTCAGAAATCCTCCCGGCTTTTGGCACTCCGCCTTAACCAAGGCGCACGTTTGGCACTTAGCCACAAACAACGCTACGTCTTTCTTAAGCCCCGGCCACCAAAACAGCTTCTTGAGGTCACGGTACATCTTTGTGCTCCCTGGGTGGATTGAGTACTTGGTATGATGAGCCTCGTACATCAACTCCGCTCGTAGGTTACTCCCGCTTGGGACGCACAACCCATGATCCTTCCTTAACAACCCATCTTCCACTGAAAATTGGGAATTTGACCCATCCAACGCTGCCTCCATAAGCTCTTTCATGGAGTCATCTAACTCCAATGCCTGCCGAACTCGGTCAGCCAGGTCGTACTGGACTTCTGTCCAGTTCAATATTGCTTTGGCGCTCGTCTGCTTGTCAACGCAACAGATCTCAAGCTCCTCCAACTCCCGTATCAGCCGCTCATCATGCACCGACAACTAGTTGGCTTGGGCGGGAGCCCTGCGACTCAACGCATCAGCAACCGCATTGCCCTTCTCAGGTACATAATGAATCTTGAAGGTGTAGTCTCCCAGGAACTCCATCCACCTCCTCTGCCTCATGTTAAGATCCTTCTGATCCAACAGGTACTTCAGGCTCTTGTGATCGGTGTAAATATCGACCTTTACGCCGTATAGGTAGTGCCTACACAGCTTAAGTGCAAATATCACGGCCGCCAACTCCAAGTCGTGGACCGGATAGTTCCTTTCATGCACTTTCAGCTGACGCGATCCATAAGTTATCACGCTCCCATGCTGCAACAGCACACAGCCCAACCCACTACCCGAGGCGTCACTATAAACCTCGAAGCCCTCGGTCCCACTCGGCGAACTAAGCACTGGCGCCGTGGTCAACCGTCTCTTCAGCTCCTCAAAAGCTTGCACGCACTCCTGCGTCCACATGAATCTCTGATCTTTCCTTGTCAACTTCGTGAGAGATATCGCTATCTGCGAGAAGTTCTCTACGAAGCGCCTGTAAAATCCGGCAAGCCCGAGAAAACTACAGACTTCCGCGACAGAAGACAATGCAGGCCACTCTCGTATCGCAACGATCTTCGTCGAATCCACCGCTATACCTTCCCCACTAACAATGTGACCAAGGAACGCTACTGAGGGTAGCCAGAACTCGCACTTGGAGAATTTCGCATACAGCTCATTCCTCCTCAAAGTTTCCAACACCAGATGCAAGTGCTTGAAGTGATCTTCTTCGCACTGCGAGTACACCAATATATCGTCAATAAATACGATCACAAAGCGGTCCAGGAAATCTCGGAACGTCCTGTTCATCAAGTCCATAAACACTGATGGCGCATTCGTCAGTCCAAATGGCATGACTGTGAACTCGAAATGCCCATACCTTGTGCTAAACGCCGTCTTCGGGATATCACATTCCCTTATCCTCAACTGATAGTACCCCGACTTCAAGTCCAACTTAGAATATACCGACGATCCGACTAACTGATCAAACAGATCATCAATCCTCGGGATCGGGTACTTGTTCTTCTCCGTCAGCTTGTTCAACTCTCTGTAGTCGATACATATCCGCATACTACCATCCTTCTTCTTAACGAAGAGGACCGGTGCGCTCCAAGGCGACGAGCTTGGACGCACATAACCTTGTTCCATCAGCTCCTCTAGTTGAACTTTCAACTCTGTCATCTCCTTAGGCGCCAACCTATACGGAGCACGTGACACCGGTTTGGCCCCCGATACGAGCTCGATGGTGAAATCAATCTCCCGCTGCGGTGGGGCTCCGGGAAGACTATCCGGGAACACATCGGGGTATTCACAAACCACGGGGATGCTATCCAACGTGGACTTTGGCTCCACAGCCCCCACTATTGCGAAGAACAACTCTGCACCAGCCCGAACTGCCTTTACCACCTGAAGAGCAGACATCAGCGTCTTGCTCGACCCCTTGAGTCCCTCGAATGTTGTCCCCCGCCCAACACCCAGCTTGACCTCCTTCCGGTCGCAGTCAATCCAAGCTTTCTGCTCCGAAAGCCAATCCATCCCAAAGATAACGTCGAACTCTACTAGCGACAGCAATGACGCTAGCAAGTCGAACTCTTGGCTCCCAATGTGAACTTTTACAGCGCACACTCTGCCCACACGCATCGAGCACCCATTCGGTAGCAGCACATCCAACTTGTCCTTCACTATCGAAGAAGGGACTCCGATGCGCGATATAAAATTTTCGGACAAGAAGGAGTGTGAAGCTCCCGTATCGAACAGTGCCCGTGTCGGACTATCGTTAATCAAAACAAAGCCTATGCAAACCATATTAGGCTAACAAGCAATAAACAACAGTATCTAAGTTAACTTGCTATAAATTAACTCGTACCTGTCACCACATCCGCTTGTTTAATAGCCTCCTGCTGCCCCAAGTTGTAGACTCTAGGCTGAGTCGGAGCATAGTGGGACGCGGTTGACTCCACCGCCTTGCCCTTCTCTTCGTAAGTAGCTCCTTGTTTTCTCTCAGACTTTGGGCGTCCGCTCTAGCAATCGCGGGCAAAGTGCCCCATCTTTCCACACGTGAAACAAGTGTCTGGGGTTCGATTGGTAGTTGCCCCCGAGGCACCTGTAGAAGAAGCTGGACCTGACGTCCTAGCCTTCTTGTAGAATCTTCGATAGCCCGACTTCGACGTAGTCGGCGCTTTGAACTCCGATTTCTTCCCACCGGATTCCTTCTTAGCTTGCACATTTCTCATGTCCTTCTTCAAGGACCGGGCCGAGTTGACCAAGGTTAGGAAACCCTGCGCCATAGGCCCTGACAATAGCAACCTCAGCTCATCTCTTAACCCTTCATAGAAGCGGTTAGCCTTTCGCTCCTCGTCGGCAAAGGTAGCGCTAGCATATCTCCCCAACCGAGTAAACTCGTGGAGGTACTCGTCTACAGTGCTATCTCCTTGCACCAACTTTTGGAACTCGTTTTCCAATGCGATCCTCTGCGCTGAGGGGAGGTATCGAGCCATGAACAATCTTGCAAACTCTGCCATAGGAACTTCGGCCAACGGCCTTCCCCTCAACTGGTGTAGCTCTAGACCTTCCCACCATAACCTTGCATCCCCATCCAATAGGAACGTCGCTATTGTGGTATTCTGCCACTCTTCCGTTTCAGTAGCTGTCATCACCCTATTGACTCTTGAGAGCCAATCTTCAGCCTGGGTCGGGGTTCCCGTTCCCGAGAATACCGGTGGGTGGAAGCCCATCACATGCTTAAGCTGTCTCTCAGTTGCTCTCCGAGGCAACTCCGGATCCACCGCCACCTGCTCAACCCTTCTAGGCTCCGCCGCTTGGAGCGACACTTGCTCCTCCGCAGGAGCAGGCTGCTGCACCTGTCTTGCAGGTTGCGCATTAATCATCGCCATGACAGCTTCTGCCACCAACCTAATGGTCTCGGCAGACAGAGGTGTTGCAGGCGCTTCACTTGGCGCACTGCTTGCCTCAGAACCTGGCCGTTCTGACGGCCCAGCACCACTTCTGGTCACCTATAATCGTGCAAAACACCGATAAGCGACCAAATATTATTGCAAACAGCAATTATAGGAACACGCAGGTTCCTCAAACATGTGTATTTTCATTCCTAGGTGGACTTTCATGGGTTCTTTTCATGTTATAACGATGACGCACACATGTGCTCACCACCCCTTAAAGTGAATTCGCCCATGAATTCATTTAAGTTTGACCGAAACCAGTAGTCTGATACCAATTTGTAACACCCCTATCCGTCGCATAGCATATAACAGTAGGTCCGACCGGGGCCCGACGCCATATACTACGGACAGACCGGTTGGTTATGCGTTGAAACCATTCAACCAATTGCACGCCCTACACAACACCTAGCGGAAGCATTAAAGTTAAGTTGCACAATTAAGAACCCTGCCAAAAGTATGAATGTCCACTACAATAACACTCGCAGGAATGTTCCAATACACAGAAAATAGAAATGGCCTTAAGGCCTTACAAAGTTTGCTTGACATAAAAGTGTTTTCATACATCGGCTCGCAGGCCGGCCACACATGGTCACTATGAAACACTCAAAATTAGGCCTTTGAGGGCCGGCTCAGCAACTTGAGTTTTAGCCCGCTATTTTCCGCTCGGCTCTGCAGCACCTGCAAGCACAAACCACCGCCCGGTGACAAACAAAAGCAACGGTCAGCTATGCTGACCAAATTATAACGATCCCGCCCCCAAAATCGGGGCGGCGATGCTCTTTCCCTGCACTTTATTAGTATAAGCAATTTATTAGTGTAAACACACATCATCACAGGCGTAGGCTCGCACGGTCACACACCTCCTGCACACAGGGCACATTCACGGCGAACCGTCCAACGTCACGTCAATTCAAGCCATAGACGTTCCCATTCCACCACCGCCCCTTGGACGACCAAACATATGAGCATTTTGTCTTCGTGGCCTTGGTCACGACAATTTAAGCCATAGACCGCCGAAGACTCTCATCCATGCCAACGGTCCCACCGAATGACATAGGTCGGGTACGGTTCCGCCTGACCCGTGCTCATATCGCAACGGCAATTTAAGCCATATGCGCAGGTCAAGACTCACCGAGTCCCGTTTCCTCCACAACAATCACATAACCCGGTTATGTTCACGTTGGCTCCCCGACCATCGTGTTGGCAAAACTCGCTTTTGCCCAGTTTTCCGGGTGCACCTTGGAGTTAATCTCCAAGGCTCCCTGTTGCAATCTACCACGTAGAAAACCCGAAAAACGCCCAAACACCCGGAGTCTTCCCCGGTTCATATGCAATGCAACATCACCGATCCGACTCCACTTGTCCGGATAGGCTTCACACACAATGCCTATGTCCGTTTTCGCATACGGACTCTATACAAGGCGGACTTTACATATCTACCCCAAGGAACGCTCCAACTCTTCGCTCACTCGCGAGAGAGGGCTTCCTATGCAAAGGGAAAAGGGCTTCACATGCCCAAGGATGAGAAATCGTTACCCTTGCGTTCTTCCGCGGTGCCATGAAAAACTATGCGGTTAGAAAGCCCACCCAGGAGCAGCCCCCCACCGTCGGATCCAAAGCCAAGAAAATGAACGGCCACGATTAGGCCTCAAATTAGAAAATCTGGGCCGAACACGGGTTGCAACACGGCCATGTGTCTGGCCGTGTCACCCATTCGCCGTCTCGACCGCCTCAAAAACCAGCACACGACATTCGACACGGCCTCCGACACGCCCGTGTCACATGTGACACGCCCATGTCGAGACCCGTGTCACGCCCCCCGTGTGCAATCAGCCAGCTTTCCCATCCCGAGAAGGACACGGCCTGCGACACGGCACCCTACACGCCCGTGTCAGAGCCCGTGTCATGGCCCGTGTGCCTGACTCAGAAAACTGCCCAAAGTGACACGCCCGTGTCCCAGGCCGTGTGCCTCAACTCGACGATCTCCGATCATCAAAACGTCGACCACATGACCCGTGGCCGAACACGCCTGTGTCACGCCCGTGACACGCCTGTGTCACGCCCGTGACACGCCCGTGTCACGCCCGTGACACGCCCGTGTCACGCCCGTGACACGCCCGTGTCACGCCCGTGACACGCCCGTGTCACGCCCGTGACACGCCCGTGTCACGCCCGTGACACGCCCGTGTCACGCCCGTGACACGCCCGTGTCACGCCCGTGACACGCCCGTGTCACGCCCGTGACACGCCCGTGACACCTGCTCCAAAATTCAGACTGGGCTTAAAACATCACCCGTCCCTCTTTTAAGTTTCGGGGTGTTACACTCTGCCCACCGCACGACATGCGTGGATCTTGCTGCGTCTTATAGCTCGTCGGCGAGAAGGTCCTCAAGGTGAGCATTGTCTCGAGGCAAGATGCGCTCCTGAGCGATTACTGGCCATGCTACTTGTGCGACAGCTAGGTTTGGAGAATTGGAGATTCCTAGATCTCGTAGAAGAGTGAACACTTCTACCTGGAGCTCCCCCATTAGTCGAACACTTTCCTTAACAGAGGTTGTGGGCACGGTAGTGACGACACCTCCCAGAAGTGGAGCATTGCTTGCAGGCGAGTTAGCGGGGGCACGATTATCGCACTCTTCCGGAGTCGTAATGTTAGCTGTGTGCATGCTTCTCCTTGCCATTGCAGTTGGTCGGGGGGGCGGGGGGGGGGGGGGGAGGGGCTTGTTCCGGTCAAGCTCTTCTTCCAGAGTTAGATATTTGCTGCAGAGTTGAGAACGTTTTCCCACAGACAGTGTCAAACTGTTGCGGGTTGTCAGATTTTTCTCCGATCCGGAGTATCAGACAACCTTAGCTTCAAGTTGGATCGGGCATGCAAACAGTCAAAAGTAAACCAAGTAGTAATGACACAAAAGCTTTTTAGCGTGGAAAACCCGAAAATGGTGAAAATCCATGTGTTCGGATTTATAACGGACCAAAATTCACTCTCTTCCTTGAAGTTACAAGTGTTTGAGTTTCCTGGAAGGTAACAAACCACCTCTCTTCTTACAAGTTTTGAGTACAAAAAAAGGAAAAATGGCTAAGTCCACCTGGCAGGATCTGTGGGGTCAGTCATTCAAAAATGATAGTTCATAACCATCGCGTTCTTGGCCGCCGCGCCAAACGAAGCCTTAGTGTTTACTTATGCATAAAAATATTGAGATATTTGGAGATCATAAAATAGTAGATTTGATTCGTACATATTAGGGGTTTGAACCATATCAAATTGATTTAATATCACCCTATCGTAGATTTAATAAATTAAACAACTCTTTGAATATTTTGTCTATAATGATGAAATTTCGGCTTTCTGCACTTTTGTCATGAAGTTTTAGTAAAATTTTCAGTACATTTCGTGGTTAAATAAGGAGGTTGTTATTGTTGAGGTATATTTATTTAAGTGTTAATGGGCTCCTTAACGGGTCGGTTAGGATCCGATAGGCATCCAAACCCGTAGTCTGGGATTTAGGGTTTTGCCTGTAAATACCCCTGCTGGGGCAACGGGTAGGCCATTCCAAATTTGATGGTCACGCGGATGCTTCGAGCACTCTAACATTCTCGAAGCAGTTTTCATTTGCCCTAGATGTGCTCCCGCTGCTCTCCCATGACCTAACTCTCGTTCTCGATTTCTCCATCGCCTTTTTCTCTAGATTGCGTCGCCACCGCTCCTGTGCGAGGAGAAGCCCGCCGTATTCCATCGGGAAGTAGATCGGAGCCTTCGCCGCTCTTCTTTTCGTTCCTGGACGGTCGCCGATCGCGAAGAAGGAAAAGCCCTATTCTCCCGTCCCGCAGGATCTGGAAGCCGTCGCCTGAAAGGAGAGAGGAAAACTTCCTGTCTTTGTGTCGATCGGAGAAGGAGGACCATGTTGCCAGATCGCTGCCGCTGCCGATCTAGGGCTCGCGGAGTCGCGGTTTCTTCCTGATCTAGGGCCGCTACCGCCGTTTCCAATTGAGATCCAGATCGGGAAAAATAAGGAAACTTTCCTGCGCGCGTCGCTCTTGATCCTTCTCATCGCCGATCTCTTCTCTTCTGTCTTCTGCGACAAGAGACCGGGATTTGCCAGCATTGTCTGGATCTGCAGGAGATATCATAGCCCGTTGTTTCTCTCTTGAGTGCCGTTAGAGAAGAGGATTGATAGCGCCGCCGACTGCCTTTGTGCAATCAGAGGAGTAGATTTGCACTGATTCTGTGTGTAGTCGCTAAGATCCGAGGGATTGATCTGCATCCTTTTTGGTTTCAATTTTTTCCTTTAGTGAAGGATGTCTTCACTCTTCAGTGCTGTCTGGGTACACATAGTTGATTTCTATTTTTTGGATCCAAATTGGTGGATTGAGGTGTGCCTATGTGGAGACTGTGCAATTTGGGTTTTTGTTTGCTACTTGTCGTTGTGATTTTAAGGAGCAAACTTACTTGGATTGGATCTGAAGAACTCATCATCTCCGCAGCTCAGGTGATCTCTTTCTAGTTTTTCTACGTGTGATTTAGTTTGCTAGTGGAATTCTTTTGTTCGGAAAGAGACACGCACTATGTCGAAATGGAACTCTCCCGTACCGATGATCAAGCTGGAGAAATTCTCCAATGCCGAGTTCAGTGTCTGGAAGCGCAACACTCAGTTCGGCATGAAGTACCTGAACATCTTCTACACAGTGCAAACTGTTTTTGAAGACTTCAAAGGAAGCGAAGATGAAGATCAATGGGTCAACGACGAGGACTTTTGCAGAGACTACATCCTGAATTGTCTCTCCAATAGGCTTGTAGAGACGTACGACAAAGGGCCAAGGAGATCTGGGAAGCCTTAGAGGAGCAATTCAAGGAGGAGGAGAACATGTCCAAGACACACCTGGTGGACAAGTTTATGGCATTCACCTTCACTAAGGAAAGGGAAATCCTGCCATAGGTTGCTGAGTTAGAAAATCTGGTGGACAAGCTCAACAGTGAGAACATCCCTCTACCAGATGGATTTGTTGTAGAGGCGATTATTTTCAAATTGTCCACGGCCTGGTATTCCTTCAAGACTGAGATGTATCGGAAGAAGACACAGGTGAGTCTTAAAGACCTCAAGCGCTTCATCTGTATTGAGGATGAGAACCGGACAAGGCACGCTATAAAGACGATCAGCAAGCAGTCCTCTACTGCTAACATGATCACGCATCCTAAGCGGAAGCCTAAGCCTGAAAAGACTCGCACACCGACCAGTGCACCCGCAGTTGATGCCACCAGCAAACAAATAAAGAAGAAGTTCAAAGTCAAGTGCTACAACTACAATAAGTGGGTTCACTGTGCTTCCGAGTGCCGGCAGCCCAAATGGGGCGAATCCAGCACACCAAGGACTGATAATCAAGCAAACATGGTTTATCAGACTGTGCCTACCGACTTTGTTGTCATGGTCGGTAATGGGACGACCAGTTCAGAGTGGTGGCTCGACTCAGGTGCTACCTGCCACGCCTACAATAATCTAAAGCTTCTAGAGGATGCAAAAGAGGTGAAAGAGACTGTCATTGTTGCGAATGGAGCTGTAGCTGACGTGCTGAAGGTCGGCAACGCTACCCTGACTCTCTCCTCAGATAAGACTCTAACTTTGAAAAATGTTAAATTTATACCGACATTAGCTGCTAATTTAATTTCGATTAGTCTGTTGTGCGATGCGGGCATGTCTTTTAATATTAGTGGTGGTCGGGTAACCCTAATTGTTCATTCACATTACTTTGGTTGCGCATATGTCGTTAACGGGATGTATAGGCTGAGTCTAACACACGAAGTAGTAAATCAGGTTAGCTCAAATCTGATAGATTCTAAGACTTTATATGCAAGACTAGGACACGTCAATTATAGCAAACTACTCCTGCTAGCTAGAACTCACAACATACCCCTCGACACAAAAACCAAATTTGAAAAATGTGAAATTTGTGCTCAAACTAAGATAACTAGAACACCTTTTAGTCAGGTTTCTAGGAGCACATAATTGGTAGAGTTGATAAACTCCGATATTTGTGACTACAAAAATTTTGTCACACGTAGAGGTCGGAAGTATTAGATAACTTTTATCGACGACTACTTTAGATTCAGTCACATTTATCTTCTTAAAACCAAAGATGAAGCCTTCGAAAAATTTCGTATATTCAAAAATAGGGTTGAAAATCAACTTGACATGAAAATAAAAAGACTAAGAAGTAATAGAGGAGGAGAATGTGTCTCGGTGGAGTTCAGAGATTTCCTTGCCAGCAATGACATAATCCCTGAAACCACCGCTCCATATTCCCCACAATCCAACGACATCGCTGAAAGAAAAAATAGAACTTTAACAGAAATGTTGAATTCTACGTTGCTGACTGCTGGCATGCCTGCGGCCTATTGGGGTGAAGCCTTCCTCATGTCAAATCACATTCTTAATAAAGTTCCTCATGCAAAGTTAACTAAAACACCCTACGAGCTTTGGTTTAAGAGGCCTCCTAGATTTGACAATCTTAAGACCTGGGGTTGTATCGCTTATGTTAGGATACCGGACACTAGAAGATCTAAGATTGGACCCAAGACAAATACACTACTAGAAAATGGCTTTTAGGCACGGTTTTTTTTGCCACGGGGAAAAACCGTGGCTAATACTGAAGTATTAGCCACGGTTCCTATTCCGTGGCTAATAAGCTAGTATTAGCCACTGATGACTAATCCGTGGCAAATAACCTGACTTTTTGCAACGGTTTGCCTGTTTCGTGACTAATAATCTAGTATTAGCCACGGAAGCCTAATCCGTGACAAAAGGTCTGGGTTTTTTTAGTCCCACGCTGCTAATAAAAAGATGGATTTGAGGTTTATATAGGTCATTCAAAATTATTATTTGAAATGAAATTGGCGTGGCGGCAGCGGTGGCGGGGCGTCGGCGTCCGGGCGGCGGCCGGTTGGCGGCCTGCCGGCCGGTGGCGGCGGCGGAGGGCGGCCAAATATTTTTTATGTTAGGTTTATTACAGGTCCTTTAGCCACGGCAATTGAACCGTGGCAAATGAGGAACTTTTAGCCACGACAATTGAACCGTGGCTAATAACTTATTAGCCACGGATTCGGCGTGACTAATACTATTAGCCACGCTCGCATTGCCCACGCCCATTTGTCGTGGGTAGGCCGTGGCTAATAGTTATTAGCCACGGTTTTGGAATTTTAGCCACGGAAATCTGTCGTGGCTAAAAGTCTGTTTTTTAGTAGTGATACCTGCGTCTACCTAGGATGTGCAGATGATAGTATTGTAGACAGATTTCTGGTTCTATCCACTAATACTGTAATAGAATCAAGAGACGTTGTCTTCTTTGAGGATAAGTTCCTTAAAGATAAGAACCTAACACTGCCAGGTCTGCCAACCACTAGTACTGAGCAAGGACAACGTAACTCTGATATAAAGCCTGTAGACACGAGTGGTTTAGATACTAGAAGGCTCTCTAGTAGAGAGAAAATGCCTAAAAGCTTCGGTACAGATTTCGTGACTTACCAAGTTGAAGCTGATCCATCCACTTATAAGGAAATGATGCGATCTAGAGACTCTCTATTATGGAAAGAAGCCATAGACGAAGAGATGAACTCTCTCATGCAGAACAACACATGGACTTAGGTTGATTTGCCCAAAGGGGATAAAACCATTAGCAATAAGTGGGTTCTGAGTAAGAAGCTAAATCCTGATGGGAGTATCGCAAAATACAAAGCTCGTCTAATTGCCAAAGGCTTCACTCAAGTGAGTGGTGTAGACTACTTTGATATATACTCACTTGTATGTCACTATGCGACAATTAGGATTCTTCTCGCACTAGCATCTATTGAACACTACACTGTTCATCAGATGGATGTCAAGACTGCATTTCTTAATGGAGATCTGACTGAGGAGATCTACATGCACCAGCCTGAAGGGTTTGTCATAGAAGGTCTAGAAAATAAGGTCTGTAAGTTGATTAAGTCACTATACGGATTGAAACAAACACATAAAATGTGGCATGAAAAATTTGGCACCTGTGTAATAGGCTCGCGTTTCAAATCCAGTCTATCAGATAAATATATGTACGTAAGAAAAAGTGCAAATAAAGTAGTCATCATATGCTTGTACGTTGATGACATGTTAATTCTGGGCACTGATCAGTCTGAGGTGAAAGACGTGAAAGTTGCTTTGATGGCACAATTTAGCTTGAAAGACTTAGGTGAGGTGAAAATCATCCTATAAATGAAAGTGAACTTCACAAAAAAGAGTATTATCCTGAGTCAGAGTCACTACATTAGGAATCTATTGGAAAAATGACGTTATGATAAAAGCAAAAAGGCTGAGACTCCATATGATTATAATAGTAGACTAAAACCGAATGAAGGTTCAGCTATTAGATAGTTGGAATATTCCAAACTCATAGCTTTTACGGTCGGCATGTTGAGTAGATTCACCAGTAACCCTAGGAAGGACCACTGGGACGCCTTAGACAGGCTAATGAGATACTTAAAGTATACTGAGAAGTATGCTTTATATTACAGTGGGCATCCTCCAGTGCTTGAAGGGTATTCCGACGCATCTTGGTGCTCGGAAATACCTGATTGTCGATCCACTAGTGGTTTTGTGCTTACACTAGGAGGAGCTGCAGTAGCTTGGAAGTGTAAGAGGCAAACGTGCATTGCACTATCTTCTATGGAATCAGAACTCTATGCTCTCGCTTCAGCTAGAGAAGAAGCAGAGTGGATAAGAGATCTGATATTGGACATTCCAATGACGAGTCTAAAAATGAACTCTATTTCGATTTATTGTGATAATCAAGCCACAAAGACCATTGCTACAAATACATTGTTCAATGAAAAGCGAAGACAACTAAGGATGAAACAGGTCTGGTTGACCTATCTCACCAGTCAGGGGATAATCTCCCTATTGGACGTGAGATCAAAAGATAATGTAGCAGATGTTCTTACTAAGGGTTTATGTAAGGTTCTCACATCTAAAACATTGGGAGAGATGAGATTAACGTCCATTTAGGAGGACTTAATACTTAGCTTATGTTTTAAATTTAAGAATCATTGTCTGCTTACATTCAAGCATCTACGTTGAGCACACTAAAGTATTTCAGATGTTATCTGAGGAAAGCTAGATGTGAGATAGTTGTCAGTCATTCCAAACTTGATGACTTACGTAATTATTCTTTGTCAAAGGATGAATTGGGTATCATTCCAAAAAGGAATACTGAGGTTGCTGATATGTACCATGATATTATGATTATTAGTTATATTATTCCAAACTTGATGATATAATAGTCGCAGCTTGTTGTATCATTTCAAACTTGATGATATAGCACAATTGTGGAACGTTAATAATAATCTTATTAATCGAAAGAACATGACTTGATTCTATGAAATCAATTAATCTAATTTTGTGTAAATTAGATAGAGATGCTGATTTGGGATTCTTTCCTCCCAGTTAGAGTATTAAGTTCACCCGCTGTTAGAACTAATCACTTTATTTCTGCAAATGTTTAAATTCATAGAGATTTTTCTCGTGACATTTTTGTTGTAATTGTTTGCAGGCAAAATGGAGATTGGAGGAGAGACAGTTGATTTTGACCCAGATGATGATGATCTGATATTCGCCTAGATCAATTATCAGTTTGAGTTTTCCAGTTTCTTGTTTTATTTCATGTTTGGAACATTTAGGTTGAGTTTAACATTTTGTTATCTAAAACTCATATTTATATTTCTGAAAAAACTGTTTTGTTTGGTCATTATTAACTATTGGATAAGTAACTCATTTTCTTATGATAATACTTATATACAATATAGGAGGAGATTGTTGAGGTATATTTATTTATGTGTTAATGGGCTCGTTAACGGGTCGGTTAGGATCTGATAGGCATCCAAACCCGTAGTCGGGGATTTAAGGTTTCGCCTATAAATACCACTGCTGGGGGCAACGGGTAGGTCATTCCAAATTTGATGGTCACGCGGATGCTTCGATCACTCTAACAATTAGCAAATTTGTTTTGACTTCTCGCAAACATTATTTTTAACAAACCTTCGTATTTGAAAATATTTATTTGAAAACCTTTTTACTACTACCAAATCATTATCAAACATTTAAAAAAATTAATTTTCTTAAACATGCATTCATTTAAAATAACCAAATACAAATGTTAATGATGGGTTACACCACTATTTATAAGGGGGATTTCCCCATGATTTTTTCCCAAAAATAGGAGATCATGGGGTTGACTAGTCAACCCCACCTCCCATGAACTCCCCATAATGAGGAAAACATGGAGGGAGGGCCCACTACCTCTCTCTCAACCAGAAAACCGCCCCCCTTAGGGGGAAACCGCCGCCACCAAGCCAAGCAGCCGCCGCCGTCGGATTGATCGTCGGCCAAGTCGCCGACGCCACCGGATTGGCTGCCGGATTGGTCGCCGACCAGGCCGCCGCGGCCAGCCAGGTCGCCGCGGCAAGGGCGCCCGCGGACGCGAGCCAGGCCGTCGCGCCCGACCAAGCCGTTGCGGCCTGCCGGTCTGCCGCGGCAGGCTAGACGCCGATCGGCCAGGTCGCAGCTGCCGGCCAGACCGCCGGCCTAGCCGCCAGCTGGGCCACGGCCGCCGGCCAGGCCGCCGCCAGCCAGGCCGCCGCCAGCCTAACCGCCGCCTGGCCACCGGCCGGCCACCGCCATCGCCCGGCCGCCCCACTACCGTCGATGGCTTGCCCGCCGTCTGATCGTGGTGGGCTCTCCTCGCCGTCTGATCTGGTGGGTAACCACCCACTAAGTTAGTGGTGGGGCGCGCCATAATCCTCTCCAGGAGGCTATAAAAGGAGTCTCAGGGCCTCCTCATAATTCACTTTTTGGCTCTCCGTCGTCTTCTTCCTCATGCGATAGCTCTGCCGGACTCCTCCCTCGGATCATCCTCCAGCCACCTCGAGCCACCAGTGTGCCGCCCGCAGGAAAACACCTAAGTCCCGGAACAATCGAGAGAAGGAGGAAGACGACCACTGTAAGCGGACAAGCGCCGAGACTGCGCTCTAAACTTCAAAGCAGCAGAACCACTTCTCGGATTCCAGCGTCCCAGTCTCTCCCGCGGCGCAGCCTATTTCCCGCTGGGAACTGAAGTCTCTCTCTCACCCCCCAAGTTGTAACGGGGAGCGGTCTGTCGCCCCCGATTCTCCGAACGCATTGTAACCGCCAACAACTAGTGGACTTTAACCGGCACAGAATCGGTCGCGTGGTTTTTTACTCGGTTGAGGGATTTTTCCACGTCATCACATCTTGTGTCAACCTTCTATTTTTATTGACTGTGTGCGCGCTCGACCGCTCCGTAAGCTGCACTCCAAATTTCAAATGCATTCATTCAACTACAAATGATTCAAAAGGCCGCAAAATTTTGTTTACTGCATCTAAATTTCGTTCATATTCCACAAAAAACCATCACGTGCCTCAAAATTTGTAATTCAAAATCTACAAAAAAAAAACATTTAGCAAACCATTAGTAATGCATCTCCAACATAAACATTTTTTTTACAATTTGCTTTATAGTTGAAGCTCACCAAAATACAAAAGTCAAGAAGTGGACACTGCTTGCCTAAACTTCTACAACTTCAATCCAAGCCCACCTCAACATCTGTGTTCACAATTTATTTGGTCATTGCATCTAGACATATAATTAAAAGAATAAGCAGAAGCATAAAGGGGGTGCAATGAATCAAAAACATAAAATCTCAAGGAAGTAATAGAAAAATCCAGAAATTTGACTGAATGGATAACAAAGAAAGAAGATTGAGAGAAAATGGGAAGAGAAAGTGAGAGCAAGAACAGATTAATATAGTTTTAGCTGTATTGTGCACGAGAGAGGGAAGAAAAATGGGACCTTGGAGTAGCAGATTCGGTGAGGGCCGGTTTGTTCAGTCTGCCGCCGCCTGCAAATGGGAGTAAATGAAGGGACCGGAGTGGCCGGAGTTGGAGTCGCCGGAGTGGGCGGAGACTGAATGGAGTCGTCGGAGTCCGCAATCTTGGAATAGGAAACCGGAGCACGGAAGAAAGCCGTGAATAGCGAATTGAATGAGAGTAAATGAAGGGGCGACTAGGTTTAGTCGTGGGTTTGCTAGTATGTACGTAGTACAAATATGCTTTTTAAAATAATGGAAAAAATGAATTTTGAGGGGATTTTTTGGTTTTCTAGCGGGCAAATGAAATTTGCTAGTAACAACACCCTTAAATAAATGAAGCTATATGAGCATATGACATCACCTTGCTCTAAAACCGTTTCTTAATCCAGTTTATTTTGGCGCTCTATAACCTATATAAGCCTTACAAGAATGTTTAATGTAATGATGAAGGAGAGAAAAAAACTTTTTGATGGTTATAAATGTCCACATGTTTTTGTTTTGCAATGTAAACTCCATTTCTATGCTAAAAAAGGGCAGCCCAGTGCACAAAGACATCCCCGTACAGCGAGGGCCCAAGGAAAGGTCCCACCACAAGGGTGAAATGTAAGAAAAAATTACCATGTATTTTTGCAAGAGGTCACTTTTGGGACTCAAACCCGTACAACACATTCAATCGGTAAGTCTATTCTTCATAAATTCCATTTCTATGCTAGCATATATAATTTCACTAATATATTAATTAACTAATTTTTTATATACAAATTACAATTATAAAATCTATATCATCAATATAACAATTACTATTTATTTTAGGTCATAAATATTAGTCTTTGGGATATGGTAGATGAGCTTAGGTTAAAACATTTATAAGGTTGGTAGAATTTTGTTGTTTATGATGATTTTGTATTGAAATTCATAAAACAATAATTTTAAATTAACAAAAAAAGCTCTACAATAATATTAATTAATCATATATAGTAACACATTTATAAACATACTAGTGTTCTACACGCGGTTATGTTATGTCATGAAGGATATTTCATTACACTATATTTTGCATTTAAATGTGGGTTATGGTAACAATTTGTGCACAAATTAGTTAGCAAACTAGCATATTAATGTATTGATCAATGACTACAAAATTACCTCAAATTAAATCATAAATTAGATTGTTAGTTTGACACGAATATCTCAAATAAGCGGCATGGGCGGATTGCTAAGCTTGCGAGCTTGCAAGGTCGAGAGGACGAGTGGCACGAATGTACATGGTGCTATGGATGATACATAATATATGCTGAGTAAATAGTGTGGATACATGCTATGCTAAGCATTGTCCAAAAATTAAACATGACTGCCTTGAAATTTCATCAGATTTAAATGCTACATTTTTTCATTACATTATGACTATGTAAAACTTAACCACATCCACCTCCCAAGCAAGCATATTAACAAAACCTACTTCACAAGCCGACAAGCAAACCCTAAATTTCCACGACAAATTTTTATCGCAAGTGGCCCTCCATCGTCATCATCTATCATGCTTTAAGATTAGTGCATGTGATATGATGGATGGCTAAGGAGGCCCGGGGAATTCCTTGTAGAAATTTATTCAAACTTTTAGCCATGTAGAACGGAAAATGTGTAAACATTTAACAAAATACACACAAACTTGCGACAAATTTATAGATTTGAATGCACCTCGTCTTATCATGTGTCTTAAATTTTCAAATCATATTCTAACTGTAGAACTTGTATGTCTTCGCTTGAAGAATGATCTGCCTTAAACCGCCAATTGGTGACAAAATCATCAGCATAAGCCCGAGTAAAATGCAGATCTAAACATAAGATCAAAAAATGTAAAATATTTGAGGATTATGATTTTGAAAGCAAAAAAAAGTATGATTAAATGTAAATAATAATGAAGAAATCATACCCAATTGGTTATCCATGATAAACTAAACCTTTTAGGCTTGTAGATAGCAAGCCACATGATACAAGGAAGCTGCATCACAGAAAAATTTGTAATGAATAAGAAAACATGGAAAGATATGATCACAGATTATTCAAGGGATTCACAGTCTTACAAAGTATGTTGTCGGCGCAAATGCGAAGCCTCCGAAAAAGCCGAGGAGAGCACCGAAGAATGGGAATGTTATAGCGACGAACATGGTTATACCTGCAACGAAAGATGAATAATGTGCAGAATTGAACAACGACGTAAGTATTGTCAAATTCAGAAACAAAATGTTTGAGAGCGCAGTGTCATTACCAACATAACTACTTCGAGCAATCAAGCGAAGAGGGAGGCCAGGAGGGAAGTTGAGATTCTTCACGAGCACGGTTTCAATCATGTCAAACACCGGCATGGCATAAATCTACTTAAAAACATTATGTCATGATTACATAAAAGTAAGAAAAATATTAGGAAGCAGAAATAGAAGGGGAGCCGAATTTAGTTGCGTCTCAAATGTAGAATAATTTATTAAATGTGGGACTAAACAAACACCCCGCTTGCCATAAATTAGGAAAAATATTGTGTTTTGATGTAAACCGGCACCTGATAGCTTCCAATGACGTGGATGACGACAAACATGTTAGCCATGGCGATCAACCAACGCGGTTTCTGCAGACTGATGAGAATGTTATCCTCGACCGTGTTGCCGAATGCCCAGTAGCCAATGATTGCTACAGGAAAGTAGCAGAGGGCGACGACGATGTAAGCGACGACGACCCCCTTCCACATTGGCTTCTTCGAGGGATTTTTAGGAGTGGAAGGGATGGTCGCCTGGATCTCAAGGACGACATTGTGTCCGGCGTAGGCGAAGGCAACGTCTCCCAGGGCGCTCAAGAAGTTAAACACCGTGCCTGAAGTGCTGTGCGCCCTATAGCCATACTCTATTCCTTCTTGTTTCCCCTTATGCGCAGATGCTCCCCATGCAATGGTAGAGTAGCTGGTAACAAAAAAGTGATCATATGAATTCAGTTGATAACTTCTCAAAAAGTAATGAGGGTTGATAACTTCTCAAAAAGTAATTATTTAGGGCTAAAGTTTTTTTTAATTAGATTCAAATTGAATGATATAAACGAGCCTATGCCTGTCTCATGCCTAGATGAAAAATAATGAGGGTTGATAACTTCTCAAAAAGTAATTATTTAGGTTCATGTATATAATCATTTGTCTATTATATTTGATAAAAATGAGTTAAAATCTTTTAAATGCGAGTAATTTTAGATTTTGTTTAAGTTTTGGTATTATTGTCATTTCATTATGTTTTTATTGTAGAAAGTTTGAAAAATTCAACACGAAGAATATTAGCTAAAGTTTTTTGAAGCTAGGAAGAAATGTTGTAATAAGCGTTGTGTTTGGTAGATGATTAGTATAAAATTTAGTCATTTTTATAAATATGGATCATTTGAAAAATTTAGCAGACACAACTACATGATTTTAATATTTGAATTTGCATTTAAAACAAGCACATTAAATAAAGAAGATACAGACAAAATGATCAAAATCATCACCTTTTTATATAGAATTTCTTCATTTTTGACACTAAAAATAAGTTCTTTCAAAATTGTTATTAGACTAATTACCCGAACATAATGCATGATTGCGGTTCTTATATTAGCGCATGTCACGAAAACGAATGGAAAAGGCAACGTGTGACAGTTTTCCAAGAGCCAATGTTTAATTAGAACTTCATGATGCTCATGCTTGAAGAATAAATCTAGTGATTATATTGGAGAAAAATATTATGGTGTTAAATTTAGGGCGATGTTATTAGCAGTCCTACGACGGGTGTTCGCAGTCCTAAAAACACATAAAAAATAGCTAGTCACAGGCCTAAAAATACTTAAATTCATTGGAAAGAGAATATGAATGGACCGCGTTTAGTCGATATAGAACTGTTTATAACATTGCCCTAATTTTAATATACATAATAATCATCTAATCAATGATTAATTACGATATTTACTGTGATGATACATAATGTAAATTGATATTTACCTTAAGGACATGACGGCGGCGGCAAGGGATATGCCGGATATGGAATTGAAGTTGGGGAGTTGCGACAGCACGAAATGAACGGATGCGAAAATCATTATAAAATAGGTGAGCTTAATGTTCTTGCAGTCGAGGCAGACGGTGTCGTGAAATTTCTTGAGGGATTTTCCCCCGGTGACCATATACACGATGCACACTCCGACTTCGCATATAAGTTGCTGAGGCACCACAATGTACAGACCCAACCGCTCGCCGAAAGCGTGCTGACCGAGCTCGTGGTACCGATCGAACCGCTTCCCCGGAACCATCTCGTGCATCTCGACCATCTGCCAGAGCGTGTACAGTGTGATGACCCACGACAAAATCAGTATCGCTACCCCGGGGCCCCTGTCAATCAATAGCGACCAATGTAAATGTCGCGCATTTTTATACAAATTAAAATGTCATCTACTTTAATTGATTTGTGCTCACCACCCTAGCTCTGATAAGGCATATGGCAAGCTGAGCACACCAGCCCCAACCATGGCTGTGACATTGTGGAAGGCAGAGTACCACCATTTTGCATTTCTAGATCCTGTGATGGGGAGCCAGTCATCAATGGCCTTTTGCTTCTCACTCTGCAAACAAAATTAAATTTCTTGTTAATATTTCATTGAATTTCAATTTCATTAACATTAATGAGAGAAATTATTACATGCATTTTGAATTGGACTCATGGAAGGAGTGGATGGATTGAAATGATGTTTGAAAATATTTTAAGTCTCGGTTTGAGAGAACTTATTTTCACCGGTCAAACGGTTACGATCGTTATGAGCTGGACCTTAATTAAGGTCCGATCCGGTTCATGCGGCCGTAGCCGTTTGAACGGTGAAAATAAATCACCCCAAACGGAGTCTAAATTTTGATGACATTTCTCATGTCCATAGTCAAATTATTTTGGAATCGAGAGGAAAAGTCTGTAAAAGGTCAATACTCCGAGTGGCAGTACTCCTGTCATGATATTGCCCTGATGTGACAGCGCTCCCGCCGCTCGCAAATCCTCGACGCTATACTCCGCTCGTCACTCATTTTTTCTTGTTCATGGAAATTTATGAGCGGCGAAAAAAACATATTTTTTATTGTAGGTAAAAAATTTTGCCTATATGAGATCACATATTTTAAAATTAAAAAATACATAATTAATGAGATTCAAATTTTTGTAATTGATGGGGTTTCCCCCTAAGAGTTGTTCAATCAAGCCCGATGACCGCCCTGCCCCGACCAGCACAACCGCCAAGGGAGCAAACAAACCACCGTGCACAAGACCCGTGCTGGGAAATCCTCCCGCACGAGCGGGAATGATCCCTCGCTGCGCGCGCGGGATTAATCATCCCGCACTGCGCGCGGGATTAATCGTTCCGCGCTGCGCACGGGGGATAAATCGTCCCGCGCTTTTCGTGCCGGATAAATGGTCCCGCGCTGCGCGCGGGATTAAACATCCCGCGCATACGCGGCATGCACGTTCTCCCTCCCCATCAGGGAGATGTGGCGGCTAACCGCCACCCCTCCCCCAAATAGGAGTGGTGCGGCTGTCGCCGGAGGGGGACACCGGCCAAGGAACAGCCGCGTGACCCCCTCCCTTCCGCAGATGCCGCCATCGTCGCTCGTTCTCCCGCGGCCGCCGCCACCGCCGTCTTCAAACGCCGCGGCCGTCGCCGCCATTATTTCTAGACTTCACGGCCGCCGCCACCGTCGTCTCTCAACGTCGCGGCCGCCGCCGCCGTCGTCTCTCAACGTCGCGGCCGCCGCCGCCGTCGTCTCTCAACGTCGCGGCCGCCGCCGCCGTCGTCTCTCAACGTCGCGGCCGCCGCCGCCGTCGTCTCTCAACGTCGCGGCCGCCGCCGTCGTCGTCTCACAACGTCGCGGCCGCCGCCGTCGTTATTTCTAGAGTTCACGGCCGCCGCCGCTGTCGTTATTTCAAGACTTCACGGCCGCCGCCGCTGTCGTCTCCCAACGTCGTTGCCGCCGTCGTCGTTATTTCTAGACTCCACGACCGCCGCCTCCGTCGTTCGTTTCTCCCGCGGCCGCCGTCGTCCGTTTCTCCCGCGATCGTCGCCGTCGTCCTCTCCCAACGTCGCGGCCGCCGCCGCTGTTATTTCCCGACTCCACGACTGTCGCCGCCATCGTCCGTTTCTCCCGCGGCCGCCGTCGTCCGTTTCTCCCGCGGCCACCGCCGCCGTCGTCTCCCAACGTCGCGGCCGCGGCCGCCGTTATTTCCCGACTGCGCGGCCGCCGCCGCCATCGCTCATTTCTCCAGGGCCGCCGCCGCCGTCACTGCTTTCTTTTTTGGACGTCGCCACCGTCGGCCGCTCCCCACTTTCCGCCGCCGGCATGGCCGTCGCCCGCTCTCCCGGCCGTTGGCGGCGACCTCTCTCCTCGCCGGCATGTTCGCCGGCAAGTTTGTCGGCCGTTCGAGGGAGCCCGTCTCCACTGTCCGATCCCGCTCTCGCGATCGCCACATCGATTATGTGGGTAACCACCCACATAATCGTCCGCATGATCTCCCGTAATGGAGATAATGCGTTGTCAAAAATAGAACGTTCTGCATATAACGAGATTAATATGCATATCGAGCCATAATTCCACAAAATATTATAAAAATAATTATAATATTTAGGTCTATTAATAGCAATCATGGTGGTTATGGGTTGCGGATAACCGCGTAACCTCCATAACCACCCATGAAGCCTATAAATAAGGCCCCAGACCCCCCTTTAATGAGGCTCCCCTTCTCTGAATGGGAAAATCCTCCTATGGATTTTCTCTCTCCTCCCTCCTTCGTCTCCTTCATCTCCTTCCCCCATTCGAAGATCTTCATCTTCTTCGTCCGAGAAATCCTCCTACGGATTTTACCTCTCTTCCACCTCTTCCTTGCGCGCTCCCGAGCGCATCCTCTTCCTTGGGCGCTCCCGCGAGCACCGCCTTCATTGCGCGCTCCCGCGAGCACCGCCTTCATTGCGCGCACCCGCGCACGTCGCCTCCTTGCGCGCTACCGCGCGCATCCTCTTCCTTGCGCAATCCTACGGGCATTGCCTTTTTGCACGCTCCTGCGCACATCCTCTTCATTGCGCGCACCCGTGCGTGTTGCCTCCTTGCGCGCTCCCGCGCACGTCCTCTTCATTGCGCACCCCCGCGCGCGTTGTCTCCTGTCGCGCTCCCGCGTGCGTCCTCTTCATTGCGTGCTCATGCGCACGTTGCCTCCTTGCGCGCTCCCGCACGCGTTCTCTTCATTGCACGCTCCCGCGCATTTTTCACCTCTTTCCGGGGTTTTCCACGTCAAAAAAATTACCTTGCCAATATTGCATTTTCATTGACTGTATGCGCACTCGACCGTTCCGAGAGCTAAGACGGTCTAAGAATTCCCTCCTGACCGGGACGTCGAGTTAGTCCACAACAATAATAAAGAGGGGTAAAGTCAGAAAATCGAATGTTTAACCAATTTAATGATTTTTTTCTTTTTAATCGATAATATAGATACAAAAAAGTATGAGTAGTCGATGCGATTGCACTGTGTAACACCCGAAGCCCTCCAAATTATTTTAAGTTGTTGTATCTGAAAGGGAGTGGGACTGCCAATAAAGAAAAGCCATCAAAACAGTGAACTGCCTCCCCTGCCTCTCCGGATCCGCCTCTCAGCTTAAATTTTATTACTATTATTTTGCACTATTGCCGACAGCGGGGCCGCCGGCGGGCGCCGGGCAGGCCGCTTGCAACTTCGCCTGCGGGGGCGTAGGCAAAAAAAAATCAGGTCGTGTGCAAGCGTCCAAATTTACGGGTGAGGGAGAAAGGGTGGCCCTGGCCGCTCGCCGCCGGACAACACCCGACGGATTCAACGGGGACCGGAGAATCTGCCAGCAGCATTGGGAAGGCAGCTGGTAGCTCTGCTGGCGGCGGCCGAGCCTAGCCGTCCTCTAGGTTAATTTATTTATTTATTTTTAAAAATTTTAACGAAAAAAGTAAACAAAAATATAAGGTTAAACTTTATAAATTTTAAAATATTTTTTTCCTAAAAAGGTTAAAAATAAAAGAAAAGTAATTACAAAAAAAAACACAATAATTTTAAATAACATTGGGGTCGGGGGAATCCCGGAGGGGGTGGGCGTGTGGACGAAGTCCAACACAGACAGGTCAAGTGCTGTCGCGCAGGACACGGGATATATATATATATAGAATTTAAAAAAATCTAAAAATAAACTAAAAAAATTATGAGAAAGTAGATGTGCCCCCACTCTCTCCTTCCCCTAAAATATTGCCAAATATTAAAGCAAGGCCTTCACTTTACTCTTTTTAGCAGGGATTTAACTGAGCGGCATGCCGCCGTTACTCCACCACCACCATCCCCTGCCCTCTGTTAGGGCATACCTCCGCTCTACATGACGGAGGCCGTTGTGTCCCTCTTGCAATCTCCAATATTATCACCGCAGTTGCAGCGAAAAATGCGGCAGCGCGGAATATTCCTTGAATCCACGCCAAACACGCCTCATTATATGCACTGGAATACTATAAATTCCCCACCTTGCTTCCATACTAATATTATCATGGTCATGATTTTTATCATTAATTGGCTCTGTTTGGGGTGACTTATTTTCACCGATCAAGCCGGAGAGATATTAACTTCATATTATCACCCCATGAATTGAACCGCTTGACCGGTGAAAATAATTAAGTTCCCCCAAATGGTACGTGCCTTTAATTATCTCAAACTTATTTATACATTCGAGAGAGAGAAGAGAGATCGAGGCTCAGTTTGATATGTATTTTTTGATCCGGTGATTTTAGATAAAAACACGACCGTCGTATAATATAAGTTTGGCACGATAACGGTTATGATCGCAATCAAGAAAAGAAACTAGTTTTGAGCATAAAAATGAACAAAGTTTCTTAGGTGCGGTCGGACATTCATCAACGATGATTCATAATCACTGTATTCACTGCCGCTACCGTCATGTCAAACCGGAGAGATATTTAAGTGTGCGTGCGCACATAGGTCTAAGTGCGCAGCGCACAAGCACCGTCAGATCAATGATCCAAAGGTTGGGGAAAAGGCACTTTTAAGAAGAAGAGTAAAAAAAACCGGCCGATTAACGGCATGAATTTCTTCAGACGCACATAATTTTTATGCGTCGGATGCACGAAAAAAAAATCGTCAAACAGACCCTAAGGCTACGTTTGGTTCGGCGTTTGGAGCAAACGCTGCCGGACGGCGGGTAAACAAACGGCCGCCGGCGGCGTTTGCTCTGTTCGTTTGCGCCCACAGCAAGGAGGAAACGATCCTGATCCGCTCCGTTTCGACTCCCACCTCTTCCCCTCCGATTTCGAAGTCGTGTTTCGACCCACTGAATGCACCGACCACCGCCGAATCAAATATAGCCTAAATCAAGAGCCTATTGCAGCGCGCTATGAGTGAGAGCAAGTTCTAACCTTGGCCGCCTGCAAATCAACGCTCTTGGTGACCGGAACCTCAATGATAGGATCCACTGCCATAGCGGCAGAGGGAGAGAGAGAGAAGAGAGAGAGAGGAAGAGTAGAGAGATAAAGAGTAGAGAGAGATATACAAATATAGTGAGAGTCTGAGAGATATATGACCCAATCCTAAGCCGGCTTTACGTTGACGTTCTCTTCACTTTATAATAAATTTAAAATGCATCTTTAAATTACTAATTTTCCGAAAAATTAAAATAAAATTTGAAATACAGTTTTATGTTAATTTCGGTCACCTTTAAAGCCTTTTTTTATTGCTGTAGATGCTGTAGCGGTGCTAAAGCGGTGATAAGATATTAATATAAATAATGTATATTAATAATTTATTATATAAATAATTAAAAAATTACTTTGAATTATTATTTCGGTTATATATGGTTCGGCGGTGGCGGGTGCATTCGGTGGGTCGAAACGACACTTTGGAACCGGAGGGGGAGAGATGGGGTCGAAATGGAGCAGATTGGGGCCGTTTCCTCCTTGCTGCGGGTGCAAATGGAGCAAACGCCGCCGCCGGCCATTTGTTTGTTAGGATCGTGACACCTCACACGCGCACGGATCGTCCTGATCGCGCCATGCCACCAATCCGTGGGAGTTTTTCATTCCTAGTTTAGGGTTATCTCAATATAGGAATATCATTTAGATGAGAATTTATTTTGGGGCTCCTCATTCCTAATCCGGGCAAATCATTTTTGGGCAATCCTAATTTATTTGGGAAGTTATTTGATGGCCGGTTATTCTTCATTCATATATTAGATTATCTCCTAATTGAGAGGGGGTTTTTTTGTTGCTATTTATAGGGGAGCTGTCATGACCGATGATGAGAGGAAAAATCCGTGAGATCCAATTTGTGAACAGAGAGCTTCAGGCGGCGCAATTCCGGCGGCTTCGACTTCGTCTCAGGCAGCGGCGGCGGGTTTTGGGCCCGGTGGCAGAGCAGCAACGAGACAGGCATCAGGCGCGGCGGCGAAGGAGCACGGTGGTCTGGAGGGAGTTCCGGCCGAGCTTGGCGCGCGCACTTTGGTTGCTCAGGAGGAGCAACGTTCCGGCGACAGCGTTGTCGGGAATCCGACTGCTCCAGTTTCAGTTTTTTGTTTTGTTTCCTTTCTCTGTTCGACCCATTGAGGTCTATTGTAATCGGTAACTTTCTGACTTTAGTGGATCTTTCTGGCGCGCTCTCCTCGTGGACGTAAGAGCCCATCTCCGAACCACGTAATCTTTTGTGTCGTCTGTGTATGCTAGAATCTCGTTCCGTATTTTATTTTGCGCGATATTGGTTCTTGCTCATTCGTGAAATTCCGTTGCGCTACCGCGGCTTAACTCGATCCGATTTCACAACAATTGGTATCAGAGGGAGGTTCCGCGGGGGTGATCGTCTGGACGTTCCGGTTTTCTGATTTGGGTCAACGGTGGGTGACGACATTGGTCCGCTCCCTATCTTCCCAGATCGGTTCCGCGAATATCATCTTGATCACCCAGTAGCTCTGCGAGCAAGACAATGTCGGCAAAATTCGAGATTTCTAGGTACGACGGCAAGATTGATTTTGGCCTTTGGCAGAAGCGCATAAAGGCCGTTCTCGTCCAGCAAGGCCTTCACAAGGCTCTCCTCGGCAAGGAGAAGTCCGGAAAGAAGGACGACGAATGGGAGGAGCTCGATCTGAAGGCCATCAGCACGATTCAACTGTGTTTGGCCGATGAGGTGATGTACAACGTGGTGGATGCTGAGACGACGGCGGACTTGTGGAAGAAGCTCGAGGAGCTATATATGTCCAAGTCGCTGACGAATAAGCTGTATGTGAAGAAGCAGCTATACAGCCTGAGAATGTCGGAGGGCTCGCAACTGCTAGATCACATGAACGTGTTCAACAAGCTCGTCTCACAGTTGCGGAGTATGGACGTTAAGGTCGAGGAGGAAGACCAGGCTCTTCTCCTGTTGTCTTCATTGCCGAGGTCCTTCGATCATCTGGTCACCACTATCCTCTACGGGAAGGATACCCTGAAGATGGAAGAAGTGATGACGACGCTGCTCTCGAACGAAACAAGGAGCAAGTCGGGCCCTAGGGCCGACGAAGGCTTATTCGTGAAGAGCAAGGACACATTGAGTGGTAGATCGAGAGGGAAAGGAAAGCGGGAAAACCGACCTAGGGAAAAGTCTGTAGGCAGGAACACGTGTCACTACTGTAAAGAGGAAGGGCACTGGAAGGACAAGTGTCCAAAGCTGAAGCTCAAGGAGCAGGCGCATGAGCCAGATTTGGCTGCGGTGGCATCTGAGGATGAGAGCGATGTCGACGCTCTTCATGTTGCACCCAGCATTGAGACCACAGGCTCCTGGATCTTGGATACAGGATGCACGTTCCATATGTGCCTGAACAGAAAGTGGTTCTCCAGCTTTAGGCAATATGAGGGTGGTCGAGTTCGGATGGGGAACGTTTCAGAGTGCGAGATATTGGGAGTCGGTAACATCAGGATCAGGATGTTTGACGGAGTGATTAGGACCCTCACCGACGTTCGGTATGTGCCTGATTTGAGGAAGAGTTTGATTTCGTTAGGCACTCTGGAGGCCGCCGGGTATTCTTTTACCGGTAATGGCGGATATTTGGAGGTCAGAAGAGGCGCGCAGACAGTCTTGAGAGGAGAGCGTTTCGGGTCGCTCTATAGACTGATTGGCACCACGACTGCCAGGGGAGATGCGAGGAGAGAGTTCAAACCGTCTCTCGAGCTACAGGGTACAGTAGCATATGCATTTCATGCGATCTCCCCAGATTGCGGTTCCTTCGATAGAGCTATAGAGAGCAGGATCCGCTCTCAGCAGAAAGCTAGGAAGGACCGGCGGAGGAGCAGGGCAGGTTTCGTGGCGTGGGCGTGTGCGCAGAGAGAGGACCTTGATGGAGGTAAATTGTTCGCATCCGTGGGCGGAGAGTCATCTCAGGAGAACCCAGACGCCGCAAAGGGAGCCATCCGGTTCAAGGGTGCCACCAGGGAACTCATGATCACTCAGGAGAAGGTGGAGTCGCACAGTGAGAGGTTGAGTGCGAGTCGTCTTGCAAAAGACTCGGTCTATAGGGCAAGGGCGAAGCACGTCGGGGTGCGCCACCGGGAGTTGAGGGAGTTCGGTAGAGGTAGAGGCAGGAAGTTGCGGGAGATATCCTGGAGGGATATTAGTACGGACTTGCGAGGAAGTCCAGTGACTGGAGTCAAGTTCAAGAGCGGTCTTGACTTGACTCATTCTGATGCGCGTTGATCGCGGTTAGGCCCCAGGGAGAGGGGGCTCGTAGTCGCCAGTAGTGGAGATTTAAGCTGAAGGTTGAGTTACGTTCGTCAAGGTGGAGTTTCGTTTGCGTGAGGCGTCAAGGTGGAGATTGTTAGGATCGTGACACCTCACACGCGCACGGATCGTCCTGATCGCGCCATGTCACCAATCCGTGGGAGTTTTTCATTCCTAGTTTAGGGTTATCTCAATATAGGAATATCATTTAGATGAGAATTTATTTTGGGGCTCCTCATTCCTAATCCGGGCAAATCATTTTTGGGCAATCCTAATTTAATTGGGAAGTTATTTGATGGCCGGTTATTCTTCATTCCTATATTAGATTATCTCCTAATTGAGAGGGGTTTTTTTTGTTGCTATTTATAGGGGAGCTGTCATGACCGATGATGAGAGGAAAAATCCGTGAGATCCAATTTGTGAACAGAGAGCTTCAGGCGGCGCAATTCCGGCGGCTTCGACTTCGTCTCAGGCAGCGGCGGCGGGTTTTGGGCCCGGTGGCAGAGCAGCAACGAGACAGGCATCAGGCGCGGCGGCGAAGGAGCACGGTGGTCTGGAGGGAGTTCCGGCCGAGCTTGGCGCGCGCACTTTGGTTGCTCAGGAGGAGCAACGTTCCGGCGACAGCGTTGTCGGGAATCCGACTGCTCCAGTTTCAGTTTTTTGTTTTGTTTCCTTTCTCTGTTCGACCCATTGAGGTCTATTGTAATCGGTAACTTTCTGACTTTAGTGGATCTTTCTGGCGCGCTCTCCCCCCGTGGACGTAGGAGCCCATCTACGAACCACGTAATCTTTTGTGTCGTCTGTGTATGCTAGAATCTCGTTCCGTATTTTATTTTGCGCGATATTGGTTCTTGCTCATTCGTGAAATTTCGTTGCGCTACCGCGGCTTAACTCGATCCGATTTCACAACATTTGTTTACCCGCCGTCCGGCGGTGTTTGCTCTAAACAGAGGCGGCGAAATGCCGATCCAAACGAAGCCTTCGTTTCTAGTTAAAATCCATTTATTTACTACATATGACCAATATTTTGAGAATTGGGCCGAGCATCGAATCGTGGTGGGAAATAATCGGTCTAGCCGATTTCATTGAGTCAAGTCTTTAGTCAAGATATAATTGGTTGTGAGTTCGATCCGAGAAGAGCGTAATTTTGAAATTATTAATTTTTCAATGTTGATAGGGACAAAATTGTAATTCCATGTCGTAGGGCAGCTGTTTGAAAATATAGGTCTAAGATACCATATAATAATAGATTTATAAGGTCAAGTAAAATTAATAAACGGCTAGATTTGATTTCAGCAAGATTGGAAAATTATAATTAACTTGATTGCTCATCGTTACACCATAAAGCTATATTTTTACATAGGAGTATAGATTACAAATATATCTTAAATTTGATAAAAATAAATTTTTATAAGTATTCTTATGTATTATTATGTCTCAACCAAACATGTATTTATTATATGTATTTCATTTTATATTTATATAAATAATTATATGCATATTAAATATTTCACACAACTTCATCAAGCTCCAAATTTGCGTGGGGTTCTCCATTCATGGTAGATCTAGAGGTAACTTGAATTGACCGGTTCAGTGAGATTTCTAAAAGATCGAATGTTATAAAAATTAAAGATATTGTTGATGCGAAACTTGGTGTTGTAGATTGGTCTAAATTGCGTTGTCTTAGTCTGAAAGCGATCCAGCGCACAAATACTCAATGCAAGTTGAGACAGCTGACAATCAAATTTTTTTAACGTTGAAAATCTAAGGAAGAAGTAAAAAATCATGTGCTCGGAGCTGTGACGACCAAACTTTAACTATTCTTTGGTGTTGTACAAGCTGACTTTAATGCAATCTGAGCGCTTTGAGGTCTTTTGTTGGTGTTCGGAAGTTGTGGTTGCGCGTTCTACACAGCTTGGAGTATGCGGCTTGTCTCCTGTTGCGCACGGAGGAGCCTGAAGCGACAAACTTGTTATTGACTAAAGAGGTGCGCTCGGCATTATCGGGGGCATGCGACTTGTCTCTTGTTGCAAACTGAGTCAGGAGCAACGTTCTTTTAGCGGCGAGCTGGGCACAATGTGTGTTATGTGCGAATTGCGTAAGGGGAATAATGGGCACAGAGCGCAAGGTAAGCTGGGCGCAACGTGCGTAGGGAGGAACGCGCTCAAGGAGAAACGTTCGGTGGGGCGCTCGAAGACAATCAAAGATATTCGTTGGATCTTCGAAGACTCTCGAAGATCTTCGAATGATTCTTCGAAGGCGCAAGGAGATCTTCATGAGAGCTCTCACATGCCTAGGAGAAGCGGGAGGAGGAGAAGATCAAGTTGAAGGAGGGTTTTGGGTCTTATTTATTGTTTTCTGAGGTGGTTATGGTGGCTACGTGATTATCCATAGACAATAACCACTTTATGTGTTATTTGCATACCACTTTCTTATATTTTATGTCGCACATTTTTAGGAATTTACAACGTGCACACAAATCATTATTTCATCCATATGCACCCAATAATGAGTGGTTACAAGAGGTGGTTACACATTTAATTGAGCAGCGCAGATAGCGCGACAACGATCAAAAGAATGAGGACTGGCTGGAGGCGGCGAAGGGGGATGACCAGTGTCGGGACCCGACCAGCGAGGACTAGACAGCTGAGGGGCTGGCCTACATTGGTGGCTAGACAGGTTCCCGACCGGGCACAACCAGGTGGCCGAACGCGTGGCTGCGCGACCAACCACGAGGTCGCAGGGCCATGCGGCCGACCAATGTGGCGGCGCCCCGCTCGGCCTCCCGACCGCGTGGCCTAGTAGTCATGCGGCAGTGGCAATTGGTCGGTCGGGCGACCGCTCGACCCCGCGGTCGCACAAAGGCCGCGACTGCGCGGCCTAAAGGCCGCACGTCGACTGCAAACGGTTGGCGGGCGGCCTATTGGCCTCTGGACCTTGTGGCTACGCGGGGTGTCTGATCGCACGAGAGCGGGGATGGCCGGTTTGTCGGGTAGTCAACAAGCCGATTGACATCACGGCTACGCGGGGTGCGCTGCCGCTTGCGCGGAGGCCGGACGCCCCTCGGCCGAGCGGTTGGAGGTCGGTGTTGCGCCGATTTTGCCATGCACGATATGTTAGTGGCGATTCAAGATGGTTTTAACGGTTGACTTTGGTCAAACGAGATGGGTTTTCAAGATGATCAACCCCACTTTCTTCACCAAACGGGATGGGTTATTTTACCATGCGCAGTCCGAATTTCCCATACTATTAGGAGTTCCTATCAAATATAATATCAATTTAATAAAATTATTATTATTATTATTATTATTATTATTGCGGGCCACTTGAGGCGCTCAACTCGAGAGCGGGTTGAACGCGCAAATGGTGATAGAAAACTGCTAACGACTAACAAGCAAAAGAAGTTGTTTTATTGTGACAGTACTCCGCTCATTATAATTGTTTCACTATATTCTTGGGAGGCGATGTTGGTGGATGTGTTTAGAAGTGATCTAGACTTGAGCTGCATGCGTGATGACTATTCCCCCGGCCACCCATGCAAGCTAAACTCCCCCGGCCACCCATGCAAGCTACCAAACTCGCCCGGCCACCCATGCAAGCTACCATTAATTGTATATATATATATATATATGATTCAATTATGTTTAATTCTAGCTTTCTGAAATACAGGAACCGATTAATTTATAAAGGTTGTTCTCAAACTTTTTAATTAAAATATAGTTTTCTTTTTGAAAACTCTTTCACCTCATATTTATCATGCCTTATTTGGCATGATAACAAAATTTTATCCCTAAAAGAACCTATGTCAATGAGAACAAAATTTTACCCCTAAAAATTTTACCCCTTTCTCCCCATATATATATATGAATGTGTGTGTGTGTGTCGGAAACATGTATATCCGCGCAATAACACAGATATAACATATTTCCGCGCGGATTTGGTGGCAGCCGTTGGATCTAATCCAACAGATGGACTAAATAGCGGATCGGTAAAAAGGGTTGGAGCCCACTCCCGAATCACCCGGGATTGCGTGCGGGCGAGAGAGAGTGGGCTCATGCGAGCTAGTTTTTATTGTTTAATACAGTTTTATTATATATACAGCAAATGAAGCATTTTCCAAGCTGTGTGGGACTAAAGTCCCGCACCGCTTGGAAGCCGTCCGATCAGCCGCGATCTATCGCGGCTGATCGGACGGCTTCCAAGCGGTGCGGGACACCGCTTGGAAAACGGCTCCTTTGCTGTATATATAACAATCTCTCATGATATTGGAAAACGATCGCGTGCAAGCAGGGCTGTCTCGCTCGCGCGCCAGAACCTGTTTGGACCAGCGTGTGTTCAGGCTCCCTGCTTCCTTTTTACTGGTCCGCGTTTAATCCCAGTCGTTGGATTAAATCCAACGGATCCAACGGCTAGAAGGAGGTGCGCGTTTCAGGATAGCTTCAGTACCGTAGCAGAGATTGTACGGCGTTTCTCCTGTAGGGGTTCTCTCTGTTGTCCGATATGCCCATAGAACGTTGGGGAGCGCGTCGACCCACTGCCCCCAGCGTATTCGAGTCGTGCCTTTAGTCCCTTCAGAATGGTTCGGTTGGTCACCTCGACCTGCCCATTGGATTGAGTGTGCGACACAACCGTATGCCGTAGTTTGATCTTTAGGTCTTCGCACAGCTTGGTGAAAGACTTTCCCGTAAATTGAGTGTCATTGTCCGTGATGATAATTGCTGGTATGCCAAAACGGCAGACAATGCTCTTCCAAGCGAATTGCTTTGCATTCTCCTCAGTAATCTTGGCGAGAGGCTCTGCTTCTACCCATTTGGTGAAGTACTCGATGACCATGATGATGAATTTCCTCTGTCCCGAGGCTTGGGGTAAAGGGCCGAGAAGGTAAATCCCCCATTGTGCAAATGGTCAAGCTCCTTGTAGCATGGTAAGGGCAACAGGAGGTTGTCGGGGAATGTTGGCATGCAGCTGACAACTTTTGCATTTTTGTACGAAGTCTGTCGCTTCTTTTTCTTGCTGTGGTAAGAGCGATCCGAGCTGGCTGGTGCGAGTCGGGTTTGTTGGTGAAAGAAGTACTTCGATCAGACCTTCCATAGGCATCCCTCGCTACAAAACCGCCTCATCGCATAAATCGAAGTCGTCAATGTTTAACGTGGTGGCCATTGTAGGCTGCACCTGCTTGGAGTAGCAATTTTCGGCGGCCTCCTGATTGTCGTGTACGAATCCAATTCCTCCCGGAGTGGGGAACTTCATGACGAGATGAGGAATCAAGGGGATAACCTTGAAGATGGTCTGAACGGGACTCCCGAAGATGACGTTGTATGCGGAGCTTGAATCTACCACGACGAACTGGATTTCGTGTGTCACTTACCTTGGAAATTCCCCCATGGTGACTGGGAGAGTAATCATTCCTAGTACCGGGACTGGATGGTTGTCAAAGCCGTACACCGGCCCGGCTACCGGCGTCAGATGTTGGCTAGAGATATTCATGCTCTGAAGGGTGGCGGAGAACAAGACATCGACTGAGCTTCCATTGTCGACGAGGATTCGCTTGACGTTATAGCCTGGATCTCCGATCTCGGCAACGATTACCAGTGTACAACCCCATATTCGCTGGAGGGAACCCAGAGACAGCAACAATCAGGATTGGACTAGCTTCAGGCTTCAGACTGGAACCGTTTGCGCCTTGATAGAGCTCCCGCCTACGAGCAGGCGGGATCGTTTGCGCCAAGCCTCAGCCAAGACCCACTGATGACCAGAGGCGGGCGAAAAGGCATTGAGTCCACTCGACGCAAAAATCCAAGCAGCAAAGGCGTCGAGTCCACTCGACGCCGCGTTGAGTAAGCTCCACTAACTCAACGTCGCGTTGAGTAAGCTCCACTCACTCAATGCCGCGTTCGACAGCAAAGGCGTCGAGTCCACTCAACGCCGTGTTGAGTGGAGGCGGGAAGGCTCTTGGCTTAGGGTTCTCGCCGCGGCTCAGGGTTCTCGCCGCGGCTCAGGGTTCTCGCCGAGTGGGTCCCAAGGCCCTGGGTAAAATTACTTAATTTTCCTCGGGTAGAATTACCTACATACCCTCACGGGCTGTATTTAGTATTTTATAAACAACGGGATTTGGCTATTGGCAGGTCAGCCAGGGGTATTTCAGTAATTTCCAGTCGGCAAAAGACTATAAGAAGACCCATGAGGGGTCCTTAGAAAGCAAGTCTTTATTATTCTCTGTGAAAGTAGCGAAAAACGAATAGAAAACAAGCCAGAACTTTGAATAATGAAAGTTTTATTATCCAAAAAGATTTCATTTACAAAGGTATGACCTCCCTTTTATAGAATAGAGGAGATGAGAGAGAGTACAAACTAACAATGTGAGACTAAAAATGTACAGAGACTGTGCGGTTAGAAACAAGCAGACCGAACAAGCCGCGCGGTTAGACAATGGGCTAACCGCTCGGCAATACCAGAGAAAGAGAGCGAGATGCTGTTGGAGACCGCTAGACTGCCCGGTCTCCAAGCCACCGGAGACAAGCCGCTAGACCGCCGGACAGCAAACAACAACAGCCTGGAAATCAACCCGCTGGAGAGTAACCGCTAGACCGCGCGGTCTACAACCAGTCATGCTCAAACCGCCAGACCGCTCGATCTCATACTTCAACACTCCCCCTCAAGCTAGAGCATAGATATCAATCATGCCCAGGTTGTCACAAATGTGGAAGAAGGAAGTAGAAACTTGCTTGGTGAAGATATCTGCCAACTCTTTGTCGGAGGTGACGAACGAAGTGCAAATCTGTCTCTTAGAGACCTCTTCTCGGATGAAATGGCAGTCGACTTCTATATGTTTCGTTCTCTCATAGAAGACCGGATTTTTGGATATGTATATAGCGGCCTTGTTGTCACAGAACATAGGCAGAGGATAGTCATAGACCTCTCCTAGGTCAAGCATGAGAGCCCGCAACCATTTTAACTCACACGTGGTTGATGCCATACTCCGGTATTCGGCTTCTGCACTAGACCTTGAGACAACAGACTGCTTCTTGCTCTTCCAGCTCACAAGATTACCTCCAACAAATGTGCAAAAACCTGATGTAGATTTACGGTCACCTTTATCATCCGCATAGCTTGAGTCTGAGTAGGCTTCAACTCTCAGATGACCATGCTTTTGAAAGAGTAGCCCTTTTCCCGGTGCTGCTTTGACATACTCTAGTATCTTCAAGGCAGATTGAAGATGACATTCCCTGGGAGCTTGCATGAAATGACTGGCATTGCCTACAACATTGGCGATATCAGGTCTGGTCACCGTGAGTTAAATGAGTTTGCCCACCATACGTCTATACCTCATGGAATCGGATATAAGAGGTGAGTCATCTGTCCATGTTTTGTCCTCTCCAGTAGCCATGGGATACCAGGCCGGTTTTGTAACACCCCCGTAACTCAAAAGAGGGACGGGTGATGTTTTAAGCTAAGTTTGGGTTTTGGAGCAGGTGTCACGGGCGTGTCACGGGCGTGACACGGGCGTGCCACGTGCGTGTTCGGCCACGGGTCATGTGGTCGACGTTTTGACGATCAGCGATCATCGAGTTGAGGCACACGGCCTGGGACACGGGCGTGTCCCAGGGCGTGTCACGCTTGGGAGTTTTCTGAGTCATGTACACGGATCATGACACGGGCACAGACACGGGTGTGTCACATGTGACACGGGCGTATCGGGTGCCGTGTCGCAGGTCGTGTCCTTCTCGGGAAAAGAGTGGTGGTCGTTGCACACGGGGCGTGACACGGGTCATGACACGGCCGTGTCGCATGCGACACGGGCGTGTCGGAGGCCATGTCGAATGCCGTATGCTGGATATCGCGTCGGTCGAGACGGCGAATGGGTGACACGGCCATGCACACGGCCGTGTTGTAACCCGTGTTCGGCCCAGATTTTGTAAAATTGGGCTGAATCGTAGCCGTTCGATTTCTTGATTTGGGATCCGACGGTTCAGGGCTGTTGCTGGCATGTTATATCCGGGAATAGGGTTTAGAAGCCCTCATTTCACTTGGGCTTTATCTCTCTAAGATCTAGAGAGAAGGGAGAGCTAGGAGGAGGAAGAAGACCAAAGATCCGATCACCGGCGGAGCTTCAGAGCTCCAAATCACGATCTGAGTCCGGATCCGCGAAGGCGAGGCCGATACGGTGCTTTCCATCCGACTAGATCGTCATGGCGCCGAGGAAAAGCGCAAGGGTAATGATTCTCTTCTTAAGCATGTGAAGCTCTTCTTCCTTTGCATGAGAAAACCCCTCTCCCGTGAGTGTGCGACAAGATTGTGGTATTCCTTGGGGTAGATATGTAAAGTCCCCCTTATTAGAGTCCGGAATCGTAGTACGGACATAGGCATGATGTGTGAAGCCTACCCGGACGTGTTGGTATGGATCGGTGATGATTTGCTGTGCATTTTTAGCCGGAGAAGACTCCGAGCGTTTTGATTGTTTTCGGGTTGCTATGCGGTAGAATGCATCAGGGAATCTGGGGGATTAACCCCGAGGTGCACCCGGAAATCTGGACGGAAACACATTTCTGTCATACCGGTGGCCTGGGAGCCAACCGGGTACATAGCGGGGCTATGTACTGTGTTTGAACGGTATTTGGGACTGGGGAAGCTTAGTCCGCGTCAAAGGCCAATTGGCAACGACGGGGTGAGCAACGGACTGGTGGACCCCTACCCGCTTCACTTGCTCGGTTAAAGTGACCTAAAGTTTTACGTGGGGCTTACCGAGGTTTGGAGATCGAGTCTAGGCTACGGCTGAAAGGACTAAATGCTCACGAGGTTGCCACCATGGGGGTGGTGGCGGAGTCAAGGACCGGACGGGATTCGGACTGGCCCGCCGAGTAAGTTCCCTGAGAGCACGGGGTGTACGGCCGTGTGAGCGTGCACCTGTGATGTGATACTTATTTTGCTATGTTGCTTGTTTTGCTAACAAGTGCAGGGAAGAAGCTTTGCCGCCCCGGTTTGGGGGAGGAATCGTTATAATTTGATCAGCATAGCTGACCGTTGCCTTTGTTTACCACCGTACGGTGGATTGTTGCTTGCAGGTGCTGCGGAGCCGAGAGGTAATTAGCGGGCTAAAGCCCGAGTTGCTGTGCCGGCCCTCGAAGGCCAAGTTTTGAGTGTTTTCCTTTTTGTACTCAAGTGTGACCGGCCTGCGTGCCGAGGTTTGGAAGACACTTGTTATTAAGCAAACTCTTGTAAGGCCTTAAGGCCAATATTCGTGTATTAAACATTCCTTGTTTTTAGTCGCGTGGACATTCATGTTGGCAGGGTTCTTAATTGTGCAACTTAATAATTGCTTCCGCTAGGTGCTGTGTAGGACGTTGTGATTGGTTGAATGGTTTCAATGCGTAACCAACCGGTCTGTCCGTAGTATATGGCGTCGGGCCCCGGCCGGACCTACTGTTATATACTATGTGACGGATAAGGGTGTTACAGGTTTGGCACCGGTCAATCTTGCCTCTTGTAGAAGATCAAGGCATACTTCTGTTGGGAGAGAACCAACAAGTCAGGCTTCCGAGAGATTTCTATCCCCAAGAAATATTTCGGGGAGCCCATATCCTTCGTGACTAGGTGTTGACGGAGGTGTTTCTTTGTCAAGTCCACCTCAGCCTGGTCATTGCTGGTAAGAAGAATATCATCCACATACACCGCCAAAATCACAAGGCCCGATGTGGTTTTGCGAATAAACAACGAGTGATTGGCCGAACTTCTTGTAAAGCCAATGGCAGCCACAATGCCACTAAACTTGTCGAACCATACCCGAGGGCTCAGTTTTAGGCCGTAGATGGCCTTCTTCAACTGGCATACTCGTGTCTCCCTCTGAGCAACATACCCAAGAGGTTGCTCCATGTAGACGTCCTCCTGAAGATCCCCTTAGAGAAAGGTATTCTTGACATCAAGCTGGGAAATAGCCCAATCCCTGTTGACGGCCACATAGAGAAGAACCTGGATGGTGTTGAGGCGAGCAACAAGGGAGAAAGTATCAAAATAGTCAACTCCAGAAGTCTGAGTAAAGCCTTTGTCCACCAGCCGGGCTTTGTAACGATCCACAGTGCCGTCTGGGTGAAACTTCACAACAAACACCCAGCGACAGCCAACCACATTAGTACCTACCGGTGGAGGAACAAGGGTCCAGGTACCCCTTTCAGTAAGAGTGGCGATTTCCTCATCCATGGCAGATTTCCAATGAGGAATAACAAGAGCCTCCTGGTAAGTGCGGGGAGTGGTAATAGCCGAGATAGCCAAAGCAAAGCACCTGCGAGAAGGAGTAAGCCGATCATAGGAAACAACAGCCGCAAGCGGGTGTTGGGTACACGCCCGCACCCCTTTGCGAAGAGCAATGGGAAGATCCAGGTCGTCTCGTGCCTTAGGGACCGGAGCGTCCGTGGCGGAGAAAGCTGGCCTGGTACTAGAGAGAGACAACTATGGAGAAGAGGGAGGGGGTATAATGGAGATAGGAGGAGAGATGATATAGGAGGGGAGACGTCGATATGCGTGGAAAGAACACAGAGAGATGGTGGAGAGTCAGAGACAGCAGGAGGAAGCGGGGATTGAGAAGAGAAGTAGGATGCATTTTCGAAGAAGGTGACATCCGCAGAAACAAATTGTTTGCGTAGAACGGGGTCAAAACAACAATATCCTTTTTGAGTGGTCGAGTACCCCAAAAAGACACATTTTGTGGAACAGGGGGAAAGCTTGTCACGGGTAGCAAACGGAGCATGCACAAAAGCCGTACACCCAAAGATACGAAGAGGAAGAGGAAAGAGTTCCTTGCCCGGGTAGAGAATGGAGAAGGGGGTTTTTTCGTGGAGAACCCAAGAGGGAATGCGATTGATGAGATAGCAGGCGAGGAGAACAGCATAGCCCCAGTAGGAGCGAGGCACCTGCATCTGCATCATGAGAGTGCGAGCGATATCGAGGAGATGACGGTTTTTACGCTCCGCCACCCCATTTTACTGGGAGGTGTAAACACAGCTGGTCTGATGAATAAGACCATGTTGCATACAAAAAGACGAAAACTCATGACTGAGATATTCTTTAGTATTATCAGAGCGTAGTACTTTAATAGAAATAACAAACTGAGTTTTAATCATATTATAAAAGGATTGTCATACAGATAAGAGTTCAGAGCGATCTTTTAATAGATACACCCAGGTACATCTAGAGAAATCATCAATAAAAGTTACAAAGTAAGAACTACCCCGACCAACGGTGAGAGTACGAGCAGGACCCCGGACATCAGAATGAATGAGATCAAAAGGGCGAGAGGAACCACGGCCTTGCTTCGGCAGGAAGGAGGAGCGGTGATGTTTGCCAAGCTGACACGAATCACAGTTGAGCGGAGGACTGTTCTGAGGTAAGTGGGGAAGAAGCTGCCGAAGAATCCGAGGAGGAGGATGTCCAAGGCGAAGATGCCATTGAAGCAGATCGGTAGACGAGGAAGAGAAGGCGGACAAAGCGGAAACATTGTCGAGGAAGTAGAGGACGCCACTCTCAGTCCCAATAGCAATCGTCCGTTGGGTCCTCGGGTCCTAAAAACAACAAGAAGTAGGAGTAAATAAGACAGAGCACTGAAGTTGCTTGCATAAAGTAGTAACAGATAACAAATTGCAAGGGAACTTCAGGACATAGAGAGTGTCCGCTAAGCGAAGCGACGGGGTGACTTGAACCATGCCCGTCCCATGAACTGGGGAAGGTGAACCATCCGCAACAAGAACCGGGGGTAACCGATCATGCGTTTCTAGGAGAGAGAAGCATTGAGGGTTTCCGGTCATGTGATTTGTAGCACCAGAGTCAATCAGCCATTTATCTTGGGTAACGACGTGTGCACTACCTGAGGTCGTGGCCACAGAAGCAGATGGCCGAGAGGAGGCGGAGGTTGAGGAAGAAGTATCACCAGAGGGACAAAGATGAGGATGTTTCTGCCAACAGCGGCCAATAGAGTGGCCGGTACGACCATAGTGAGAGCAGAGGAACCTTGACGGGCTGCGCGTGCCTGACTGACTGCGGCCACTAGTGCCACCTCGCTGAACTTGGTGAGCAAAAGTGTCCTGTGGAGGAGGGGAGGACAATAGCGGACGCTGGAGCAGCGAAGTAACAGCGGCGATGCGAGCCGCGGTAGCATCCAAAGTGGGAGACTCTACTTCTCCCAAGATCTTCTGGCGGATCATATCAAAAGACTCGGGGAGTCACAGAAGATAACAAACAACCAGGAGTTCTTGGAAGTGTTTGTGCTGCTCGGCCAAGTCCGCAGAGAAGGGGCGATTCTGGAGGATTTCGGGGCCAAGAGCCTGAACTTGCTGATAAGCCACAGTAGGAGACTTGGAAGGACGAGCGAAGAGATCCGCATAGAGAGTATAAATGCGGGATGTCTGGGCCCTCTTCGAGTAGAGAGCAGCAAGGTGAAGCCATGCGGTCTTGACCGTCTCATCATAACGTATGACAGGAAGGCATTCATCGGATAGGCTGTTAGCCAACCAAGTGCGGACAAACGCATCACTGGCATCCCAGTCATCAAATTCAGTAGAGTCTGGAGGAGGAGGGTCATCAGTGAGGTGATGACGTTTGCGCTTAGAGCGAAGAAGAAAGGTGAAATAAACGCTCCAATCCGGATAATTGGAACCAACTAGTTTAGAAACCGTGCCAAGGTTTCCGGAAGGAGTAGAAGGAGGAGGCGGAGCCGGATTGGCTACAAGAGTGGTGGCAGTTTAATTCTCAGAAACAGCCATAGAAGAAAGCAACAGGAGGCCGTGCGGTTAGGAAACAAGCCGCGGGAAAGAAAAAGGAGAGCTGCAGCGGTCACGATGTCAGACACCAGCGGCCAGAAAAGCCACGACCAAGCCGCAGAACCAAGCAGAGGGAAAGAAGTCAGGCGGCTTGAGGACAGAACGTGCGAACAGAAGAGGGGGTTGCTGGGAGGAGAAAGACGAATAAGGCAAAAACAGGTCGCGACGACAGGTCGCGACGACTAAGAAGAGGAGGAGGGCGCGACGACTAGAACAGGTCGCAAGCAAGGAGCAAGCAAAATAAACAGGCCGCGTGAACAGGGCGCAAGCAAACAGGCGGAAGAAACAAGCCGCAAAAACAGGTCGCGAGATGAAGAAGAAGCAAGCGGCGCGGACAGGTCACGTGGTCAGAGAGGGGCACAGAATCAGGAGGAGAAAATCGAGTCCTCTGATACCATGTGAAAGTAGCGAAAAACGACTAGAAAACAAGTCGGAACTTTGAATAATGAAAGTTTTATTATCCAAAAAGATATCATTTACAAAGGTATGACCTCCCTTTTATAGAATGAAGGAGATGTGAGAGAGTACAAACTAACAATATGGGACTAAAAAATGTACAAAGACTGTGCGGTTAGAAACAAGCAGACTTAACAAGCCGCGCGGTTAGACAATGGGCTAACCGCTCGACAATACCAGAGAAAGAGAGCGAGATACTGTAGGAGACCGCTAGACCGCCCGGTCTCCAAGCCACCAGAGACAAGCCGCCAGACCGCCGGAAAACAAACAGCAACAGCCTGGAAATCAACCCGCTGGAGAGTAACCGCTAGATCGCGCGGTCTATAACCCGCCAGGCTCAAACCGCCAGACCGCTTGGTCTCATACTTCAACATTCTCAAAATCCCCAAGTGCTTTCTGAGGAGCTCCAAGCCCAGCTTTGGCTTTGGAGGGGAAGCTCTCAGAGATCTTCTGGGTGTGAGGTGGGACCTCCCTGCTGAGGCTTTGGGTTAGTTTTAGGTCCCTTGCAGCCAGTCGAGGGTCGTGGCTTGAGAGAAGTAGGTGTTGGCTGCGCCCTGGTTTTTGAACATTCGTTGAGGTACTTTTTGGCTTCAACAATTCTGGTGCGGTGAGCGTGAAAGATAGCCGATACAAGAAAGCCTTGAGTTTAGTCCCATGACTGGAGGTGATGGTGAAGGGTCTAGCTCAGGAGGTTCCCCCACCTGAGGAGAGGAAGCAACGAGGAAGATGCTGGAGGATTTCAGGCGAAAGGTCCTGCAAACCATCAACTTTGCCTTCTCGGCAAGGAGTGAGTGGGCGACACCTCAGGTTCCGGTGGAGGTGGTCCCGCTTTTGGGCGAGAACTCCCCTGGGCAGCGTCCCGAGAAGGAGGTCCTGACAGAGGTTGGCGAGAAAGACGATGCAGCGCGGGAGCTCTTCCCAGGACAGTGCCCTGGGAAGGAGGTTCAAGCAGAGATGGGCGAGAGGGAGGCGGCAGTGAGAAAACTCTTCCCTGGGCACGGTCCCATGGATCGAGCAAGCCAGCCTAGGCCGCGAGACGTGCCCTCTCGGCAGGCAGGTGGCGAGAGCCTTTTCAGCGAGCTCATCATCTCGGTTCTGGTGCCGGAGGGATTCCGGGAGACCGACATATCTTACTACTCCGGAAAAGATGACCCTGTACAACACATGCAGTGGTTTGAGGACGTGATTTCAATAAAGCAGATGACGAATGCCTTCAAGTGTCGGCTGTTTGCCATCACGTTGAAGGAAAATGCTCGGGACTTGTTTCATCAGTTGCCGGCGAGCTCGATCTACAGCTTTGAGGACCTACGTCGAGGGTTCCTGTTGAGGTTCTCGACGTCGAAGAAGCGAAAGAAGGAGGCGGAGTGCTTTTTTGTAGTAAGAAATAATTAGGATGAGACACTGGGTCATTACGTTGACCGATTTCAGGAAGAGATCCTCCTGGTCCAGGAGGTCCCAGGGTATGCACTGATGCTTGCCTTTACCCTAACTCTGAGACCAGGGTTCTTTAGCATGGAGTTAAAGAGAGTGCCTCCACTCTCTTTTGAGGAGCTCATGGAGAGGGCGGAAAAGGAGATAGATTTTGAAAGAGCCAATCCGGCTTTCGCTAGGAAGCTGGCTCGGTTGGCAGAGGATGATGTGAAGGAACCAGCAACAAGAAGGCAGAGGGAGCAGAGGAAGCCAAGGGAGCCGAGAGAAGAGAGGAGAAGGGAAGAACCCTGAGGGCAGGGGAAACACCAGGGAGGGGGGCGGGAGCCGAACAACCGGTTGGGTTGGAGGCCTCAGGAGGGTCGCCCCCAGGGCCAAGGAGGAGGCTTCCAGGGAAGAGACAACCTTCGGGAGCTGAGAAGGTTCGATCTACTGGCTTGGAGGCAGGGATCGATGTAACATCCCATTTTCCAATTAGACCCCCCCCTTAGGAGTGACTTGAGCATAACTAGGTCATATGAGTTAACCTAGGTGAGCCCAGGAGACCAAGTGACCTAAAAACCTAGTTGAGACCCACTTGGTCTGCAAATAGTAATTTTCAAAACTCTGATTTAGGGTGGCCTAGTAGGTTCATCGTGACTCTAAAAATTCCCTTAGAGCTAATGTGGGCCCAATGAGTCACCAAGGACCCACTTGGGTCAATCATAGTGGTCAATTTGACCAAGTCAACCCCAAGCCCAAATCAAGTCAAACCTAGCCTATATGGGCTAACCCAACCTCAAACCACCCTCCCCCTTAGGCTAACTCTTGCATGATTATTTTTGTATGATATTTGGCTGCCTATATCCTAGGGAATTGACCAAGTCAACATTGGTGACTAGGAGAGAGAAGGTGAGCTCCATTTTCATGTTAATGGAGGAGAGAGAAAAATTCAAGAGAGAGGGAAGGAGGAATTCGGCCAAAGGGAGGCCAAATGCCACCCTTAATGGCTGAATTTAACTCCCCTGGGGAAGGGGAGGAGTTTCTAGCCGTTTCCCGGCCACCTAGGCTTTGGTTCAGCCCCCCTCCTCCATGGCCGAACCCTCATTTATTGGCCATTAATGGCTTCTTTCAAAACTGCCTTCCCCCTCCCCTCCTGGCCATATAGACCTCACCAGCAAGCTAGGGCGACGGATTTCGAAGCATTAGAAGGAGGGAGAACCACTGCCGGAGCCACCAAAGGAGAAATCGCCGCCGCCGCCGCCATGAATTCCCGTCGCTCCACCCGCATCCAAGCCCGAGCTCATTAATGCGGGCTTGTAACTCAAATGGGGGCATTAAAGTATTGGGATCTTTGTGTGGCTATCGTGTTTGGGTAACCTGGGAGTTATCTCCAGAAAGGGGGAACTAAAGGTTTGTGTACACAAAGTTGGGTGTGTGAGTTGCACTGCTTGAACATCATAACCCACCATATAGCTGCATGTCATAATCATTCATAACAACCTTGACACCTAAAATATAAGTGGAATGGGACGCTTATACTTTAGGACTTGCAAAACGACCCCTTGGTTTATAAGCTTGTGTGGACAAGTTTATAAATTAAGGTCAATTTGATACATGTAAATCTGCTGCTTGATAACCGACACCCCAACGTATAAGCAGTATGAGACGCGTTATACGATGGGAGCCTTGCAAAAGATCCCTTGGCTTATGTGTACTCACATAAGCGAAGGTTTAATTTCTTACTTACTTCCTTTCTGTTATACCTATTACAACATTTATACTGTTCACCTATTATAACTTGCTAGTTAGGTCCACCGTCATCTGCTTTGGAATTTATCTCCACTTTCATGTCCTTCCCTTTCTTCCTCTCTGCCCGGTGCCTTAGAGCGTGGGGGAAGGGGTGGGGGATGATAGGGCTTAGTCTTTTAGACTAACGGTTTTCGAACCATATCATATTAGGGGATTGCGGAGCCCAGCATGGAGGAGCAGCCCAGGAGGCCGGTACGCTTGGAGATGGGGCAGTCTAGCACTGGAGTCCAGACTGCAGGGACCGTGAGTCCTGACCTTTAGTAGAGTTTTAGTCTTGCTTCCGCATGGAGTGATTTTGTAGTGAGGACTTGATGTACCGGGCATGAGCCCTTATATTTCTAGTATCATTGTACTCTGATGTTTTCTGTGGACACTCCCTTCGTGGAGTTTATATACATGTGATTTATTATTGTGGACTGCATTCTCTTCCTTTACTTCGTGCTACTTGATTGTGATCGAAAAGGTCGGCAGAATCGGCGCGTTGTAGTGACGACCTTCCCGGGTGCGAAGGTGTCACCGCAAAGCGGCGGTTCTGGGCATAAGACCCCGGGTTTTTAAAAAAAAAGGGGGTCTTACAATCGAGGGGTCACTTCCCGCTGCCGTAAGAAGCAATGGAGATTGGTAGAGGAAGAGGAGGAAGAAGAGCTCGAGGAGATGGAAGAAGGGGAGTTGGAGAAGGAAGAGGGGGCAGGGTGGCATTGCCCTTCTGTGACTTCCACCAAGAGGAAGGTCACGCGACAGCCACCTGCCCAGAGTTCTTAGAGATGAAAGAAGCTAGAGGAATGGGGAGGCAGGATCCACCGTTAAGGATCGTGGAAGTGCAGCAGGGAGAGGGAGATGATAGGTGTGAGGACAGAGCAGATGTGGGAACCCGAGGAGGGATCGAGGTGATCCACGAAGGAGTGGGGATTGAGGCAACTCGCAAGGGTAGCCTTCAGACCATGTTCCGAAGGGGGGTCGCCTCGACCTCCTTGGCTCCCCCCCAGATGAAAAAAATCACCTTTTCATCAGCAGACATGCCGGACTTTGAGGATCCGTTCTGCGATGCCCTCGTGATTCAGACGGCAGTAGAGAACTTCACAGTCTCCAGAATACTGGTTGATAACGAGAGCTCTGTAAATGTGATCTTTAAGAAGGCTTTTGACGAGATGAAGGTTTAGGGGAAGAGGGTCCTGGCTTCAGATAGACCGCTGTTTAGGTTCTCAGGAGAGAGGAAGGAAGTTGAAGGGGGAGTAGGGCTGCACATGAAGTTGGGAGGCGTGTCACGGAACTGTAGGTTCGTGATCGTGGACGCCCCGAGTAACTACAACGCCATCTTTGGGCGTCCCCTCATCAACGCCTTTCGCTGCGTCCCCTCCTCATTTCATCAATGTCTAAAGTTCAACAACGGAGGGATGCAGGTAAGGATTAGAGGGGACCCGAAGGTGGCGAGGCAGTGCTACGTGATGGCGGTCAACACCGTGTCTTGTATGGCCGAGACGGAAGAGCTAGACAAGGAGATGGCAGAGCAGGGAGAGGATGTCGAAGAAGAGGAGGTGAGTCTATGTGAGACGAGGAAGGAGAGCGCAGAGGAGCAGATAGAAGTTGAACAGGAGGCCTCAAGGGGCGTGGAAGTCGAGCAGCAGCAGGAGAGCCTGGAGGAGGCGATGGAGGTGGAGGAAGAGCGAGCAGCGGGAGTTGAGCAGGAGAGCCTGGAGGAGGCGATAGAAGTGGAGGAAGAGCGAGCAGCAGGAGTAGAGCAGGAGATCCTGGAGGAGGCGATGGAGGTGGAGGAAGTGCGAGCAATAGGAGTTGAGCAGGAGAGCCTGAAGGAGGCGATGGAGGTAGAATAGAAGCGAGCAGCAGGAGTTGAGCGGGAGAGGCCGGAGGAGGCGACGAAGGTTAAAGTAGGAAGGGAGGAGTTGGAGATGGAATAAGAAGAATGGGTCGGCTGAGAGTAGTCATGGCTGGAGCCGGCCGAATAAGTGGTAGAAATAGAGGTCTTAACCAGCGCAGGACAGGTGCGGAGGGTGCGGGTAAGCGGGGGCTTAAGTCCCGAGGACCAGGAGAGAATGATAACTTACATCCAGAGCAATGTCGAACTCTTCTCCTAGAGCACGGCAGACATGCCGGACATTGACGCGGATGTGGCTTGCCATCGCCTGAACCTGGACCCCCGGACTCGCCCCATACGCCAGAAGATGAGGGACATCGCCACCAAGCTGGAGGAGCCTATCCGCGAGGAGGTCAGGGATCTCTTGGAAGCCGGCTTCATCTCAGAGATCAGTATTCAGGCTGGATCTTCAACATGGTAATGATTAAAAAAGGGGTGGGAACTGGCGAATGTGTATCGATTTCTCTTTGTTAAATAAATCATGCCCTAAGGATTGCTACCTCCTGCCTCGAATCGACACGTTGGTTGATTCAACCATCGGTTTTTCCGTTATGAGTTTTTTGGATGCTTTTTCAGGTTATCAACAGATCCGGATGCACCCTCCCGATGTCAAGGATGTCTCCTTAATCACTAGAGAGGGGTGCTTCAGTTATAAGATGATGCCCTTCGGGTTGAAAAATGCAAGGGCTACAAACCAGCGCATGATGGATCGGGTCTTCCAGGGCCAAAGGGGGAGGAACCTGGAGGTCTACGTCGATGACCTAATGGTCAAGAGCAAGTGTGTGGATTCACACGTACAGGACCTAGAAGAGACGTTCGCAACCCTGCAGAAGTTCAAGATGAGGCTGAACCCCTTGAAGTGTGTCTTCGGGGCAAGCCGCGGGAAGTTCCTTGGTCATCTTCTTACTCCGGCACAGGTAGAGCCCAATCCAGATAAGGTGAAGGCCATTCTAGACTTGGAATCACCTCGCGATGACAAGGAGGTCCAGCACTTGATAGGCAAGTTGGTCGGTCTAATCAAGTTCCTCTCCAGATCAGGGGACAAGTGTTCATCATTCTTCAAGGTGTTGAGCGGTAACCAAAGGTTTGAGTGGACCGCCAAATGTGAAGAGGCCTTCCAAGGGCTGAAGAGACAGCTCTCCCAGGCTCCTATACTTCAAAGCCCGAAAGAAGGAGAGGACCTGACCTTGTATCTAGGGGTAGGAGTGGAGGCCGTGAGATCTGTTCTGGTCAGGAAATAAGGGAAGAAGCGGCTACCCATCTTCTACATGAGCCGGATTTTGAAGAAGGCGGAGCTCCGTTACCCCATCCTGGAAAAGATGGCATACACTCTGATCGTCTCGGCGAGGAAGCTTCGGCCATATTTCCAACCACACTCGATTAGGGTGGTGACCGACCATCCTCTTCGCAGGATCTTTGAAGGGGTAGAGCACTCGGGAAGGCTTGCCAAGTGGTCCATCAAACTAAGTGAGTTCGACATCTCTTCCGTTCCAAGACTCTCCATCAAGGCACAAGCGGTGGCGGATTTTCTGGCGGACTATGCTGTTGAAGTCGGGGAAGAGGAGACGCAGCCACAAGGAGCGTGGAAGATTATGGTTGATGGGGCCTCGGGAAAGCATTCCCTTGGGGGAGGAGTGGTGTTGATAAGCCCCTAGGGGGTTGCTATAGAGCAGGCAGTGGCCTACCACTTTCCAGTGACCAACAACCAAGCAGAGTATGAGGCTGTGATAGCCGGCCTTTGTTTGGCAAAGGAGCTTGAGATCCAGGACGTGGAGGCCTTCACAGACTCGATGGTGGTAGCATCACAGATCCAAGGGGAGTTTGAAGCTCAAGAGCCTACCCTCGTAAAGTACCTATCCAAGGTAAGGGCGATCATCGGAGGATTCCGATCGTTCTCAATTCAGCATGTCCCCAGGGAGGAGAGCGCAACCGCCGATCGATTGGCAAAGTTTGGACCTCGGGGGGGGGGGGGGGGGGGGAGGGACCCTCACTAAACTATTTCGGCCAGCGATCGAGGAAGGGGAGTTGATGGAGGTAGGTCGGCAACCCTCGTGGGTGGATCCATTGGTAACCTTCCTGACCACTAGCAAGCTGACAGAGGAGGTTAAGGATGCAAAAAGCTTCAAGCGCAGGGCAGCTCACTTCCTAATGTTGGAAGGGGGTTGCATCGAAATATGTTGTCAGGGTTCCTGGCGAGATGTGTAACTGAAGAAGAGATCCCGAGGATCCTGGGGGAGGTACACTCCGGCGAGTGCGACAACCACTCAAGAGGAAGGATGTTGGAAGCAAGAGTGGTAAGGCAAGGGTACTTCTGGCAGACCCTGAGGAAGGATGCAGCAAAATTCGCAAGGAGATGCCCAAAATGTCAGCTATATTCCCCCCTCCATCTCTTGCCCGCTCAAAGGCTCAGGAGCATTACATCGCCATGGCCTTTCGCTATCTGGGGAATGGACCTGGTCAGACTTTTTCCTCCGGCCAGTGGGCAAAGGAGGTTTCTCCTGGTCATGGTTGATTATTTCTCGAAGTGATTGGATGCCAAGGCATTGGGCAAGGTCACCTCACAAGTTATAAGGAACTTCGTCTAGGGGGAGATCATATGCAGGCACGAGCTACCCCAAGCAATAGTGACATATAACGGTCCCCAGTTTGCCAGTGAAGAGTTCATCAGCTTCTACGCCCAACTGGCGATAGACCTCATATTTGCCTCTGTCCACCACCCGCGGAGCAACGACCAGGTGGAAGCGGCAAATAAAATCATTGTGAACTTACTTAAGAAAAAAGTGGAGAACTTGAGGGGGAATTGGGTGGAGCAGCTCCCCTCAGTCATGTGGGCCTTGCAAACGACCCCGAACACGGCCACCGGCGATACCCCCTTCAAGCTTTCTCATGGATGTGAGGCGGTCTTTTCAGTGGAGTTCGAGGTCCGGTCCCCGCGGGTCAAGGCCGCGGGCGAAGGAGATGAGACTTGGAGGTTGGAGAATGAGGAGGGGTTACGCCTCTCGCTAGACATGGTGGAGGAATTGCGGGATGTTGCAACCATCAGACAGGAGGAGATCAAACGGCAAATGGCCAAGTATTTCGAAAAGCATATCAAGATCAAGCAGTTCGCCGAAGAAGATCTGGTGCTGAAAAAGGTTGACGTGGCGGGAAGGAAGGCTTCTGTGGGCAAGTTCAACCCGAATTAGGAAGGGCCTTACATTGTAAAGGAGGTTATTGGATTAGGAGGTTACTACCTTCAGGATGTGGAGGGAAGAACCTTGAGCCACACCTGGAGCGGTGATGATCTAAAACTCTTCTACCCGTAAGAGGGGGAAGGTGATTGTATTAATACTTTCAAGTGCTATCATAATATATCCCTTACCTTTGATCCATTGTCTACTCTTTTATCTTAAAGTTAGAATAGAGTTTGAAAACTTCAGCGACACCCCGAGCTCGGCTCAGCCCCAGGTAGACACGTTGCACAGGCTCTCATCTAGCTGGAAGGTCCGAAGGCTCGCCTGTGGGGGAGAGGTTTTCATTTGAGAACTTCATCGACACCCGGATCTTGGCTCGACCCCAGGTAGACCAGCTGTGCAGGCTCTCATCTAGATGGCAGGTTCGAAGGCTCACCTGTGGGGGAGAGGTTTTGTTTTGAGAACTTCATCGACGCCTTGAGCTTGGCTCGGCCCCATGTAGACCTGCTGCGCAGGCTCTCATCTAACTGGCAGATTCGAAGGCTCGCCTGTAGGGGATAAGTTTTGTTTTGAGAACTTCATCGACACCCCGAGCTCGGCTCAGCCCCAGGTAGACCCGCTGCGCAGGCTCTCATCTAGCTGGCAGCTCTGAAGGCTCTCCTGTGAGGGAGAGGTTTTGTTTTGAGAACTTCATCGACACCCCGAGCTTGGCTCATCCCCAGGTAGACCCGTTGCGCAGGCTCTCATCTAACTGGCAGGTCTGAAGGCTAGCCTGTGGGGGAGAGGTTTTGTTTTGAGAACTTCATCGATATCCAGAGCTCGGCTCGACCCCAAGTAGACCCGCTGCGCAGGCTCTCATCTAGCTGGCAGGTCCGAAGGCTCGCCTATGGGGGAGAGGTCTTGTTTATGAAAACTTCAGCAACACCCCGAGCTCGGCTCAGCCCCAGGTAGAACCGCTGTGCAGGCTCTCATCTAGCTGGCAGGTCCGAAGGCTCGCCTGTGGGGGAGAGGTCTTGTTTGTGAAAACTTCAACAACACCCCGAGCTCGACTCGTCCCCAGGTAGACCCGCTGCGCAGACTCTAATCTAGCTGGCAGGTCTGAAGGCTCGCCTGTGGGGGAGAGGTCTTGTTTGTGAAAACTTCAGCAACACCCCGAGCTCGGCTCGGCCCCAGGTAGACCCGCTGCGCAGGCTCTCATCTAGCTGGCAGGTCTGAAGGCTCACCTGTGGGGGAGAGGTCTTGTTTGTGAAAACTTCAGCAACAGCCCGAGCTCGGCTCGACCACAGGTAGACCCGCTTCGCAGGCTCTTACCTAGCTGACAGGTCTAAAGGCTCCCCTATGGGGGAGAGGTCTTGTTTGTGAAAACTTCAGCAATGCCACGAGCTCGGCTCGACCCCAGGTAGACCCGCTGCGCAGCCTCTCATCTAGCTGGCAGGTCTGAAGGCTCGCCTGTGGGGGTGAAGGTTTGGTCCTTAGAAATACTTCCACTTGGATGTTCTGGGCTGGACAAGAGACACGCCAAGAAGGCAGAACAATGTGGTTGAGGATCTTCTCGGCCGGGAAAGGTCTCGGCTAGAAAAGGTCTCGGCCAGGAAAGGTCTCGACAAGGAAAGGTCTCGCCAAAAGAAATTCCTGGCGGGAAGGCCTTTTGGCGAGGGATCCTTGGCCAGACAGTGGGAAGATCTAGGCGAGAAGTTCCGCCCGTTCGCGCAAGGTATAGAGAGACAGTCTTCCCTTAAAGGGCCTACGAACAACGCTCCCGCCAAATGTTCTCGGCAGAGCGCGGAAATGACACGTTTACTCCTTGAGCCCTCGACAGGTTCTATCGATTGCTAAGGGAGATTCCCTAGGGAGACCGGGGGCCTCGGCGGGAGCGTGCTTGAGAAACATTCAGCTTCAACGAAAAAAGAAGAAATATATATAGAAAATATACATAATGAGAAGAGGAAACCAAAAACAAACACTTGTGATATATATATATATATATATATATATATATATATATATATATATATATATATATATATATATATATATATATTCCCCAATGTGATTACAAAATGGGAGCATCTCGCTCATTACAGGAAAAGGGAAAAAGGGGGGAGGACCAATCAGGGAGAAGCGATGTATCCACTCGAGCTCTCGCTTGAGCTCTCGCGGGAACTCTTGCCCGAGCCCTCCCTGGATGTCTCGCCAGCAGCCGTGGGATATTTCAGGACATCCGAGGGCGGGGAGTCGGGTGCGCCTGGGGGCTTTGGGATGGGATCAAAAAGCCAGGGGATGAGCTGGGGAGCGGTAACGATCTTGCCACCCTAGTTCAAGCATCCCACATCTCACGACGTCTCAAGGGTCAGCCTGACCGTCGCTTGAGCATTGTTCTGCAGGAGCTTGTTGATGTCGTACTCTGAGAAATGTCGGCTCCTTAGCCTCTCGTCCAGCGAAGGAGGAGGCGCGACCGTGGCTGCCACCACCTCCATGCGCTGGAGCTGGTCCCTCAGTAGGATGTTCTCGCACCTTACCCCAGCAAGCTCCGCGCGAAGTACCGTGCTCTGGGGAAAATCCTGTGTAAGGGAGAAACCGATAAAATAAAGGAGACGATGAGCCAAGGATTACAGGGGCGAGAGAGAGTGCTTGAAATATCTCGCTTACCTTCTCCGATGGGTGCAAGGAAAGCGGTCGCATAGCATCCGCCAGCTATGTCTTCAAGGTCGACACCTGGCCCACCGCCTGGTCCCGCGCCTTAAGCATCTCGCCAAAGTTTCGGTTGATGGTAATGCTCCGGCGCGCGCACATGTGCGCAAGCTCGAACCCACGCATCAGGGCTCGGGTGGAGTCGAAGGCCAAGAGCCGTGTGGGCAGTTGATCGTAAAGGCCGGCGTTCTCCCGGCTGTAAAGTCCATAGCCAAACGTGAAGGCCTCGCCGGTGACCTGGTTGCGCTCCGCCAAACTTGGGAGAAGGGTCGAGACAAAGACTTTGTTGGTCTCAGGGTCCCACCGCAGCAAGGGTCTCCCTTCCGCGTCAAGGCACTTCATGCCGAGACCAAAATTCCTGTGCCCCTTTGGCACCTCCTTGGGCGGGGATTGAGTGGAGGTCTCGGCGGCTGCCCCCTCGCCACCAGCCCCGCTTGCGGCTGGAAGGTTCTCGGCAGGGGCTCCAACGCTATCCCTGGCGACAGCAGTCATCTCGATGGCCGCCTGATAGACCTCTTTGAAGTACGGGCCTGGTGCGAGAGGTCGGACAGGCGCAGTCACCACGGATTTCCCTTTGTCGGCGGCGGTTGGCTTTGGTCTTTTCAGCGGCCAGGACGAAAAGGCGCTGGGCTTTTGCTTCCCGGCACTGGTCGAAGGAGGCGGGGCCGGCTCGTCCTGACAAGCTTGAGCCGCGGATCTCGCGAGAGCAAGCGGATCTCTTGCAGCCTGGCCCTCGACATCCTGAGTCTCGGCAAAGGGTTGGTGCAGGGGAATCTCTCGCTCTCCTGCAAAGGCGATAATGCTCAGCGTTAATGTTTAGAACGGGAATACCGAGTTAAAGGCGAGACCGTACCTTCGCCAGGAGGGATGGCGGGGAGAGAATCGACGTCCCGCCTAAAAAATTGGACGTCGAACTCCTTCGTCTCGAAGAACTCCAAAAGGGCGCTCTCGCGCGACCCGAGGGCGGGCGGCTTGTAAGCAGCATCCTCGTATTGAACAGGCGCGAGAGGAACGTTGCTGAAGTCGCCGACAATGAAGACGAATTTCTCACCCCCAGTGGTGGTGCTTGTTGGCGAGACCGGTGGTCTTGAGCAGCTGCCCAGAGAAGAAGACCACCCCTCCCTTAGATCGGAAGGTGAATAGCTTTCGGAAGATAGGAAGGCTGAACTCGATCCTCTCAGATCGCTTGTAGCAGATGAAAGCTACCAGGATGGCGATCGAGTTTGGATTGTGTTGAGCGGGAATGATGCCGTAGCAGCGGAGGGCCTGGCGCACCTCGGGCCAGAGGGGAAGGCGGAAGCCCACCTCGAAATGCTCGAGGGGGATGACGAGCTCTCCCACTCTCGCGCTATTGGCCCGATCATCGTTGCCCGGGTTTCTCGCGGTGAAGACAAGGGGGATGTAGCGGGAGGTAATCAGCTGGTACTCCTCCATGGTTAGGCGGCAAGAGGGGAACTGGTGCTTTTGAAAGGCTTCCGTGCAGTTGGAGCGTCCCTCGCTTTTGCCCGACATCGTGTTTAGGGGATTGAGTGCGAGGTCTCAAGGAAGGAGGCGAGAGAGAAAATTAGGCGAGAATGAGAGAAGAAGGCGGAAGCAGGGGGAAATTCTCGGCAAAGTGCAAGAACAACAAGGAGGAAAGCCAGGGTTCCAGGTTTGGAGAAATAAATGCATTTGGTGGACTCCTCTATTTATAGGAAACCGTGACAATGATGACTTTTCCAAAAAAGAAAAATAAAAAAAGAGCGGCAGTGGTACAGGCGCCATGCCCCAAGTCAACGATGCCTCGGGTTCCGGCCCGGGATGACAGCAACCGACCGACGGTTCAGATTCGCTCAAGTGTTTCGAGACGACCACGCGAAACAGAGGAAAACAAAAACAGAGATCGCTCTCTCCGGGCAAGAGCTAAATAACAAATAATAAATGCAAGTTTACAAATAAGCAGTCCAAAATAAAAAGAAACGGGGTACATTGCGAGAAGGGAAGGCCGAGGGGTGAGAGGTGGCGAGACTTATTTAAATCAATATGGTTCCAAGCGCCATCGTCCTCGCTCCCGCCGTCTAGTCCTCGAGGGCGCCAGCGGGTTGTAGTAGGAAGACAGGGTGGTGCACCCTAGGTTGATCCGGCGAGCCTGGTCTCGAATCCGCGCGATACACCTCCCGGGGGAAGACTTGGTGGTAGGCCGACCCGGCCGCTCCGTCTCTCCAAAAAAATAGTCGCGCTCAAGGGCCTCCAGCCTCTGCTCCACCATCTCGCAGAATTCTTTCACCGCAGTAGCACGGGCCCGCTCCCGCCACATAGGCTTTGATAGGAGGGCAGCAATCTTCTTCCCTCGCCTTTTTGCGGTCCCGACATCATTCAAGATCTCCTCCATCTCTTCAGACGAAGGAAGGCGGGAGCTCTCGCCGTCCTCCCCCTCTCTGTCTTCATCGTCATCTTCATCATCTTCATCGGACCCTGTCCGCGAGTCCGGTTCCTCTGAGAAAATAGTTTCATGGTTACGGCGAGAGCTGAGTAAAAGCTATGGTAATGTTTCGCTTACCTGCAACATGGCGAGAGCCACTGGCCGGCGGCAGGAGAGAAGGCCCGGGCATCCCCTCAGTCCCATAGAGGAGGTGGAGCGGCTTTCCTCTCCCCGGGCGAAAGGTCTCACGCACAGTGATCCCGGCCTGGCCAGAAGCGGGGGGGGGGGGGGGGGGGGGGGGAGTCGTCCTCTCTCACGAGATGGCTGGCCTCCTTTGGAGCTATGGAGGGGTCGATGGACACCTCTCCCTCCAGTAGGGCGGGATTTGCCGCTTGGCCGAGCAAGTTAGTAGCCATTATTTCGTTCTCCCGGGTGGGGAGACCCGGGTTGGCGGAAGATGATGCTGCGGGAAGTCAATTCGACAGTAGGGGAGGCTATGATTGAAACGATTAGAAAGGAGTGACAGGGTAAAAAGGATACCTGCGGTTCTCAGAGGGACAGCCGGGGGAGTTGCCTCCGGGACCTGTGGTCGATCCTCGGGAGGGGGAGACGACGAGTTCGGAGGCATTAGCGGGGACCCAGCGTCGTTGTCTCGAGCCGCTTCCTGTGAGAAGTATTCAATCAGGTGTCGACCCTTTCGCGTAATCAGCTCGCGATTTTGATGATCAGCAAGTCGGAGAGACATACCTTCTGCAGAGGGGAAGCATCATCCGCACGGTCGGGAGTCGGGGTAGGTGAGTTCCTGTTCTAGTGAGAAAGGTCCCGCTGGACCACCTTCGCCTTTTTCTTACTCTTCTCTTTCTTCTTTAGCGAGGAAGGCTTAGCGGCTGGCGACTTTCTCGCCAGCCAAAGAGCAACCAAAGCACTGTTCGCCAGGGCTCGGGCATGAGCCGCATTGATGCGGTCTTGGAGGTCTTGCGGGAGCGGCTTGTCAACACGTTTGGAACGCATCGTGAAACCACGCGAGTGCTCAGACACGGAACAACGACTCAGGGGCAGACTTAGGCCGTCTATCATCATATATATATATAGAGCCATGGGATGACCCACCAAAAAGATTCTCCTTTTGAGGTGACACATACCCAGTGATAGTTTTACTTTCAAGACAACCTAAACACCTAGAGGGGGGGGGGGGTGAATAGGTTCTAATTGCTTGTTTAAATTTATAGGCAGAATTCAATTACAAAGATTAAAACATTCAGCACAGCATTCACAGATATTTAATCATCACAGATTGCACAATGTTTTATAGTGGTTCCCCAAGGTCTGGGTACATCCACTTTCCCCCTTCACCTATCTAGCAGTATGCTAGATTCAGCCAAACTTCCACTATTCTCAGATCCTCAGATCCTACAGCTCAGAACCTGGATGGGTGCCTACAACTCAGGCTCAACAGCCCTACCTCAGCCTTGCCACAAGGCCTACAACTCAGAGAAGAACCTTCTCCTACACTCAGGCAAACAGCCCTTCCACTCAGAGATCAACTCTCCTACACTCAGCCTTTATATCACAGGCTTACAACTCAGATCTGTGTAAAACAGATCCTACAGAAATTTAGAAAAGAAGTTTTAATGTCTTGCCTTTGTTGAGAGAGAAGAGGTCAAGACAATTCTTGATCAGCTGATGAAATCAACTGAATCTGAGCTTTCTTCAAAGCTTCTTGAATCTGAACTTAGCTGAGTTGATTTCCAAACAACTTCTTGAGAAGCCACTGATGGCTTCCTTCTTCTTCTTCAAAATGAGTGGATCCCTCTCTATCCAACACCTTTGATGATACTTCTGAATTCTTGTTAGAACTCTTCTTAGATCGATCCTGAGATCGTCTTCTTAGATCTTCTGATGAAGATCTTCTTTAGTGTATTACACCTTCTTGATTTGATTTCTCAATTTGATTGCCAAAGTTCAATCTTCTCATTTATTTATCTTTTACTTCTCTCTGAATTTGTCTATTTATAGATCTTCTTAATGGTAACCGGCTGATCCGGTTTATAACTGTCTTCTGACAATTCTGACAACATCAGTTAACTGGCTGCAACCCACAGCTGTCAAGTCTTCAAACAGATCCTGTGCCTTAGTCTTGGTCAGCAATGTGTTGAGATAGACTGTCAGGAAGTGTCGAGACCAACTGTCTGTATGTGTCGACATAAGTAACTTTAGTGTCGACACAGCCTTTGATGATGTCGACAAGTTTGCCTTTAAGTCGACACAGCTTCTTCAGAGAATAACTTGGTCTTGACTTTGTAGTGTGTCGACACAAGTCCTGTGTGTCGACACAGTTGTTGTAGATTCAGAACTCAGTATGTGTTGACTTAGTCTTCTGGTGTCGACACAAGTATTGTCGACTTCTGCCAATGTGTGTCGGCTCTGTCTCATTGTGTCGACACAGCCTCCCAGTGTCGACACAAATGTGGTCGACTATCTTTCTCTGTGAGTCGACATTGCTTCCCAGTGTCGACACAAATGTGGTCGACTATCTTCCTGTGAGTCGACACTACTTCCCAGTGTCGACACAAATGTGGTCGACTATCTTTCTCTGTGTCGACACTGCTTCCTTCAAGTGTCGACACAAATATTCTAAAGTGTCGACACTGTTTCTTCAGGTGTCGACACATGGACTTAGAATATTTTTCTGCATTCTTTAACATTTCTTCACCTGCACATGTCAACTTAAAACAACATCAAATACACCTTGATGTATATCATTGAGCTAAGTTGGGCTTCTTCAAATCAGGTATACATTTTCCAATGTACCCAACAATCTCCCCCTATTTGGAGAAGTCATAACCCCTATAGCCAATGATATACACCATTTATAAAAAGTATAATATGATGATATATGACATAACAGGAATACTTAATATAAACAAAATATGAACAATCCATCACAGAGTGAACATTATATGATTCCAAATAAAATATTGTTTATAACTTGATAATGTTTGATTACAGAGTTTTACATTGAATGATTTAATCAAAACATTACAAAATACATTTGAAAGAACTTAAAACTAAGACTGATCAGGCTCTCTTATGACAATCCCTTTGCCAGATTGGATTTGAGCCTTCACAGGAGCTTCAACATCTTCAGCTGGCTTCTTGCCTTTTTGATCAGCCTTCTTCTTTGCTTCTTCCTTGAGCCTTTGCCTTTCAAAGTAATGATAGGGCTTTGGAAAGTACTTGCTCGGCTCCTGAGCATCTGGTGGTAGCCTACCCAGCTTGGCATTTCTTCTGAACTGTACTATTGCCTCCTGCCTAGCTTCATGCTTTTGCCATTCTATTTCATTATACCACTTTCCTCTTTCATGAACTTGGTCTTTCACAGCCTTTCATGCAGTGAGTATAATATTCCTTGAAGTAGGGCTCCACTGCTCAAAATCTGGCTTTAGTTCAGCCTGCTCTCTAAATCTCTTCTTAGATAGTAGAGCATCTTGCTGTTCTTTCAAAGTAGCCTCAGGCATATCAACTTTCTCAATAACAACCCTGTTAACCTCCTTTGGAGGACTATACATTCCTTGAACTTGCTGATCAATCATATCAAAATCTGGAGGAGGGTAAATGACTTGGGCAACCTCAGGTTGATTGCCTTCAAGTAGAGTTGTTTGTATACCTGACTCAGCCACCATAGCATCATCACATAAAGGTGGATATCCCAATGTGGCTCGAATACTATTGGTCACCCATTTGGTGTGCTCTGAGCCTGCATGAACTAACAACCTCTCCCCCTTTATGGCTTCTCTGGTAATATGATCTCTTAGATCTTCCTTCTGAAATCTGATCTGTCCATCCAGATAATTTACACCCTCTTTAAAAAATGGTTTTAACTTTTGAAGCTTGTCAGATATGTCCTTTTGAGAGGCAGTGATAGCAGTTTTAACAGATTCAATAGCAGCTTGAAATGTCTTATCAAAGTCTTCCATCTCTTTTGCTCTTGCTGCAGACAACCCTTCAGTATTCTTTTTCAACTCATTAAGAATTTCATTGTGAGAGTCTTCAAGATTGGCATTCATGTTTATCTGATTTGTAAGAACATAGCCTTGCTTCAGTGCTATATCATCTGCTTTGGTAATAACTGATTGCTGTTGTTTAGCCAAGAATACTACAGCATTACCTCCTTTATGGAAGCAATCTGTCATCTCCTTCTTATGCATATTGACTTCAAATCTAATTGACTTTATATCCTGAGCCAAGTTAAATTGAAGGGCCTTATTGCTCTCATCAACATATTTTTCAACTGCCACTCTATGGTCATCTAACTTAACTTGCAAATCAACCATAAACTTGTTATAATTAAATTCAGAATGAGATGGTTGAGTTGTAGTCTATAGAGCCTGCTTATAACCTTTGCTCCTTCTCTTGAAGACTACAAGTTTTCTCTTCTTAGCCAGTCTGGCTTCTTCAGTTTCAGATTCAGATGAACTATCAACTTGAACTCTTTCTTGAGGAGGAGGAGGAATATCTGTCTCAGTGCAATGTTGTTCAGCTTCAACATGCACAGACTCCCCCTCAACCATTTGCTCCTTCTCTATTTCTATCTCCATGTCAAGGGCCTTTTCAATCTCTTGCCCCTCTTCCACTCTATCAGTAGCCACATCAACATTAGGAAATAACTCATCCAGAGTATATTCCTTCTGAGCTTGATCATAAGATGTATCAATTAGATCTTCTATATTCAGATCTTTGGAGATATCAATTTGGACTTCCTCTTGCACTGGGTCAGATATCTTCTCCCCCTGTACTTGTTCAGTATTGGTAATGACCTGGGCAGGTAAGTGTACTTGCTCCCCCTGCACCTGTGCAGTAATAGAAATATTAGAAATGTCTTTAGTAAGAAAATACACCAGCTCCCCCTGCAACTGTACCTGGTCAGGAGTAGATACAATCTGGGCAGGTGAATAAGCTTGCTCCCCCTGCATTTGTGCAGGTATAGTGTCTTGCTGGGCTGGAGTAGACACAGGGTGATCTTTATCCTGCTTCCTCTCTTGTTCTTCTTGAAGCTGCTCAGTATCTTGAGCATGAGAAGGGGATTTCACTGGGGTGTCCTGCCTGCTCTCATCAGGCACATCCTTAGACAGCACCCTATCCCACCTAGAAAACAATCTCATGTCCATCTTTCTCATGTGATTGATCTTTGTTCCTGGCAGGTGTTGCATTACTTCAGGGATCACTCCATTCAGATATAAACTCATGATTCTAGCCAGATTTGGCTTCTTTATTCCTTCCTTTATCTTTTCAAAGATTACAACTGACCAATCAGTTGGAATTGTAAACACAATTCTGGTCATGAGGCTGAACATATAGGCTGAAATCCTATCATGTCCCCCTGATTTGCACAGAATCACCTTACCAACTACTTCTGACAGAAATTTCCCTTGCGGATTCATCCCTTTCCTATTGAAAGCAGCTCCAATCTTCAGAGTGGATCCAATCCGCACCATTGGATAGCCTCCCTTAACTTAGAAGCATGGACTTCTTCTTCATTCTCAATTATTGGTAATTGTAGAATTTTCCTTAGACTTCTTGGGGGTAATCTTCACTGTCGACCCATGCACAGTGGACTTTATCTTGAGAACATCTGAACTTATTGATGCAGAGGTAAAGAATTCATGCACCTCCTTCTTCCATATCTTGGAAGGTTCAGAAACTATGAACTCTAATCCCGATTCGGAAATAAGAGAGATAACTCGTTGAACATCTGTTGGGGCTTCGGCAAAGGCATTCCTTACTAACTCATAACCTTCATTGATGTTGTCTTCAATCTTCGGCGCCATTGTTCAGTTGAGAAAGCTTGAGAGAAGAGAGAGAGAGAGAGAGAAAGTTGACACAGGGTTTCAGTCTCGAAAACCTTGTAAGCGTGTCGACTGAATAAGTTTTTGACCTATTTATACCTTCTATTGAAAGAAGATCAAAAGGCGGGCAAAAACAGTCTATATGTGTCTACACAGATGGAATGTGTCGACACAAACTTCTATTGTCTCGACAACAAATCTGTCTACTATGTGTTGACACCAATTTGTGGATATGTCGACACCTGGGATATATAGTAGCGCATCAGAAATTCTGTGTCGACTCTTAGTATAAGTGTCGACACAAAATCTGTAAGTGTCGACACCATTATTCTGGTGAAGTCGACACTACATTCCTGGATAAGTCGACAATTTTAATTCTTAAGTGTCGACACATATTCTCTGTGTCGACACAATATTTCTGACTTGTCGACATTACTTCACTGAGTCGACACATTATCACTGAATGTGTCGACACTATTTTACTTAACCAATTTCTGTTTCTGTCTACACCACTTAAGACCATTTGATAATCTAATATGTTATTTGTAAGTTTGTTGATAATCTAATCAATGGTCAGCATGCCTAATTCAATTTTAAATTTATTGAATTTTGTTTCATCCAGAGGCTTAATGAATACATCTGCTATTTGATAATCTGTTTTAACAAATTCCAATGTGATGTCTTTTCTTTCTACATGATCTCTAAGAAAATGGTATTTAATTTCTATATGCTTAGTTCTACTATGAGAAACAGGATTATTAGCAATAGAAATTGCACTCTTAGAATCACACAAAAGAGGTGTTCTACTTACTTGAATACCATAATCTTTAAGCTGATGCTGTATCCACAATAGTTGTGCACAGCAGCTTCCAGCAGCAACATATTCTGACTCAGCTGTAGATATAGCCACACTGGTCTGCTTCTTACTACTCCAAGATATCAATCTTCCTCCCAAGAATTGGCAAGTACCTGTTGTACTCTTCCTATCCTCTCTACAGCCTGCAAAGTCTGCATCTGAATAACCTGTTAGTAGAAAATCTCTATTCCTAGGGTACCAAAGGCCTAGATTAGGTGTGCCCTTAAGATATCTCAGAATCCTTTTGACTGCAGTATAATGAGACTCTTTAGGGCAGGCTTGGTACCTAGCACAGACACATGTAGCATACATAATATCTGGTCTACTAGCTGTGAGATATAGTAGAGAACCAACTATTCCTCTATACAAAGTCTCATCAACAGGTTTACCTGCATCATCTTTGCATATAGGCATACTTGTCCCCATAGGGGTTCTCATGATGGAGGATGACTCCATACCATACTTTTTGATTAATTCTTTAGTAAACTTTGACTGGGATATGGACAAGCCATCATCAGTCTGTCTTACTTGGAGTCCCAAGAAGAACTTCAGTTCCCCCATACTGCTCATCTCAAACTTCCCTTGCATAAGTTTGGCAAACTTTTTACAAAGGTTGTTTTCAGTAGATCCAAAGATTATGTCATCAACATAGATCTGAACTAAGATGATCTTGCCTTTGGATTCCCTAAGGAATAGAGTTTTGTCAATTTTTCCTCTTGAGAATTTATTCTCAATAAGGAAAGTAGACAGGGTTTCATACCAAGCCCTTGGGGCTTGCTTTAACCCATACAAAGCTTTTCTAAGCTTATAAACATAATCAGGTTTAAGAGGATCTACAAAACCTGATGGCTGCTCTACATATACTTCTTCTTTAAGATCACCATTCAGAAATGCTGACTTCACATCCATCTGGTATACCTTGAAGTCTTGATAGGCTGCATAGGCAAGGAACATTCTGATTGTCTCCAGCCTTGCTACTGGGGCAAAGGTTTGATCAAAGTCAATCCCTTCTTCCTGCCTGTATCCTTTAGCAACCAATCTTGCTTTATTTTTCACTATTACTCCATTCTCATCCAACTTGTTCCTGTAGATCCATTTTGTCCCAATTATATTGTGGCCTCTTGGTTTAGGAACAAGCTCCCAGACATTGCACCTTCTGAATTGATTCAGCTCCTCTTGCATAGCATCAGTCCAGTGCAGGTCTTAGATGGCTTCTTCAAACTTCTTAGGCTCCATTTGTGACAGGAAACTTGAATGCAGAACTGTGCTTTGACTTCTGCTTCTAGTCTGTACTCCCTGTCTTGGATCACCTATTATTTGATCAGTTGGATGGTCTCTTAAATGTCTTGTAGCTGGAGGAAGATTCCCTTCTGGTTGAACATCTCCAGCTCCTTCATTATGCTGAACCTCTTGGTTTTCTTCATCTTCTATTGTGTCTTGTACTCCCCCTGGACAATATCCTTCATTTTCTAATACTCCATCTTCCCTTGAAGCTTCAGCAATGGAGAGCTTGTCCATTCCTTTGCTTATACCTGTTGAGTCATTTGATCTACAAGACAACTCACAGTTGATTAATCTTGTTTCATCAAACACAACATGCACAGATTCTTCAACAACTTGAGTAGTCAAGTTGAAGATTCTATAGGCCTTACTATTTGTGCTGTACCCAACAAATATCCCATCCTGGGATTTGGCAGCAAACTTAGTCAAATATGACTTACCATTGTTAAGTATATAGCATTTGCAACCAAAGATTCTGAAGTAGGATAGATTTGGTTTTCTACCTTTCATAATCTCATAGGGAGTCTTTTTGTGGCTCTTGGTGATAGAAGCCCTATTGATTACATGACAAGCAGTGTTTACTGCCTCAGCCCAGAAATATTCTGGTAGAGAGGTGTCACTCAATAGAGTTCTACCAGCTTCAATTAATGTTCTATTCTTTCTTTCAGCAATTCCATTTTACTGAGGTGTTCTTGGTGAGGAGAACTCTTGGAAAATCCCAAAGTCTTCATATAACTTTGTCATGCTTTCAGATTGAAACTCAGTACCATAGTCACTTCTGATTTTGACCACTGTACTATTCAGTTCATTCTGAATTTGCTTTACAAAATTAAGTAAGACACTTGGGGTTTCAGATTTCTGTCTCAGAAAGAACACTCATGTAAATCTAGAATAGTCATCTACAACCACAAAAGTGTAGACCTTCCTACCTAGACTATGAACTGGCATAGGACCAAAAAGATCCATATGCAAGAGGTATAAGCACCTCACAGAATCCTTGTTTTCAAGGCTTTGAAAGGAGGATTTTGTTTGCTTGCCCTTTAGACAAGCTGAGCATATCCCTTCCTTCATACACTTAACTTGAGGACCATTCCTCACTAACTCTTTGATAAAGAGTTGGCCTATTGTCTTGTAGTTAAGATGAGCCAATCTCTTGTGCCACTTGACACAATGAGAAGCATTGTCATCAGCTACAAGACAGATGGGAGAGGCTTTATTCTCACATACAAAATTAAGACAATATACATTTCTCTTCCTATACCCAGTCAAAATGATCTCTTGATCACTTGACCTTTTGATATGACATCCATCCTTAACAAATGAAATGTCATATCCTAAATCACTCAGCTGGCTTATGCTTATTAGATTATGTTTCAAACCTTTTACATAAGCCACTTGGGTGATAGTAATTAGGTTAGAAGAAATGTTACCAAACCCTTTGATGACTCCTTTTTCAGATCCACCAAAGATCACTTTAGGTCCATCTTTGACAGATGAATACTCCTTCAGCAGCCCCTTTATTCCAGTCATGTGCCTGGAACAACCACTATCCAAGTACCATATAGGGGCATGGTTACTTGGATTCACCTGCAACACAGATTTACTTACCCTTAGAACCCAAGTAAGTCTTGGGTCCTTGGTTCAAGTTAGCATTAACAAAGCTACCATTATTTCTTCCTACAGGTAGACTATTGTTCTTTCTAACACTTGTGTTATACCAGCAGTCTAGTGCAAAATGGCCTCTCTTGCCACAACACCAACATTCAAACCTATTGTATCTAGTTCTAGATACATCCTTGACAAAAGAATTTCTGTCCATTGCTGGTGCTGCAGCAGCTTCACCCACTGATTTTTTATAACCATTGGGTTTATGAACATAGGTAGGCCTGTTGGCATTTACACCCTTGTTTTCAGAACATTAGACTTAATATGACCATGAATATTTTCATGATCATATAGGTTAGAAGGCACTTCCACCTTTCTAAACTTAATAGGGACTGAAAAGTTCAGTGGCTTGACAGGAGCTTTGCCTTTCCTCTTGAATTGGCCAGCCCTGGAGTTACCTTTGAATCCTAATCCTGCCTTACCCTTTTGATTCACAAATTCATCAATCAATGGTAAGACAGACTTTGGCTTAGAGTAACTAGCCACTAAATCTTTTTCAATTCTTAGTCTGGCCTCCAGACTCTTCACTTGATCATTGGAATAATTAATTGTGCCCATCTAAATAATAGTTATATTCTTCAGTTTGGTAATTTCATTTAACTTTTGATCAATTACTTTCTCTAACTCAGTTACAGCTACCCTTAGTTCAGCAATTTCATGAGCCTGAGATTTAACCAGGTTCTTGCTTTTCTTAAGGGCCTGCAACAAGTCCCCATACTTATCTATCAATTGATAGACATCTCCTTCAGATTCAGATGCATCAACATCACTTGATGCAGATATAGCTGATTCTGTACTTGTACTACAAACAGATTTCATAGAAGGACATTGTACCTTATTAGGACCAGACTGATTCTGGCATATGTCCTCTTCTGATCCTGCCATCAGTCCTATGCACTGATGATCCTCTTGTTCATTGATGGAGTCTAGAAACTGCAGAAACTCCTCTTCTTCAGATACAGCATACAGTCCAATATATGCTTCTGCTTCAGATTCTGACTCTGAAGTTGACTGATTTGTTAGGCTTTTATCCTTCTTTGCAACAAAGGATTTCTCCTTCTTGCCCTTTTTATGAGTCTTATACTTGTCTGAAGACTCCTTTCTCTTATCAGGACAGTCAGCCACTACATGTCCAGGTCTATTGCAACAATAGAAGACAATCTTTGAAGTAGTAGCCTTGTTGGGCTTTGATCTGCTCTTTTCTTTCCTTGATGACTTTTTCTTCTGATAATAATCATCAACTTGCTGTGAAGTAGAGGGCTTAGACTTCCACTGTTTCTTCTTCAAGAACCTCTGGAATTGCCTTGTGAATGCAGCAAAGTCTGCATCTGAATCACAGCTTTCTGAACCCTGATTGTCTGAATTTTCTGAACTGACTTCTGCAATTTCCTTAGGAGGGGATGGTGATATCCTCCTATTCTTTCTGATGGATTCTGCACTGAATGCCATAGTCTTTTCTCTATGCTCTCCTCTAGAATTCTTTTCCTCCTCCTTCCTCACCAAAAGTTGCATTTCATAGGATAGCAGCTTTCCAAATAAGGTGGGAGGAGAGATCTCTGCCAATTTAGCCACTTCTTTTATGGCACAGATCTTTGTGTCCCAATCCTTTGTTAAGGATCTCAAGAATTTGTCATTCAGTTCATAAGTACTGAAGACTCTTCCATAGGACATTAGCTCATTCATAATTCTATAGAATTTTTTGTAGCACTCAGTTATGCTATCAGATTTTCCTTGTCTAAAACTTTCATATTCCTGATTGAGCATAGATTTCCTGTCCTGTCTTACTTCTTCTGATCCCTCCATGTAGACAATCAATGTGTCTCACATTTCTTTGGAGGTCTTGCAGTGAATCAGATTCTGAAATGTTGAATCATCTATGGCACTTACAATAATGTTCTGTGCTCTTTTATCCATGGTTGCCAAAATGATTTCATCCTTGGTCATTTCAGAATAACTCTTTGGAATTTGAATATTAGCATCAAGAACTGATACCTTCATTGGAATGAAAGGTCCTTCCTGAACTGTGATGTATATTCTTGGGTCAGATGCCTCCATAAACAACCTGACTCTTTCTTTTCAAATTCCAAAGATTTCCTTCTTGCATATGGGTAATTTCATAGACCCTAGCTCCTTATGATTCTCTCCAGAACCCATCTTCTTGAATCTTGATTCTGCCTTTCAGATCTACCTCAGACTGTTAAGTCCTTTTTGAGGAACCTCCCTCTGATACCACTTGATAGTTTTACTTTCAAGACAACCTAAACACCTAGGGGGGGGGGGTGAATAGGTTCTAATTGCTTGTTTAAATTTATAGGCAGAATTCAATTACAAAGATTAAAACATTCAGCACAGCATTCACAGATATTTAATCATCACAGATTGCACAATGTTTTATAGTGGTTCCCCAAGGTCTGGGTACATCCACTTTCCCCCTTCACCTATCTAGCAGTATGCTAGATTCGGCCAAACTTCCACTATTCTCAGATCCTCAGATCCTACAGCTCAGAACCTGGATAGGTTCCTACAACTCAGGCTCAACAGCCCTACCTCAGCCTTGTCATAAGGCCTACAACTCAGAGAAGAACCTTCTCCTACACTCAGGAAAACAACCCTACCACTCAGAGATCAACTCTCCTACACTCAGTCTTTATATCACAGGCTTACAACTCAGATCTGTGTAAAACAGATCCTACAGAAATTTAGAAAAGAAGTTTTAATGTCTTGCCTTTGTTGAGAGAGAAGAGGTCAAGCCAATTATTGATCAGCTGATGAAATCAACTGAATCTGAGCTTTCTTCAAAGCTTCTTGAATCTGAACTTAGCTGAGTTGATTTCCAAACAGCTTCTTGAGAAGCCACTGATGGCTTCCTTCTTCTTCTTCAAAATGAGTGGATCCCTCTCTATCCAACACCTTTGATGATACTTCTGAATTCTTGTTAGAACTCTTCTTAGACCGATTCTGAGATCGTCTTCTTAGATCTTCTGATGAAGATCTTCTTTAGTGTATTACACCTTCTTGATTTGATTTCTCAATTTGATTGCCAAAGTTCAATCTTCTCATTTATTTATCTTTTACTTCTCTCTAAATCTGTCTATTTATAGATCTTCTTAATGGTAACCGGCTGATCCGGTTTATAACTGTCTTCTGATAATTCTGACAACATCAGTTAACTGGCTGCAACCCACAGCTGTCAAGTCTTCAAACAGATCCTGTGTCTTAGTCTTGGTCAGCAATGTGTTGAGATAGACTGTTAGGAAGTGTCGAGACCAACTGTCTGTATGTGTCGACATAAGTAACTTTGGTGTCGACACAGCCTTTGATGATGTCGACAAGTTTGCCTTTAAGTCGACACAGCTTCTTCAGAGAATAACTTGGTCTTGACTTTGTAGTGTGTCGACACAAGTCCTGTGTGTCGACACAGTTGTTGTAGATTCAGAACTCAGTATGTGTTGACTTAGTCTTCTGGTGTCGACACAAGTATTGTCGACTTCTGCCAATGTGTGTCGACTCTGTCTCATTGTGTCGACACAGCCTCCCAGTATCGACACAAATGTGGTCGACTATCTTTCTCTGTGAGTCGACACTGCTTCCCAGTGTCGACATAAATGTGGTCGACTATCTTCCTGTGAGTCGACACTACTTCCCAGTGTCGACACAAATGTGGTCGATTATCTTTCTCTGTGTCGACACTGCTTCCTTCAAGTGTCGACACAAATATTCTGAAGTGTCGACACTGTTTTTTCAGGTTTCGACACATGGACTTAGAATATTTTTCTGCATTCTTTAACATTTCTTCACCTGCACATGTCAACTTAAAACAACATCAAATACACCTTGATGTATATTATTGAGCTAAGTTGGGCTTCTTCAAATCAGGTATACATTTTCCAATGTACCAACACCCAGCGAATATTTATGGGTTGGACGTGTCTTTTCAAGCGTAGAGCTAGCTCAAAAAGAGCGGGGATTGTGTACAACCCCATATTCGCTGGAGGGAACCCAGAGACACCAACAGTCAGGATTGGACTAGCTTTAGGCTAGCTTCGGGCTTCAGACTAGAACCGCTTGCGCCTTGGTAGAGCTCCCGCCTACAAGCAGGCGGGATCGTTTGCGCCAAGCCTCATCCAAGACCCACTGATGACCAGAGGCGAGCGAGAAGGCGTTGAGTCCACTCGACGCCAAAATCCAAGAAGCAAAGGCGCCGAGTCCACTCGACGCCGTGTTGAGTAAGCTCCACTCACTCAACGCCGCGTTGAGTAAGCTCCACTCACTCAACACCGCGTTCATAAGCAAAGGCGTCGAGTCCACTCAACTCCACGTTGAGTGGAGGCAGGAAGGTTCTCGGCTCAGGGTTCTCGCCACGGCTCAGGGTTCTCACCGCGGCTCAGGGTTCTCGTCGAGTGGGGCCCAAGGCCCAGGATAAAATTACTTAATTGTCCTCGGGTAGAATTACCTACATACCCCGGGGCTGTATTTAGTATTTTATAAACATCGGGATTTGTCTATTGGCAGGTCATCCAGAGGTATTTCAGTAATTTCTTGTCGGCAAAATGCTATAAATAGACCCATGAGGGCTCCTTAGAAAGCAAGTCTTCATTATTCTCAAAATTCCCAAGTGCTTTCTGAGGAGCTCCAAGCCCAGCTTTGGCTTTGGAGGGGAAGCTCTCAGAGATCTTTCGGGTGTTAGGTGGGACCTCCCGGTTGAGGCTTTGGGTCAGTTCTAGGTCCCTTGTAGCCAGTCGAAGGTCGAGGCTTGAGTGAATTAGGTGTTGGCTGCGTCCTGGCTTTTGAACATTCGTTGAGGTAATTTTTGGCTTCAACAACCAGGGGTTCTTGGTGAGGTGTTCGGAGTCTGACAAGATCTTCATCTTCGAAAGTTATGGTGGTGTCCTGTTTGCAATTCTTATCTTCATGGGTGCCTCTTTGCGTGCTTACTGAGAGGATTTGAGCAGAGAAAATAGGTGATCCGGCGATGGTGTCAATATTTCTGACCATCTGCCTACCACCTCCCCCCCTGGTGGGGCGTTTTGCTAATCTCTGGGAGGCCTGGGCGGGTCCTGTTGGTCCTGCACACATCCCTGTAAAAATCTTCCGAGAAGTCCTAGGCAGACCAGGTGCTCGATTTCTTCCTTCAGGTTGGCACAGTCTTCCATGGTATGTCTCGTGGTTCGATGAAATTCTCAATATTTTGACTGGTCATTTCTGGGATTATGGACTTGTTGCTTGGGCCGATGTAATGTCAGCTCATTTTGGATAGCATAGAGTACATTAGTGTGCATAGTGTTGATGGGAGTATAATCCCTAGGTAGTTGATCTCTCTGGTGATCTCGCTGATGTTGCCCATTCCGATGTTCTTCTCGGAATCTTCCTTCCTGATGTTGAGGAGCTGGCTCCTTCTCTCTCTTGCGTTTTTGGGAGCCATCAAACTGCTAGCGATGGGCTTCAATAGCTTCGTCAGCGGCAATCTGTGCCTCTACCCTATGCACGAGGTCAGGATAATTGGGGACAGTTTCTCTCATTAGCGCTGAGTAGAAGCCGCTAGGGCGGAGACCTCCAAGGAACACCCCTCGCAGCAACTCGGGGTCAACTCTCGGAATCTGACGGGCTTCGGCGGTGAAACGTCAGAAGAAGTCTTTCAGGGTTTCTCCTTTGTTCTGGCAAATTCTTGATAAGTGGGAGGGATCGCGAACGATCCTTCGATTGCCTATGAACTGATCGACAAACTGCCTTGTCAGTTCTGTAAAATTGGCGATAGTACCGGCCCTTAGCGAGTGGAACCATGTTCGGGCCTGTCCTTTGAGAGTGGCTGGAAACACCTGGCAGAGCAACTGATCTGGGGCATTGTAGATTCTCATAATGGTGGTGAAGTTGTTGACATGCTCTAGCAGATCATCGGTCCCGTCAAACGTCTCAATATTAGAGAGCTTAAATTCGTTCGGGATTGGATGGTCAAGGATTTGTGGTGCCAAAGGGGAGCCTTGGCAAAGCGGTCGGCGGGTGTGAATATCTCCTCTACCTGCATGACGATATTCTTCAGCGATGACTTATCGAATTTCCTCCCGAGTGAACCTTTCAAGCGGAGGAAGGCGGGCGTCATTGACGGGATTGTGATGGAGATGGTCCGCTCTCATACTTCTTTGGGTCGGGTGAGTGGAACTTGCGGCTTCAGAATATTCTTCGGATCTTTCCTGACTTGAAGGAACTTCTTGGGATCTGCCCTGATTTGGTTGTTGCGGAGGATAAGCTCGTGCTGGCTGCAGTGGGGGAGCAGGAGGTGCTCCGAGGTTCCGCAGTAGGGTGAGCATTTTGGTCTGTTTCTCTTCTATTTGGCAAACACACCCCTCCAGGGAAGTGACGGGGGCGAATGCGGCTTCAGCAGTCAGTGGCACGTCCACCAAAGAGTGGGAACCTGCGGGCTCGGTATGTCCGCCAAGGGCGGACCCTTCAGTGGTGCGAGTGCTTCTCTTTGCCATTAAGGCAGAACTTGCAAACGGCAATGCTGGTGATCTTGTATTCCGAAGGATGCTGGGATTCGCGTTTCCCACAGACGGCGTCAATCTGTTGCAGACTAACTTGATGCCCCAGTCGCACCGGATTTACTTGGACCGTCTTAGCTTACGGAGCGGTCGAGCGTGCACAAAGTTAATGAAAATAAGAGATTGACATAAGACGTGATGACGTGGAAAAACCCCTCAACCGGGTAAAAAACCACGTGACTGGATCTATGCCGGTCGAAATCCACTAAGTATCTGCAGGTACAATGCAATCGGAGAATCAGGAGCGACATGCCGCACCTTGTTACAACTTGGGGGGCAAGAGAGAAATTTCAGTTCCCAGCGGGCAACAGGCTGCTCCGCGGGAACGACTTGGATACTTACAGACGAGGGATGGCTCTGGCGTGTTGAAGTCTGAAGTGTGGCTTCATCGCTTATCCACTTGCAGTGGTCATCTTCCTCCTCCTCTTGCTTCTTCCGAGACTTAGGCATTTTACTGCTGGTGGCCCACTAGTGGTTTGAGATGGCTGGAGAATGACTCGAGGGAGGAGACCGACAGAGCTATCACATGAGGAAGAAGATGACAGGGCCGAAAAGTGAATTATGAGGAGGCCATGTGGCTCCTTTTATAGCCTCCAGGAGAGGATAATGGTGGGCCCCACCACTAACTTGGTGGGTTAGTGGGTGGTTATCCTCCAGATCGGACTGCGAGGAAAGTTCGCCATGATCGGACAGCATGGGAGCCATCCACGACGATGGGGCGGCCATACGGCGGAGGAGGCCGGCCTGGCTGGCGGCCAGGCCGGTTGCGGTAAGGCTCGGCTAGTGACCAGGCCGACGGTGGCCTGCCGTGGCCTGGTCGCAGCATGCAGCGGCAAGGCTAACGACTAGGCTTACCGCGGCCAGGCCCGGCGGGCGGCCGGGCCGGCGGCGGCCGGGCCGGCTGCAGCTTGGCCGGGGCCCGCAGCGGCATGGCCGGCGGCCAGGACGGCCGCGACCAGGACGGCAGCGGCCAGGACCGGCTGGCGGCGGCCTACCGCGGTAAGGTCGGCGGCCTGGCTAGTGGCCAGGCTGGCCGTAGCTAGGCCCGGCTGGCGGTCTGGTTGACGGCGGCCTAGCTGGCCGTGGCTTGTCCGCGGCTTGCTGCGACAAGGCCATCGGCCTGCCGGTAGGCCGGCGGTGGTGGTGCGGCTGGCGGCGACGGCGGTTCCCCCAAAAGGGGGGGGGCGGTTTTTTGGTGGAGAGAGAAAGTGGGCCCACCTCCTCAAGTCCCCCTGCCAGCAACACCGGCCAGCAGCTCCCCCTCCAAGCTGTCTGAGCAACCTGTCGCCCCTTTTCTCTCAAGATTTTTTTTTAAAAAGGCGCAACTTAAATTCTCGGAAAGAGAGGTTTTGGCTTGTCATCCCAGCACGCCTTCTAGTACCGCTGCGAACCCTTCACAGGGTAGAGCTCGGGAAGTCCGGGATTAACTTAACTCCCTTTTTGAAAAAAAAATCTATTTATATATTTAACTATAATATTATAATAATACTAATATAATTCTTACTCTTCCTTTTTTTTCTCTCTTTTCTTCTCGTTTAGTTTATGACCCGGGGAAACTTTTCAACTAATTTTGAATTCGGTTTTGATACGGAAATTGAGCGCATCTTGCGGCGACGTCTCCAATTTAGTGATTTACCAATAATTCGCGAAGAGTCAATCAGAGAAACTAATGAGGAACTAATGGAAGATCCCAACCATAATGAGGACCCGCTACGGACCATGTCCTATTATGCGAGACCGAAGTGGGAGGGAACAATGTAGTATTATTCACCCGACGGTGACGAATAATAATTTTGAAATTAAAGCAAGCATCATTCAGATGGTACAACAAACAATTGTATTTAATGGCTTACCGGATGAAGATCCAAATTTACATTTATTAAATTTTTTGGAAATTTGCAATACATTTAAAATAAATGGCGTCACCGATGATGTCATCCATTTGCGTTTATTTTATTTTTCTTTGCGGACTAAGACCAAGCAGTGGCTGGGTTCTCTTCCGAGAGATTCCATCACTACTTGAGTCGAAATGACGGAGAAATTTCTAACGAAATATTTTCCTCCGGAAAGTCCGCTAAATTACGTACGAATATTCTCTCGTTTTCACAAATAGGCTTGGAGTCTCTCTACGACACATGAGAGCGCATCAAAGAACTTTTGCGGAGATGTCCTCATCATACCCTCCCTGTGTGGCAACAAGTTCAAACATTCTACAATGATTTGAATTTCCAGACGAGACAAATGATTGATGCGCCAGTAGATTGGACTCTTAGTAACAAAAGCCTCGAGGCCGTTCAAGAGCTTTTTGAGGAGATGGTCATGAATGCTTATCAGTGGAATGTGCCACGGTCGCATCCTAATAAGCTGATCGGACTCTTTGAAGTCGAAGTCACCCCTAATTTAGCACATCAAGTAGAATGACTCACTAAGCAAGTAGCGGAGATGTCTACTTCCTCCGCCACCAATTGGGCTAATGATAACAATAATAATAATTTTGTTCAAGAACACGTAGATTATATGGGGAACTCCTATCGTCCTCCTTATAAACTGAATAATAACATTCTTTTTAATAACAGCTATAATACGGGTTTGAGGGGACGTCACCCAAATTTCTCATGGAGCAACTCCAATAATGCTCAACGACCATCACAAGTGAATCCTCCCGGATTCGCTCAACCAATGAGTCCAATATCCGGAATCTGACCGGATCTATTAAGAATCTAGAAAATCAAATTGGACAGCTCGCCAAGATGTTTTCCGCCCGCTAACAAGGAGCTTTGCCGGACAATATCGAGCCAAATCCACGGCAGAGCCCCAACGCAATTACCCTCCCAAGCGGAAAGGAGGTAACTTCTACAAATTTGATCGATCTCGAGGTACATGTTTCATCTTCTTCTCCGCAAGTTATTTTTTCACCTACTCTATGTTCTTCTACTTTAGCTCCGCGTATTATTAAAAACTCTTCTCTTCCTTATCCTTCGAAATTTAAAGACGAGCGCAATGAGGAGCAATATAAAAAATTTATTGAAATTTTGAAACAAATCCAAATAAACATGTCATTCTGCGAGGCGCTTGCCCAAATGCCTAAGTATGCTAAGTATCTAAAGGATTTACTTTCAAATAAAAAGAAACTAGAAAATTTTTCGCGCTTTTCTCCTAACGCAGAGTGCTCGGCAGTTATTTTAAACAAACTTTCGGAAAAATTAAATGACCCGGGACAATTTTCAATCCCGTGCTTGTTCGGAAATTTACAAATTAAACACGCTTTAGCCGACTTAGCAGCCAATATCAACTTGATGCCCTTTCTCTGTTTAAAAAACTTGGTTTGTGCACTCCAAACCTGACTAAAATGAGCATTCAACTAGCGGATAGATCGATTAAGTACCCAATAGGAGTAGTAGAAGATGTTTTAGTAAAGGTTGACAAGTTTATCTTCCCAGTAGATTTTGTCATTCTCGACATAGAAGAAGACGTCGAGGTACCCCTAATCCTCGGTAGACCCTTCCTTGCCACCTCTGGGGCGATAATAGACGTAAGTAACGAAAAGCTTCTCCTACGAGTTGGAGACGAAGAAGTTATTTTTAGTATGGACTCCTCTATGAAAAATTCGTTTTCTAATGATGACTTTTGTTTTACTTTAGAAACAAATTTTGAAGAAGAATTATGGTCGTCTTTCGAAATAATTATTTCAATTTTTTAAAATCCGGAATTTGCTACTGCTTTTTGTCTTAGGGAAATAACTCCACCGTTTAAATTTGAACAAATAAATTCAAATAATCTTAAAATAAAAACATCTTATGAAGAACCACTGAGTTTAGAATTAAAATAACTCCCAGATCATCTTAAGTATATATTTCTAGAAAAAGATTCAAAATTATTCATAATTATCTCATCTACGCTTAACAATTCAGAAACTTTCGAATTAATAAAAAATTTAAACAATCACCGTCTGCAATTGCATGACAGATTTCTGATATTAAGGGGATTAGCCCTTCGTTTTGCGTACACAAAATCATGTTAGAAAGTAATTCTCGTGGCACCGTTCAGCCACAACGACGCCTCAACCCGAATATGAAAGAGGTTTTTAAAGCTGAAATAATAAAATTATTAGACACTGAGATTATCTATCCCATTTTAGATAGCACTTGAATGAGCCCGGCTCAAGTCGTGCCTAAGAAGGGCGGGATAACGGTAATCTCCAATGAAAATATTGAGTTAATCGCAACCCGTACTGTTACGGGGTGGCGGATGTGCATCAATTATAGAAAATTAAATGATGTCACTCGCAAGGATCACTTCCAGTTACCCTTCATTGACCAAATTTTAGAACGCTTATCCGGTCATTCCCGTTATTGTTTTCTTGATGATCTCTCGGGATACTTTCAAATCCCAATTGCGTTTGAAGACCAAGAGAAAACCACATTCACTTGCCCCTTTGATACCTTTGTCTATCGGAGGATGCCATTTGGTTCACTTATACTCACAGGAGTACTGAAGCAAACTGCCGATTGATCCACTACACAAGTCTCTGTTCCCACCGATATCATGTTCAAATTTGATATAGTGGAAGACGGGAAACTAGGCGCAGGAACACTCAACCTATCCGAGCCCAAATAAATCAGATGCAAACCAAAAGAACAGGAATCTTGTACTTAACAATCTTTACAAGGCGAGACATACATGACGAGACATGGTTCGACAAAATACCCAAAGGAAAAGCAGAAATAATACAAGGCAAAACTAGCCGCGCAGACTGATGAGGTAACTGCCGGCTCTACTGTTATTCGCTACAGAGTCTGCTCAGCCTGCCTAGTCGTCAGACCTCAACCAAGCCGCGCGGACTGCCCGTTATTCCAATGCCGAACTCTAACCGTCGATCTACAAGCTGTCTAACCGCGAGGTCGCCTAGCCGCCAGACCGCGCAAGCTGCTGCCGAATTGAACCAAGCCTCCAGAAGCGGACAACTTATTGAACCTGGAAACTAGTTGCAGAAGAGAGACCACCTAGCCACAACCCACGAACTGATGTTAACTACTGGTTGCTATCCGCAGAGTCCGCACTGTCCCTGACCACGGTCAGAACCAAGTCTCTGGCTTTCAGCGCTATCCGCACAACCTGCACAGCACAACCCAGTAAATCTCCAAATCACGTGGATACAAAAATATAGTCCACAGCAACTATCTGAGAGTTCACTTACTATTCATTCAATTAGTATTGATGTGATAGGGGGTCTTATTTATAGGCACGGTGAGGAGTGTGGTCACCACCCTAGCCGATAGGATAATCACCCCATCCCGCAGCAAGAACCAAGTATATCAGCAAGCCGTGGATACACAGCCAGTCTGCCACGACCTGTGCCGAATGTTGAAGCCAAAAACTAGACTTAACGAGAGTTCGGACCTTGGGGTATAGCCAACACCTACTTCTCCCAAACCCAGACCCCTGACTAGTAATAAAGAATCAGGAACAAAACCTAAGCCTCAGTTGGGAGGTCCCTCCACTAACACGAAAGATTTCTGAGTGATTCCCCTCCAAAGCCAATTGTTGGGCAAGGAGAACCTCAGAAAGCACTAACAGATTTTAGAAATTGTTAATGTATGACTTCTGAGGAACTCCAATAGTCTATTTATAGGTTTTTAATATCTGGTCTGCCAAAAGCGTGATTTTTTTGTTCTAAAATTACAAAAACATCCTGAGCTGGTCTGCCAAGAGCCAAACTCCGCTGTTCTGAGGAGCTAAATGCAGACCTACGGGCATCCGGGTAATTTCATCCCTGGACCCTACTTGGCTAGACCCTATCAGGTGGAAGCCTTTTCCACTGATCCCTGCTGGCCTCTCGCTTATTACGAGTGAGATCCTTCCCGCCTACCCCGGGCGGGAGCCAATGGGTTAACTCCGAGCTCAGTTTGATGAACACAGGGCTAAACTCGACAAACGCAGAGCTTAGCTCGACGAGTTACATGAGCGAGAGCCTTCCCGTCTTCCGCAAGCGGGAGCAAAAAGACCAAAGGGCGCTGAGTGGAGAAACATCACTTAACGCCAAAAGCAAAAGGGTGTTGAGTGGATAAGCATCACTCAACGCCAACTCTGAGGGCTAAGGAATTGATTGGAGAAGCGTCACTCAATGCCGTGGGCTAAGGCGTTGAGTGGAGAAACATCACTAAACGCCAACCCTGAGGGACTCCCGCCGGACCGGGCACAAACCTTCCCGCAAACCCTGTGCGAGAGCCCTTCCAGTTCTAGAAACTAAGGTGTTGAGTGGAGAAGCGTCACTCAATGCCATGGGCTAAGGCATTGAGTAGAGAAGCATCACTCAATGCCATGGGCTAAGGCGTTGAGTGGAGAAGCATCACTCAACGTCATGGGCTAAGGCGTTGAGTGAAGAAGCATCACTCAACTCCATGGACTAAGGTGTTGAGTGGAGAAACATCACTCAACGCCATGGGCTAAGGAGTTGAGTGGAGAAGCATCACTCAATGCCAACCCTGAGGGCCTCTCGCCGGCATAGACGCAAACCTTCTCGCCAGCCCGGGGCGAGTGCCCTTCTGGAATCACTACTTGACTGACTCGATCTAGCTTAAAGCCAATTCAATCCCGGGGACCTAGGCCTTTGGGTATCACTTAGTGAATACTGGGTTATACACAATCCCCGCTCTTTACGAGCATGACCTGCGCTCGAAAATATACATCCAACCCCTGGTATTCGCTGAGCTCTTGCTGACCTGAGAGGGAATCTTTTATGGGTCCAACCACGGCTCTATATATATACGTCGCCGGGTTTGTCCTCAGGTCATCACTGTCGCTTTTGTCCTCTTCCTGAGCTCCCGCGAGGTTTTGAAGATGTATGACAAACGTATCGAGAAGCCACTTTCGTAGAAACTTTAGGATCATCTCGCCGCTGCCCAAGAGAGAGCTCACGCTAATTGCGTCGCGGTTGCCCCCTTGCTAGCGGGTAAGAGGCCCGCCGATGAACCCTCTCGGGCGAAGAAGAAAAAGAAGGCCAAGTCGGTCAGGCGAGACTGCTCAAAGTAGGATCGCGCCTCGCCCAACCCGTCCTTCAGTCGCGGTGAGAACCCTTCTTCTCCTCAGGTACATTCCTTGCTTTACTCTTTACGCGAGCCTTCGAAGCATGCTCATCATGTTTATGTGCAATCTTTTCCGCAGAAGGCGGTTCTGGAACACGTCTCTAGTCCCCACCCGACGAACACTAAAGCTACCCATCTTCTTGGAGTGATCGTGGAGCGGCCCACGACAGCTGATCTCCCTGCCAACGCCCCAGGTATCTTCCATTCCTGGTTCCCGCCTCAACCAGACCACCTGCCTTTCGATGGCAAATTTTTCTTGCAGCTCTCGTCACCGAGAACCCGGGCCTCGCCGACCAGAGGCCCCAAAGTCACGGGTGCGAAGATCCCGCCAACTCAGCGGCCGACCCTCCCCTCTCGCCCGGGAGGATCATTGTCAACGAATCTACCGCACCTGCGTCGGGGTCTCATCATCTGACGGAGGAAGGTTCCATCATCGTGCCGCTAGCTGATGCGAACCTTTCCCGAAGCTCACCATACCCCCCGAGACGGGGCAAACCAATTCACCGGCTCTTTGGAAAGAACCGAGAGGGGCAGCCGGGCCCCTCTCTCCAAACATCAGCCAATTTCCCCCACCAAAATTCAGGTAGGCGAGAACTTACCTTACCCTATCCTTGGCCTTTTGCCTTTTGCCCATGTCCTGGAAAATCTATTCCTGTCAGGCCTGGAGACCGAGGACGTGGAAGAAGATGAAGAAGAGCAAGTCTCACCCCTTCCCTCCCCCAGTGAGATGGAAGACTTTTTGGACGTTGCCGGGTGCGGCAAGGAGCGGCGGAAAAGAGTGGCAGAGGTCCTATAAGAACTTGTCAGGAGGCAGCGAGCGATTCCCGAGTGGTGAGCGAATTGAAGGGGGCGGTGGAGCGATGTCTAGTCGTGGTGGATCGAGACTACAACCACCTCATCGGCGAGACGGAGCGACAAGACACGCTTATCGCCGAGACCTCCCCTGGAAGATATATTGTGCGAACCCGGGATCAGCTACTCCTGGCCAACCTGGAACTTACCGCCTTGACGGCCTTATTCAACCCGTGAGTGCCTCCGAGGTCAGGGAGGCGAGGTCGGGATCGGTGGTGGTGGGAGCAGTACTAAGCCAGCCCAAGGTTGTTGCCTCTTCTTACCCCGACCTCTCGGCCTACCCTTCTCGACATGTACCCTCGCATTTTTCCGTGAAAAACAGTTATTGTTATTATTTGATGGCTCTCGCCCAGCGAGAGCCCTATTATGTTTTAGCTACCTTTTATCTGTTGCAGTTTCGCTCCTTACCGGGATCCCTCCCGGAGGCTCTCTCCTTCTGCAGGTACTGGAAGTGTTTTGTAAGGCAGAGCGAAATACGAAGAGTCGAAAAGTTGGGGTTCGTTGATTGTATTCCCGCCGTCTTGGGAAAAACCCATAATTACTGAACTTTTCTATGAATAGGTCAATCCACCAACCGAATTCACTCCACTTCGACTCCAGACCTTTGCTTTTCTTTTTCCCCGCTCTCGCTGCTCTCTGCAACTTCTAGCCTTCCGCCAACTACTTTCTCTTACCTTTTCGCTCTTCCCCTTTTCGCTCTTACTCAAGATGCCAGGCGAGAGTGAAGGCCGCTCTAAATGCACGCAAGCCTTTCTGGACCACAACTTCCTGCTCTGCCGATTGACCAAGGACGAATACCTTTCGCTACTTGCCGACTTCATCCCCTCGTAGTTTGTTGCACGCAACCCCGGTAATGATGATAGGGTCAACTTCATGCCGGCTGGGGTGCTTGCCATCCCCCTGGAGCATTTTGAGGTGGGCTTCTGGCTCCCCCTCTGGCCTGAGGTCTGCCAGGCTTTCCACTACTATCGGGTGGTACCGGCATAACTTAACCCTAACTCCATCGCGATCCTGATGGCCTTCATCTGCTACATGCAGGAGGAGAGGATTGAGTTCAACCTATCCGTCTTCCGGAAGCTGTTCAACTTCCGCGCGAAAGGAGGGGTGGTCTTCTTCTCAGGCCAACTGGTGAAGACCAGCGGTCTCGCCAACAAGAACCACCATTGGGGCATAGGTTCATCTTCGTTTCTGGCAACTTCGGCAATGTCCCCCTTGTGTCGATTCAGTACGACGACATGACCTACAAGCCTCCCGCTCTCAGGGAGCGTGAGGGCTCCCTCGTCGAATTCTTCAGGACCAAGGCTTTCAACGTCCCCTTTCTTCGGCGAGACCTGGACTCCCTTCTTCCAGTTCCTCCCGACGAAGGTATTATTTCAACTTGTCCTTATAACCTTTCGCTTTGAAGTATAGAGTTAACAGATATGCATTTCACAGGTGAACGGGAAATTCCCCTCCACCAACCGTTTGACAAGACCAGAGGTCCTGCCAGCTCCCTAACACTTGCTTGGTCCACCGCTCTCGCTTGCCAGAAGGAACCGGGCGCCCCTTCCAAGGCGAGTGCTCAATTACGGAAACATACCTCTCCCCCTTCTGCATCCTTGAAGACATCAAAGCTGACATCGGCGGACAAGGGGAAGTCAATCGCTGATCCCTTCCCCCCCGCCAAGACCCTTTCCGCGGCCCTCGTTGAGATCCCCTCAGCCGCGGGCGAGACGAGTGTTGCTACGCCAAACACAGAGTTCCCTGCCGAGATCCCGCCCAAGCCGGTGCCGAAAGAGCATCAGAACTTTGGCTTTGACGAGAAGTTCAAATACGCAGCGGGTCAGCCCCTGATCCAGTGGGACTACGAGACCAACTAGGCCAAAATCTCAACGCTACTTCCCAGCTAGAGGGAGCGAGCCGAGATCACTGGGGATGCCTTCGTGCAAGGCTATGGGCTGCATAGCTGGTAGGACGCCACTGTGTTTGATAAGTCATCCATTCGGTCCCTCATATACGACTCTACTCGAGCCCTGATGCGTGCGCTCGAGCTCTCACACATGTCATCGCACCGCGGCATCACAATCAAGCGCAACCTCTTTGACATGCTTAAATTGAGGGATGTTGTCCTTGCTGAGGTGGCCACCCTAAAGGCGGATCTGGCTGCTGCTCAGCAACTTCTCTCCCTACGCACGAAGGCCGAGGTAAGTGAGACTTTCATTGCCTCTTACCTTTTCCTTGTTTTACCTTGTCTAAAGTATTTTTCCGCAGGATTCCGCCAGAGCTCAGTTGTCCCGTGCAAGGGTGGCCGGCCTAGAATTCGAGAACTAGCTTGAAGGATGAGATGAAGAGTCTGCAAGAGGCCCTGGCCTTGGCCCAACCATCGCTGGATGAGAGGCTCAAGCGCCGCCACTACTCGACATACGAGATAGACGTGATAATTCAAGAAAACACGCAGGCCTCGACAAAGATGGTGATTGAGATGCTGCGGGAATCAGGCCTTCTAAACAAAGGTGGCGAGACCCTGACCACGCGGGGGGTCATCCCCTGGTTGTTCTAACCTATCCCCAAGCCCGCGGGAGAGGGAGAATCTCCAGAGGAAGATGCACCAGAGCTTGGCCACGACGACGGGTCCAGCGGCAGCTCCTCTTGCAAGACTCCTGCAGAAGCGAAATTTCCAGCGGCCCGGCCTGACAGCTTCTTTCCCCTCTCCCCGACTTTTTTTATTTCAAACTTGTAATTTTTCTTGACTTTTCTTATAATGAGCGAGACCCCCATGTAGTTTTTGGGTTACTTGTATATATGACAGTTCTTTGTTTTTGCCGAAATATTCCTCTTCTTCTCTTTTTTTGCTTGTTGTTAGCGGTAGGCTTCCGCGATCTCGCTAGAGACTTAGGCTCTTAGGTGGTAACTGTTGAAACATAGCCCCTGCCGAGAGGAAATTCATCGAGTGGGCACTGCCAGAAAGGCCTTGGCCGAGAGGCTCTTTCCCCCTGGAGTCTGCCGCCAAACTTGCCCTAAACCCTCGCATATGCCCTAGGCCTTTCGTGATAACCTCTGCCCGTTTGTAGCGTTGGCTATCTAGATAAACTTTGCCGAGAAAGGCGTGACGAGCGGACCTGCCGAGAAGTCTGTGCAGAAAGGCCACATGTCAAGAGGACATGAGCTTCTTCTTCTCAACTTAGGACTTAGAGCTGGCTGTCTGAGCCTGCTAGTGACTCTCTTTGTGTTTAGCCCATGACATTGAGTGATGTTTGTCGTTGGCCCACTGCCCCATCAGCCAGGTGATAGCCTGACGGTGGGAGTGCCTCCCGATTCAGTTACGACCCCCCTTTTCACCTCGTCAACTGGTGAACCCTTTTTCCCGGCCGACTTAATAGGAGCCTGGTCGGCTGGCCCCTCTGGTGTCAACTGCAATCACAAATTCTGTCCTTTTCCCTCCAAGCGAGCATACAACGTTGCCAGCTAGTGAGAGCCTAGCAGCGGGTCTACTCGGGGCCGAGGGCGCCTTTCAGCCCTGCTAGCTAATGAGAGCCTGAGCAGCGGGATCCCCTCGGGGTATTCCCTTACCCCCCAAGCGAGCCAACAACCCTGCCAGCTAGTGAGAGCCTGGTCGGCGGTTCTACCTGGGGCCGAGTGCGCCTTCCAGCCCAGCCAGCTAATGAGAGCCTGAGCAGCGGGATCCTCTTGGGGTCTTGCCAATCCACCATCCTCTTTTTCCTTTTCCCTGTTTGATTATGAGACCGCGCGGTCTGGCAGTTACTCTCCAACGGTTTGATATACAGGCGGTTGTTGTGTGTAAACCGGGCGGTCTAGCGGTCTCCTACCGCATCTCTCTCTTGCTTCTGGTATTGCCGAGCGGTTAGAACATTGTCTAACCGCGCGGCCTATTCCGGTCTATTGGTCTAGCCGCCCAGATTTATTGTATAGCTTTAGTCCCACATTGTTAGTTTGTACTCTCTTCTCTCTCCTCCATTCTATAAAAGGGAGGTCATACCTTTGTAAATCTTATCTTTTTGGATAATAAAATTTTCAATTATTCAAAGTTCCGGCTTGTTTTCTAGTCGTTTGTTCGCTACTTTTGTCATTTGTTCGCTACTTCTCATATGGTATCAGAGGACTCGATCTTCTCCTCCTGATTCTGTGCGCCCTGTCCGCGCGGCTTGTCTCTTCTTCTTGCGACCTGTTCTCGCGGCTTGTCTCTTCCGCCTGCTTGCGCCCTGTCCGCGCGGCTTGCCTCTTCCTCTCACGACCTATTCTCGCGGCTTGTCTCTTCCGCCTGCTTGCGCCCTGTCTGCGCTGCCTCTTTTTACCTTGCTTTCAGTCGTCGCGACCTGTTACTTTGTTCACCGCGACCTGTTGCCTTATTCGCCTTGTTTGTTCCTCTTCTGTTCGCGCGGGCTATCTTCTAGCCGTTCGACTTCTTTCCCTGCTTGGATCTGCGGCTTAGTCGTGGCTTCTCTGGCCGCTGGTGTCTGACATCGTGACCGCTGCAGCTCTTCTTCTTCCTATCCGCGCGGCTTGTATTCTAACCGTGCGGCTTCTCATTGTTTTCTCCTATGGCCCTTTCTGGAACCTCAACTACCACCACTTTTATCGCCACTCCGGCTCCGCCTCCTACTCCCTCTGGAAACCTTGGTACAGTTTCTAAACTTTTTGGCTCCAACTATCCGGATTGGAGTGTTTCTTTCACCTTTCTCCTTCGCTCTCAACGCAAACGTCATCACCTCAGCGATGACCCTCCTCCTCCAGACTCTGATCAATTTGATGACTGGGATGCCAGTGATGCGCTTGTCCGCACTTGGTTGGCTAACAACCTCTCTGATGAATGCCTTCCTATCATACGCCATGATAAGACGGTCAAGACCTCATGGCTTCACCTTGCTGCTCTCTACTCGAAGGGAGCCCAGGCATCCCGCATTTATACTCTCTATGCGGATCTCTTCGCTCGCCCTTCCATGTCTCCTGCTTCGGCTTATCAGCAAGTTCAGGCTCTTGGCCCCGAAATCCTCCAGAATCGCCCCTTCTCCGCGGACTTGGCCGAGCAGCACAAACACTTCCAGGAACTCCTAGTTGTTTGTTATCTTCTACGGCTCCCTGAGTCTTTTGATATGATCCGCCAGCAGATCTTAGGAGAAGCAGAGTCTCCCACCTTGGATGCCATTGCGGCTCGCATCGCCGCTGTTACTTCGCTGCTCTAGCGTCCTCTGTTGTCCTCCCCTCCTCCACAGGACTCCTATGCTCACCAAGTTCAGCGAGGTGGCAATAGTGGCCGCAGCCAGTCTGGCACGCATGGTCCGTCAAGGTTCCTTGTCTCTCACTGTGGTCGTACCGGCCACTCTGTTGACCGCTGCTGGCAGAAACATCCTCATCTTCGTCCCTCCGGTGATACTTCTTCCTCAACCTCCGCCTCCTCCTGGCCATCTGCTTTTGTGGCCATGACCTCAGGTAGTGCACACGTCGTTACCCAAGGTAAATGGCTGATTGACTCTGGTGCTACAAATCACATGACCGGAAACCCTCACTGCTTCTCTCTCCAAGAAATGCATGATCGATTACCCTCGGTTCTTGTTGCGGATGGTTCACCTTCCCTGGTTCACGGGACGGGCATGGTTCAAGTCACCTCGTTGCTTTGCTTAGCGGACACTCTCTATGTCCTGAAGTTCCCTTGCAATTTGCTATCAGTTACTACTTTATGCAAGCAACTTCAGTGCTCTGTATTATTTACTCCTACTTCTTCTTGTTTTCAGGACCCAAGGACCAAACGGACGATTGCTACTGGGACTGAGAGCGGCGGCCTCTACTTCCTCGACAATGTTTCCGCTCTGTCCGCCTTCTCTTCCTCGTTTACCGATCTGCTTTAATGGCATCTTCGCCTTGGACATCCTCCTCCTCGGATTCTTCGTCAGCTTCTTCCCCACTTACCTCAAACCAGTCCTCCGCTCAACTGTGATACGTGTCAGCTTGACAAACATCACAACTCCTCCTTCTCGCCGAAGCAAGGCCGTGGTTCCTCCCGCCCCTTTGATCTCATTCATTCTGATGTTTGGGGTCCTGCTCCTACTCTCACTGTTGGTCGGGGTAGTTCTTACTTTGTAAATTTTATTGATGATTTCTCTAGATGTACCTGGGTGTATCTATTAAAAGATCGCTCTGAACTCTTATCTGTATGGAAATCCTTTTATAATATGATTAAAACTCAGTTTGCTATTTCTATTAAAGTACTACGCTCTGATAATTTTAAAGAATATCTCAGTCATGAGTTTTCGTCTTTTTGTATGCAACATGGTCTTATTCATCAGACTAGCTGTGTTTACACCTCCCAGCAAAATGGGGTGGCGGAGCGTAAAAACCGTCATCTCCTCGATATCGCTCGCACTCTAATGACGCAGATGCAGGTGCCTCGCTCCTACTGGGGTTATGCTATTCTTCTTTCCTGCTATCTCATCAATCACATTCCCTCTTTGGTTCTCCACGGCAAAACCCCCTTCTCCATTCTCTACCCGGGCAAGGAACCCTTCCCTCTTCCTCTCCGTATCTTTGGGTGTACGGCTTTTGTGCATGCTCCATCTGCTACCCGTGACAAGCATTCCCCCCGTTCCACAAAATGTGTCTTTTTGGGATACTCGACCACTCAAAAAGGCTATTGTTGCTTTGACCCCGTTCTGCGCAAACAGTTTGTTTCCGCGGACGTCGCCTTCTTCGAAAATGCATCCTACTTTTCTTCTTAATCCCCACTTCTTCCTGCTGTCTCTGACTCTCCACAATCTCTCTGTGTTCCTTCCACGCATATCGACGTCTCCCCTCCTATATCATCTCCTTCTCCGTCTCCTCCTCTCTCTATTATACCCCCTTCTTCTTCTCCGCAGCCGTCTCTCTCTAGTCCCGGGCCAGCTTTCTCCTCCACGGACGCTCCGGTCCCTGAGGCACAAGACGACCTGGATCTTCCCATTGCTCTTCGCAAAGGGGTGCGGGCATGTACCCAACACCTGCTTGTGGCTGTTGTTTCCTATGATCGGCTTACTCCTTCTCGCAGGTGCTTTGCTTTGGCTATCTCGGCTATTACCACTCCCCGCACTTACCAGGAGGCTCTTGCTATTCCTCATTGGAAATCTGCCATGGATGAGGAAATCACCACTCTTACTGAAAGGGGTACCTGGACCCTTGTTCCTCCACCGGTAGGTACTGATGTGGTTGGCTGCCGCTGGGTGTTCGTTGTGAAGTTTCACCCAGATGGCACTGTGGATCGTTACAAAGCCCGGCTGGTGGCCAAAGGCTTTACTCAGACTTATGGAGTTGACTATTTTGATACTTTCTCCCTGGTTGCTCGCCTCAGCACCATCCGGGTTCTTCTTTCTGTAGCTGGTAACAGGGAGTGGGCTATTTACTAGCTTGATGTCAAGAATGCTTTTCTCTATGGGGATCTTCAGGAGGACGTCTACATGGAGAAACCTCCTGGGTATGTTGCTCAGGGGGAGACACGAGTATGTCAGTTGAAGAAGGCCATCTATGGCCTAAAACAGAGCCCTCGGGCATGGTTTGACAAGTTTAGTGGCATTGTGGCTGCCATTGGCTTTACGAGAAGTTCGGCCGATCACTCATTATTTATTCGCAAAACTGCATCGGGCCTTGTGGTTTTGGCGGTATATGTGGATGATATTCTTCTTACCGGCGATGACCAGGCTGGGGTGGACTTGACAAAGAAACACCTCCGTCAACACCTAGTCACGAAGGATATGGGATCCCCGAAATATTTTTTGGGGATAGAAATCTCTCGGAAGCCCGACTCATTGGTTCTCTCCCAACGGAAGTATGCACTTGATCTTCTACAAAAGACAGGATTGACCAGTGCCAAACTGGCCCGGTATCCCATGGCCACTGGAGAGGACAAAACATGGACAGATGACTCACCTCTTATATTCGATGCCACGAGGTATAGACTTCTGGTGGGCAAACTCATTTATCTCACGGTTACCAGACCCTACATCGCCTATGTTGTAGGCAAGGTCAGTCAGTTCATGCAAGCTCCCAGGGAATGTGATCTTCAGTCTGCCTTGAAGATACTAGAGTATGTCAAAGCAGCACCAGGAAAAGGGCTACTCTTTCAGAAGCATGGTCATCTGAGAGTTGAAGCCTACTCAGACTCAAGCTATACGGATGATAAAGGTGTAAATCTACATCAAGTTTTTGCACATTTGTTGGAGGTAATCTTGTGAGCTGGAAAAGCAAGAAGCAGCTTGTTGTCTCAAGGTCCAGTGCAAAAGCCGAATACCGGAGTATGGCGTCAACAACGTGTGAGTTAAAATGGTTGCGGGCTCTCATGCTTGACCTAGGAGAGGTCTACGACTATCCTCTGCCTATGTTCTGTGACAACAAGGCCGCTATATACATATCCAAAAATCCGGTCTTCCATGAGAGAACGAAACATATAGAAGTCGAATGTAATTTCATCTGAGAAGAGGTCTTGAAGAGACAGATTTACACTCCGTTCGTCACCTCCGACAAAGAGTTGGCAGATATCTTCACCAAGCCGGTTTCTACTTCCTTCTTCCACATTTGTGACAACCTGGAAATGATTGATATCTATGCTCCAGCTTGAGGGGGAGTGTTGGAGTATGAGACCACGCGGTCTGGCGGTTACTCTCCAGCGGTTTGATATCCAGGCTATTGCTGTATGTTAATCGGGCGGTCTAGCGGTCTTCTACCGCATCTCTCTCTTGCTTCTGGTATTGCCGAGTGGTTAGAACATTGTCTAACCGCGCGGCCTGTTCCGGTCTATTGGTCTAGCCTCCCAGATTTGTTGTATAGCTTTAGTCCCACATTATTAGTTTGTACTCTCTTCTCTCTCCTCCATTCTATAAAAGGGAGGTCATACCTTTGTAAATCTTATCTTTTTGGATAATAAAATTTTCAATTATTCAAAGTTCCGTCTTGTTTTCTAGTCGTTTGTTCGCTACTTTAGTCGTTTGTTCGCTACTTCTCACATCCCCCCAAGCGAGCCTACGACCCTGCCAGCTAGTGAGAGCCTGACAGCGGGTTTACTCGGGGCCGAGTGCTCCTTCCAGCCCTACCAGCTAATGAGAGCCCGAGCAGCGGGATCCTCTCGGGGTATTCCCTTACCCCACAAACGAGCCTAGAGCCCTGTCAGCTAGTGAGAGCCTGGTCAGCGGGTCTACCCGGGGCCGAGTGCATCTTCCAGCCCTGCCAGCTATTGAGAGCCTAAGCAGCGGGATCCTCTCGGGGTCTTGCCAATCCACTATCCTCCTTTTCCTTTCCTTCAAGCAAGCCTACGACCCTGCAAGCTAGTGAGAGCCTGGCAGCGGGTCTACTCGGGGCCGAATGCGCTTTCCAGCCCTACCATCTAATGAGAGCCTGAGCAACGGGATCCTCTTGTGGTTTTCCCTTACCCTCAAGCGAACCTATAACCCTACCAGCTAGTGAGAGCCTGGTCAGCGGCTCTACTCGGGGTCGAGTGCGCCTTCCAGCCCTGCCAGCTAATGAGAGCCTGAGCAGCGGGATCCTCTCGGGGTCTTCCTTTACCCCCCAGGCGAGCCTACAACCCTGCCAGCTAGTGAGAGCCTGGTCAGTGGGTCTACCCGGGACCGAGTGTACCTTCCAGCCATGCCAGCTAATGAGAGCCTGAGCAGCGGGATCCTCTCGGGGTATTCCCTTACCCCCCCCCCCAGGCAAGCCTACAACCCTGCCAGCTAGTGAGAGCCTGGTCAGCGGGTCTACCCGGGGCCGAGTGCGCCTTCCATCCCTACTAGCTAATGGGAGCCTGAGAAGCGGGATCCTCTCGGGGTCTTCCCTTACCCCCCCCCCAGGTGAGCCTACAACCCTGCCACTAGTGAGATCCTGGTTAGCGGGTATACCCGGGGCCGAGTACGCCTTCCAGCCCTGCCAGCGAATGAGAGCCTGACCAGCAGGATCCTCTCGGGATATTGCAAATTATCAACTTTCTATGCAACTGCGAGAGGTGAAAAACTCGAGACCATTAAATAAATTCGTTTATAATGAGAAATACAATCTTACCCAAGTTAAGGGTAGAAATGCTTCAAGTCATCCCCACTCCACGTGTTGCTTACATACACCCCCTCCACATTCTGGAGGTAGTATCCCCCTGACTATAACGGCCCGTTTGTCCGTCACAATTAACAATATCATTATTTGCATATAAAATCAGGTACAGCGGAAATTTACATATGCATTTCATAACGAGTAAGTATCATAAACATTTACTACATAACATTCTATATTCTATATTTACCTTTTTAATCTGCTATACAATTGTAGAAATATTGTAAGGAACAGTTAATATTGCAGTTATACAAGAAACTTGTTCATTTAGCTATATATGCTATTTTCAGTAATGAAACAATTTAACACATGTTTTGTAATCAATATTTCAGCCGTATCCATATAAGTAACTATCAGTATTATTTCCGTATAGGCTATAGGAATCATAAACAATAAACTATAAATCAATATTCCTTTTTACTTTTCATTTAGGAGCTATTAAGAGTAATTAAATGAATTCTCTGTATTTCGTTTTTCAGTATTTGGGCCCGACTCCTGTGGGTTCATCAGTCTCCAAACCAGTACGTACAACACACGTTTATGCCTTTCGGCTCGACTGGTTTGATAATTCAGTACACAATAGCAATATAATTCATTTTGTATTACCCTTAACAGTTCCATGTGTCGACACATAAATTTATAGTTATGATGAGTTCTTTATTTTAATTAGTTCCCTCAGAAATAATTTCTTGCCTGATTATCTTTATATGAGGTCATTCATAGCATTTGCAACATACCACATTTTCAGTATAGCAGTGAATTTAGGTAAAGCAAAGCATACATTAAAAAGAGAAATTCTCACCGTGACTCGTTCTTTTTCCTTGCCCCATCTCGAATAAACGTCGCGTCTACTTGGAGATGTCATCCTTCGCACTATCTGTACATATATATGACATTTATAAGGCAACAACATTTTATTCTACGAGGTTGCATCTCACACAGCGACACGACGTATTCAGGCCAACGCATGCAAATTTTTATTTAGCCGGCCATTCATACATGCCAAATACACCATAGCATAACCCAAAATATTTACCAAAAAGCCCACACCAATACTAAACCAGCCGGCCAACAGTCCAAACAGCCCTCTACCAGTCCAACAACAGTAACTACACAAGGGCACAGCCGGCCAACAGCCCAAACCACCATGTACAAACTCAAAAACAGCAGCCACATAAGGGCACAGCCGGCCAACAGTCCAATATACCAAATATAAACTAGAAACAACAAAGAAAACTCAACAACCGGCTACAAGTCCAACAATAGCAGCCAAACTAGGGCACAACCGACCAAAATAATAATATGAATCTCAGCATACCCAAGTTACAACCAACCCTAATCCAATAAAAGGGTAAATCATTCAAAGCTAGCTTCTAAGAAAAGAAGATCATGAAAGGGATCAAGTACCTGAGTTCAAGTAGTCAAAGCTTTCTCTCACCAAAGCCAACCAAGGTCCAAAATCTTCAAAATTAGCAGGCGACGGGAAGGAGGAAATCACCAAACCCTAGCTCTCGGGTTTCGCCAGGCAGCAGAGGAAGAAGCGTGTGATCGGGAAGAAAGAGCAGGGGTCGGGATTTATCCCGTAAGGTCGGACAAAACCCACCGCTTAAGCCGGTCTAGGTTCAAAAGGAAACATGCTTAACCGGTCAAACCAGCCCACATATAAACATAGCTAACCAGTCAGCCCCCATATATAAACATAATGAACCAGCCAGCCCTCATATATAAACATAATTAACCAGCCAGCCCAACCCACACACCCAAAAGCACTCAATTGTAAGTTTAGACCAGCATCATCAATAAATCAATCCAACCAATCAGGCATATAAAAATACAATATGAAGCAGCCATATATATAATTAAACAAGTCATGCGATCATACTCATATCACAATATTAAGTATCGTTCAGCTCCATACATCAAATATTTACATGCAAGTTTATTAAGTAGCCCACAAATATAACATAACATTTTCATGCGATAGCAGCTCATGGCGAAGCTGATTCATCATGGCCTATATCTTTTTTCATCATCGGGGATGTTACCTGTAATACATTGAATTTTGTTACACATCTTCATATAATTTATTAATTTAATACATACATTAATTCATAGTGCATACCAGGAAATGTGTGCGTCACACTGACCCTAGGACTTTTTCAACAATGTAGGGCCCTTCCCAATTGGGGTTGAGTTTACCAACGGGGGCCGACCTACCCGCGACGTCGACCTTCTTCAGAACTAGATCACCTTCCTTGAACTTCTTGATACAGACATGCTTATCAAAGTATCTTGCCATTCGTCGCTTGACCTCTTTATGCTTGATGGTGGCCACGCCGCGAAGCTCTTCCACCATATCCAGCGATAGCCGCAGCACCCCCTCATTTTCTTCCCTCCATGCCTTGTCTCCCCAGTTAGCGGTCGTAACCCGCTGGGACCTAACCTCAAACTCTACGGGCAAGACTGCCTCACACCCATGTAAAAGCTTGAAAGGGGTTTCTTCGGTGGCCGTGTTTGGGGTTGTTCACAAAGACCACAACACCGAGAGGAGTTGCTCCACCCAACTCCCCCTCAGGTTCTCCACCTTCTTCTTGAGCAGGTTTACAATGATTTTGTTTGCCGCCTCCACCTGGTTGTTGCTCCTTGGGTGGTGGACCGAGGCAAACCTAAGGTCGATCCCTAGCAGGGTGCAGAAGCTGATGAATTCCTCACTGGCGAACTGAGGACCATTGTCCGTTACAATGTCCTAAGGCAACCCGTGCCGACAGATGATCTCCCCCCATATGAAATTCTTGATGACTTGGGAAGTCACCTTTGCCAACGCCTTGACCTCCGGCCACTTCGAAAAGTAGTTAATCATGAATAGAAGAAACCTCCTCTGCCCACTTTCCAGAGGGAATGACCCAATTAGATCCATCCCCCAGATGACGAAGTGTCATGGCGTCGTGATGCTTCAGAGCCTTTGGGCGGGCAAGAGTTGGAGGGGAGCATATAGTTGACACTTCTGGCACCTTCTTGTGAACTTAGTCGTGTCCTCCCTCAGGGATGGCCAAAAGTACCCCTGCCTGACCACCTTTTCTTCTAAGGTTCTTCCCCCTGAGTGACTGCCGAACTCGCCCGAGTGCACTTCCTCTAAGATCTGAGGTATCTCTTCCTCCTCCACGCATCTCGCTAGGAGCCCTAACAAAATTTTTCTATGCAGCCCTCCTTCGTGCATTAGATAATGAGCCACCTTATTCCTAAAGCACTTTGTATCATTGGTCCCTTCGGGAAGCTTGCCTGTAGTAAAAAAACGGTTAAGAAGGGATCCACCCATGAGGGTCGCCGATCCACTTCCATCAATTCCCCCTCTTTCATCGTTGGTCAGAACAGCTCATTCAGGGTTCTCCCTCCCCGGGGTTCGGACTTAGCCAATCGATCAGCCGCTGCATTCTCCTCCATAGGGACATGCTGGATTGAGAACGTCCGGAATCCACAGACTATCACCCTTACTTTAGACAAGTACTTCATGAGGGTAGGCTCCTGGGCTTCATACTCACCCTTAATCTGCGACGCTACTACCAACGAGTCCGTGAACACATCTATGTCATGTACCCCGAGCTCCTTAGCCAACCGTAACCCGGATATGATGGCCTCATACTCTGCTTGATTGTTCGTGACCGGGAAGTGCAGTGCCACTGCCTGCTCTATGGAGACCCCTTGAGGGCTTACCAACACTACCCCTCCCACAAGGGAATGCTTCCCCGAAGCTCCGACAACCAACATCTTACAAGCCTCCCGTGGCCATGGCTCCTCACCCCCGACTTCAATGATATAGTCGGCAAGGAAATCATCCACCACTTGTGCCTTGATGGAAAGCCTCAACACAAATGAGATATCGAATTCACTGAGCTCGATGGACCAATTGGCTAGCCATCCCGAGTGCTCCACCCCTTCGAAAATCTTACGCAGGGGATGGTCCGTCACCATACAGATTGAGTGGTCTTTAAAATACGGCCTAAGCTTTCTGGCTGAGACAATTAGGGAGAAAGCCAGCTTTTCTATGATGGGATAGCAGAGCTCTGCCTTCTTCATGACCCTACTAACATAGTAGATTGGTAACTGCTTCTTTCCCACCTCCCTGAACAACACGGAGCTCACGACCTCTGCCCCTACCCCAAGGTATAAGATTAGGTCCTACCCCTCCTTCGGGCTCTAAAGGAGCGGCGCTTGGGAAAGTTGACCCTTCAACGCCTGGAAGGCCTTTTCACATTCCCTGGTCCATTCAAACTTCCGGTTTCCCCGTAACACCTTGAAGAAAGGTGAACATTTCTCCCCAGCCCGAGAGAGAGATCTACTGAGCTCGGCAAGCTTGCCCATCATACGCTGAACCTCTTTGGCATTGCGTGGGGACTCAAGCTCCATGATGTCCTTCACCTTATCCGGGTTAGGCTCGACCCCAGCCTGGGTTAGAAGATGCCCAAGGAGCTTGCCTTGACTTGCCCCGAAGACACACTTCTGTGGGTTTAGCCTCATCTTGAACTTTCGTAGGGTCGCAAACGTCTCCTCCAAGTCGAGTAGGTGTGAATCCACATCCCTGCTCTTTACCATGATATCGTCAACGTATATCTCGAGGTTCTTACCCCTTTGGCCTTGGAAAACCTGATCCATCATGCGCTGGTAGGTTGTCCCTGCGTTCTTAAGCCCAAAGGGCATCATTTTTTAGCTGAAGCACCCTTCCCTGGTGATGAAGGAAACATCCTTGACATTGAGGGGATGCATCCAAATCTGGTGGTAACCTGAAAATGCATCCAAAAAACTCATAATAGAAAAACCAACGGTTGAATCAACCAACGCGTCGATATGAGGCAGGGGGTAGCAATCCTTAGGGCATGATTTATTTAATAAAGAGAAATCTACACACATGCGCCACTTCCCATCACCTTTCTTTACCATTACCACATTGGAGACCCAACCTGGATACTGGATCTCCGAGATGAAACCTGCGTCGAGAAGCTTCTTAACCTCCTCGCGGATGGGTTCCTCCAGCTTGGTGGTGATGGTCCTCATCTTCTGGCAGATCAGACTCATCTTGAGGTTCAGGTTCAAGCGGTGGAAGGCCACATCCGCATCGATGCCCGACATGTCCGCTGCGCTCTAAGCGAAGATGTCAAGATTCTTCTGGATGCACTCCCTCATCCTTGCCTAGTTTTCAGGGCTCAAGCCTCCGCTGATCCGCACCATTTTTGCCTGGCCTACCTTGGTGAAGACTTCCATCTCCACGACCTCCTTCGCCGGCTCAAGCCGTGACTGCTCCTTACCGGTCCCCGGCTCCTCCTCCTGCCCATGTTCTCTTTCCCCTCCTACCTCATCAACCTCCATCGCCTCTAACAGGCTCTCCCCTGACCACTCCACTTCTCCTCCTCCCTGGGCCTCACCCCTAGCTTCTCCCTCTACCCTTTGTTTCCATGCATCCTTCCCTCCAGCCTTACTAGTCTCATCGCTTCCTTCTCGATGACCTCATCCACAGTCTCCTCTCCGACCTTACCTAGGCTCATCGCTACATCCCCCGCATCTTCCTCATGCGTTGCCAACTACTCCTCCATCTCTTTTGCCTCCTCCATCTAGGAAATGGTGTTGACTACAATCACATAGCACTGCCTCGCCACCTTTGGATCCCCCTTATCCGGACCTGCACTCCTCCACTACTGAACTTCAAATATTGATGGGACAAGGAGGGGACGCAACAGAAGGCGCTGATGATGGGGCGCCCAAAGATTGCGTTGTAGCTGCTCGGAGTGTCAATGATGACGAATCGATAGTTCCTTGAAACCCCCCAACATCACATAAAGCCCTACCCCTCCTTCAAATTCCTTTCTCTCCCCCGAGAACCCAAACAATGGTCTGTATAAGGCTAGAACCCTCCGCGCCTCCACTTTCATCTCATCAAAAGCCTTCTTGAAGATCAAATTTGAAAGTGGAGGATAAGATCAGTCTGACTCTAGAGGGGGGGGTGAATAGAGTTTGTTAAAATAATTTTTCAAAATAAAACTTTGCAGAGGAAGAGTTAAGTTAATATAGTATGTGTATTGTGCTGCAGCAATAAAACAGAAGTAATAATAAAAAGAAAACAAAAGATCCACAGTACACAGCAAAGAATACACACAAGCAACCAAACACAAGAAACTATAGTGGTTCCCTAATCAACCTGGGTACATCCACTCTTCTACCACCCTTGGTAGGAATCCACTCAGGATGAGTTGATCAGGTGTCCTGGCACCAATGAGCTTTTGATAAAGTGCTCAAAAACAAAATCTAGATTTTCTGATAAGGTGTCTTGCCACCACTGAGTTTTGACAAGGCTCTCAGAACCAGATTCAGAACTTTTGAAGGGAGTTTTAATAACCCTTTTACAACAGGAAAAGAAAAAGGAAGAGGTGAAGTTGTCTTCTTTGTCTCAATCACTGAGAGAAGACTTAGTGGATTGATTGTGTTGTCAAAGCTCCCCCTGAGATGTAGATGGTTCAGGAGTGAGAGCTTTGCTAGGGTGATAGGCCTTCAGAAGCTTCAGATCTCCAACAGAAGATGATTTCAGCAGAAGATGATTTCAGCAGAGGCTGAAATATGAATTGTCCGGAGTCTTTGTTGTTGAAGCTATGAACACTTTTCAGTATGCTAATTTTCAATCTAACTCTTCAGGATTGATCACTTGATTTTTATCTCTGAGTTGATCTCACTATCTGTGATGTCTGTATTCAGTGGTTGTATATATTCTTTCTCTTGATCTGCTGTTGTGTATATTATTCTCTGATGATCCTCTGTCCAAGATAACCGTTAGCAGTCATAAATGTCTTCCATAAATATTTTGTCTTCTGGAGGAAAGTCCAATAAACATTCTCTGAGAAATCCCTTGAAACTTGCTCCAGAATAAATGAAAACGGCTAACAAATCTCTTGAAATAAATGCTGAGAGAATTTGAAAAACATTCCAAAAGCCGACTAAATTTGAATCCTTAAAGTCGTCGATCTCTCAGAAAAACGTCGATCTGAGCTCTACGATCGTTGAACTGAGCTCAGAGATTGGATTGAACATCAGACAGAAAAGGTCGAACTGAGCTCTACGATCGTCGAACTGAGCTCAGTGACTTGGAAACAAGCTGAAGGCAGATCGTCGATCTGAGCTCGAAGATCGTCGACCGGAGGTCGACGACTTAGCAGAGTTGAGCTCAGAGATCGTCGAACGGAGTTCGACGTTTTGTCGACCTAAGCTCGACGATAATTGTCTTTGTCTCAGCTCTAAGTCTTGATCCTTGAATGGTCCTGGGGGCAGTTTCAAACCTAAGTTCTAAGCCCTAGACTCATTCTAACTTGACCTTTTCAACTATACATCTAGGTCAAACTGATTTCCTAAAAACATAGTGATCCTTGCCCAAATTAGTAATAGGGTGTCCCAATAATCTTCCCCTATTTGGGTTAGGATTACTATTTACAGAACTTAGTAATAAATACAAAAGCAAATACAGAAAAGCAAAATATTAATGTAATAGAGCAGAACATGCAGCATAGCAGCATTGAGATAGAATATCAGCAAGTGTTTTAAAATGAATGTACTGTCTGCTTACAGAGATCACTTCTTTTCACTTCCTTTCTTAAATAAGATTTCCCTGTTGGGATTGAGAGCCTCTTTCTTTGACCTTCTGTCATCTTCTTCACCTAAGGAGGTTTGAGATCTTGGCTTGGGAACCACAGCCTCAGGATGCAGTTTCATGTAATCCACTGGGTCAAAGAACTTCCTTGAAGCATATCTTTCCAGTTCTGCCTTCCTTTGCTCTGATAAGGTAGTGATGTTGGAAGTATCTTTTACTTGCTCTCTGGCCTTCTTCAACTGATCTAAGACAGCAAGTTCTTTCATCCTAGCTGTCCATGATAAAGGATTATTCTCTGGATCTTCAAAAGGAATTGCAGGTTCATATCTATTAATAGTTTCTGAAGCAGTAGAAGTCCTTGCATCAACAGTTTCTCTGAGTTTATAAGGGAAAGGACCTTGAGTTGAGTCCATATGTCTTTGTCCTTCCCTTTATTGTCTTGATTGAATCCTGTGTTCTCTCTGATTACCTCTATATTGTCCCCTTCTAGACTGATAACCTCTTTGATATTTCCCTCTGGGATGATATCTCTGTGAAGATTAGGAGGAGCTTTGCTTTGGAGCAGAGGTTTGAGAAGCTGAGCCTCCACCTGATCCTGAATCTGGAGGAGGAGGAGGTGGCTGAAACTGGGATGATCCTTTCTCATACTTATCCAACTTTCTTCTTTTCCTCGTGGCCTTTAGCTGGTTTTTAGAATACTGCATCCAAGATTCAGTTATCTGGCAATCATGTAGAATATAATAGGGTATGACATTAACATCCTTGGCCTTTGTAGGAGGGACCTTCATCATGGCCTTACTTCTAGCTTTCCTTTTCCTAGCAATAGTGCTAGTAGAGTCATCAGATTCTGCATTGAATTGATCACTTTCAGAACTCTGTGGTTTGTCATACAAATCATCTATACTTTTGATGTATTTCTCTTGTTGTTTCAATTGTTCAGGAGTCAGAACAGGAGCAGCAGCAGCAGCAGCAGATACACAACCTATTGAAGCAGCAACAAGAGCAAAAGGAATTGGAGCAGCAGGTTCTTCCAGATAAGTAGCAAGATCTTTATCAGCAACATCATCAGCATCAGCAGACAGCATTTCAATGTTAGTAGTTCCAACAGATATAACAGCAGTACAAACAGAAGCAACAACATCCTCAGCCTTAAACGAGTTGACATATGATGCAATCAGGCTGGGATCACATTCTGAAATAGGTACAATGGCCTTAGTAAGATCTTCAACTTGCTGAACTGGTAAATATCTTCTGTGAAGAGAATCAAAAGCACTCAATAGTGACCTGAGGTCCACTGTAAACACTAGAACTGGAGCAGCAGTAGGCACTTCATCAGCATCATGAGGCATCTCCCCCTGCCTTGATTCAGTAGGAACTGGATCAAGGCACCCAGAGGAAGGGATTGCATGAGAAGAGAGAAAAGAAGATAACCTGTCAGACAGGTCCTGAACATGTTTCAGAAGTGGAGCCATTGTGGTCTCCAGCAATGAGGATATCCTGGGGGCTAGCAGCTCATACAGCCTGTTTGTCAGTGTAGGAATATCTACATGCTCAAGATGGGCTTGAGTAGAGGTGGGAGTTGATGTTGCTGGCATAATGGTGGATGGTGTGGTGGTAGGAGGTATAGGGATGGATGGTTGAGATATTGGGATTGTGGAGATAGATGATACAGGTGTGGAGATGGATGGTGAGAAAGATGGTTGAGCAAGGATGTCATTCAGGAGCTGTTGGTATGAGGAGGATGATGGAGGCTCAAGAGGTGAGGAGGGGGAATCAATGGGTGGATAGTAGTACAGAGGGTGAAATGGTTCTGAGGTGGTGGCTTGAGGAGATGAAATAGGTGATGAAATTGTGATGGGGGAGGAGATGGCTGATTGGATGGTTGATGAGGAAGTTAAGGCAGAAACAATAGGAGGTGGAGAAGGAGGAGCAGAGCAGGAAGCAAGCAAATCTTCTGCTGGGGCAGAGACCTGAGGGGAAGTGACTATAGTAGTCCTTGTGCCTGAAGCAGATGGTGCTGCAGCAGCCCTGTTGGGGTTTATAATCTGCCTGTCCCACTTGCTGAAAATGGCACAGGTGAGCCTTTTGGATGCATTGATGTGCATCCCATTTGAAACCAATAATTCAGGGCACCTGGAATGTAGGAAAACCCCTAGAATCCTCCCAAAAAGACACAACTTTTGTTAATTTTCTTCTTGATCAAGTCAAAGAAGATAGTTCCCCAATCAAAATGTTTCTTGTCAATTATTGCTCCCATTAAACAGAGCTGATACCTTGAGATGGTATCATGAGCTGAGTGCTTTGCCAGAAGCACTTCTCCCACAACATCAACCAAAAATTGAAATTCTAATGATAGATTCTTTTTCAACAGCTTATTAGGGTGTACAGCAGAGTGACCCATTCTATCTAACATGAAATCAAATTCTTCTCCAGACAAATTAATAGAGTCATCTCCAGTACTTAAGGTGAATACTTCAGTCAGAAGAATAGGGGACAATGGTACCTGAGTCCCGTTGATCGTGCCGACTATAGTATTTTAATTTTCATTGGTTGCAGTAAAAACCCATTCCTTTATTTCATCTGCCGCAATCTTTATTCTGGTGGTCATAAACTGAACTAACTGCTGTTCTCGGAAAAGATTAAGAATATCTTTGAACCTCTGATCGCTGCCATCGAAGGAGTTCATATCTATGTCAAAACCTGTATCAAATATCATTTTGGAAAGAGCGGCAACCGACACCGCCATTTGTACCTGCAAAGATTGAACAAACACGACCAAGTGCAGCAAGAGTTTGGAGGGAAAAAGAGTTTTTCTGCAGAAACTATGAACGCGCAAAGGAGAACGACGGCTGAAAAATGATTTTTATATTAGGGTTCGACGCCGAAACGAAGAATCGTTGAACTCTGTTCGACGATTTGGGCTTCTAATGGAATACGAAGAGGTTTCAATGTCGTCGATCTCCGTTCGACGATATTGACGAGCGTCGAGCTCGACTTGACGACCGCTTAACAGAAGGAAGGATAGCTTAGAGCTATCCTTCCTTCTGTTAAGCGGTCGTCAAGCCGAGCTAGAGCTATCAGGCGGCGCTGAACTCAGGTCGACGATTCAGGAAACGTCGATTTGCGTTCGACGATTTTTGGTAAACTGTCGATCGCCGTTCGACACTTTCTGGGGAAAACGTCGAGCGCAGTTCAGAGACAGAAACTATCCTACAAACACAAAAAGAAATGAGTTTTTAGCCTAATCTTGGTCTGTTTTTAGATTTTCAAAATCTTGGAATTTATTTTAGGCTTCCTCCATCTAACATTCCTAACTGATTGAGGAAGAAGTTATGTTTCTTTTCATCCAAGGGTTTGGTGAAAATATCTCCCCTTTGCAAATCAGTTGGGATATATTGAAGTTCAATTTTGTTTTTCTCAACATTATCCCTTAGAAAATGATGTCTAATTTCTATGTGTTTTGTCCTACTATGGAGGACTGGATTTTGTGCAATGGAAATAGCACTGGTGTTGTCACAAAATATTTTAGACTTCTCTAAGTTGTAACTATAGTCTAGGAGTTGATTTTGAATCCACAAAATTTGTGAACAACAACTACCTGCAGCCATATATTCAGCTTCAGCAGTTGAAGTTGACACAGATGTTTATTTCTTACAAAACCATGAGACAAGTCTATCACCAAGAAACTGACAAGTTCCACTGGTGCTTTTCCTGTCTATTCTACATCCAGCATAATCAGTATCTGAAAATCCAGTTAAGTCAAATGCTGAATCTTTTGGATACCAGAGACCTAGATTTGGACAGCTTTTAACATCCCTAAGAATCCTCTTTACTAAAGTTAAGTGTGACTCTCTAGGGCTAACTTGGAATCTAGCACATATACATGTAGCAAACATTATATCAGGCCTACTAGCTGTAAGGTACAATAAAGAGCCAATCATTGCTCTGTATGTTGTCTGATCAACTAGTTTCCCATGTTCATTAGCATCCAATACAACATTGGTAGGCATGGGTGTTTTCATACATGATGCATCAGACATACCAAATTTCTTAACCAGCTCTTTTGCATACTTGGTTTGAGAAATAAATATGCCTTCAGCATGTTGTTTGACTTGCAATCCTAAGAAAAAGGATAGCTCACCCATGCTACTCATTTCAAATTTAGAGTGCATCAGCTTGAAAAACTTTTTGCACAAGTTTGAATCAGTAGAACCAAAGATGATGTCATCTATATATATTTGTACTAGTAGGGTATGGGACTTATGAGTTCTAATAAAAAGAGTTTGGTCTACTCTCCCCCTAATAAAATCATTTTCCAGAAAAAGCATGCTAGGGTCTCATACCATGCTCTAGGAGCTTGCTTTAGATCATATAATGCTTTATGTAGTTTGAAAACATAATCAGGATGAGTTAGAGAGATAAAACCTGGGGGTTGTCTGACATAGACTTCTTCTTTGATCTCCCCATTGAGAAAAGCACTCTTCACATCCATTTGGTAGACTTTGAATCCCTTGTGAGCAGCATAAGCCAGGAAGATTCTTATGGCCTCTAACCTTGCAACTGGTGCAAAGGTCTGGTCATAGTCTATCCCCTCTTCTTGAGAATATCCTTGAGCAACTAGCCTTGCCTTGTTCCTTATAATAATTCCTTGATCATCCAATTTGTTTCTGAACACCCATTTTGTTCCAACAATGGAATGATCCTTTGGCTTAGGCACTAGTTCCCAAACTTTGTTTCTTTCAAATTGATGCAACTCCTCTTGCATTGCAATGATCCAGTGTGGATCTTGCTCTGCATCTTGAATGGATTGAGGTTCAATTTGAGAGAGAAAGCAAGTGTGCAGCAGGTTTTGGTTGACCTGATTTCTGGTTTGCACACCAGCTGAGATGTTTCCAATCACTTGGGAGATTGGATGATCTCTTGATGTTACTAAATAAATAGGTGGTGTTGATTGTTCACCACCTTGTGTTGTTGTTTCCTCTTGTGGAACAGCAACTGGCTCTTCAAGAAGATTTTCTTCCAGATGTTGAGCAGCTTCTTCATCTTCACTACTTTCATCCTTTTGAGTAACTTGCAATCTGTCCAAGTCTTCAGCTAGAGAATGTACCTGCAAATGTTCTATGGTAGAAGCATTCTTATCCTTGAAAAACATATTTGTTTCATCAAAGGAAATATGGACAGATTCTTCTATTTTTTGAGTAGTTTTATTATAAACCCTATAAGCTTTACTGATCATGGAGTATCCCAGAAATACTCCTTCATCAGCTTTTGCTTGAAATTTTGCTATATATCTCTTGTCATTGTTGTGAATATAACAAATGCAACTAAAAATTTTGAAGTAATCTACTTTAGGTTTCTTCCCTTTGAGTAATTCATAGGGAGTCTTGCCCTTCAGTTTATGTATCAAACTTCTATTCAGTGCATAGTTGGAGGTGTTCACTGCCTCAGCCCAAAAGGATAGAGGAAGGTGAGCATCTGACAACAATATAGTTGCAGATTCAATTAGGGTTCTATTTTTCCTTTATGCTACCCCATTTTATTGAGGAGTTCTAGGAGCTGAGAATGTATGTCTGATCCCTTCACTCTGACAGAACTCTTGCATAAGAAGAGAATCAAACTCTGTCCCATGATCACTTCTGATCAGGGTAATATGAGTATTGAACTCACTCTGTATATATTTAAGAAACTCTGTCAAACACTTAAAGTTATCAGACTTCTTCCTCAGAAAGAATACCCATGTGAATCTTGAGAAGTCATCTACAACCACTAAAGTGTAGGATTTCCCTCCTAGGCTTTGTACTGTAATGGGTCCAAAAAGATCCATGTGTAACAGATACAAAATCCTAGGTGAATCACTCTTGTTAAGTGACTTAAAACTGTTTTTAGTTTGCTTGCCTAATTGACAAGCCTTGCAAAGTCTTTCCTTCTTGTAGGGGCCAGAAGGTAGTCCTCTAACAAGGTTGTCCTTGGATAGCCTAGAAATGGTTCTAAGGTTAATATATCCTAGTCTCTTATGCCATAGTATATTATGTCTGGATATGGAATTGAACAGGCAAATATCTACTTTAGATGAATGAAAGTCTACTAAGTAAATGTTATCTTTTTTGTTACCTGTCAACACAGTTATGTTGTCTTCTGACTTGACCTTACATATAGCTTTGTTGAAAGTCACTTGATATCCTTCATCACAAAGTTGACTGATACTTATCAAGTTGTGCTTGAGTCCTTCAACATAAGCTACTTTCTTGAAGGTGACTGTTCTAATTTGGACTGCACCATATCCTTTTGTTGTTCTAAAATTTGAATCACCAAAAATTACTTTGGGTCCAAGCTTGGCTTTAAAGGATGTGAAGTTGTCCTTGTTCCCTGTCATGTGCTTTGAGCACCCACTATCCAGATACCATTGCTGGTTTGATGTTGGATAGGTCTTCACCTATACATACAAGAACTTACATGTTTTTGACTCAGTTTACCTTGGGCCTAGGTTGATATCCTTTAAATTCAGAAATGAAAGACATCCCAGGTTGACTCTTATAACCTTCAGGATGGTATCTCCTAGGAGGTACTATCCATAGGGCTGAGCATATTATTCGAAACTCGAAAATCGCTCGAAAATCGTTCGAAAATTGAGCCGAATCGGAATCGGTTAAAATTGATTCGACTCAATTTGAGTCGATTCAATTTGAGTCGAATCTGATTTCGAGTCGATTTCGAGCCAACTCTGAATCGCTCGAAATATGATTCGAATCAACTCGAATTAATTTAAAAAATTATGTATTTATTAATATATTCTTATTTTAAGATTAAAAATAACAAAATGTAAACCTACATAAAAAGAATGAATGTTTTAAGTGTTTCATTTGCTAAATTTATAGGTTGCTCAATTTTATTTTGAGCAAACTAGGAATAAAACAAAAAAATTCTAAATTTTGAGCCGACTTGATTCGATTTCGAGCCGACTCGATTCAATTTTGAGTCGGCTCGATTCGATTTCGAGCCGACTCGATTCGATTTCGAGCCGACTCGGAATCGAGCCATTTCGAGTCGAGCCGACTCGACTCGAAATCAATTTCGATTTCGAGTCGATTTCAAGCCGAGTTCGAGTCGAAAATTTCGATTTCGAGCCGAGCCAAAATCGCTCGAACTCGACTCGATATCAGCCCTAACTATCCATTCAGTATAGGGGTTGAAACCTTGGGATGTAGGACTTCTAGGATTGAATCTAGATGTACCTTTGAAAGATTGTTCAAAGCCCTGATCTCTATTCGACGATCGTCGAGCTGAGTTCGACGATCTTGGGTCAGATCGTCGAGCTCTGTTCGAAGATCGACTGTCCTGGAGTTCAGAGTTCAGGTGTGGTCGAGCTGAGTTCGACGATTTTTTCTTGGATCGTCGAGCGCCATTCGACGATCGTCGAGCTCTGTTCGACGCATTCTGTTGAACTATAACTCTCTTTGGCAAATCTGCATTCTTCCTAGCTACCTCTACAACTTCCTTCCCTTTATCAGAGATAAATTTGATTGGAGTTGTCAGAACTATAGGCTGGCTGGATGAAACTCCCAAGCCCAGTGTACTATTAAGTCTAGAGTTCACTGTGCTTGTGATATCCATCAGTTTGATGCTTCTCCCATTAAGGGATTCTTCAAACTGCTTGGCCTTGGATAGTTTACTTTTCAGTGAAGCTATCTCCTCTCTATAGCATTCTAACTCTTCAGAGAGTTTGAGGTTCTCTGATTTTAAAGTGTTATACTCAGACAGTTGTTTTCTGAGGGAAATGATTTCCTTCTCAGACTCTAATAGATCTACGCATAGTACTTTAAACTCATGTTTAAAGTCCTCAGAACTGAAATCAAATGAATTGATTACCTGGTCTTCTTCTAGTTGAATTTCTGAATCTGACTCTGACTCTTCTGCTTCTTGAATCTGTTTGAGAGGCATTGATAGCCATCATGCAAAATTCCTTTTCATCAGCATCATCCTCATCATCACTGGAGCTGGATAAAGCTTTAGAATCCTCTTCAGTTTCACTCCATGTCTCAGCAATAAATCCCTTCCTTGTATGTTTGTTCTTGTTGGAGGAGGGTTTGTCTGAGTTGTTCTTCTTAAAGTCTTTCTCCTTTCTTTTTTCTCTTCTATCTTTCTTGTCCTTGTTTTTGTTTTCTGGACAGTCAGGCACAATATGGCCTGGTTTCCTGCAACCAAAACATATAACTTCCTTGTTGTTATTTGATTTATCATACCTTGGCTTATCATGTCCCTTGTACGATCTCTTTCTGAAGTCTTTTCTGGCCATTTTGTAGAATCTTTTGGCCAATAAGCTGAGTAGCTCCTCATTGTCTGTGACCTTTTCTTCAGGCAGGTCCTCAATAGCTTTGAAGGCTATTGTCTTCTCTTTCCTTGTGGCTGGTGAGGCAGCCTTCTGTTCTTCTTCTCTATTTTTAATGAGCAGCTCATAAGATTTGAGCTTGCCCAGGAGAGCTTCAGTGGTAATCTCATTTAGACTTCTGGAATCTTTGATTGGCAAGATTCTTGAATCTCAAGTACTGGGGAAACACATTAGGATTTTGTCATTCAGCTCAGTCAATGAGATTTCTTTATCCAGAGTCTTTAACTCATTGACAATCAAACTTAATCTGTTATACATGTCTGCTACTGACTCAGCTTCTCCTTTCTTGAAGTTCTCATATTGGGATATGAGATGGGATCTTCTATCTTTTCTCTCATCAGCAGATCCTGAGACAATCTCAGAAAGTTTGTCCCAAATTCCTTTGGCTGAGTTGTATTCAGCTACCTTCTGAAATATCTCATCAGACATTGTCTGAGCTAAGATATTCATGGCCTTGGCATCTGCAGTCTTCCACTTCTTTATTTCAGCATCTGTTCCTAAAGGAGGTGGAACAACATTTGTACTTGAGCTTGCTGGTGGACTTGGGCACACTGTCAAAATAGAATTAAATATGTCTTCATCAATAGAATTCATATAAAGTCTAATCCTTGCTTTCCAAAGTGCAAACTTGGATAGATTGCACACTGGAGGCCTGGTGCTTGCATAATCTTTGTTCTGTGCCATGTCTTTATATAAAATTAAATATAATGAAAATAACCCTCTTACAAGATTGATCTTATCTAGGATCTTTTGGTTCAGGTGTTAGCCTGTATGAACAACTAACCTCCCTCTGATACCAATTGAAAGTGGAGGATAAGATCAGTCTGACTCTAGAGGGGGGTGAATAGAGTTTGTTAAAATAATTTTTCAAAATAAAACTTTGCAGAGGAAGAGTTAAGTTAATATAGTATGTGTATTGTGCTGCAGCAATAAAACAGAAGTAATAATAAAAAGAAAACAAAAGATCCACAGCACACAGAAAAGAATACACACAAGCAACAAAATACAAGAAGCTATAGTGGTTCCCCAATCAACCTGGGTAAATCCACTCTTCTACCACCCTTGGTGTACAACCCCATATTCGCTGGGTGGGACCCGGAGACACCACTGAGGAATTGGGCTAGGCTCAGGTCAGCCTTGGGTTAGCCCTGAGACATACTTATAGAGTTCTCGCCCTGAAGGGGCTCCCGCCCAAGGCAGACGTTCAACCTCTCGGCAGGAGAGATCGTCGACCAAGGCAAATAGTCGACCTCTCGGCAGGAGAGATCGTCGACCAAGGCAAATAGTCGACCTCTCGGCAGGAGAGATCGTCGACCAAGGCAAATAGTCGACCTCTCGGCAGGAGAGATCGTCGACCAAGGCAAATAGTCGAGCTCTCGGCAGGAGAGATCGTCGACCGACCAAGGCAGATAGTCGAGCTCTCAGCAGGAGAGATCGTCGACCGACCAAGGCAGATAGTCGAGCTCTCGGTAGGAGAGATCGTCGACCACGGAAGCTTCCGCCTTAGGGCAAGCTCCCGCCCAGGGGAGGCGAGAAGGCCCCAAGTAGGCCTTCAGTCGCGGTAGTTTCAAGACCGTGAAAGGCGCGAACCTCCCTGGCAAGGGGTCTCGCCAGGATTGGCCCTGGTGGGGGTCCGGCGAGAGCCTTCACTGCTAGGGTTCTCGCCAAGTGGGCCCACGTGGTAGGGCCGGCGCCCGTAAAGGGGATTATTTTATAATATATTATCCTGAGGTAAAATTATCCAAATGCCCTTGGGATGACAGCGGGATTTGGCTATTGGCAGACCCCTCAGGGGTATTTCAGTATTTTCAGGTCAAAGGAAGGCTATAAAAAGACCCATAAGGGCTCTTTAGAAGGCAAGTTGATCATTTTCCTCTAGCCCTAGTGCCTTCTGAAGAGCTCCCAGCCCAGCATTTGGCTTTGGAGGGGAAGCTCTCAGAGATCTTCCGGGTGTGTGGTGGGACCTCCCAGCTGAGGCTTTGGGTCTGTGTTAGGGCCTTAGCAACCTGTCAGGGGTCGAGGTTTGAGAGAAGTAGGCATTGACTGCACTTTGGTTCGTGAACATTTGTTGAGGTCATTTTTGGCTTCAACAGTTCTGGTGCGGTGAGCGTGGAAGCAGTCGGTGCAAGAACATCTTGAGTTAAGTCCCATGGCAGGAGGCGAGGGTGAAGGATCAGGCGCGGGAGGAACCCCCACCCGGGTGGACGAGGCGACGAGGAAGATGTTTGAAGACTTCAGGCGAGAAGTCATGCAGACGATCAACTTGGCCTTCTCGGCAAGGAATGAGTGGGAGACGCCGCAGGTTCCGGTGGAGGTGGTTCCGCTGCTAGGCGAGAACGCTCCAGGGCAGCGCCCCGGTAAGGAGGTCCCGGTGGAGGCAGGCGAGAGAGACGTAGCCGCGCGGGAGCTCTTCCCAGGTCAGCGTCTCGGGAAGGAGCTTCCGGCGGATCTGGGCGAGAAGGAGGCGACGGTGTGGGAACTCTTCCCTAGGCAGGGTCTCGCGGATCGGTCCAGCCAACCGAGATCGCGAGACGTGCCTTCTCGCCAGGCAGGGGGCGAGACCCCCTTTAGTGAGCTCATTGTCTCGGCTCCAGTGCCGGAGGGGTTCCGGGAGCCGGACATGACCTACTACACCGGGAAGGATGACCCGGTCCAGCACGTGCAATGGTTCGAGGACGTGGTGTCCATCAGGCAAATGTCGGATGCCTTCAAGTGTAGGCTTTTTGCCATCACTCTGAAAGAGAAGGCCAGGGACTGGTTCCACCAGTTGCCGGCAAGTTCCATCTACAGCTTTGAGGATCTGCGGAGGGGTTTTCTGTTGAGATTCTCAACTTCGAAGAAAAGGAAGAAGGAGGCTGAGTGCCTGTTTGCGGTGAGGCAGGGGCCGGAGGAGACGTTGGGCCGCTATGTCGACCGGTTCCAAGAAGAGGTTCTCCTGGTCCAGGAGGTCCCGGGGTATGCGCTGATGCTAGCCTTCACCTTGGGGCTGAGGCCAGGGTTTTTCAGCATGGAGTTGAAGAGAGTGCCCCCTCTCTCTTTTGAGGAGCTCATGGAGAGGGCGGCGAAGGAGATAGACTTCGAGAGGGCAAACCCGGCGTTTGCGAGGAAGCTGGCCAGGCTGGCCGAGGACGACGTGAAGGAGCCGGTGGCGGAAAAGCAGAGAGAGCAGAGGGAGCAGAGGGAGCAGAGGGAGCCGAGGGAAGATAGGAGAAGAGAAGAGCCCCGAGGGCAGGGGCAACAGCATGGGGGGGCCAGGGAGCCAAACAACCGACTGGGTTGGAGGCCTCAGGAGGGTCGCCCCCAGGGCCAGGGAGGGCTTCAGGGAAGAGATAACTTCCGGGAGCCCAGAAGGCTGGAGCAGGGAGGATGGCGACAAGGACCAAGGGGTCATTTCCCACCGCCGCAGGAGGCTATGGAGGTGGGAAGGGGAAGAGGAAGAAGACTTCGGGGAGCCGGAAGAAGGGGAGGAGGAGAAGGAAGAGGGGGCAGAGTGGGGTTGCCTTATTGTGACTTCCATCAGGAGGAAGGTCACGCAACGGCCACATGCCCAGAGTTTCTGGAGATTAGAGGGCCAGAGGGGCCGGAAGACAGGATCCGCCTGTAAGGATCGTTGAAGTACAGCGGGAAGAGGTGGAGGACAGATGTGAGGACAGGACTGACGTGGGGACCCGAGGAGGGATCGGAGTGATCCACGGGGGGGGGGGGGGGATCGAGGCCACCCGCAAGGGGAGCCTTCAAACCATGTTCCGCCGAGGGGTCGCCTCGACCTCCCAGGCTCCCCCCCAGAGGAGAAGATCACTTTCTCATCCGCGGATATGCCAGACTACGAGGACCCGTTCTGCGACGCGCTTGTGATCCAGACAGCGGTGGAGAACTACACCGTCTCCCGGATACTGGTGGATAATGGGAGCTCGGTGAATGTGATCTTCAAGAAGGCTTTCGATGAGATGAGGGTGGAAGGAAAAAGGGTCCTGGCTTCCGATGGACCGCTTTTTGGCTTCTCCGGCGAAAGGAAAGAGGTGGAAGGAGGAGTAGGCTTGCATGTGAGGCTTGGGGGCGTCTCACGGAACTGTCGGTTCGTAATCGTGGACGCCCCGAGTAGTTACAATGCCATCTTTGGGCGCCCCCTCATCAGCGCCTTTCGCTGTGTACCCTCCTCGTACCACCAATGCCTCAAGTTCAACAATGGAGGGGTACAGGTTAGGATCAGGGGGGATCCGAAGATGGCAAGGCAGTGCTATGTGATGGCGGTTAACACCGTGTCATGGATGGAGGAGGCAGAGGAGTTGGAGAGGGAGATGGCTGAGCAGGAAGGAGTTGAGGAAGGGGGGATGAGCCTGGGAGAGGCGATGGATGTTGCTGAGGAGATGGCGGAGGCAGAGGAGTTGGGGGAGATCAGCCCAGAAGAGGCGAGAGGAGTGGTGGATGAAGAAGAGCAGAGGCAGGAGGAGAGCCTGGAGGAGGCGATGGAAGTTGATGAGGTTGGGGGAGAAGAGCTCGAGTTTGAGCGGGAAGAGGCAAGGGTAAGTTGGGAGCGGTCGGGGCTGGAGCCGGCCGAAGAGGTGGTGGAGATGGAGGTGCTTACAAGAGCGGGGGAGGCGCAAAGGATTCGGATCAGCGGAGGCTTGAGCCTTGAGGATCAGGAGCGGATGCGAGCCTGCATCCAGGGCAACGTCGACATCTTCGCTTGGAGCGCGGCAGACATGCCGGGCATCGACGCGGACGTGGCCTGTCACCGCTTGAACCTGGATTCCAGAGCCCGCCCCATACGCCAAAAGATGAGGGCCATCGCCACCAAGCTAGAAGCCCCCATCCGAGAGGAGGTCCAAAAGCTCCTGGACGCAGGCTTCATCTCAGAGATCCAGTATCCAGGCTGGATCTCCAACGTGGTAATGGTAAAGAAGGGAGGAGGAAAATGGCGCATGTGTATCGATTTTTCCTTATTAAATAAATCATGCCCCAAGGATTGTTACCCCTTGCCTCGAATCGACGCGCTGGTTGACTCAGCCGTCGGTTTTTTCTCTTATGAGTTTTTTAGATGCATTTTCAGGTTACCACCAGATCCGGATGCACCCTCCTGATGTCAAGGATGTTTCCTTCATCACAAGAGAGGGATGCTTTAGCTATAAGATGATGCCCTTCGGATTGAAGAATGCAGGGGCAACATACCAACGCATGATGGATCGAATCTTTCGAGATCAAAGGGGAAGGAACCTGGAGGTCTACGTGGACGACCTCATGGTCAAGAGCAAGTGTGTTGTTTCCCACTTGCGGGACTTGGAGGAAACGTTCGCCACCCTGCGGAAGTTCAAGATGAGGTTGAACCCCTTGAAGTGCGTCTTCGGGGCTGGTCGCGGCAAATTCCTCGGGCACCTCTTGACTCCCGCGGGGGTAGAACCCAACCCCGATAAGGTTAAGGCTATCCTAGACCTAGAATCGCCTCGCAACGCCAAGGAGGTCCAGCGCTTGACCGGGAAGTTGGCCGGGTTAAGCAGGTTCCTCTCCCGGTCAGGGGATAGATGTTCCTCCTTCTTCAAAGTACTTCGTGGCAACCAAGCATTCGAATGGACGGCCGAGTGTGAAGAGGCTTTTCAGGGGCTGAAGAGGCAGCTCTCCCAAGCGCCGTTACTTCAAAGCCCGAAGGAGGGGGAGGACCTAGCCTTGTATTTAGGAGTGGGAGGAGAGGCGGTGAGCTCCGTCTTGGTTAGGGAAGAGGGGAAGAAGTAGTTACCCGTCTATTATGTCAGCCGAATCTTAAAAAAGGCGGAGCTCCGATACCCCATCCTGGAGAAGCTAGCATATGCTTTGGTCATCTCAGCTAGGAAGCTTCGCCCTTACTTTCAAGCACACTCGATTAGGGTGATAACCGACCATCCCCTTCGCAAGGTCTTGGAGGGGGTGGAACATTCAGGAAGGTTGGCAAAGTGGTCCATCGAGCTAAGCGAGTTTGACATCTCTTTCGTCCCGAGGCTCTCTATCAAAGCCCAGGCTGTAGCGGATTTCTGGCGGACTATGTTACCGAGGCGGAGGCTGAAGAACCAAAGCCGCAAGAAGCGTGGAAGATGGTGGTCGACGGGGCCTCAGGAAGGCACTCCCTGGGAGGAGGTGTGGTGTTAGTAAGCCCTCAGGGAGTTACCATAGAGCAAGCCGTGACTTTCCATTTCCCTGTAACCAACAACCAAGCAGAGTATGAGGCTGTGATCGCCGGCCTTCGCTTGGCGAAGGAGTTGGAAATCCAGGATGTGGAAGCCTTCACCGACTCAATGGTGGTAGCATCGCAGATCCGAGGCGAGTTTGAGGCCCGGGAGCCGACCCTCGCGAGGTATCTATCTAAGGTAAGAGCCATCATTGGGGGTTTCCGTTCATTCTCTATTCGACATGTCCCCAGGGAGGAAAGCGCGGCGGCTGATCGACTGGCGAAGTTCGGGCCTCGGGGAGGAGGTACCCTAACCGAACTATTCCGACCAGCCATTGAAGAGGGGGAGTTGATGGAGGTGAATCGGCGGTCCTCATGGATGGATCCATTGGTGACTTTCTTAACCACAGGAGAACTGTCGGAAGAAGTCAAGGATGCAAAGAGCTTCAGGCACAAGGCGGCTCATTACCTGATGCTGGAAGGGAGCTTGCATCGGAAGATGTTGTCAGGGCTCCTCGCGAGATGCGTAACCGAAGAGGAAGTCCCGAGGATCCTGGAAGAGGTGCATTCTGGAGAGTGCGGCAGCCATTCAGGGGGAAGGACATTGGAAGCAAGGGTGATAAGGCAGGGATATTTCTGGCGGACCATAAGGAAGGATACAGCTGAATTCGCAAGGAGGTGTCGGAAGTGCCAAGTACATGCTCCTCTCCAGCTCTTGCCCGCCCAAAGACTTCGAAGCATCACGGCGCCATGGCCCTTCGCCATTTGGGGGATGGACCTGGTTGGACCCTTCCCTCCAGCTAGCGGGCAAAGGAGGTTCCTCCTAGTGATGATTGACTACTTCTCCAAATGGCTGGAGATCAAGCCGTTAGCCAAGGTAACCTCCCAGGTCATCAGAAACTTCGTTTGGGGGGAAATCATTTGCAGGCACGGATTGCCCCAAGCGATAGTGACAGACAACGGTCCTCAGTTTGCCAGCGAAGAATTCATCAGCTTCTGCACCCAATTGGGGATCGATCTCAGGTTCGCCTCTGTCCATCATCCTCGGAGCAATGGCCAGGTGGAGGCGGCGAACAAGGTCATTGTCAACTTGCTCAAAAAGAAGGTGGAGAACCTGAAGGGTAATTGGGTGGAACAGCTCCCTTCTGTCCTGTGGGCCTTGCGAACAACTCCAAAACACGGCCACTGGAGAGACCCCCTTCAAGCTCTCTCACGGGTGTGAGGCTGTCCTCCCGGTGGAGTTCGAGGTTCGGTCCCCAAGGGTCACGGCCGCAGGTGGGGGAAGCGAAGCTTGGAGGTTGGAGAATGAGGAAGGGTTGCGCCTCTCATTAGATATGGTGGAAGAGCTGCGGGATGTTGCTGCCATCAGACAAGAAGAAATAAAACGGCGAATGGCTCGGTACTTCGATAAGCACATCAGAGTCAAGCAATTCACCGAGGGGGATCTAGTACTGAAGAAGGTCGACGCTGCAGGAAGGTCGGCCGCTGTTGGTAAGCTCAACCCTAGCTGGGAGGGGCCTTATATAGTAGAGAAGGCTCTGGTTAACGGAGGCTACTATCTCCAGGATGCGGAGGGAAGGAGCTTGAGTCACACCTGGAATGGTGATGACCTGAAGCGCTTCTACCCGTAAGGGGAAGAAGGATTGTAATGTTGTAAATAACTATTGCATTTTCAATAAGTTTATTTCAGGATATTGACTATCTCTGAGTATGCAATCTTTATGCTTTTTGTTTTAACCGGCTATGACTCCTCATCTCAACGATAGGATAGGCCTGTTTGAAAGAATCTTCATCAACACCCCGAGCTCGGCTCGGCCCCAGGTAGACCCGCTGCGCAGGCTCTCATCTAGCTGGCAGGTCCGAAGGCTCGCCTGTGGGGGATAGGTTGGCTCTTGTGATACTTGGTTCTTAGCCACTTCAACGACACCCCGAGCTCGGCTCTGCCCCAGGTAGACCCGCTGCGCAGGCTCTCATCTAGCTGGCAGGTCCGAAGGCTCGCCTGTGGGGGATAGGTTGGCTCTTGTGATACTTGGTTCTTAGCCACTTCAACGACACCCCGAGCTCGGCTCGGCCCCAGGTAGACCCGCTGCGCAGGCTCTCATCTAGCTGGCAGGTCCGAAGGCTCGCCTGTGGGGATAGGTTGGCTCTTGTGATACTTGGTTCTTAGCCACTTCAACGACACCCCGAGCTCGGCTCGGCCCCAGGTAGACCCGCTGCGCAGGCTCTCATCTAGCTGGCAGGTCCGAAGGCTCGCCTGTGGGGGATAGGTTGGCTCTTGTGATACTTGGTTCTTAGCCACTTCAACGACACCCCGAGCTCGGCTCGGCCCCAGGTAGACCCGCTGCGCAGGCTCTCATCTAGCTGGCAGGTCCGAAGGCTCGCCTGTGGGGGATAGGTTGGCTCTTGTGATACTTGGTTCTTAGCCACTTCAACGACACCCCGAGCTCGGCTCGGCCCCAGGTAGACCCGCTGCGCAGGCTCTCATCTAGCTGGCAGGTCCGAAGGCTCGCCTGTGGGGGATAGGTTGGCTCTTGTGATACTTGGTTCTTAGCCACTTCAACGACACCCCGAGCTCGGCTCGGCCCCAGGTAGACCCGCTGCGCAGGCTCTCATCTAGCTGGCAGGTCCGAAGGCTCGCCTGTGGGGGATAGGTTGGCTCTTGTGATACTGGTTCTTAGCCACTTCAACGACATCCCGAGCTCGGCTCGGCCCCAGGTAGACCCGCTGCGCAGGCTCTCATCTAGCTGGCAGGTCCGAAGGCTCGCCTGTGGGGGATAGGTTGGCTCTTGTGATACTTTGTTCTTAGCCACTCCAACGACACCCCGAGCTTGGCTCGGCCCCAGGCAGACCCGCTGCGCAGGCTCCCACCAAGCTGGCAGGTCCGGAGGCTCGCCTGCGGGGGATAGGTGGAGTCCTTGACCTTTTGATTCTTGGTTCTTGATTGGTAGCTACTACGTTACAACGAGCTCGGCTCAAACCCCGGTAGACCCGCTGCGCAGGCACCCATGTAAGCTAGCAGGTCCAACGGCTCACCGGCAGGGTAGGGGTTTGATTGGTTGGAAAAATATGTGGGCAGGACCCTAACCTAGACCGGGGGCAAATCCCTAAAGGGTCTCAGTTCAGGGGTCTCGGCCAGTGAAGGTCTCGGCTCAGGGGTCTCGGCCAGTAAAGGTCTCGGCTCAGGGGTCTCGGCCAGTAAAAGTCTCGGCCAGTGAAGGTCTCGGCTCAGGGGTCTCGGCCAGTAAAGGTCTCGGCTCAGGGGTCTCGGCCAGTAAAAGTCTTGGCTTGGAGGTCTCGGCAGATCGCGGCCCGGAGGTTTCGGCCAGTGAGGATCCCGGCCCAGAGGTCTCGGCCAGCAAAGGTCTCGGCTAAAGGAGGCTCTCGCAAAAAGAAAGCTCCCGGCGGACCTAGGCAGGACGATTCAATCGACGATGCGAGGTTCCCGCCTAGCTGATCTCTAAGGAGGGTCACCCTAAAGAGACTAAGGGTCTCGGCGGAAGCTCGCGCGGAGGTCATTCGGCAGAGTAATACACTTTCAAAGCACGCGTGAATAATAATAAAAAAAAAGAGAAATGAAAAATGAAAATGAAGCATTACTTTATATAAAGTTAATTACAGAAGAAGGAGGTTCTCGCTCATTACAAAAGATATTCAAAATAAAAGACGCCTCAGGGGGACGCGCTGTAGTCCCCACTGGTGCTCTCGCTTGAATCATCGCCAGAGCCTTCCCCGGACGTCTCGTCAACAGCGGTAGAGGACCTCGGGACGTCGGAGAGCGGCGAGTCTGGCGCGCCCGGAGGTTTAGGAACCGGGTCGTAAAGCCAAGGGAGAAGTTGGCGAGCGTCGATGGTCGCGCCATCCTCCCGGAGCAGCTCGACGTCTCGCAGCGTCTCGAGCGTCAGCTTGACGGTCGCCTGAGCGTTGGCTTGAAGCAGCTTATCGACGTCGTACTCCGAGAGGTAACGGCTCCGCAACCTCGCATCTAGCTCCGGGGGCGAGACCTTCGCCAGCTCTGCGCGGAGCTGTTCCCTCAGGAGGACGCTCTCGCAGCGCGCGTTGGCCAGCTCTGCGCGAAGCTCCCGGACTTGGGCGGAATCCTGCAAAAGGGATAAAAGATTTTAGTCTAGACGCATTACACCGTAGAAACTTCGAGGAAACGGGGGCAAGGGCTCAGGAAGGTCTCGCCTACCTCGGTCGCGGGGCGCAGAGACAGCGCCAATTTGGCATCCGCGAGCTCCTGTTGAGCTCTCGCGAGTTCTTCTTCCGCGGCATGCGCGCGAGCTATCGCGTCCTCCCTCGCCTTGCGCATATCCGTGAAGTTCTTGTCGATGGTGATGCTTCGACGCGCACACATATGTGTCAGCTCGAACCCGCGCATTACGGCCCGGGTGGCGTCGAAGGCTAGAAGGCGGGTAGGCGTCTGATCGAACACGCTGGCGTCTTCCCGGCTGTATAGACCATACCCAAGCGAGAAGGCCTCGCCGGTCACATTTTCCCCCTCCGCCATCGGGGAAGGAGGGTCGAAACCCTGATTGAGTTTGTCTTGGGGTCCACTCCATCTGGGGCTTCCCCTCCGAGTCGGCGTACCTGACGCCTAAACCAAAGTTCCGGTGCCCTCTCGGCACCTCCTGCGGCGGGACGTTGGCGGAGGTCTCGGCGGCAACCACTTCTCCCCCAGCCTCGCCTACGGCCGATGTGTTCCTGGCGGAAGCCTCGGCACGGCTCTTGGCGGCGGCGGCGGCATCCATCTCACTGGCCCTCTGAAGGATCGCTTCAAAGGACCTGCCCTCAGGAGGAGGTTGGACGGGCGAGACCGCCAATGATTTCCCCTTGTCGGCGGCAGAAGGCTTGGGCCTCTTCAGCGCGCGGAGAGGAGGAAGGGTGGCCTTCCGCTTCTTGGCCGGTGGCGGCATGGAAGGGGTTGGATCTTCTCGGCAGGCGCTGGCGCTAGCTTCCGCGAGCGCAAGAGGGCCTCTCGCTGTTAGACCCTCGGCACCCCGGCCTGCGGCGAAGGGTTGGTGCAGAGGGACCTCCCGCTCTCCTGCAAAGTAAAAACGCTTTAGTACTTCAGCGCAAGAAAATTTTTGATAAAAAAGGGAATTTGAGGCGAGACCGTACCTTCGCCCGATTGAACAAAAGGGAGGGAGTCGACGTCCCGCAGAAGATAGGGGACGTCGAACTCCTTGGTCCCGAAGAATTCCAGGATTGCGCTCTCGCGCGATCCCAGAGCGGGCGGCTTGTAAGCAGCGTCTTCATACTGGACGGGCTGAAGCGGGACGTTGTCGAAGTCCCCGCTGATGTAAACGAACTTCTCGCCCCAATGGTGGTGCTTATTGGCGAGACCGGTAACCTCGAGCTGTTGCCCGGAGAAGAAAACTACCCCCCCCTTGGCACGGAAGTTGAATAGCTTCCGGAAGATGGGCAGACTAAACTCGATCCTCTCGGATCGCATATAGCATATGAATGCTATAAGGATCGCGACGGAGTTCGGGTTTAGCTGGGCGGGCACCACCCCATAATAGCGGAGAGCTAATCGAACCTCCGGCCACAGGGGGAGGCGGAAGCCCACCTCGAAATGCTCGAGGGGGATGGCAAGCTCTCCCGCCCCGGGGGTATTCACCCTATCATGATTCCCCGGGTTCCGCGCCGAGAAGCCGGCGGGAACGTAGCGGTCGACGATCACGTTGTATTCGTCGAGGGTGAGCTTGCAGGAGGGGAAGAGATGTTTTTGGAAGGCTTCCGCGCAATGGGCGCGACCCTTGCTCTCGCCAGGCATGGCTAGTTCGTGAGTAAGAGCGAGAGCTGTAGGGGAGTCGAAGCGGAAGCAAGAACGCGAGAGCGCGGAGGGAAGGCTGAGGTTCCGGATCGGAGAAATAAATGCGGTTGGTAGGCTTCTCTATTTATAGGGAATCGTAGTCATCATGAGTTCATCCGGCGGAGAGAGAAAGTGACAGCGGAGTACAGCTGTCAGAATCCGGGCTAACGACGCCTCGGTTCTCCCCCTCAGGATGGCGGCGGTCAACGGTCACTTCAGGTTTCGACGCGACTGCCTGGATCGGCGCAAGCCTCCTAGACTGGCGCAAGCCTCCTGGGTTAACGCAAACCTCCTAGATCAGCGCAAGCATCCTAGATCGGGGTAAGCGCCTTGATTAAAAAGCCCCGCAGAGCGATAAAAAGGAAAGGGAAAAGAGAGACATGGGTAGAAGCGAGACTCTCGCTAGCGCAAGCTGGATAAAACTTAATTAATAATAATGTTTATTACAGACATTGAAAAAGAGAAACAAGGAGAGAAGAAAAGAAAAAAAAAGAGATACACTAAGATTCAGAGCGCGAAGGCTAGTAGGGTTTCCAGCTCCATCGTCCCCGTTCTCGCCGCCTAGTTCTTGGGGGCGCCAACGGGTTGAAGTAAGACGATAGCGTGGTACACCCAAGGTTGATCCGCCTGGCGTAGTCCCGGATCTGCGAGATGCACCTCCCTGGCGAAGACTCGGCGGAAGGCCCACGCGGGCAATCAGTCTCGCCCAAGAAGAAGTCCCGCTCCAGAGCCTCCAGTCTTTGCTCCACGGATTCGCGGAATGCTTTCGCCGCGGCAGCATGGGCACGGTCTCGCCGGACAAGCTTGGCCAGGATGGCCGAGATCTTCCTCCGTCTCCCCTTCGCGCTCCCTGCACTGTTCAGGGTTTCCTCTATCTCGCCAGACGAAGGGAGGGGGGACTCTTCATCCTCTTCTTCCTCGTCTTCTTCTTCCTCTTCCTCTCCTTCCTCGTTGACTTCCGACCGCAAGCCAGGATCACCTGCGGAAGAAACACGCGAGAATTTTGGTCAAGACATGACGATCAACAGTCCGAAAAAGTTTTCGCATACCTGCGGCTGGGCGAGAACCGTCAGCCAAAGTTGGACGAGAAGGCCCGGCCCCTCCGTTGGTTCCATAAAGGAGGTGAAGAGGCTTGCCCAGCCCCGGGCGGAAGGGCTCGCGCACGATGATCCCGGCTTGGCCGGAAGCATGAGGGGAGTGGTCTTCTCTCAAGGGGCGATCCGCATCCTTGAGAGTAGCGGAAGGTTCAGAAGCCGCCCCCCAGCCTGCAGGAGAGGATTGGCCACCGCGGGAGGCACTTCGACGGTTCTCGCTTCATCTTCCCGGGTGGATAGACCCGGGTCGGCGGGAGCTGGCACTGCGAGAAGACGGTTCAGAAAAGAAAGGGTCTGGTTGAAATATTGACAAGGGAAAATGTACCTGTCGTTCCGGTCCCGGCTGGAGGAATCCTTTCCGAGACCCGTGTTTGGCCCTCGGGGGGATGAGCGGGTAGGTTCGAAGAGCTGGGCGGAATTTCGGCGTCACTATGGGGAGCGGACTCCTGCGAAAGCATGCTTTAATCATCGAATCTAATGTCCAGTTAGCTCGGTAGGCATGGGCGAAAGGCTTACCTTCTGTAGGGAAGAATCTCCGGCAGGATTGGGAGTGGGGGAAGGAGGATCCCTGTTCTCGCGAGAAAGGTCCCGCCGGACCGCCTTCGCCCTTTTCTTTTCCTTCTTCTTCGGCTCCGAAGGCCCGGCGGTTGAAGTCTTTTTCGCTAACCATGGAGCCACCGCCGCACAGTTAGCCAAGGCCCTTGCTTGGGCAGCGGCTAACCGGTCTTGGAGGTCCTGCGGAAGCGGTTTGGCAGCACGCTTGGGATGCATGGCGAGCTCGCGCGAGAATCCCGGAGGCGAGAGCTCAGTCAGAGAGTCGTATTTTAAGGGCAGGGCGTATGGACGTCCATCAGTACATATTTATAGCCGCAGTGGGACCCACCAAAAGATTCCCTCGATAGGCGGGCACGTGTCCAGCGAATATTTTGGGGGTTGGACTTGTCTTGTCGAGCGCAGGGCTAGCTCGAAAAGAGCGGGGATTGTGTACAACCCCATATTCGCTGGGTGGGACCCGGAGACACCACTGAGGAATTGGGCTAGGCTCAGGTCAGCCTTGGGTTAGCCCTGAGACATACTTATAGAGTTCTCGCCCTGAAGGGGCTCCCGCCCAAGGCAGACGTTCAACCTCTCGGCAGGAGAGATCGTCGACCAAGGCAAATAGTCGACCTCTCGGCAGGAGAGATCGTCGACCAAGGCAAATAGTCGACCTCTCGGCAGGAGAGATCGTCGACCAAGGCAAATAGTCGACCTCTCGGCAGGAGAGATCGTCGACCAAGGCAAATAGTCGAGCTCTCGGCAGGAGAGATCGTCGACCGACCAAGGCAAATAGTCGAGCTCTCAGCAGGAGAGATCGTCGACCGACCAAGGCAGATAGTCGAGCTCTCGGTAGGAGAGATCGTCGACCACGGAAGCTTCCGCCTTAGGGCAAGCTCCCGCCCAGGGGAGGCGAGAAGGCCCCAAGTAGGCCTTCAGTCGCGGTAGTTTCAAGACCGTGAAAGGCGCGAACCTCCCTGGCAAGGGGTCTCGCCAGGATTGGCCCTGGTGGGGGTCCGGCGAGAGCCTTCACTGCTAGGGTTCTCGCCAAGTGGGCCCACGTGGTAGGGCCCGGCGCCCGTAAAGGGGATTATTTTATAATATATTATCCTGAGGTAAAATTATCCAAATGCCCTTGGGATGACAGCGGGATTTGGCTATTGGCAGACCCCTCAGGGGTATTTCAGTATTTTCAGGTCAAAGGAAGGCTATAAAAAGACCCATAAGGGCTCTTTAGAAGGCAAGTTGATCATTTTCCTCTAGCCCTAGTGCCTTCTGAAGAGCTCCCAGCCCAGCATTTGGCTTTGGAGGGGAAGCTCTCAGAGATCTTCCGGGTGTGTGGTGGGACCTCCCAGCTGAGGCTTTGGGTTTGTGTTAGGGCCTTAGCAACCTGTCAGGGGTCGAGGTTTGAGAGAAGTAGGCATTGACTGCACTTTGGTTCGTGAACATTTGTTGAGGTCATTTTTGGCTTCAACACTTGGTAGGAATCCACTCAGGATGAGTTGATCAGGTGTCCTGGCACCAATGAGCTTTTGATAAGGTGCTCAAAAACCAAATCTAGATTTTTTGATAAGGTGTCTTGCCACCACTGAGTTTTGACAAGGCTCTCAGAACCAGATTCAGAACTTTTGAAGGGAGTTTTGATAACCCTTTTACAGCAGGAAAAGAAAAAGGAAGAGGTGAAATTGTCTTCTCTGTCTCAATCACTGAGAGAAGACTTAGTGGATTGATTGTATTGTCAAAGCTCCCCCTGAGATGTAGATGGTTCAGGAGTGAGAGCTTTGCTAGGGTGATAGGCCTTCAGAAGCTTCAGATCTCCAGCAAAAGATGATTTCAGCAGAGGCTGAAATATGAAGTGTCTCGAGTCTTTGATGTTGAAGTTATGAACACTTTTCAGTATGCAAATTTTCAATCTAACTCTTCAGGATTGATCACTTGATTTTTCTCTGAGTTGATCTCACAATCTGTGTATGTCTGTATTCAGTGGTTGTATATATTCTTTCTCTTGATCTGCTGTTGTGTATATTATTCTCTGATGATCCTCTGTCCAAGATAGCCGTTAGCAGTCATAAATGTCTTCCATAAATATTTTGTCTTCTGGAGGAAAGTCCAATAAACATTCTCTAAGAAATCCCTTGAAACTTGCTCCAGAATAAATGAAAATGGCTAACAAATCTCTTGAAATAAATGCTGAGAGAATTTGAAAAACATTCCAAAAGCTGGCTGAATTTGAATCCTTAAAGTCGTCGATCTCTCAGAAAAACGTCGATCTGAGCTCTACGATCGTTGAACTGAGCTCAGAGATTGGATTGAACATCAGACAGAAAACGTCGAACTGAGCTCTACGATCGTCGAACTGAGCTCAGTGACTTGGAAACAAGCTGAAGGCAGATCGTCGATCTGAGCTCGAAGATCGTCGACCGGAGGTCGACGACTTAGCAGAGTTGAGCTCAGAGATCGTCGAACGGAGTTCGACATTTCGTCGACCTAAGCTCGACGATAATTATCTTTGTCTCAGCTCTAAGGCTTGATCCTTGAATGGTCCTGGGGGCAGTTTCAAACCTAAGTTCTAAGCCCTAGACTCATTCTAACTTGACCATTTCAACTATACATCTAGGTCAAACTGATTTCCTAAAAACATAGTGATCCTTGCCCAAATTAGTAATAGGGTGTTCCAACAAAATTCATGGAACTCCCGTTGTCAACCAGAATCCTGGAGACTGTGAAATTCTCTACCGCCGTCTAGATCACCAAGACATCGTAGAATGGGTCTTCGTAGTCGGGCATATCTTTTGATAAGAAGGTAATCTTTTCCTCCTCCTGGGGGGGGGGAGTCTGGGAGGTCGAGGCAACGCTCCTTCGATACATTGTTTGGAATCTCCCCTTGCGTGTGGCCCACTCGCTCCTTGCTGAGAAGGCCAGGTGGATGCTCTGCAGGACTTCCCACCTGAAGTCCTCCAACATCCCCAACGTCACCCCACTTCCCCGAGAGGGAGAACCTCCTAAACCAGCTCTTTCTCCTTTATCCCCAGCCATGAGATTTGACTTGAAATTTTCTAATACCAGCTACGTGTTGGATTGTGCGATGCCCTTAGAGGGGGGGGGGGGTGAATAAGGATTCTCTAATTTTTTCTTAAAATAAACAAATTTTGCTTGATGAGTAAAAACAATACAATTTAGGAATGAAAATGTATACCAACAAAAACAACAATGATATATCTCAAATGTGATAAATTTGAATACAAGGTATCTCTATAGAGCTAGAGACAAAGACTCGTGAAACAAATAATTTACTTGTGTTTTTGATGGTCCTTCTACCAAGAACAGGCATGCTAAAACGTATCTCTCCATGATATTAGCCTCTCCTAGATTTAACCACGATCTAGACACTACACACAAGGCAACGATTTCTCCCTAAGCCGTACAAGGACTCAGACACCACTCACAAGGCGGCGATTTTTCCTAAGTCACACAAGGATTTAGACGCCACGCACAAGACGAAAATTTTCCCTCTCGATTACAATAAGAAAATAATAGAAACAAGAACAAAACAAATTGAAAACTTTAGGCTATACACTCCCTTCAAATAATGTGTTTAAGATGTCGACGAATCCTTGCCAGAGTTGCTTTGAATACTGCGAACGTGCCGTCAATCTTTCGCGCTTTGGCCTTCTTGAGAGTATGGAGTAAATCTGAGATCTGGAGCTCTCTGAACTGTCTAAACAGGAAGGTACACTCCAGGTAATAAAATTCATGTTCCCCACAAGAAATTGAACGGCTTTTATACTTTGGCGATAACGCCTGGCGACACTGGGTATCGCCTCCTGGCGATATCGGTAACTGCTGCCACGTGTCCCACAAACTCCTCATTTTTGCATTGCAGATCCGTCGATCGTCGAACGTGCACTATCGCCCGACGATATTGGATATCGCCACCTAGCGATACTGGATATCGTCACCTGGCGATAGCGATGTAACGGATGCCACGTGACCCACGAGCTTTGTCGAGCGTCGAACGAAGATGTGTCGAGTGGCGCTATCGCCTGTCGACGATACTCAATATCACCTGGCGATATCTCCTGAGCTCAGTTCTGATCTGATTCATCACCCAAAAGACATTAGAGATAGACTTGTGATATCTACACATCAAAAACACTCAAAGATCAAATACAAATAAGATTTGTTATTAGCAAACCAGGAAGCGTGGAATGCATGCTCCAACAATCTTCCCTTTTTGATAATAACAAATCCACTAAGAAAGAAATCATGAATGTTATAGGATCCACCCGATTTGAGTATCAAGACGAAGCATGTGTACATGCACAAATTGCTCTTGGATAAAACACTCCCTCTACATGTGTACTCCCCCTAAATGTGTACTCCCCCTAAATCGAAGGTTTTGGTTAATATAAGGATCATGAGTATATGAATGATTTCCTTTGAAAATTCTCCCCCTTTAGTATTATCAAAAGATAGATTAGAGTGGTGCGAAAGCTAAAGAAGGAAAAACACAAAGGAGAAATCCTAGATAGTACACGCAAGCAATGTATAATAAAGAAAGAAATGAGTAAACACTAACATTGACAATGTTCATCCAGTTATATCACAAATACATATACTAGTGAATAATATTTTTGGAAAAAGTTTCAGTCCAATTCTCATAAGAAGAACTTTTAGAGAAGATAATGTTGTGTACAAGTAATATGGTGTCGGAAAATACTTATGCAAACTCTTACAAATATATGAACATGAGGAATGTTAAAAAAACAACATAACATAGAGTTGGACATGCTGAGCTATACTTGTACCCAAGAATGCAGAGCACAAAACAAATTATCCAGTTAAAGATTTGCACAAGATTTACAATTTTTTCCAAGGTGCTCAACCTCATAATGTTTATTAAGACTTATCAGGAGGGTAAGTAGTGCTTGGTGGAGGTTCCTTGTCAGCCCTTTATTTTATTTTATTTGTGTGAAACACATCACCAAAGGTGTGCACTCTTTGGGACCATATAATTTTTTTTCAAACCTTTTTTTGTTAGGCTGGACAAAGGAGTTTGAATTCACTTGTGAGAGCATACAAGATAATTAAATATTAGTGGTGCAATGTAGAAACCCGGATAAAGCATTAGCAAGAACATGCAATTCTAGCGGTTATGGTAGAACATTCACAATTCGCATATGCAATAAGGTGAATGCATATGAAGATTTGCATAACCGTGAGTGAAAGAACATTATCATAACTAAAAGATTTCTCATACTTAGAGGCAAGCAAAAATAATTTCACGAATTTAAGAACACTAGCACTTAAGTATGTAGAAAGGATCTGAATGTTGAACTATGGAACAAAGCTATTGGGAACTCAAATAAAAAAAACCATACAGTACACCATGCCTAATCCTTAGTAACGAAGAAAAATTGGTGGAATAGTGAATTGTCACTGTCGTCGGACGATACTGGGTATCACCGATCGACGATAGTGCAAAAAATATAAAAACGGTGTCATCAGGTCGAAGGCATCAAATCTATCAGTTTCTCCTGAAGGCTGGTCGCGGAAGTCGAATCGGACGACGGCGAAAACCTAGGACCAAGGTAAGGAACTTGGATTTTTGCTTTGATGCTTTAGATTTTTTGGATCTAAGTGTTTGTATAGTTGATCATGGAACCCTTGATGAGAAATTTCCAAATTTTGAAGGAAGATTGACCATGAGAAATTTTCCATGTTTTGGTGAAAAATGTGCATATTTTGAGGGAAAAGTCTAGAGATCTAAGTCATATGTTTTAGTTAAAAATAATTTTAAACTTAGATCTAAGTCATATTTTGATGAATGATTAGAGTGGAAGATGATGAATAGTGTAAATAAGGAATTGGTTTGTGTGTTTTTAAAGTAATTATGATAGATATTGTTTTGTTCTTAAAAAAAATTAAAAAAAACCTTCAGATCTGGTAGTTAAGATGAGGTAAAATCTAGATCTGGAGTCGAAAATTGAGGAAGACCAATTTCTGCTATCGCTCGGCGATAGTGGGTGTCGCCGGATGGCGATACCAAAAAAATGTGATTCTGTTTGTTTGTTAAAAAAAATCTTTTTATTTGCAACAATGGCTTCCAGTTCCAAAGCCCGTGGAAGCACATTGATTCATATTCTTCCTATCAAACATTTCCTGAAATAGAAAATGCTAACATAGGGATCGGACGGGTGATCAAATTCGACCCTGCCCGTCATGCACACATCCACAACCTATTAGCAATGGCGGGAATAATGTCTATTATTATTCCAGATGCATTTTCCTCCGTACTAATTAGAGAGTTCTATAACTATCTCAAAGATCTGCGGTTCACGGAACTGAATGGTGGAGTACGATCAAAGATACAAGGACAGACAGTAGAGATAACCTATTACGACCTTAGAGAAGAATTTGGGTTAATAGAGCATGAAAATAGCTTACATCTAGTGGAGAACTATCGGAAGGATAGAGATTGGACACTCTTGATTTTAGTTTTGCATGGAAATTCCACCAAAACGCTTATTCAATCGACGGCCACGCTCACAGAGGATGCACGACAAGTGCAAGATATATTGAGGCACACTATCTTACTCAAGTCCGGTGATACACGGAAGATAACGGCTCAACTGAGTTATGTTACATACATGAGTTTGGAGCGGGAGCCGTTTGGCATGACAGACTTTATCCTATCGATAATTCGCTATGCATTTAGGCTAAAAAGTCCTATTGGGAAAAAATAAACACACTACCGCTTGGAGCCGTCATCCAACGTATTTTATATAAGAAATACACTAGGATAGACCCGGATTTATACTTCAACGATTGTATTTCCTCTATATTTTTGATGAGTAGAACACCTTGCATCGGCCGATAAACACGAGGAGGGTCATCAAGGTGTAGTGAACATGTGTCCACTATCCATAACCCGTCAATTCCAAGAAGTGGATCGTGGCGAGAAGGGTTGGACGACTTGCGAGAGTCATTCAAAGAACATAAGAGGGAAGCGAAGAAGAATTTTTTGGGAGTTCAGAAATTTTTAAAGTTTCCGAACAAAAGCCTCAAATTGAAGCCCACTCCATCAAAAATGGCAGAATGAGAGAATCCGGTCATGGAGCCTCCCCATATATCTACTCGTCGAGCACGCCGGACGAGAAGCAGTGAGCACAGTTCAGCTGATGATCAAGGGGAGACAAGTGCAGGTGATAACAGAAATTTCTGAAGGTTTTCAGGATGACTGGACAAGTTAACGCTATCGCCCAACGACAGTCACTGTCGCCGACGACAGTGAAGTTTCTTAATTTTTCCAAAAATTGTGTGGTAATATTTTATGGGACTTAGTATGTGATGTTGCACTGCTGTAATAGTATGAGACTTAGTATGTGATATTTACACTTAAGGTTTATGTATTTTTATTTTAGTTTAATATTCATGTTCTTAGTAACTTAAAGTGTGTTTCTTGTTTTGTTTACTTGGTGATTCATTAGTTTGAAATGTCTAGCATTCCTAGTTCTAATCTTAATAATGAAAAATGGGAATCTGGAAGTGGTTTTGTGAAAATATCGGCAAGCTATGAATCGGTGCTTATAAAATTGACTTTGATCGTATTCTGTTTTATGTGGTCTCTAAAAATGATGACGTACGTCAATGTGTTTGGACCTAGAATGATGAACAAGATTATATGTTAAGTCAATTGCACTTTTATTATCACACTTTAATTCAATTGTTTCATGAACAATGCCAAAGTCTTCTAAAATATGCTTCATCCAAAGAACTTGTGCACAACAACTGCCTAGTGCAATGTACTCAGCCTCAGTGGTGGATAAGGAAACAGAATTCTATTTCCTACTCGACCATGAAATCAGTGAAGGTCCAAGTAAGTGACAGGTGCCACTGGTGCTTTTATGATCTAATGAACAACTAGCATAATCAGAATCAGAAAAGCCATGTAAAATTAAGGTATTGTTGTGAGGATACCACAAATCTAACTTAGATGTGCCAATAAGATATCTAAAAATATGTTTAACCGCTTTTAAATGAGATTCTTTAGGATTAGCTTGAAATCTAGCACATAAACATACAACAAACATAATGTCAGGTCTAGAAGCAGTCAAATATAACAGTGATCCTTTCATCCCTCTATATAGTGTTTGATCTATGGATATTCCACTTTCATCCTTTCCTAACTTTAATAAGAAACTCATGGGGATATTTGCTTGTTTTAGATTTTCAAATCCAAATCTTTTTAAAACATCACGAATATATTTAGATTGACAAATAAAAATTCCATCATGCTTTTGAGTAATTTGAAAACCAAGAAAATAAGTGAGTTCGCCTACCATGCTCATTTCAAATTCATTTTTCATAATTTATATTACACTATCACATAATTTTTCATTTGTAAATCCAAAAATAATATCATCAACATATATTTGTAATATTATAAGATCATCATGAATATGTTTAACAAAGAGAGTAAAATTAGCACTACCCATTTTATAATCATTTTTTAATAAATAAACAATCAATCTATCATACCATGCTCGGGGTGCTTGTTTCAAACCATAAAGTATTTTTTCTAATTTAAAAACATGATCAGGAAATTTAACATCAACAAAGCCTGGAGGTTGTTCTACATAAACCTCTTCCTTAATATATCCGTTAAGAAAAGCAGTTTTAACATCCATTTGAAATAGTTTAAACCTTTTTAAACTAGCAAATGCAAGAAATATTCTAACTATTTCTAAACGTTCTACGGGTGTAAAGGTTTCATCAAAATCTATTCCTTCTATTTGTAAATAACCTTTTGTTATGAGTCTAGCTTTGTTCCTAGTGACCCGAGATTCACTATCTAGTTTATTTTCAAAAATCCACTTAACCCCTACAACAAGATGATTTGATGGTCTTTCTACTAACTTCCAAACCTTATTGCATTCAAATTGATTAAGCTCGTCATTCATAGCTAAAAACTAAGAATTATCATTTAAAGCAACTTCAACACTTTTAGATTCTATATCAGAAATAAAACACATATTAGAGAATAACTCACGTACGGATGAACGAGTACTTACCCCTCTTGACGGTTCTCCAATAACCAAATTTTGAGGATGATCTTTTGAGAATCTTAGTTTGCTTGGAGGCACATATTCATACTCTTCTTCTTCTTGTTGTTCGACTCCTTTTTCTTTATCTTTGACTCTAAGGATTTCATCATCATCCAACTTTTGTAGAGGGGAGGACTCTTCATCTTGACCTGTATTATTAGCTTCTACACAAGGGAAAAACTCATTAAATTTAACATGTACACATTCTTCAACCATTTTAGTCCTTTTGTTGTAAACTCTATAAGCTTTACTCGTTGAAGAATAGCCAATAAAAATGCCTTCATCACACTTTTCATCAAATTTGCCTAAATTATCCTTAGTGTTCAAAACAAAGTATTTGCAACCAAAAACTTTAAAATAAGACACATTTGGTTTCTTTTGGAAATATAACTCATAAGGTGTTAATTTCAAGAGAGGTCGAAACATAACACGATCAATAACATAACAAGCAGTACTAACAGCTTCAGCCTAAAATGATCTGGGCAATTTGTATTCAGATAGCATAGTGCGAGCTAGTTCCTATAAAGTTCTATTTTTCCTCTCTACCACACCATTCTGTTGAGGTGTGCGAGGAGCGGAAAATTCATGTTTAATTCCTAACTCATTGCAAAAAGAAATAAATTTTTCATTATCAAATTCACCTCTATGATCTGAACGAATGCATTTTATTTTTAACTCTAGTTCGTTTTGAACACGTATACATAATTTGGAAAATTCTAAAAATGCATCAGATTTAGATAATAAGAAAACTGTCCAACTAAATGAGAATAATCATCAATCAAAACAAAAGTGTAATTTCTACCACCTTAACTTAGTGTATTAACAGGACCAAACAAATTCATATGAATCAATTCTAAAGGCGTAGTGGTGGAAATGATATTTTGCTCTTAAATGAAGACTTTGAAAATTTTCTTTTTTGACATGGTGAACATAAAGACGACAAATTTTCATGCAAAATAGGTAAACATTTAACTAGTTTATTTTGAGACAATTTTATAATTAGCTTGGAACTAGAATGCCACAAATGTAACTCATCATTTTTAGATATAAAACACTTTAGTGAAGAATGTGACAAATCATTAAATCTAATAATGTAGACATTTTAAAACTTGGGAGCAGTAATAATAGTATCATTTGTTTTGGAATTAATAATTTTGCATAAGTTTGAAGACGAGTCAAATAAGATATTTAAGCCAACATCACATAATTGACTTATAGAGATTAAATTATACTTCAAACTTTTAACATACAAAACATTTGAGATAGTAAATGATTTGTTACCTACCACTATAATGCCGATGATTTTTCCTTTTCCATTATCACAAATGTAACTACTCCTCCTTTCTTCATCTCTAGGCTAAGTAACTTTGATTGATTGCCCTTCATGTGCTTGGAACACCCTGAGTCCAAGTATCACATGTCTTCTTTGTCCTTAGCCTGCCAACACACCTAGAAAGAGTATGAGAATAAAGATCCGGTTACCTAAGTGGTTCCTGCCATAGAATAGGTGGAAGCCTTAGGTACCTAGATTTGTTTAACAGAACAGTGTCCCGTCTTCTTATAAGTGTGTGTTGTGTGACCAAACTTATTACATTTGGCACACTTGATGAAAGAAGTCGACGGGTTTTTAAAAATAATTTTGACATTTTGCTGGAAGCTACATGAACAGTAGTTTTATTATTTTTAATTTGAAAAAAAGATTTTCTGGACTTTTTCTTATCGCCGCGGGCGACAGTGGATGTCGCCGGGCGATAGTGTTCAGGTGAGTATCCAAGTCTGAATTTTACAGAACCATAGTACTGGTTTGCCAAAATCATATTTAGTGATTTTTGGCCCACTCCAAATTTGTTAGTGGCCATTTCTAAATCACGGATTTGTCCCCTTAATGCAATATTTTCGGCAACAATGGTGCCGCATCGGTTTGCGAAGGACTTTCTGCTGCCTTCCACTTGAGATTGAGAAAACTTTAGAGAGATCTCTAAGGCCTCTTTCTCTCTTGTAAGAGATTCAACCCGAGCCTGAGTCTTAGAGAGATCTTTCTCAAGCTCTAATATCTTTGTCAAAGAGGGACAATCCTCTTGACACGTTGTTTTCTCCTTTCCAAGCAATTTTACTTCATTTTTTAATTTTCTATTTTCTTTTACTAAAAGTTTTTTTTTCAGATTTAATTAACTGAATTTCATCCAGTTTTTTATCTAAATATTTGCAGGTTCTTAAAAATTCAGAATATAAATCATCATAAGTTTTAGGAGTTACCTCAGTGTCGCTCTAGACACTGCTTTCGTCATCATATGATGAAACGCTCTTTCCCATCAAGCATATGTTGGACTCCTCTTTAGTTTCTGACCCTGAACTGCTATACTCCTCAAAAGTGGCTTCATCCCACGTTTATGCCTTCAGAACTTTCTTCTTATCTTTTTTTTTGTGCCGCTTCTCCTTCAGCTATTTCAGATACTTTGGGCACTTGCTCTTTATGTGGCCAATTATCCTGCAATGATAGCACTCAGGTGGTGATCTATCTTCGTTATCCTCTCCATCAGTTTGGCCTTTTCCTTTCCTATACCCAGATTTTTGCTTCTTGAAAAATTTTCTGAAATAATTTCTTCTTTCAGGATTTCTCATGAACTTCCTGAATTTCTTCACAAATAGGCTTTCTTCGTCTCCATTGTCACTCTCATCGGACTCGCTTTCCTCTTCCTTCTTGGACTTCAACGCCAAAGATTTCTTTCTTGGCTCCAGGCTATACTCATGTTGTTGAATCCTCAACTCTACTTCATGGGTTATTAAGTTGCCTATTAGATTCTCAATTTGGAGAGACTTTAGATCGTGTGACTCTGAGATGATAGTCACTTTTGGATTAAACTTTGGGGGAAGCGATCTAAGTATTTTTCTCACCAAATCTCCATTTGAGAAACTCTTTCCTAGAATTCTTGAGTCGTTCACTATCTTGCTAAACCTTGTGTACATGGAGTCTACATCCTCATCAACCTCCATCTTGAACTTCTTAAACTCTGATTCTAACTGGAAAAGCTTCGAGTCCTTTACCTGCGATGTATCTTCATGAGTAAATTCATGAAGATTCTATATATCATATGCAGTATCACATGCACAAACACGATTAAATTCAGTCTTATCTAACGCATAAAATAAGGTGTTCATTGTCTTAGCATTATTTTTACAGCGAAGCTTATCAGCTTCATCCCATTTATCCTTGGGTTTTTCCATTGAGACACTTCTTACTATAGTTATAGAAGCAGTGTAGCATGTTTCTACCATGTCCCAAACATCGATGTCTAGTTCTATTAGAAAGCATCGCATTCGAGCTTTATAATAGTTATAGTCAGTGCCCGTGAATAAGGGAGGTCACTTATACCTTGCCCCTCAGAAAATGCGTGAGTGTTTTGCGCCATTACTCCCGGCGGTGAAACCGATTTTGGAGTAACCAGCTCTGATACCAAGTGTTAGATCGTGCGGCGCCTTTAGAGGGGGGGGGGTGAATAAGTATTCTCTAAATTTTTCTTAAATCAGACAAATTTTGCTTAGAGGGGGGAGTAAAAAAATATAATTAAAGAATGAAAATGTATACCAATGAAAACAACAATGATATATCTCAAATGTGACAAATGCTCTTGAAATAAATAATTTACTTATGTTTTCGCCAGTCCTTCTACCAAGAACCGGCAGGCTAAAGTGTATCTCTCCATGCTATTAGCCTCCCCTAGATCAAACCACGATCTAGACGCATCACACAAAGCAACGATTTCTCCCTAAGCCGCACAAGGACTCAGACACCACTCACAAAGCGGAGATTTTCCCTAAGTCACACAAGGACTTAGACGCCACACACAAGGCGGCAATTTTCCCTCTCGATTACAATAAGAAAATAATAGAAACAAGAACAAAACAAATTGAAAACTTTAGGCTAGACACTCCCTTCAAACAATGCGTTGAAGATGTCTATGAATGCTTGCAAGAGTTGCTTCGAATACTGCGAATGTGCCGTCAATCTTTTGCGCTTTGGCCGTCTTGAGAGTATGGAGTAAATATGAGATCTGGAGCTCTCTGAACCGTCTAAACAGGAAGGTACACTCCAGGTAATAAAATTCGTGTTCCCCACAAGAAATTGAATGGCTTTTATACTTTGGCGATAACGCCTGGAGACACTGGGTATCGCCTCCTGGCGATATCGGTAACTGCTTTCACGTGTCCCATAAACTCATCATTTTCGCATCGCAGATCCGTCGATCATCGAACGTGCACTATCGCCTGACGATACTGGATATCACCACCTGATTGCGATGTAACGGATGCCACGTGGTCCACGAACTTTGTCGAGCATCGAATGAAGATGCGTCAAGTGGCGCTATCGCCTGTCGGTGATACTCAATATCGTCTGGCGATATCACTTGAGCTTAGTTCTGATCTGATTCATCACCAAAAAGACTTTAGAGATAGACCTGTGATATCTACACATCAAAAACACCCAAAGATCAAATACAAATAAGATTTGTTATTAGAAAACTAGGAAGCGTGGAATGCATGCTCCAATACTATGGCCCACGCTCACCACACCAGAAATATTGAAGCCAAAAACTAGCCTCAACGAGAGTTCGGACCTTGGGATGTAGCCAACACCTACTTCTCCCAAACCCAGACCCCTGACTAGTAATAAAAAACAAGGAACTAACCCTAAGCCTCAGATGGGAGGTCCCTCCACTAACCCGGAAGATCTCTTAGCACTTCCCCTCCAAAGCTAATTGCTGGGCAAGGAGAACCTCAGAAAGCACTAGCAGATTTTAGAAATTGTGAAAGCCGTCCTTTTCATGAACTCCATGGGTCTATTTATAGGTTTTCAATACTTGGTCTGCCAAAAGCGTGATTTTATTGTTCTAAAATTACCAAAACATCCTGAGCTGGTATGCCAACAGCCAAACCCCGCTATTCTGAGGAGCTAAATGCAGACCTAGGGGCATCCAGGTAATTTCATCCCTGGCCCTACTTGGTTGGACCCTACTTGGCCGAAGACTTTTCTACTGATCCCTACTGGCCTCTCACTTACTACGAGCGAGAGCCTTCCCACCTACCCCGGGTGGGAGCCAATGAGTTAACTTTGAGCTCAGTTCGACGAACGCAGGGCTCAGCTTGACGAACGCAGAGCTCAGCTCAACGAATCACTTGTTGAGTTCGATGAGTTATACGAGCGAGAGCCTTCCCGCCTACCGCAGGCGGGAGAAAAAGGACCAAAGAGAGCTGAGTGGAGAAATATCACACAATGCCAAAAGCCAAAGGGAGTTGAGTGAAGAAGCTTCACTCAACGCCAACTCTGAGGGCCAGGGAGTTGAGTGGAGAAGTGTCACTTAACGTCATGGGCTAAGGCTTTGAGCGGAGAAGCATCACTCAACGCCAACCCTGAGGGCCTCCCGTCGGACCGGGCGCAAACCTTCCTACAAACCCTGGGCGAGAGCCATTCCGGTTCTAGGAACTAGGGAGTTGAGTGGAGAAGCGTCACTCAACGCCATGGGCTAAGCCGTTGAGTGGAGAAGCATCACTCAATGCCATGGGCTAAGGCGTTGAGTGGAGAAGCATCACTCAACGCCATGGGCTAAGGCGTTGAGTGGAGAAGCACCACTCAACGCCATGGGCTAAGGCCTTGAGTGGAGAAGCATCACTCAATGCCATGGGCTAAGGCATTGAGTGGAGAAGCATTACTCAACGCCAACTCTGAGGGACTCCCGCCGGTCTGGGCGCAAACCTTCTCGCAAGCCCTGGGAGAGAGCCCTTCTGAAATCACTACTCGCCTGACCCGATCTAACTTAAAGCCAATTCAATCCTGGGGCCCTAGGACTTTGGGTCTCACTCAACGAATACAGGGTTGTACACTGGATAGTTAGTTCACCACCAGCAGAACTCTGCATCAACACTATGTCCGCCTAACAACGGACACCGCTTAAGTCTGCGAGCCCTGCGGACACATCACCAGTCCGCACCCCCAAGTTAGCAACCAAGGCACATCAGCCAAGATGTCGAGCTCGGCGGATACTACACCAGTCTACACACCTTGCAGACTCAACTCCAGTCTGCATTTCCCAAGCTCACAACCAAGGCACACGACACTATCGCCAAGCTTGGAGAACTGAGAAGCAGTCCACATTTTACTGCGCGATCTCGCCGGACTGAGCCAAACCTGGACTTGGTTCAGAACCAACCAAGTCCACACCACCGACCACAGGGGCCAGTCCACGCTTACTAGCGGACACGGGAAACAGTCTGCCAGTCCCGGCAACATCCAGCTCCAGTCTGCTCTAACCGGCGATCCCTGCGGCTTCCACCAGCCACATCACTAGAGCTAGGCCAAGGAATCTGCCATGCCGGTCTGTCGAGCTCCAGCCAAGTCCGCGTCTTGCCGGACTCTGCGGATAGAGAAGTTATCCCCCAGGTTACCTTCTGGGATCCAACTGCCTGCCGAGCATAAGCTGGCCTAGCTGGCCGCCACCTCTGTCCGCTCAGACCGCACGAACAGACAGCCCAGGCCGCCAAAGAACAAGCCGTCTCCAATAGCTCTGCCGACCTAGCTAACCGTCAGTCCTGTCCGCATAGACCGCGCGGACAAGTCGCCCAGGTCGCCCAATCACTCACTTTCACTTCACCATTTTCAACACGACCTTGGGGGTACTCTTCGTCGATCATATCTTTCACTTCCTTGCGAGTGAGTCTTCAGTTTTCCTGCCTGACGTCAGCCTCCATTGGGCTAGGGTTGAGTTGAGATTTTCCAGGTGGCTCTGCCCACCGCGCGACGTGCGTGGATCTTGCTGCGGCTTATAGCTCGTCGGTGAGAAGGTCCTCAAGGTGAGCATCGTCTCAAGGCAGGATGCGCTCCTGAGCGATTACTGGCCATGCTACTTGTGCGACAGCTAGGTTGGGAGAATTGGAAATTCCTAGATCTCGTAGAAGAGTGAACACTTCTACCTTGAGCTCCCCCATTAGTCGAACACTTTCCTCTACAGAGGTTGTGGGCACGGTAGTGACGACACCTCCAAGAAGTGGAGCATTGCTTGCAAGCGAGTTAGCGAGGGCCAGATTATCGCACTCTTCCAGAGTCGTAATGTTAGCTGTGTGCATGCTTCTCCTTGCCATTGCAGTTGGTCGGGGGGGCTTGTTCCGGTCAAGCTCTTCTTCCAGAGTTAGATATTTGCTGCAGAGTTGAGAACGCTTTCCCATAGACAGTGTCAAACTGTTGCGGGTTGCCAGATTTTTCTCCGGTCCGGAGTATCAGACAATCATAGCTTCAAGTTGGATCGGGAATGCAAACAGTCAAAAGTAAACCAAGTAGTAATGACACAAGCTTTTTAGCGTGGAAAACCAAAAAATGGTGAAAATCCACGTGGTCGGATTTATAACAGACCAAAATCCACTCTCTTCCTTGAAGTTACAAGTGTTTGAGTTTCCTGGAAGGTAACAAACCACCTCTCTGCTTACAAGTTTTGAGTACAAAAAAAGGAAAAATGGCTAAGTCCACCTGGCAGGATCTGTGGGGTCAGTCATTCAAAAATGATAGTTCATAACAATCGCGTTCTTGGCCGCCACGCCAAACGAAGCCTTAGTGTTTACTTATGCATAAAAATATTGAGACATTTGGAGATCATAAAATAGTAGATTTGATTCGTACATATTAGGGGTTTGAACCATATCAAATTGATTTAATATCACCCTATTGTAGATTTTATAAATTAAACAACTCTTTGAATATTTTGTCTATAATGATGAAATTTCGGCTTTCTGCACTTTTGTCATGAAATTTTAGTAAAATTTTCAGTACATTTCGTGGTTAAATAAGGAGGTTGTTATTGTTGAGGTATATTTATTTAAGTGTTAATGAACTCCTTAACAGTTCGGTTAGGATCCGATGGACATCCAAACCCGTAGTTTGGGATTTAGGGTTTCACCTATAAATACCCCTGCTGGGGCAACGGGTAGGCCATTCCAAATTTGATGGTCACGCGGATGCTTCGAGCACTCTAACATTCTCGAAGCAGTTTTCGTTTGCCCTAGATGTGCTCCCGCTGCTCTCCCGTGACCTAACTCCCGTTCTCGATTTATCCATCGCCTTTTTCTCTGGATCGCGTCGCCACCGCTCCTGTGCGAGGAGAAGCCCTCCGTATTCCATCGGTAAGTAGATCGGAGCCTTCGCCGCTCTTCTTTTCATTCCTCGACGGTCGCTGATCGCGAAGAAGGAAAAGCCCTATTCTCCCGTCCCGCCGGATCTGGAAGCCGTCGCCTGAAAGGAGAGAGGAAAACTTCCTGTCTCTGTGTTGATCGGAGAAGGAGGACCACGCTGCCGGATCGCTTCCGATCTAGGGCTCGCGGAGTCGCGGTTTCTTCCCGATGTAGGGCCGTTACCGCCGTTTCCAATCGAGATCCAGATCGGGAAAAATAAGGAAACGTTCCTGCGCGCGTCGCTCTTGATCCTTCTCATCGCCGATCTCTTCTCTTCTGTCTTCTGCGACAAGAGGCCGGGATTTCTCAGCATTGTCTGGATCTGCAGGAGATATCATAGCCCGCTGTTTATCTCTTCAGTGCCGTTAGAGAAGAGGATTAATCGCGCCGCCGACTGCCTTTGTGCAATCAAAGGAGTAGATTTGCACTGATTCTATGTGCAGTCGCTAAGATCCGAGGGATTGATCTGCATCCTTTTTTGTTTCAGTTTTTTCCTTTAGTGAAGGAGGTCTTCACTCTTCAGTGCTGCCTGGGTACACATAGTTGATTTCTATTCTTTGGATCCAAATTGGTGGACTGAGGTGTGCCTATGTGGAGACTGTGCAATTTGGGTTTTTGTTTGCTACTTGTCGTTGTGATTTGAAGGAGCAAACTTTCTTTGATTGGATCTGAAGAACTAATCGTCTCCGCGGCTCAGGTGATCTCTTTTTAGTTTTTCTACGTGTGATTTTGTTTGCTAGTGGAATTCTTTTGTTCGGAAAGAGACACTCACTATGTCGAAATGGAACTCTCCCTTGCCGATGATCAAGTTGGAGAAATTCTCCAACGCCGAGTTCAGTGCCTGGAAGTGCAATATTTAGTTCGGCATGAAGTACCTGAACATCTTATACACAGTGCAAACTATTTTTGAAGACTTCAAAGGAAGCGAAGATGAAGATCAATGGGTCAACGACGAGGACTTTTGTAGAGACTACATCCTGAATTGTCTCTCCAACAGGCTTACAGAGACGTACGACAGAGGGCCAAGGAGATCTGGGAAGCCTTAGAGGAGCAATTCAAGGAGGAGGAGAACATGTCCAAGACGCACATGGTGGACAAGTTTATGGCATTCACCTTCACTGAAGAAAGGGAAATCCTGCCACAGGTTGCTAAGTTAGAAAATCTGGTGGACAAGCTCAACAGTGAGAACATCCCTCTGCCATATGGATTTGTTGCAGAGGCGATTATTTTCAAATTGCCCATGGCCTGGTATTCCTTCAAGACTGAGATGTATCGGAAGAAGACACAGGTGAGTCTTAAAGACCTCAAGCGCTTCATCTATATTGAGGATGAGAACTGGACTAGGCAAGCTATAGAGACGATCAGCAAGCAGTCCTCTACTGCTAACATGATCACGCATCCTAAGAGGAAGCCTAAGCCTGAAAAGACTCGCCCACCGACCAGTGCACCCGCAGTTGCTTCCACCAGCAAACAGATAAAGAAGAAGTTCAAAGTCAAGTGCTACAACTGTAATAAGTGGGTTCACTGTGCTTCCGAGTGCCGGCAGCCCAAACGGGGCGAATCCAGCACACCAAGGACTGATAATCAAGCCAACAGGGTTTATCAGACTGCGCCTACCGACTTTGTTGTCATGGTCGGTAACGGGACGACCAGTTCAGAGTGGTGGATCGACTCAGGTGCTACCTGCAATGCCTGTAACAATCCAAAGCTTCTAGAGGATGCAAAAGAGGTGAAAGAGACTGTCATTGTGTTGTGAATAGAGCTGTAGCTGACGTGCTGAAGGTCGGCAACGCTACCCTGACTCTCTCCTTAGGTAAGACTCTAACTTTGAAAAATGTTAAATTTATACCGACATTAGCTGTTAATTTAATTTCGATTAGTCTGTTGTGCGATGCGGGCATGTCTTTTAATATTAGTGGTGGTCGGGTAACCCTAATGGTTCACTCACATTACTTTGGTTGCGCATATGTCGTTAACGGGATGTATATGTTGAGTGTAACACACGAAGTAGTAAATCAGGTTAGCTCAAATCTGATAGATTCTAAGACTTTACATGCAAGACTAGGACACGCCAATTATAGGAAACTACTCCTGCTAGCTAGAACTCACAGCATACCCCTCGACACAAAAACCAAAATTGAAAAATGTGAAATTTGTGCTCAAACTAAGATAATTAGAACACCTTTTAGTCAGGTTTCTAGGAGCACATAATTGGTAGAGTTGATACACTCCGATATTTGTGACTACAAAAATTTTGTCACACGTAGAGGTCGGAAGTATCAGATAACTTTTATCGACGACTACTTTAGATTCAGTCACATTTATCTTCTTAAAACCAAAGATGAAGCCTTCGAAAAATTTTGTATATTCAAAAATAGGGTTGAAAATCAACTTTACATGAAAATAAAAAGGCTAAGAAGTGATAGAGGAGGAGAATGCGTCTCGGGGGAGTTCAGAGATTTTCTTGCCAGGAATGGCATAATCCCTGAAACCACTGCTCCATATTCCCCACAATCCAACGGCATCGCTGAAAGAAAAAATAGAACTTTAACAGAATTCTATGTTGCTGACTGCTGGCATGCCTGCGGCCTATTGGGGTGAAGCCGTCCTCATGTCAAATCACATTCTTAATAAAGTTCCCCATGCAAAGTTAACTAAGACACCCTACGAGTTTTGGTTTAAGAGGCCTCCTAGATTTGACAATCTTAAGACCTGGGGTTGTATCGCTTATGTTAGGATACCGGACTCTAGAAGAGCTAAGATTGGACCAAGGATAAATACCTGCGTCTACCTAGGATGTGCAGATGATAGTGCTGCAGACATATTTCTGGTTCTCCCCACTAATATTGTAATAGAATCAAGGGACGCTGTCTTCTTCGAGGATAAGTTCCTTAAAGATAAGAACCTGACACTGCCAAGTCTGCCAGCCACTAGTACTGAGCCATGACAACGTAACTCTAACACTGAGCCTGTAGACACGAGTGGTTTAGATACTGGAAGGCTATCTAGTAGAGAGAAAATGCCTAAAAGCTTCGGTACAGATTTTGTGACTTATCAAGTTGAAGCTGATCTATCCACTTATAAGGAAGTGATGCGATCTAGAGACTCTCTATTATGGAAAGAAGCCATAGACAAAGAAATGAACTCTCTCATGCAGAATAACATATGGACTTTGGCCGATTTGCCCAAAGGGGATAAAACTATTGGCAATAAGTGGGTTCTGAGAAAGAAGCTAAATCCTGATGAGAGTATCGCAAAATACAAAGCTCGTCTAGTTTCCAAAGGTTTCACTCAAGTGAGTGGTGTATACTACTTTGATATATACTCACCTGTATGTCACTATGCGACAATTAGGATTCTTCTCGCACTAGCATCTATTGAACACTTCACTGTTCATCAGATGGATGTCAAGACTGCATTTCTTAATGAAGATCTGACTGAGGAGATCTACATACACCAGCCTGAAGGGTTTGTCATAGAAGGTCTAGAAAATAAGGGCTGTAAGTTGATTAAGTAACTATACGGATTGAAACAAGCACCTAAAATGTGGCATGAAAAATTTGACACTTGTGTAATAGGCTTGGGTTTCAAATCCAGTCTATCAGATAAATATATGTACGTAAGAACAAGTGCAAATAAATTAGTCATCATATGCTTGTACGTTGATGACATGTTAATTCTGGGCACTGATCAGTCTGAGGTGAAAGACGTGAAAGTTGCTTTGACGGCACAATTTAGCTTGAAAGACCTAGGTGAGGTGAAAACCATCCTAGAAATGGAAGTGAACTTCACAAAAAAGAGTATTACCCTGAGTCAGAGTCACTACATTAGGAATCTATTGGAAAAGTGAGGTTATGATAAGAGCAAAAAGGCTGAGACTCCATACGATTATAACAGTAGACTGAAACCGAATGAAGGTTCAGCTATTAGACAGTTTGATTATTCCAAACTCATAGGAAGTCTCATGTACGCTACTACCTGTACTAGACCTGACATAGCGTTTACGGTCGGCATGTTGAGTAGATTCACCTGTAACCCTAGGAAGGACCACTTGGACACCTTAGACAGGCTAATGAGATACTTAAAGTATACTGGGAAGTATGCTTTATGTTACAGTGGGCATCCTCCAGTGCTTGAAGGGTATTCCGACGCATCTTGGTGCTCGGAAATACCTGATTGTCTATCCACTAGTGGTTTTGTGTTTACACTAGGAGGAGCTGCAGTAGCTTAGAAGTCTAAGAGGCAAACGTGCATTGTACTATCCTCTATGGAATCAGAACTCTATGCTCTCGCTTCAGCTAGAGAAGAAGCAGAGTGGATAAGAGATCACATATTGGACATTCCAATGACGAGTCTAAAAATGAACTCTATTTCGATTTATTGTTGCAATCAAGCCACAAAGACCATTGCTACAAATACGTTGTTCAATGGAAAGCAAAGGCAACTAAGGATGAAATAGGCCTGGTTGACCTATCTCACCAGTCAGGGGATAATCTCCCTATTGGACGTGAGATCAAAAGATAATGTAGCAGATGTCCTTACTAAGGGCTTATGTAAGGTTCTCACATCTAAAACATCGGGGGAGATGAGATTAACGTCCATTTAGGAGGACTTAATACATATCTTATGTTTTAAATTTAAGAATCATTGTCTGCTTACATTCAAGCATCTACGTTGAGCACACTAAAATATTTCAGATGTTATCTGATGAAAGCTAGATGTGAGATAGTTGTCAGTCATTCCAAACTTGATGACTTACGTAATTATTCTTTGCCAAAGACTGAATTGGGTATCATTCCAAAAAGGAATACTGAGGTTGCTGATATGTGCCCTGATATTATGATTATTAGTTATATCATTCCAAACTTGATGATATAATAGTCACAGCTTGTTGTATCATTCCAAACTTGATGATATAACACAATTGTGGAACGTTAATAATAATTTTAATAATCGAAGGAACATGGCTTGATTCTATGAAATCAATTAATCTAATTTTGTGTAAATTAGATAGAGATGCTGATTTGGGATTCTATCCTCCTAGTTAGAGTATTAAGTTCACCCGCTGTTAGAACTAATCACTTTATTTCTGCAAATGTTTGAATTCATAGAGATTTGTCTCATGACATTTTTGTTGTAATTGTTTGTAGGTAAAATGGAGATTGGAGGAGAGACAATTGATTTTGACCCAGATGATGATGATCTGTTGTTCGTCTAGATCAATTATCAGTTTGAGTTTTCTAGTTTCTTGTTTTATTTCATGTTTGGAACATTTGGGTTGAGTTTAGCATTTTGTTATCTAAAATTCATATTTATATTTCTGGAAAAACTGTTTTGTCTGGTCATTATTAACTATTGGATAAGTAGCTCATTTTCTTATGCTAACACTTATATACAATATAGGAGGAGATTGTTGAGGTATATTTATTTATGTGTTAATGGGCTCGTTAACGGGTCGGTTAGGATCCGATAGGCATCCAAACCCGTAGTCGGGGATTTAAGGTTTCTCCTATAAATACCCCTGCTGGGGGCAACGGGTAGGTCATTCCAAATTTGATGGTCACGCGGATGCTTCGAGCACTCTAACAGTTATTAGCAAATTTGTTTTGACTTCTCGCAAACATTATTTTTAACAAACCTTCGTATTTGAAAATATTTATTTGAAAACCTTTTTGCTACTACCAAATCATTATCAAACATTTAAAAAAATTAATTTTCTTAAAAATGCATTCATTTAAAATAACTAAATACAAATGTTAATGATGGGTTACACCACTATTTATAAGCGGGATTTTCCCATGATTTTTTCCCAAAAATGGGAGATCATGGGGTTGACTAGTCAACCCCACCTCCCATGAACTCGCCATAATGAGGAAAATATGGGGGGAGGGCCCACTACCTCTCTCTCAACCAGAAAACCGCCCCCCTTAGGGGGAAACCGCCGCCACCAAGCCAAGCAGCCGCCGCCGTCGGACTGACCGTCGGCCAAGTCGCCGACGCCGCCGGATTGGCCGCCGGATTGGTCGCCGACCAGGCCGCCGCGGCCAGCCAGGTCGCCGCGGCAAGGCCGCCCGCGGCCGCGAGCCAGGCCGCCGCGCCCGACCAAGCTGTCGCGGCCGGCTAGACGCCGACCGGCCAGGTCGCAGCCGCCGGCCAGACCGAACACCCAACCGCCGGCCTAGCCGCCAGCTGAGCCACGGCCGCCGGCCAAGCCGCCGCCATCCTAACCGCCGCCTGGCCGCCGGCCGGCCACCGCCGCCGCCCGGCCGCCCCACTACCGTCGACGGCTTGCCCGTCGTCCGATCGTGGTGGGCTCTCCTCGCCTTCTGATCTGGTGGGTAACCACCCACTAACCCACTAAGTTAGTGGTGGGTGCGCCATAATCCTCTCCAGGAGACTATAAAAGGAGTCTCAGGGTCTCCTCATAATTCACTTTTTGGCTCTCCGTCGTCTTCTTCCTCATGCGATAGCTCTGCCGGACTCCTCCCTCGGATCATCCTCCAGCCACCTCGAGCCACTAGTGTGCCGCCCGCAGGAAAACACCTAAGTCCCGGAACAAGCGAGAGAAGGAGGAAGGCGACCACTGTAAGCGGACAAGCGCCGAGACTGCGCTCTAAACTTCAAAGCACCAGAACCACTTCTCGGATTCCAGCGTCCCAGTCTCTCCCGCGGCGCAGCCTATTGCCCGCTGGGAACTGAAGTCTCTCTCTCACCCCCCAAGTTGTAACGGGGAGCGGCCTGTCGCCCCCGATTCTCTGAACGCATTGTAACCGCCAACAACTAGTGGACTTTGACCGGCAAAGAATCGGTTGCGTGGTTTTTTACCCGGTTGAGGGATTTTTCCACGTCATCACATCTTGTGTCAACCTTCTATTTTCATTGACTGTGTGCACGCTTGACCGCTCCGTAAGCTGCGCTCAAAATTTCAAATGCATTCATTCAACTACAAATGATTCAAAAGGCCACAAAATGTTGTTTACTGCATCTAAATTTCGTTCATATTCCACAAAAAACCATCACGTGCCTCAAAATTTGTAATTCAAAATCTACAAAAAAAAAAAAAAAAAACATTTAGCAAACCATTAGTAATGCTTCTCCAACATAAACATTTTTTTTACAATTTGCTTTAAAGTTGAAGCTCACCAAAATACAAAAGTCAAGAAGTGGACACTGCTTACCTAAACTTCTACAACTTCAATCCAAGCCCACCTGAACATCTATGTTCACAATTTATTTGGTCATTGCATCTAGATATATAATTAAAAGCATAAGCAAAAGCATAAAGGGGTGCTATGAATCAAAAACATAAAATCTCAAGGAAGTAACAGAAAAATCCAGAAATTTGACTGAATCGATAACAAAGAAAGAAGATTGAGAGAAAATGGGAAGAGAAAGAGAGAACAAGAACAGATTAATATAGTTTTAGCTAGATTTTGCACGGGAGAGGGAAGAAATGCGACCTTGGAGTAGCAGATTCGGTGAGGGCCGGTTTGTTCAGTCTGCCGCCGCCTGCAAATGGGAGTAAATGAAGGGACCGGAATGGCCGGAGTTGGAGTCGCCGGAGTGGGCGGAGCCTGAATGGAGTCGTCGGAGTCCGCAATCTTGGAATAGGAAACCGGAGCACGGAAGAAAGCCGTGAATAGCGAATTGAATGAGAGTAAATGAAGGGGCGACTAGGTTTAGTCGTGGGTTTGCTAGTACGTACGTAGTACAAATATGCATTTTAAAATAATGAAAAAAATGAATTTTGAGGGGATTTTTTGGTTTTCTAGCGGGCAAATGAAATTTGCTAGTAACAACACCCTTAAATAAATGAAGCTATATGAGCATATGACATCACCTTGCTCTAAAACCGTTTCTTAATCCAGTTTATTTTGGCGCTCTATAACCTATATAAGCCTTACAAGAATGTTTAATGTAATGATGAAGGAGAGAAAAAAACTTTTTGATGGTTATAAATGTCCACATGTTTTTGTTTTGCAATGTAAACTCCATTTCTATGCTAAAAAAGGGCAGTCCAGTGCACAAAGACATCCCCGTACAGCGAGGGCCCAAGGAAAGGTCCCACCACAAGGGTGAAATGTAAGAAAAAATTACCATGCATTTTTGCAAGAGGTTACTTTTGGGACTCAAACCCGTACAACACATTCAATCGGTAAGTCTATTCTTCATAAATTCCATTTCTATGCTAGCATATATAATTTCACTAATACCTTAATTAACTAATTTTTGATATACAAATTACAATTATAAAATCTATATCATCAATATAACAATTACTATTTATTTTAGGTCATAATTATTAGTCTTTGGGATATGGTAGATGAGCTTAGGTAAAAAAATTTATAAGGTTGGTAGAATTTTGTTGTTTATGATGATTTTGTATTGAAATTCATAAAACAATAATTTTAAATTAACAAAAAAAGCTCTACAATAATATTAATTAATCATATATAGTAACACATTTATAAAAATACTAGTGTTCTACACGCGGTTATGTTATGTCATGAAGGATATTTCATTACACTATATTTTGCATTTAAATATGGGTTATGGTAACAATTTGTGCACAAATTAGTTAGCAAACTAGCATATTAATGTATTGATCAATGACTACAAAATTACCTCAAATTAAATCATAAATTAGATTGTTAGTTTGACACGAATATCTCGAATAAGCGGCATGGGCGGATTGCTAAGCTTGCGAGCTTGCAAGGTCGAGAGGACGAGTGGCACGAATGTACATGGTGCTATGGATGATACATAATATATGCTGAGTAAATAGTGTGGATACATGCTATGCTAAGCTAGCATTGTCCAAAAATTAAACATGACTGCCTTGAAATTTCATCAGATTTAAATGCTACATATTTTTCATTACATTATGACTATGTAAAACTTAACCACATCCGCCTCCCAAGCAAGCATATTAACAAAACCAACTTCACAAGCCGACAAGCAAACCCTAAATTTCCACGACAAATTTCTATCGCAAGTGGCCCTCCATCGTCATCATCTATCTTGCTTTAAGATTAGTGCACTTGATATGATGGATGGCTAAGGAGGTCCGGGGAATTTCTTGTAGAAATTTATTCAAACATTTAGCCATGTAGAACGGAAAATGTGTAAACATTTAACAAAATACACACAAACTTGCGACAAATTTATAGATTTGAATGTGGCTCGCCTTATCATGTGTCTTAAATTTTCAAATCATATTCTAACTGTAGAACTTATATGTCTTCGCTTGAAGAATGATCTGCCTTAAACCGCCAATTGGTGACAAAATCATCAGCATAAGCCCGAGGAAAATGCAGATCTAAACATAAGATCAAAAAATGTAAAATATTTGAGGATTATGATTTTGAAAGCAAAAAAAAGTATGATTAAATGTAAATAATAATGAAGAAATCATACCCAATTGATTATCCATGATAAACTAAACCTTTTAGGCTTGTAGATAGCAAGCCACATGATACAAGGAAGCTGCATCACAGAAAAATTTGTAATGAATAAGAAAACATGGAAAGATATGATCACAGATTATTCAAGGGATTCACAGTCTTACAAAGTATGTTGTCGGCGCAAATGCGAAGCCTCCGAAAAAGCCGAGGAGAGCACCGAAGAATGGGAATGTTATAGCGACGAACATGGTTATACCTGCAACGAAAGATGAATAATGTGCAGAATTGAACAACGACGTAAGTATTGTCAAATTCAGAAACAAAATGTTTGAGAGCGCAGTGTCATTACCAACATAGCTACTTCGAGCAATCAAGCGAAGAGGGAGGCCAGGCGGGAAGTTGAGATTCTTCACGAGCACGGTTTCAATCATGTCAAACACCGGCATGGCATAAATCTACTTAAAAACATTATGTCATGATTACATATAAGTAAGAAAAATATTAGGAAGCAGAAATCGAAGGGGAGCCGAGTTTAGTTGCGTCTCAAACGTAGAGTAATTTATTCAATGTGGGACTAAACAAACACCCCGCTTGCCATAAATTAGGAAAAATATTGCATTTTGATGTAAACCGGCACCTGATAGCTTCCAATGACGTGGATGACGACAAACATGTTAGCCATGGCGATCAACCAACGCGGTTTCTGCAGACTGATGAGAATGTTATCCTCGACCGTGTTGCCGAATGCCCAGTAGCCAATGATTGCTACAGGAAAGTAGCAGAGGGCGACGACGATGTAAGCGACGACTACCCCCTTCCACATTGGCTTCTTCGAGGGATTTTTAGGAGTGGAAGGGATGGTCGCCTGGATCTCAAGGACGACATTGTGTCCGGCGTAGGCGAAGGCAACGTCTCCCAGGGCGCTCAAGAAGTTAAACACCGTGCCTGAACTGCTGTGCGCCCTATAGCCATACTCTATTCCTTCTTGTTTCCCCTTATGCGCAGATGCTCCCCATGCAATGGTAGAGTAGCTGGTAACAAAAAAATCATCATATGAATTCAGTTTTCCATTCTTATAAGGGCTTCAAGTTTTTTTAAATTAGATTCAAATTGAATGATATAAACGAGCCTATGCCTGTCTCATGCCCAGATGAAAAATAATGAGGGTTGATAACTTCTCAAAAAATAGTTATTTAGATTCATGTATATAATCATTTGTCTATTATATTTGATAAATATGAGTTAAAATCTTTTAAATGCGAGTAATTTTATATTTTGTTTAAGTTTTGGTATTATTGTCATTTCATTATGTTTTTATTGTAGAAAGTTTGAAAAATTCAACACTAATAATATTAGCTAAAGTTTTTTGAAGCTAGGAAGAAATGTCGTAATAAGCGTTGTGTTTGGTAGATGATTAGTATAAAATTTAGTCATTTTTATAAATATGGATCATTTGAAAAATTTAGCAGACACAACTACATGATTTTAATATTTGAATTTGCATTTAAAACAAGCACATTAAATAAAGAAGATACAGACAAAATGATCAAAATCATCACCTTTTTATATAGAATTTCTTCATTTTTGACACTAAAAATAAGTTCTTTCAAAATTGTTATTAGACTAATTACCCGAACATAATGCATGATTGCGGTTCTTATATTAGCGCATGTAACGAAAACGAATGGAAAAGGCAAGGTGTGACAGTTTTCCAAGAGCCAATGTTTAATGAGAACTTCATGATGCTCATCCTTGAAGAATAAAACTAGTGATTATATTGGAGAAAAATATTATGGTGTTAAATTTAGGGCGATGTTATTAGCAGTCCTATGACGGGTGTTCACAGTCCTAAAAACACATAAAACATAGCTATTCACAGGCCTAAAAATACTTAAATTCATTGGACTGAGAATATGAATGGACCGCGTTTAGTCGATATATAACTGTTTATAACATTGCCCTAAATTTAATTTACATAATAATCATCTAATCAATGATTAATTATGATATTTACTGTGATGATACATAATGTAAATTGATATTTACCTTAAGGACATGACGGCGGCGGCAAGGGATATGCCGGATATGGAATTGAAGTTGGGGAGTTGCGACAACACGAAATGAACGGATGCGAAAATCATTATAAAATAGGTGAGCTTAATGTTCTTGCAGTCGAGGCAGACGGTGTCGTGAAATTTCTTGAGGGATTTTCCCCCGGTGACCATATACACGATGCACACTCCGACTTCGCATATAAGTTGTTGAGGAACCACAATGTACAGACCCAATCGCTCGCCAAAAGCGTGCTGACCGAGCTCGTGGTACCGGTCGAACCGCTTCCCCGGAACCATCTCGTGCATCTCGACCATCTGCCAGAGCGTGTACAGTGTGATGACCCACGACAAAATCAGTATCGCTACCCCGGGGCCCCTGTCAATCAATAGCGACCAATGTAAATGTCGCGCATTTTTATACAAATTAAAATGTCATCTACTTAAATTGATTTGTGCTCACCACCCTAGCTCTGATAAGGCATATGGCAAGCTGAGCACACCAGCCCCAACCATGGCTGTGACATTGTGGAAGGCAGAGTACCACCATTTTGCATTTCTAGATCCTGTGATGGGGAGCCAGTCATCAATGGCCTTTTGCTTCTCACTCTGCAAACAAAATTAAATTTCTTGTTAATATTTCATTGAATTTCAATTTCATTAACATTAATGAGAGAAATTAATTACATGCGTTTTGAATTGGAATCATGGAAGGAGTGGATGGATTGAAATGATGTTTGAAAATATTTTAAGTCTCCGTTTGAGGGGACTTATTTTCACCGGTCAAGCGATTACGATCGCATGAACCGGACCTTACGGAGCCTAAATTTTGATGAAATTTCTCATGTCCATTGTCAAATTATTTTGGAATCGAGAGGAAAAGTCTGTAAATGGTCAATATGAGTTCGATCTCCTATTTTGGCTCCGTTTGGGGGGACTTATTTTCACCGGTCAAGCGGTTACGACCGCATGAACCGGACCTTAATTACCGATCAAGCGGTTATAACCGCATTAATGAGACCTTAATAAGTCTCCCCAAACTCAGCCTTAGTAGTGCCGATCGTCTCGTGGTTTTTGTCCTGAGTTGAATTTTTTGCATTAATATCTCAGTAAAAATTTAGACGGACGGTCTTCATTCATTTATGTGATCGAACAGCTAAGATGTTATAATCTAATCAGATTCGTCAGCTAGGATTTGTTCGTCGACTGTTACACCATAAAGAGATTTTCTTATATAATAGTACAAAAGAAGGCAGGCCCCATAAATTGATGTGTATTTCCTTATGCATTGCCATTTAATTATTTATAATAAATAAAGGACGTTTATATTGACAGCTTTGTAAATAAAGAACAAGCGGTAATTAAATGAAAAATAAAATAACCTCTAACAGGTCTTCATATTAAGGCTTTGTTTGGGGGGATTTATTTTCACCGGTCAAGAGGTTACAACCACATGAACCGGAGCATAATTAAGGCCCGGTTCATGCGGTCGTAACCGCTTGACCGGTGAAAAAGTCCCCCCTAGCGAAGCCTAAGTGAACAGAGGCTAGAGAAGGGGTCATATAATAATTATGTGAATATAATCTAATTATTGAATAATTAGTTGGAATAAAAATATTTTCTTACTGTGGGTAAAATATTTTTAATTATTTTTAGATTAGCTGTCTATGATCATTTTTGGTAACGTTAAAATCTACTCAAACAAAAATGAAGCAAAAACGGTCAAATAAATAGAGCCAAAATATATTAAAAACAACAATTTTAAATTTTATAAAATAGTCTATATTAATAAAAATTGTGTACAGCATCCGTCGGTCACGCTCGGTCACAGCTCACAGCCCACGCCTGCTCCTCCTCCTTCGTCTGCACGCGCCAGCGGGGCATCGGTTCTTCTTCTGCACTCGACACCGCAACATCTCCGCCGCCTTCATGCCCTCTTCTGCAGACGACATGTTGCCCTGTCTTCCTCACCGCTTCCGCCAACAAAGAAAAGCCACCAAAACGGTGAACCGCCTCCCCTGCCACTCCCGATCCGCCTCACAGCTTAATTTTTTTTTAATTTATTTTGCATTGTTGTCGGCAGCGGGGCCGCCGGCGTCCTACCCCGCGCCCACCTGCGAACTCGCCGGTGGGCGCCTGGCAGACCGGCAGCGGCGACATAGGCCAAAAACATTTGGTCGTGTGCAAGCGTCCAGATTTATTGGTGAGGAGAAGGGGGTGGCCCTGGCCACTTGCCGTCGAACAACCCCCGACAGATTCGTCGGGGACCGGAGAACCGGCCGGCGGCATTGGGAAGGCGGCCGGCAGCTCTGCTGGCTGCGGCAGAGCCTAGCCGTCCTCTTGGTTAAAAAATTTTTAAAAAAGAAATTAAAAAAAAAGAGAAAATTAAAACAAAAAATAAATATAAGTTTAAACTTAATAATATATATATACAAGTGACAAGCACGGGCCTTCGGTCCGGGAGCATTTGTCGAGGTGCGACATTTGTCGTGGGGGCGACATTTCTCGTGAGGCGACATTTGTCGTGGGGCGACATTTGTCGTGGGATTGACATTGGTCATGGGGGCGACATTGGTCGTGGAGGCGACATTTATCGTGTGGGATGACATTTGTCATGGTGGCATCATTTGTCATGTGAGCGACATTTGTCGTGGTGTGTGTCATTTGTCATGGGGGCAACTTTTGTCGTGACAGACAATATTTGTCATGAGTGGCAACATTCGACGGTCGACAACATTTGGAGACAATAAAATATCTCCTTCGAACACCATGTTTTTCACGTACATAGTCTCATGACTCTTGATTGTGTAATTCTAGACTAAACTATGGTCGACTGTGATAAAACGTCTCGAGAGAAAGCTTCCATGATGTAGGACCTAAATTCCTAACAGACGTTGCATCTAAGCGGTATGCACCCTCATCTAAATGGGGCTGAACTTACATCTAAGTGGGTTGCGCCCGGATCGTAGCAAGCGCAATATCTTACGCATGTACTTCACATGGCCAGTTTTTCCCTTTTGAAGAAATAATCAAAAAAATCCTAGAAGGAATCATATTCTGGCTTACTCTAAAAGTCTAATTAAGAATGAAATTAAATAGATGCATGTTGCGGTCAAATTCGGCGCTCCGGTCGATCAGGACTAATTTGGACCGCTTTAGCTCGCGGAGTGGTCGAGCGCGCACACAGTCAGTTGAAGAGGGAAAATGTACACAAGGAATTTTAACGTGGAAAACCCTTCAACCGGGTGAAAAACCACGTGATCGGTTTGTTGTCAGTCAAAATCCACTAGATCAGGGTGATTACAGTATGTTGGGTGAATCGGGGCGACAGGCCGCTCCCGTTACAACTTGCGGGGAGAGAGGATGACTATAACTGCCGGCGGGCAACAGACTGCTCCGCCAAATTGACTTAAACGGTGGAATGCGCGGGATGCTTCTGGCGCGTGCGCCTGGGGGCGGCGCGCTTGCGCGCTTCGACTGTCTTCTTCACTCGACTTCCTCTGACTTTGGGCGCCTCCTTCCCAACTGCGCGTTGGTGGGGTGCCAATAGCCGATGGCGGGTGCTGATGACCGTTGGTGGCCGCTGGAGGTCGCTGGTGGCCGCTGGTGGCTGCTGGTGGCCGGCGGCGAGAGGTGGCCGACGCGGTGGAAGAGGCGGGAGAGCTCTCACCTTAGGAAGAGGGAGAAGAATCGTATGAGGAAAAGATGAGAAATAAGAGTCCCCTGGGGCATGAAGAGGCGGGAGAGCTCTCGTCTTTTTATAGCCTCCAGGGGTGGATTATGGCGGCCCCACCACTAAAGTGGTGGGGTAGTGGGTAGTTACCACGTTGATCGGACGGCATGAAGGGCCTTCCTCTTGATCGGACGGCAGGGAGGCCCCCCCCCCCATGGCGGCGAGCCGTCATGATGCCGACGGCGGCCGGACGGCCGGCATGGGAGGCCGGCCACGGCCGGAGCGGCCAAGGTCACGGCCAGCCATGGCCGGGGCGGCCACGGCCGCGACCGGCCTTGGCCGGGCGGCCACGGCCGGGGCGGCCACGGCCGCGGCCGGCCCTGGTTGGTGCGGCCGTGGCCGCGGCTGGCCATGGCCGGGGAGGCCGTGGCCACGGCTGGCCATGGCCATGGCCGGCCATGGCCGGGGCCGCCGTGGCCGGGGCCGCCGTGGCCGGGGCGAACATCTCTCAACATATTAAGTCACCAATAATTGTAGAAGTATAAATGACCCAAAAAAGCGTGTTGTACAAAACAATTCAGCTATCGTTGTCATGCCGAAACACATAAGGGAAGCACAAACCTCAGAAACCCAAGTGAAATTGAGAGCTTTGAAGCGAATTGAAAAAGGTAATGTGTCCAATCAAAATTCAACTTTCTCTTGTGGTTGGATTTTGATGCATCAGAGAAAATTAAAAATTGAGCCTGGAAGTGTGTCAACGGGCATCCATGGGTGGGCATGGTTGTTGGTGAGAAGCGATCTCGTTTGCTGACTGCGGGAGTTCAGTCGTCTTTTTATTCCCCCTGGCCTCTATGTAATGAGATTTATTTTATGCCCTAGCAGAGAAGATGAGCCTGAGGGATCGGGGTTAGGAGGAGAAACCAATACCTAGTTGTTTGGTGCGAAATGGGGGAGTACAGTTGATGGGGGTTAAGATGAACAGTCAAATAGCCTAATTGATAGTTCTTTTTAATACAGTATAGATATATATAAATTTTTTTATTTAAAGAGCTATAAAAATCAGTTTAGCTGATTATTAGAAAATTATAAAAATTTAAAAAGAAACTAGAAAAATTATGAGAAGGTAGGTGTGCTCCAATCTCTCCTTCCCCTCTTCCGATTCTTTTTCCTTCCCAGCTCTAATTAAGGAGAAAAAAATATTGCCAAATATTTAAGCTTGGTCGTCACTTGACTCTTTTTAGCAGGGATTTAACGGAGCGGCATATCCTCCGTTAGGGCATATCCTCCGCTCAACATGACGGTGGCTGTTGTGCCCCGCTGTTTGCAATACAAACCGATCACAAAAGAGACCTACAATCTTCAATATTATCATCGCAGTTACAGCGAAAAAGGCCGTAGAGCGGAATATTCCTTGAAACCACGCCAAACACGTATGCAGGGTGTGTTGTATTGTACCGTGCAGTGTAGCACATCCAATGACTGCGAGTGCATCCATCTCACACACGCATCTCGACGCGAATGCTGTTGCACTGACAGATATTGAATAACGCACTGCAGGATGCAGTACATCACGCTCCATTTCAGCCGAACACACCTTTATTATATGCACTTGATGAATACTATAAATTCCCACGGAATACAATAAATTCCCCACCTTGCTTCCATAATAATATTATGATGTCCATGATTATTTAACATTTTATCTCAAACTTATTTATACATTCTAGAGAGAAGAGAGATTGATGCTCAGTTTGATATGTATTTTTTGCTCCGGTGATTTTACATAAAAACACCACGGTCGTATATTTTATGTTTGGCAAGATAACGGTTATGGTCGCAATTCAGAAAAGAAAACTGGTTTTGAGCATAAAAATGATCGAAGTTTCTTAGGTGCGGTCGGGTGCGGTGTTCATCAACGATGATTCATAATCACTGCATTCACTGCCGCTACCGCCGTGTCAAACCGGAGAGATATTTAAGTGCGCGTGCGCACATAGGTCTAAGTCCGCAGAACACACCACCGTCAAATCCATGATCCAAAGGTTGGGGAAAAGGCACTTTTAAGAAGAAGAATAAAAAACAGCCGATCAACGGCATGAATTTCATTAGACGCACAAAAAAAATCGTCAAACACACCCTAAGGCTACGTTTGGTTCGGCGTTTGGAGCAAACGCCACCGGACAGCAGGTAAACAAACTGCCGCCGCCGGCGTTTGCTCTGTTTGTACCCGCAGCAAGGAGGAAACGGCCCTGATCCGCTCCGTTTCGACTCCCATCTCTTCCCTCTCGGTTCTAAAGTGACGTTTAGACCCACCGACTGCACACGCCACCACCGAATCAAATATAGCATAAGTCATGAGCCTACTGGGGCGCGCTATGAGTGAGAGCGAGTTCTAACCTTGGCCGCCTGCAAATCAACGCTCTTGGTGACCGGAACCTCAATGATAGGATCCACTGCCATAGCGGCAGAGGGAGAGAGAGAAGAGAGAGAGAGAGGAAGAGTAGAGAGAGGAGGAGTAGAGAGAGAGATATATATAGAGAGAGAGAGAGAGAGATATGACCCAATCCTAAGCCGGCTTTACGTTGACGCTCTCTTAACTTTATAATAAATTTAAAATGCATCTTTAAATTTTTAATTTTCTTGTGATAATCCGAACAATTAAAATAAAATTTGAAATACAGCATTATGTTAATTTCGGTCACCTTTTTTTATTGTTGTAGATGCTGTAGCGGACCAGCGGTGATAAGGCGGTGATAAGATATTAATATAAATAATGTATAAATGTATATTACTAATTTATTAGGTAAATAGTTAAAAAATTACTTTGAATTATTATTTCTGCTATATTTGATTCCGCGGTGGTGGGTGCATCCGGTGGGTCAAAGTATCACATTGGAACCGGAGGGGGCGGGGGTGGGAGTCGAAATTGAGAGGATCGGCGCCATTTCCTCCTTGCTGCGGGTGCAAACGGAGCAAATGCCGCCGACGGCCGTTTGTTTATCCGCCGTCTGGCGGCGTTTGCTCCAAACGGAGGCGGCAAAATGCCGAACCAAACAGAAGCAGTGAAATGCCGAACCAAAACGAACCCTTTGTTTCTAGTTCAAATAGATATACTTATTACATATGACCAATATTTTGAGAATTGGCCGAGAATCGAAACGTGGTGGGAAATAATTAGTCCAACCGATTTCATTGAGTCAAGTCTTTAGTCAAGATATGATTGGTTGTGAGTTAGATCATAGGAGAGCGTAATTTGAAATTAGTAATTTTTCAATGTAGATAGCTAGGGGCAAAATTGTAATTCCATGTCGTAGGATAGTTGTCTGAAAATATAGGTTTAAGATACCATACAATAATAGATTTAGAAACTCTAGTAAAATTAATAAGTGGTTAGATTTGATTTCAGCATCGAAAAATTATAATTAAGTTATTGTCCGTCCTTGCACCATAAAACTATATTTTTACCGAGTAGTATATATTACAAATTGTTGCGGACTAACTCGATGCTCCGGTTGGGCCGAATATTCTTGGACCGCCTTAGCTCGCGGAGCGGTCGAGCGCGCACACAGTCAGTTGAAAAATGGGGGATGGACACGGGAAGTTTTAACGTGGAAAACCCTTCAACCGGGTGAAAAACCACGTGACCGGGTCGGTGCCGATCAAAATCCACTAGATTGTTGGAGGTTACAATTTGATGGGGGGAATCGGGGCGACAGGCCGCTCCCGTTACAATCTTGAGGAGAGAGAGAGAGAGTGTATGCACTCGTTGGTGGGCAACAGACTGCCACGCCAACGGGACTTGGACAGTGGAATGCGCGAGATACTTCAGTCGCGTGCGCTCAGAGGCGACGCGTATTCAAGGGTTGTCGCTACCTCCCTTGCTCGTCTTTCTCTGTCCTTGGAGTGCTCCTTTCTAACTGAGCACTGGTGGGGTGCCAATAGCCGATGGCAGGCGTTGGTGGCCTTCGACGAGTACTGATAGTCCTTGGTGGGTGTCGATAGCCGTTGATGGCCGCTGGAAGTTGTGGGCGGCTGCTGGTGGTTGGCGGCGAGAGATGGTCGCCGGCGGAGAAAACAGGAGAGCTCCCACCTGAGGAAGAAGAAGAAGGGGGAAGCGTAGGAGAAGAAGATCATCAAATGAGGAGCCCCTGGGGTCCTTTTATAGGCTCCAGGGGGAAGTTATGGCGGGCCCCACCACTAACATAGTGGGTTAGTGGGTGGTTTTGCCCCGATCGGACGGCCGGCGGGGCCTCCCCCTTGATCGGACGGCCGGGGGGGCTTCCCATGATGGCGGGCCGTCACGACGGCGGCGGCAGCCGGGCGGCCGGCGAGGGAGGCCGGCGGCGGCCAAGGTCACGGCCGGTCATGGCCACGGCCGGCCATGGCCGGGCGGCCATGGCCTCGGCCGGCCATGGCCGGGGCGGCCATGGCCGGCCATGGCGGGGCGGCCATGGCCACGGCCGGCCATGGCTCCGGGCGGCCATGGCCGGGCGGCCATGGCCGGGGCGGCCATGGCCGGGCGGCCATGGCCGGGGCGGCCATGGCCTGGCGGCCATGGCCGGGGCGGCCATGGCCGGGGCGGCCATGGCCGGGGCGGCCATGGCCCCGGTCGGCCATGGCCGGGGCGGCCATGGCCCCGGTCGGCCATGGCCGGGGCGGCCATGGCCCCGGTCGGCCATGGCCGGGGCGGCCATGGCCCCGGTCGGCCATGGCTGGGGTGGCCATGGCCGAGGCCGGCCACGGTCGTGGTGGCCGTGGGAGGGCCGGCCGCCGGTGGTGGCTCGGCCTCTTGTCGGCGGCGGTTCCTATGGCGGCGGTTCCCCATGAGGGGAGGGAGTGGGGGTCCGCCCCCATCATCTCCATGAGAGATCATGGGGGGTGGGGTGGGGCCCACCCATGACTTTCCATAAAAAAGGGGGAACCCATCAAATGCCCCCCAAATCTCTACTTGGCCGGGAACGAAGCGAGCGTGAGGAGAGATTTCTGGAATTCCTTGTTGTCATGGTGGGTGCCGGCGAGAGATCCGAGGCGGCGGCGATGGATTGCGGTCTTATGTCGCGTGGAGGCTTGGCGAACGGGCGCCTGGATGCCTGCGGACGGGGGCCGGTGCGGTACACGAGTGTCAAAACAGCGCACGCGAGGATTGGCCGAAGGGGCAGGTGTTGGCCGCGCGCGCGCAGGCAGTGCGTGGGCTGGTCGCGCGCGTAGGACTTGCGTGCGCGTAGGCAGGCCGCGCGTGCAGGCCTTGCGTGTGCGCAAACCGCTTGTGCGCAGACCGCTTGTGCGCAGGCTGCGCGCGCGCAGGCCGTGCGCGCAGGTAGGCCGCGCGCGCGCAGGCCGGTCGCATGCGCTGGCCGCGCGGGCAGGCCGCGCGCGGGCGGGAAGGCCGTGCGCGCGCGGGCCGGTCGCATGCTCTGGCCGCGCGGGCAGGCCGCGCGCGCGCAGGCCGTGCGCGCACGGGCCGGTCGCATGCGCTGGCCGCGTGGGCAGGTCGCGCGCGCAGGCCGCGCGCGTGGGCAGGCCGCGGGCACGCAGGCCGCGCGCGTTCGTGCTGGCCGCACGCGCAAGCTTTGCGTGCAGCTTGTGCGCGATATGCGCAAGGTGTGCGGCGTGTTCACGAGGTACGATGCGCACTATATGTGTACGATGGATAGTGAGTGACGCGTGCGTGATGCATGCTACATACGCGATGCGCGCAAGGTGTAACATGCCTGGCGAACTAAGCACCCAAGGGAAGAGATTAATGAGGCGGAGTTTCACTTGCCCCCCGAGTATACCATCGAGTACTTCTTATACAAGGTTGGACGGGGAAACTTGCTCCGACGAGGTTCCCGGATGTGAAGACGGTGCTTTCAGAATGGAACATCAGTTGGCAAAGTTCATGTTATTTCGCGTGAGTTTGACGCGTAACGTTGCTTTGCGCGAGACCGATTTGCGACTATTGCTTGCACGTGCTTGGCTCGTCATTTTTGCTTGCACAAGACTTGCTTGTGAATTTGCCTTGCGCGGTTTGGGACCGTGTCTTAGTTTGCACGAGGCTGACTCGCGGCTTCGCTTGTACGGGGCTGGCTTCCGACTTTATTTGCGCGGTTTGAGACCGCGGATTAGTTTGCGTGAGAATTGTACGCGGCTTAGATTGTGTGAGGGTTGTAAAGAGCGCGATGCATGAAGGCAGTTGTTGCAAGGAGCGCGCTGCACGGAGGCAGTTGCTGTGAGGAGCGCGCTGCACGGAGGCAGTTGCTGTGAGGAGCGCGCTGCACGGAGGCAGTTGCTGTGAGGAGCGCGCTGCACGGAGGCAGTTGCTGTGAGGAGCGCGCTGCACGGAGGCAGTTGCTGTGAGGAGCGCGCTGCACGGAGGCAGGTGCTGTGAGGAGCGCGCTGCACGGAGGCAGTTGCTGTGAGGAGCGCGCTGTACGGAGGCAGTTGCTGCGAGGAGCGCGCTGCACGGAGGCAGTTGCTGCGAGGAGCGCGCTGCACGGAGGCAGTTGCTGCGAGGAGCGCGCTGCACGGAGGCAGTTGCTGCGAGGAGCGCGCTGCACGGAGGCAGTTGCTGCGAGGAGCGCGCTGCACGGAGGCAGTTGCTGCGAGGAGCGCGCTGCACGGAGGCAGTTGCTGCGAGGAGCGCGCTGCACGGAGGCAGTTGCTGCGAGGAGCGCGCTGCACGGAGGCAGTTGCTGCGAGGAGCGCGCTGCACGGAGGCAGTTGCTGCGAGGAGCGCGCTGCACGGAGGCAGTTGCTGCGAGGAGCGCGCTGCACGGAGGCAGTTGCTGCGAGGAGCGCGCTGCACGGAGGCAGTTGCTGCGAGGAGCGCGCTGCACGGAGGCAGTTGCTGCGAGGAGCGCGCTGCACGGAGGCAGTTGCTGCGAGGAGCGCGCTGCACGGAGGCAGTTGCTGCGAGGAGCGCGCTGCACGGAGGCAGTTGCTGCGAGGAGCGCGCTGCACGGAGGCAGTTGCTGCGAGGAGCGCGCTGCACGGAGGCAGGTGCTGCGAGGAGCGCGCTGCACGGAGGCAGTTGCTGCGAGGAGCGCGCTGCACGGAGGCAGGTGCTGCGAGGAGCGCGCTGCACGGAGGCAGGTGCTGCGAGGAGCGCGCTGCACGGAGGCAGGTGCTGCGAGGAGCGCGCTGCACGGAGGCAGGTGCTGCGAGGAGCGCGCTGCACGGAGGCAGTTGCTGTGAGGAGCGCGCTGCACGGAGGCAGTTGCTGTGAGGAGCGCGCTGCACGGAGGCAGGTGCTGTGAGGAGCGCGCTGCACGGAGGCAGTTGCTGTGAGGAGCGCGCTGCACGGAGGCAGTTGCTGTGAGGAGCGCGCTGCACGGAGGCAGTTGCTGTGAGGAGCGCGCTGCACGGAGGCAGTTGCTGTGAGGAGCGCGCTGCACGGAGGCAGTTGCTGTGAGGAGCGCGCTGCACGGAGGCAGTTGCTGTGAGGAGCGCGCTGCACGGAGGCAGTTGCTGTGAGGAGTGCGCTGTACGGAGGCAGTTGCTGTAAGGGTAAATGGACGTCTTTGCACTTGGGCGAGGTGAGTATGCATTTCAAACTGCATGGATGATGCTCGCCACCAACATGCCTAAAATGAGAAAATGTTAACTTTTCTAGAGTTTCAGTCGTGTGACTGTTCTTGCGGGAATACATAATTCGTAGGAAAGTAAAATTAATATACGCCATAATAGATAGAGCCCTTGCGAGGTGCAAAGCCCTTTCTTGGGTTGGTCGTCTAAGGGGTTGCCCCCCCAGTCCGGTCTAGCAAATGGTTGGCCGATTTCCTTTCAGCGGACTTGTGTGCCTATCCTCGTAAGAATCTCCCCAGGAGGCCTTGTTTGACGAGATACTCAATCTCCTCCTTCAGGTTTGAGCAATCTTCTGTGTCGTGTCCTTGTCCACGGTGAAACTCGCAGTACTTTGTCTGGTCCCCGGTATTTTTAGCGAGAGGTCTGGGCCTGCGGAGCGCCTCGTTGCCTTGGATCGCATGAAACACATTTGTCATGGAGGTGTTTAGGGGTGTGTAATCCCGGGGCGGCTGATTTCTCTGATGGTCACGTCGGTGTTTTTCGTTCTGATGTTCTTGTCGGGATCTTCCTTCTTGGTGTTGAGGGGACGGTTCTTTTTCCCTTTTTCGCTTCTGGTTGTCGCCAAACTGTTGACGGTGAGCTTCAATAGCTTCGTCGGCTGTGATCTATGCCTCTACGCGGTACACGAGGTCGGGGTAGCTAGCGACGGTTTCCCTCATTAATGCTGAATAGAAACCACCAGGACGGAGACCCCCAAGGAACACTCCTCTTAACAGTTCTTGGTCGACCCCTGGGATTTGGCGGGCTTCTGCGGAGAACCTGCGGAAGAAGTCCTTCAAAGACTCCCCTTCATTCTGGCGGATTCCTGATAAGTGGGAAGGGTCGCGGACGATCCTTCGATTTGCTATGAACTGATCGACAAACTGCCTTGCTAGCTCTGCAAAGCTAGCGATGGTACTAGCTCTTAGCGAATGGAACCATGTTCGAGCTTGTCCTTTAAGAGTAGCTGGGAACACCTGACAGAGGAGTTGGTCTGGAGCATTGTAAATTCTCATGATGGTAGTGAAATGGTTGACATGCTCCAGCGGATCATCGGTTCCATCAAATGTTTCGATGCTTGAGAGTTTAAATCCGTTTGGAATCGGATGTTCCAGAATCTGCGGTATCAGAGGGGAACCTTGGCATAACGGTCGGAGGGCACGAACATCTCTTGCTCCAGCCTGGCGGTATTCTTCGGCGATAACTTCTCGAATTTCTTCTCGAGTAAACCTTCTGGCGGGGGTAGGCGTACTTCATTTGCGGGCTCATGCTGATGATCAGCCCTTGCCCTCCTTGGAATGGGATGAGCAGAACTTACAGCCTCGGAATATTCCTCGGACATTTCATGTCTTGGAGGAACCTCTTGGGCTCCGCCCTGATTTGGTTGTGGTAATGGATCCACACGAGCTGGTTGTAGTGGGGGAGCTGGAGGCGCTCCAAGGTTCCGCAGCAGGGTGAGCATTTCAGTTTGTTGTTCTTCCATTTGGCGAACGCGTTCCTCCATGGCGGCGACAGGGGCAAATTCGGCTTCAGCGGTCAGTGGTACATCCACCAGAGAGTGTGAACGTGCGGGCTCGGGGTGTCCGCCAAGGGCGGAACCTTCAGCGGTACGAGTGCTCCTCTTTGTCATTAAGGCAGTACTTGGAGGGACGATGCTGGTGATCTTATGCTTCAATGGATGTTGGGAAATCGTTTCCCACAGACGGCGTCAAACTGTTGCGGACTAACTCGATGCTCCGGTTGGGCCGGATATTCTTGGACCGCCTTAGCTCGCGGAGCGGTCGAGCGCGCACACAGTCAGTTGAAAAATGGGGGATGGACACGGGAAGTTTTAACGTGGAAAATCCTTCAACCGGGTGAAAAACCATGTGACCGGGTCGGTGCGGATCAAAATCCACTAGATTGTTGGAGGTTACAATTTGATGGGGGGAATCGGGGCGACAGGCCACTCCCGTTACAATCTTGAGGAGAGAGAGAGTGTATGCACTCGTTGGTGGGCAACAGACTGCCACGCCAACGGGACTTGGACGGTAGTGTTGATGCGCGAAAAGCGACACCGACCAGTTAACGGGTGTTCGATCTCACAAGCTAAAGATGAAGGAAGAAGGGTTGTGGGGATGGAGGAGCAAGCTTGCTTGAGCAGAGGAGAAGCTTGCTTGAGCAGAGGAAAAAGCTTGCTCGAGCAGAGAGGGAGCTTGATCTGGAACTGTCGAGCAGACAGCTACTTGAATGGTTAGCTTTGCAGGTTGATGCCGAGAGAGGAGAGAAGAAGAGAGGAGGCCGCTAGCAGCGGCAACAGCAGACTTCGCCCGCCGCGGCTTGAATGCCACTCTTGCGACGGGCTTTTCCTTTAATCAAGAAGAGTTACAACTTGCTAATGCACCATTACATATAAGAGCAGTAAAGGGTACAATGGGGAAGCTGGCGGTTAAGGAAGGAGATGCCAGAAACTAAGCAAAAGAGGCTGCAGAGAACTGGAAATCGGAGGCTGCGGAGGCTGCGCAAGCTGCTGAGAGCAGAAAAAGCTAAGTCCACAGCTTTGACGACCTGGGCGGACTGGAGATTTGAGTCCGCAGACCTTGCTTGATCAACCTTGACGGACTGAGAAAACTGAGTCCGCAGCCTTTGATCAAGGTTGCAGTTCTCCTCCCGCTGGTCCAGAATGAGAGGTCTTGGGGGGTATTTATAGGCCCGGGGAGAAACTTCTTGAAGCGGGGCCCAGTGACGTCATCCTTGACGACCTCGGCGACCTCGGCGGACTGAGAAGATGAGGTCGACGACGACTCGGCGGACTCCGCGGACTGGACCTTCCTCTGCTGGGGCAGTCTTCCTGTTGGCGGCTAGGAGAGGGCAGGCAAGCTGCGCGACCTGAGGAGCAAGCAGGCGGATCTGGAGCAGACAACTCCGAGCTAATTGGGGGGACTCCAGGAGGAGTCCTCCCTTGCCGGAGCGGAGGCCGCCCCCTAGGGCGGGCGGCCTGGGCGGACTCCGGGGGAGTCCGCCCGGCAGGCGGAGGCCGCCCCCTAGCGGGCGGCCTGGGCGGACTCCGGGGGGAGTCCGCCCAGCTGGGCCAGGCCGCCCCTAGCGGGCGGCCTGGGCGGACTCCGGGTGGAGTCCGCCCGGCTGGGCCAGGCCGCCCCCTAGCGGGCGGCCTGGGCGGACTCCGGGTGGAGTCCTCCCAGCTGGGCCAGGCCGCCCCCTAGCGGGCGGCCTGGGCGGACTCCGGGTGGAGTCCGCCCGGCTGGGCCAGGCCGCCCCCTAGCGGGCGGCCTGGGCGGACTCCGGGTGGAGTCCACCCGGCTGGGACAGGCCGCCCCCTGGCGGGCGGCCTGGGGGCGGACTCCGGGTGGAGTCCGCCCGGCTGGGCCAGGCCACCCCCTGTCCTGCGGGCGGCCTGGACGGACTCCGGGTGGAGTCCGCCCGGCTGGGCCAGGCCGCCCCTAGCGGGCGGCCTGGGCGGACTCCGGGTGGAGTCCGCCCGGCTGGGCCAGGCCGCCCCCTAGCGGGCGGCCTGGGCGGACTCCGGGTGGAGTCCGCCCGGCTGGGCCAGGCCGCCCCCTAGCGGGCGGCCTGGGCGGACTCCGGGTGGAGTCCGCCCGGCTGGGCCAGGCCGCCCCCTAGCGGGCGGCCTGGGCGGACTCCGGGTGGAGTCCGCCCGGCTGGCCAGGCCGCCCCCTTGCGGGCGGCCTGGGCGGACTCCGGGTGGAGTCCGCCCGGCTGGGCCAGGCCGCCCCCTAGCGGGCGGTCTGCGGAGGCGAGCGGAGGTCGCTCCTGGCGTGCGGCTGGCGGAGCATCCATCCCTTTTTTTTGGCTCGACAGTCCGACTTGCGCGAACTTGGCGGACATCATGGGTATCCTGCTCCTTGCTGGTGGGAACCTGTAGGAGAAGAAAAAATGGGCTCCTTGGAGAGGATCGCCGATTTAGAGGTTAACATAATCCCCGCACTTTTTTAAGTTCGGAAGGAACTTCGAAAAAGTAGAAGACCCACAAAAATCGTGATCCTCCCTGCAGGAATTTAGGAGAGAGAAAAAAAAATTATAGAGTAGGAGGGATAAGACCTGATGACTCCCTTCGAAAAAATCTGTCAGTGTCTATCCTTTGCCTGTGAAGAAAAAAGTTAATGCAGGCGAAAGGGAGGTACATCTTGCGTGTACCTGAGCTGGTTTTGTAAATGGGGAAGAGAATAACTGTCTTCCATTGAACTCTGCCAAATACAGATGAGAAAATACAGTAGGATAATAATCTTACAAGTACCTGAAGTGGACTTGCTGGTATTTACTGGTCTCTGCATAAATAGGGTGAGTGAGCAGAAAAAAGAAAATAAGCTGCAAGTACCTGAGAGGAACTTGCTGATATCTGTTGATCTCTGCAAAAGGAGAGGTAAGCAACAGATATGATAGGAAGGTGAGGTGCAAGTACCTGATAGGGACTTGCTGATATCTGTTGATCTCTGCAAAAGGAGAGGTAAGCAACAGATATGGTAGGGAGGTAAGGTGCAAGTACCTGATAGGGACTTGCTGATATCTGTTGATCTCTGCAAAAGGAGAGGTAAGCAACAGATATGGTAGGAAGGTAAGGTGCAAGTACCTGATAGGGACTTGCTGATATCTGTTGATCTCTGCAAAAGGAGAGATAAGCAACAGATATGATAGGAAGGTAAGGTGCAAGTACCTGATAGGGACTTGCTGATATCTGTTGATCTCTGCAAAAGGAGAGGTAAGCAACAGATATGATAGGAAGGTAAGGTGCAAGTACCTGATAGGACTTGCTGATATCTGTTGATCTCTGCAAAAGGAGAGGTAAGCAACAGATATGATAGGAAGGTAAGGTGCAAGTACCTGATAGGGACTTGCTGATATCTGTTGATCTCTGCAAAAGGAGAGGTAAGCAACAGATATGGTAGGAAGGGAAACTAAGTCGCTAGTACCTGTATTGAACCTGCAGATGTTCCCTGTTGATATGATAGGATATGATCAAGCAGCAGAAGAGTTACCTGGCAAGTTCTGCTATCAAATGAATAAAATTGAAACCGTGATAACGATTCTCTCATCTGATAAGAGAACTTGTTGATCATCATTGGATGAAAACTTATATAGGCAGCGCATATGAGATGATCATAAGTCAAGAAAAAGGTTGCAGGTCCTTGGAATAGGTTGTATTCAACCTGCTAACCTGCAAGAAGGTAAAAAAGGAGAGAAGAGGGCTACATCCCGAGGATGAACTAAAGAGGTAGAATGCTGCCACAGGTGTTCCCTGTGGGCATACATCACTTGCCAAAGTCATCCTGGGTGTAGTCCTAACCAAAGCGGGCTGGCCGCACATCCTTTAGAAGGGCACACATAAGCAAGAAATCCTTAGGAAGGATCGACAGATGCACTGCTCTCTTGCCTCGGGTTACAAGTATCGCTGATCAATTAGACTAGTTGAGCCAAGTGGCCTATTGCTTGTCTGCGGATTGATCAGCGGAGTTGTGAGTCCCGCGGAGGCACGGATTGAGAGTACCATAGAGTGTTCGGCCGTCACAGTTGTGAGATGATCAAAGAGACAAGGTTACACTTGATCGCCATTGCTTGTCACGCAAAGATCATCGTAACTGTAACGTATCCCTAACGGAGCACGATAGAACTATCACAGGAGGCCTCCCCTAGGCACTCACACTGCTCTAGACATCGGCCGGGATCCGAAGCCCCGTCATCCTCCGCACGAGAGTTGAACGGCCCCCACTACACATATGAGAAAGCTCCTCATCATATGTGGTCATTGTGGTTTTACGCCTGAGGACAATCTCGAGGGGCACTGAGCAAGACTTGGCGATATCTCGGTGGTTCAGTGATCTCTTTGGCAAAGAGAAAAATATGGAGAAGAGGCATCACAAAAAGGGAACTGTGTCAGTATGAGATCTCTGACGTAGGCTTTATTGAATGAAAAATGAAACACTTAGAAGTGCTGAAAAGTAAAATGTTTGAAGAGTAAAGTAAAGGCAATCAGTCACGATTGTGAGGGGCTTTGAGGAACTGCGATTGGTCATAGCTGATGAAGCAAGAACTGTGTCCTCTTTGCTTCAAAATAGCCTTCCAAGGGGACCTTCGTCAACGACATCGATGCACTCACTTGCAAAATCAATGGACCCCAGACGCCCTTGTCATGTATCTCTATGCACTCTAGCTGACCTTCAGCCACCTCCTTGCCCTTGGAGGTGGAAGGTTTTGAAGAATCAATTTTCTTGACCAGGTCGTTGATCTTGCCCTCGATGAGCAATCTTTCAACCATCGCCGAAGGGCCTTGCAATCTTCAGTTAAATGACCTTTCTCTTTGTGGAATTCACAGAATGGGTCTGAATTTCTTGATCTCTGATTCGCCGCTGGTAAGGCCTTTTGGGATATGCCTTATCCTTCATGATTTGGCTAACTTCTTGCATGACCTCATCTAGCTCAAATTCTGGCAGATCACCTTCTTGCTGCTGATGAACTGCAGCTGTTAGCGAAGATGATGTTGATAATGGCAGCAGCCGCTCTTGGGCACGATCATGGCCTTGGAAGGGGTGTTGATGATGCTGAAATCTTCTTGCTTTCCTGGAGAGAGATGGAAAGTCTTTCCGAGGAGACCTCGGAGGTTGCTTGTAAGAAGAAGAATTTTTCTCTGATACCAGCTTGGAGACGAAGCTGGGGTTGCTCTTTTCACCGCGAATATACGAGTTGGCTAAACCAATCAGCTCTTGATAAGTCCTCGGTGCTCGGACATTAGCTTCAAACTTTAGAGGGCCTTCACGCAGGCCGTGGATGAGAGCCACTCGGTACATTTCTTGATCAACGATCTCAATGTCCAAGATTTCTTTCTGAAATCGATCTACGAAATGAGACCAAGTCTCATTATCTCGCTGCCTGATCTCAAAGAGGGCTTCTGGACCGCCCTTCCTCTTTGAAGAGGTAGAAAACCTGAGCAGGAACTCCCTTCGCAAATCAATAAAGGAAGAGATTGACTGAGGTCGCAGTCCATAGAACCAGTCTCTCACTTGACCATCAAAGGTCGTTACGAGGAGCTTGCTCTTGGTAGCATCTGAGAGGGTCTTGAGAGCGACGGCTGATTCAAAGGCTTGAAGATGCTTGACAGGATCAGTCTCCCCAGTGTAGATGGGCAACCGTGGCTCCCGGAAGTTGACTGGAGTTGGTTCATGTCGAACGCTCTCTGTAAACGGCGATGGCTCTTCTGGTTCTACTACATAAGGAAAGTAAGGAACATGAGCAGTAGTTGCAAAAGGAGCAGGAGGATAAGAGTAAAAGGTTGCTGCGGGATGAGCAAAGGCAGGAGCTGAAGAGGAGGGGTGACTTCCCTGAAAGTTCAAAAATCTAGCTGGACTTCCCCGGGCTTCCCGGAAGAAGTTTTGACGAGCTGCAAACTCATCATCTTGAGACCGCAAAGGAGCTGCAGGTCCTTGCGGAAAAGTTGGAGTATAAAGAGGAGGATAGACCGGCGGATAAGCCGGTGGATAAACTTGAGGAGTCTCTGATGTTGTGCTGGATTGATTGGAGGAACTGACGCTGCTGAAGATTGAGCGACTAATTGCTGAGTGAGAGCTGCTAGAGTACGGTTGATGGCTTGAAACTGTTGGGCATTTCTCTGCGGGATTGCTCTAAGGCCTCCCAAAGAGGATCATCACTGGGACTTGGAGAGAGACTCTCGGCTGGTTGATGGTCTGTCATGAGTAACCACTGCTTTCACTGTCTAATCGAGATCTGAAGGTCGCGTGTTAACTGTTGATGCGCGAAAAGCGACACCGACCAGTTAACGGTTGTTCGATCTCACAAGCTAAAGATGAAGGAGAAGGGTTGCGGGGATGGAGGAGCAAGCTTGCTTGAGCAGAGGAGAAGCTTGCTTGAGCAGAGGAAAAAGCTTGCTCGAGCAGAGAGGGAGCTTGATCTGGAACTGTCGAGCAGACAGCTACTTGAATGGTTAGCTTTGCAGGTTGATGCCGAGAGAGGAGAGAAGAAGAGAGGAGGCCGCTAGCAGCGGCAACAGCAGACTTCGCCCGCCGCGGCTTGAATGCCACTCTTGCGACGGGCTTTTCCTTTAATCAAGAAGAGTTACAACTTGCTAATGCACCATTACATATAAGAGCAGTAAAGGGTACAATGGGGGAAGCTGGCGGTTAAGGAAGGAGATGCCAGAAACTAAGCAAAAGAGGCTGCAGAGAACTGGAAATCGGAGGCTGCGGAGGCTGCGCAAGCTGCTGAGAGCAGAAAAAGCTAAGTCCACAGCTTTGACGACCTGGGCGGACTGGAGATTTGAGTCCGCAGACCTTGCTTGATCAACCTTGACGGACTGAGAAAACTGAGTCCGCAGCCTTTGATCAAGGTTGCAGTTCTCCTCCCGCTGGTCCAGAATGAGAGGTCTTGGGGGGTATTTATAGGCCCGGGGAGAAACTTCTTGAAGCGGGGCCCAGTGACATCATCCTTGACGACCTCGGCGACCTCGGCGGACTGAGAAGATGAGGTCGACGACCTCGGCGGACTCCGCGGACTGGACCTTCCTCTGCTGGGGCAGTCTTCCTGTTGGCGGCTAGGAGAGGGCAGGCAAGCTGCGCGACCTGAGGAGCAAGCAGGCGGATCTGGAGCAGACAACTCCGAGCTAATTGGGGGGACTCCAGGAGGAGTCCTCCCTTGCCGGAGCGGAGGCCGCCCCCTAGCGGGCGGCCTGGGCGGACTCCGGGGGGAGTCCGCCCGGCAGGCGGAGGCCGCCCCCTAGCGGGCGGCCTGGGCGGACTCCGGGGGGAGTCCGCCCAGCTGGGCCAGGCCGCCCCCTAGCGGGCGGCCTGGGCGGACTCCGGGTGGAGTCCGCCCGGCTGGGCCAGGCCGCCCCCTAGCGGGCAGCCTGGGCGGACTCCGGGTGGAGTCCGCCCAGCTGGGCCAGGCCGCCCCCTAGCGGGCGGCCTGGGCGGACTCCGGGTGGAGTCCGCCCGGCTGGGCCAGGCCGCCCCCTAGCGGGCGGCCTGGGCGGACTCCGGGTGGAGTCCGCCCGGCTGGGACAGGCCGCCCCCTGGCGGGCGGCCTGGGCGGACTCCGGTGGAGTCCGCCCGCTGGGCCAGGCCGCCCCCTGGCAGGCGGCCTGGGCGGACTCCGGGTGGAGTCCGCCCGGCTGGGCCAGGCCGCCCCTAGCGGGCGGCCTGGGCGGACTCCGGGTGGAGTCCGCCCGGCTGGGCCAGGCCGCCCCCTAGCGGGCGGCCTGGGCGGACTCCGGGTGGAGTCCGCCCGGCTGGGCCAGGCCGCCCCCTAGCGGGCGGCCTGGGCGGACTCCGGGTGGAGTCCGCCCGGCTGGCCAGGCCGCCCCCTTGCGGGCGGCCTGGGCGGACTCCGGGTGGAGTCCGCCCGGCTGGGCCAGGCCGCCCCCTAGCGGGCGGCCCGCGGAGGCGAGCGGAGGTCGCTCCTGGCGTGCGGCTGGCGGAGCATCCATCCCTTTTTTTTGGGCTCGACAGTCCGACTTGCGCGAACTTGGCGGACATCATGGGTATCCTGCTCCTTGCTGGTGGGAACCTGTAGGAGAAGAAAAAATGGGCTCCTTGGAGAGGATCGCCGATTTAGGGGTTAACAGGTAGAATGCGCGAGATACTTCAGTCGCGTGCGCTCAGAGGCGACGCGTATTCAAGGGTTGTCGCTACCTCCCTTGCTCGTCTTTCTCTGTCCTTGGAGTGCTCCTTTCTAACTGAGCACTGGTGGGGTGCCAATAGCCGATGGCAGGCGCTGGTGGCCTTCGACGAGTGCTGATAGTCCTTGGTGGGTGTCGATAGCCGTTGATGGCCGCTGGAAGTTGTGGGCGGCTGCTGGTGGTTGGCGGCGAGAGATGGTCGCCGGCGGAGAAAACGGGAGAGCTCCCACCTGAGGAAGAAGAAGAAGGGGAAGCGTAGGAGAAGAAGATCATCAAATGAGGAGCCCCTGGGGTCCTTTTATAGGCTCCAGGGGGAAGTTATGGCGGGCCCCACCACTAACATAGTGGGTTAGTGGGTGGTTTTGCCCCGATCGGACGGCCGGCGGGGCCTCCCCCTTGATCGGACGGCCGGGGGGGCTTCCCATGATGGCGGGCCGTCACGACGGCGGCGGCAGCCGGGCGGCCGGCGAGGGAGGCCGGCGGCGGCCAAGGTCACGGCCGGCCATGGCCACGGCCGGCCATGGCCACGGCCGGCCATGGCCGGGGCGGCCATGGCCTCGGTCGGCCATGGCCGGGGCGGCCATGGCCGGGGCGGCCATGGCCACGGCCGGCCATGACCGGGGCGGCCATGGCCACGGCCGGCCATGGCCGGGCGGCCATGGCCACGGCCGGCCATGGCCGGGCGGCCATGGCCCCGGCCGGCCATGGCCGGGCGGCCATGGCCCCGGCCGGCCATGGCCCCGGCCGGCCATGGCCCCGGCCGGCCATGGCCTGGGCGGCCATGGCCCCGGTCGGCCATGGCCGGGGCGGCCATGGCCCCGGTCGGCCATGGCTGGGGGCGGCCATGGCCGAGGCCGGCCACGGTCGTGGCGGCCGTGGGAGGGCCGGCCGCCGGTGGGGGCTCGGCCTCTTGTCGGCGGCGGTTCCTATGGCGGCGGTTTCCCCATGAGGGGAGGGAGTGGGGGTCCGCCCCCATCATCTCCATGAGAGATCATGGGGGGGGGGGGGGGGGGTGGGACCCACCCATGACTTTCCATAAAAAAGGGGAACCCATCACAAATATATCTTAAATTTATGATAAAATTAATTTTTATAAGTATTTTAATGTATTATTATGTCTCAACGAAACGTGTATTTATTATATGTATTTCATTTTATATTTATAAAAATATGTATATGCATATTAAATATTTGAGAGAACTTCAACAAACTCCAAATGGCGTGGGGTTCTCCATTCATTGCAGATCTAGAGGTAACTTGAACCCACCTGTTCAGTAGATTTTTAAAAGCTCGATTGTAAAAAACAATAAAGATTTTGTTGAGGTCAAATTCGGTGTTTCAGTAGACAGGTCTAAATTGCATCGTCTTAATTAGCCTGAAAGCGAACGGGCACACAAATAGTCAATCCAAGTTGAGACAGCTGGCATTGCAATTTTTAACATTGAAAACCTAAGAAAGAAGTAAAAAATCACGTGCTCGGAGCTGTGCTGACCAAACTTTAACTATTCTTTGGTGTTGTACAAGATTTTGAAGAGAATGTGAGAGTGATATGTCGCTCTTCGTTACAGTATGTAGAGGAAAAGAGATACGGCTCCGAAGGTGACAGGTCAGCGCTCGCGGAGCTAAGTGTCTTCTTGGTTACTGCAAGGAGCAATACAATCTGAGCACTCTGAGGTCTTTTGTTGGTGTTCGAAAGTTGTGGTTGCGCGTTCTACACGGCTTGGAGTGTTCGTCTTGTCTCCTGTTGCACACGGAGGAGTCTGAAGCGATAAACTTGTTATTGATTGGAGAGATCCGCTCGGTATAATCGGGGGCATGCGACTCGTCTCTTGTTGCAAACTGAGTCAGGAGCAACGTTCTTTTTGCGGCGAGCTGGGCAAAATGTGTGTTATGTGCGATGTGCGCAAGGGGAAATGGGCACAGAGCGCAAGGTAAGCAAGGCGCAACCTGCGTAGGGAGGAACACACGCAAGGAGAAACGTTCGCTGGGGCGCTCGAAGACAATCAAAGATATTCGTTGGATCTTCGAAGACTCTCGAAGTTCTTCGAAGGCGCAAGGAGATTTTCCGGAGAGCTCTCACATGCGTAGGAGAAGAGGGAGGAGGAGAAGATCATGTTGAAGGAGGGCTTTGGGTCCTATTTATTATTTTCTGGGGTGGTTATGGTGGCTACGTGATTATCCGCAGACAATAACCACTTTATGCGTTATTTGCGTACCACTTTCTTATATTTTATGTCGCACATTTTTAGGAATTTACTACGTGCACACATATTATTATTTCATCCATATGCACCCTCATAATGAGTGGTTACAAGAGGTGGTTACGCATTTGATTGAGCAGCGCAGATAGCGCAGCAACGATCAGACGAATGAGGACTGGCTGGAGGCGGCGAAGGGGATGAACAGCGCCGGGACCCGACCAGCGAGGACTAGATAACTAAGGGGCTGGCCGGGTGGCCGACATTGGTGGCTAGACGGGTGCCCGGCTGGGCGCAACCAGGAGGGCAACAAGGTGGCTTAACACGTGGCTGCGCGGCCAACCACGAGACCGCAGGGCCGTGCGGCCGACCGATGTGGCGGCGCGCAGCTCGGCCTCCCGGTCGAGTGGCCTAGTAGTCATGCGGCGGTGGCAATTGGTCGGTCGGGCGACCGCTTGGCCCAGTAGTCGCACAAAGGTCGTGACTGCGCGGCCTAAAGGCCGCACGTCGGCTCCGAACGGTCGGTCGGGGTGCGCTGCCAGGTAGTCAACCAGACGATTGACATCGCGGCCGCGCGGGGTGCGCTGCCGCTTGCGCGGAGGCCGGACGTCCCTCGGTCGGGCGGTTGGAGGTCAGTGTTGCGCCGGTTTTGCCATGCACGATATGTTAGCGGCGATTCAAGATTGTTTTCACGATCATGGTGCTAGTGGGGTACAGTTGACTTTGGTCAACCCCACTTTCACGGTCATGGTGGGTTATTTTGCTATCCGCAGTCCGAATTTCCCATACTATTAGGGGGGTCCCTATCTATTATATCAATTTAATAAAATTATTATTATTATTATTATTGCGGGTCACTTGAGGCACTCGTGTACCAGTCAAAAAAACATCCTAACTCGAGAGCGGGTTGAGCGTGTAAATGGTGACTGAAACGATTGACAAGCAAGTTTTTACGCGTAAAAATCCCGGAAAGGAGAAAAACCGCATGGTTGAATCTATGTTAGCCAAATTTCACAATATTCTTGGAGAGTTATAATTAAGAAGTTGTTTTATCGAGGGTGACAGTACTCCGCTCGTTGTAATTTTTTCCCCCGACTACATGGGCCAGTAGAGACGCGATGTTGGTGGATGTGTTTAGAAGTGATCTACACTTGAGCTGCATGCGTGATGACTAGTATTCTAGTCATCATTTTGGGCAAATATCTTATTGATATTTAAATAAAGAATCACTTTTATTCGTTGTAATTATTAAAAACTCTTAAAAATAATATTTTATGCTCTACACTTTATATTTTCTATTATGTAGGATTATGACAGGTCTCGGGGGATTTGCGTGCAATGTGTCATTATCGCATCCATGATTTGCAGGCGAGTCCAACTTGTCAACACAAAACTCAGCCAGATGTATTTAACTCCCCCGGCCACCCATGCTCGCCACTATTCTATCTATCTATCTATCTATCTATCTATCTATCTATCCATCACCATGCTCGGCCAAGTCCCCCGGCCAGCAGCTCCCCCTCCAAGCCGACCGAGCAACGTACCTCAACAACCTCTCCTCCGGCCAACACCTCTAACACCACCACGCAAGCCCCGGCCAACAGCAGCTGCACATGCAAGCTCGGCCACCTCCACACGGCCACCGCCACCTCCATGCAGCTCACGACCCGCCCACTGCCACCTCCGCCGACACCATGCAGCCACGTGGATAGCACAAGCAGCCCTCTTCAATGATGCCGTTTCACTCAGCTCCTTCACGCCTTGCATCCCGCCGCTAACTCAGCTGTCATTTCACCCAGAAGCCAGAATAGAGGAGCAACAACAACGGCCGAAATTAATTTCATTTGGCCGAATATTGTAGCATGAACAGTAACGGCCAAATGAAATTAATTTTCAGCCGTTTGTGTTTGTGTTTGTGCTAATCAAGGTTATAAATACCTGGGATCTACAATGAAATGAGGGAGAATTCAAGAAGAAAATTTTCAATATTCTTTCCCTAAATTGCTAGCTAGATTTCTTGGTTGGCGAAATTCATCCCGAATTTGCGAGTAAAAAGTGTAGAAGCTGTAAAAGCCCAGCAACTCAAAGCCCAAATCTGCATCCGGGCCCACCTGCTTAAATAAGACAAGAAATATCCAGAATCTTCTCCATTTTGCTGTAATTTTCTGTTTCTAGATGTTTCCTGTAGCAGCATATAAATACATGTATCCATGTAACAATCAAGATGATGAAATACAAAAACCTCTTCTTTAAACCAAGCATTCTATACCGTGGAGCCACCTGCATGATCACTTAAAACCAACAAACTTACATTAAGTTAAATTGCTAACAGTGGTATCAGAGCGAGGTTAGTAGCAACATCATCGAGTTGTATTTCTTTTTCCATGGCTTCATCATCTACCAAGTTTCCCATATTTGCTCACCCATCCATCCCGTTGTTCACTGGAGAGCTTTATGAACAATGGAGTGACAAAATGGAGACATTATTAGTCTCACAAGATCTTTGGGACATCGTAGAAGCATGCCTCAAATCGTCCGGAAAAGAAGCAGCAGGAGAAGCTCCAAAGCCCAAGAAGGAGGATAAAATGAAAGACGCGCTAGCATTGCACCTAATACAGCAAGGTGTTTCATCAACAATATACCCAAGGATCATGGGATCAAAGTCAGCTCAAGAAGCCTGGAATCGACTCAAAAATGAGTATAAAGGAAATAAGAAGGTAATAAAAATAAAACTCCAATCCTTACGCAGACAATTTGACGAAATAAAAATGAAAGAAGGAGAAAACTCCCAGGAGTATTTTGCCAAGTTAACTTCATTGGCAAACCAAATAAGAGCCCTAGGAGGAAATCTTGAAGAATCTCAGATCGTCGAAAAGGTGCTGAGATCCCTTCCAAGATCCTACAATCATGTGGTCTCTACGATCATGGAAGCACATGATGTAGAAGCAATGACCGTAACAGAACTATTGGGTTCACTTCAGTCACATGAAGATCTCCTTCTCAAGGATAATACACCCATAGAAAAAGTGTTTCAGACCAAGATGAACTTCAAAAACAGATCAAGCAAGAAGCCCTTCCCAAACAAACATTTTAAAAATCCAACGCAAGAGCCCTTCCCAAACAAACATTTTAAAAATCCAACGCAAGAACGAACAGAGGACAGAGGACAGCACAAACAGAAGGGCCACACCACTGAACCACAACCATCCTGCATCATTTGCAAGAAGCAGAACCACCTTACCAAAGATTGCTTCTTCCGATGCAAAACATGCAAAATCCAGAACCATTCAGAGAAAAATTGCTGGTTCAAGCAAAAACAGGAGGCCAAGTGCACAGAAACGAAAAATGATCAATTTCTGTTTACTTGCAAAAATATCAAAGAAAAGGACTTTTCTTACCAATGGTTCATAGAAAGCAGCTGCTCAAGCCACATGGTAAACAGGAGGGAATATTTTGTGGAGCTCGATGAGCACTACAGATCAGAAGTCACACTGGGAGATGGAAAGAAGGTGAAAATAGAAGGCAAGGGAACTGCAGCAATCATCACCCCTGATGGAGCTCAAAAATTAATTGAAGGTGTGCATTTTGTTCCTCTTCTTACCCAGAACTTATTAAGCGTAGGACAACTGCTAAGAAAGGGACATAAAGTAGTGTTCAATAACAATGCATGTCTCATATACCATCCTACAACCAATGCTCTAATTGGGACAACACACTTAAATCACAGCAATATCTTCACTATAGAATTGCTGCCACAAAAATCCATCTCACTAACCTGTACTCAACATAACAAGCCAGCCCAATTATGGCACAATAGACTTGGGCACATAAATGCCTCCTCCCTTCACCTGTTGAAAGGACTAGTTGAAGGGATGCCCAATCTATCAAAGATCGAATTAAACTGTGACACATGTGCTCGGAGCAAGTCACACCGCCAGCCATTTCCACAAACTGCGCACAGGAGGGCCTCCCAGCCACTGGAATTACTTCACATTGATCTATGGGGGCCTGCCAGCTCGCAGTCGTTGGGAGGCAAGCGATACTACATGCTCATCGTTGACGATCATACTCGATACATGTGGATTACTCACCTGGAGCAAAAATCTGAAAGCTTTAGTCAATTTGTCCTGTTCAAAACTCAAATTGAAAATCAGCTTGACAAACGAATCAAAATCCTAAGAAGTGATAGGGGAGGAGAATTCCTATCAAAAGAATTTAACAAATTCTGCCAAGAAGCTGGAATCCACCGGGAGCTCACTGCACCTGCTTCACCCCAGCAAAATGGAGTGGTCGAAAGAAGAAATCAAACAATTGTGGAAATGATGAGAGCAATGTTGATTCAAAAATCACTTCCAAAATCCTTTTGGGGTGAAGCAACAACAACGGCAGTATACGTTCTCAATCGAACTCCCACCAAAGCCCTCATCAACCTAACACCATATGAAGCTCTATATGGACACAAACCTTCAGTGGCCCATCTCAAGGTGTTTGGGTGCATAGCCTATGCCCATAAGACTGCAGAAAAACATGACAAATTAGAGGAAACCAGCATCAAATGCATCTTTATTGGCTATAGCAGTCAGACCAAAGGCTACCGTCTGCTTGAACCAAGGAGCAATAAGCTTATCATCTCTCGAGATGCTACATTTCATAAGGAAGAAGCATGGGATTGGGCCTCAAATTCTGATTCACATCAACCAATAGAGTCGGCGGTTGAGCTAGGAATTCCACCTAGCACCATCCAAGTCGACACTGAAGTAAGAATCTTGCCGGTTGAGCCTGGAACACCACCAAGCACCATCCAAGGCAATACGGAGCTAAGTGAGTCTGAAGACTCTGAAGGCGAATCATCATCGGCACATAAGGTTCGTTCTCTACAAGAAATTTATCAACATAATGAATTTGCTCTCTTTTCATCAAGTCTTCCAGCAAATTGGGAAGAAGCATCAAAAAATAAAGAATGGAGAAATGCAATGCAAGAAGAGATTGCTGCCATAACAAAAAATAAAACTTGGAGCTTGGTCAGTAAACTAAAAAATAGAGACACTATTGGACTCAAGTGGGTCTATAAGCTAAAGCAAGATGAAACAGGCAAGGTGATAAAACACAAAGCACGACTTGTTGCAAAGGGCTACACCCAAAGGCCCGGAGAAGATTACGATGAAACATTTGCACCAGTCGCAAGACTAGCAACAATCCGATTAATTCTTGCTTTAGCAGCCAAGAACAAATATCCTGTATACCAACTCGATGTGAAATCAGCTTTCCTCAACGGAGAACTATCAGAGGAAGTCTATGTTTCTCAACCACAGGGATTCAAAGTAAAAGGAGAAGAAGAGAAGGTGTACAGACTACACAAGGCGCTCTATGAACTGAAACAGGCTCCAAGAGCGTGGCACCAAAACATTGATACATATTTCCGGCAAGAGGGTTTCACCAGAAGCCCAATCGAACCAACACTCTACATCAAAAACGAAGAAGAAGGAAAGATCATTATTAGCCTCTATGTTGATGATCTGATCATCACCGGATCAAGTAAAATCCAAATAGAGAAGTTCAAAGAGAAACTGAAGACAAGGTATGAGATGACAGATCTAGGAGCCCTGAAGTTCTTTCTTGGACTACAGATCAAGCAGCTCAAAGACGGCATCTTCATATCTCAAGAACTCTATACTAAGATGCTATTGAAGAAATTCGACATGGAAAATTGCAACCCATCTGTAACCCCCATGTCAACTACAGAAAGATTAACACCAAAGACAGAAGAAGAAGGCGCAGATCAAGAGAAATTCAGAAGCCTTGTCGGAAGCCTAATCTATCTCACAAATTCACGCCATGACATTGAAAATGCAGTAAACATCGTCTCGTGGTTCATCAGTAATCCCTCACTCGATCACTTCGCCGCCGCAAAACGAATCCTGCGATATTTACAAGGCACAAAAGGATACAGAATCCTTTACCAAAGCAACCACAATAGCCATCTTCTCGGCTACACAGACTCTGATTGGGCTGGAGACACTGAAGATCGCAAAAGCACAGGCGGATTTATCTTCTTCATCGGTTCAGGACCTATATCATGGAGCTCACGAAAACAGCGGTCCGTCGCCCTATCAACTACCGAAGCCGAGTATATGGCACTCAACACCGCAGCCTGTGAAGCAATCTGGCTTCATCGCTTAAAGAACGAGATAGAAGAAGGAAGAAAAGAAGAAGAAAAGGGGGTAAGACTACTTTGCGACAACAACTCGGCGATCGCCCTGTCAAAAAACCCCGTATATCACAATCGAAGCAAGCACATAGACATAAGGCACCACTTCATCATAGAACTTGTAGAGAAGAAGAAGATCCAGATACAGTTCTGCCCGACGAAGCATCAGCTGGCAGACCTAATGACGAAACCATTACCACAGGAGCGTTTTATGGAGTTTAGAAAGAAGATTGGGCTTATCCCAGGTGCAGATTTAGAGGGGGTGTAGAAGCTGTAAAAGCCCAGCAACTCAAAGCCCAAATCTGCATCCAGGCCCACCTGCTTAAATAAGACAAGAAATATCCAGAATCTACTCCATTTTGAAAAAGAAGGGATAGATACTACTCTAGAGGGGGGGGGGGGGTGAATAGAGTAATCAAAAATTGCACTAGCAAAGTTGACTTTCTACTCAACTCCCTTGGAGTTAAATGCGGAATGAAAGTTATAGATATTTAAGATTAAACCTTAGAGCCTAACACAAGTATTGTGCACAAACTAAGGCTAACTGTAATTACAGTTTAGCTTTGGATCCTATCTAGCAACTAGCAAACCTAGTTAAGATCTAATCACAGCCACAATGCAAGTAATTAAATAAAGCAATCCAGACAACACAAGGAATTTATAGTGGTTCCCTAAACAACTTGGGTACGTCCACTCTTCTACCAACAAGGTAGGAATCCACTCAGGTTTTTGATCAGGTGCCATGCCACCAACAAGATCTGCTTCAGGTAGATCAAGAAACCCTTTAGAATTTTGATCAGGTGTCTAAAAAACCAACACAGGTTTTTGATCAGGTGCCCTGCCACCAAGGGATACTTTTGAAGGGAGTAATAACCCTGTACAGGTGGGGGAAAGGAGGTTAAGGTGTCTTCTCTATTTTACAATAGATTAGAGAAGCACAATAACTTGCACTGAGCTAGACAGCTGTAAAAGAATCAAGGCTCCCCCTGGCTCAAAGAACGTCCAGGTGAAGTCTTGCTTCAGTGCAGAAACACTTCAGTAAATACTGAAGGAAGAACTACAAGAAGATATAAAATAAGAAATGAAAATCTTCTAGCAGATATCTTCTTCTTCTTCTTCTTCAAAAGATCTCTGAGTCAGAACTTCCTGGAACAGGAGAACTCAGGTTGAAGATGAGCAGAAGAGCTAACACTTCTCAGTTGAGTGAAGATTGCTGAGAGCAGTTAAACTTGTTCTTGCTGTAAGCTTGCTAAATGAATTGTTGCTATGTGGACTAGTTGATTTCTTCTTCAAAGAAGTCTTTATATATCAACAGCAGCAACGACTCTAATTGAGTTTGAATCTTGTCTTTTTCTGAACTCTGCAAGCTGGGCTGCAAAAAGCATAAAGCAAAACAAAAATACTGCAGGCAGATATCCTATAAAAGGATAAAGCTTTCTAAGAAGCTGCAAATACTTATGATGAAATAATATAAGAGAAAGTCACATCAGAAACGACTCTTTACAGCCAAGGAAGACTTTTTGAGTCTAACGGCTATAAAGGACAGCCTGGCAGAAATCATATCTCAGCTATAAGACAAACAACTTTGTCAGAAAAGATTTGCTCATGCATATAGAATAGAACTGATATTGCATGGAAATAATGTCACAAATTATTCAGATAATCTTTCATAAAATATGCCAAAATAATTATGGAATTAGTCACATCACAGAAGACGACAAAACTAAATAAGAGCATACAGCAAAACGTCGAACGACCTTCGGAGATCGTCGACTGACGCACGGAGATCGTCGACCTATCGGACAGATAGTCGAACGATCCAGATAGTCGAACTATCAAAGAAGATAATCGAACTACCTCGGCAGATAGTCGACCTATCAGAATAGATAGTCGAGCTATCAGATAGTCGATCTATCCGGACAGATAGTCGAACTACCAAACAAAAACAGATAGTCGACCTATCAAGCAGATAGTCGACCTATCACAGAAAACAGATAGTCGACCTATCAACAGATAGTCGACCTATCAAACAAAACAGATAGTCGACCTATCAACAGATAGTCGACCAATCAAAGAAAGCACAGATAGTCGATCTATCAACAGATAGTCGAACTATCAGATAGTTGAACTCTCCAAGCAGATAGTCGAACTATCAAAGCAACGCAGATAGTCGACCTATCAACAGATAGTCGAACTATCAAAGCAACACAGATAGTCGACCTATCAACAGATAGTCGAGCTATCAAGACGGACAGATAGTCGACCTATCAACAGATAGTCGAGCTATCAGATAGTTGAACTATCAGGACAGATAGTCGAACTACCAAAGCAAGCAGATAGTCGACCTATCAACAGATAGTCGAGCTATCAACGCAGACAGAACGTCGACCAACTGATAGACGATAGTCTATCAGCCGATAGACGATAGTCGAGCGACGTTCGACTATAGTCGAACGAAAAACTACTTAACCAAATATTCATCTGGAAAAGCAATTCTACACAACTAGAGAATCTAACCTATCAACTAACCTTTGACCATAGATAAATCTTGGGTCAAGAGACAGAAAGAGAGAACTGAACTCAAATTAAAACCTAGGGTTCCAACAATCTCCCTCTATTTGAGTTAAGTCTCTCAACAAATAAAACAAACAACACTAATTACAAAAAATAAATAAAATGCATAAAGGGAAATAACTAAGCAGATATCATCAATCAATCAGATAAAAATTAACTGACAATCAATGAACAATTAAGGTGCTTTAGAGTTAGATTCAGGATTAGAAGAGCTAGAAACAAAAGTAATTTTCCTTGTAGGATCTAGAGCTTCTTTCTTCGATAGCTTCAAATCTTGTTCTCCAATAATTTTCAGTTCAGTTGTTCTTGGGACCACTGCCTCTGGATGCTTTTCCATATATTTTGAAGGATCAAATATCTCAGGTCTGACCTGGAATTTTTTGAGCTCCTTCTTTCTGAATTTAGACATTGTAGTTAATCCAGCAGTGTCCTTTCCTTCAGCTTTTGCTTTCCTTATTTGCGCTGCTCCAACCAGTTCAAGAAAACGAGCCATCCTAAAGTTAGGATCAAGCTCAGGGCTTTCATAGACAATCTCAGAAGAAGAATCAACTGGTTCTTTATCTTGATTAACTAAATAACAAGAGAGAGCAGACTTAGCAAAGTTCTTGCTAGAATTTTCAGATAAAATAAATTTCTTACCTTTTGGAACAACTTTCTCAGTATGCACTGGCTTTGGAGATGAAACTTTTTTCTTTGGAGAAGGAGGAGGGGAAAAGGTTGGTCTTTGATAAACTACCTCCTTAACTTGTTCTTTAACTGTATCAGTTCTTTGATATCCAGTTTGACTTTTTCCTTGAAAACTTTGAGAACTTTTCCTTTGAGCAGGTTGAGATGGATTTGATCGTTCAGATTGAGAGGCAGACTTAGAAGATAAATTTCCTGAGGGTCCTGCACCGGGAGGTGGAGGAGGAGGACCTCTAGGATTCCATCTAGGAGCAGGAGGGTCATACCTCTTAGCCTTTTTCTTTTGCTTTTGCTGATTTTTAGAAAACCACATCCAATGCTGGAATTCTTTTGACTTGGGATCAATCCCTTTTAGTATATAATATGGTGTATCATTGTCTGGATTTGCAGGAGGAGGAGCTACAGCCTTTCTTTTCTTCTTAGCAATCCTTTTCTTTTTAGAATCAGCAGATTCATCAGAATCAATTTCTTCTTCAGAATTTGAAGAGATAGGCATATCATAGGGATCAATAGCCTCTTTCAAAGCTCTTTCTTTTTTCCTTTAAAGCAGCTTTTTCCATTTCTTCTTCTATGGCATCCTGTGCCAATAGAGCATCTAAGTCCAATCCTGGGGAATCATCCCATACAGTAGATTTTTCAATTTGACTTTCAGAATCCATTTCTTGAAGCTCAGGAACTGTCGTGGGGACCAGTTCAATTTACACTGCTTGCTCAGAAGCCTTAGAAGCTAGAACAGCTACTTCTGGTTCAGGTTGAACTTCAGAAGCAGGTTCACTTACTGGCTCTACAACCACTTGATCTTCAGGGGCAGACACAGGTTCAGGCTCTATAGCATCTAAAATCTCTAGAGCAGGTTTAGGTTCAGGTTCTGGTTCTGGCTCTTGGACAACAACTACTTCTTCCATTATATCTATAGGATTAGGAATAAAATCTTGCTAAATGACATCTAATCATCCCTTCCAGATATTCCCAAACTAGCATATCAATTGAGTAATCTACAAATTGAGAAAGAGACATACCTTTAGGATATTCTTCAGGGTTTCCTAACTCCCATAAATCATCTAGAAGGGAGGTGATAATTCCTTCTAGGTACTGGGCAACCAAGGGAGTTGAGGATTCTTCTAAGTAAACTTTTACTACAAACTCTGTCAACATAATTGCATCAGAAATTTCCTTTTCAGATGGAGGAGGAGGAGGAGCTGAATCTTCTGCTACTTTCTCTGTTACTGCAAGCTGAACTGCTGGAGGGGAGGCCAAAGGCTGCTCTGAGATATCTTCATCAAGCATTTCCCCCTGCCTGATTTCAGTAGAAACTGAAACCAGGCCCCTAGAAGAAGAGGGCTCAGCAGACTTTGAGAGTGCCTGAATGGCAGCAGTCAAAGAAGATATAGAAGAAACAAGGGGAGCAATTGCCTCATCAATCATAGTTTTGATTAAGGGGGGTAATTAACTCCACAATGCTAGCAATAAATGCTGGAGTTATATCAAAAGAAGATGATGAAGATGATGGAGGAATTTCTGAGGGTGGAAGAATAGCATGGGTGGTATGTGTAATATGAGCTGGAGAATGAGCTGGAGATGGAGCTGGAGAATGAGCTGGAGATGCATGGGTGGATGCAGGGTGATCAAGATGATCTGAAGATGGAATTGGAGAGTGAGGAGGAGTTGGAATTGGAGAATGAACTGGAGAAGATATTGCAGACGCCAACAAATCAAAGCTGGGTTGAGAAATCCCAGCAAGATCAGTCGGGAGAGAAGATGTAGGAGGAGAGGCAGAATGTCGTACTTCAGTTGAAGTTGAAGGAACTTCAACTACAGTAGACGGCAAAGCTGATGAAGAAGATGGAGGAGATGGATTTGCTGAGCCAGCTGCTAGAAGGGGGGGAGTGACTGCGACAGTCCTGATGCTCTCAGATATAACTGGAGCAACCCCTGCGGGAGAGGGCTTCAGGAAAGTCCTTTTCCACTTTGAGAACAGTGAAGGATCCATCTTCTTACTCGTGTTGATGGAGGTGGCGGCAGACACAAGTAAATGGGGGTATTTCTCCTTCAGAAAAATACCAACAACCCTTCCTAGGGTAACCACTTTCTTTCCATTCTTTTTCCTGATTAAATCAAACATGATGCCTGCCCAGTTGATCTGCTTCTTGTTCACTATTGCACACATTAGTGCAAACTGCTGTCTGGTGATATTATCGTGGGCTGAGTGCTTTCCCAGTAGCACTTTTCCAACAATTTCCGCAAGAAACTTGATCTTGAAGGGGAAATTTACCTTGAGCAGCTTGGAGGGAATGCCTTCGGCATGTCCCAGCTCAGTTACCATTCTTCCGAATTCAGGAGCGTCTTGCTCATAATCTTCTTCACCATTAATTAATCCAAAAATTTCAGACAGAATTGCGGGAGTTAATATTACCTCTTCTCCGCTAATTGTTCCGGTCATCGAATCATCAGTAGACGATGAAGTGAAGGCCCACTCTTTGATTTCCTGAGTGTTTATCTTTACTCTGTAAGACATGAGTCTCTCTAATCCTTGTTCTCTGCACAGATTTAGGATTTCTACTATCCCTGGTTCGCAACTGCTGAAGGCGTCGAAATCAACGCTGAATCCGGCATCAAACTTTACCACTGCAAGAAGAGCTGGAGCAATCGCCATTAAAAATGCTGGAGAAGATGAGGGAGAGACAGCGAGGATGGAGCGGCAGAAAAATGCGAGACAAAGAGCAAGCGGGAAGACGGAATGCGAAAAGACGCTCTCCGTCGACGATAAAAGCAACTATCTTTTAACCTAGGTCGACCATCGGCTTTATATTAAAACAGCGATCGTCGATCAACTTAAAAGATACTGGAGATGATGGTCGAACGGTCGTTCGACGATCGGTCCTGAAGCAGAGTAGTCGATCAATCGTTCGACTATTTCTGTCTTCACAAACAGCAAGCTGTCGTCAACCATAGATCGACGAAAAGCTCGACCTGTTCGACTATCTTCGAACGTCGGTCGACAATCTTCAAGCAGATAAGCTATCTTTAACCATAGGTCGACGATAGGCTTGACCCGCTCGACTATCGTCGAACTTCATTCGACTATCTTCGAACAAGTTTCAACAAGGCAGACGTCACACTTAGTCTCGTCCATTAATCATGCCTAGTTGAACCAAAAAGAACAGATGCTTCTGTTCATCTAAGGGTTTGGTGAATATATCACCTCTCTGAAAGTCTGTGGATATGAACTCAAGGCTGATCTTGTTCTTTTCCACACAATCTCTCAGGAAATGGTGTCTAATCTCAATGTGCTTCGTTCTAGAGTGGTGCACTGGATTTTGTGCAATGGAGATAGCACTTGTACTGTCACACATGATTTTAGTGTTCTTGTGTGAGTACCCATAATCCAAAAGTTGATTTTGTATCCACAGGATCTGTGAACTACAACTGGCAGCTGCTATATATTCAGCTTCTGCAGTTGAAGTTGATACAGAGGCCTGCTTCTTACAGAACCAAGAGACCAATCTCTCTCCCAGGAACTGACAAGTTCCTGAGGTACTTTTCCTGTCAACTCGACAACCAGCATAATCAGAATCAGAATATCCAATTAATTTAAATTCTGACTCAGCTGAGTACCAAAGTCCTAGATTTGGACATCCCTTCAGGTATCTCAAGGTTCTCTTGAGAAGAATCAGATGAGATTCCTTGGGGTTGACCTGGAATCTAGCACAAAGGCATGTAGCAAATATTATGTCTGGCCTACTTGCAGTTAAATACAATAGGGATCCAACAATGGCCCTATAATTCTTTTGATCTACAGGCTTTCCCTGATCATCAGAATCAATAACTACATTAGTAGCCATAGGTGTATGCATTGCTGAAGCATCTGCCATCCCAAACTTCTTTACCAATTCCTTGGCATATTTGGATTGGGAGATGAAGATGTCATCATCATCTTGCTTTACTTGGAGACCAAGAAAGTAAGACAGCTCACCCATACTACTCATCTCAAACTTAGAGTGCATTAGGTCAGAAAACCTTTTGCAAAGTTTGGGATCAGTGGAGCCAAATATAATGTCATCCACATACACTTGAACTAACAGGATTGTGTCCTTGTGGTGCTTGACGAAGAGGGTTCTATCAACTACTCCCCTAGTAAAGTTGTGCTCTAACAGGAAACTAGCTAAAGGCTCATACCAGGCTCTGGGAGCTTGCTTTAGTCCATAAAGAGCTTTCTGCAACTTGAATACATGTGAGGGCTGAGTTGAAGAAACAAAACCGGGTGGCTGTTCAACAAAAACCTCTTCCTTTAGCTCACCATTAAGAAAAGCACTTTTGACATCCATTTGAAAAACCTTAAACTTCATGTAGGCTGCATAGGCTAAGAAGATCCTTATTGCCTCTAGCCTTGCAACAGGAGCAAAGGTTTGGTCATAATCTATACCTTCCTCCTGTCTGTAGCCCTGAGCTACAAGCCTAGCTTTATTCCTTACAATGATGTCATTTGCATCCAACTTATTTCTATACACCCACTTGGTGCCTATGATCAGTTGGCCTTTAGGTCTTGGAACCAAAGTCCAAACTTTACATCTCTCAAACTGATTGAGTTCCTCTTGCATAGCAATGATCCAGTGGGGATCTAGCTCTGCATCTTTAATGGTGAGGGGCCCAATCTGTGAGAGGAAACAAGCATGCATCACATCCTGTCTTAACTGATGTCTTGTTTGAACACCAGCTGATATGTCTCCTATCACTTGAGATGTGGGGTGATCTCTAAGTGTGACAACATCAGCAGGTGGGATGTGATCTTCAGTAACAGTTGGGATTAATTCCTCAGGAGGAATTTGATCTACTATTGGTGGAACAACAACAGCTTCAGCAATGTCTTCATCACTGTCTGATTCAGTGATATGAAGAGTTGAAAGATGGAGGATTTCTTGAGTAACATCTTTGGAAGATTCTTGTACCTGTAATAAACTTGAGGAAGGGGAAGTTTCCTTCTCCTTGTAAAACATTTGGGATTCATCAAAGGACACATGAACAGACTCTTCAATTTTAGAAGATGATTTATTACATACCCTATAAGCTTTGCTTACTTGGGAATATCCTAGAAAAATTCCCATTGAAGCCTTTGCTTCAAACTTTCTAAGATATTCTTTATTGTTATTATGAATATAAACTACACAGCCAAAAACTCTAAAATAATTTATTTTAGGTTTCTTTCCTTTAAGTAACTCATAAAGAGTTTTACACTTAAGCTTGTGTATCAGACTTCTATTCAGGACATAGTTGGTTGTACTAACAGCTTCTGCCCAATAGGAAAGAGGCATATTGGCATCTGCCAACAATGTGCCAGCAGCTTCAATTAGTGTTCTGTTCTTCCTTTCAACTACCCCATTTTGTTGGGGAGTTCTAGGAGCTGAGAAGCTATGTTTGATACCTTCTCTCTCACAGAATTCTTGCATGAGAAGAGAGTCAAACTCAGTACCATGATCACTTCTGATCAAGGCCACATGAGTAGAGTACTCAGTCTGCACACATAATAGAAAGTCTGTAAGGGCTTTGAAGTTATCAGCCTTAGTTCTCAAAAAGAACACCCAAGTGAATCTAGAGAAGTCATCTACAATGACTAGGGTGTAATACTTCCCTCCTAAACTCTGTACATTTATTGGGCCAAATAGGTCCAAATGTAATAAATACAGGATTCTAGGAGAATCACTTTTATTTACTGATTTAAAAGAGTTCTTGGTTTGCTTGCCTAGTTGATAAGCCTTGCATAGGCTCTCCTTCTTGTAGGGGCAAGAAGGTAAACCTCTAACAAGGTTGTGTTTAAATAACCTAGATATGTTCTTGAGGTTAACATGGCTAAGCCTTTTATGCCACAAGGTGTTATTATTAGTTACTTCATTAAACAGGCAGATTTCAGAATCAGTTGAATTAAAATCTACTAAATAAATATTACCTTGTCTAATGCCTACCAATACAACACTATTATTTAAAGTAATATTACAAAGGGAGTTAGAGAATGATACCTGGTATCCAGCATCACATAATTGACTTACTGAAATTAGATTGTGCTTTAGTCCAGTCACATAAGCAACTCTCTTGAATGTAACAGCTCCAATTGTCATCCTGCCATAGCCTTCAGTTTGACCACAGCTTGAATCTCCAAAGATTACCTTTGGGCCAAGCTTTGCCTTGAACTTTGACAGATGTTCTTTATTTCCTGTCATATGCTTGGAGCAACCACTATCCAAATACCACTTATTTTGAGTGATAGGATAGGTCTTCACCTGCAAATAAAACAATTTAAACATTGTGGACCCAGGTAACCTTGGGTCCCTTGTTTTTCACATAAGAAAAACTGGAAATAAAAGAATAAGCAGGCTGAGGGTAATAACCTAATGGGTAAGATCTCCTAGGTGGGATTCTCCATGCTGATAATGGGTCAATGAACCTAGGGTTTCTATTCATATTCGGGTTTCTAAAGTTCTGGTTTGAATTTTGAAATTCTTGTTGAAAGCGTCGATCGGCGTTCGACGATTGGTACCCAGATCGTCGATCTTCGTTCGACCATTGGGCCTGCGATCGTCGAGCTGCGTTCGACGCCCTTTGTAATTCCTTAAATTTCTGTTTTCTTTTCTCTCTTTTAGCTTTATTTAAAGCTCTATTTACTTGATTGACTTGCTCAGTGTTTTTTATTCCACTAGATGAAATAAAATTCACTGGAGTTGAAAGATGATTTTTAAGAATGATTGGGGGTTCACTAGAAGATGCTCCTAAGCCTAATTTGTTATTGCCTGACCTAGTGTTAGACATGCTGGTTATTTCAAGCAACTTAAGGCTTCTACCATTTAGAGACTCTTCTAACCTTTTGGATTTAGCTAACTCATTCTTAAGAAATTTAATTTCTTCACTAGAATTAGTGAGATCTTCCTTTAACTTAATGTTTTCAATAGATATGATTTCTGATTCAGCTAGCCTATGTCTAAGTTCTTTAATCTCCTTTTCAGAACTAATTAAATCTAAACATAAAGATTTAAATTCTAATTTAAATTCTGCAGAAGTGAAATCATAAGAAGATAGTATCTCATCTTCTGTTGGCATTTCTTCATCTGAATCTGAAATCTCTGCAGCTGAATGATTGCTGCAGGCATCAATTGCCATTAGGCAAACTTCCTTTGCCTTCTTTTCTTCTTCATCCTCACTGGAGCTTGAGGAAGAGGATTCCTCATCAGAATCACTCCAGGTTTCAGCGACAAAGCCTCTCTCCTTCTTTTTATTCTTGTAGGAGGATGGCTTGGAGTGCTTCTTGTGCTGATCCTTATCTTTCCTCTTTTCTTTATTCTTTTCCTCTGGACAATCTGGAAGGATATGTCCAGGCTTCCTACAACCATAGCAGATAATTTCTTTAGAGGGGGTGCGATCATACCTTGGTTTTTCTTCATACTTTGAAGACTTCTTTCTGAATTCCTTCCTTCTCATCTTGAGAAACCTTTTGGCAAATAATGCCATCAGTTCCTCATTTGACTGGCTGCCTTCAGAAATGTCAGCAGCTTTAAGAGTAAGGTTTTGCTCTTTTCTTGTAGGAGTTGGGGTCTTTGCTTCAGCTTCAGCTTCCCTGGACTTCAGTACTTGCTCAAAAGACTTGAGCTTGCCGAGAAGGGCTTCTGTTGAGATTTCATTTGTGCTTCTGGCCTCCTTGATAGGCCAGATCCTCAGATCCCATGTGCTGGGGAAGCACATAAGAATCTTATCATTGACCTCTGTCAATGAGATATCCTTGTCAAGGGTCCTCAGCTCATTGATGATTGAGCTGAGCCTTGTGTATATGGCTTCAACTGATTCAGCATCAGTTTTCTTGAAATTCTCATATTGTGAGATAAGGTTGGACCTCCTGTCCTTCCTTTCATCAGCTGAACCAGCTACAATCTGGTTCAGTGTATCCCACATAGCTTTTGCTGAGGAGCAGTCAGCAACCTTCTGGAATACTTCATCAGACATTGTCTGAGCCAGAATGTTCATTGTCTTGGCATCTGCTATCTTTGCCTTTTTGTACTCATCATTGTAGTCTGGAGGAGGCACTGCACTCATATCAGATGATGATGAGGCAGTGGCAGCAGCAGGTGCTCTTGGTGGTCCTGACAAAATAGAAGCAAAAATACTTTCATCAATAGAATTCATATATAATTTGATCCTTGCCTTCCAGATGCCAAACTGGGTCATGATAGTGAAAGTGAATATCTATAAACTTTGGTATCTATCAGGATCTTGTGACTTAGGTGTTAGCCTATTCAGTCAGTCAACCTCCCTCTGATACCAATTGAAAGAGAAGGGATAGATACTACTCTAGAGGGGGGGTGAATAGAGTAATCAAAAATTGCACTAGCAAAGTTGACTTTCTACTCAACTCCCTTGGAGTTAAATGCAGAATGAAAGTTATAGATATTTAAGATTAAATCTTAGAGCCTAACACAAGTGTTGTGCACAAACTAAGGCTAACTGTAATTACAGTTTAGCTTTGGATCCTATCCAACAACTAGCAAACCTAGTTAAGATCTAATCACAGCCACAATGCAAGTAATTAAATAAAGCAATCCAGACGACACAAGGAATTTATAAAGGTTCCCCAAACAACTTGGGTACGTCCACTCTTCTACCAACAAGGTAGGAATCCACTCAGGTTTTTGATCAGGTGCCCTGCCACCAACAAGATCTGCTTCAGGTAGATCAAGAATCCCTTTAGACTTTTGATCAGGTGTCTAAAAAACCAACACAGGTTTTTGATCAGGTGCCCTGCCACCAAGGGATACTTTTGAAGGGAGTAATAACCCTGTACAGGAGGGGGAAAGGAGGTTAAGGTGTCTTCTCTATTTTACAATAGATTAGAGAAGCACAATAACTTGTACTGAGCTAGACAGCTCTAAAAGAATCAAGGCTCCCCCTGGCTCAAAGAACGTCCAGGTGAAGTCTTGCTTCAGTGCAGAAACACTTCAGTAAATACTGAAGGAAGAACTACAAGAAGATATAAAATAAGAAATGAAAATCTTCTAGCAGCTATCTTCTTCTTCTTCTTCTTCAAAAGATCTCTGAGTCAGAACTTCCTGGAACAGGAGAACTCAGGTTGAAGAAGAGCAGAAGAGCTAACACTTCTCAGTTGAGTGAAGATTGCTGAGAGCAGTTAAACTTGTTCTTGCTGTAAGCTTGCTAAATGAATTGTTGCTATGTGGACCAGTTGATTTCTTCTTCAAAGAAGTCTTTATATATCAGCAGCAGCAACGGCTCTAATTGAGTTTGAATCTTGTCTTTTTCTGAACTCTGCAAGCTGGGCTGCAAAAAGCATAAAGCAAAACAAAAATACTGCAGGCAGATATCCTATAAAGGATAAAGCTTTCTAAGAAGCTGCAAATACTTATGATGAAATAATATAAGAGAAAGTCACATCAGAAACGACTCTTTACAGCCAAGGAAGACTTTTTGAGTCTAACGGCTATAAAGGACAGCCTGTCAGAAATCATATCTCAGCTATAAGACAAACAACTTTGTCAAAAAAGATTTGCTCATGCATATAGAATAGAACTGATATTGCATGGAAATAATGTCACAAATTATTCAGATAATCTTTCATAAAATATGCCAAAATAATTATGGAATTAGTCACATCACAGAAGACGACAAAACTAAATAAGAGCATACAGCAAAACGTCGAACGACCTTCGGAGATCGTCGACCGACGCACGGAGATCGTCGACCTATCGGACAGATAGTCGAACGATCCAGATAGTCGAGCTATCAAAGAAGATAGTCGAACTACCTCGGCAGATAGTCGACCTATCAGAACAGATAGTCGACCTATCAGAACAGATAGTCGAGCTATCAGATAGTCGATCTATCCGGACAGATAGTCGAACTACCAAACAAAAACAGATAGTCGACCTATCAAACAGATAGTCGACCTATCACAGAAAACAGATAGTCGACCTATCAACAAATAGTCGACCTATCAAACAAAACAGATAGTCGACCTATCAACAGATAGTCGACCTATCAAAGAAAGCACAGATAGTCGATCTATCAACAGATAGTCGAACTATCAGATAGTTGAACTATCCAAGCAGATAGTCGAACTATCAAAGCAACGCAGATAGTCGACCTATCAACAGATAGTCGAACTATCAAAGCAACACAGATAGTCGACCTATCAACAGATAGTCGAGCTATCAAGGCGGACAGATAGTCGACCTATCAACAGATAGTCGAGCTATCAGATAGTTGAACTATCAGGACAGATAGTCGAACTACCAAAGCAAGCAGATAGTCGACCTATCAACAGATAGTCGAGCTATCAACGCAGACAGAACGTCGACCAATTGATAGACGATAGTCGATCAGCCGATAGACGATAGTCGAGCGACGTTCGACTATAGTCGAACGAAAAACTACTTAACCAAATATTCATCTGGAAAAGCAATTCTACACAACTAGAGAATCTAACCTATCAACTAACCTTTGACCATAGATAAATCTTGGGTCAAGAGACAGAAAGAGAGGACTGAACTCAAATCAAAATCTAGGGTTCCAACACATTTTGCTGTAATTTTCTGTTTCTAGATGTTTTCTGTAGCAACATATAAATACATGTATCCATGTAACAATCAAGATGATGAAATACAAAAACCTCTTCTTTAAACCAAGCATTCTATATCGTGGAGCCACCTGCACTTAAAACCAACAAACTTACATTAAGTTAAATTGCTAACAAAAAGTTGTCGTTTTCTGTCTTTGTTTTATTGTTATTTTATAATCGTATATGCCATTTTTCTTTTGACTTAGATTTTGAAAAAAACTTATAACCTCGTAAATTTTATTACTTGTAATCGTTTTTCTTACTAGCGTTAGAAGCTAATTTCTTTTTCACTTACAATATTAATATTATTCCTGCTTCAAATAATCTCTAGTTAATCTCATCTTTTTTTCATGACGCATTTTTATAATAATTTCTCTCATCTTCATGAATAGCTAGTCGCTATAGTGCTCGATCGTGATGATCCGAGGATTTGTAACGATCTAATGTCGTTACGAGATCGCCGTTGTTAGAAATGTAAGAATTGCGAAAAACCAAGAAGAGAAGACGGCCGGAGACGAGAGAGAGGAAGAAGGGTCGGAGTTGGCCGGAGACGAGAGAGATGAAGGGGTGGTCGGGAAGTGAGAAGAACGTACAACTAAGCTTTATTATTATCATTCCATTCTCTCATTACAATGACAATCCCTCTTTATATAGTAAGAGGCATAGACTACATACATCTTATTTACAAGCATGCCATTCATGAGATACTCTTACATTCCGATCCTACCCATCAAACGACGACCTCGTCATTTATTCCTAAAAAAAATATAGCCATATGTGGATTTTGGTGATGTCATTCCGAATTGTTTGACTGACGTTGGCGATCTCGACATTTAAGACCACCCGGATCAAAGACCCAAACAATGCTCGGAGTGTATATGAGAACAAAGCACGCGTTGTCATGCAATTTGTTTATTGGCAGCTTCACTTGTGCAGACTGTATCAAAATGGTACATCCTCCTGGATCGTAGACATGAATTTCCCAAGTTGATACATGTTATGAAAATTGGTCGATCCGAGTGCAGATGAGAAATCTCCTGTTCAAATAAATTTCTAACGGCAAAAAATGAGATAGCGAAAAATAATAATGGCGCACAAAAAAGGTATAAAAAAAAATCAAGCACCACAAGAAGAACACCAAGATTTAAGTGGTTCCCCAAAAAATCAAATGGGTACGTCCACTGTGCAGACAGAGATCAAATTTATTTCTCAAAATTCTCAAACATATAATACAGCTAAAATGGAGGAGAAAGAATAGACCGAGAAGAACTCGAATCCTCCAAGATCCGGCTGTACGTGATGTGACGAGAATCAAAGCGGCGATGAAAGAAGAGATTCAAACTAGCGGCCGGCGGTATGAGACTTCAAAGAAGCCGACGACAGAGAGTGACGGAAGCCTGTCGTCACGGCCGACTACCAAAGCGCCGGCGAAGTTCCTGCTTTTCGAAGACCCGCACGGCCAAAAGCTGCACCAAAAGAGAAAGGACCTGCTGCCCTCATCATGTTGGCTGGCCACCTCTTGAATTTAAATAGGAGAAAAAATCCTAAGACGGAAAGAGGGTCGGCTGCCACCATTGGAAGGAAGAAAATTCCTTCCCCCAAAATGGAATTATTGTTAACCCCGAAATCGGCGATCCCTCCTAGGGTTGCCAGCTCGCAAGTCGCGGCCCGCTCTGGGTTCCCCCTGAAGGTCGCGGCCTGTCAGCCTCTCCTTCCAAGGGTGGGCGGACTGACCTCTCAGTCCGCTCAGTCCGCTCAGCCCGCGCGGTTAGGGCGGTCTCTCTAGCCAGACCGCCCAGGTCGCGTAGCTCCCGCTCGGCCTGCAGAGGTGCAGACTGCTGCCTTAGTCCGCCCGAGCAGACCGAACGGTTTGTTCGGCTAACCGCGCAGCAAGTTCTCCTTTCTCAGGTGCGGACTGCCCAACGATGTCGCGGACTCCCATTCTTATCCGCCTAGACCGCTCGATATCGACATGCTTAGACCCTCCTATCCGCCAGTAGTAGGCGGACTCGTTCTCAGTCCGACAGGTCGCCTACCTCATACAGCGGCAAGCTCCAGCCAACAATGGCGACCCGCCACCAGGTCTCTTGTCAACAGCGGCGACTTACCTCCAAGACACCAGCCAGTAGTGGCGACCTGCATCCAGGTCGCCAGTCAGTAGCGTGCGGACTGGACTATTCAATTCGCCAGGTCGCTGATCCTCATCCCCAAGCCAAGGATACCACCAGCGGGCAGCCTGCTCGACCCCTCCGTCGCGAGTTAGGCGAGCTCGGTGAGCAGTCCGCAAGAAGATCCCCAGCTCGGCAGCTAATCGTTTATCACCGCTGCGGGATGGGCGGACTCGTTCAGCAGTCCGCCAGCTAGTTCTCCAGGTTCCCGACGACAGAGGCAGATTCATCGTGCAGTCCGCCACTCAGCTTCCAGCGCCGGCTTCCCAGCAGCAGGCAGCTTCTTCCTCAGCTCGCGCAGCCCAACGCGAGCTCGCCCAGCAGCAGTCGTCTCTAGCTCCCAGACCATGTGACATGGAGCGGACTCCGCGGACTCAGTGGACTCAACACCGTGCTCGCTCAGCTCACCACCTCACCGGTGGTGACGTTACTAAGACTGTTACCTCCTCGGGCCTATAAATAGGCCCCCAGACCTCTCATTTTGAGGAAGAGGGGGAATCGGGGAGGCGTCGAGGACCCAGCATCAGCTCCTGCGGACTCGGTTTCTAATTCAGCAAGCTGCCCGGTCAGTTAGTCGCGCGGTCTGCCGACCTCCCCTTCTCAGTCCGCGCGGCCTCTGGCAATCTCCTCTCCTTAGCCGCCAGCTTCCCCCCTTGTACCCCTTTGTACTATTTTCCCATGTAATGGTGAACTAGCAAATTGTAACTTGCTTCTTGATTAAAGGAAAAGCCCGTCGCAAGAGTGGCATTCAAGCCGCGGCGGGCGAAGTCTGCTGTTGCCGCTGCTAGCGGTCTCCTCTCTTCTTCTCTCCTCTCTCGGCCCCAACCTGCAATGCTAACCCTCGAGTAGCTGTCTGCTCGACAGTACCTGAGCAAGATTCTCCTCTATCCCCGCGACCCTTCTTCCTTCATCCTTAGCTTGTGAGATCGAACAATCCGTTAACTGGTCGGTGTCGCATTTCGCGCATCAACAATTATCAAGTTGGCAAACCTCCCAAAAAAATGAACCGCAAGGCTGGCGGTCTACCAAAACAGGGCTGGCCAAGAGAAATTTAAGGCATGAATCATGGAGGGGGAGTCAAATTCGTAACAATCTCCACCTTGACGCCTCTTCCATGACAAACTCCACCTGCCTGAGATAGCCCCAAGATCCAAAAGGCCAATTGAACTTTGGCTGATAACGGATCATAAAAAAAAGGAATTCCTTCAATCCCGAGTGGCACACAAACTGGACTAATATGGCTGTCTCAGAAACGGTCCACTTTGAAGCAAAATTCCAATTGCTCCACCTCCAGCGGTGGTCTCCCATAGCAAAACTGTACCTGTCAAGACATCTGGCATTTGATGTGCGCGCGGGAGAGAATTGTTAAATGCAGACACACCAAGAAAAGAATGCAAATAACTGACCTCAACATGGAAAGATAAAACCCCTATGAGAATTAATCGGAAAGGGATTAATTAGACACACTCTTAGCCCATGTAGAATGAAGGAGTAACAATGAAAGGGCTAAGGTAATAGGGGAACAAGACGCATTCAAAATGATATCTTTGACCAGGAAAAAAAATAACTCAAAATAAGAGTTAAATAAACACAAACATAAAAAATAGCATGACTAGGAAGAATGAAAAAGAAAAAAATGGTAAGGAAATGAGGGGATAAAGAACAGAATAAGAAAAAGATGCAGGAAGAAAATGCAGATAAAACAGAAGAAGAAAGAAAAAAAAAGATAGGTAAGCAAAGTACTAAAGGACGTCCTCGTTGACATCCTCAAGGCATAGGGATGCGACAGACTTTCCCTTATCATCACCAAGGGTTTTTTCTTTCTCCTTGTTCTGAAACTTCCAACAGTCCTTTATCCCGTGACCCTTCTTTTTGCAGTAATTGCAGTGACTATCTGAACCCTTTTTGGACTTGCCTCCTCCGCCTGAACCAGATTGTCCGCGAGAGATTAAAGCTGAACTTTCAGTAATACCTGAGTCGGAAGACTTCTTTCGGATGTCATCTGAGAGTAAGGCTGTCGTGACCTCTTCCATGTCCAAAACGTCCTTACTATAGGTGAGAGTGGTGACCATGTTCTCGTAAGACTTTGGAAGAGAGTTCAGTAGGATAACTGTCTTGTCCTCTTCCTCCACCTTGATATCCATGCCGAGACACTCTGATAATAGTTTGTTAAAACTTTTTAGGTGGTCGTGTAGAGAGGAACCCCCCCCCCCCCCTTCATGTTGAACTTGTACAACTGCTGCTTGAGGTAGATGCGATTGGGGAGAGACTTCGTCATGTAGATACTCTCCAACTTTGCCCAAAGACCAGAGGCAGTCTTCTCTAAAAGAACTCCATACAACACATCATCGTGTAAGCAAAGCTGTATGGTGGACAGAGCTTTGAGATCCAAATCCTCCCACATGCGATCGGTAACCTCAACCTCCTTATTAGCCTTCCCCAATAGGACACAGTGTAATCCTTCTTTAATCAAAAGTGCTCGGACCTTGACCTGCCACAGGCCAAAATTGTGCTTTCCGTAGAACTTCGTAACTTCAAACTTCGCACCTGGTGTGGAAGTCGCCATAGAAAACAAACTGAAGAAATCTGCACGGAGACCGAAGCGACCGAATAAATTCACGGATCAAGATTGGGAAGATAGGGAGCGGACCGATGTCGTCACCTACCGTTGACCCAACTCGAAACGGAACGTCCAAACGGTCGGAGGATCGGAACCTGACTCTGATACCACTTGTTATGAAAATTGGTCGATCCGAGTGCAGATGAGAAATCTCCTGTTCAAATAAATTTCTAACGGCAAAAAACGAGATAGCGAAAAATAATAATGGCGCACAAAAAAGGTAAAAAAATCAAGTACCACAAGAAGAACACCAAGATTTAAGTGGTTCCCCGAAAAATCAAATGGGTACGTCCACTGTGCAGGCAGAGATCAAATTTATTTCTCAAAATTCTCAAACATATAATACAGCTAAAATGGAGGAGAAAGAATAGACCGAGAAGAACTCAAATCCTCCAAGATCCGGCTGTACGTGAGTGACGAGAATCAAAGCGGCGACGAAAGAAGAGATTCAAACTAGCGGCCGGCGGTAGGAGACTTCAAAGAAGCCGACGATAGAGAGTGACGGAAGCCTGTCGTCACGGCCGACTACCAAAGCGCCGGCGAAGTTCCTGCTTTTCGAAGACCCGCACGGCCAAAAGCTGCACCAAAAGAGAAAGGACCTGCTACCCTCATCATGTTGGCCGACCACCTCTTGAATTTAAATAGGAGAAAAAATCCTAAGGCGGAAAAAGGGTCGGCTGCCACCATTGGAAGGAAGATAATTCCTTCCCCCAAAATGGAATTATCAAGTTGGCAAACCTCCCAAAAAAATGAACCGCAAGGCTGGCGGTCTACCAAAACAGGGCTGGCCAAGAGAAATTTAAGGCATGAATCATGGAGGGGCGTCAAATTCGTAACAGATACATGTCTGTGGAAACACGTGCCATCATGTGGCTGACCAAATTGAGTATTGTTAGCAGTAGAGTCCACGATGACGTTCGGGTTGGAACGAAGTTGCATCAACTCCTCCAAATGTGACATGACCGTGTTGTCGAAAATAATGCGAACAATCGGCGCACATGACAACTCCTCCAATGGTGGTGAAACCGTGTTCACCATAATTATTTCCTCAAGTAGAGTGGTTGCCTTGATGACTTCTTGTTCCTCGTCCTCCGATGGTGTCGAAACAAACGATGAAAATATGTCTTCGTCGGCTTGGATCATCGGAGCCTGGACTCCACTTGGCTCTTCAAATGTCCCGCAAGGGTAATATTCCTCGAACTTGGCTTCATGGCTATCAAGACGAGAAAGTGATGGAGGCACTTCTATCCCGAATCGGTTCTGAATAGCGACCTTGAAATGATGCCACTCATGACTGATCATGTCATCCTGTAGAAATTATAGGCACCACTGTGATGTCGGCTTGTCCAAATAAAATGAGGCCATGAAAACATAATCAAACGGATTTGCGTTCTTATACTCGAGGAACATTTCAAACTTAGAAATCCAATCGGTAGGATCTCCAGATGCGAATCTTGGGCATGCAATTTCGACGGACGATGTATTAATCGAGGCCGAAGTTGCTAGTGCATGAGGTAGGGAGCCTGGACAAAGGGGTTTCCATGTGACTGTTTGTGGCATAATAGATGAGGTGGGCCAATTAGGTGGAATCGGAACAGCCATAGACCATGTAAAAGCTGTCTTAGAGGCTAATGAATCTTGAAATTCTTGATAAGAGAATGTTGTTGTAGTTGTCGTGGTTGTTGCTTGTCTTCCGATGGTAATATCTTATTTGGTCTTCCCGTTGATTCGCGAACTGCAAGACGCTGACGGCGACTAAAATATGTAGAAGGCGAAGGCTGTTCCGGCGAGTTGGCAGCCGTGGTAGCAAGGAATTTAAAAAGAACAGTGTTTCTCAATCCTTTTTTTGGGTTCTCCTTTCTCTCTTTTTTTTGCCGGGTTGTGGAGGCGGGGATGATGTCGTTGCTGCAGAGTAGCGGCGGTGGCGGCGCAGCGGCTGTTGCGGTGCATGCAGTGGCGAAGTGGCGGTGGCTGATCTCCTGTAAAACAGGGGTGGCTCTGTTTCAGGATCGGGGAATAGCGTAGTTGATCACGGGTGTGGAATAGAGTTCTTGAGGGCCGGAGATGTTCGCCGGCGTTCTTGATTTCAGCCAAGAGGTGATAAGGCGGTGGCAGTGGCGGCGGACTGAGGTTATCGTCGGTGGTAGAATGAGGTTGCCAAGGGTAGATGTTCGCCGGTGTACAAATCTTGATCGCCGGTGTGGGAGAGAGTTCTTGATCGCCGGAGATGGTGTTTGTCGGTGTTCCCTCTCAACGAGAGCACCATTTGTAACGATCTAGTGTCGTTAGGAGATCGTCGGAGAGATCACCGGCGTTAGAAAGGTAAGAATTGGGAAAGGACAAGAAGAGAAGACGGCCGGAGACGAGAGAGAGGAAGAAGGGCCGGAGTTGGCCGAAGACGAGAGAGATGAAGGGGTGGTCGGGAAGTGAGAAGAACAACTAAGCTTTATTATTATCATTTCATTCTCTCATTACAATGGCAACCCCTCTTTATATAGGAAGAAGCGTAGACTACATACATCCTATTTACAAGCATGTCATCCATGAGATACTCTTACAGGTAATATGGTTATGATTAATTTTAGATTTGTTTCTCTCTAATTGTTGAACGCTTACGATTTACCTTTGATCAAAATTACTATTAAGCTATATCATCGATATATAATTTTTATTTTGTTTCCGTTCTTTAGTTAGTCGAGAGGTTAGTAAGACGGATTTATCGCTCATAGGTAAAAAGAGTAAAACGTAATCCTCGAGAGAGGACGACGTAACTCTTCCGGATTTGAGTAAAATCCAATAGTGAGGGTCACTATCTAAAGCAAGTTTTAGGAGATGCGATTTGAGAACGAGAGTTCGGTCGATACACCTAAGCTTAGATGAACCTAATTCTCAAAAGAGGGTGTTCATGCTTCGGGAACCTCCACGGTCAATGCCTCTTCAACAAAAAATTGCATTCTATTTTCATTTTTTATCTTATTTTTTTCAGAGGTGATTCAAAGATTGGAAACTAGCTTTTAAACCATCAAATTAATTCCATTAACATCTCTAGTTTTTACTATTCGCAACCCAAACTCCAAATTCTAATTAATAAGATAATAGCGATTTTCAAAGTAGAATTATTCAACCACTCCGAGTCTAATACGACCTTGGTTTTTATAAACTTATACTATTTTCAATACGGTACACATGTCGTTGTCATTTGCAGACATAGTTTTGTGCATCAATGCGCTTTGGACTTGAGTGACTGAGTTGGGAAAAGCCTTCGAGCTTTTCTCTGAGAGATCTTCATGAAGTGAGTGAGAGCTTCGTGCCTCGAAAGCGAGCATCAGGAGCTTAGGAGATCTCTGATTCTCAGAAGCTAGTGTCAGGAGCTGAAGCAGAAGTCTGGTTCTCAGAAGGTGGCATCGGGAGTCAAAGGAGATCTCTGGTTCTCGAATGCAGCCATCGGGAGTTGAAAGAGATCTTCAAATGCTCGTTGGAAATCTTCAAGCAATCTTTAAAGGCTATGGAGATCTTTGAGGAAATATTTGAGCACGTAATGCGATCTTCAAGGGAATCCTCTAGGGCTCTCTTGGCCGTAGAAGAAAAGATGAGTTCAAATGAGGGCCTTGGGTCCCTTTTGTATATTTGGAGGATGACATTTCAGTAATTAAGCTGAGAGTGTCGGACTATCTACACACCCGTAACTATATAATTTGCTAAGCGCACATCCATGATATGGAATTTTACTATGCGCACACCGGCCCATAATCATATGTTTGGCTTCACGCATGTAGGAGAAGAGGAAAAATACAAACAGAGATCAAGTCTTTGTCGTAGAAGTGAAAGGAGTCCACCTAGTTGTCAATCTGAGGCCTTTACACGTTCTGCGGTTATGTTCGGGATCCGGGAGAGTTGTCACCGCCTCCTAACGTGTCTTCATGAGTGTCCACTCAGTTCATTTTACCCTCAAGCTCAACCTTACTTTGTAAAGAAGAAGAATGAAAACACCTTCACTTTGAATCCCTTGATGAAGAAGGGCCCCTAGGATGGTTAGCTCAACCTAGGAGAGGAGCTCTAGGTCGAAAATGGCTTCCCCAACCGGCGCGCTTGCAGCTGACACGCTCGAGGTCGGCCTCCTTTGTTGGTTGTGGTCGCTAGGTGCGGCTAGCGCCGCGCCTGGCCTCCCTGACCGCAGCACCTGCGATCGGCCTCCCAGTAAGTCGTGCCTCTCCCTCCTCCTCCGACGACAGCCCATAGCCAGGGGACTCGACGTCTAGTAACCTCCAATGACAGCCTCTCTCTGTCGTCTGGTCGTCCCTCTTCGATCACAAACATTTCTTTTCATGGGTAACCACCAGCATAACAACTATCATGGGTGAGTGATGAAAGTCTTTGTTTTCAATGATAACTAGATCACCTAGTGGGGGGGATGAATAAGTTTCTTAATCCTACGCGACTATCTTTTATTTTCCTTTTGTTGGATGCTTTATTAGTTGATTACTTTCTGCTTTCAAGACATTTAACCTGCAATAAAATCAACATAGAGAAAACACACAAAGTACACACAAGAAATATAGTGGTTCTCCAGATTATGGGTACGCCCACTTTTCCTCCCACCTATCTAAATTTTTTGTTAGACTAGACACTTCTTCAAACTAAGCTCTTAAGAGCTTACACCTCAGATCCCTCAGGATCTCTCAGTCTCCTTCAAGACTTACAACTCAGCCATAAAAGTCTACAACTCAGTGATCCTAAGATCACCTACCTCAGGCTGTGAAGCCCTACAACTAAGGCTGGGAGGACAGCCCTACCTCAGATCTACTAGGGATCCTACCTCAGAGAGAATGACTCTCCTACCTCAGGCTATTAAGCCCTACCTCAGATTCACAAGTGAATCCTACATTCAGAGAGTAATACTCTCTTACAACTCAGACAAATTTGCCCTACCTCAGGCCAATGGCCCTACAGCTCAGATCCCGAAGGATCCTACAGAAAAATGGTGATTTATATTTAACACAAAGAAATTTCTCTGTGTTATCCTTTGAGCTAAGTTATCTTAGCTCTGACTTTATTATTAACTATAAGATCTTGAGCTAAAAGTAACTAGCAGTAAACTGCTCTGCTTCCTCTTCCTTCCCATGATGGAATCAACAACTTTTGTTCTCTCTTCTTCTTTGCTTCAGAAGTAGATCTTCAAATTTGAGTTTGCTGAACTTTGAAGCAAATTGACCTGCAGAAACCTGTTATCTTTTTCTGCTTCTCCCTTAGAAGGCAGACCTTCTGATCTTGCTGGTGCAGGTGAAGATGACACTAACTAACTCACTTTATTCTCTTTAGAGATTAGCTCTGATCTTGCCGATGTCGAGGATGATAACAAACAACTCACTTCTTTTTACTCTTCATCTTGCTAACTTGAGCTCACTTTTCTTCAGCCATAACAACAATGGCGATGATGAAGAACAACTGTAACACCTATTTTGCTTGTAGAAAAGCTTCTTCTTTTTATTAATTGCAACCCAACAGCTATTTTAGTAGTGTACCCCACACCATTAATGATCAGCTACAACCTTGCTTTAATGCCAACTATCGTACAGTAGCTATGCGGTGCCTTTTATCATGTAATGTGGCTTTCCTGCTATCAGTTTGAATAATGTTGACTTGCTAACATCAACGCATATGGACTTAGCCAAAATGAAGCATTAGTAGAATAGATGTTGAGTGAATGAGCTTCACTCAACACCAAAACACTTAGACAGAATTTTGCCAATCTAGGCGTTGACAGCGTTGAGTGAGCAAGTGTAACGCGCCAAAAACTTGAAAGAGGAACCGGTGGCATGTTTCAGGCCAAGTTGGGTTCTTGTTAGGTTGACACGGCCTGTGACACAGGCGTGTCACAGTGTGTGTCGTGCTTGAGATTGACTAGATCGTGTGGTCGACGAGTTTTGAGATAGGGAACACAGTCTGGGACACAGGCGTGTCCTAGGTGCGTGTCAATCACTCAATGCCACACCGAGCACTCAACGCTTTTCCAGCATTGAGTGAGGGCACACGGCCTGAGACACGGGCATGTCAATGGCCGTGTCCTGCTCGAGTTCGTTTGCTGGTTTGTGTTGAGGAAGTTACACAGCCAACACGTGTGTCCCAGGCATGTCTAGCACACGACATGTGATACAGGCGTGTCACATGGTCGTGTCGTTCTCGGGACATTTTGGTCCTATGTCGTTTGGGGAACACGGGCCGTAACACGGGCCTTGACACGGGCGTGTCACTTGAGACATGGGCGTGTCCCAAGCTGTGTCACAAGCCGTATTCTGGTCGGGATTTTCTAGTTTGACGGTGAATGAGAGACACGGTCTTGGACACGGGCGTGTCACAAGCCATGTTCGGCCCAGGAAGTTTATTTTCAGGGAAAATCATGGCCGTCCGTTTCCTTATTTTGGGATGCAAAGATTGTGGGTGGTCTTTGCTGTACTTAAGGTCGGGAATTGGGTTTTCAAACCCTCATTTCCCATCTTCATCCTCTTTCTAAAAGCTTAGAGAGAGGGGAGAACTACGAGGAAGAAGGGGGTCAACTCCAGCCGCCGGTGAAGCTTCGGAGCCCACTTTCGCAAGCAGAGTCCAGATCCGTGAAGGCAAGATCATTGCGGTGGTGTTCATCCAACCAAGTTTCTTCATGGCTAGGAAGAGAGGTCGTAAGGTAACGACACTTCTCCTCTTGGTTTTAGGATGCACGTTCAGCATCTTTTCTTGATTTGGGATCCAAATCTCTCAAATGAGAGGGGTTTGGATTGCCATGGTTCAAGAGGAACCTCCGAGTCGATTGTGTCCATCCCTGACATGCTTTTGCATAAGAGATCCGCTTCGTTAGTGGATTAGGCATTGTGGGTGAAGCTGTAGTCGCGACCGTTAGTCCGACTCGGTGATGTTGCATAGCGAGCCTTGAGGATGCGGTAGAAAATCCGTTGCGGCAAGATGTCGTTGTGATGTATGTGTTTTCCCCCTTTTCCTGTGTGAGTACTCGTAGCCGGAGCCGGACAAGGTTAGCTCCGCTTTAGCGGTAGATGGTTTCCTTGGTGCGCGGGAACGCTACAGTACAAATGGTGGATTAGGGTGGGAAAATTTATGGTTTTGCTATGTTAAGGCATGGCTACGTCTCCGTGGTCGGCTGGCTATCCCGTGACGTAGATGTCATGTGGGGAGAGTGTCCCGGCGAGACTAGTCCCCTTCTGTGAGACTGACGAGAACGTCGAGCGTAGGGCAAGCCCAGGCAATGAAGCCATAAGCGGGTGGGGTCCAGCAAGTGTTCTTAGAATCGATTTGTGTGTGAGACGGAATCATGACGTGAGAAGTCAGAATTTGTAGGTAAGCCCGGGGTTTAAGACCCGTGTGCGGGTCGGGCCTTTGCAAGATTTTCGTGTAACAACGCTTGGGCCGTTAGGGATATTGTAGTTCCCTTTTGTTTGCGGCTTTATTCCAATGGGGAAATGGAAGTACCCAATTGTTTGACGATGTGTTAGATGCATACGAGATAGGGTGTTTTAGGCGAAGCCCGGGTTTGCATACTTGTTGCATAGTAAGCCCCTTTCACACTATTCTCAACATAGAAAACGTGTTTGTTGTATGAGACATCCAAACCTGTTTTAAAGCTTTATGTATATGGTATACGAAGTGTTGACTTGTAGGTTGGAGGGGTACCCCGGGGTCCGTTAGGGGAGGCCAGGAGGAGATGTGTTGGTTACACAGTAGAGGTCGGCCTTTGCTGACCCACGTTACTTCAAATCTTTACAGGGCAAGGATCGCAAGCGGGAGCTAGTGCGCCGGGCGAAAAGCCCTAAGCCTCATAAAGTGTTTCTGTATTTTTTGTTTGCTTCCTGTGATTGTATGATCTATGTATAAGACATTATCCGGCTTACACGCCGAGGTAGCTTAGGAGTGCTTTTGCACGTTGATGATTGACCTTGTTGTCTTTATGTTTTGGACTCTTTTTGTGTAAGACCTTAAGGCCATTTGATACTCCTGTTAGTAGTGGATAACTTCTAGTTGTTCGGTTTGTTTCCGCTGTGTTTGTTCTGAGTTTTGAGATCGGGTAGTAAATATCATCTTATAATGTTAAAGCTGTGGCGTTTGTATGTTGTGGGGCCTCGGCTGGACCCATATTATACGGTCATTACAAGAGATGTGTTACAAATTGGTATTAGAGGGAGGTTAGCGTTCCAAGGTAAGGATTCGTGGTCGAAAGTCATAATCGAATCGCGTTTAAGAAATTATCCACATAGGAGTATCGCAGGACCATGAGTGTCCTAGTATTTGAGTCTTGCGATTAGAGACTGATTTGTGTTTACTTTACTTGTGTTAAGAGTGTAAGCAACGAAAGCGGGAAAGTCGAGGACAAGAGAAGAGCTTTCGGCGAGCAGCGCTACTGCGCAGGGTCCTTTAGGCATGGGGGTACCCCGGCCGAGTTTTGTCGCATGCTTGCAGAAGCAATGGTGGCATCCCAAGCTGCAACGACAACACAAGTAGCAGCCCCCGTTGCTCGGGTAGCAACTCCTGCTACCCCAAATACGGTGACGGTCGTGCCGGGTGGAAAAGCCAGGCGAGCAGAGCCGATGGCTGAAAGGGTTATTGTCGGGAAAGGGGACCGACAAATGAAGTATTTCCTGAGCTTCCACCCTCCAACCTTTAAGGGAGTCGGTACGCCAACTGATGCAGAGGATTGGTGGGCTCGGATTCAGGAGCTTTTGAGGGCGGCAGAGACGCCAAAAGAGAAGAAAGCAGAGTTTGCAAATTTCATATTGGAAGGAGACGTCAAGTTGTGATGGGTGAGCCACAGTGGCCGGCAGTTTCCTGGACGTACCCCGTCCATTGATGAGTTTGGGAATGCTTTCCTGAAGAAGTAAATTCCCGCGCTAACAAGGTTAGCCCTCCAGAGACAGTTTCTGCACTTTGTGCAGCGAGACAAGACCGTGGACGAATATGTTTAGGAATTCACTCGGTTGGGTCGTTATGCGGGAACGACCATGACAGATGATGAGGAGAGGGACAACCTCTTCTACCATGGATTGAGAGAGAACCTGAGGCAGCCCCTCATATCTATGAAACGTGCGGGTTTCAACGAATTGGTTGAGGCGGCCAAGATTTTGGAAAGTGATATGGAGTGAACCCAATGTCGCAAGGGTTTTGCACCCAAGCAAGGAGAAGGGAAGCCTTCTCAATCCCACGGGAAGTCAGAAGGGAGCAGATGGAAGAAGAAGTCTCACCCGTACAAGTACGGTGAGAAAAGTAACTGGACGTCCGGAGGGTCTCGCTCTAAGGGACCTCTGACGTTCTATAATTATTGCAAGACAGGGCACATAGCAAGATTTTGTACTCAAGGAGGCACTGAACAAGAGCCAAGGCAGGAGCAGAAGGTGCACTCCGGCCCCAGTGCCGCAGAGAAAGGAAAGATGGCGGAGTCGAGCGCTTCTCGGATCCAACCGGTGCAGCCAAGGGCCTATAACCTTGGGCAACAGGAAGCAATCTGTCAATCCGATGTGGTGACAGGTATGAGAGTTTAACTTCCACCTTGGGTTTTCATGCTTTCAAGACGTTTATGTTTGTTGCATGTGTCTAGGCTTTGTGGTAGTTTTTGGGTACCCCGCTAGGGTACTGTTTGATACAGGAGCGTCGCACTCCTTACTTGCAGAAAGCTTTATTGGGAGTATTGGAGTTGAGTCTTTCTCAATGGACGCAGAGTTAAAAGTACGCATGCCCAATAAGTCATCCATGACTACCAGGGCTAAAGGACGAATATGTTGGAGATTAGACGGAGTCGATTTCATGTTGATAGCGGCGGTCTTACCGTTGGCTGAGTTTGGCGTAATATTGGGGATGGACTGGCTAGCAGAGTAGCGTGCTAGTATTGACTACTTGTCCAAGGTGGTAACCCTGAGGGGCGAAGGGCAAGCAGAAGTCAAGTTTGAGGGTCTTCACGGAGTGGCCTGTTCCCTAGTTTCTGCCATGCAGTTAGTACAGGCGGTTAACCAAGGAGGTGTAGCCCTTGTCGCATTGTTAGAGGTTAGCCTTTCCAGGTTATCTCTTGGAGAAGTACCCATAATGGCAGAGTTCAAAGACGTGTTTCCTGAGGAGATTTCAGGAGCACCTCCTCGACGGGAGATTGATTTCTCTATCAAGTTAGTGCTAGAGACTAGGCCGGTGTCACATCTTCCCTTTAGGATGGCACCAAAGGAGTTGGCCGAACTTAAAGTTCAGTTACAGGAGCTTTTGGAGCAGGGGTATATCAGACCCAGTTCTTCACCGTGGAGCGCGCCGGTGTTGTTCGTAAAGAAGAAGGATGGTAGTATGCGGTTGTGCATAGACTACCGAGAGTTGAACAAACTGACTATCAAAAATAAGTATCTGATTTCTCGGATAGACGATTTGTTTGACCAGTTGGTGGGGTCGGTGGTGTATTCCAAGTTAGACTTGAATTCAGGATACTACCAGTTACGAATTCGAGACGAATACATACCCAAGACCACATTTGGCACGAGGTATGATCACTTTGAGTTTTCGGTGATGCCGTTCGGGCTGACGAACGCACTATCTGTATTCATGGACTTGATGAACCGAGTATTTCACAAATACTTGGACTCGTTTGTAGTCGTCTTTATTGATGACATCCTTGTTTATTCCAAGTCGGAAGCGGAGCACGAGACTCACTTGAGGATAGTGTTGCAAGTGTTGAGAGAGAACCAGCTTTATGCAAAGTTCTCCAAGTGCGAATTCTGGTTGAAGAAAGTGTCGTTTTTGGGCCATGTGATTAGTGGGGATAGGGTGGCAGTAGATCCAACGAAAGTGGAAGCCATCAGAGATTGGCCAGTATTGAGGACCGTGGCAGAAGTCCGGAGTTTTCTTGGACTAGCCGGGTACTATCGAAGGTTTGTGGAAAACTTTTCGCAGATAGCTCTACCCCTCACCTCACTAACTCGTAAGGATCAGAAGTTCATGTGGACACAAGAGTGCAAATAGGCGTTTGATACCCTGAAGGAAAGGCTGATGATGGCGCCAATCCTAAGTCTGCCGAAGGGGACTGAAGGATTTCAAATTTTCAGCGTCGCATCCGGATGCAGTTTGGGGTACGTTTTGGTGCAACATGGCAGTGTGATTGCCTTTGGGTCGAGGCAGTTAAAGCCTCACGAGAGAAACTACCCCGTCTATGATTTGAAATTGGCGGCGGTAATTTTTGTGCTGAAATTGTGGCGGCACTACGTTTATGGTGCGAAAGTGGAGATCGTCACGGACCACAAAAGTCTGAAGTATTTCCTAGATTAGAAGGACTTAAATATGCGACAACGCGGGTGGGTTGAGTTCGTTGGGGACTACGATGTGGCGATTCAGTATACGTCAGGCAAATTCAATGTGGTGGTTGATGCCTTGAGTAGAAAATACTCTGGGCAAGGAAATTGGATCGAAGCTCATGATGAGCGATTGAGGCGGGACTGGGAGTCCCTCAGCATAGAGTGTGTGGCCAGAGGCGAGTCTAATGTGGCTCGGTTGAACTGGATTGAAATGCAGAACGATTTCTGCGATCATATTCGGGAAGCGACCCGTTTGGATGTGGAGTTCCAACCATGCGTGGAGGAAACTCAAAAGGGCGAGGGTAGCGCCTGGTAGATGTTTGATGGGATCCTGAGGAAGGGCAGGAGGATTTGTGTACCACAGTTCGGCAAGCTCCGTGAGGAGTTGATGTTTGAGGCCCACTTCACAAAGTTCTTCATTCACCCTGGTAGTACAAAGATGTACTTGGATATGAAGAAATCCTACCGGTGGCCTGGTCTGAAGCGGGACGTAGCTTTGTAAGTGAGTCAGTGCCAAACTTGTTCCATGGTGAAGGCCGAGTGTCAGAAGTCGGGCGAGTTTTTGAAGCCTCTTCCTATCCCAGAGTGGAAATTCGATGATATCTCCATGAATTTTGTGCATGGGTTACCTAGATCGCAGTAGGGTAACGACGCAGTTTGGGTGATCGTGGATCGCTTGACCAAAGTGGCACACTTCATCCCAAATTGGAAGGAGGACAGCGTGGAGAAGCTGGTGGAATTATACGTTCGCAGCATTGTGCGACTGTATGAAATTCTGAAGAGCATAGTTAGTTATCGCGATGGACGTTTCACGTCTAAGGATTGGAGGTTGGTGCAGAAAAGCCTGGGCACGAAACTCAAGTTCAGTACGGCCTTCCATCCTCAAACTGATGGGCAGACCGAGAGAACGAACCGTACTATGGAGGATATGCTGAGGATGTGTACTCTTGACTTCGGCAAGAAATGGGAGGATCATCTCTTCATGGTAGAGTTCGCATATAACAATAGTTACCAAGAAAGTATAAAGATGGCGTCATACGAAGCTTTGTATAGGAGGCGGTGTCGAACACCGATGTCTTGGACAGAGGCGGGAGACACCAAGCTTTTGGGGAAAGAAGTTGTAGCTGACGCTTGTGAGTTGGTGCGAACCATTCAAGAGCGCATGAAGGTAGCTCAAGATCGGCAAGCAAAATATTTTAATGCTCGCCACAAGAATGTGGAGTTCGCGGTAGGCAACTGGGTCTATCTAAAGATCAAGCCATTCAAAGTCGTTTCGCAGATTCGCCGACTCAAGAAGTTGAGTCCGAGATTTTTGGGACCGTTCGAGGTTATAGAACGGGTGGGAGAAGCAGCGTATCAGTTGGCATTGTCCACGGAGCTGAGTGAATTACACGATGTCTTCCATGTCTCCGTCTTGAGGAAAGCTTTGGTAGAGGCTAGCGTGGTGATCGAATCGGCAGCACTACCGATAGAAGAGGACTTGAGGACGCTAGTTCGTCCAATTAGTATAGAAGATTTAGAGATTCGGCAGTTGCGGAACAAGGAGGTTAAACTCGTAAAAGTTCGTTGGGACAACTGTGGTCGATCGCGAGGAGCTTTCGTGGGAGCGAGAGAAGGCCATGCTTGAGGAGTATCCCGAGCTTTTCTTCTAAGGTACCGTTTAAGTTTTGTATACTTTCTATATTTAAATTTTGGGATGAAATTCTTTTAAGGGGGGAGGAATTGTAACGCCCCAAAACTTGAAAGAGGAACCGGTGGCATGTTTCAGGCCAAGTTGGGTTCTTGCTAGGTTGACACGGCCTGTGACACGGGCATGTCACAGGGCGTGTCGTGCTTGTGATCGACGAGATCGTGTGGTCGATGAAATTTCAGTCGACTAGTGTTGAGATGGGAAACACGGTCTGGGACACAGGCGTGTCCCAGGGGCGTATCGGTCACTCAACGCCTCACCGAGCACTCAACGCTTTTCCAGCGTTGAGTGAGGGCACACGGGCATGTAAATGGTTGTGTCCTGCTCGGGTTAGTTTACTAGTTGTGTTGAGGAAGTTACACGGCCAGGGACACATGTGTCCCATGCGTGTCTAGCACACGGCATGTGACACAGGCGTGTCACATGGCCATGTCCTTCTCGGGACATTTTGGTCCTGTGTCGTGTGGGGAACACGGTTTGTGACACGGGCTTTGACACGGGCGTGTCACTTGAGCCACGGGCATGTCCCAAGCCATGTCACAGGCCGTGTTCTGGTCGGGATTTTCTGGTTTGACGACGAATGAGAGACACAGTCTTAGACACTAGCGTGTCACAAGCCATGTTCGGCCCAGGAAGTTTATTTTCAGGGCGAATCGTGGCTGTTCGTGTCCTTCTTTTGGGATCCAAGGGCTATGGGTGGTCTTTGCTGGACTTAAGGCCGGGAAAAGGGTTTTCAAACCCTCATTTCCAATCTTCATCCTCTTTCTAAAAGCTTAGAGAGAGGGGAGAACTACGAGGAAGAAGGGGGTCAACTCCGACCGCCGGTGAAGCTTCGGAGCCCCGTTTCGCGAGCGGAGTCCAGATCCGTGAAGGCAAGATCATTGCGGTGGTGTTCATCCAACCAAGTTTCTCTATGGATAGGAAGAGAGGTCGTAAGGTAACGAAACTTCTCCTCTTGGTTTTAGGATGCACGTTTAGCATCTTTTCTTGATTTGGGCTCCAAATCTCTCAAATGAGAGGGGTTTGGGTTGCCATGGTTCAAGAGGAACCTCCGGGTCGATTGTGTCCATCCCCGGCATGCTTTTGCATTAAGGATCCGCTCCGTTAGTAGATTAGGCATTGTGGGTGAAGCCGTAGTCGCGAACGGTAGTCTGACTCAGTGATGTTGCATATCGAGCCTTGAGGATGCGGTAGAAAATCCGTTGCGGCAAGATACTGTTGTGATGTATGTGTTTTCCCCCTTTTCTTGTGTGAGTACTCGTAGCCGGAATCAGACAAGGTTAGCACCGCTTTGGCGGTAGATGGGTTCCTTGTGGGTGGGAACGCTACAGTACAAATGGTGGATTAGGGTGGGAAAATTTATGGTTGTGTTGTGCTAAGGCATGGCTACATCTCCATAGTTGGCTGGCTATCCCGTGACGTGCATGTTATGTGGGGAGAGTGTCCCGGCGAGACTAGTCCCCTTTTGTGAGACTGACGAGAACGCCGAGCATAAGGCAAGCTAGGGCAATGAAGCCATGAGCTGGTGGGGTCCAGTAAGGGTTCTTAGAATCGGTTTGTGTGTAAGACGGAATCCTGACGTGAGAAGTCAGAATTTACACATAAGCCTGGGGTTTAAGACCCGTGTGCGGGTGAGGCCTTTGCAAGATTTCCGTGTAACGACGCTTGGGCCGTTAGGGACATTGTAGTTCCCTTTTGTTTGCGGCTTTATGCCAAAGGGGAAACGGAAGTAGCCAGTTGTTTGATGATGTGTTAGATGCATACAAGATAGGGTGCTTTGGGCGAAGCCCGGGTTTGCATAAATGTTGCATAGTAGGCCCCTTTCACATTGTTCTCAACATAGAAAACTTGTTTGTTGTATGAGACACCCAAACCTATTTTAAAGCTTTATGTATATGGTATACGAAGTATTAACTTGCAGGTTGGAGGGGTACCCCGGGGTCCGTTAGGGGTGGGCGGGAGGAGATGTGTTGATTACAAAGTAGAGGTCAGCCTTTGCTGACCCACACTACTTCAAATCTTTACAGGGCAAGGATCGCAAGCGGGAGTTAGTGCGTCGGGCGAAAATACCTAAGCCTCATGAAGTGTTGCTTTATTTTTTGTTTGCTTCCTGTGATTGTATGATTCATGTTTTAGACATTATCCGTCTTGCACGCCAAGGTAGCTTAGGATTGCTTTTGCACGTTGATGATTGGCCTTGTGGTCTTTATGTTTTGGACTCTTTTTTAATAAGGCCTTAAGGCCATTTGATACTTCTGGTAGTGGTGGATAACTTCTAGTTGTTCGGTTTGTTTCTGCTGTGTTTTGTTCTGAGTTTTGAGATCGGGTAGTAAATATCATCTTATAATGCTAAAGCTGTGACGTCTGTATGTTGTGGGGCCCCGGTCAGACCTATATTATATAGTCATTACAGGGGAGGTGTTACAGCAAGCCTCACTCAACGCTTTTTGACTTAGCTTATTCTTCAGCCTTTTCTGCATGCTTGGCATTGAGTGTGTTGAGTGAGCATGCCTCAATCATCGTCTTGTGCCTTAGCCATGCTTTTTGTATTTTAGGCGCTGAGAGCGTTGAGTGAGCACGCCTCACTCAATGCCTTTTGCCTTAGCCATGCTTTCTGTAACTTGGCGTTGAGTGTGTAAGCTCCACTCAATGCCAAACTACTTAACAGATTTTCTTTTGTTATCTAGCGTTGAGTGAGTAAACTATACTCAATGCATTTAGAATTAGCCAAAATTCTGTGTTTGAAAGCACAGGCTCTTACTGGATGAGAATCAGTCAATATTTTTTATCACATTGCGTTGAGTGAGCTTGCCTCACTCAACACCTGTGGACTTAGTCAAAAATCAGCACAGATTTTTTATGGCTTTGACTTGCAAGACAATACTCAACGAATATAAAGTATGGTGTTTAGTGAGTGATACTCACTCAATGCTTGTGGACTTAGCCACACATCTGTCAACTTATCCTTAGACTATGACTTTCTCAGCCTAACTCACAGCCTTTTGCTGTATGACATTGAGTGAGTGAGTTTCACTCAATGCCAAACTACTTAGCCATATTTCTGCAAGTTTATTCTTAGGCTTTAAGTGGTTGAGCATTTCTCAACGCTATTAGTCATATGACGTTGAGTGAGTTGACCTCACTCAACGCTTGTGGACTTAGCCATATTTCTGTCAAGCCAATAATTTAGCTTGACTGACCATGCTGCACTCACATCCTTTGGTCATCTGGCGTTGAGTGAGTTTACCTCACTCAACGCCTGTGGACTTAGACAAATTTCTATCTTTCCACTGGCATGCCTAGACCTTACCTATTTCGGCCACATGGATAACTTGTCCAATCAATGCATAGTGTACATCCTGCAATTACTAAACTTGAGCATAGGTTAGATCACCACATGTGTATATATTGTTTACTAAGCCTTCTTTAAATCTAGGACATTGGAATCAATGGACCCAACAATCTCCCCTTATTTAAAGAAGTCAAAACCTATGACAATGTATACACTAACACAATTATGCAATATACAATAACTAATAAACTGTATCAAACAGAAATAATGATTATCAACACAATGATTTTCATTTAACTTTTACTGAAGAACAGTTCTTGTGCATTTAACAAAGATTATACATTCCTTTAGCCCTATAAGCAGAACCTAGAACTTTTCAAGTTTCAGGTTCCCTTATAACTATTCCATTGCCCTTGGACTTCTTTGCAGGTTTGTCTTCTGCTCCAGCTAGCTTCTTTCCCTTTTTGTCTGCCTTGTCTGCTTTATCAGCTTCTTTTTTTCTTTGTTGCTTTTTCAGTTTCAGCTTCAGCTTTCTTATCTTTTTGCCTCTGAATGCAACTATAAGGCTTTGGGAAGTACTTGGAGGGTTCTACAACACTATGAGCTAGAAGGTTGGCATTTTTGTTCCTCCAGTAAGTTCTGCTTGCTGAGTCCCTCTTTTCCATTTCATCCCATTCAGTGGAGCTATACCATTTCCCTCTATCTGACCTCTTATTTTTGACCTGATCCCAGGCAAGCAGAATGATGGATCTGAACTCAGGGCTCCACTGTTTGAAATCATGTCTCTTCTCCATTTCCTCCTTGTATCTCTTTTTCCTTAGCCTAACTTTCTCTTCAGTCTCATCAGTTGTAGTCATTTTTTGGGTCTGTAATGTCTGGTTTATAGTGGTGCTGAAAAAAGGAATCTCAACAGCAACAGACTGTTCTCCCCACTTGGCACCAACAATATCACCTTCTTCTATGTAATGTACATACCCCTGATTATCTTGTACCTGAGCAACAACATACATTCTGTACAAGGCAACTAGCACTTGAGCAGACATCATTGGGATATTATTATATTGCATTGGCTCCATTCTCAGTGAGCCTCTCACAATATTAGTTGCCCAGATCATGTTTTCAGTATTAGTTCTTATTACCTCACACTCCTCCTTTTTGACTTCTTCAAGTAATTGTTCAGTCTGAGAGATGCAGACCTTGCTTCTTTCTGTTTCTAGATGGTTTACTCCTGCAATAACAAGATTTTTAACTTGGAGCAGGTGGTCATCCAGCAACTTGGTGTATCCATCTACCTTGGTTAATATAGCAGCAGTCTGCTTATCCAACAACACTTTATCAACATTGTGGATAAACAGTGAATTCGTTGTCTGAATCTATTGATTCTGAATGATAGTGACTACATTCTGGCTTGCCTCATCCAGCTTGTCCATGGTGTAGTCCACAGCCGTAGAAGCTCTTGTAAAGAACTTGATAGTTTCTCCTTTCATCAAGTTTACTTCAAATCTTAGATCTCTGTTTCTAGATCATTTCTAATGCCCTTTAATGCATCATCCACAAAATTTTCCAATGCTCTCCTTTGCTCATCCAATAGGCCCTTTAGATGGGCTAGGAACATTGGTAGCATCTGATCTGTTCTAACAAAGGTGCTTTTATTTTGAGCTTCTTGGACTTATCTGATCTATGTTCTTAGAGCAGAGTCATCCATTGTGTGAGCTGATGATTGAGCCTTCTCATAACTATATTCCTCTTTCTTTTATTTAGAGGAGACTAGATCATGTACTTCAGAAGTAGGGATTTCAGGCTCCCCCTCAACTTCTGTCATGCCTTCATTGACATTTAGTATAGCAGCAGCAACATTTGTATCACTTGCAGCCGTTTGAACTACTTTTGGAGGGACCTGTAGTTGTTCCCCCATAGCTAAAGTATCCTTTATTATTTCTTCCTGAAGATGCTCCCCTTCATTATGAGGACTGTATTCCATCAGAGAGTCTTGGGGACTATTTCCATGATGAAATCCTTCACCAGATGGTGTAGAGATATCTTTATCGCCAGTTGGTGCTGGGGTAGTCTCCCCCTCAGTATCTGCAGTGTTGTGTTCACAATCTTCTCTGCTACCTTTTTAGCTGTCTCTATTGTTGGCACCCTTTCTTCAGGAACAATATCAAACTCAGGTCTATTCAAAGGACTTCGTGGGGCTAGTTTAGATAAAGCAGACCTGAGCACCCATGTACTTCCAGTGCTCTTCTGCAGACCGTATCAGTTCTGGATCATGGGGTTCTTCCTCATCTGAAGAGCTGTTGGTAGAACTGGGCTTAGCGACTATTTTTCCTTTCTTTTTTGCAGCTGATGGTCCATGGAGCTGAAGGATTCTTTCCCATCGATCTAGCATCTTAATGTCCATTCTTCTCGTGTGATGAATTCTAGCCCCAAGCTTCATGTTCAGGATTTCTGGGATAATCTGTCGCAGAAACAGCAATAGAATTATCCCTAAGTTTGGTTCAACAATGCATTCCACTATCCTTTCAAACACTATTCTGCCCCAGTCTGTCCTTTTGGACAGAATGACCCTTATCATTAACTCAAATATCTTCTTTGATATTTTATCATGGGAGCCTAGTTTGCATATCAGAGCCTTCCTGAAGATATCTACCAGAAACTTTCTCCTTAGGTTCTGTTCCTTTCACAAGATGGAGTCGGTGGCGTGCTTAGACAATTCGAACCATTTTACTGCAGGCTTTATGTCATCCTGCATCAGTTTATCTTCTTCATCAGTTTCAGTGAACATAGGCAACTATAGTGCCTTGCTTAACCTCCGCGGAGTGATTTTGATCTTATTTTCACTAACCATAGTCTTGAGTTTGCCTGCAGATGCATCTACTTTGGCATTGGAGAATAATTCTAAGACTTCTCATTTCCATAGTAAACAAAGCTCCGTCAAGATGAACCCTAGGTCAGACACATGGAGAAGATGAAGAACATGTTGCACTTCCTCTGGCGCATTAGTGAATCCATTTCGAACTACTTCTGATCCTTCAAAGAGGAAATCTTGACCTTTTGGTGCCATTTTCCTTGAGAATTTCTGAGAACGAGCGAAAGAGCATCCGTCGATTCGGCAGTATCGGGCGAAAGAGGGCAAGAAATAGTGACTTTGCTTTACGCACAAGCGCTTATATTTATACTTATTTCAAAGAGAATGTGAAAAGACACTTACCTGTTTGGTGATCAAGTGTTGATCAACGACTGGAATTAACTCTTTTTAATTAGCCGCACATAGAAAATTTCGCCTTTAACCCTTAGTCTTAATAGGCCGACCAATCCTGCAGGAGTAAAACTGTCCTGCAATACACAAGTAAAATGTGTCCTAGTGAAGTGTAGCTTGAGCTAAATTCAATATGCCAAAGTCAAATTTGAGGATGTTGAATCTAGTTGCATCTAGTGGCTTAGTGAACATGCGAGCCACTAACCTAGTTATTGTGGCAAGTTTTTAGTCACTTGTCTTATTAATTAAAAAATATATATATTTTAACTAACATATCTCAAAACTGCAAAGTCCTTACAATTTAGTGAACATTTAGTAGACTCATAAACAAGATGAATTCTACTTATCTTTGCCCTGTAGACTAGAAGCATATGCTGGATTCACAGTCTTTGAGCACACCAGCTTCCCTTGATCCTGAACTTTAGCCATTGATATGCATCTGGCCTTCTTTTGCTATCTCCCCCTCAACAATTGCACCTAGAGGGTAAGACACTACCCTCTCTGATTGCACATGTCTTTGACATCTTGAGCTTGATGGTCAATGCATCCACTGCCATCTCCTAGTGAATTTTTATAATCTTACAAGAAAGATTCTCACACCTCTAGTGACCGTACTTATTGTAAGATCCGTTCCCCAATCTCCAGGGCCAACCCGGATCTTATGCCCAAAACCGCCGTCTTACGGTGACACTAACGCACGGATTAGTCGACACCGCAAGACGCCGATTTTGCTGGCTAGTACGATCATAAACCTGTTCGGCCAATATGAGAAATAGCAGTATAATCAGAGTAACACAGGTAAAGTCCACAGCCACAGTACTAATCATATGTTTATAGTAAATGAAAAGTACATAAAATGCAGTCCAAAATGAGTAAACAACACGAGAGTAATAAGGGCTTATGCCCAGTACATCATAATCAAATCACCCTCTCACACTCTCTCTAACTGCAGCGGAATCTATCATCTCGACTCAACTCACCTGAGGACGTGCTCCAGTAGTAATAGTAGGTGGTGCCGGCATCTGCTCCTCAAGTCCTGCCTCCTTGACGTGCTGGTCCATCTCCTCGAACTCCTAAAACAGTATGGTCACCGACCATTAGTCAAAAAGACTAAGTCGTTTCCTCCGCACCTCGCCTCGCAACTCCTAGGCACCGAGCGGGAGGACGAAGCGGAGGACAACAAGGGGTAACAAAAGTGGAAGCAGGTGACAAGAAGCTAACTACCAATGTATATAGAAGTAAGTAAGAAAAGAAAGTAACCTTCACTTATGCGAGAACACATAAGCCAAGGGATCTTCTACAAGGCTCTCATCGTATAAGATGTCCCATACCATTTTATATGATGGGGTGTCAGTTGTCACAAGCAGTATATATATATAAAAGGAATTAACCTTAACCTATAAACTTGCCCACTCAAGCTTATAAACAAAGGGGTTGTTTAGCAGGTCCTAATGTATAAGCGTCCCATACCCCTTATACATTAGGTGTCATAGGTTATTATGAATGTTTATGATATGCATCTATATGGTGGGTATGATATGAACAAGCAGTGCAACTCACACACCCGACTCCGTGATCACAGACCTTTAGTTCCCACTTTTCAAGAGCTAGCGTCACTCTCAGGTACCGCCGTTGTGGCTACGGCAGCAGCGGAACGGGCGCTTCCGCCTTCTAGACGGGTATACACACTACCAGGCCTAGACCTCTCTTGTACGCCTCTGTATATGAAACCAGTGTACTCTAGAGTCTCTGTGTACCACTTTGCTGACTACCCGTCAGTCTTGTTGGGACTGGCGCGCGTTATCGGGGATAGTCCTCCAGACCACAGTATAAACAACTTACTGGCCACTCTAACCCTCGCACCCGTCTGGTCCACCGTACTATCGTCGGTGTGACGACTGGCCAGTACTGCATGGCCCGCCACTAATTTATGCACATGCAAGTATTTCATCTCGAGCCTCTAGCTCGCAGGACCCTCCTGTCTCAATTCCTCCAACCCGTCACGGGTGAGTATATGCTACAAAACCTCCAACCCTACACGGGCGAGTATATGCTACAACCACATCCCTCCAACTCTGCACGGGTGGGTAAGTAATCGACAGACTCCAAGTTCCTCTAACCCGACACGAGTGAGAACATGAACAGTTTACTTAACCTATTAGACTACTCTTGTCTACCGGTTATTATACTTAGTGACTTAAGGTTAATCCCAGGACTGCCCAAGGTATACCCGGTGAAGGGATCTCAGGGGCACTAGGAGCTACGACGGGCTGAATCCCAATGCTCCCTTTCTCAAGGATATTTACTTTAGTTGATGTCTACCCAGGATTCCCTTTACTCTCACTGTTACTTAGAGCGGCTTAGTGAATTAAAATGTTATTCGAGGGGCGACGGTCTTCCGCCGGCCTCCGCCAAGTTATGACTAAGGTTTGCACTTTCACTCTCGTCACTAGGACACAATTGCCACCCAGGGTTATACTTCCAATCATATACTCTAGCTCAATTGTCGATCAATTCCCCGGAGGCCCTAAGGTATAACCTACCTTTACTATGCGCAGCCCTTGACCTAACTCCACCCCAGACCCCAACTTCCAAGTCCTTAGTCCATATGTATCCAAACATTTATCCTAGGGTGGTATGGACCTATATGATGACCATGATAATTTTCATAATTTTCCAAATTATTTATACCATTAAATTAATTTCCTCAATTAATTCTTCAAGCCATTTAACACATGAAGTATATCATATCATGGTCCTAATGGAGTGAAAAATTATTCTGACCTACAACATGGTGAATATGACTGTCTTCCCAGATTTATAATTTTCCTTTAATCATTATTATTATTTCCCTTAATTAATACAAATCACCATAATTATCATTTTACAAAGGAAGTATAAGGAATTCAAACACAAAAATTCTAGGAAAATTACAGAGCATATAAATCATCAATATAAGGCTAGTGGCAGAGTTTCATCAACCTCTATAGTGTAATGTCCTAACAATTCCAAATCTTAATTATTTACCAAAAATGTCATTATGTTAATCTAAAAAGTATCTGTACATCTATAAATTCTGAGATAATTATGCAAGACAAATAATACAATTATACATCACTAGAAATATTTCCAAATTTTTCTGATAAGTATTTCCATAAATTTATGAATAAATACAGTAAGGGTAAAATGGTCATTACTAGGTCTTTTACTCCAAAAGTTCTTCAAACAGAAAAAAAACCAAATTTTCCTAAGTCCAATCTGACCTAAATTTTAACATGGCAAAGTTTGAGGATTTTTGCATGATCAAATCTATTTTCTCATTTTATTTTCCATTATGGACTATATTTTCAAAATTCCAAATAATGGAATTTTTGATCCCCAAAAAATTCCATAATTACATTGAGGGGTTACATTTGCCATAAGGATCCTCTGAAATCAATTTCAAGACTTTTAGAAGCCTCAAAGAGGATGAATACACAACATATCAAATTTTGCTATTTGCACCCCAAGGCTAAATCTAGCATACACATGCAAGTGGGTTAACCCACCATGCAGTGACCCAATTGTGCTGAAATTTCTATCATGCACTGAGGATGTCCCCAAGGACCTGCCACCAAAATTTGGGGCCATTTGGAAGCTCAATACTCCAACTATATCATTTATTTAATTTTTGATATTATGAACAAAACTATAGGAATTTTGTCTCCAAAAATTCCTAAATTTTTGCAGGGGCTATACATGCCTAAATAAACCCTATAGCAAAAAATTCAGCCTATGTGGACTTCTGAATTGGCCTGGGCTTCCTTTTTAATTTCTTCCCTAGCCTAGGACCAGTCCCAGGAAAAATGCCCTACAGGCCAGACCATTGGACCAAAACCCAAGTTTAGGGTGGCATTTTAAAGATAACTCACAGGTCTACATTTTTCACTCAAGGATCATGATCTGATAATGTCTCTAAGTGCCCTAAATGTCACATGGAAGATGACTGTAAAAGTGTGACAGAAATATACTATTCATTTCATTTATATTATAACATTTATATAGTTTTAGCACGAATCCTGAAGCAAGATGAAGGGCATCCAGTCATCGTCCCCAAGTGTTGGACGGCTGAGATTGAAATTTCCTGGGCCTTCTTTGTTGACTGTTTCCGGCCAACTGAGCCACCACCACCGCCGGCGGATGTCACCACCACCTTCACTGAGGTGGGGGCTTGCGTTTCCCAGCGGTGAGGCCGCCGGAGTTGGCTCCTCCGGCGAACCCGAGCAAGAACTAAAACTCAGAAAAATTGTGTTTTCCTCTCATGGCATCGGGCTCAATTGAGCCCGATATCTCCCCTATTTGATCTAGAAGGCTAGTACGGGTAGAGGGGCGGCGAAACGGACCTGGATTGGGGCTTGACGGCGAGTTCGGTGGCGGTTTGGCATGGTGGTGCGCCGGCGAGCTCCTTCTCAAAATCCCAATTCTTCACCATTTCCTCTGATCCAGGTATCGAATTCCACTCCTCTCGGCCTTCTGGAGCTGATGGCAGGTTTGGGCTGAGGAGGCTTATTTTTGGAGGTGATTCCAAGGTGAGCTCGGGTTCATTTTGAATGTTTCACCATTGCCTCTACCTGGCCACCCCCAGCTGTAATTATTTTGGAATGATCCCCTGGGATCAGCCAGCAAGCCTTGGAGCTGAGGAAGGAGGGCCATATGGCCTATTTCTTCTTCTCCTCCACTTCTCTCTCCTCCCATTCACCAAAATTCCACTTTTACCCTCTTGCATGTATTCTCTCTCCTGATTATGGGGGGTAGGGCTGGTCTTTGGTGCTTTGGGCTGGTCATGGACCAAGTTTGATGGGCTTGGCCCAAGGGAAATGGCTTGGGCTCCTATTTTCATCCCTTAGGTCAAAATGTTGACTTGTTGGCTTTTGGGTTGACTTAGTCAACAAGGTGAGTGGGCTGACCCCACTTGTAGGTCGTGAGCCCAATGGCACCACCCAACTTGAGTTGGGTCAAGGGGGTGCCCTATTTAGGCTAATTGGGCCTATGAGTGTGGTTTTGACCACTTTAGGCTCAAGGTTGACTTGGGTCAACTAAGGTCAAATTGTTGACCTAGGGACATGCCTTAGGGTCCACTTAGATTGTTTTTAGGGTTAGGGCAATGTGGTGGGGTCATGGTGTGGCTAGGGTCCCTATTTGGGCTAGTTTGACCTAGTTTGACTTGGTCCTATGGTGGGCCCCACATGGCTACAACCCACCACCTAAGGTCAAACCTAGCTAATTTCCCCTAACACCCACCCCATGCCTAACCCAATCTAAGTTAAGGGGCCTAGAAGTAACATGGGATGTTACAAATCCTAAAAACAAAACAAATAATTTCGTCCCCGAAATTCAAGTTTGGGTCTACGGGGTTCTAGTTGCAAGAATTAGAAATCTTAAATCATAAATTAAATATGTACCTGTTGTAAACAACTCTGGGTGTTGCTCCATCATCAGGTCCCTTGGATCCCAGGTGTGCTCCTCTTGCCCGTGGTTGGACCACAACACCTTCACGAGCGGAACTTTCTTCTTTCGCAACACCCGAACGACAGTATCGTCGATCTGAATCGGCTCTAGTCTAACTGATCTGTCAGGCGCCACCGGGCCAGCTGTAGCGGTAACATGCTGCTCTGGCCGAAGGAGAGCTCTTTGCAAGGAAGAGACATGGAAGACATCATGTAAAGTGCTCAACTCCGGAGGCAGCTGCAGTCGGTAAGCCAAGGGGCCAATACCCTCCAAAACCAAGTAAGGCCCCATGTATCGTGGACTGAGCTTCTTGTGTCTCCGTATCCGAGAGACACCGTGTACTGGACGAATCTTCAAGAAAACCCTGTCTCCAACCTGGAACTCTACCTTCCGATGCCGAGCATCATAATACTTTGCTTGCCTGCTCTGTGCCTCTAATAGCCGATCCCTGATCAAACGAATCTGCGTCTCCGTGTCTTCCATAAAGTCTGAACCCAGAGTTCGAGTGTCTATGTCTTGGACCCAAGATAACGGTGTCCGGCACTTCCTCCCATAAAGTGCCTCATAAGGAGCCATCCCGATACTAGCTTGGTGGCTATTGTTGTATGAAAACTCAATCAGAGGCAACAGCTTTTCCCAAGGCTTTCCCGTATCTAATATGCATAATCTGAGTAGGTCTTCCATAGTCCGGATGGTCCGCTCGGTCAGTCCATCGGTCTGTGGGTGAAAAGCAATACTAAAGGTGATCCGAGAACCCAAATAAGCATGTACTGCCCTCCACTCTCTCGAGGTGAACCGACCATCGCGGTCTGAGACGATCGTCTTGGGAATGCCGTGATATCTGACAAAGTGTTCCACGAATAGTCTCACCACTACTGCGACCGGAGCTTCCTTTCTGACCGGAATAAATCGTGCGACCTTGGTCAACCTGTCCACAATGACCCAGATGGAGTCGTGTCCCGAGTGGGAGCGAGGCAGTCCATGAACGAAATCCATAGCAATATCCTCGAATTTCCATTCTGGAATTGGCAGTGGTTGTAATAAACCCCCTGGGCTCTTACATTCTGCCTTTACGCGCTGACAGGTCTCACAGTGATTCACAAAATAGGTGATTTCCTTCTTCATCCCGGGCCAGTACATTGTCTTCCGTAAGTCTGCCCACATCTTGTAAATGCCGGGATGCACTGAATATCGGGAGCAGTGTGCCTCTCTGAGTATATCTTCCCGGATACCATCTCCAGCTGGTATGTATACTCGCCCACGGAATCGAAGTAAATCGTCTTGTAAAGAATAATCTCCAACCTTGCCCCCGTCCAGGGCTCCGAAAATCGGCTCTAGTGCAGTATCTAGTCTCTAATGCGTAACGATGCGCTCCCGAATAGTGTCGTCGTTGATCATTGAATTTAAATACTCTCGGTACACTGCTGGTTCTGACTCAGACACCATGGTAATGTGCATCTCCTCCAACATTCGTACCAGCTCTAAGGACATCAAGCGAGGCTCCGATCCGGAAGTGCCAGCTCTTCTACTCAGTGCATCAGCTACCGTATTGGCCTTCCCTAGATGATAATGAATCTGATAATCATAATCGCAGAGAAACTCTAACCATCTCCTCTGTCGTAGATTTAGATCCTTCTGGGTATCAATATATTTAAGATTCTTGTGATCCGAGTAGATATCACAATGAATCCCATATAAGTAATGCCTCCAGGTCTTTAGGGCGAATACCACAGCCCCGAGTTCTAGGTCATGTACCGGATAATTATGCTCATGCTTCTTCAATTGTCTTGAAGCATAAGCAATGACGTGTCCATGCTGCATCAAGACTGCACCCATCCCCTGATAAGAGGCATCTGTGTAGATCTGGAATCCTTCACTCCTGGATGGGAGCGCAAGGATAGGGGATGAAGTCAGTCGGTCTTTCAGCTCCTGAAAAGCTGCCTCACACTGTTCTGACCAAACAAAATCTGCATCCTTCTTCGTCAATGATGTAAGGGGAGGGCTATCCTTGAGAATCCCTCCACAAACTTACGATAGTATCCTGCCAATCCCAGAAAGCTGCGGATGTCTACTGCTGTCTTTGGTCGTGGCCAATTCTGTACCGCCTCTATCTTAGCTGGATCCACTGCCACTCCAGCTCCACTAATAACGTGACCCAGAAAAGCCACCTCCTGTAGCCAAAATTGGCACTTAGAGAACTTTGCATACATCTGAAACTCTCTCAACCTCTGTAAAACTTAGGCCAGATGTTCTGCGTGTTCTTCCTGCGTCCGGGAATAGACCAGAATATCGTCGATGAATACAATAACGAAGCGATCCAAATATGGTTCGAATACACGGTTCATTAGGGTCATGAATGCGGAGGGAGCATTTGTGAGCCCAAAGGGCATCACCGTGAACTCGTATAGTCCATATCGCGAGCTGAATGCCGTCTTTGGTATGTCCTCTTCCCGGATACGGAGCTGATAGTAGCCAGACCGCAGATCTAGTTTAGAAAACCAAGAAGCTCCCTGCAGCTGATCAAATAATTCGTCTATCCGAGGCAGTGGATAGGTATTACGGACCGTTAATCGATTCAATTCCCAGTAATCGATACATAACCGCAGCGATCCGTCCTTCTTCTTCACAAAAAGAACCGGTGCTCCCCACGATGATGAGCTCGGCCGTACAAATCCCGACTCCACAAGTTCCTGAAGCTGAGTCCGGAACTCCGCCAATTCTCTTGGGGTCATTCTATAAGGTGCCCGGGACACTGGCCTCGCCCCTGGCACTAACTGAATCCTGAAGTCCAAATCCCGAACTGGTGGTAATCCGGGCAATTTCTCCGGAAATACATCGGAGAAATCCCGAACCATTGGGATATCAGCTATAGGACTCTCTGCTGCTACCATCTCAAAGCAAATAAGATACACTTCCTCCTCCTGCTCATAGGCCTTGACAGCCTGTATGGAAGACAATGAAAGAAGGGGGATAGGTCGGATACCTTCAATAGTGACGTAAGAATCTCCATGTCTGAGTGTAATCCTTCTGGAGGGGCAGTCGATCTGAGCGCGGTTCCAATGGAGCCAGTTCATGCCTAGAATCAGATCAAAATCTGGTAGCCTCAAGACCGTTGCCGGAGCTTCGAACGCCTTGCCCCCTATCTCGACTTCCATATTGCAGCAATCTGTGGTTCGTAGTTCCGAGCCATCAGGGAGTCGCACCCTCTTTTCCATGCCGGGAAATTTCTCTACACCTTCTAATCCTTCAATAAACGAGTCCGACACGAAGGAGTGTGAAGTACCCGTGTCGAAGAGGGTATGAGCGGGCTTGCCGCTGATCATAACGATGCCTGGTGTTTAATTAAATTAAATGAAGGATTACATCTATGTTAATGATTTCTGAGGTATTATTGAAATTTGTAATTTATAAACGATTTTAAAAATGCTTAAGTACCTGTGATCACTTCTTCAGGGTTCCTTTGCTCTGTAAGGTCCAGCGCATACACTTGTTCCTGGCCACGTCTTCGGTCATGACGTCCACGACCCCTGCCTCTACCTCGTCCTTGTCCTTGGCCCTGGTGTGCTGGAGGGGCCTCTGGAGGTGGGGGAGGAGGAAGAGGGTGGACCTGAAGCGGGCATTGCGTCCTGATATGCCCAGGCTGGCCGCATCCATAGCATATGATCTGTCTCTGACCCCGATCATCCTGTCTCTGTACTCGATTATCTTGCCTCATTGGTCCTTGCATATGTAAGGGTGGGGGAGCCAATACTGGAGGAGGCCCCTGCTCCTGCCTGATATTGGGGCGACGACGCCCCCCCACCCCTCCTATATCCGATAACCTTTCCCCTTTGGGATGTCCTGCTACCATCGGAAGACGATCCTTCGAGCGGCCTTTTACCTCTGCCCTGTACCATTAGCTGGTCAGCCTCCAGCTTCTTCGTCATCTCTATGATCTGAGCAGTGGTACCGTGCGATATAAATAGTAGAGGCTGCCTCAATGAATCCCGGAGGCCATGATAAAATCTCTTAGCATACTTTTGATCATCCCATTCATGGAATCCGGCAAACATGGCCAGATGAGAGAATTCTCTTTGGTATTCAATCACAGATCTGCTCCCTTGTTTGAGGTTTAGGAACCTCTCCTCCAATGAGTCTCGGTCTGTGACAGAAACATAGTGGTCCAGGAAGGAGTCGCTGAATTCTTCCCATGATATATCTGTCAGCTCCCTATCCCCATAAACTGAGTCCTGAATAGACTTCCACCATCTCTTTATGTGGGCTTCCAATGCAGAAGTGGCAAGTGGTACTGCCTGGATGACTGGGCAGCTAATACTAACCAGTAGATCTTGAATGGTCTCCAACCATTCCTCTGTCTTTACCGCGTCCTCTGTCCCTCGATATACCGGCGGAGATAAACTCTTGAAAGCACTTAGCCAATTTGAGCCTGGATTTGACTGCGGAACCGGGGCCTGCTGAGCTCTGAAAGTGTCCAGGATTTCCGTCAGCGTTTGCCCCATCTCCGTCTGTAAGAAGGGAATGGCAGCCGGAGGGGGAGGGACCACATTTTGTTGTGGAGCGATCTGCGGATGTTGCGAATTAGGTAAAGTTTAATCAAGAGTGTTCTAACTCATTATCTAAAAAGGACTGATAGTGTGACTTTTATACATGGGCACACCATTGCTTCCGCTGCATAGTTTGGCCGCAAACTAATGCTCGAGCGGGGTGTTCCAGTGTTGTGGATTTGTTTCTCATATGATTGTTGTTCAAGTGATACCAGTTTGTAAGATCCGTTCCCCAATCTCCGGGGCCAACCCGGATCTTATGCCCAAAACCATCGTCTTACGGTGACACTAACACACGGGTTAGTCGACACCGTAAGACACCGATTTTGCCGGCTAGTACGATCATAAACCTGTTAGGCCAATATGAGAAATAGCAGTATAATCAGAGTAACACAGGTAAAATACACAGCCACAGTACTAATCATATGTTTATAGTAAATGCAAAGTACATAAAATGCAGTCCAAAATGAGTAAACAACACGAGAGTAATAAGGGCTTATGCCCAGTACATCATAATCAAATCACTCTCTCACACTCTCTTTAACTGCAGCGGAATCTATCATCTCGACTCAACTCACCTGAGGACGTGCTCCAGTAGTAATAGTAGGTGGTGCCGGCATCTGCTCCTCAAGTCCTGCCTCCTCGACGTGCTGGTCCATCTCCTCGAACTCCTAAAATAGTATGGTCACCGACCATTAGTCAAAAAGACTAAGTCGTTTCCTCCGCACCTTGCCCCACAACTCCTAGGCACCGAGCGGGAGGACGAAGCGGAGGACAACAAGGGGTAACAAAAGTGGAAGCAGGTGACAAGAAGCTAACTACCAATGTATATAGAAGTAAGTAAGAAAAGAAAGTAACCTTCACTTATGCGAGAACACATAAGCCAAGGGATCTTCTACAAGGCTCCCAATGTATAAGATGTCCCATACCATTTTATATGATGGGGTGTCAGTTGTCACAAGCAGTATATATATATAAAAGGAACTAACCTTAACCTATAAACTTGCCCACTCAAGCTTATAAACTAAGGGGTCGTTTAGTAGGTTCTAATGTATAAGCGTCTCATACCCCTTATACATTATGTGTCATAGGTTGTTATGAATGTTTATGATATGCATCTATATGGTGGGTATGATATAAACAAGCAGTGCAATTCACACACCCGACTCCGTGATCACAGACCTTTAGTTCCCACTTTTCGAGAGCTAGCATCACTCTCAGGTACCGCCGTTGTGGCTACGGCAGCAGCGGAACGAGCGCTTCCACCTTCTAGGCGGGTATACACACTACCAGGCCTAGACCTCTCTTGTACGCCTCTGTACATGAAACCAGTGTACTCTAGAGTCTCTGCGTACCACTTTGCTGACTACCCGTCAGTCTTGTTGGGCCGGGTGCGCGTTATCGGGGATAGTCCTCCAGACCACAGTATAAAACCCTACTGGCCCCTCTAACCCTCGCACCCGCCTGGTCCACCGTACTGCCGTCGGTGTGACGACTGGCCAGTACCGCATGGCCCGCCACTAATTTATGCACATACAAGTATTTCATCTCGAGCCTCCAGCTCACAGGACCCTCCTGTCTCAATTCCTCCAACCCGTCACGGGTGAGTATATGCTACAAAACCTCCAACCCTACACGGGCGAGTATATGCTACAACCACATCCCTCCAACTCTACACGTGTGAGCAAGTAGTTGATAGACTCCAAGTTCCTCCAACCCGGCACGAGTGAGAACATGAACAGTTTACTTAACCTATTAGACTACTCTTGTCTACCGGTTATTATACTTAGTGACTTAAGGTTAATCCCAGGACTGCCCAAGGTATATCCGGTGAAGGGCTCTCAGGGACACTAGGAACTACGACGGGTTGAATCTCAAGGCTCCCTTTCTCAAGGATATTTACTTTAGTTGATGTCTACCCAGGATTCCCTTTACTCTCACTGTTACTTAGAGCGGCTTAGTGACTTAAAATGTTATTCGAGGGGCGACGGTCTTCCGCCGGCCTCCGCCAAGTTATGACTAAGGTTTGCACTTTCACTCTCGTCACTAGGACACAACTGCCACCCAGGGTTATACTTCCAATCATATACTCTAGCTCAATTGTCGATCAATTCCCCAGAGGCCCTAAGGTATAACCTACCTTTACTATGCGCAGCCCTTGACCTAACTCCACCCCGGACCCCAACTTCCAAGTTCTTAGTCCATATGTATCCAAACATTTATCCTACGGTGGTATGAACCTATATGTTGACCATGATAATTTTCATAATTTTCCAAATTATTTATACCATTAAATTAATTTCCTCAATTAATTCTTCAAGCCATTTAACACATGAAGTATATCATATCATGGTCCTAATGGAGTGAAAAATTATTCTGACCTACAACATGGTGAAATATGACTGTCTTCCCAGATTTATAATTTTCCTTTAATCATTACTATTATTTCTCTTAATTAATACAAATCACCATAATTATCATTTTACAAAGGAAGTATAAGGAATTCAAACACAAAAATTCTAGGAAAATTACAGAGCATATAAATCATCAATATAAGACTAGTGGCAGATTTTCATCAACCTCTATAGTGTAATGGCATAACAATTCCAAATCTTAATTATTTACCAAAAATGCCATTATGTTAATCTAAAAAGTATCTGTACATCTATAAATTCTGAGATAATTATGCAAGACAAATAATACAATTATACATCACTAGAAATATTTCCAAATTTTTCTGATAAGTATTTCCATAAATTCATGAATAAATGCAGTAAGGGTAAAATGGTCATTACTAGGTCTTTTACTCCAAAAGTTCTTCAAACAGAAAAAAAAACCAAATTTTCCTAAGTCCAATCTGACCTAAATTTTAACATGGCAAAGTTTGAGGATTTTTGCATGATCAAATCTATTTTCTCATTTTATTTTCCATTATGGACTATATTTTCAAAATTCCAAATAATGGAATTTTTGATCCCAAAAAAATTCCATAATTACATTGAGGGGTTACATTTGCCCTAAGGATCCTCTGAAATCAATTTCAAGACTTTTAGAAGCCTCAAAGAGGATGAATACACAACATATCAAATTTTGCTATTTGCACCCCAAGGCTAAATCTAGCATACACATGCAAGTGGGTTAACCCACCATGCATTGACCCAATTGTGCTGAAATTTCTATCATGCACTGAGGATGTCCCCAAGGACCTGCCACCAAAATTTGGGGCCATTTGGAAGCTCAATACTCCAACTATATCATTTATTTAATTTTTGATATTATGAACAAAACTATGGGAATTTTGTCTCCAAAAATTCCTAAATTTTTGCAGGGGCTATACATGCCTAAATAAACCTTATAGCCAAAATTTCAGCCTATGTGGACTTCTGAATTGGCCTGGGCTTCCTTTTTAATTTCTTCCCTAGCCTAGGACCAGTCCCAGGAAAAATGCCCTACAGGCTAGACCACTGAACCAAAACCCAAGTTTAGGGTGGCATTTTAAAGTTAACTTACTGGTCTACACTTTTTATTCAAGGGTCATGATCTGATAATATCTCTAAGTGCCCTAAATATCACATGGAAGATGACTGTAAAAGTGTGACAGAAATATACTATTCATTTCATTTATATTATAACATTTATATAGTTTTAGCACGAATCCTGAAGCAAGATGAAGGGCATCCAGTCATCGTCCCCAAGTGTTGGACGGCTGAGATTGAAATTTCCTGGGCCTTCTTTGTTGACTGTTTCCGGCCAACTGAGCCACCACCACCGCCGGCGGATGTCACCACCACCTTCACTGAGGTGGGGGCTTGCGTTTCCCAGCGGTGAGGCCGCCGGAGTTGGCTCCTCCGGCGAACCCGAGCAAGAACTAAAACTCAGAAAAATTGTGTTTTCCTCTCATGGCATCGGGCTCAATTGAGCCCGATATCTCCCCTATTTGATCTAGAAGGCTAGTACGGGTAGAGGGGCGGCGAAACGGACCTGGATTGGGGCTTGACGGCGAGTTCGGTGGCGGTTTGGCATGGTGGTGGTGCGCCGGCGAGCTCCTGATAGTTTAACTTTCAAGGCAGCCTAAACACCTAGAGGGGGGGGTGAATAGGTTCTGCTTCTCTTTCTAAAACTTCTAGACAGAATTCAATTTATTAACTAATATGAAAACACAGCAATCACAGAAAACAAAACATCACAGATTGCACTATGATTTATAGTGGTTCCCCAAGGTCTGGGTACATCCACTTTCCCCCTTCACCTATCTAGCTGTATGCTAGATTCGGCCAAACTTCCACTTATCTCAGATCAATAGATCTTACAACTCAGAACCCAACAGGTTCCTACAACTCAGGCACAACTGCCCTACCTCAGCCTTGCCCCAAGGCCTACAACTCAGAGAATATCCTTCTCCTACACTCAGGCAATCAGCCCTACCACTCAGAGTTCAACACTCCTACACTCAGCCTTTATAACATAGGCTTACAACTCAGATCTGTATAAACAGATCCTACAGAAATATAGAAAAGATTGTTTAAATTGTCTTGCCAAGTTGAGAGAGAAAAGGCAATGACAATTCTTAATCAGCTGATGCAATCAACTGTTTCTTAGCCTTCTTCAAAGCTTCTTGAAAATGTACTTAGCTGAGTTGATTCCAAACAGCTTCTTGAGAATCCACTGGTGGATTCCTTCTTCTTCTTCAAATTCTGACTTGATCTCTCTCTATCCAGAACTTTGAATGATTCTTCTGAATTCTGATTAGAACTCTTCTTAGATCTATCCTTAGATAGTCTTCTTAGATCTCCCGGAGAAGATCTTCTTAAGTGCCTAGCACTTTCTTGAAATGAGTAGAATGTAATCCCTCTCTACTTTCTGATCCAATGTATTTTAAAGGATCAGTTCTATATGTAGTTCAGTGTGTTTTTTTCTCCTTCTGAATCTGTCTATTTATAGACATTCTTCATGGTAACCGGCTGATCCGGTTTCTAACCGTTTTCTGACAAGTCTGACAACTTCAGTTAATTGGTGATAACCCACAGCTGTCAAGTCTTCAAACAAGTCCTGTGCCTTAGTGTTGAAACAGTCTGTCAGAAAGTGTCGAGACCATCTGTCTATTTGTGTCGACACAATTGACTTTGGTGTCGACACTGCCTTCAGTGATGTCGACTAAATTGCCTTTGTGTCGACACATCTTCTTCTGAAACTAACTTGGTCTTTGACTCTGCAGTGTGTCGACACAAGTCCTGTGTGTCGACACAGTTGTTGTAGAATCATAACTTTAGTAAGTGTTGACTTGGCCTTCAGGTGTCGACTATTTTCTTCTGTGTCGACATATTCAGATGATGTCGACAAACTGGAGATCGACTATACTCTTCAGTGTCGACACATTCTCCCAATGTTGAGGTCGACGTTTTTCTTCTGTGTCGACACAATTTCCCAGTGTTGTGTCGACTTACTTCTTCTGAGTCGACACAATTTCCCAGTGTTGTGTCGACTGACTTCTTCTGTGTCGACACTTTTTCCCAGTGTTGTTGTAGACTATGTTATGTGTCGACACTTTTTCCCAGAGTAGTGTCGACTTACACCTTCTGTGTCGACACACTTTCCCAGTGTTGTGTCGACAACTTTCTTCTATGTGACGACACATGTTCCTTTGTGTCGACACTTGGACTTAGAATTTTTTCCTGTAAACTTTAACAATTCTTTACCTGCACATGTCAACTCAAAACAACATCAAATACAACATGATGTATATCATTGAGCTAGGTTGGGCTTCTTCAAATCAGGTACACATTTTCCAATGTACCCAACAATCTCCCCCTATTTGGAGAAGTCATAACCCTTATAGCCAATGATATACACCATTTAGAAATAGTATAAAATGATGATATATGACAATACACAGGGATACTTAATTATAAACAAAATAATAAGAACATCATGGATAAAACAATCTATCACAGATTTAACAATATTTTGTTTATTACTGGGTAATGTTTGATTACATGGTTTTTCTTTGACTGATCACATTACATCATTACAAAACATTATGAAAGAACTAAAACATTATCAGGATTGATCAGGTTCTCTAATAACAATCCCTTGGCCAGATTTAATTTTAGCTGTCACAGGAGCTTCTGATTCTTCAGCCATCTTTTTTCCTTTAAGATCAGCTTTCTTCTTAGCTTCTTCCTTGAGCCTTTGCCTTTCAAAATAGTGAAAAGGCTTTGGGAAGTATTTGCTTGGCTCCATAGCATCAGGTGGAAGTCTTCCCAGCTTAGCTTTCCTTCTGAATTGTACAATGGCTTCTTGTCTTGTCTCATACTTCTGCCATTCCTGCTCATTGTACCACTTGCCCCTTTCATGAACTTGATCTTTGACAGCTTTCCATGCAGTGAGTATTATATTTCTGGAAGTAGGACTCCACTGCTCAAAATCTGGCTTCAGCTCAGCCTGCTCTCTAAATCTTTTCTTTGACAGTAGAGCATCTTGCTGTTCTTGCAAATTTACCTCAGGCTTATCAACCTTTCCAAAGATAACATTTACAACCTCCTTTGAAGGACTATACATATATTGCACTTGCTGATCCAATATATCAAAATCTGGAGGGGGGTATATGACTTGGGCAACCTCAGGTTGGTCACCTTCAAGTAGTCCTGTTTGCAGACCTGACTCAGCCACCATGTTATCATCACACAATGGTGGATATCCCAATGTGGCTCTTATACTATTGGTCACCCATTTGGCATGCTCAGAGCCTGCATGAATCAGCATCCTCTCCCCCTTTATGGCTTCTCTTGATATATGATCTCTAAGATCTTCTTTCTGGAATCGAATTTGGCCATCCAAATAATTCACTCCCTCTTTGAAAAATGGTCTTAACTTTTGAAGTTTTTCAGATATTTCCTGTTGAGAGGTTGTGATGGCAGTCTTAACAGATGCAATAGCAGCCTGAAAATTCTTATCAAATTCTTCCATTTCTTTGGCTCTATTTGCAGGCATCCCTGGAACAATCTTCTTCACCTCTTGAATGATCTCATTATGAGATTCAGTTAAATTGTCATTCATTCTTATTTGATTTTCCAGAACATAACCTTGCTTCAAAGCAATATCATCCACCTTTGTAGAGATAGCCTGCTGTTGTTTAGCCAGATAAACTACAGCATTGCCACCCTTGTGGAAGCAATCTGTCATTTCAGTTTTATTCAAGTTGACTTGAAATTGGATAGATTTGATATCTTGGGCTAAGTCAAACTGCAGAGATTTGTTGCTTTCATCAACATATTTCTCAATGGCCACCCTGTGGTCATCCAATTTCACCTGTAAATCCACCAAGAACTTGTTATAATCAACTTCAGGAGGTGGTGGTGGAGGTGATGTCTGTAAAGCCTGCTTATAAGTCTTGCTTCTTCTTTTAAATACAACCAGTTTTCTTTTCTTAGCCAACCTGGCTTCTTCAGTTTCAGATTCAGAAGTACTCTCAATGTGAACTCTATCTGCTTCAGTGCCATGTTGCTCAGTTTCAACATGTACTGGCTCCCCCTCAATTCTTTGCTCCTCCTCTATTTCTTGAACTTTTTCAATCTCTTGAACTTTCTCCACTTCTTGTTCTAGCTCTATGTCAAGAGGCTGCTCAACATCTTGGTCCTCTTCTATTCTAACAGTAGCTATGTCATCATTAGGAAATAACTCATCCAGAGTGTATTCTTTTTGAACTGGAGCATCTGAAGATAAGTCATTAGGTGCATCCCTGTGCACATTCTCAGGCAGCTGCATATCTGGAGTAGGAGAAGACACATGCTCCCCCTGAACCTGTGCAAAAAAAAAAAACTTTTAGAAAGTCTTTTATAGTAAAATACATTTGCTCCCCCTACACCTGTACCACTTGTACCTGAGCAGGAGATTGAACTGGCTCCCCCTGCATCTGTGCAGATGTATCTACTTGATGAACTATAGTGGAGGCTGGTTGTTCTTCACTCTGTATCCTAAGTGGGTCCTCTTGTTGTTGCTCAGTCTCGTGAGCTGGAGAAGGGGATCTTACAGGGGTGTCTGGCCTGCTCTCTTCAGGCACATCCTTAGACAGCACCCTTTCCCACCTGGAGAATAGTCTCATGTCCATTCTTCTCATATGATTGATTTTAGATCCTGGCAGTTGCTGCATCACTTCAGGAATTGCTCCATTGAGATATAGACTTATGATCCTAGCCATGTTAGGCTTCTTGATCCCTTCTTTAATCTTGTCAAATAGGATTACTGACCAATTAGTAGGAATTGTAAAGGCAATCCTGGTCATAAGGTTGAACATATAGGCAGAAATCCTATCATGTCCACCTGTTTTGCAGAGAATTACTTTTCCAACTATTTCAGACAAGAACTTTCCTTGCTGATTCATACCCTTCCTATTGAATGCAGCACCAATCTTCATGTTTGAATCCAAACCACACCATTGAAGGGCTTCCCTTGTCTTAGAACTAGGAACCTCTTCTTCATTTTCAACCACATGTAATTGCAAAAACTTTCTCAAACCTCTTTGGGTAATCTTAATCTTAGTCCCGTGAACAATGGACTTGATCTTGAGTTCAGTAGAATGGACTGATGCTGAGATAAAGAACTCGTGCACCTCCTTCTTCCAGATCTTGGATGGTTCTGAGACAAGAAATTCTAACCCTGATGCAGAGAGAAGGGTGATAACTCCTTGAACATCAGGCGGCGCCTCTGCAAACGCCTGGCGCACCAATTCATACCCTTCATTAACATTGTCTTCAATCTTTGGCGCCATCGAGTCGTCGAGAAGGCTTGAGAGAGGAGAGAAAGAAAGATTGTCGACACAGGGTTTGAATCTCGAAAACCTTGAAAGCGTGTCGACAATAAGAGCTTTTGACCTATTTATAGCTTCTGTTGAAAGAAGTTCAAAAGGCGCCAAAAACAGTCTAAATGTGTCGACACAGACGGAATGTGTCGACACAAGCTTCTATTAACTCGACATTTCTTCAGCCTACTATGTGTCGACACCAATATGTGGTTATGTCGACACCTTGGATACATAGTAGAAAGACAGAAATTCTGTGTCGACACTAAGGACAAGTGTCGACACATATTTTGTAAGTGTCGACACCATAATTCTGGTTGAGTCGACATTACATTCCTGGTTAAGTCGACAATAAACCTCTTAAGTGTCGACACATATTCTCTGTGTCGACACACTATTTCTGACTTGTCGACATAATTTCTCTGAGTCGACACATTATTACTGAATGTGTCGACACATTCTTACTTAGCCAATTTCTGTAACTTCAATGTGTCCTTTTTAACACTTGATTATTGTTGTTACTACTTTTACTTACTTATTAACCATTTCAATAGCATTGTTAATGATTTTATTTAATACATTAATCAATGGTTAACATACCTAATTCAATTTTGAATTTATTGAATTTGGTTTCATCTAAAGGCTTAGTAAATACATCTGCTATTTGATAATCTGTTTTTACAAATTCCAATGAGATGTCACCTTTTTCTACATGTTCTCTAAGAAAATGATATTTGATTTCTATATGCTTAGTTCTACTATGAGAAACTGGATTATTAGCAATAGAAATAGCACTCTTAGAATCACATAAAAGGGGTGTTCTACTTACCTGAATACCATAATCTTTAAGCTGATGCTGCATCCATAATAGCTGTGCACAGCAGCTTCCTGCAGCAATATACTCTGACTCAGCTGTGGAAATTGCCACACTAGTCTGTTTTTTACTACTCCAAGATATTAGTCTTCCTCCCAGGAATTGACAAGTACCTGTAGTACTCTTTCTATCCTCTCTACATCCTGCAAAATCTGCATCTGAATAGCCTGTTAGTTGAAAATCTCTATTCCTAGGGTACCAAAGACCTAGAGTAGGAGTGCCCTTTAGATATCTCAGAATCCTTTTTACTGCAGTATAATGAGATTCTTTAGGGCAGGCTTGGTACCTAGCACAGACACATGTTGCATACATAATGTCAGGTCTACTAGCAGTGAGATATAGTAGTGACCCAACTATTCCTCTATACAATGATTCATCAACAGGTTTACCTGCCTCATCTTTGCATATTGGCATACTTGTGCCCATAGGAGTTCTCATGGAGGAGGATGACTCCATACCATATTTTTTAATTAATTCCTTGGTGACCTTAGACTGGGATATGGACAATCCATCATCAGTCTGTCTTACTTGGAGTCCCAAGAAGAACTTAAGTTCTCCCATACTGCTCATCTCAAACTTCCCTTGCATAAGTTTGGCAAACTTTTTACAAAGGTTGTTTTCAGTAGATCCAAAGATTATGTCATCAACATAGATCTGGACTAAGATGATCTTTCCTTTGGATTCCCTAAGGAATAGAGTTTTGTCTATCTTTCCTCTTGAGAATTTATTCTCAATGAGGAAGGTAGACAGGGTTTCATACCAAGCCCTTGGAGCTTGTTTTAACCCATACAAAGCTTTCCTAAGCTTGTACACAGAATCAGGTTTAAGAGGATCTACAAAACCTGATGGCTGCTCTACATATACTTCTTCTTTAAGATCACCATTCAGAAATGCTGACTTTACATCCATCTGGTATACTTTGAAGTCTTGGTAGGCTGCATAGGCAAGGAACATTCTGATTGCCTCCAGCCTTGCTACTGGAGCAAAGGTTTGATCAAAGTCAATCCCTTCTTCCTGTCTGTATCCTTTTGCAACCAATCTTGCTTTATTCTTTATTATTATTCCACTTTCATCTAGCTTGTTCCTATAGATCCACTTAGTCCCAATTATGTTGTGGCCTCTTGGTTTAGGAACAAGCTCCCAGACCTTGCACCTTCTGAACTGATTCAGCTCCTCTTGCATAGCATCAATCCAGTGCTGGTCTTGGATAGCTTCTTCAAACTTCTTAGGTTCCATTTGAGACAAGAAACTAGAATGCAAAACTGTGCTTTGATTTCTGCTTCTAGTTTGCACTCCTTGTCTTGGATCACCAATTATCTGATCAGTAGGATGATCTCTTAGATATCTTATAGCTGGAGGTAGATTCCCTTCAGGTTGAGCATCTCCAGCTTCTTCATTCTGCTGTTCCTCTTGGTTTTCATCAGCTTCCATTATCTCTTGTACTCCCCCTGGACAGCAGCCTTCATTTTCGAATGCTCCCTCTTCCTTTGAAGCTTCAGCAATGGAGAGCTTGTCCATCTTCTTGCTTATACCTGTTGAGTCATTTGATCTACAAGACAATTCACAATTGATTAATCTTGTTTCATCAAATACAATATGCACAGATTCTTCAACAACTTGAGTAGTTAAGTTGAAGACTCTATAGGCCTTACTATTTGTGCTGTACCCAACAAATATCCCATCCTGGGATTTGGCAGCAAACTTAGTCAAATAAGACTTACCATTGTTAAGTATAAAGCACTTGCAGCCAAAGATCCTAAAATAGGATAGATTTGGTTTTCTGCCTTTCACAATCTCATAGGGAGTCTTCCTGTGGCTTTTGGTGATAGAAGCCCTATTGATGACATGACAAGCAGTGTTAACTGCCTCAGCCCAAAAATATTCTGGGAGAGAGGTGTCACTCAATAGAGTTCTACCAGCTTCAATTAATGATCTATTCTTTCTTTCAGCAATTCCATTTTGCTGAGGTGTTCTAGGTGAGGAGAACTCTTGGAAAATCCCAAAGTCTATACACAAGTTTGTCATGCTTTCAGATTGAAACTCAGTACCATGGTCACTTCTGATTTTGACCACTGTACTGTTCAGTTCATTCTGAATTTGCTTTACAAACTTAAATAATACACTTGGGGTTTCAGATTTTTGTCTCAGAAAGAACACCCATGTAAATCTAGAATAGTCATCTACAACCACTAGTGTGTAGACCTTCCTACCTAGACTGTGAACTGGCATAGGACCAAAAAGATCCATATGCAAGAGGTATAAGCACCTCACAGAATCCTTGTTTTCAAGGCTTTGAAATGAGGTTTTTGTCTGCTTGCCCTTTTGACAAGCTGAGCATACCCCTTCCTTTATACACTTAACTTGAGGCCCATTCCTCACTAGTTCTTTACTAAAGAGTTGGCCAATTGTCTTGTAGTTTAGATGAGCCAATCTCTTGTGCCACTTAACACAATGAGAAGCATTGTCATCAGCTACAAGACAAATGGGGGATGCCTTATTCTCACATTCAAAATTAAGGCAATACACATTTCTCTTCCTATACCCAGTCAATATGATCTCTTGATCACTTGACCTTTTGATATGACATCCATCCTTACCAAATGAAATGTCATATCCTAGATCACTCAGCTGGCTTATGCTTATTAGATTATGTTTCAAACCTTTTACATAGGCCACTTGGGTGATAGTAATTAGGTTTGAAGAGATGTTACCAAATCCTTTGATGACTCCTTTTTCAGATCCACCAAAGATCACTTTATGTCCATCTTTGACAGATGAATACTCCTTCAGCAGCCCCTTTGTTCCAGTCATGTGCCTGGAACAACCACTATCCAAGTACCATATAGGGGCATGGTAACTTGGATTCACCTGCAATACAGAATTACTTACCCTTAGAACCCAAGTAAGTCTTGGGTCCTTGGTTCAGGTTAGCCTTAATAAAGTTATCATAACCTCTTCTAACAGGTAGACTCTTATTCTTTATAACACTTGTGTTATACCAGCAGTCCAATGCAAAATGACCCCTCTTGCCACAGCACCAACATTCAAACTTATTGTATCTAGATCTAGATATATCCTTGTCAGAAGCATTTCTGTTCATTGCTGGTGCTGTTGCAACTTCTCCTACTGGTTTCTTAAAGCCATAGGGCTTATGACCATAGGTTGGCCTGCTTGCCTTAACACCCTTGTTCTTCAGAACATTTGTCTTGATATGATCCTGAATGTCTTCATGATCATATATGTTAGAAGACACTTTCTCCTTACCAAACCTTATGGGGACTGAAAGGTTTAGTGGCTGAATAGGGGCTTTGCCTTTCCTCTTGAATCTGCCAGCCCTGGAGTTACCCTTAAATCCTAATCCAGCCTTACCCTTCTGAGTGACAAATTCATCTATCAAGGGTAAGACAGATTTTGGCTTAGAGTAACTAGCCACTAAATCCCTTTCAATTCTAAGTCTGTCCTCCAGACTCTTTACTTGATCATTAGTATAGTTAATTGTGCCCATCTGAATAATAGTTATATTCTTCAGCTTGGCAATTTCAGCTAACTTTTGATCAAGGACTTTTTCTAACTCAGATGTTGCAACCCTTAGATCAGCAATTTCCTGAGCCTGTGATTTAACCAGGTTCTTGCTTTTCTTAAGGGCCTGCAACAAGTCCCCATACTTGTCTATCAATTGATAGACATCTCCTTCAGATTCAGATGCATCTTCATCACTTGATGCAGATGTAGCTGATTCTTCACTTGTACTACAAACATATGTACTGGAAGGACAGTTTACCTCATTAGGACCAGACTGATTCTGGCATAGGTCCTCTTCTGATCTAGTCATCAAACCCATGCATTGATGTTCATTGATGGAGTCTAGCAACTGCAGAAACTCCTCTTCCTCAGATGCAGCATATAATCCAATATATGCTTCAGCTTCAGATCCTGATTCTGAAGTTGACTGGTCTGACAGACTTTTATCTTTCTTTGCTACAAAGGATTTCTCCTTCTTGCCTTTCTGATAAGTCTTCTTCTTTTCTGAAGATTCCTTCCTTTTGTCAGGACAATCAGCCACTACATGTCCAGGCCTATTGCAACAATAGCAGACAATCTTTGAAGTAGTGGCTTTGCTGGGCTTTGACCTGCTTTTCTCTTTCCTAGATGACCTTCTTTTCTGATAATAGTCATCTACTTGCTGTGATGAGGAAGGCCTAGACTTCCATTGCTTCTTTTTCAAGAACCTTTGAAATTGCCTAGTGAATGCAGCAAAGTCTGCATCTGAATCACTGCTGACTGAACCCTTATCTGAATTTTCAGAACTACCTTCTTCAACTTCCTTAGGAGGAGATGGTGATTTCCTCCTATTCTTTCTGGTGGCTTCAGCATTAAATGCCACAGTCTTTTCTCTATGCTCTCCTCTTGAGTTTCTTTCCTCCTCCTTCCTTACCATAAGTTGCATTTCATAGGATAGCAACTTTCCAAACAGAGTTGGAGGAGATATCTCTGCCAATTTTGCCACTTCTCTTATGGCACAGATTTTTGTATCCCAATCCTTTGATAAAGATCTTAAGAATTTGTCATTCAGTTCATAGGTACTGAAGACTCTTCCATAGGAAATTAGCTCATTCACAATTCTATAGAATTTCTTATAGCACTCAGTTATGCTATCAGATTTTCCTTGTCTAAAACTTTCATACTCCTGATTTAGCATAGATTTTCTGTCCAGCCTTACTTCTTCTGATCCCTCCATGTAGACAATCAATGTGTCCCACATCTCCTTGGAGGTCTTGCAGTGAATCAGATTCTGAAATGTTGAATCATCTATGGCACTGACAATGATGTTCTGTGCCCTTTTGTCCATGGTTGCCAAGATGATTTCATCCTTGGTCATTTCAGAATAAGTCTTTGGTGTTTGGATATTTGCATCAAGAACAGATATCTTCATTGGTATGAAGGGGCCTTCCTGTACTGTGATGTAAATCCTTGGGTCAGATGCTTCCATAAACAATCTGACTCTTTCTTTCCAGATCCCAAAGATTTCCTTCTTGCATATGGGTAATTTCATTGACCCTAGCTCCTTATGATTCTCTCCAGAACCCATCTTCTTGATTCTTGAATCTGCCTATCAGATCTACCTCAGACTGTTAAGTCCTTTTTGAGGAACCTCCCTCTGATACCACTTGATAGTTTAACTTTCAAGGCAGCCTAAACACCTAGAGGGGGGGGGGTGAATAGGTTCTGCTTCTCTTTCTAAAACTTCTAGACAGAATTCAATTTATTAACTAATATGAAAACACAGCAATCACAGAAAATAAAACATCACAGATTGCACTATGATTTATAGTGGTTCCCCAAGGTCTGGGTACATCCACTTTCCCCCTTCACCTATCTAGCTGTATGCTAGATTCGGCCAAACTTCCACTTATCTCAGATCAATAGATCTTACAACTCAGAACCCAACAGGTTCCTACAACTCAGGCACAACTGCCCTACCTCAGCCTTGCCCCAAGGCCTACAACTCAGAGAATATCCTTCTCCTACACTCAGGCAATCAGCCCTACCACTCAGAGTTCAACACTCCTACACTCAGCCTTTATAACATAGGCTTACAACTCAGATCTGTATAAACAGATCCTACAGAAATATAGAAAAGATTGTTTAAATTGTCTTGCCAAGTTGAGAGAGAAAAGGCAATGACAATTCTTAATCAGCTGATGCAATCAACTGTTTCTTAGCCTTCTTCAAAGCTTCTTGAAAATGTACTTAGCTGAGTTGATTCCAAACAGCTTCTTGAGAATCCACTGGTGGATTCCTTCTTCTTCTTCAAATTCTGACTTGATCTCTCTCTATCCAGAACTTTGAATGATTCTTCTGAATTCTGATTAGAACTCTTCTTAGATCTATCCTTAGATAGTCTTCTTAGATCTCCTGGAGAAGATCTTCTTAAGTGCCTAGCACTTTCTTGAAATGAGTAGAATGTAATCCCTCTCTACTTTCTGATCCAATGTATTTTAAAGGATCAGTTCTATATGTAGTTCAGTGTGTTTTTTTCTCCTTCTGAATCTGTCTATTTATAGACATTCTTCATGGTAACCGGCTGATCCGGTTTCTAACCGTTTTCTGACAAGTCTGACAACTTCAGTTAACTGGTGATAACCCACAGCTGTCAAGTCTTCAAACAAGTCCTGTGCCTTAGTGTTGAAACAGTCTGTCAGAAAGTGTCGAGACCATCTGTCTATTTGTGTCGACACAATTGACTTTGGTGTCGACACTGCCTTCAGTGATGTCGACTAAATTGCCTTTGTGTCGACACATCTTCTTCTGAAACTAACTTGGTCTTTGACTCTGCAGTGTGTCGACACAAGTCCTGTGTGTCGACACAGTTGTTGTAGAATCATAACTTTAGTAAGTGTTGACTTGGCCTTCAGGTGTCGACTATTTTCTTCTGTGTCGACATATTCAGATGATGTCGACAAACTGGAGATCGACTATACTCTTCAGTGTCGACACATTCTCCCAATGTTGAGGTCGACGTTTTTCTTCTGTGTCGACACAATTTCCCAGTGTTGTGTCGACTTACTTCTTCTGAGTCGACACAATTTCCCAGTGTTGTGTCGACTGACTTCTTCTGTGTCGACACTTTTTCCCAGTGTTGTTGTAGACTATGTTATGTGTCGACACTTTTTCCCAGAGTAGTGTCGACTTACACCTTCTGTGTCGACACACTTTCCCAGTGTTGTGTCGACAACTTTCTTCTATGTGACGACACATGTTCCTTTGTGTCGACACTTGGACTTAGAATTTTTTCCTGTAAACTTTAACAATTCTTTACCTGCACATGTCAACTCAAAACAACATCAAATACAACATGATGTATATCATTGAGCTAGGTTGGGCTTCTTCAAATCAGGTACACATTTTCCAATGTACCCAACAGCTCCTTCTCAAAATCCCAATTCTTCACCATTTCCTCTGATCCAGGTATCGAATTCCACTCCTCTCGGCCTTCTGGAGCTGATGGCAGGTTTGGGCTGAGGAGGCTTATTTTTGGAGGTGATTCCAAGGTGAGCTCGGGTTCATTTTGAATGCTTCACCATTGCCTCCACCTGGCCACCCCCAGCTGTAATTCTTTTGGAATGATCCTCTGGGATCAGCCAGCAAGCCTTAGAGCTGAGGAAGGAGGGCCATATGGCCTATTTCTTCTTCTCCTCCACTTCTCTCTCCTCCCATTCACCAAAATTCCACTTTTACCCTCTTGCATGTATTCTCTCTCCTGATTATGGGGGGTAGGGCTGGTCTTTGGTGCTTTGGGCTGGTCATGGACCAAGTTTGGTGGGCTTGGCCCAAGGGAAAGGCTTGGACTCCTATTTTCATCCCTTAAGTCAAAATGTTGACTTGTTGGCTTTTGGGTTGACTTAGTCAACAAGGTGAGTGGGCTGACCCCACTTGTAGGTCGTGAGCCCAATGGCACCACCCAACTTGAGTTGGGTCAAGGGGGTGCCCTATTTAGGCTAATTGGGCCTATGAGTGTGGTTTTGACCACTTTAGGCTCAAGGTTGACTTGGGTCAACTAAGGTCAAACTGTTGACCTAGGGACATGCCTTAGGGTCCACTTAGATTGTTTTTAGGGTTAGGGCAATGTGGTGGGGTCATGGTGTGGCTAAGGTACCTATTTGGGCTAGTTTGACCTAGTTTGACTTGGTCCTATGGTGGGCCCCACATGGCTACAACCCACCACCTATGGTCAAACCTAGCTAATTTCCCCTAACACCCACCCTATGCCTAACCCAATCTAAGTTAAGGGGCCTAGAAGTAACAAGGGATGTTACACTTATAGTCTTGGTCATACCTGTTGGATGGGAGAATTACCTTGTGAAAGGTTGACTGAGGCCTGACAGGAGTTTGGCCTCTCCTCTGAGATTCAAATTTTCTCTTGGTAGAATCTATCTTATAGAAATTAGCCACAATCCTCTTCTCCCTTACAAGTTTCTCTTCAAGATCTTTGATAATAGAGTCCTTATATTTTATGGACTCAACACGGATATCTAATATGGTATTCAGATGGTAATTTCCATCACTTTTAGATATATCAAAGATAAAGTCTCATCTTGCTGGGAAACAGCCAGCTGTAGGGAGGCAATTTCCTCTACTTATTTCTTAACAAGCATCTTGCTTTCTTTGAAAGCATTCAGAAGTACACCATGATTTTCAATCAATTGATTGATATCATATTCTGAAAGAGGATTCTCATCATCACTTGATGATGATGCATCAAAGTCTGTACATGATTCATATACAGACTCTGAGAATGAGATAGATAGGGAATATACCTGATTTTGCTCAGGCTGATCTTGGCAAGATTCATCTTCAGATATAGCTGTCGGCCCATGGCATTTGCAGTAATCTCTCCCAGCTTCATCCACCTTTGAGTCACTATCTGAATATGACAGAGGGACCCTGATCTTTTCTCTTGTATCTGGATAGACTTTGTCTTCTGCAAGAGCTGACAATAGCTCAATGTTATTCTTGTTCTCTCTGCAGACTTGGAGCTCCTTTGAGCCCCCACACCTTATGGTTTACCCTTGAACTCATAAGTGCAAACCTTTTAGCTATCCTTGGAGGTCAACTCAGACAATTAGGTCCTTTTTTGAGTAACTTCTCTCTGATACCACTTGAAAGTTTTTGTTTTCAAGGATAGCTAAATCACATAGAGGGGGGGTGAATAGGTTTTTTAGTCCTCGGTGATTATCCTTTATTTTCCTTTTGTTGGTTGCTTTATTAGTTGATTGCTTTCTCCTTTTAAGACATTCAACCTGCAATAAAGTCAACATAGAGAAAACACACAAACTACACACAAGATATATAGTGGTTCCCCAGATTATTGGTACGTCAACTTTCCCTCCCACCTATCTAACTTCCTTATTAGACTAGGCACTTCTCCAAACTCAACTCTTAAGAACTTACATCTCAGATCCCTCAAAATCTCTCAGTCTCCTCCAAGACTTAAAACTCAGCCACAAAAGCCTTCAACTCAGTGATCCTAAGATCACCTACCTCAGATTGTGAAGCCCTACAACTCAGGCTGGGAGGACAACCCTACCTCAGATCATCTAGGGATCCTACCTCAGAGAGAATGACTCTCCTACCTCAGGCTGTTAAGCCCTACCTCAGATTCATAAGTGAATCCTACACTCAGAGAGTAATACTCTCCTACAGCTCAGACAAATTTGCTCTACCTCAGGCAAATGGCTTTACAGGTCAAATCCAGAAGGATCCTATAAAAAATAGTGATTTATATTTAACATAGAGAAATTTATCTGTGTTATCCTTTGAGCTAAGTTATCTTAGCTCTGACTTTCTTCTTAGCTACAAGATCTTGAGCTCAAAGTAACTAGTAGTAAACTGCTTTGCTTCCTCGTCCTTCCCAGGATAGAATCAACAACTTTTGTTCTCTCTTCTTCTCAGCTTCAGAAGTAGATCTTCAGATTTGAGTTTGCTGAACTGAGAAATAACTTGATCTACAGAAACCTGATATCTGTTTCTGCTTCTCCCTTAGAAGCTAGACCTTCTAATCTTGCTGGTGTAGGTGGCGATGGCGCCAGCTAACTCACTTTCTTCTCTTCAGAGATTAGTTCTTATCTTGCGGATGTCGAGGATGATAACAAACAACTCACTTCTTTTTGCTCTTCGTCTTGCTGACTTGAGCTCATTTTTCTTCAGCCACAACAACAGTGGCGATGATGAAGAACAACTGTAACAGCTATTTTGCTTGTAGAAAAGCTTCTCATTTTTATTGATTGCAACCCAACGAATATTTTAGTAGTGGGCCACACACCATTAATGACCAGCTACAACCTTGCTTTAATGCCAACTGTCGTACAGCAGCTATGTGGTGTCTTTTGTCATGTACTGTAGCTTTCCCACTATTAGTTTGAATAATGTTGACTTGCTGACATCAACACCTGTGGACTTAGCCAAAATCAAGTATTAGTAGAATAAGTGTTGAGTGAATGAGCTTTACTCAATGCCAAAACACTTAGACAGAATTCTGTCTATCTAGGCATTGACAACGTTGAGTGAGCAAGCCTCACTCAATGTTTTTTGCCTTAGCTTATTCTTCAGCCTTTTCTGCATGCTTGGCGTTGAGAGCGTTGAGTGAGCATGCCTCACTCATCGCCTTGTACCTTAGCCATGCTTTCTATATTTTAGGTATTAAGAGTGTTGAGTGAGCACGCCTCACTCAACGCCTTTTGCCTTAGCCATGCTTTTTGCTACTTGGCGTTGAGTGTGTAAGCTCCACTCAATGCCAAACTACTTAACAGATATTCTTCTGTTATCTGGCGTTGAGTGAGTAAGCTATACTCAACGCATTTGAACTTAGCAAAATTTTTGTGTCTGAAAACACAGGCTCTGACTAGATGAGAATCAGACAACGCTTTTATCACATGGCGTTGAGTGAGCTTGCCTCACTCAACGCCTGTGGACTTAGTCCAAAATCAGCACAGATTTACCGTGGCTTTGACTTACAAGGCAATACTCAACGAATATAGAGTATGGCGTTGAGTGAGTCATACTCACTCAACGCCTGTGGACTTAGCAACTCTTCTGCCAACTTATCCTTAGACTATGACTTTCTCAGCCTAACTCACAGCCTTTTGTTATATGGCGTTGAGTGAGTGAGCTTCACTCAACGCCAGACTACTTAGCCATATTTCAGCCAGTTTATTCTTAGACTTTGAGTGGTTGAGTATTACTCAACACTATTGGCCATATGTCGTTGAGTGAGTTGATCTCACTCAACGCTTGTGGACTTAACCGTATTTCTGTCAAGCCAATCATTTGGCTAGACTGACCATGCTGCACTCACAGTCTTTGGTCATCTGGCGTTGAGTGAGTTGGCTTCACTCAACGCTTGTGGACTTAGACAAATTTCTGTCTTTCCACTGGCATGTTTAGACATTACCTGTTTCGGCCACATGGATAACCTGTCCAATCAATGCATAGTGTACATCCTGCAATCACTAAAGTTGAGCACAAGTTAGATCACCACATGTGTATACATTGTTTGTTAGACCTTCTTCAAATCTAGGACATTGGGATCAATGGACCCAACAAGTGACAATAGCCAAAATAATCATAGTTTACATGTAGTGAACTCATAAAAATAATACACCCCTTGAACTATATTATATACGGTCTATAATTAGTAATTTAGGAAGTTACAGTTTGCGGATAACTGCATAACCACCTATGAGGACTATAAATAGGACCCCAGACCCTCACTCATTTTTAACTTTCTCCTCCTAGTCTTCTCCAGGTCAGAGCTCTGCTGAAATCCTCCTACGAGCCGCTTCCCTTCCAACGCTTCAAGAATTTATGTATGTCCCTGATGCTCTCGCGTACAAGGTGTTTTCCCGACCTCCTCAGGATTTCTCTTACGTGCAAGGCGTACCGCCAGCCTTCCTGCTCAATTCTCCTACGAGCTACCTGTTAAAACCAGAAAGCGGCTTCTGTGGAGTTCGGACCCTAAGAATGGGTGACCGCACACCTACTTCTCTAAGTGCGCTTACTCAACTAGAGACTTAGGATTAGAGAATGATCCACGGCTGCAGCACGGATGTCTCACCGCTCACCCGGAAGATCTTAGAGCTCTTCTCCTCCTTAGCTAGTGTTGAGCTAAGGGCAGTTCACGTGATCATATAATTGCAGTCCACACGATCAAATATAATAACAATTTGAAAATTGGACCGGAGATCGAACTGGTGGAGATAAAAATTCAAGGTTTAACCGGGATCGAACCGTTATTTTTAAATAATATATAGATAACAATATTAGAAAATGAAAAAAAACATTATAATAAATATTTGCATATTTATCACCATTATATTTTTGTATAAATAAAAATAATATATCACTACTTGTGTATGTTTTTAAATTTAATTTGAATGATATATAATTACAAATAAATAATAAAATATAATTTTATTAAAATAATTTAATATAATTAAATGAAATATGAAAGAAAAAATTAAGCATTGTTTCATAAATATAAAATAATTTAAAAAATAACAAAATAAAAGTTAAATATAATAAATAGTCAACGCTTTTATAATCCAATAAAAATGACGATGGATATTATGTTAAATAAAGATAAATATTAGCTTTTTAATTTAAATGTTGAATTTTATTTACTAATAATAAATATGACTAGATATATTATATATTTTCGTGATTTACAATAAAGACTGTTGCGGCCAAACTCGGCGCTCCGGTCGATCCGGACTAACTTGGACCGCCTTAGCTCACGGAGCGGTCGAGCGCGCACACAGTCAGTTGAAGAGGGGAAATGTACATAAGGAGTTTTAACGTGGAAAACCCTTCAACCGGGTGAAAAACCACGTGACCGGTTCGCTGCTAGTCAAAATCCACTAGATCAGGGTGATTACAGTATGTTGAGTGAATCAGGGCGACAGGCCGCTCCCGTTACAGCTTGTGGGGAGAGAGGATGACTATAACTGCCGGCGGGCAACAGACTGCTCCGCCAAAGAGACTTAAACGGTGGAATGCGCGAGATGCTTCTGACGCGTGCGCCTGGGGGCGACGCGCTTGCGGGCTTCGACTGTCTCCTTCGCTCGGCTTCCTCTGACTTTGGGCGCCTCCTTGCTAACTGCACGTTGGTGGGGTGCCAATAACCGATGGCGGGTGCTGATGGCCGCTGGTGGCCGCTGGAGGTCGCTGGTGGCCGCTGGTGGCTGGCGGCGAGAGGTGGCTGACACGGTGGAGGAGGCGGGAGAGCTCTCACCTGAGGAAGAGAGAGAAGAATCGTAGGAGGAAAAAGATGAGAAATGAAAAGCTCCTGGGGTCCTTTTATAGGCTCCAAGAGGAGATCATGGTGGGCCCCACCACTAACGTAGTGGGTTAGTGGGTGGTTGCCCCTTGATCGGACGGTCGTGGTAGCGCGCCATGATCGGATGGTGGAGGTTCGGGCGGCGAGCCACCGACTGGCGGTGGAGGTGGCCGGTGATGGCCGGCGGAGGCGGCCGGGAGGCGGCGGCCGGGCGGCGGCGGCCGGGCGGCGGCGGCCGGGCGGCGGCGGCCGGGCGGCGGCGGCCGGGCGGCGGCGGCCGGGCGGCGGCGGCCGGGCGGCGGCGGCCGGGCGGCGGCGGCCGGGCGACCGGGCGGCCGGGCGGCCGGGCGGCGGCGGCGGCGGCCGGGCGGCGGCGGCGGCGGCGGCGGCGGCCGGGCGGCGGCGGCGGCGACCGGGCGGCGGCGGTCGGCGGCGGTTGGTTACGACGGCGGTGTTCTCTCTCCCCTCTTTCCCCTTTTTGTGGATCTTATTTTTGGTGGGAGAGAAAGAGGGGGGAATTGGATGGAGGAGATGAAGATGAGAGAAAGTGAGCTCTCCACTTCTCTCATCATGAAGGGAATCATGGGGTTGACTAGTCAACCCCATGATTTCATTTTGGGGATTGCTATGTGCACCCCTAAAACTATAAAATGGATCCAATTCCTATCAAATGCCCCCCAAATCCTATGTTGTTGGTGAGCCGTGAGAGAGACAACCTAGGATTTTTAATCATCCTGTCCCTTGCTTCCATGACTTCCTTCGGGGAGAAGGCCAAGAAGGCGAAGAATGGTGCCTCGAAGGTATGCTCGTACTTATACGATTGGCGACAGTGGTGCTACATCAAATTGAAGGAGCGGCGACGGGGGCTTTTGGCAAGGTGCCGGCGGATCCAATCGCGAAGGAGTCTGCGCACTTGATGGTGCGGAGGCGCGCCGGCGCAACGGCGGGCGAGTGCAAAGGTGCACCCGGAAGCACGCAAGCGCGCGCAGAGGCGCGCTTGCGTAGCCCTGCGTGCGGGGGCGCACGCCCGACCCAGCGTGCTTGCGCGAGAGCGCGCACGCGTCCCAGCGCGCGGGTGCGCGCGCCCGACCCAGCGCGCGGGTGCGCGCGCCCGACCCAGCGTGCTTGCGCGAGAGCGCGCGCGCGTCCCAGCGCGCGGGTGCGCGCGCGCGTCCCAGCGCGCGGGTGCGCGCGCGCGTCCCAGCGCGCGGGTGCGCGCGCGCGTCCCAGCGCGCGGGTGCGCGCGCGCAAGGATGCGCGCGCTCAACCTCGCGCGTGGGTGCGCTCGCGCAGGTGTGCGCGCGCACGACCTCGCGCGCCTTGCGCGCGCGATCCCGTGCGCGGGTGCGCGCGCGGGGGTGCTCCCGCGCGGGTGCGCGCGCGGGGGTGCGCCCGCTCGGGTGCGCGCGGGCGGCCCCGCGCGTGGGTCCGCGGGCGCGCGCACGCGGGGAGCGTGTGTACAACTTGTGTGCGCGTGTTGTGCACGCGGGCTCGTGCTCGTCTTGCGCTCCTGGAAGTGCTGTTATGGGCCTTTTCGTACCTGCTTGTTAATCATGATGGCCGCGCTAAGCGCCCAAGGGAAGAGATTTCTGAGATGTGGAATTTCTGCCCCCCGAGTATACGGCCGGAAGGAAAAACTTGTTGCGGCGATATATGGGGCCGCGTACACAACGCCTCTATTTTTATCGGGGTCAAATGATACCTCAGTTGGTGAGGTTCATGTTATTTTACGTAAGTTTGACGTGCATCGTCGTTTTACGCGAGATTGACTCGCGACTCTTGCCTGTACGAGATTTACTCATGACTTTGTTTAGCGCGGATTGTGACTGCGGCTCGGCTGTCGCAAGGGTTGCTCGCGGCTTAGATTGCGTGATGGGTGCTTGCGGCTTAGGTTGTGCGTTTGTACGGAGGTAGTTGCTGTGCGGAGCGCGCTGCACGGAGGCAGTTGTTGTGAGGAGCACGCTGCACGGAGAGTTGCTGTGAGGAACGCGCTGCACGGAGGCAATTACTGTGAGAAGCGCGCTGCACAGAGGCAGTTGTTGTATGGAGCGTGCTGCACGGAGGCAGTTGCTGTCAGGAGCGCGTTGCACAGAGGCATTTGCTGTATGGAGCGCGCTGCACGGAGGCGCTGCGCGGAGGCGCGCTGCACGGAGGAAGTTGATGTAAGGAGCGCGCTGCACGGAGGCAGTTGCTGTATGGAGCGCGCTGCACGGAGGCAGTTGCTGTATGGAGCACGCTGCACGGAGGCAGTTGCTGTATGGAGTGCGCTGCACGGAGGCGCTGCGCGGAGGCGAGCTGCACGGAGGCAGTTGCTGTAAGGAGCGCGCTGCACGGAGGAAGTTGATGTAAGGAGCGCGTTGCACGGAGGCAGTTGCTGTATGGAGCGCGCTGCACGGAGGCAGTTGCTGTATGGAGCGCGCTGCACGGAGGCAGTTGCTGTATGGAGCGCGCTGCACGGAGGCACTGCGCGGAGGCGCGCTGCACGGAGGCAGTTGCTGTAAGGAGCGCGCTGCACGGAGGCAGTTGCTGTAAGGAGCGCGTTGTACGGAGGCAGTTGCTATATGGAGCGCGCTGCACGGAGGCAGTTGCTGTAAGGAGCGCGCTGCACGGAGGCAGTTGCTGTATGGAGCGCGCTGCACGGAGGCAGTTGCTGTAAGGAGCGCGCTGCACGGAGGCAGTTGCTGTATGGAGCGCGCTGCACGGAGACAGTTGCTGTATGGAGCGCGCTGCACGGAGGCAGTTGCTGTAAGGAGCGCGCTGCACGGAGGCAGTTGCTGTATGGAGCGCGCTGCACGGAGGCAGTTGCTGTATTGAGCGCGCTGCACGGAGGCAGTTGCTGTATGGAGCGCGCTGCACGGAGGCAGTTGCTGTAAGGAGCGCGCTGCACGGAGGCAGTTGCTGTATTGAGCGCGCTGCACGGAGGCAGTTGCTGTATGGAGCGCGCTGCATGGAGGCAGTTGTCGTATGGAGCGCGCTGTACGGAGGCAGTTGCTGTATTGAGCGCGCTGCACGGAGGCAGTTGCTGTATGGAGCGCGCTGCACGGAGGCAGTTGTTGTATTGAGCGCGCTGCACGGAGGCAGTTGCTGTAAGGAGCGCGCTGCACGGAGGCAGTTGCTGTAAGGAGCACGCTGCACGGAGGCAGTTGCTGTATGGAGCGCGCTGCACGGAGACAGTTGCTGTATTGAGCGCGCTGCACGGAGGCAGTTGCTGTAAGGAGCGCGCTGCACGGAGGCAGTTGTTGTAAGGAGCGCGCTGCACGGAGGCAGTTGCTGTATGGAGCGCGCTGCACGGAGGCAGTTGCTGTAAGGGTAAATGGATGTCTTCGCACTTTGGCGAAATGAGTATGCATTTCAAATTGCACGGATGACGCTTGTCATCAACAAACCTATAATGAGAAAATGTTAACTTTTTTAGGGTTGCAGTCATGAAACTATTCTTGTGGGAACACATAATTTATAGGGAAATAAAATTGATAAATGCTATAATAGGTAGAGCCTTTCTGACGTGTGAAGCCCTCTCTTGAGTCGGTCATCTTAGGGGTTGCCCCCCAGTCCGGTCTAGTAAACGGTGGGCCGAGTTCCTTTCGGTGGACTTGGTTCCTATCCCTGTAAGTATCTCCCCAGGCGGCCTTGTTTGATGAGATACTCGATCTCCTCCTTGAGCTTTGAGCAGTCTTCCGTGTCGTGTCCTTGTCCATGGTGAAATTCACAGTACTTTGTTTGGTCCCCAGTATTTTTAGCGAGAGGTCTTGGCTTGCGGAGCGCCTCTTTGCCCTGAATTGCATAAAATACATTTGTCCTGGAGGTGTTGAGGGGTGTGTACTCCCGGGGCGGCTGATCTCCCTGATGGTTACGTCGGAATCTTCCTTCTTGTTGTTGAGGGACCGACTTATTTTCCCTTTTTCGCTTCTGGTTGCTATTAAACTGTTGACGATGAGCTTCAATAGCCTCGTCGGCAGCGATCTGCGCCTCTATGCGGTGCACGAGGTCGGGGTAGCTAGCGACAGTTTCCCTCATTAATGCTGAATAGAAGCTGCTCGGGCGAAGACCTCCGAGGAGCATTCCTCTTAACAGTTCAGGGTCGACCCCTGGGATTTGGCGGGCTTCTGCGGAGAACCTGCGGAAGAAATCCTTCAAAGACTCCCCTTCGTTCTGGCGGATACCTGATAAGTGGGAAGGGTCGCGGACGATCCTCCGATTTGCTATAAACTGATCTGTGAACTGTCTTGTTAGTTCTGTGAAGTTGGCAATAGTGCCCGCTCTCAAGGAGTGAAACCATGTGCGGGCCTGCCCCTTGAGAGTGGTTGGAAACACTTGGCAGAGTAACTGATCAGGGGCGCTGTAGATCCTTATAATGATAGTGAAGTGGTTGACATGTTCCATCGGATCGTCAGTTCCATCGAAGGTTTCAATATCGGGGAGTTTGAAGCCATGACGAATTGGATGATCCAGAATCTGGGGCGTCAGGGGGGAACCCTGACAGAGTGGTCGGCGGGTACAGATATCTCTTGCACCTGCTTGATGATATTCTTCGGCGATGACCTCTCGAATTTCCTCCCGAGTAAATCTTTCTAACGGATGTAGACGGACTTCGTTAGCGGGCTCATGATGACGATGGTCCTCTCTCGCTCTCCTCTGAGCCGAGTGAGTGGAACTTGCAGCTTCAGAATATTCTTCGGATATTTCCTGCCTTGGAGGAACCTCTTGGGCTCTGCCCAAATTTTGTTGCGGCGGTAGATCCACATAGGTTGGTTGCAAGGGAGGAGCTGGAGGCGCTCCAAGGATTCGCAGCAGGGTGAGCATTTCGGTTTGATGTTCTCCCATTTGGCGAACGCGTCCCTCTATAGGAGCAAATGCAGCTTCAGCAGTCAGTGGCACGTCCACCAAAGAGTGGGAACGTGCAGGCCCGACATGCATGCCAAGGGCGGAGCCTTCAGCGGTACGGATGCTCCTCTTTGTCATTAAGGCAGTACTTGGAGGGGGAGATGCTGGTGATCTTATGCTTCAATGGATGTTGGGAAATCGTTTCCCACAGACGGCGCCAAACTGTTGCGGCCAAACTCGGCGCTCCGGTCGATCCGGACTAACTTGGACCGCCTTAGCTCACGGAGCGGTCGAGCGCGCACACAGTCAGTTGAAGAGGGGAAATGTACATAAGGAGTTTTAACGTGGAAAACCCTTCAACCGGGTGAAAAACCACGTGACCGGTTCGCTGCTAGTCAAAATCCACTAGATCAGGGTGATTACAGTATGTTGAGTGAATCAGGGCGACAGGCCGCTCCCGTTACAGCTTGTGGGGAGAGAGGATGACTATAACTGCCGGCGGGCAACAGACTGCTCCGCCAAAGAGACTTAAACGGTGGAATGCGCGAGATGCTTCTGACGCGTGCGCCTGGGGGCGACGCGCTTGCGGGCTTCGACTGTCTCCTTCGCTCGGCTTCCTCTGACTTTGGGCGCCTCCTTGCTAACTGCACGTTGGTGGGGTGCCAATAACCGATGGCGGGTGCTGATGGCCGCTGGTGGCCGCTGGAGGTCGCTGGTGGCTGGCGGCGAGAGGTGGCTGACACGGTGGAGGAGGCGGGAGAGCTCTCACCTGAGGAAGAGAGAGAAGAATCGTAGGAGGAAAAAGATGAGAAATGAAAAGCTCCTGGGGTCCTTTTATAGGCTCCAAGAGGAGATCATGGTGGGCCCCACCACTAACGTAGTGGGTTAGTGGGTGGTTGCCCCTTGATCGGACGGTCGTGGTAGCGCGCCATGATCGGATGGTGGAGGTTCGGGCGGCGAGCCACCGACTGGCGGTGGAGGTGGCCGGTGATGGCCGGCGGAGGCGGTCGGGAGGCGGCGGCCGGGCGGCGGCGGCCGGGCGGCGGCGGCCGGGCGGCGGCGGCCGGGCGGCGGCGGCCGGGCGGCGGCGGCCGGGCGGCGGCGGCCGGGCGACCGGGCGGCCGGGCGGCCGGGCGGCGGCGGCGGCGGCCGGGCGGCGGCGGCGGCGGCGGCGGCCGGGCGGCGGCGGCGGCGACCGGGCGGCGGCGGTCGGCGGCGGTTGGTTACGACGGCGGTGTTCTCTCTCCCCTCTTTCCCCTTTTTGTGGATCTTATTTTTGGTGGGAGAGAAAGAGGGGGGAATTGGATGGAGGAGATGAAGATGAGAGAAAGTGAGCTCTCCACTTCTCTCATCATGAAGGGAATCATGGGGTTGACTAGTCAACCCCATGATTTCATTTTGGGGATTGCTATGTGCACCCCTAAAACTATAAAATGGATCCAATTCCTATCAAAGACAAATTGGTTTAGTGGAAGGGGGCTTTTGAGTAATCTTTATAGGCGCGAGTTCGAGTCCCAGCAGCTTCTATTTTAATCAGAAATTTAAACTGCCTGGTACTTATTAAACCGGTCACGGTTCCCTGGTTTTCGGTCAACCCGCCTTTCCCGACTTTTGGGCGGTCCCTTTGTAAGGCGGTTTTGAAACCTGGACCGGACAAGGTATGTGACTAGTTGGCGATCGAACCGGTCCTACTGGCCAATCCTCAAAAAATAATTTTAGAAGTGATATCTAGTGTGGCGCCTGGGTATTGTCACCGCAAATACATGAATAATTAAGGGAATTGTTAAATGCATCACATGCGCCACGCTAGATACCACTTATAAAATTATTTTTTGAGGATTGGTCAGTAGGACCGGTTCGACCGCCAACTAGTCACCTACTCCTACTTGGTCCGGTCCAGGTTTCAAAACCGCCTTACAAAAGGACCACCCAAAAATCGGGAAAGGTGGATCGACCGAAAACCAGGGAACCGTGACCGGTTTAATAAGAACCAGGTAGTTTAAAATTCTGATTAAAATAGAAGCTGCTGGGACTCGAACCCGCGCCTATGAAGATTACTCAAAAGCCCCCTTCCACTAAACCAATTTGTCTTTATTATAAATCGCGGAAACATATAATATATCTAGTCATATTTATTATTAGTAAATAAAATTCAATATTTAAATTAAACAGCTAATATTTATCTTTATTAACATAATATCCTTTGTCATTTTTATTAGATTATAAAAGCATTGACTATGTATTATATTTAACTTTTATTTTTGTTATTTTTTAAATTATTTTATATTTATGAAACAATGCTTAATTTTTTCTTTCATATTTCATTTAATTATATTAAATTATCTTAATAAAATTATATTTTATTATTTATTTGTAATTATATATCTTTCAAATTGAATTTGAAAACATACGCAAGTAGTGATATATTATTTTTATTTATACAAAAATATAATGGTGATAAATATCACATATATATATATGCAAATATTTATTGTAATGTTTTTTTTTCATTTTCTAATATTGTTATCTATATGTTATTTAAAAATAACGGTCCGATCCCGGTTCAACCTTGAATCTTTATCTCCACCTGTTCGATCTCCGGTCCGATTTTCAAATTGTTATTAATTATATGATCACGGGGTGACCCGGAAAGCACTGTATCGACCTCGCCTTCGTAGATCTGGACTCGGATCGAGAATCGACACATGACCAAAACCTCCCAAAGAGGACACGGCTTTGTGACACGCCTGTGTACAGGCTGTGTGACAGACACGCCCGTGTCCCAGGCCGTATAACTCATTCCACACAGCCCGACAAACAGCCCGAGCAGGACACGGCCCTGGACACACCCGTGTCTCAGGCCGTGTGCACCTTACCCAGCCCCAAACTTGGCTCAAACGCTGTCCGTTCCTCTTTTGAGTTTCGGGACGTTACATTAGCACCCTTGGAAACCTAATATTCGGTTATTCGGTCACTAAATCTCACAAAATTTTGGCATTATAACTGCATTGTGAACGTCATAACACTTGCGAGTAATAATCTAAATGCAAACAACATCACCGATCCGTGTCAATGACACGAATAAGCTTCACACAGCATGTCTAACCCGGAAATGCGCTCGGGCTTCTAATGCAAGTATCATGCCGGAGACGGACACAATCAACCCGGTAGTTCATAAAAAACAAATAAAATAAAGGTTCGTTACGCCTCTAGAGATTGAACAAGGGCTATAGGTCAATGTCCGCTCAAGCGAAAAGGACTCATACGGTCCGAACGAAATGCTAGTTGATTCACCCAAACGTTTCCAAAACCACAACTAAATCTCTCCACCAAGCTATTACGTATAGAAGAAAATCACACAAAAGTAGGTAAAAGAATTCGTTACCCAACCCACTATTGACGTCGTTGGAGCTGGAGGGAGAGACTAAAGAGGCAGAGAGCGCACACAGCCAGGGCACACCCTCCTTTTTCTTTGGATCTTCAAGCGGAGCTGCGGAATGCGGAGGGCTGTCGGGGCCAAGTGGCCATTTGGAGGTCGGGCTGCTGCCTGCTGGTGGTACTTGTCGGGACTCGGGAGTCGGCCGTCAGGACAACGACAGGGGGTTGACCGGTCGAGGTGGGTCAATTGCAGAAAGCCGATGAGCAGTGGTCGGTGGGAATCGGTCGTTGGGACTTGGGAGTCGGTCGTCGGGCTGCTGCATGCTAGTGGTCGGAATCGAGAGAGAGAGAGACAGGGGCGAGATTACGAGAAGACAGTCGGCCGTCGGGCTGCGCTAATCTTATCGGGAGGGAGATAGGATAGAGTTTAATTTTTTGGAGTTATATTATATTATATAATTTATAAACATAATACATTAATTTCAAAATTCAAGGGGGAGGGGGGGGGGGGGGGGCTGGGCCCCCCTTACCCCCACCTGGATCCACCACTGCTTATGAGTTTAATATCTTGGGTCTGCAAATAATATATAGCACGAGTTTGATCGGCCCATAATATGCAATATTCATGAATCTAAAATGTTAATAGTTGATATTATATATGAAAATACATAACTCATCTAATTCATCTCGAAGCTAAAATAAAATATAAGCAGATCCCTCATTTCTCATTTTTTCGCTCCTCTGTTTTCTTCTTCCTCAGGTCAGAGCTCTGTCGGATTCCTCCTACGAGTCACCTTCAAGGCTTCTTCGAGCCACCTGCAAGTCATCGCCTCGCCACCGAAATCCGCTCAGGTCCACGGACAAGAGACGAGAAGGAAGTTCCTACAGCAGCAAGTGCACATTCGTGCGCTTCGCCAAAGCAATAAACCTCACGCGGAGCAGGTTGTTGCCCGCCGTGAGCCTAAGTCTCCCTCTCTCTCATCTCCAAAGTGTAACGTGGAGTGGTCTGTCTCCCTCGATTCTCCGAGAAAGCTGTAAACGCAAACAAATAGTGGAGTTTGACTGACACAGACACATGGATTTTTACCCAGTTGAGGGATTTTTTTCACGTCAAAACATCGTGTGTACAGTCTCTCTCTAATTGGTTGTGTGCGCAATCGGCCGCTCCGTGAGCTAAGACAGTCCGAGTTATTCCGGTCCGACCGGAGCGTCGAGTTTGACCACAACAATAACTTAGATTTCATTATGTTGCATGATCTTTTATCTGATGGATAATTTGTCACATGTGTGATTGATTGCACCATCTTAGCTTTTGAGCGGTCGAGCGCCTAAACAGGGACAAAGTAAAGAGACGGTTGTCAAGAAGATTTTTTTATGCAGAAAACCCCAAAAAGGGGTGAAACACCACGTGGTCAGGACCGTGCCGACCAAACTTTCATTATCTGGATCGTGTTCTATAGAGCTTTTTGAGAATGTGAGGGTGACATGTCGCTCCTCGCTACAACTTGTGGGGAGAGAGAAAAGTGCGTTCAGAGGGTGACAAACCACCGCTCACGAAACTAATTATTTATCTTTGTCTACTACGTAGAACACGCGCTCTGGAGACTTGGTGATCTTCTGCTTGACCCCAGAGGCTGGAGCGGTGAGAGCTTGTGGTTGAGTGGCGAGCGTTGAGCACTGAGAGCACTGCGCGCGGGTTGCTTCCTATGGTGGGAGGCGTGTGCACGAAGGTGGATGAAGACCGATGAAAATTTTCATGAAGCGAATTGGAGATTCCGGCTAGAACTCTCTGCCGCGCAGGAAAAGAAGTCTTGGAGGCAAAAGTAGAAATGAAAGGGAGACTGAATTCATATTTATAGGTCTCAGTAGTGGTTACGTGTTCATCTGCAAACCGTAACCACCCGAATTATTATTTGTAGACCAAATTAATATTATTTAATTCACATAATGGTGATATTTTTACTATTCATAGTCCGACATAATTTCGACTATGTGCCTCGACGGCGGCCAGCCATGAGGCGCTCGTTAATGCGGGGCGCTCGTCGCCGCAGGGCTATGGGGGCGTGGAGGGTGCACAGGCAGGGGCACGACCGCAGTCGCGCGATGCGCGACGGCCGGTCGTGAGGCCGGCCGCGGCCCCTCGCCGCCGCGGTCATGGGGCGATGGCCGGTCGTTGGCTGCTGCGAGGCGGCTGGGAGTGGTTTCGGCGCGTGGATCGCTCGGGGGACGGCACACGTGGTTGCTAGCTTGCGGATCACACATGATCTGGCATGTGGACCGCGTGAACGGCGCTTTTTCCCATAACTCCGCACCAAATTAGGGAAGGGCATGAAAATTCTGACTATTTGCAGTCTGAAATTACTATAAAATGAGGAAGACCTCTAAAATATGAGAAGAAGAAGGGGTTTAATTAATGGTCCTCTCTGACCGAGCAAGCGATCCGCTTGAGCAGCTCCATCTTTCTTCAAAGAAAGATCTTAAAACTAGCCATCGAGAAATTCGGCCAATTATATTTCCTGAAATTTTTGGGGCTCACTAAGATTTGCCACTTGTTCACGTATTAGCTTCCTGTGGACCGAATGTAAAAAAATCACACAATAGATGCAGAAGGAGAGGGGAGGACTAAGGTTTCGTTTGGAGGGACTTATTTGTAATTGGCTCCGCTCAAGATAGTCCACTAAGGCTCATCAGTATGGAATGACCTTATATAGTATCTCCAGCATAGAGCCGTTACACCCTAGTGACACGAAACTCATTGGATCGTTCCAAGTCGGTCCAGACACGTGAAGACATATAAACCAAATATCCTAACATTATTTTCATCGGTCAAGCGGTTACGATCACATGAACCGGACCTCATGTTGTCGTAACCGCTTGACCGGTGAAAATAAGTCCCCCCAAACGGAGCTGAATGCTATGGGCTGTTGTCATCTTATGTTCTTTCATTCAGGTCCGGTTCATGCGATCGTAACCGCTTAACCGATGAAAATAAGTCCCCCCAAACGGAGCAGAATGGTATGGCCTGTTGTCAATCTTATGTTCTTTCATTCCCAACATTTTCATCTTATTCTTCAAATCAATACTTGCTAATTTAGCGGCGGTTTTAAGTTGAAACATAAGCTATTGGCCATGGTTAGGCAAACCTAATGTAGCAGTAACTTCACTTATCGGAGGCATGCATGTCTTTTTTTTATGGGTGTGTGCGGTTCGGTTTGGAGCAAATTGAACCGACAACCATCGATTTTGTGTAGCTCATAACTGACCCGAACCGAATTCAGTCAATTCGGTAATAAGTCGGTTCGATTTTTTATTGCATTTTGGTGGTTAAGTTTTAGTTTTCACAAGCTCGGTTTGATTCTCACAAGCTTCAAATATGGACTCAGTTATCTTAAGCTGCTCCATATCAAACCGACACCGAATCGACCGGTTCAGTTTCAAAATCGGTGCAATTTATCTTTGCACTGAATCATGGATTTTATCTCTGCCTGCACAGTGAACGTACTCAAAAATTTCGGGGAACCACTTTAAATCTTGGTGTTCTTTTTTTATGGTATTTGTTCTTTCATGATTCAGTTTCAAAATCGACTTTGACGATTTTTTGTCCTCATCCCTACCTTTTTGCCTCCTAGATAAAATGAATATGCACCGACATTGAAGTAGATCTTAAGAGAATACATAAGAGAAACGTTCTTTGAAAATGATAGCAAATCAAACATATGCGAAATGTGTTAGTGTATATTTGGACAATAACGGGTTCGGAGGCTTAACGGGTCGTGTCGGGTACACGGTTAACCCATACCCGTAGTAACTCCTAAGGGTTTTGCCTATTTATACCCACCTAGGGGCAACGAGTAGGGGATTCCACCTAGATCCTCATCCGGATGCTTCGAGCAACACGAACAAACTCGAAGTAACTGCCCCTTGCTCGTTCATCCGACCCCTCCCGTAACCGTTGGAATCGCGACATCGAGGCGAAACCTGGCCCCCGCTGCTCCGTCGCTCTTGCCGCCTGGTGCGTTCGTGCGCTCCGCCGGTGGTTCCCATCGAAAAAGGTTCGCGATTTCTCCTGTCTCTGGTTCTTCGCAAGGCATCGCCCACAGATCTGAAGATTTTTCTCGCCTGCACCACGTTGTCCCGCCGGTTTTGACCGGGATAGGGAAGGAAGAAGCTTTGGCTTCTCTGTACTGACCGCTGTGTTCTGCATTTTTCCTGTAGCCGTCGGTGATCGGAAAGGAAGAGAGAGGGGCAGATCGTCGCTGCGCTCGTTTTTTTTTCTTTCCGATCTGCGGCTGTTTTGATCGGGAAGGAGGAAAACATAGGAGCCCGTGCTTAGTCTCCTGCAGTCAACAAGGAAATCGCCTGGGGGATTGGGAACGGAAATCTGGAGCCTTTGTTGGTCTAAATCCACTATCTTTAGCTTTTATCATTTGGAGAAGGATACAGACCAGAAATTCAAAGCAGTGACTGTTCAGAAATACTGTAGATTGAGCCATTAATGGTTGCTTTCATACTTGCTCCCAAAGAAGAATACTAGCCATTTAATTTTGCAGTAAATCCAAAACCTGTCAAGGAGGTCATCATTGACCTAGGAGCACGGCTGCGAGATTGTGGATTTACATTGTTTGTTTAACTTTCTTCAGTGGGGTGTTGCAAATCCAAATAAGGAACTTCAGATCTTATACTTCTGTTCTAGAGAGAGTGACACACAATGATGAAGGGAAATTTCTCGTCCCCTGTGCCGATGACAAAACTGGAGAAGTTCACGGCGACAGAGTTCAACGACTGGAAGTTGAACACCCAGTTTGGAATGAAGTATCTGAACGTGTTCTACACAGTTCAGTCTGATCGTGCTACTGTTATGGGGACCGACGAGGAGGCCCAGTGGATAGCTGATGAGGACTTCTGCCGCGACTACCTGCTGAACTGCCTGTCCTCCAGCCTGGCGAAGACGTATATCAAGCTGAAGACCGCCAAGGAAATCTGGGAAGCACTGGAGGAGCACTTCAGGCAAGAGGAGGATCTGTCCAAGGCGCACCTGGTGGAAAAATTCCATTCCTTCATGTTCGACGAGGAGAAGACAATTCTCCCTCAGGTATCGGATTTTGAAGCTTTAGTAGATTCTTTACATAGTGAGAATATTTCCCTGCCAGACAGTTTTGTTGCTGGCACGATTATTTTTAAGCTGCCCTCCACGTGGTACAATTTCAAAACTGAAATGTACCGCAAGAAGATGCAGGTCGGTCTCAATGACCTCAAGCGATTTATTCGCATTGAGGATGAGAATAGGACTCGACACGCTTTAGAAACTGTTAGCAAGCAGAAGGCTGCGGCTAACATGGTTCTCAGTTCTAAACGCGTGTCGAACCCTAAGAGGACCAGACCCTCCCATGGTAGCTCCCAGGTTGCAGGCCCTAGCAAACGCGCCAAAAAGTTCAAGGGCAAGTGTTTTAACTGCAACAAGTGGAGGCACAGCGCATCTGACTACAAACTCCCAAAACGGGAAAGAACCAAAGCACCACAGGATGGCAACCAAGCCAATATGGTTAGCCTAGCTGAGTCTTCCGATTTTGTTGCGATGGTCGGAAACGCTAAGGCCAGCACGGAGTGGTTCTTGGATTCGGGGGCGACGTGCCACGTTTACAACAATGCTGATCTTATGACAGGGCTCACTGCTATAAAAGAGTCTGTTACAGTTGCAAATGGCGAGACAGCTGACGTCTTGAAGGTGGGGAATGCAACGCTGCTGCTATCCTCAGGTAAGACTCTAACTCTTAAAAATATTAAGTTTATTCCTTCTCTAGCTGCTAACTTAGTGTCTATAAGTTTATTATGTGATGATGATATGTCTTTTATTTTTTGTAGCGGTAGAGTAACACTATCAGTTAACTCACACTATTTTGGATGTGCATACGTCCAAAATAGGATGTATCGACTAAGTCTAGCAAATGAGTTAGTTCAACAAGTTCAAAAAAACTTAGTTAGCCCTAAGACTCTACATGAGAGACTAGACACGTGAACTATAGGAAAATGTTCCAAATAGCTAGAACTCACCAGATCACATTAGACACTAAGTCACCGCCTGAGAAATGTGACGTGTGTGCTCAGACTAAGATCACTAGGAAACCTTTTAGTGCTGTTACTAGGAGCGCAACACCGCTAGATCTTATACATTCCGACATATGTGACTTTAAAAGCTTTGTCACCAGAGGAGGAAGGAAGTATATGATCACGTTTATAGATGATTGCTCTAGGTTCTGTCATATTTACCTTCTTAAAACTAAAGATGAAGCGTTTGAAAAGTTCTGTCTTTTCAAAACCAGGGTAGAGAACCAACTAGACATGAGAATTAAGAGGTTTAGAAGTGATAGAGGAGGAGAATACATGTCCAGTGAGTTCCGGGGTTTCCTTGCCTCTCAAGGGATCATAGCAGAAACCACTGCTCCTTAATCACCCCAATCAAATGGTATAGCCGAGAGAAAGAATAGAACGTTGACAGAAATGTTAAACTCTATGCTCATCACTGCTGGCATGCCTACTGCCTATTGGGGAGAAGCAGTTTTAACTACAAACAACATTCTAAACAAAGTTCTTCATGTTAAGTTAGAAGTCACACCCTACGAGCTTTGGTTTAAGAGACCCCCGTCTTTAACTAGACTTAAGACCTGGGGATGCATAGCCTATGTTAGGGTCTCTGACCCTAGATGGTCTAAACTTGGACCTAGGACCAACACGTGTGTCTACTTAGGTTGTGCTGAAGACAATGCTGCAGATAGATTCTTAGACCTGTCTAATAATATAATTATTGAATCAAGGGATGCAGTGTTCTTTGAGGATAAGTTCCTTAAGGATAAAAACCTGATAATCCCAGGTATGCAAGCAACTATTACTGAGGAAGAACTTGAATCAGTACCGAGCACCTCCTATTCAGTCCCGGTAGACAATAGTGTCCTAGAGTCTAGAAGGACTTCGGTGAGAGAGAGAACTCCCAGAACCTTTGGTAGTGACTTTGTCACTTACCACGTTGAGGCTGATCCATCCACCTATAAGGATGCGATGAGATCAAGGGATTCCCTACTCTGGAAAGAAGCCATTGATGAGGAGATGAATTCTCTACTTCAGAACAACACCTGGACGTTGGTTGATAAGCCAAGAGGGGCTAAAACTATAGGATGTAAATGGGTTCTGAAAAAGAAACTCAATCCTGATGATAACGTAGCTAAGTATAAAGCACGCCTGGTGGCTAAAGGTTTCACACAAGTTAGTGGGGTGGATTACTTTGATGTATATTCACCAGTGTGTCACTTAGCAACCATTAGGATCCTACTTGCTATTGCGTATATTGAGAACTTTATTATTCATCAAATGGATGTTAAGACTGCGTTCTTGAACGGAGATCTGACCGAAGAAATATACATGAGCCAACCTGAAGGCTTCATAGTAGAAGGTCACGAAAATAAGGTCTGTAAGTTGATCAAGTCTCTATACGGACTCAAACAAGCTCCAAAATTATGGCATGAGAAGTTTGACTATAGTGTAAGGAACATGGGGTTCATGTCGAGTCTCTCGGACAAATGTCTTTACATACGTAATAGATCGAACAAAGTCGCTATAATATGCTTGTATATAGATGATATGCTGATACTTGGTTCTGATCAATCCGTAGTGGATAACGTTAAGTCAGAATTAATGAAGGAGTTTAGCATTAATGACCTAGGTGTAGCTGAGACTATCCTAGGCATGCAGGTGAGCTTTGGGAAAAATGGCATCTCCCTAAGTCAAAGCCACTATATCAAGTCCATATTGGATACGTGGGGATACAGTGAACATAGAGCAGTGGAGACACCTTACGATTATAACAATCGCTTGAAGCCAAATGATGGAGCTGCGATAAGACAGTTAGATTATGCTAAATTGATTGGTAGTCTCATGTATGCTATGGTCTGCACAAGACCTGACATAGCCTTTACGGTCGGCATGTTGAGCAGATTCACTAGTAATCCTAGCCAAGAACATTGGGATGCCCTCGATAGGCTGATGCGATACCTAAAGCACACCCAAACGTATGCTTTATGTTACCATGGTCATCCTCCAGTTTTGGAAGGATATTCTGATGCATCATGGTGCTCAGAATTAAACGACAGCAAGTCCACTAGTGGGTTTATATTCACCCTAGGAGGAGCAGCTGTAGCCTGGAAGTCCAAGAGGCAATCATGTATTGCGCTATCTTCTATGGAATCCGAACTCTACGTTCTAGCTTCAGCGGAAGAAGAAGCAGAGTGGATAAGAGATTTGGTGATGAACATTCCATTGTCGAGCCTGAAGTTGAGTTCTATTGCAGTTTACTACGATAATCAGGCTACGAAAACGATTGCTACGAACACCTTGTTCAACAGCAAAAGAAGGCAACTCAGGATGAAACAAGCCTGGTTGACCTCCCTTACGAGTCAAGGGATTGTGAACCTCGTTGATGTGAGGTCAAAAGATAATATTGCAGACGCCTTAACAAAGGGCTTAAATAGAGTTCTCACAATTAAAACATCGGGGGAGATGAGATTAAAGTTTCTCCAATGTTTATGTTTTATGGTAAGAACTTATAGTCGCAACATTCAAGCATCTAATAACAGACTGAAAACCCCAAATAATTTCTTGATGAAAGCCCAAGATGGTTAGATGCTAGTCATTCCACACCTAATGACTTAACATCTTTCTCATTGTAAGCCGATTTGAGATTTATTCAACTGGGAATAGAAAGTCGTTGTATGAGTTAATCTAACATTAGTGATCATAGCACATTATTCCACACTTGATAATGTTGCAAATGACGGTGTGCCAAATCATATGATGAGGTACATAGTAGTCACTAATGAGTAAGATAACAACGTTTGATTTATTGAAATCAAAACTTGACTGGTCCTAGCTAAACTGAATAGAGATGCTGACAGTGTTACTTCACTACTGCTACAAGTACTAAGTTCATTTAGGTAGAGCTAGTTTACTTTGATACGTCACTGCATATGTTTACACTACAACAAAGCATACCTATCGCGACGTTTTTTTAAGCCTTTCACGGCGCTTTTTAAACGCCACTATTCCTATGGTGGCGTTTTGGCAAACGCCGCAAGTTCGCTGCGATAAGAGGCGCCGCTAAAACCTTTGCGGCGTTTTGTACAAAACGACGTTATTGCCTATTGCATACAACGGCGTTTTTGTAGATAAAAACGCGACTAACGAAAATATATTGATCAGATTAAATAATGATTTTTGCGGCGTTTTCTGTCGTAAAGCGCCGCTACTGATACCGACATCGGCGGCGCTCTTGCATTAAAAACGCCGCCAAATTGTTTATTGTTGTTTTTAAAAAAATTGAAGCAGTCGACATCCTGCTTGCTCCATCCATCAGTACATTAAACAATGTATCTCATCAATAGCCATATCCAGTCAAGAAGGAATGTCCATGAAATATAATTCTCAACCCCCATTTCAACAAAAACCTATTTTTTGAGAAATGTACATTTTGGGTTTTTATGCAAATTCAAATTCATCATTATTTACTTTACCGAATTGAATCAATGCAAAAACCTGACTTCTTCCTCACATTAGCTTGATTAACATTCCACTGTGAGAGAAGTGCACTAAGCAACTCAGTATGATCCTTTGTCATCAAGTTGTGAAATCTATGCAGCACATTGCATGATATACGAAGACTTAATCTCACATTAAATTTATGTACTTATTATGTTCTTTTGGTAATCCAGGCGCAATAGATATGTATTGGTGATAAGAAATTTTAACTTCATAAGTCAATTATAGAAAAAATGTTTAAATTGCTAATAAGAATGAACCAATCAATATAATGCTTAGAAACTAAGGGCAATATAGCCAAAAGAACTACATTAGAAAAGGAGAACTCAGAGGACATTGACATACAGCATACCCAAGCCAAGTGTTAGTTATTTCAAACTCTAGATGGATACACGACCGATCAGAAATTGGAGTATGAAGCTCCCTCTCTACAACCACATTAGATCTGCAATAAAAAGAATCACCATGTCACAGAATTTCCCGCGGCAAGACAATCCTACTAAGAGATGATTTTCAGCGTATGAAAATTTTCCATTACCTGCAAGGATGCTAAATGTCATGAACTGCATGCATGGCCATTGGCAAGACTCCAACTCCTTTCACCATGATTTTGGGAACATGAGTATTGAGATAAGATCCCATCATCTCAATTAGCTTCTCTATACGCCTAAGGGACAGTTTCTGCAGGGGAAGATCAGCAACATGTAGCATTTTCCTATCAATGCTATTGAGAAGTCCAACAAAGTGAATCTTTAAAAAAGTTGGAAGGTCATCAGATCCACTCAATATTATAGAAACATTCTGGATCATCATTGGGATTTTTTCTGTCCTGATACAACAACATGATTAGACAAAGAAATCAATTATAAGGGATACAAATAGTATTATATGCAGATCATTTTAGTAAAAAGCTAAAATGTTATATATCACCTTATTTCACTTTCAGTCACGTCCACCTCAGCAGGAAAGCATAAAAGTTCGTCCAAAAGGGCGGGTAAGGCAGCAGCAAAAATTTCCTTCTTGTCGGATCCCGTCTGGAAATGGTAGAATTCTAAAACAGAAGTTAATTAGTTGCTCTTCGTCTGCATGGAGAAGAGCAAAAGCAAGTACCTTTGGAAGCCAATTGATAATTACCTCACCATACCCTAAATTCAATATATGTTCATAAGAATGTTAGTTTCATTAAAAGATATGCAATATCCACTATGAAATCGCTATAATTGCTTTTACAAATTATTTCAAAGAGCAAATTGAAAAATGGAGAAGAAAGACAAGATAAACCAGGTGGGAAATCTAAGATTGAAGAGGGAATACTAGTTCACTGCCATGGGAAGATAATTGCACCATTATATTCACGGAAAAGAGCACTCACCACAATCCGAGGGCGCCAATTGATCAGAACAAAAAGGAGAAGAAATATTCTGTAAAAATAAGTAGTTAGGCTCCTGCACAAAACACTGAATCCCATTTCCTTAACGGTTGTTGGTCTCTTCATAAAATGCAAAACTAGAATCGCAAAACTAACCTCCTATACAATTTTAAATACTACAAAATCAAATATGAACTACAGAAAACTGTAAGTTGATCAAACTTTTAGTACTAGAGATGATATAAGGACATAATTGCGATATATATCACTAACTCGGCTTATGCTTAAACATGCATATAGGTTTGGTATGTGCTTGGATCAAATAAAATGAAAGAAAGCTTCTACATAGTAAGCATTTATGAGCTGTAAGTTTAGCACACAAACAACATCTTTCTACCGTATATTTAGACATCAAGTACTTACAGAAAATCTCAGATTAGGTCTGAAGAAAGAAGTTAAAATAAGTTTTGTTTCATTGGACATCAACAGTGACTTTCTAATGTCTTCACGAACAAGAAGTGTTGCAGTAGCTGTTAATGCCATCAGTGGAATGTCAGACCTCAGTGACCTGATAGGAGCTGCACTAAAGTTTTCTCTTAGTACAGACAAACGCCTGAAGAGAACATAGAATAGATGTTTAATATAACCCACAATCTTTAGCAAAGCAAATATAAAACAGATAAGAAGAGCATTCTCACACCAGAGAGATGCCAATTATGGGCAATGAATACTAGTAGCAGAGAAGAAAGTAAACAGTCTAAATTTGTCAGCAATGATGAACCAGGACAAACCTGTAATCAGGGCGGAAGTCATGACCCCACTTAGAAACACAATGAACTTCATCAATGGCAAAAAGTGCTATTCCATTATTTTCTGCAAGCCTCTTAAGTGGTTCTATAAGCCTGCAGTGGGAGGGATAAATCATAATAAGCATAAGAAAAACCAAGAAAATTACATTTGCGAATGGATGTACAGAAGAGCTGTGTTTACACCTTAAGACTGTCTCTGGGCAGACATAAACTATGCTATAAACCCCATTCATGGCTTTCTGCTCAACTGTAATGTCAGGTTGTCCAGATCCTAGAAAGGTTGCTCATTAACATCAAAATATTTCATTATCTCAGCTATTGTATCCAAGAGAGTCACCAAGATGAGTGGATCCTCAGTTCCAGACAATGCATGTTTCAATCTGTCCAAGAACTTCTGCTCTTTCGTCTTGTTGCTTGCCTCCCCATCCATAAACAATACCTCTAAAATGTCATCATCAAGAAAACAGCTTATTTCAGTACTCCATGCTTCCCTGACAGCTATCATTTTGTGGAGGAGAAAAAAATCAATACATGTAACATGTTAGCATGAAACACCATGTTATTAGAGATGTATAATTAGTGATGTATAATTAGTCCAAGCATATATTAGAGATGTATAATTAGTGTTCTAATCACCATGTTAGCATGAAACACAGCCATAATTAACATAAGGCAATCATATGCTCATACTAGTAACTGAATCTACAAGCGCCAAAAGACGGTTTAAAAATATTAAACGTATTATGCACTCAATCAAGAAATCAGTAGAGCACTACATAAATTATATACAACACAAACTGAGATATGAATGAGGAAAAGATGGGCACATTGCAGGAATTTATGCTAATTTGCAATAAAAATGAACTGATTTTCTGCCAAAAATTGAATTGTACCAAGAAATTGCAACAATTTATTACCAAAACCAATCAAGCATTTCACAAGAGAAGATACAGACTAGTAAAACAAATATTTATAATCATCATCACGTAAATGAACAAGCCCGAGATAGTGGGATGTACACTTACAGTTTATTTCCTTCTAATGGCACACACTTGTACTCTAAATCAATGTGCAAGCCTATATAAACCAAAAATTAAATTCAATAGTTATATATATGTATACCTCCATTAGCTTAAATCTCATCCACCACGTTCACAACCTGCGTGTCTCAGAATGAGCATTTTGGGGTATCTCCCAGACCAACAAATTTTACTCATGACCATACTAAGAAATATTAATTCAGTATGCAAAATCCAAACAAAACAACAAATAAATCTACCCAATCAGAAAAGTGCCAGCATATTTTACTCATGACCATACTAAGAAATATTAAAATGTATCAAACATATTCCTAAGATTTAAAAATGATATAAACTTCTAGATAAACAGTTGTGTGGATAAAAAGTCTCAAGTATATTCAAGACGTGCTAGCATGAACCAATTCATGCGATACCACCGTTGTTTTCTCCTTGTTCACCTGCTATCAAATACCTTCATTAAAACTCTTTCAAAGGTCAGTCATACATTAACACACAATTTAACATCATATTTAATTACCTTCTTCACAGTTAGCTCTTGTAGCATGATTTGTTTGAGGCGTATCATTAGAAGTAGTCACATTGTTCGAGTTTTGTCCTCGAATAAGAGACATCATCTTCAAGAACTGCACATGTATATATTTTTAAGATAATTAAAAATATTACTTGTAATGGAAATATAAGGGCATACACATAACTAGTCTTAATCAACTATACCTGATCTGGATATAGATGTATTCCAGGTGCTCCTGATGTTCCAGAGCGATCGTTTCTAGAACCTTGGCGTGAAATAGCATCCACAAGAAAATCCATTGTTGTTTGCATAGTAGCCACCTGTGATTTCAAGATAGCTATCTCTTCGGAATCATTTGATTTTTGTTGTCCCTTGCGTGTAGTTTGTGAGCGACGCGATAGTTCAGGATACACTTGAATGGCTGTGACACCCATTCCCATGCCTCGACATCGACCATAGTATTCTTCTCCAAATGTCGACCTAAACAAAGATATTGTAGTTTCCACGACATTTTAAATTTTTTTAAAAAAATATGCATGGTTTTCACCTAAAAGCGGCCTCATGAATGTCTGTCAACGGCGTGTCTGGGGGGCATTGTGACATTTGCTCCTCTATTGCCTTATCCAAAGCAACCTACAATGAATAAAAAAGTGAAGTCATATGAATCAAGTTTATTTAAAATGTATGTCGAGGAAAAAACCTTACTTTTTTTGAAGTTGCTTCATCATCCACAAACTTTTTCCCTTTTTTTTTTGAAGTACGACTATCTACATATAGTTCAAGCCGAGTTGGCTCCCTTCCCAATTCATCAGCCTATCAAACAATTAATTATATATCTTGGTATTAAAAATGTAAGAAGTATACATATGCAATTGTTTTATATTTGTACTTGTAAAGCATACCATCATTTTTTTACGATTTGCCAGGCTCATTCTTCCAAGGGCGTGTGCACCAATTTGCTTACTTCGACAAATTTTATTTTTTTCGCTAATATTCTGATTATACCACATTCCAATAGTCATAATAATATCAATTCAATATGCATGCAATATAAAGAAAACAAATAAAATAGAATAAAATAGTAGGATTACTTTCCCCTTTGATGAATACCAATATGTCACCATATCAGCAAATTGATTTGCAGGCATATTTTTAGGGCCACCACGAGCAATAACAGACGCAGGAGTTTCCGATGGTCGATAATAAAGGCTCTTAAATTTTGCTTTGTAATCCCTGAATGTTTCTCGTAGAAGTTCCATTATATGCTTCTTGTCAGTCTCATAAACATCAAAGCGTTGCTGTACAAAATAGTAAAAATGAGTTAACATAATTAAAAAATTATGTGTTAATATAAGTGATTGAAGATATGCACCTTTATCAAATTCCATGCCGTGTCTTTGCTATAATTGGACACATGCGTCCACGATTGAGAAATCATTGGAAACAATGATAAATTTCTAATGAGTGTGCCCAAAAAAGAGGAAAGTTGAACTCTTCCATCACCTATAAATTGCCCATACACATTTCTATCCATTTTAATTACTTTATCTGCGGGCATTAGATGAATGTGTTTGCATGTCGTTTCGCCTCGTCCTTTTTTAATTTTAGTTTTGTCTATAACCAGCAAAACAATTTTGTAAATATCATTAGTAATAAGAATAACATATACTGAATTAGAAGTATTTAGTACCAATTGAATTAGAAGTTTGTGCTTCATCTGTATTATGATCAACTTCCCGATCATCACTAGCTTGATTATCATCATTACTTTCATTCGGTGAATGAAATGCCATGGTTGCCGCATCAAATAATATATCCTCATGGGCCCGCGAAGCACTTGCATTTGTCTCACCACTTTGATTATTGGATATTGGTGTGGGATCTCTTGATACATATAAATTTTTAAGATAAGAACTTCTTGTACGAGGCATTGGCTATCTGCATTATAATAATAGCATTAGTAATATCAATGGTAAAGAGTAAATAACTCAGAGCATACCTGGTGATAGATAGTTAATATATGAAATGTTAAGTAAATAAGTGAGAGCATACCAAGTGAAATTTATCCTTCTCTTGGCACAATAATGGGGTCAACATCAGTTCTAACTATCTCAACATCCTCATCATCTGGGTACAAGTTCTCAACATCTTGTATTTCATTAACAACACATTGATTTAAGGTTTGATGTACATCATTATTTATAGTTGTGATGTCTCCCATTTCGTACTCGTCTCGCGGCACCATCCTCATGACCACTTCCCAACATGATAGTTTAGGATCAGAGATATAATATACCATTCTTGCTTGAGAAGGGAAAATGTAAGGGTCATGTTCTAGTACCATGCCTGTATGTATTAATTGAGTGAAATTAACGAAAGTGAACCCAAAAAAATCTTTCTTCACCCCCACATTGATTGTGGGATTCACCCAATCACATTTAAAAAGCATCACTTTTGCAGCATCAAAGTAATCTAATTCTATGATCTCAGTAAGCCTACCAAAATAATGAATATCTCCTTCTACTCCACCATGGTCAGACAATACTTCAATCCCACTATTTTGCGTCCGTTTACAAAATTCACTTTCTACAGTTCGAAATGAAAAACCGTTTATATTATATCCTTTGTAGCTACGAACAACAGAGTTTGGTCCAAGTGCCAACTGTCGTAACTGTGGATCATTAATGGTTACATCATTTATAATCTGAAAAATGATAAAATGTTCACAAAATAAATTATATTGGCATTTATTTGTAAGTATTTATAAATATGAATGATTTTTACCCTCTGTTTAAACCATTCTGAGAATTCATTGCAAAGCATTTTTTCCAACATATCTTCTTCAATTTGTTGTGGATGGTGACGCTTCTTTAATTCTTCTCGCAATTCACTAGAAGCATAAATTATTACAAAGATCAACACTATTTCTGGAATAAAACACTTTCAAAAGAGTAATTGAAATTTAATAAAAAAATATACCTTTGAAAAGTCTCGAGTTCAGCACAGTTGAACAGAACATATCGATGCGCTTGTTTAAGGCTAATCAGGCTTAATTTTTTCAAAACAGAACCTTTTGTAGCACTGCCCACTTGTGGAAGCATCTTAAATGCTGGCGTTGAAATTGTCAAATTTATACTACTACGACTTGGGCGATTAAATCGAGTTTCAATTCCCTCTAAGAATCGAGAACAAAATGTTAAAGTCTCTTCAGCTATATAACCCTCTGCTATCGAGCCTTCTGGTCTTGATTTATTTCGAACAAATTTTTTGTAGTGACCAAGTTCTCTCTCAATGGGATACATCCATCTAAATTGTACTGGACCACCCAAGATAGCCTCTTTTGCAAGATGCACCATAAGATGAATCATTATTGTAAAGAATGATGGGGGAAATATTATTTCAAGCTGACATAATGCCAATATTAAGCGATCTTCTATCTTAACCAAGTCAGAAATTAGTAATTTTTTTGAACATAACTGTCTAAAAAACATAGACACTTCCATTAATGGAATTACTATATGCCTTGGTAAAACTGATCGTAAACCGAAAGACAAGAACTGTTGCATGATGATGTGATGATCATGACTCTTCAACCCTTGCATTTTACATTGCTTGAGCTTAACACAACGTGATATGTTGGATGCGTATCCATCGGGAACTCGTATTGACTTTATCATACCTAAGAAAATTTGTCTCTCGCTCTTATTCATGGTAAAAAAAGCTGGAGGAATGACCTCAAACTCATCATCTCTTTCTTGAATCCATAATTGTTTTAGAATCTTAAGATCCTTGCAATCTCTTCTTGCACGCACATTATCCTTGCTTTTGACAGGGTCGCCTAATATGGTGCTTAAGATATTATCGCAGACATTCTTCTCTATATGCATGACATCAAGACAATGGCGCAATAAATTTGTTTTCCAATAAGGCAGGTCAAAAAATATACTTCTTTTTTTCCAGTACATAGTCGGTCCTCGTAATTGATTTTCTCTACCAAAAACAACTTGAATGTCTTTGATTGCCTCAAGTACATCTCTTCCTTTAGGTGGTTTAGTATTACCAACACTTAATTCATGATGACCAAATTTTCTTGACTTTCTATACGGATGATCAACTGGTAGAAATCGACGGTGAGATTGAAATGCTAATTTTTGACTGTGCTTTAACCAACATGAGTTAGTGTTTAACCCGCATGATGGGCAACCAAGTTTAGAATGTGTATTCCATCCTGATAAATTACCAAGCCCAGGAAAATCACTAATAGTCCAGAGTAATGCCACGCGCAGTCTAAATTTTTTTCCCTCTGAAGCATCAAACACTTCTATACCTTCTTCCCATAACTCATTCAACTCTTTTATTAATGGTTGCAAATAAACATCAATATTGTTACCAGACATTTTCGGACCAGGTATCAAACCTGACATGATGATAGATCTTTTTTTCATGCACTCCCAAGGTGGCACATTATATATGGCTAACATAATTGGCCATGTACTATGTGTGCTACTAAGATCACCAAAAGGATTAAAACCATCTGTGGCAAGAGCGATGCGAATATTGCGAGATTCACTGGAGAACTCTGGATGTCTTCGATCAAAATCTTTCCATGCCAAGCCATCTCTAGGGTGGTGCATTAAATTATCATGGTTAGGCTCTTTTGCATGCCATTGCATCATTTCGGCTGTCTGTTTACACAGAAATAGTCTTTCTAGACGCTCTTTCAGTGGAAAGTAGCGAAAAACTTTTTTGGGGATCTTTTTTGAAATCCTCATATCTTGTTGCTTACGTTTCCTTAACTTGTGAACCGATTGACTTTCAGCTCCTTCAACCCATCGCGACTTCCCGCACACATAGCAAGTACTACTACTTTTGTGTGATCCCCAAAATAATGAGCAATCATCTTCACATGCATCAATCTTAATGTAGTTGTGGCCTAATTTAGAAATAATTTTCTTGGCCTCATTATAGTTAGCAGGCAAAGTTTCATGCCCACCTGGAATTGCACCCTGTAGTGTCTTCAACAACATACTGAAGTGTACATTACTCCAATTTCCGAGTGTTTTAATATGCATAAGCTTTAACAAAAAGGATAATTTTGTGTACTCCAAACATCCTTCCCACAATGGTTTATTTTCCTCCAAGAGAGAGATATATAAACTATTGTCATTTATAATGTTGGGAGCTTGAGGACAATCAAATGTCTCATCTTCACTATAACGATCATTCCTGAATTCTTGTTCAACCAAATTCTCAGCCTGTGTCAAATTAGGGATGGCCGCATGCAACAGTTCATCAATGAGATCAGTAGAGCTATTAGAGGTGTTAAGAAGGTTTAGGGTAGAAGAAAAGATGATACTAGGCTGGAGCTCAGTACAGGTTAATCGACCATCATGGTATATCCAATCTGTATAGTTTTCCATAATGCCATTCCATACTAGATGGCCCTCTACCTCATCTCGATACCACGACTTCATATTTACACACTTTCTACATGGGCACGGACATTTTTCTCCAACTGGTGTATATCTGTAGAATAAATCTAACAAATAATTCATGCCTTCTACGTACTTTTTTGAGTGACGTGGCTCTTTCATCCATTTTTTATCCATTTATGATAAAAAAATTTTGTGTGTACCTATATAAATAAATGAAATGAACAAACCAATTAGATTAAAGCAAGCGTGTTGTATATAATCTTAAAAGTAACGTGAATACATCAATAAATTATTTTTTTATATTATAAACAATTTAGCTAAGATAGAACTATCAATTAGATTAAAGCAAGTGCACAAAGTTTCGTAATAAACTTCAATGAAACATAAGTAGATGAAGTATTACAATCTAGTCAAAGAAAAAGATGTTTAAGTATTAAATGTATGGAAGGATACGAACACAAGACTAGGTGTTTATAATCTAGTGGCCAATCAAATTTTGTAAGTTATTCAAAAATCAAATTTATGTTAGGTAGAGGGCTAATTAACATTAAAAGATTTTTCAAAAACAAAATATAGTGTTTTTTTCCATTCCATATGACCTATCCTTGTTTGACAATTAACTTGAAGTTGGGTGCTTGAATCATTCACAAAAGCTTACACATACTTTGGTCTTATACTGTGATGAAGTATTGTAAAAAAACATTAAAATTTTGAAGAACGAAAAGAGAATGACATTAGTAATCCCTCCGACATATTTAGGGTCGACGACAGCGGGGGTCCGGGGGCTGGATATCAGCCCGTTTTCGCATAGCTACGCATACGGCAAACCAATTGAAAAATTAAATCTAAGCATTATTTAGCATATTTCTAATAGCCGAGGCAAAACGTAACTAAGGCTGAAATCCCCCTCAAATGGAACACAGTGTATTGAAGTATTTCTAATTATCAGCATGATTTATTTGTAATCAAGAAACACAAACTGCAGGAAGATTCAATTTTCCTCTTCGGTGAATTCAAGAACAACACAGTAGAGCATCACAGTAGAGCAAAATTTTAAAAAACTGAAAAATAAATTGAAAATGAATTAGGAGAGATGAAAGAAAATCAAAAAATTTCATGGCAAGCCTCTGACATTAATGCAAACTATAGGAAAATAATCAGTTTTTCAGTAGAAAAGAGGAAGGACGTAGGTCTTTTGAGAGGGATTTAAACCCACGCATTTCCCTATCTGCCTTCCACCACTGGTGAAAACAAAGCTTATACCTATTTAGGAAGAGAACCGGTCGAAAGGAGAAGCTAATGTCGCCGCCAACCGCACTCCGCAGAAGGTGTCGCCACCAGCCGCACTTCGTAGAAGGGCTTGGAGATCAAGAAGTAGGGCTCCAACAGAGCTTGGATCGGCGATGTTAGGGCTGGATTGAGATGCAGGCCTCCAGCAGAGCTTCACCGGCTTGGAGATCGAGAAATGCAGGCCTCAAGTAGAACTTCACCGGCTTGGAGATGGAGAATGGGGATGCAGTGCCATGAATGGGATGCGGCGGGATGAAAGGGAAGCGGCGGGATAAATCTAGGGCATCGGCTGAATAGCGGGGGGTTAAAATAAGTAGTTAATTTTATTTTGTTTTTTAATGCATTTGGCCACGTTTTTCCTTAAAAGCGCCGCAAAAAACCAACATTAACTTATAAATACAGCGACGTTTTAAGAAACGCCGCAAAAAAAACGCTGCCATAGAGCTACACTGTTGTAGTGTTATGAATTCATAGAGTCTGACTCATGAAATTCCTTGCAGGCACTGGTAAAGATGAAGGAGAGAAAGTGGATTTTGACATAGATGATGATGATCTACTCTCTGAGTAGAATTGTTACATGTTTATCTGTAGTCATTTATTGTTTTCCAGACTTATTTATTGTTGAGTAGCACATTTTCTTTTGATGTATTATGTTATTATTTTTAAAAATTCATGTTTATGTTTTCTTTAAAAACTGTGCTAACTCTTATGAAAATGTGTTAAGTCGGAAATTTATTTTAATATTCTCCACTTTCTGCACTCCGAAATGTATACGTTATTTGTCACAAATATAGGATGAGATTGTTAGTGTATATTTGGACAATAACGGGTTCAGAGGCTTAACGGGTCGTGTCGGGTACACGGTTAACCCATACCCATAGTAACTCCTAAGGGTTTTGCCTATTTATACCCACCTAGGGGCAACGGGTAGGGGATTCCACCTAGATCCCCATCCGGATGCTTCGAGCAACACGAACAAAATGCTCAAGTCCTCTATTAATTAGTTTCTCGTGACCATTATCTAATTTTGGCATAACAAACATTTCAAAAACTTCGCAGAAATTTGACACGAAATATCTTGCACTCAATGCGTATTTGCTTCCGCGCCTTAGTGTTCTCTTCCGTGTGTTAAGTCACAAAATGTTTTAAGTAATGCACTGAGTATTGAACTATCTCAAGTGTTCCACATACCCAACAATTCTTAGCATCTGGCTAGCGGTTTTGCTCGCGAGCATACCCGGTTTCCCGGGAAGCTTTTGTGCTCGGCCAAGCTAGCAATTTTGCTTGTCGTGTGAGAATTTTAACGAGATAAGGGGGTGCTGTACTGCACCGCGCAGTGCGCCATTCAATGACTTTCACTGCATCAACACTCGCACCGAGATGCGTGCGCAAGATGAATGCACTAGCAGCTATTGGATGTGTTGCACTGGCACGGTGCAGTACAGCACACCCCCGCTCAGAATTTTAACCCCACGGGACGAAAAACAATTTGGTCCGCCTCGAACCTAAAGGAAGATCCCCGGAACAAATAAAAATTCAGAAATTAGTGCGGCCCACCGTGCACAGATTGGGACGGGCTCATTTTTTGTGATCTCGAACCGTCCGCAACCATACATATCCCGCCATCTGGACCGATATATTCAATGGTCGAATGAATCCCGATCAGAACTAGGAATCAGACACGTGTCACTGTCGGTGAACGGGCCCACATACAAAAAAATTTGACGGTTCTGATTGGCTTGGTTATCAGAGTCGCATCCTTTTTAGTCGTACCGATTGAAACGCGAAAATGACAGCGACCGGAGATTCGGTCGCAAGTCGGCAAGTGGCAAAACGCGAAGAATGGCGGATGAGACGGGGATTAAACTTTTAAAGCTAACTTAAAAAGAAATAAACGTCTTAATAACACAGAAATTAACGCCGTTAGAGATTATTAAGCAATTTTTAATAAAATAATGTTGTGCTTGTTAATTGTCGTGTATAAAAAATGATTATTCTTAAAAAATCTTAAAATATATATAATAGAATGCAAAATAAATAGAAAAAAAATAATACAGAGCTTTAATTAAGACAGATATTAAAGTAGTGAGCAAGAATTTACTCACCAATGTGAGTTATTAGAGAGGTGTTAAATGCAGGGGCGGATTTAGAGGGGGGCCCGAGGGACACTGGCACCCCCATTATTTTTCAAAATAGTTAGTGTATTTGGATTCCTCTCGTCGAGGCAATGAATTTTGACTACTTATACGTCAAAAACGGTGACCAGATGAGGGAAAAACAGCTCCGAGAAGATTGAAATGTTCAATTGTTTTTTTTGGAGGAAGTTGATGTTTGACCTCCCATGTTAAAATTTTTAAAACTAAGTGACGCATTCAAAAAAAATATGTGTGCACCCCCATTATCAATTTATGCACCCTCATTATCAATTTGTGCACCCCCATTATTAATTTTCTGGATCCGCCACTGGTTAAATGCACCGCAATTTTGTGTAATCACCGCCGCTTTGTTAATTAAAAGCATCATTTTTTAAAAAAACTGTTAAAGACGCTCAAATTTGTTAAGTGCAGCACAATTTTGTTAAAGATATCGCACATGAATTTTAAGTTTAACTTTTGTTTATTGGCACAAATATAACCCCCAAGTCCCAAGACCTATTACTTCTCCTCCTATTTAAGTAAAGCCTCCTCCTCTCTTTTCTCATGAACTTGACACCAATCTCAATTCACATTAAAACTTATTAATTATTTCATCATGCATGCAGGGTGTTCTAGATTTGGGCCTTGTTTGGCATGATGGTGGCGGTCATGATCGCGGTGGTTATGAACTGTCGTTGGTGAACGCCCGATCTCGCCGAAATTTATCTATTTTTATGTTCAAAACTAATTTTTCTGTTTTGGCGGTTATAACCAATATCCTGCCAAACATGCATTCTATGATGTTGCTATCTTTGTCCGAACACAACGGAGCAAAAAAAACTGCGCCAAACAAAGCCTTGTTTTTTAAAGTAAAATAACTCTTCAAATGTTCGAAATCTCACTCCCTAATATCTAATTATTGCACTCCTTCTAGTGTTGAAGTGTAACAGAGAGCACTCACTACAATAAAATACATCTTTAGTAAAGACAAAATTCGTTACCAAAGGTTATTAAAATCGTTACAAAAAATTTTTGCAACGAAAAATACTTTATGTTACATTCATCATTTAAAGTTTTACCACTTTATTCCATTTGTTGAAATAGTTGTGGGATGAAAGTTTGTACATCTTTTTAGATTTTGCATGAGACAATAATGTTATGCAAAATAATTAATCATTATCTTCATTTTCCTTGGTCTTTACTGATTGGATTCCTTTGAACAAAATACTAACATATTTGCTAATACTCATTATCAAATCGGGGCTACAAAACTATGCTGCATAAATTGTTGAAAATTGTGAAGTGAAAGTGGGGTTGATCAGGTTGGCCGTGCGGCCTGGGCGAACAGACTTGCGGTCTGATGGTAGCGGCCTGTGCGGTCTGGTGTTTGCGGCCTGATGGTGGCGACCAGCCAGGCTGGCTAGTTCCCTGGTGAACTAGGTGGATAGGTTGTATGCGCGGGTAGGGCGGACTCTTGCTGAGTTTGCAGAGTCTGCTGTTGTGGTTTCTGTTTTGGCCTTTGCAGTTAGGCGATGTTGTTTCTGCGGGCTAAGCGGATTGCTCCTTGGTGGCAAGGTGTGCGGACTGGGTGGTCTCTGCAGAGTTGTTGTTGGTGATCAGTCCTGCTTTGTTCCTTGGTGTTCTGGCAGATATGGTTGTTTATCCGGCCAGCTTGGTGGTTGGCGGGCTGACTTTATGTCTGGTCATTGTTTGGTAGCAAGCGGTTAAGCTGGTGTCCGCCCTTGTCTATGTGGATTGGGCGGACTGTGTTGTGCTCGCCGTGAGCTCGGGTGGTGTCTCTATCTCTAGGGCAGTGACCATATTCCTCTCCGCGCCTATAAATATGACCCCCTGACATTTCATTTGTAACTAAATGAACAGTAAGCCTACTCGCGTTTAAGTTGCTGCGGACTGGTTTTTAGTATCCACCCGGGTTGAAGAGGTTAACCGGTTCTTATTGTGTAGGTTGTGCGGTCAGCGATAAAGGACTAGGGATTTGGTTCTAAGTCTGTGTGGACTCTGCGGCTTCAGCAAGCGGTTACTGCAAGTCGCGTGCGACTAGCAGCGGTTACTCTTCTGCAACTTTCTCTTCTGTTCAATAAGCTATCCGCCTCTGGGCGGCTTGTTCAGTTGGTGGCAGCAGTCCGTTCGTTCTAGCAACTAGGCGACCTCGCGGTCAGGTGGCCTACAGTTCGGCGGATAGAGTTCTTTTCAACACTGGAATAACGGGTAGTCCGCGCGGTTTGTTGCGGTCTCGCAACCTGAGCGGACTCCTTTAGCAGTTACCAGCAGATCCGTTGGTTACTCTTTGAGTCCGCGCGGCTTGTTTGTGTTGTATTTTTTCTGCTTTCCTCAGATTCTTTGGCAAGCATGTCTCGTCATGTATGCTCTGCTTTGTAAAGAAGATCTTCTATTAGTACAAGACTCGTATTTTAATTTTTTTTTCTTCTGGTTTACTTGCTCAAGTGTGTTGAGTGTTCCTGCGTCTTGTTCCCGCTCTCCGCTATATCAAATTTCAACATGGTATCAGAGAGAACAGTGACTTAAGCAGTGAATCCCCTTAGTTTGTTTGTTGCTTCTGTGAGTAAGTAACCAGGGTTGTTGCAATGGAAGCTAAGTATGCAGGTCTTGGAATTGAGCTGCTCACACCGACTAACTTCAAGAAGTGGAAGTCGTGTATGAGATACTATCTTCTTGGTGAGGATCTGTGAGATGTTGTCGATGGTGACAATAAGCAGGAGGTTACTGTTGCTGCTGGTGCCAGCACTGATGAGGTGAAAGCTTGGAGAAAAACTAACGCAAAAGCAAAGTTTGCTCTCAGGCAAGCTATATCATTGGAACTCTTTGATCACATTCTTGGATGTCAATCTGCTGCGGAGATCTGGACTTCCCTTGATGGGTTGTTCAATAGGAAGAACGTAGCTAGACTACAGTTCTTAGAAAATTTGTTGGCCAGAGCAACTCAAGGAGATCTGTCCATCTCCAAGTTCTTCCTCAAGATGAAGAATCTTTGTGCTGAGATCACAGCTCTTGACCCTGATGAGCCTATCTCTAAAGCCAGGTTAAAAAGGCACATAATCCGCGGCTTGTGGAAGGAGTATGTGGCCTTCGTTACTTCTATTCAAGGATGGGCTACTCAGCCATCCTTGTTTGAGTTAAAAAAACCTGTTGGCTTCACAGGAGAGCCTGGTTAGGCAGATGACCGGTGTTACTATCTATGAAGAAGGTAGTGAAGCTCTCTTTATAGGGAAGAAGAAGAAATGGGAGAAGAAGAAGACTATTCCTGGTGATGGCCCTTCAACTTCCTATCAACAAGAGGGAAGCACTTCTGCTAAGCAGGATTGAAAGAAGAAGGAGTGTCCTAAGTGCTTCAGGTGTAACCAACCAGGACACTTCAAAAGGGACTGCAAGGTCAAACTGCAGCCTGGACATATTGCAGACAAAGAAGAAGCTTGCTCTAGTTCTGAGGAAGCTGGATGGGGAGGAGCATTTATGACTGACACTTGTGTCAGTGCCTTGTCCTCTGTCAACTACCAGGATGAATGGATCATTGACTCAGTGTGTGGTTATCACTTCACCGGAGACAAGTCCAAGTTTTCTTCTCTGCAGACATTCGCAGGTAATGAAGTTATTATTACGGCTGATAATACTGTTTATGCAGAAGAGAAGGAGGGTGTGGTGTCTATGGGTAGTGATCAGGGTCCACTCACGTTAAGGAGTGTCTATCACGTACCTGGCATGAAGAAAAACCTCTTTTTTGTGACCAATGCGGTTAACACGGGCTATCATGTTCTGTTTGGGCTAGCAGAAGTGAAATTTCTCCGCAACGTATCAGCAATAAAGACTGATGTTGCTCATGTGGGGAGAAGGGTTAGAGACTTATTTGTTTTATCAACAAGCACTTATGTTGATCGGAAATGGGCCAATGATAGCGCTGCTATTTGGCATGAAAGACTAAGGCACGTAGGGAAGGACAAGCTGAAAGCTATGACAATGAAAAGTCTTGTGAAAGGCTTGCCAAAGTTATCATCCTACGAAGATGGTCATGTTTGTGCAGCGTGCCAGTTCGGAAAGGCTCATCGCCTTCCGTTTGACAAATCATAAACAAGGAGCATGACACCATTGGAGTGCATCCATGGTGATTTGATTGTGCCAACTACTACTGCTAGTCTTGGAGGCAGCAGATACATGCTGGTGCTGAGTGATGACTAATCAAGGTACACTTGGGTGTATTTCATGAAGGAGAAGTCAACTGCTTTCCAATTATTTGTGGAGTTCAAGGAGATGGTGGAGGGCCGACTTGGCCTGCGGATCAATAAGTTTAGATCGGACAACGGTGGTGAGATTGTACCATTCGAATTTTCTATCTTCTGCAGGAAGCACAGGATCCAAAGAGAGTTTACTTGTGCTCATACTCCACAACAAAATGGAGTGGAGGAGAGGAAGATCCGTGATTTGACGCAAACATGCAAGTGCTGGCTTCATGCAAAGGTCATTCTCAGGTCCTTTTGGGCGGAAGGAATGGCATGCACAACTTATGTCATCAATCAGATGCCTCTGAGTACGATCAACATGAAGTCTCCTCATGAGCTGATGTTCAAGTAGAAGCCCAGTATTGAACATCTTCGGGTGTTTGGATCAACTTGCTACGTTCACGTTCCGGATACTCAGAGGACCAAGCTTGATGTAAAAGCAAGGAAGCTTGTCTTTGTAGGCTATGATGGGCGGAAAAAGGGATGGAAGTGCATGGATCCTGCGATAAGGAAGTTCGTTGTATCAAGAGACATTATCTTTGATGAACTGATATCGTATGGAGGCAGCTCATCTGTGGAGTTACCAGCGAGCAAATCTGATGAAGGTCAGAAGGAAGCTGGTGCAGATCTTTAGGTGGAGCTGCCTGTGTTACCAGGAGCTCCAAGTGCTTCAAGCTCTGTGGCAGAAGCTTCTGGTTTAGGAAACAGGGGGAGCAACTCTCCAAGTGTGCCCGAAAATGGAGCTGATTCAGAAGAATCAGCGGAGGTGGTGATCAAGGAGCAGACTCTTCGGAGATCGAAGAGGATCATCAAGCCACCAACTCGTTATTGTGAAGGAAACACGGTGGGCTTTGTCTCTTGTTTCTTCACAGGCCCCCTGGATGAGCGGGAGCCTTCTAGCTTTAATAAAGCCACTGGAGTTAAGAAGTGGGAAGATGCTATTGATGAGGAGATGACAACTCTTAAGAAGAATGAGACATGAGACCACGTGCCCAAGGTTGATGGCATTACTCCTGTGACTTAAAAGTGGGTGTATAAGCTGAAGAAGAAGGCGGATGGAAGTATCGAGCAGTACAAGGCTCGTCTTGTCTCGAGGATTTTCACAACAGTACGGTGAAGACTATGAGGAGACATTCAGTCCCATGACAAAGATGACTTCAGTTCGGGTGGTAATGGCTTTGGCGGCTTGACAGGGCTGGAAGATGTGGTAGCAAGATGTAAAGAATCATTTTCTTTACGGGGAAATCGACAAGGACATCTTCATGGATCAGCCTCTGGGATATGTTTCTGAAGATCATCCGGACTATGTCTGCAAGCTACGGAAGGCAGCAGATCCGACGGTTACTCTTTAAGTCCGCGCGGCTTGTTTGTGTTGTATTTTTTCTGCTTTCCTCAGATTCTTTGGCAAGCATGTCTCGTCAAGTATTCTCTGCTTTGTAAAGAAGATCTTCTATTTGTACAAGACTCTTGTTTTTGTTTTTTGATTCTGGTTTACTTGCTCAAGTGTGTTGAGTGTTCCTGCGCCTTGTTCTTACTCTCCGCTATATCAAATTTCAACATAAATGAGCCATAAAATTGATCATAACAAGAAGATCTTAACTGAAGCCTCCTCAAATCACATCGGATGCCTCATGACCTCACAATATCACCCACGACAAATATGCCACGAACGAATGTCGGCGCCCTCGACGAATGTCGGAGCCCCCCGATGACTGTCGGCGCCCCCGACCAATGTCACCGCCCCCGACCAATGTCGCCGCCCACGACCAATGTCGCTGCCACGACCAATGCTGCCGACCACGACCAATGTCGTCGCTCACGACAAATGTTGACCCCACGAAAAATGTCGCCCCCACGACAAATGTTCCCGCCACGACAAATGTCGCCGTCCACGACAAATGTCGCCGCCTTCAACAAATGTTGACCCCACGAAAAATGTCGCTCCTACGGCAAATGTTGTCGCCACGATAAATGTCGTCCCACGATAAATATTGCCGCCATGACAAATTTCTCCCCCGCGACAAATGATGTCCCTACGACAATTGTCGCCCCCACGAAAAATGTCACACCCACGACAAATTTTACTCTCTCGCCGAATGCTCCCCGGACCGAAGGCCCGTACCTGTCACTCGCGCGCGCGTGTGTATTGTGAATCTCTTGAGGCTCCGGTAGACCGGACTAAATTGAACCGTCTTAATCAGGGAGTGGTCGAACGCGCAAACAGTCGCATAGAAAGGGAAAGCTGACGAGAGAATTTTTTAACATGAAAAACTTTTCAACTTGGTGAAAAACCATGTGACCGGATCGGTGTCGGTCCAACTTTCATTATTTGTTTGTCGGTGTACAGAGCTTTCTTGAAGAACTCGAGGGCGACATGCCGTCTCTCGTTATAATTTGAGGGAGAGAGAGAGAGAGAGAGAGAGAGCTGTGCTTGAAGAGTGGAGACTTTGAGTCTTTGACTTTAGCTTGGTGGCGGGAACGGCTTGCTTGGTTTGTCTTGGAATAGGCGGCTTGGAAGTTCGAGCTTCTTGTTATGCGTGTCTTGTTCTCTGATTGTCTTTTGGAGGAATCTTGGTGTGGTTGTCCTGTCGGTGATTGGAGCGCTTGTTCTTGAGTATGGATGGTGCTTGCTGGCGGAGAACGCGTGAAGCGCTTGCGGGCGGAGAGCGCGCGGGGAGCTTGTTGAAGGAGAGTGCACAAAGTGCTTGATGGCGGAGAGTGCATGGGGTACTTGCTGTACGAGAGTGCGCAAAGCGCTTGCTTGCAGAGAGCGTGCGGGGAGCTTGCTAGAGGAGAGCACGCGAAGTGCTTGATGGAGGAGAGCGCGCAGAGCGCTTTCTGGAGATGAGCGCGCGGAGCACTTGCTGGCGAAGAGCGCGCAGAACGCTTGTTAGAGGAGAGTGCGCGGGGTGAGCGTGGAAGTTGTGTGCGAGAAGGCGCGTAAGTAGGCTACGCGTGTGAGGAGGAGGCTCAGGGAAGAGGCACTTACAAGAGTGCATAAGAAAGAGACCTGCGCAGGAGCGTGCAAGGAAAAGACAGGCGCAGGAGCGCGCAAGAAAGAGACGTGCACGAGAACGCGCGAGCAAGAGGTGTGCGCAGAAGCGCAAGGAAGATGTGTACGCAGGAGCGCGCAAGGAAGAGGCGTGTGTGGGAGCGCGCAAGGAAGAGGCGTGTGTGGGAGCGCGCAAGGAAGAGGCGTGCACGGTAGCACGCAAAATAGAGGTGTGTGCGGGAGTGCGCCAGGAAGAGACGAGCGCGAGAGCGTGCGAGGGCGCTCGAGGGAGAGAGAAATTCGTAGGATGAGTGGAGAGAGAAAATTCGTAGGAGGATTTCCGACGAAGGAAAAGATGAAAATAAGTAGTAAGAGAGTCTATTTATAGATCTCAAGTGGGGTAAGCCGGTAATTCCACCCGTAACCTCCGGCCGGACGCTGGATCGATCGTTTAGAGCACACAGATCGTCATATTTACGCAAAATACAAGACCGCACCCGGCCAAAAAAATAACCGCCATTGTCGAAAAATAACCGTTCCTCCCGCGAAGGAGGAGCGACCGGCAAGGGCGGTTGGCGGGGAGGGCTGGGGTAAAGGTCAGGCGGCCAATTTGGCCGTCCGGCCTAGGCAAAGAGGAGGCTGCCCCCCTCAACGAGGGCGGCAGCGGGAAACGGGCGGCCATCCATTTTCAGCGAAAGGGAGGCCGCCCCTTGTATGGGGGCGACCCATTGGCCGCATATTTGCGGCACCGGGGAATCTGCCCCAGGTAGGAGCAAAAAATTCACGCCAAACCTAGACTCAGACTCATCAATCTCTCTACTATCTCTAGAATGCTTAAATAAGTTTGAGATAAAATGATAAAGAACCATTGCGATCATAAAATTATAGAAATAAATCCGGCTTGAGAGCATTTGTGGAGGATTATGAATTGAGTTCAGTCAGTTGTATTTCCTCAAAATTTTTGGGGCACGCTAAGATTTGTCACTTGCTTGCGTATTTAGGGCTGATATCGAATCGAGTTAGAGCGATTTTGACTCGGCTCGAAATCGAAATTTTCGACTCAGATTCGACTCGAAATCGAAATTGATTTCGAGTCGAGTCGGCTTGACTCGAAATGGCTCGATTCCGAGTCGGCTTGAAATCGAATCGAGTCGGCTCGAAATCGAATCGAGTCGGCTCGAAATCGAATCAATTCGGCTCGAAATTTAGCAATTTTTCGTTTTATTCCTATTTTGCTAAAAATAAAATTGGACAACCTATAAATTTAGCAAATGAAACACTTAAAGCATTCATTCTTTTTATTTAGATTTAAAATTTGTTATTTTTAATCTTAAAATAAGAATATATTAATAAATACATAATTTTTTTAATTAATTCGAATTGATTCAAATCATATTTCGAGCGATTCAGGGTTGGCTCGAAATCGACTCGAAATCAGATTCAAGTCAAATTGAATCGACTCAAATTGAGTCGAATCAATTTTAACCGATTCCGATTCGGCTCAATTTTCGAACAATTTTCAAGCGATTTTCGAGTTTCGAATAATATTCTCAGCCCTATGCGTATTAGGTTCCCAGGGAATGAGAAAAAAATCGCTCAATTAATAGATGTAAAAGGAGGGAACTAATGTCACGGGCTGTCATCTTATGTTCTTTCATTCCCAATATTATCATCTTATTCTTCAAATCAACACCCGCTAATTTATCAGCGGGTTTAGGTTTTAGCGGCGGGTTTAGGTTGAAACATAAGCTCTTGGCCTTGGTTAGGCAAACCCAATGTAGCAGTTGTTAGGATTTGCTCTGACTCAAAGTATTCTACGATAGCTCGGTCATCAAGTTTGGAATGACTATTTATTATATCTTCAGCATAGAGCCTTGACTTTGCCAGACACTTAACCCTGTTGGGGTTGTGGAACACTTCCGGTCCTCTTGTTTCTCACACCGGGTTAGCTCACGTGAGCTTAGAGGAATCGAAGTGTGATCCCCCTCCGACATATCTGGCGCCGACGACAGCGGGGGTCCGAGGGCAGCTCGACGTTCGACGCTCGACGTTCGACGTTCGAGCCGAGTTCGACGATCGTCGAACGCCGTTCGGGCCGAGTTCGACGATCGTCGAACGCCGTTCGGTGTTCGACGGTGCTGTCATGCTGAAGCCTATTTAAGGTGTATTCTGGTTCTTTTTAGGGATACGGACGAAACGTCGGCTTACGGCTGGTATACCTTTTGGAGGCGCATACGAGGAGATTGTTGGCGGCGATCCAGAAGGGGGTTATTCTCTTTTGTTTCTTGTCCAGAAGGAGTTGAGGTAGGATCGGTTTAGATCCTTGTAACCTTGTGTAATCTGTATTTTCTTTTGGTGATTACAAGAACTGAGAAGAGAAGGGGAGAGAGGGCGTAACCCGGTTTGGGTGAACCTCTGTATATCTATGTGTTTGTGTGCTTGCTCTGTTTACATTTGTCTTGTACTTTTATTCGGATTTCTGCTTCTCGGCGCTTCGGATTCCTTACAAACCCATGGGTAACTAATGAGTTTGTCCTGACACATGTGGACATATACAAAATATTCAACAATCTCCTCTTATGTCTGTCATACCCAACTTCGGTATATGTGGTTTGTGCAATGTTCAATCAAACATGAATCATTCACAACCCTATCTCGCACATGTTAAACAAATTAGACTTAAATAAAATATATGTAGACTTAAAAATAAATTTTAAAACAACACACCATCACATAAAAGTCTAAAGTACGATCATAGCACATGTTTCGACACACCTAGTGGCATTTGAAAAATTACATATATCAAGTTCTACTATAAGAACTGAATACTTTATAATTTATCTAAAAGGACACATACTTAGAGTATTATAAGTTCTACATCAAAATTCATTATCTGTATCCAAAGAAACAATTCTAAGGATTTTGGGCACCACGTTTATATCTGTGATCAAATATGGAATGTCACGATTACTGTTCTTCTAAAATTAATTATTGGAAATCATTGTTGAAACCGAGAAATCGGGCTCTGTGGAGTTCGGGGTCCAAAAAAAAGGGTGACCTCACATTTACTGCACTCAGGCAAATGTCACGGACCAAAGGCTCGGGAAACTAGGAACAGACCCTTGGCTCTAGCGTGGAGGTCTCACCACACACCCGAAAGGTCACTAGAGCACTTCTCTCTCACCAATAGCTGATCTGGGCATCTTGGAGAGCTCTCAAACTCTACCAAGAAGAAGCCTAAGGAGGAGGAAGCAAAAACCCATCATCTCCAAAGATACTCAAGGGGATCTATTTATAATTTTTCCAAACCTAGGGATCCAAAAGGTCAGAAAAACCCCTAAGACAAATAGGTCCTAGGCCAATAGAAAACATCCACACCAGGGGGTAAAGAGTTAATTCCACCCCCGGGGGCACAACGATAAAAGCATGGCCAAAAGAGTTTTGGGGGTGAACGGAGGCTAAACCGTGCCCCTCACCTTCCCTGGACCCATGAGACGAGTGGGGGTTAAACCACTTCACTCCTCCTTCAACTTGGGACCGGGCGAGCGGGCGAGCCCCGCAGAAGAACCAGGAGCTGGGGGTGAGACCTTGGCCGTCGTCCGGTCTCTCCCCATAAGGCTGGGCGCCTGGGCGAGACCTTGGCCATCGGCCAGTCTCGCCCAGCAAGGCTGGGCACCTGGGCGACCTGGGCGAGACCTTGGCCACCAGCCGGTCTCGCCTCGAAAGGCTGGGCGTTTGGGCGACCTGGGCGATACCTTGGCCGCCAGCCGATCTCGCCCCGCAAGGCTCTGAGGAGCAGGGGGCGAGACCCGACCTCTATCCGGTCCCGCCTCGCACAGGGCTAGGGTGCATAGGGCGAGACCCTGGCCTCCAGCCGGTCCCTCCCCACACATGGCTAGGGTGCAGGGGGCGAGACCCGGCCTCCAGCCGGTCTCGCTACTCCCACCTCACACCTAGCTAGTCGGGGCGGGTGTCGGCCAACTCGCCGCACCCGCCCCCTAAAAGGGGCCAGGGGAGAGACAGGTTTTTCCTCCCCCTACTAGTATATCCTATAGATCCACCAAAATTGGCCTCCAGGAGTGCAAAACTCCCAAAAAGTTTTAAAATGCGCAACAAGTCTCACGCCTTATTTGGGGTCCCCTTTTCGCGAATACGGGGTGGTACACAATCCCCGAACTTTTCGAGTGAGTTTCACGCTCGGAAAGAAACATTCAACCCAACATATTCGCTGCGTAGCCTTCTTGGAGCCGAAAATACTTAGCCTCCCCGGGGGATCAACCTGTCATGTCAGCTAATGGGAGTCTGGGTTACGATACGATCTCGGGGTAGAAAATGCTTGGCCTCCATGAGGGGTCAACCTGTCTTGCCAGCTAATGGGAGCCTGGGGGACGAGACGGCCTTGGGGTAGAAAACACTTAGCCTCTCCGAGGGGTCAACCTGTCATGCCAACTAATGGGAGTCTATGTGACGAGACATCCTCGGGATAAAAAATACTTGGCCTCCCCGAGGGGTCAACCTGTCATGCCAGCTAATGGGAGCCTGGGTGATGAGACGACCTTGGGGTAGAAATTAATCTGCTCTGGTAGCTTGTGGGAGCCTGGTCAGCGGAATCATCTCGGGGTAAGGCCTACTCACCCCTCTGAGAGATCAATCTGCCCTGCCAGCTAGTGGGATCCTGGTCAGCGGAATCATCTCGGGGTAATGCCTACTCACCCCTCCGAGGGATCAGCTAGTGGGAGCCTGGTCAGCGGAATCATCTCGGGGTAAGGCCTACTCACCCTCCGAGAGATCAACCTGCCATGTCAGCTAGTGGGAACCTGGTCAGCGGAATCATCTCGGGGTAAGGCCTACTCACCCCTCCGAGAGATCAACCAGCCCTGCCAGCTAGTGCGAGCCTATTCAGTGGAATTATCTCGGGGTAAGGCCTACTCACCCTCCGAGAGATCAACCTGCCATGCCAGCTAGTGGGAGCCTGGTCAGCGGAATCATCTCGGGGTAAGGCATACTCACCCTCCGAGTGATCAACCTGCCCTACCAGCTAGTTGGAGCCTGGTCAGCGGAATCATCTCGGGGTAAGGCCTACTCACCCCTCCGAGTGATCAACCTGCCCTGCCAGCTAGTCGGAGCCTGGTCAGCGGAATCATATCGGGGTAAGGAGTACTCACCCCTCCAAGAGATCAACCTACCATGCCAACTAGTGGGAGCCTGGTCAGCAGAATCATCTCGGGGTAAGGCGTACTCACCCCTCCGAGAGATCAACATGCCCTGCCAGCTAGTCGGAGCCTGGTCAGCGGAATCATTCTGGGGTAAGGCCTACTCACCCCTCCGAGAGATTAACCTGCCCTGCCAGCTAGTGGGAGCCTGGTCAGCGGAATCATCTCGGGGTAAGGCCTACTCACCCTCTGGGAGATCAACCTGCCCTGCCAGCTAGTGAGAGCCTGGTCAGCGGAATCATCTAAGGGTAAGGCCTACTCACCCCTTCAAGAGATCAACCTGCCCTCCCAGCTAGTGGGAGCCTAGTCAGCGGAATCATCTCGGGGTAAGATCTACTCAACCCTCTGAGAGATCAACCTACTCTGCTAGCTAGTGGGAGCCTGGTCAGCAGAATCATCTCAGGATAAGATCTACTCACCCTCCAAGAGATCAACCTGCCCTGCTAGCTAGTGGGAACCTGGTCAGCGGAATAATCTCGGGGTAAGCCTTACTCACCCCTCTGAGAGATCAACCTGCCCTGTCAACTAGTGGGAGCATGGTCAGCGGAATCATCTCAGGGTAAGACCTACTCACCCCTCCGAGAGATCAACCTGTCTTGCCAGCTAGTGGGAGCCTGGTCAGCAGAATCATCTCGGGGCTTTTCGTAGATCATACATGTTTTTCGGCAGTCCCTTTCATTAATCATAGTTGATACAATGCAAGCAGAGTTCATTACAAGAGATGATCCACTTCTTCCCTACCTACCTAGCCTCTTCCTTCACGCCACACTGGATCCCTCCCAAGGTTCCCATATCAACCCTGTCCTCACATATCTCCCCTGCCTCCTCGGGGTTGGACTTCTTCAATCCGCACCGGATCTTGCGATTGTTGAGGCTGTAGTACCGGAGCTCTTGTCCTTCTCAACTCTAGGAATTCGGAGAAAAATAGTTGTTGCATGGCCCTCCTCCTGGTGGAACTCATAGTAGGTAACTCTACTTTGACTCTTCCTCTTCCTGCGCAGTTCCTCCTCTCCCTTCGACAAATCACCATCGCTTGTTGCGGTGGGGGTAGGAGATGCCTAGGGGCTTGTCTTTGGAAGTTAAACCTCCCTTGGACTCCATGAAAATCCCTCCTACCCTGGATGAGACGTCTCCTTGGACCCTGAACGGGCCCTCCCTGCTGCCTCCAACTAGGTTCCCGACCTAGCTTCCTGAGGTCCCTGGAACGCCTGAGCTCTCTGCTCTTCTCTCCTTCTTTCCTCTTGATGCCTCGAGCCACCTTGATCCTTTGGCTCTGCCTCTGCTAACTTTTCCAATCTCTTGGAAAATACCGGGTTGGTCGCCTCAGTTGCTATCTCCACTGCCACCCTTTCCATCAGCTCCTCGAAGGATAAGGGGGCCTTTCAGATCAGACTCCCTTGAAGAACCCTTCACGCAACCCCACTGTAAATGCCATCTGGAGGGCGAACCCTGACATCTCCTGGATGTTCAGGATCTCTTCTTGGAACTTGTCCACATAATGAGCCAATGACTCCTCTGCCCTCTGTCTTATCAGGAAGATAGACTCGGGACTCTTCTTCCTCTTCTTAAGGGTGGAGAAGCAAAGTTGAAAGCTCTGGCTCAAGTCCTCGAACTCATAGATCGATCTTGCTGGGAGTTGATAGAACCAATCCCTAGCTTTGTCTTTCAAGGTAATCGCGAAGAGACGACACTTGAATGCATCTATCATCGGCCTGATTGAGATCGTATCCTCGAACCACTGCAGGTGTTGGATAGGGTCGTCTTTTCTGGTGTAGTAAGTCATGTCAGGCTCCCTGAACCCCTTGAGAACTGGGGCTGAGACAATCAGCTTGTTGAAAGGTGATCCCTTGCTTGGCGGTCTCGCGTGCTCCACTCGCGCAAACTGCTCGCCTAGGAGGCTGTCACTCGCCAGGCTGGAGAACAACTCCCGATCGGTGAGGTCTCGCTCGACCCCATCTCCCATCCTCTCCTTCCCGAGCCTTCTCCCTTGTGCACTTCCCTCTACCCCCCTGGGGTCATCTCGCCTAGACCCCTGGGAGTCGACTCGTCGAGAGGGGGGAAGCTAGCTCCTGGGGGGTGGGAGTGGAGCTGCCACCCCAAGGAGCAATACTTCGCAGCATCTCCATGATGCCTTGGATGGATGCCATGAACTCTTCCCTTCCCACAAAGGGTCCTGGGTTGGGTGTCTCGTAGAGGTCATCACTACCTCCCTGATCTCCAGCCATGACACTCTCCTGAGATCTTCTGTTTGGTCAGTTTCCCCGCTTACCGCACCAAGATGTTTAAACCGAGAAATCGGTAGCTATGGAGTTCGGGGTCCCAAAAAAGGGGTGACCTCACACTTGCTGCACTCAGGCGAATGTCACAGACGAAAGGCTCAAGAAACTAGGAATAGACCCTTGGCTCTAGCGTGGAGGTCCCACCACACACTCGAAAGGTCACTAGAGCACTTCCCCTTCCTCATCAATGGCTGAGCTGAGCATCTTGGAGAGCTCTCAAACTCTACCAAGAAGAATCCTAAGAAGAAGGAAGCAAAAACCCATCGTCTCCAAAGATACCCAAGGGGATCTATTTAAAGTTTTCCCAAACCTAGGGACCAAAAGTTCAGAAATACCCCTAATGCAAATAGGTCTTGGGCCAATAGAAAACATCCACACCAGGGGTAAAGAGGTAATTCCACCTCCGGGGGTACAACGGTTAAAGCATGGCCAAAAAAGGTCCGGGGGTAAATGAATGCTAAACCATGCCTCTCACCTTCCTTGGACACGACCGTGTACTGGTTGACACGGGCGTGTCAAATTCGAAACGGGCGTGTCGTCACCCGTGTCCACCAAACGACGTGACAGTTGGCGTGGCGGTTATTGGTTATACGACCCCCAGTCACGGGCATGTCGATGACCCAATACGGGCGTGTTAGGTTGGGACACGGGCGTGTCCTAACCCGTGTCCTTTTCTGTGCTCGATTTGTGTGGCTGGATCGAGGCACACGGCCTGGAACACAGCCGTGTGCAAAGCCGTGTTCGGCCCAGGATTAAAGATTTCAAGCTAATCTGAGTCGTTCATTTTCTTTAAATAAGATCTAACGGCCCAGATGAGTTCCTGCTTGTGTTTAGTCCGGGATTAGAGGTTTAATTCCTCATTCCATCTTTAACTTCCTCTTTCTAAGCAGTTAGAGAGAGAAGAGATCAAGGAAGAAGGAAGGGAGGAATCTGGCCGCTGGCGGAGCATCGGAGCACCAATCTGAGAACCAAGACCGGATCCGTGGAGAGAATTCTTTTGCGAAGCTTTCTATCCGACTAGTTTTTCATGGCACCGAAGTGGACTTCAAGGGTAACAATTTTCAACTTGAGCACTTGAAGCTTTTCTTCCTTTGCATGGGAAAACCCGCTCCCGCGAGTGTGCGGTGAGTGCGCGGTGTTTCTTGGGGTAAATATGTGAAGTCCCCCTTGTTAGAGTCCGGAATCGAAGTACGGGCATAGGCATTGTGTGTGAAGCCTACCCGGACGTGTTTGTCTGGATCAGGGATGTTGCATTGCGTGAATAGCCGGAGAAGACTCCGTGCGTTGTTTTCGGGTTTCTACGCAGTAGATTGCGGCAGGGATCCTTGGAGATTAACTCCAAGGCGCACCCGGAAAACTGGGCGGAAACGTAATTCGGCTAACTTGGCGGCCGGGGAGTCAGCCTTGAACATAACTGGGTTATGTGTTGTTTGGAAATGATTTAGGATCCGGGTGAAGCTTGGCCCGCTCGTACGTCTTAAAGTGACTAGGCGGCGTGAACAACGGGCGGGTGGATACGGACCTAGGCTATATGGTTCGGTGCTAGAGGCCCTAAAGTGGAACTGGTCATTGGCATAGTCAGGAGTCTTGGACTACGGTCGGAAGGACTCAAAAATGCTCACATAGCTTGCCATCCTAAGGATGGTGGTGAAGCCACGGAATTGACCGGATTCACCGTGAATGTGCCCTGAGTGCACGGGGTGTTTGGCCGAGCGAGCCTACACCTGTGACGAAAGTCTTTATATGCACTTTATTATTTAGCTGGGCTAACATTATGCAGAGAAGGAGCACCGCCGCCCGAATAAGGGGGCGGGCTCGTTATATTTTGGTAAGCTTTAGCTGATCGTTGCTCTGTTTGCCACCATGCGGTGGAATGATTGCTTGCAGGTGCTGCGGAACCAGCGCCAAGTAGCGGGTTGAATCTTAAGCTGTTGTGCAGACCCTCGCAGGCCGAAGTGAACTGCTATTTTTATTTTCTGTCATGTATAGCCGGCCTGCAAGCCGATGTTTGTAAGACATTACCTTGTTAAGAGAAACTTTGTAAGGCCATAAGGCCATGTACTCTTTTGTGTATTCGTTTTATTTCATTCCTATTTTGGTTGGTGGACATTCATGTCATGCTTGTGCAAATTTTGGGTTCTATTAACCATTTAAAAGCTTCTGCTAGAATGATCTGTGTTAGGACGAGTAGTTGAGTATTTGGTATTATTCTGTAACCCCTCCGACTGTCCGTGGTATATGGCGTCAGGTTCCAGCTAGACCTTCCGTTATATACCATACGACGGATGGGGGTGTTATAATTTGGTATCAGACTAGGGTGCCGGTCGTATGTAATCGAATTCGTGGGGGAATTCTTTTAAGGGGTGGTGAGCACATATATGTGCGTCATCGTTATAACAAAAAAGAACCCATGAATGTCCACTTAGGAATAAAAAAAATACACTTGTTTTGGGAATCTAAGTGTTCCAATGATTTCTTTTAGCAATTAGTGTGTTGCCTAATCAAGGGTTTATGCTATTATAGGTGTCTAGAAGCGGTGTGGTGTCAATCAGAGCGTCCACAATCAGCAGAAAGTAGTGCACCAAGAGACGTGCCTACAACACCCCCTTCAGCAGAAACCATCAGATTGGTGGCTGAAGCAGCTTTTGTCATGATAAATGCCCAACAAGTGCAGCACACACCTCCTGTTAATGAGCAAGAACCAATTAGAGTGACAGTGTCGGTAATAGTATAGCGTGGGGCAGTTGATCCGGTAGCACCAAGAAGAGCCATGGAGAAACAGCTCAAGCACGTGATGAGCTTTAATCCTCCGGTATTCGATGGGTTGGGAACGCCAACTCAAGCTGTGGATTGGCTCTCTACGATGAAGAGGGTCATGACCGCCACAGAAATTGCAGAGTGGAAGAAGACCACAATAGCGACCTTCCTATTGGTCAGTGAGGCAAGGATGTGGTGGGATGAGTTGGAGGTTCATCTCTTAGTGGGAAGACAACTTGCTGACGTACCGATGGAGGAATTCTCAAGGTTATTCCTGGCTAGATACATACCTTCTGCCCAAAAGCTTGAGATGGAGAATAAGTACCTTGGTTTGACACAAGGAGAGAGAAGAGTGGATGAGTATCTCCACGAGTTTACTCGGTTAGGTCGTTATGCTGGTGCTATGTTTACTGAAGAAGAGAGGAAGACCAACCGATTTTATGAGGGTCTACGGAGCGACCTACAGCTACTCTTTGCTGGGCTTAAGGCGCAGGGCTTCCTAGTCTTGGTAAATGCGGCTCAGTCTTTGGAAAGGGTTATAAGAAAAGTGCAAGAGAAGAAGGACCCAGTGGAGAAGAAGTCAGAGTTTAAAGTGTCAAATACAAAGTCAGGTTTCCGCAGATGGAACAAGAAGCAGAAGACTTCGAGCTCAGCACCTTCGCCTGGTACGACGGGGGAAAACCCTAGTCGAGCCCCAAGAGCCTGTTACAATTGTGGAAAGATGGGACATTTTGCAAGAGAATGTTGGAGCAGACGTGCAAAGTTCGAGAGGAGGCAATGAGCAACTTATGAGGAAAAAGGGAAGGAGGTGGAGTCGACCGCATCCCACCATGCTCCGGCCCAGCCTAGAGTTTATAACCTTGGCCTGCAAGAGGCCATCAAACAAGCTGACGTGGTGATAAGTATGATTTAAATTTATTACAGTTTAGCTTTTTGTTGTAACTGTTACCTTTGTATGTGTTAGCTTATTTGTGTTGGTGCTAGGCTTTGTATTGATTTTCGATCGTCCGGTGAGAGCCCTGTTTGATACGGGAGCATCGCATTCCTTCTTATCCGAAAGATTTGTATCACTCATCTGAGTCCCTTCTTCGATGGCAAAGGACAAGCTGGATGTGTTGTTGCCCAATGGGTGCTCAATGCGCGCGGATAGAATCTGCGTGGTAAAGTTGCGGATTGGGGATCAGGAGTTCGATTTGCAAGCGTTGGTGCTGCCGTTAGTGGAGTTCGACGTAATATTTGGAATGAATTGGCTTTCGGAGCAGCTAGCCTGCATTGACTGTAATCGAAAAGAGGTTAAGTTGGGACTGAATACTGAGCGGGAGACTAGGTTTGCGGGCTTGAAAGGGTTGAGCAAGATTTTGATGTCGGCTCTTTAGGTGATTAAGGCAGTTCGGTCTGGGGCTGAGCTGTTTGTCATTTTAGTATAGGCTTCAACGCTTAATCCTAGTCTAGACAGTATTGCAGTAGTGTCCGAGTATCCTGATGTATTTCCAGACGATCTCCCTGGATCCCCTCCTCAACGGGAGATTGATTTTACAATTGAGCTGGTGCCGGGTGCCAAACCGGTGTCACGCTCTCCGTATCGGATAGCGCCTAAGGAGATGGCGGAGTTGAAGGTACAACTGCAAGAGTTGTTAGAGCAAGGGTATGTGCTGTAAGACCCCAACCTCGGAGATGATCGCGGGGCGATCAAACGGCACTTTTGGAGGTCTGAACAGGGGCACACGGCCAGGCACACGGCCGTGTGCCTACCCGTGTTCAGTGATTTATTGTGTTTTTGTGCTGTCTCGAGTCAGAGAAGTACACGGCCTGAGACACACGGCCGTGTCTCAAGCCGTGTGTGGGGCACACGGCCTCGAACACGGCCGTGTTCGAAGCCGTGTTCATGAAGCCCGACGATCGTCCTGAAGCTCCAGGTAACACGGCCCGTGGCACACGGCCGTGTCAGGACCCGTGTGGATCGGCGTAACTGATATTTTGGGTTGAATCCGAGCCGTCTGGATCTTTTATTTTGGATCTAACGGCTGGGGGTTAACCTAGGGGGTATTAGGGTTGAGTTTGGGGCTGAATTCCCTCATTCCAACCCAACCCTTTCTCTTTCTAAACTCTTAGAGAGAGGTGAGAGCCAAGAGGAGGAGGAGCAAAGTTCCGGCCGCCGGCGGAGCACCGGAGCACCGATTCGCGATCCGAGTCCGGATCCTCGAAGGCAAGGGCGAGGCGAAGCTTTCCATCCGACTACATCTTCATGGCGCCGCGGAAATCTTCGAGGGTAACGATCCTCTTCATAGGGCATGTGTAGTCGCCCTTCTTTCTATGCATGGGGAAATCCCCCTCTCGCGAGTGAGCGTTGAGGCGCGGAATCCCTTCGGGTAGATATGTAAAGTCCCCGTTGTTAGAGCCCGGAATCGGAGTACGGGCGTAGGCATTGTGTGTGAAGCCTATTCGGGTTTAACCCGGATCGGTGATGTTTGCATTGCATGGCCGGAGAAGACTCCGCGCCGATGATTTTAGTTTTCCGAAATTTCTACGCGGTAGATTGCATACAGGGATCATTGGGGGTTAACCTCGGGGCGCACCCGGAAAGCTTGGGCGGAATCGCATTGCCGCCACGATGTTGCCTTGGAGGGCAAATCGGTACATAACGGGGTTATGTGCGTGTTTTGATCGATTGTGGGAATGAGGAGAAACTTGGCCCGCACCGATGGCTAAATGGCCGTGGTGAAGTGAGCAACGGGCGGGTGGAACTCTACCCATTCCAAGTGGTCTCGGTAGAAGCGACCTAAAGTACATGGGACTTCCCGGGGGGCTGGAAACGGGCCTAGGCTTCGGCTGAAAGGGCTAAATGCTCACGAGAGTTGCCATCCGAGGGATGGTGGTGGAATCGCGGTGTCGGACTGGGTCCGGACCGGGTTCACCGGTTAGTGCCCTGAGAGCACGGAGTGTGCGGCCGTGCGTGCCGACACTTGTGGCGAATAGAATACTTTATAGAATTGCTATGGTAGTTTTATTTGTAGGGAAGGAGCACCGCCGTCCCGAGAAACGGGACGGGGTCGTTATAATTTGGTCAGCTTTGCTGACCGTTGCCCTTTTGTATTGCCACCTCTTGGGTGGGTTGTTTTCTACAGGTGCTGCTGCGGAGCCAAGCGGCAAATAGCGGGCTAAAGCCCAAGTTGCAGCGCCAGCCCTCGAAGGCTTAGTTATTAGCTTTTTCATATTCATGTATGGCCGGCCTGCGTGCCGATGTATGAAAGACGCTATCCTGTTAAGCGAACACTTTTGTAAGGCCTTAAGGCCGTGAACTCTTTTGTGTATTTTCATGTTCGTCATTCCTTTGTGCTATATTATTACTAGTGGACATTCATGCCTTTATGGGTTCCTTGCTTAACTTTAAAATGCTTCCGTTAGAATGCGTTGTGTAGGACGTTGTTGTTAAATTGGTTGGAATGGTTGTCCATATTCGTAACCTTCCGGTCTGTCCGTAGTATATGGCGTCGGGCCCCGGCCGGACCTACTGCTATATGCTATGCGACGGATAGGGGTGTTACAAATTGGTATCAGACTACCGGTTTCGGTCTAGCTTATTGGAATTCACGGACGAATTCTTTTAAGGGGTGGTGAGCACGGTCACGTGCGTCATCGTTATAACATGAAAAGAACCCATGAATGTCCACTTAGGAATGAAAATACACATGTTTGAGGAACCTGCGTGTTCCTATAATTGCTATTTGCAGTAGTGTTTGGTCGCTTATCGGTGTTTTACACGATTATAGGTGACCAGAAGTGGCGCTGGGCCATCTGAACGGCCAGGTTCTGAGGCGAGCAGTGCGCCAAGCGATACGCCTGCAACACCTTTGTCTGCCGAGACCATTAGGTTGGTGGCGGAAGCGGTCATGGCAATGATTAATGCGCAGCCTGCAAGGCAGGTGCAGCAGCCTGCTCCTGCTGTGGAGCAAGTACCGGTTCAGACGGCAGAGCGAAGGAGGGTTGAGCAAGTTGTGTTGGAGCCAGAGTTACCGCGGAGAGCAACTGAAAGACAACTGAAGCATGTCATGGGATTTCATCCACCGGTGTTCACGGGGGCAGAAACCCCGACCCAAGCAGAGGATTGGCTCTCAAGGGTCAACAGGGTGATGACTGCGACGGAAACTGAAGAGTGGCAGAAGACCACTATAGCAACGTTCCTTTTGGATGGGGACGCAAGACTGTGGTGGGAGGGCCTAGAGTTGCATCAGTTGAGGGGAAGGCCATTGGCCGAAGTCCCGATGGAGGAGTTTGCGAGACTATTTATGGCTCGATACCTCCCCTCGGCGCAGAGGATCGCGCTAGAGAGTGAATTCCAGAAGTTGGTGCAGGGTGATAGCACCGTTGATGAATACTGTAAGACCCCATTTTTTTTTTCTTTTTCAACCACCGGGGTCTTAGGCCCAGAACCGCCGCTTTGCGGTGACTCCTTCACGTCCCGAAAGGTCATCACCACAAGGCGCCGATTCTGCCGGCCAAATTCGATCACAGAAGTAGCACAATTATTGAAGTAAAAGCAATGCAGTCCACAATAATAAAAATCACATATATATATAATAAAACTCCACGAAGGGAGTGTCCACAGAAACATCAGAGTAATATAATTACGGGCTTATGCCCGGTACAAAATATCCTCACTACAAGTCTCTCATGCGGAAGCGAATCAGAAACTACTCAAGGATCGAGACTCACGGTCCCGGCGGTGTGAACTCCGGAGCTAGACTGCCCCCTCTCTAGGCGCACCGATCTCTGGGGCTGCTCCTCCATGCTGGGCTCCACGATCCCCTAAAATGATATGGTTCGAAAACCGTTAGTCTAAAAGACTAAGTCCTATCATCCCCCACCCCTTCCCCCACGCTCTAAGGCACCGGGCGGAGAGGAAGAAAGGGGAGGACATGAAAGTGGAGAGTAGTCAAAAGCAGATGACGGTGGACCTAACTAGCAAGTTATAACAGGGGAGCAATATAAATCTTAAGTGTTGTAATAGGTCAAACAAGAAGGAAAATAAGTAAGGTAATTTAAACCTTCACTTATGTGAGTACACATAAGCCAAGGGATCTTTTGCAAGGCTCCCATCGTATAAAGTGTCCCATACCACTTATACGTTGGGGTGTCGGCTATCAAACAGCAGCATATATATATTGAAATTAACCTTTGATTTATAAACTTGCCCACACAAGCTTATAGACCAAGGGGTCGTTTTGCAAGTCCTAAAGTATAAGCGTCCAATTCCACTTATACCTTAGGTGTCAAGGTTGTTATGAACGATATGATATGCAACTATATGGTGGGTATGTTATGTCATGCAGTGCAACTCACACACCCGACTCTGTGCACACAGACCTTTAGTTCCCCCTTTCGGAGCCGTTACCTCCCAGGATACCTCCGTAGTGGCAAACGGAAGCGGTGGGTTGGGCCTCGCCCACCTCCAAAACCAGTAAAGCACACTGGTCTGACCTATCGTACGCCTCAACGCTTGGTGCACAAAGCGGACGCCTGCGTACTCTTGCCGGCTGGCGCACCGGACTTCTGTTGGCGGAGTGCTAATCACCCCGCCGAGTCAACGATATCGGTGTCGGTGCAATCGAACTCCCCGATATCGAAAGACCCACCACCTTAACTTTTCCTATTTTATGCACATGCAAGTTAAACCGTAAGCACTCAAAACCGAGCCGAAGCTCCCCGGACCAAAACGTCCGTCTCCAAATCAACCGAGCCGAAGCTCCCCGGACCGTCCTGTCCGTTTCCAAATCAACCGAGTCGAAGCTCTCATCAACCTTCCTGTGCCAACAGTGTTGTGAAGAGTGCAGCCCTAGTTACTAAGTTACTCTTGTCGGTTTGTTATTACAGTTTACGTTAGCCCAGGACTGCCCCCGGTATACCCCGTGAAGGGCTCTCAAGGGGCACTAGGAACCAAGACGGTGCATTACGGCCCGAAGTTCCCTTTCGCAAGGCACTTATTATTGTTGGTTAATACCCCGTACCCAAACCCTTAATGTTACTCTGGTTCTAACCCTAATGAATTTTAACTCCTTCACCCGCTCCCAGGAAAGACGATGTTCCGTCGAACCCGAGCTCCACCCATCCTTAGTTAACCTAACCACTATCCCATACCCAATTTCATTGATAACCTCCGAATCATCTTGCCACGGCATTTACACATGATTTGTCGCCCTATGACCATGGTATTACAATTTCTATGATTTCACTATATGCAGACCAACTTGAGCAAATCAACAAGTATGATAGGAAGTGCATCAATTTCTCATCCAAACACTCTAAGATAATTACTAAGGGCCTATCATGACTTTTATAACTTAAATCCAGCACTTCCAAATTTTTCCTAAATAATTTAATATTTATTTAATTATCCAGAAATTAAAGCCATGAGTGATTTTGAGCATGAGGTACTACATTCATTCATCATAAAATTATAAGAAAATTACCAGGGCTCTACAATGTCCATAAATGTTCACTGACCAAAAATTATAATTTTACAAGGCCTAGAAATATTATTTAAAAATCATTTATAAATTCTACAAATTGCAAGCCTTGTGAATCAACCCCTATGATTATAGATCCAAAAATTCTACAATAATTACCAGAGATGTAAGAGGTCATAAAAACTCATTTGCCTAAGTTACACCAGATTTCAGTGAGGGAACAACCCATAATAATTATTTGACTATCTTTAGAAAATCAATGGCTTGTGAATGAAGTACTTAAAATAATCAGTTAATAATTCCAGAAAAATTCAAGCATATGTATAAGAATCTAAAAAGCTCTCTGCCAAAATTTCATATCCATTAATCAACCAGAGAAATCAAATTAATTAAAATACCCAAAAACCTATTTTTGTGAGTTATGAAGGAACTATCATGTATTGAATTCCAAGGCTCTCAATATTATTTCCCAGAGACTTCCCTAAACCCAAGAAGTACACTACCCAAGTTTCATGGCCTTTAGGCAAGTTTTGGTGACCTATTTTACCTTAACAAGGGAGGTGCCCTAAACTAGGGTTAGGGTTTAAGGGAGGGTAACCCTCTCCAAACCTTCCAAGACTTGGGTCAGGGGGTTCTAACCTCACTAGTCTCCTTTCCACCAAAAATCACTTCCATTCAAGGTCATTTGACCCCATGCCCTTCACAAGCCCCAAAGTCCAACCTAGGGGTTTGGACTTGGGTCCTAGGGCATACTCACCCCAAACCACTCCATACACCATAAGGGAGTGTTAAAGCCCATTACAAACCAGTGGACCAAGTTTCAGCCTCTGGTGAGGGAGTTTGGTCAACTAAAATCACTAAGTGCACTTTTGACCTATTTGCCCCTTAATGGGCTAACCTAGGATTGGGTAATTACCCATCCAAAACATCTCCAAATTAAATGAAACTTTATACAGAGCTTCCCTAGGTCCCTAAGGACCTCCCACCGAAATTTTGGGGGATTTGGAGGTCATTAGACCACTTAATCACTCTAAGATATGATTATTAAATTTTAACAAAAACTATAGAAAAATGTTATCCAAAAATTACCATTTTTGGATATGTCATAGGTGTGGGTAAGAATGACCCCTACATAAAATTTTAAGTCATTTGGAGGTCTGGTTTGATGTGGGCAACCAAAATGGTGTCTGACCTAGCCTAAGGACACCTTCCACCAAACTGAGTGCTGAGGTCAGCACAGTTATCCAAATTGGGTGAAATCAATTTTAAAATAAAGTAGACTCAAAGGGCTACAACTTTCATGTTCACTACTTTTTCTGTAGAGGGCTCTAGGTATTTTTAATAAATACAAACATTAAGAGGTAAAACTGTGACAGAAATGCAAATAATATATCCAAAACTATACTATCATGATTTTTACTGTTTGCACGAATCTTAAAGTAGGATCCAATGGTAGCTGCTCATCTTCTCCAAATGGCCGAAAATCCAACCCGAGCAGGCCCTTTTTACGGGGCTTTTCCCGGCGGCCTGAGGCGGCGCCACCACCGGGAAACATCATCCATTTGTTCCCGGTGGTGGGGGCTATCCATAGCCGGAGTTAGGGCGGCCGGAGGTGGCGGCGCCGCCCTACCCGAGAGCTCCAAAAAGCTCCAAAAATGGCGGTTTTCAGATTTTTAAAAACTCAAAACCGATTCGTTTGAGCATGAAACTTCATCCTAATGATTCCTAGGATCTAAACATAGAGGAAGAGGTGAGGGAGGACCTTCCCGGCGGCCATGCAACGTGTAGATCGACGAGGGGCCATGGCGACGGCGGCGGCGGCGTTTTCCTCCTTCTCAAGCTCCGGCCACCCTTCTCTTCTGCTAGGGATTCGAAAACCTCTCCTTGGCTCACTGATGGGGGTTTTAAAAAGGTAGAGAGGGGAGGGGGAGGGTCATGGCTTGAAGTGGCCATTAATGGCCCTAAATGTTGAATTTCGGCCATGGTGGAGGAGGGGGGCTGTAACCGCCTCTTGGGTGGCTGGGGAAACGTCTGGAATTTAATGCCCCCTCCATAAAGTCCCCTCTCAGCCCTTAATGGCCGAACCCCACACTCCTTGGTCTTCCAAAACTCCTCCACCATTTTTGAATAATTTCTCTCTCCTCCTTTAAAATTCCTTCTCTCTCTCTCTCATCCTCTCTCTCTCCTAGTCACCCTCCAAACTGAAATGTCTTCCCCCCACAACCTATTGGCAGCCCATTCATTAAATCCCAAATGAAAACATGGGAGGGGGGGGGGTCCACCATGAATACTTCTTTTATCATTTCTCTCTCCTCTTTTATTTCTCAAATTTAGGCTTCTCTTTCTCTCTCCTAGTCACCTAGTTGACTGGTCAAGGAACTAGGTTATTGGCAGCCCTAATATCTCACATTATTCTTGTCATTAGGCTTAGCCCAAGAGGGGGGGTGACTTGAAGTTGGGTTAGCCCAATTAGGTCAAGTTGACTTGACTTGGGTTAAATGTTGACTTGGTTATTTTGACTCTTTGGGTCCACATCAATGGGTCTTTGGTGACCCATTGGACTCCCCTAAGGCCTAGGTAGGGTTAGTTGGAGTTGAGTTGGCCCCCTGGAGGTCACATGGCCCTTAGGAAGGGCACTTTGACCATTTTAGGGTTAGGGTTGGCTTGGGTTAATTTGGCCACTAGTATTGACCCCATTGAGTCTATGGTGACTCGTTGGCCCCACATTGGGTCTAGAAATGCCCTAGAGTCAGTTTGAACTCACTAGGTCACCCAAACTCAGTGTTTTGGAAACTTGCTATTTGCAGCCCAAAATGAGTCTCTACTAGACTCCTAAGCCCATTTGGTCTATTTGGTTCCCTATGGTCTTGCCATGGCCCAGGCAAGCCCAAAGTTATTCTTAGGGGGGGCCTAATTGGAAATGGGATGTTACAAATCCCAATAAACAAAACAAAAATTTCGTCCCCGAAATTAAGGTTAAGTCTACGGGAGATCACTACCGGCATAAGTTAAGCTTGTAACATCCCATATGGTTTGCAGTGCCTACGATATCAACATTTACGGGCTAGTCCCCAATAAACAAAAAGTTTAGCCTATACCTTCTTAGATTATTCTACGAATACTTGTAAATAGGAAGGAAAACTTTAAATTACTTGAGGAGTTGGGAGGATTACCTGACTAAACAGCTCCGGGTATCTCTCCTGCATCAGGTCCTGAGGTTCCCAGGTGTGCTCCTCCTGACCGTGATTTCTCCACAGAACCTTGACTAAGGGAATCTTCTTGCGGCGCAAGATCCGCACTCCTTTGTCATCGATCCGAACCGGCTCCAAGTGAACAGATCGGTCTGAAGCTACCGGCCCTTCTGTGGTCAAAATTCGCTGCTCCGGGCGTAGTAGAGCCCTTCTCAGCGAAGAGATGTGGAAGACGTCGTGTAGAGCTGCCAGCTCTGGTGGCAATTCTAGCCTGTAGGCTAAGGGTCCGATCCGCTCCAGGATCCGGTAAGGGCCCATATACCTAGGGCTGAGTTTCTTCCTCCGACCGCGCACCCGTGAGACTCCGTGCATGGGCCGGATCTTCAAGAACACTCGATCTCCTACCCGGAACTCCACCTGACGATGCCGAGCGTCATAGTATTTTGCTTGTCTGCTCTGCGCCTCCAGCATCCTTTCTCTGATCAGCCTCACCTGAGCCTCGGTGTCTTCAACGAAATCCGATCCCAGCAGCTTCGGATCCTCGTCCTGTACCCAAGAAAGCGGGGTCCTACATCTCCTTCCATATAAGGCCTCATAAGGCGCCATCCTGATGCTGGACTGGTAGCTATTATTGTAGGAGAACTCAACCAACGGTAACATCTTCTCCCACGGCTCCCCTCGGTCTAGTATACACAGCCGCAGTAAGTCCTCCAAGGTCCTGTTGGTGCGCTCGGTCTGCCCGTCCGTCTGAGGGTGGAAGGCCGTGCTAAAAGCCAACCGGGTGCCCAAATATGCCTGCACTGACCGCCACTCCCTGGATGTAAACCGTCCATCGCGGTCCGACACTATCGTCCGGGGCACGCCATGATATCGGACATACTGCTCCACAAACTTCCGTACCAGCACTCCCACCGAGTCATCCTTCCTGATCGGCACAAAGCGGGCCACCTTCGTCAGCCGATCGACAATCACCCAAATCGAGTCGTTCCCTGTCCGAGACCGGGGAAGACCATGTATGAAATCCATCGCTATGTCGTCGAACTTCCACTCCGGCACCGGGAGTGGCTGCAATAGTCCTGCGGGGTTCCTGCACTCCGCCTTCACCAACTGACACGCCTCGCAATGGGTCACGAAGTACGTAATGTCCTTCTTCATGCCCGGCCAAAACATCGTCCTCTTCAAATCAGCGGTCATCTTTGTGATCCCCGGGTGTACGGAGTACCGGCTGCAATGCGCCTCCGCCAAAATGTCTTCTCGGATCTGGCCTCCTGCGGGTATATATACTCTGCCTCTGAAGTGGAGCAAACCATCCCTCAGGGAATAATCTCCTGTCGAACCTTCCTCCAAGGCTCGGAACATCGGCTCTGCCCACACATCTGCCCTCTGTCCGTCCCGAATGCGATCCCGAATATCGTCTATGGCCACTATCGATGCCAGATACTCCCTATACAGATCTGGGTCATCCTCGGACACTAGGGATATCTGCATATCTCTGAATGACTGGACTAGCTCCATAGACATCACCTGGGGCCCAGCTTCGGAAGTGGCCGCTCTCCGACTCAGCGCGTCGGCCACCACGTTTGCCTTCCCTGGGTGGTAGTGCATCTCATACTGATAATCTGCTAAGAACTCCACCCAGCGTCTCTGCCTGATATTCAGCTCCTTCTGCGTGTCCACGTATTTCAGGTTCTTGTGATCGGAGAAGATATCGCAGTGGACTCCATAAAGGTAATGACGCCAGACCTTTAGAGCAAAAACGACCGCTCCCATCTCGAGGTCGTGCACCGGGTAGTTCCTCTCGTGGGTCTTCAGCTGGCGGGAGGCATATGCTATGACATGTCCGTTCTGCATCAGCACTGCCCCCATTCCCTGGTATGATGCGTCGGTATACACCTGAAATCCTTCCTTCCCCGATGGAAGGGCCAGAATGGGGGCCGAGACGAGTCGGTCCTTCAGCTCCTGGAAAGCCGCCTGGCACTGCGGGGTCCAAACAAAAGGTGCCTCCTTCTTTGTCAACGATGTGAGGGGGAGGGCAATCCGAGAGAACCCCTCTACGAACTTCCGGTAGTAACCGGCAAGTCCCAAGAAACTGCGTACATCGGTGGCCGTTTTCAACTGCGGCCAATCTCGAACTGCCCGAATCTTCGCTGGATCTACCGCTAGCCCGGCTCCGCTGATGATGTGACCTAGGAAGGCCACCTCCTTCAACCAGAACTGACACTTGCTGAATTTTGCATAAAGGCGATGCTCCCGCAACCTCTCCAAGGTCAGTGCCAGATGTCGAGTGTGCTCCTCCTCCGTCCTAGAATAGATCAGGATGTCGTCTATGAATACTATGACGAACACATCCAAGTAGGCTTCGAAAACCCGGTTCATGAGACTCATGAACGCCGACGGAGCATTCGTGAGCCCAAAGGGCATCACGGTAAACTCATACAGGCCATATCTGCTGCTAAAGGCCGTCTTTGGAATGTCCTCCTCCTGGATCCGCAGCTGGTAGTATCCTGATCTCAAATCCAGCTTCGAGAAATAATGGGCCCCCTCCAACTGGTCGAATAATTCGTCTATCCGTGGGAGCGGATAGGTATTCCGGACGGTCAGCCTGTTTAGTGCTCGATAATCGATGCACAGGCGGAGTGTCCCATCCTTCTTCTTCACGAACAGGACCGGTGCTCCCCATGGCGAGGAACTCGGTCTAACAAAACCTGCCTCCACTAATTCCTGCAACTGGGTCCGAAACTCTGCCAACTCCTTTGGGGCCATCCGATAAGGGGCCCTAGACGCCGGCTTGGCTCCCGGCACAAGCTGTATCTGAAAATCTTGCTCTCGGTGTGGAGGTAGTCCTGGCAGTTTCTCCGGAAAGATGTCTGCGAACTCTCGCACCACCGGGATGTCTGTCACCGACTCCTTGACTTCCGCCATCTCAAAAAGAATCTGATAGACCTCCTCTCCCTGCAGATGGGCCTTAACGGCCTGTACCGAAGATAAGAGTATACGAGAGACAGGTCTTATACCTTCGATGGTAATGAAAGAGTCCCCGTGTCTCACGGTGATCCTCTTTGCCTGGCAGTCAATCTGGGCATGGTTCCAATGCAGCCATACCATGCCCAGGATCAGATCGTAGTCTGTCAGCTTCAAAATCGTCGCTGGAGCCTCGAACGCTTTTCCACCAATCTCTGCCTCCATATTGCAGTGATCCGTGGTAAGGAGTTCTGATCCATCCGGTAGTCGCACCCTCATCCTCGAGCCTGTGAACCGCTCCACACCTTCCAGTCCTTCTACGAACGACTCCGACACAAAAGAGTGAGTAGCTCCAGTATCGAACAGCGTGCGGGCAGGCTTGCCACTGATGAAGACTATACCTGGGGTGATTAAATATCTCAGGGTTCTATAAAGAGTTTTCTTTCCTGGTTAATCTATCTAGTGTGGTTCTAAGTTTAACAATTTAAAGGGGAAATTCTATGAAAACAAAGAAAACATTTCGGCATACCTGCGATGACCTGCTCCGGATTCCGCGGCTGTGCAAGGTCCAAGGCATATACCTGCTCTCTCCCCTGTCTACGATCTTCCCCCTGGTATCCTCGACCGCGGCCGCGCCCTCGGCCTCCGTAATACTGAGCTGGTGGGCCGCCCTGATGTGCTGGAGGTGGTGCCCCCCTCATGGGGCAGTTCCTCCGTATGTGCCCAATCTGATGGCAAAGGAAGCATTCTGGGGGATACGCCATTCCCCCGGGTCTCGGCATCTCCTGCATCCGAAGAGGTGGAGGGGCCAATACCACCTGTTCCCTCGGCTCCGGCCTCACGTCCTGACGAGGCTGGTCCTCTGTCCTCCTCCCCTCTGGTACAGCACCTCGCCGCTGGTCATTCCTACCTCTCCGTCCCTGATCCTCTGCTGGCCGCTTCCGGCCCCGGGTGGTGTGCCAATCTGCCTCGATCCTTTTGGCCATCTCCAAAATCCGGGAGATGGGCCCGTCAGATACAAACAAGAGGGCCTCCCTCAGGTCCTCCCGCAGGCCCTTGTAGAACCTCCTGATATACCCTGCCTCGTCCAGCTGGTAGGAATCTGCGTATCGAGCCAGGTGGTCAAACTCTCGATGGTACTCCACCACGGTCCGAGTACCCTGCTTTAGCTACAAGAACCGCTCCTCCAAATCATCCCTAGCCGACTGCGGAACGAAATGCTCCAGCAGTGCGGCCCTGAACTCCTCCCAAGTGACCTCCGCAACCTCCCTATCAGCAAAAGTCGTGTCCAACAGCGTCTTCCACCACCTCTTCGCATGGGACTCCAAGCAGGAGACAACCAGAGCCACCCTCTCCTCCCATGGACACCGAATCCCGGTCAGCATCTCGTACATGATATCTAGCCATTCCTCCGTCCGAACAGCCGACTCTGTCCCCAAATAGGACGGGGGGGACAGTCCTCGAAAGATGCTGAGCCAGTTGGCCCCCAGATTGGGCTGCGGGACCGGAACCTGCTGGGCCCTGAAGGCCTCCAGAATGGCAGTCAGGGTCTGTCCCATATCTGACTGAAGGAAGGGAGTGGGGACCGGTGGAGGTGGTGCAACTCCCTGAGTCTGCTGAACTCCGCCCTGTGGCGTAGGCTGCGCTGGAGGCTGCGTAACAAAAGCACATGCTGAGAAAATGTTCAAATATTACCTAAAGGTGGACAAATTATATGTGATCCCCATATGGGCACACCACTGCTTCCGCTGCTTAGTTTGTCCCCAAACTAAACTCGAGCGGGGGGTGACCTAGGGTTAGTGGACTGCTGTTTCCTTCTGATCGATGTTTGCTCTGATACCACTTGTAAGACCCCATTTTTTTTTTCTTTTTCAACCACCGGGGTCTTAGGCCCAGAACCGCCGCTTTGCGGTGACTCCTTCACGTCCCGAAAGGTCATCACCACAAGGCGCCGATTCTGCCGGCCAAATTCGATCACAGAAGTAGCACAATTATTGAAGTAAAAGCAATGCAGTCCACAATAATAAAAATCACATATATATATAATAAAACTCCACGAAGGGAGTGTCCACAGAAACATCAGAGTAATATAATTACGGGCTTATGCCCGGTACAAAATATCCTCACTACAAGTCTCTCATGCGGAAGCGAATCAGAAACTACTCAAGGATCGAGACTCACGGTCCCGGCGGTGTGAACTCCGGAGCTAGACTGCCCCCTCTCTAGGCGCACCGATCTCTGGGGCTGCTCCTCCATGCTGGGCTCCACGATCCCCTAAAATGATATGGTTCGAAAACCGTTAGTCTAAAAGACTAAGTCCTATCATCCCCCACCCCTTCCCCCACGCTCTAAGGCACCGGGCGGAGAGGAAGAAAGGGGAGGACATGAAAGTGGAGAGTAGTCAAAAGCAGATGACGGTGGACCTAACTAGCAAGTTATAACAGGGGAGCAATATAAATCTTAAGTGTTGTAATAGGTCAAACAAGAAGGAAAATAAGTAAGGTAATTTAAACCTTCACTTATGTGAGTACACATAAGCCAAGGGATCTTTTGCAAGGCTCCCATCGTATAAAGTGTCCCATACCACTTATACGTTGGGGTGTCGGCTATCAAACAGCAGCATATATATATATTGAAATTAACCTTTGATTTATAAACTTGCCCACACAAGCTTATAGACCAAGGGGTCGTTTTGCAAGTCCTAAAGTATAAGCGTCCCATTCCACTTATACCTTAGGTGTCAAGGTTGTTATGAACGATATGATATGCAACTATATGGTGGGTATGTTATGTCATGCAGTGCAACTCACACACCCGACTCTGTGCACACAGACCTTTAGTTCCCCCTTTCGGAGCCGTTACCTCCCAGGATACCTCCGTAGTGGCAAACGGAAGCGGTGGGTTGGGCCTCGCCCACCTCCAAAACCAGTAAAGCACACTGGTCTGACCTATCGTACGCCTCAACGCTTGGTGCACAAAGCGGACGCCTGCGTACTCTTGCCGGCTGGCGCACCGGACTTCTGTTGGCGGAGTGCTAATCACCCCGCCGAGTCAACGATATCGGTGTCGGTGCAATCGAACTCCCCGATATCGAAAGACCCACCACCTTAACTTTTCCTATTTTATGCACATGCAAGTTAAACCGTAAGCACTCAAAACCGAGCCGAAGCTCCCCGGACCAAAACGTCCGTCTCCAAATCAACCGAGCCGAAGCTCCCCGGACCGTCCTGTCCGTTTCCAAATCAACCGAGTCGAAGCTCTCATCAACCTTCCTGTGCCAACAGTGTTGTGAAGAGTGCAGCCCTAGTTACTAAGTTACTCTTGTCGGTTTGTTATTACAGTTTACGTTAGCCCAGGACTGCCCCCGGTATACCCCGTGAAGGGCTCTCAAGGGGCACTAGGAACCAAGACGGTGCATTACGGCCCGAAGTTCCCTTTCGCAAGGCACTTATTATTGTTGGTTAATACCCCGTACCCAAACCCTTAATGTTACTCTGGTTCTAACCCTAATGAATTTTAACTCCTTCACCCGCTCCCAGGAAAGACGATGTTCCGTCGAACCCGAGCTCCACCCATCCTTAGTTAACCTAACCACTATCCCATACCCAATTTCATTGATAACCTCCGAATCATCTTGCCACGGCATTTACACATGATTTGTCGCCCTATGACCATGGTATTACAATTTCTATGATTTCACTATATGCAGACCAACTTGAGCAAATCAACAAGTATGATAGGAAGTGCATCAATTTCTCATCCAAACACCCTAAGATAATTACTAAGGGCCTATCATGACTTTTATAACTTAAATCCAGCACTTCCAAATTTTTCCTAAATAATTTAATATTTATTTAATTATCCAGAAATTAAAGCCATGAGTGATTTTGAGCATGAGGTACTACATTCATTCATCATAAAATTATAAGAAAATTACCAGGGCTCTACAATGTCCATAAATGTTCACTGACCAAAAATTATAATTTTACAAGGCCTAGAAATATTATTTAAAAATCATTTATAAATTCTACAAATTGCAAGCCTTGTGAATCAACCCCTATGATTATAGATCCAAAAATTCTACAATAATTACCAGAGATGTAAGAGGTCATAAAAACTCATTTGCCTAAGTTACACCAGATTTCAGTGAGGGAACAACCCATAATAATTATTTGACTATCTTTAGAAAATCAATGGCTTGTGAATGAAGTACTTAAAATAATCAGTTAATAATTCCAGAAAAATTCAAGCATATGTATAAGAATCTAAAAAGCTCTCTGCCAAAATTTCATATCCATTAATCAACCAGAGAAATCAAATTAATTAAAATACCCAAAAACCTATTTTTGTGAGTTATGAAGGAACTATCATGTATTGAATTCCAAGGCTCTCAATATTATTTCCCAGAGACTTCCCTAAACCCAAGAAGTACACTACCCAAGTTTCATGGCCTTTAGGCAAGTTTTGGTGACCTATTTTACCTTAACAAGGGAGGTGCCCTAAACTAGGGTTAGGGTTTAAGGGAGGGTAACCCTCTCCAAACCTTCCAAGACTTGGGTCAGGGGGTTCTAACCTCACTAGTCTCCTTTCCACCAAAAATCACTTCCATTCAAGGTCATTTGACCCCATGCCCTTCACAAGCCCCCAAAGTCCAACCTAGGGGTTTGGACTTGGGTCCTAGGGCATACTCACCCCAAACCACTCCATACACCATAAGGGAGTGTTAAAGCCCATTACAAACCAGTGGACCAAGTTTCAGCCTCTGGTGAGGGAGTTTGGTCAACTAAAATCACTAAGTGCACTTTTGACCTATTTGCCCCTTAATGGGCTAACCTAGGATTGGGTAATTACCCATCCAAAACATCTCCAAATTAAATGAAACTTTATACAGAGCTTCCCTAGGTCCCTAAGGACCTCCCACCGAAATTTTGGGGGATTTGGAGGTCATTAGACCACTTAATCACTCTAAGATATGATTATTAAATTTTAACAAAAACTATAGAAAAATGTTATCCAAAAATTACCATTTTTGGATATGTCATAGGTGTGGGTAAGAATGACCCCTACATAAAATTTTAAGTCATTTGGAGGTCTGGTTTGATGTGGGCAACCAAAATGGTGTCTGACCTAGCCTAAGGACACCTTCCACCAAACTGAGTGCTGAGGTCAGCACAGTTATCCAAATTGGGTGAAATCAATTTTAAAATAAAGTAGACTCAAAGGGCTACAACTTTCATGTTCACTACTTTTTCTGTAGAGGGCTCTAGGTATTTTTAATAAATACAAACATTAAGAGGTAAAACTGTGACAGAAATGCAAATAATATATCCAAAACTATACTATCATGATTTTTACTGTTTGCACGAATCTTAAAGTAGGATCCAATGGTAGCTGCTCATCTTCTCCAAATGGCCGAAAATCCAACCCGAGCAGGCCCTTTTTACGGGGCTTTTCCCGGCGGCCTGAGGCGGCGCCACCACCGGGAAACATCATCCATTTGTTCCCGGTGGTGGGGGCTATCCATAGCCGGAGTTAGGGCGGCCGGAGGTGGCGGCGCCGCCCTACCCGAGAGCTCCAAAAAGCTCCAAAAATGGCGGTTTTCAGATTTTTAAAAACTCAAAACCGATTCGTTTGAGCATGAAACTTCATCCTAATGATTCCTAGGATCTAAACATAGAGGAAGAGGTGAGGGAGGACCTTCCCGGCGGCCATGCAACGTGTAGATCGACGAGGGGCCATGGCGACGGCGGCGGCGGCGTTTTCCTCCTTCTCAAGCTCCGGCCACCCTTCTCTTCTGCTAGGGATTCGAAAACCTCTCCTTGGCTCACTGATGGGGGTTTTAAAAAGGTAGAGAGGGGAGGGGGAGGGTCATGGCTTGAAGTGGCCATTAATGGCCCTAAATGTTGAATTTCGGCCATGGTGGAGGAGGGGGGCTGTAACCGCCTCTTGGGTGGCTGGGGAAACGTCTGGAATTTAATGCCCCCTCCATAAAGTCCCCTCTCAGCCCTTAATGGCCGAACCCCACACTCCTTGGTCTTCCAAAACTCCTCCACCATTTTTGAATAATTTCTCTCTCCTCCTTTAAAATTCCTTCTCTCTCTCTCTCATCCTCTCTCTCTCCTAGTCACCCTCCAAACTGAAATGTCTTCCCCCCACAACCTATTGGCAGCCCATTCATTAAATCCCAAATGAAAACATGGGAGGGGGGGGGTCCACCATGAATACTTCTTTTATCATTTCTCTCTCCTCTTTTATTTCTCAAATTTAGGCTTCTCTTTCTCTCTCCTAGTCACCTAGTTGACTGGTCAAGGAACTAGGTTATTGGCAGCCCTAATATCTCACATTATTCTTGTCATTAGGCTTAGCCCAAGAGGGGGGGTGACTTGAAGTTGGGTTAGCCCAATTAGGTCAAGTTGACTTGACTTGGGTTAAATGTTGACTTGGTTATTTTGACTCTTTGGGTCCACATCAATGGGTCTTTGGTGACCCATTGGACTCCCCTAAGGCCTAGGTAGGGTTAGTTGGAGTTGAGTTGGCCCCCTGGAGGTCACATGGCCCTTAGGAAGGGCACTTTGACCATTTTAGGGTTAGGGTTGGCTTGGGTTAATTTGGCCACTAGTATTGACCCCATTGAGTCTATGGTGACTCGTTGGCCCCACATTGGGTCTAGAAATGCCCTAGAGTCAGTTTGAACTCACTAGGTCACCCAAACTCAGTGTTTTGGAAACTTGCTATTTGCAGCCCAAAATGAGTCTCTACTAGACTCCTAAGCCCATTTGGTCTATTTGGTTCCCTATGGTCTTGCCATGGCCCAGGCAAGCCCAAAGTTATTCTTAGGGGGGGCCTAATTGGAAATGGGATGTTACAAATACCTCCACGAGTTTACTCGGTTGGGGAGATATGCCGGCGCTACCTTCGCAGACGAGGAGCGCAAGACGAGCCGCTTTTATGAAGGGCTAAGGGATGATTTGAGGTTGCTGCTGTCGGGGCCCAAGGCGCAGGGTTTCATGACCCTGGTCAGTTCGGCCCGGTCCTTGGAGAAGGATATGAGAAACGTGCAAGCGAAGAAGGAGAGGGAATCTGGTGGCAAGAGATCAGAGTTCAAGGCGCCGACTACGTCGAAGTCGGGCTACCGCAGATTCTCCAAGAAGTCTAGGACGTCGGGTCCAGCTTCTTCTGCAGGTACCTCGGGGGCAACTACCAATCGAACCCTGGGCGCTTGCTTCACGTGTGGAAAGTCGGGGCACTTTGCCCGTGACTGCTGGAGTGGACGCTCAAAGTCCGAAAGGAAACAAGGAGCCACCTACGAGGAAAAGGGCAAAGCGGTGGAGTCGACCGCATCCCATTATGCTCCGACTCAGCCTAGAGTCTACAACTTAGGCCAGCAGGAGGCCATCAAGCAAGCGGATGTGGTGACAGGTATGAGTTAATTTATGCAAGTTGACTTGAGAATACTATTACCTATTGCTTGTTAAGCTAATGCCTTTTGCTTAGGCTTTGTGGTGATTAGCGATAGTCCGGCACGGGCACTGTTCGACACTGGTGCTTCGCATTCTTTCTTGTCCGAACAGTTTATATCGCGTATCGGAGTCCCTTCTTCGATGGCGAAGGACAAGTTAGATGTGTTGCTACCGAATGGGTGCTCGATGCGTGCGGACAGAGTGTGCGCCGTGAAGGTTCACATAGGGAGCCAAGAGTTCGACTTGCTAGCGTCATTACTGCCGTTAGTAGAGTTCGATGTTATCTTTGGAATGGATTGGCTGTCAGAGCAGAAGGCTTGGATCGATTGCGACCGTAAGGAGGTCAAGCTGGGTGTAGGGCGGGAGACTACGTTCGAGGGGCTTAAGGGGTCGAGCAAGACACTGATGTCTGCTCTTCAGGTGGTGAACGCGGTTCGTGCTGGTGCAGAGCTGTTCTTCGCATTAGTGGAGGCCGCAAAGCCGAAGTCCACTTTGGATGAGATCCCCGTGGTATGCGAGTACCCAGACGTGTTCCCAGATAGCCTTCCTGGAGCCCCACCGCAGCGAGAGATTGATTTTACGATCGAGCTCGTGCCGGGTGCCAAACCCGTGTCACGTGCTCCTTATAGGTTGGCGCCAAAGGAGATGGCGGAGTTGAAGGTTCAGTTGGAGGAACTGATGGAGCAAGGTTATGTGCGTCCAAGTTCGTCGTCTTGGAGCGCACCGGTCCTCTTCGTTAAAAAGAAGGACGGTAGTATGCGGTTGTGCATCGACTACAGAGAATTGAACAAGTTGACGGAAAAGAATAAGTACCCGATCCCGAGGATTGATGATCTCTTTGATCAGTTAGTCGGATCGTCGGTATACTCCAAGTTGGACTTGAAGTCGGGGTACTATCAGCTGAGGATCAGGGAGTGTGATATCCCGAAGACGGCGTTCAGTACGAGGTATGGGCATTTCGAGTTCACGGTCATGCCGTTTGGACTGACAAATGCGCCATCGGTGTTTATGGATCTGATGAACAGGACGTTCAGAGATTTCCTGGATCGCTTTGTGATCGTCTTTATTGACGATATTTTGGTGTACTCGCAGTGCGAGGAAGACCACTTCAAGCATTTGCATTTGGTGTTGGAGACTTTGAGGAGGAATGAGCTTTACGCAAAGTTCTCCAAGTGCGAGTTCTGGCTACCCTCGGTAGCGTTCCTTGGTCATATAGTGAGTGGGGAAGGTATAGCGGTGGATCCGGCGAAGATTGTTGCGATACGGGAGTGGCCTGCGTTATCTTCTGTCGCGGAAGTCCGTAGTTTTCTCGGGCTTGCCAGATATTACAGGCGCTTCGTAGAGAACTTCTCGCGGGTAGCGTTACCTCTCACGAAGTTGACAAGGAAGGATCAGAAATTCTTGTGGACGCAAGAGTGCGTGCAAGCTTTTGAGGAGCTGAAGAGGCGGTTGACCACGGCGCCAGTGCTTAGTTCGCCGAGTGGGACCGAGGGCTTTGAGGTGTATAGCGACGCTTCGGGTAGCGGTTTGGGCTGCGTGTTGTTGCAGCATGGTAGCGTGATAGCGTATGGATCGCGTCAGCTAAAGGTGCATGAAAGAAATTATCCGGTGCACGACTTGGAGTTGGCGGCTGTGATATTTGCACTCAAGTTGTGGAGGCACTACCTATACGGAGTAAGGGTCGACATATACACCGATCACAAGAGCCTAAAATACTTGTTGGATAAAAAGGATCTCAATATGAGGCAGAGGAGGTGGATGGAGTTTCTGGGGGACTACACTTTCAAGATACATTATGTACCCGGGAAGGGCAACGCAGTTGCGGATGCGTTGAGCCGCAGGGCTCCCGCCCAAGCCAACTGGTTGTCGGTGCATGATGAGCGGCTAGTACGGGAGTTGGAGAAGCTTGAGATCTGTTGTGTTGACAAACAGTCGAGCGCCAAGGCAATGTTAAACTGGACAGAGGTGCAGTATGACCTGGCTGACCGGGTTCGGCAGGCATTGGAGTTGGATGATTCCATGAAGGAGCTTTTGGAGGCCGCTTTGGATGGGTCAAATTCCCAGTTCTCGGTAGAAGATGGGTTATTAAGGAAGGATCATCGTTTGTGCGTCCCAAGTGGGGGTAACCTCCGGGCGGAGTTGATGTACGAGGCTCATCATACCAAGTACTCAATCCACCCAGGGAGCACGAAGATGTATCGTGATCTTAAAAAGTTGTTTTGGTGGCCGGGACTTAAAAAAGATGTGGCGTTGTATGTGGCCAAATGTCAAGCGTGCGCCTTGGTGAAGGCGGAGTGCCAAAGGCCGGGCGGATTTCTGAAGTCCTTGCCTATACCGGAGTGGAAATTCGACGACATATCCATGGATTTTGTGCATGGATTGCCAAGATCGCAGAAGGGAAACGACGCCATTTGGGTGATCGTTGACAGATTGACGAAAGTGTCGCATTTCTTACCAATGAGGAAGGATGATCCAGTAGAGAAGTTGGCAAAGCTCTATGTGGATAGCATTGTGCGCTTGCACGGGGTGCCCCGCAGTATTGTGAGTGATCGCGATGGGCGTTTCACGTCCAATGACTGGAGGCTAGTGCATCAAATGTTGGGCTCCAAACTGAAGTTTAGCACGGCGTTTCATCCACAGACGGATGGCCAGACCGAGAGAGTCAACAGAACCTTGGAAGACATGCTCCGCATGTGTACGTTGGACTTCGGAAAGAGGTGGGAGGACCACCTATACTTGGTCGAATTTGCTTATAACAATAGTTATCAAGCAAGCATTCATATGGCGCCGTTCGAAGCTCTTTACGGAAGAAAATGTCGCACGCCGTTGTCGTGGTTAGAAACGGGTGAGTCCAAGCTTTATCAGCGTCAAGACATTGAAGATGCCACTTCTTTAGTGTATACTATACGGGAGCGGTTGCGGATTGCCCAGGATAGGCAAGCCAAGTATTTTAATGCCAAGCATAGGAACGTGGAATTCAGTGTTGGCGATTGGGTGTAGTTGAAGATCAAGCCGTTCAAGGGTGTCTCACGGATTCGACGCTTGAAAAAGTTGAGTCCGAGATACCTTGGGCCATTTGAGATTCTGGAGCGGATCGGAGAAGCAGCTTATAGGTTGAGGTTATCAGCAGAGTTAAGTGCTTTGCACGATGTATTCCACATCTCGGTTTTGCGGAAGGCAGTGCAAGAACCTTCGCAGGTGTTAGCGGCCGACCAAGTACCGGTTGAGGAAGGATTGACAACGAAAGTCAAGCCCATATCTATTGAGGATTTCGAAGTCAAACGGCTTCGGAACAAGGAGATCAGAATGGTGAAGGTCCGTTGGAATAACTGCGGACGCGAGGAGCTCTCTTGGGAGCGAGAGCAGACAATGCGCGAGGAGTACCCCGAGTTGTTCCCCTCAGGTACTCGTTATGTTTATTCTTTTGTGTAGTCTCTGTTCTTAATTTCGGGACGAAATTCTCTTAAGGGGGAGGGAGTTGTAAGACCCCAACCTCAGAGATGATCGCGGGGCGATCAAACGGCACTTTTGGAGGTCTGAACAGGGGCACACGGCCAGGCACACGGCCGTGTGCCTACCCGTGTTCAGTGATTTATTGTGTTTTTGTGCTGTCTCGAGTCAGAGAAGTACACGGCCTGAGACACACGGCCGTGTCTCAAGCCGTGTGTGGGGCATACGGCCTCGAACACGGCCGTGTTCGAAGCCGTGTTCATGAAGCCCGACGATCGTCCTGAAGCTCCAGGTAACACGGCCCGTGGCACACGGCCGTGTCAGGACCCGTGTGGATCGGCGTAACTGATATTTTGGGTTGAATCCGAGCCGTCCGGATCTTTTATTTTGGATCTAACGGCTGGGGGTTAACCTAGGGGGTATTAGGGTTGAGTTTGGGGCTGAATTCCCTCATTCCAACCCAACCCTTTCTCTTTCTAAACTCTTAGAGAGAGGTGAGAGCCAAGAGGAGGAGGAGCAAAGTTCCGGCCGCCGGCGGAGCACCGGAGCACCGATTCGCGATCCGAGTCCGGATCCTCGAAGGCAAGGGCGAGGCAAAGCTTTCCATCTGACTACATCTTCATGGCGCCGCGGAAATCTTCGAGGGTAACGATCCTCTTCATAGGGCATGTGTAGTCGCCCTTCTTTCTATGCATGGGGAAATCCCCCTCTCGCGAGTGAGCGTTGAGGCGCGGAATCCCTTCGGGTAGATATGTAAAGTCCCCGTTGTTAGAGCCCGGAATCGGAGTACGGGCGTAGGCATTGTGTGTGAAGCCTATTCGGGTTTAACCCGGATCGGTGATGTTCGCATTGCATGGCCGGAGAAGACTCCGCGCCGATGATTTTAGTTTTTCGAAATTTCTACGCGGTAGATTGCATACAGGGATCCTTGGGGGTTAACCTCGGGGCGCACCCGGAAAGCTTGGGCGGAATCGCATTGCCGCCACGATGTTGCCTTGGAGGGCAAATCGGTACATAACGGGGTTATGTGCGTGTTTTGATCGATTGTGGGAATGAGGAGAAACTTGGCCCGCACCGATGGCTAAATGGCCGTGGTGAAGTGAGCAACGGGCGGGTGGAACTCTACCCATTCCAAGTGGTCTCGGTAGAAGCGACCTAAAGTACATGGGACTTCCCGGGGGGCTGGAAACGGGCCTAGGCTTCGGCTGAAAGGGCTAAATGCTCACGAGAGTTGCCATCCGAGGGATGGTGGTGGAATCGCGGTGTCGGACTGGGTCCGGACCGGGTTCACCGGTTAGTGCCCTGAGAGCACGGAGTGTGCGGCCGTGCGTGCCGACACTTGTGGCGAATAGAATACTTTATAGAATTGCTATGGTAGTTTTATTTGCAGGGAAGGAGCACCGCCGTCCCGAGAAACGGGACGGGGTCGTTATAATTTGGTCAGCTTTGCTGACCGTTGCCCTTTTGTATTGCCACCTCTTGGGTGGGTTGTTTTCTATAGGTGCTGCTGCGGAGCCAAGCGGCAAATAGCGGGCTAAAGCCCAAGTTGCAGCGCCAGCCCTCGAAGGCTTAGTTATTAGCTTTTTCATATTCATGTATGGCCGGTCTGCGTGCCGATGTATGAAAGACGCTATCCTGTTAAGCGAACACTTTTGTAAGGCCTTAAGGCCGTGAACTCTTTTGTGTATTTTCATGTTCGTCATTCCTTTGTGCTATATTATTATTAGTGGACATTCATGCCTTTATGGGTTCCTTGCTTACCTTTAAAATGCTTCCGTTAGAATGCGTTGTGTAGGACGTTGTTGTTAAATTGGTTGGAATGGTTGTCCATATTCGTAACCTTCCGGTCTGTCCGTAGTATATGGCGTCGGGCCCCGGCCGGACCTACTGCTATATGCTATGCGACGGATAGGGGTGTTACATGTGCGTCCAATTTCGTCGCCTTGGAGCGCACCGGTCCTTTTCGTTAAGAAGAAAGATGGGAGTTTGCGACTTTGTATTGATTATCGGGAGTTGAACAAACTTACGGTAAAGAATAAGTATCCGATCCCAAGGATTGATGATCTATTTGATCAGTTAGTTGAGTCAACAGTATTCGAAGCTAGATCTGAAATCCGGATACTACCAGTTAAGGATAAAGGAATGTGACATCCCTAAGACAGCGTTCAACTCGTGGTTTGGACATTACAAGTTTACGATCATGCCGTTTGGGCTGACCAATGCGCCATTCGTGTTTATGGATCTAATGAACAGGACGTTCAGAGAGTACCTGGACCAATTCGTGATAGTGTTTATCGATGACATCTTGGTGTACTCGCGGTGTGAGGATGATCACTTCAAGCATCTGCATATGGTGTTGGAGACGTTGAGGAAGAATCAGTTGTATGCTAAGTTCTCCAAGTGTGAGTTTTTGTTGTCCTCAATAGCGTTCCTTGGGCATATTGTTAGTGGTAAAGGGATTGCGGTGGATCCGGCGAAGATAGTGGCAATTCAGGAGTGGCCTGAGTTGGCTACGGTGGCGGAAGTCCAGAGTTTTTTGGGGCTTGTCGGCTACTACAGGTGCTTCATGGAGAATTTCTCACGGATCGCACGACCACTCTCGACTTTGACAAGGAAGGATCAAAAGTTTGTATGGATGCTGAAGTGCACGCATGCTTTTGAAGAGTTGAAGAGGCGGTTGATCTCGACACCTATCTTGTGTTCGTCGAGCGGGTTCGAAGGATTTGAAATTTATAGTGATGCTTTGGGCAGTGGTTTGGGATGTGTTCTGCTACAGCATGGGAGAGTAATAGCGTACGGATCGCGACAGATGAAGGTCCATGAGAGAAATTATCTGGTCCATGATTTGGAATTAGCGGCCGTGATATTTGCTCTAAAGCTGTGGAGGCACTATCTGTACAGAATAAAGGTTGACATTTACACCGATCATAAGAGCCTGAAGTACTTACTAGATCAGAAGGACCTGAACATGAGGCAGCAAAGGTGGATGAAGTTCTTGGGGGACTACACTTTCAAGATAAATTATGTGCCTGGGAAAGGAAATGCAGTGGCAGATGCTTTGAGTCGTAGGGCTCCGGCGTAGGCCAACTGGTTGGCGGTACATGATGAGAGATTAGTCCGTGATTTGGAGGCATTGGAGATCTCTTGTTTCGACAAGCAGTCTCATACTGAAGCAATATTGTGTTTGACAGAGGTACAGTACGACCTAGCTGATAGGATTTGACGGGCTTTGGTTCAGGATAGCACTATGAAGCAGGCATTGGATGAATCGTTGGATGGGTCAAATTCCCAGTTTGTAGTTTTGGATGGACTGCTAAGGAAGGACGGTCGCCTATGCATTCCTAGTGCGGATAGTCTTCGGGAGTAGTTGATGTACGAGGCTCATCATACCAAGTACTCAATCCACCCGGGGAGCACGAAGATGTATAGGGACATGAAGAATTTGTTCTGGTGACCAGGGCTGATGAAGGATGTAGCACTGTATGTGGCAAAGTGCCAAACATGTGCCTTAGTAAAGGCGGAGTGTCAGAAGCCACGAGGTTTCTTAAAGTCCTTGCCTATCCCGGAATGGAAGTTCGACGACATATCCATGGATTTTGTGCACGGTTTGCCATAGTTACAGACGGGAAATGACGTCATTTGGGTGGTCGTAGATAGATTGACAAAAGTGTCGCATTTCATTCCGAATAAAAAGTAAGATCCGGTGGAAAAGTTAGCCAAGCTCTATGTGGATAATATTGTACGGTTACATGGGGTTCCCCACAGTATTATTAGTGACCGAGATGGGCGCTTCACTTCCAATGACTGGAGGCTGGTGCATAAGTTGTTGGGAACTAAGTTGAGTTTCAGCACAGCCTTCCATCTGCAAACGGATGGTCAGACTGAGAGGGTCAACAGGACGATGGAGGATATGCTCCGCATGTACGTCCTAGATTTCGGAAAACACTGGGAGGATCACCTGTACATGGTAGAGTTTGCATATAATAACAGTTTTCAAGCAAGTATTGGAATGGCGCCTTTCGAGGCCCTATATGGGAGAAGGTATCGCACACTGTTGTCTTGGTTAAAGGCAGACGAGTCAAAGTTATTCAAACGTCAGGCGGTGGAAGAAGCCACTTCAATGGTACGTACGATTCAGGAACGGTTAAGGATCGCTCAGGACACGCAGACAAAATACTATAATGCCAAGCATAGGAATGTGGAGTTCAGTGTTGACGATTGGGTGTATCTGAAAATCAAGCCGTTCAAGGGTGTCTCGCGGATTCTACGCTTGAAGAAGCTGAGTCTGAGATACCTTGGACCGTTTGAGATCCTTAAGCGTGTTGGCGAAGCAGCGTATCAATTGAAGTTGTCGGTGAAGCTGAGTGGACTACACGATATATTCCACGTATCGGTGTTGTGGAAGGTGGTTCAAGAGCCTTCACAAGTCGTTGTTATCGATCAAGTGCCGATTGATAGTGGGTTGACGACGAAGGTCAAGCCAGTTTGCATTGAAGACTTTGAAGTCAAACGGCTCCACAACAAGGAAATTCGAATGGTTAAGGATAACTGCGAACGTGAGGAGCTTTCTTGGGAGCGAGAACAAGCTATGTAGAAGGAATATCCCGAACTATTCAACTCAGGTAATATTTAAATTATTTTGTGTACCCTTTTTCTTAATTTCGTGGACGAAATTCTTTAAGGGGAGGAGATTTGTAACAGCCCGAAATTTAGAGTTGAAACGGGCGGTGTTTGTACCAAGTTTGGATCTTGGTAGGGTGAACATGGCCTGTGACACGGGCGTGTCACACTGCCGTGTTATGCTCGGCTCGTCCAGTGAAGGACACGGCCTGGGACACGGGCGTGTCAGTGCACACGGCATGGGACACGGTCATGTCACATGGCCGTGTACTTCTTTGGAATATTTTGGGTTTTGTATCGACTGTCGGACATGGCCGTGTACTGGTTGACACGGGCGTGTCAAATCCGACATGGGCGTGTCATCACCCGTGTCCACCAAGCGACGTGACGGTTGACGTGGCGGTTATTGGTGACACGGCACCTAGTCACGGGCGTGTCGATGACCCGACACAGGCTTGTTAGGTTGGGACATGGGTGTGTCCTAACCCGTATCCTTTTCTGTTCTCGATTTGTGTGGCTGGATCGAGGCACACGGCCTGGAACACGGCCGTGTGAAAAGCCGTGTTCGGCCCAGGATTAAAGATTTCAGACTAATCTGAGCCGTTCGTTTTCTTTAAATAAGATCTAACGGCCCAGATGAGTTCCTACATGTTTTTAGTTCAGGATTAGAGGTTTAATTCCTAATTCCATCTTTAACTCCCTCTTTCTAAGAAATTAGAGAGAGAAGAGATCAAGAAAGAAGGAAGGGAGGAATCCGGCCGCCGACGGAGCATCGGAGCACCAATCTGAGAACTGAAATCGGATCCGTGGAGAGAATTCTTTTGCGAAGCTTTCTATCCGACTAGTTTTTCATGGCGCCGAAACGGACTTCAAGGGTAACGATTTTCAACTTGAGCACTTGAAGCTTTTCTTCCTTTGTATGGGAAAACCCGCTCTCGCGAGTGTGCGGTGAGTGCGCGGTGTTCCTTGGGGTAGATATGTGAAGTCCCCCTTGTTAGAGTCTGGAATCGAAGTACGGGCATAGGCATTGTGTGTAAAGCCTACCCGGACGTGTTTGTCTGGATCGGTGATATTGCATTGCATGAATAGCCAGAGAAGACTCTGTGCGTTGTTTTCGGGTTTCTACGTGGTAGATTGCGGCATGGATCCTTGGAGATTAACTCCAGGGCACACCGGAAAACTGGGCGGAAACGTAATTCTGCTAACTTGGCAGTCAGGGAGTCAGCCTTGAACATAACTAGGTTATGTGTTGTTTGGAAATGATTTAGGATCCAAGTGAAGCTTGGCCCGCGCGTACGTCTTAAAGTGACTAGGCGGCATGAGCAACGGGCGGGTGGATACCGACCTAGGCTATGTGGTTCGATGCTAGAGGCCTTAAAGTGGAACTGGTTGTTGGCATAGTCGGGAGTCTTCGACTACGGTCGGAAGGACTCAAAAATGCTCACATAGCTTGTCATCCTAAGGATGGTGGTGAAGCCACGGAATTGATCGGATTCACCGTGAATGTGCTCTGAGTGCACGGGGTGTTTGGCCGAGCGAGCCTACACCTGTGACGAAAGTCTTTATATGCACTTTATTATTTGGCTGGGCTAACGTTATGCAGGGAAGGAGCACCGCCGCCCGAATAAAGGGGCGGGGTCGTTATATTTTGGTCAGCTTTAGCTGACCGTTGCTCTGTTTGCCACCATGCGGTGGAATGATTGCTTGCAGGTGCTTCGGAACCAAGCGCCAAGTAGCGGGTTGAAGCCTAAGCTGCTATGCAGTCCCTTGAAGGCCGAAGTGAACTGCTATTTTTATTTTCTGTCATGTATGGCCGGCCTGCGAGCCGATGTTTGTAAGACATTACCTTGTTAAGAGAAACTTTGTAAGGCCATAAGGTCATGTACTCTTTTGTGTATTCATTTTATTTCATTCCTATTTTGGTTGGTGGACATTCATGTCATGCTTGTGCAAATTTTGGGTTCTATTAACCGTTTAAAAGCTTCCGCTAGAATGCTCTGTGTTAGGACGAGTAGTTGAGTATTTGGTATTATTATGTAACCCCTATGACTGTCCGTGGTATATGACGTCGGGTTCCAGCTGGACCTTTTGTTATATACCATACGACGGATGAGGGCGTTACACGCTGCTCCCACCTCACACGTAGCAAGCCGGGGCGGGTGTCGGCCAACTTGTCGTACCCGCCCCCTAAATGGGGCCAGTGGGGAGGCAGGTTTTTCATCCCCCTACTAGTATATCCTGCAGATCCACCAAAATTGGCCTCCGGGAGTGCAAAACTCCCAAAAAACTTTAAAACGCACAGCAAGTCTCACGCCTTGTTTGGGGTCCCTTTTCGCGAATACGATCATCAAGTTTAGAATGAACCAATTAATAAAAGAAGAGCCAAATCGAGTCAAATTATGTTATTAGATTTTAAATAACAATTTCTTCCAAGCTAAGAAAGACGAATTCAGGTGAAGTTATAAACATCATATTTGAAATTAAATAACTCACCGGATTTGTGCTCAGCAACCAAAACATCAACGAAGTACAACATACTTAATATGACAAAGGAAATCATGAAAAAATCAAGCATTGGTCTCAGACAAATTTAAATCATATTTAGTCTCATTTCTCCCACTATTTTGATTAATCGACCTTTTGACATTCAATAGATCAGCTCAGTTATCCTTCGACCGAACATCAATCAAAGTGACAATTCTTTATTCTTTCAAAAAATTCAACAAAACATTTCTCAGTCATACATGTCTCTTATTGTTATAGAGAGTTTTTTTAATGACCTGAACTACTATTTGATTATCACAATATAATCTTAAAGAATTGATATGTAACCTTGACAAAGGAATATCCAAAATCAAATTCCTGATTTAGTCTGCCTCTTCACTAGCCAAGTTTATTGCAACACCATTTGATTAGGGTGACTAAGGAGCTTTGGTTTCAATTATTATACCCCTCAGAGGAACAAAATTCCTGAAACCTAATTGTAGTGTATTCTCATTCTTGATCACTTCTAAATATCTTAATATTTTAGTTTAACTGATTTCCGACATGAGATTTAAAGATCTTAAAAATCTCAAATATTTCATCTTTTGATTTCAATAGGTACACATTGTTGAAGTCGGGAAAAATTTCCTATCTCAGAATCGGACTAGGCGCCCTGAGGCTACTAGTTAAACAGTGAAGCTAGACGGCCCGCAGAAGCAAGAACAGAAAAGAGATTTAGGAACAAGACCCCAGGTTGCTGCGGCAGGAAGGTCCCACCACGTACTCGGCTGTTTAGAAGAAGCAACCCCTCCACAACTAGAATGGCCGAGCTAGTACGAGGGAGACGAGCTAACAACGAGGTAGCAGGTCGCGACTTGTTCTCTGAGGAAAAGAAATCCAAAGAGCTCGCGATTATCTATCAGAGATTTCCCGTTCCCATTCCCTCGTACCCCTGGGGTCCTATTTATAGAGAAATCCAAAGGGAGGGGGGTCACTACTTATACCCCCACCTCGACGACTAGGCGACTTCCTGGGGAGCTCGCACGGGCTGGGCGAGTATCTCGCCCTAGTCGCCTACTGGCGAGTATGCGAGGGGAGCTCGTCATACTCGACCAGGTCTTCCGCAGGCTTGCGACTTGATGTAGACTTCTGCCCAGACTGATTGACTTTGAATCTTGCTGAGCTGGCTATGATAGGACCCATCCTCGTAGAATATGAGTTGTACACAATCACCGCTCTTTTTGAGCGACATGGGAGCTCGAAAAGAAACATCCAACACTTATTCGACGAGCAGTTGCACCGAGTATCTGGGTTACTCGTCTGGCCTGTTACTCGACGCAGTCTATAAATAGGGGGGTCCTGGTCGAACAGACCACGCGAGGAAGACGTCGCCACTGAGATTCTGCCGCTGAAAAGGAAAAAAGCCAAGAAACCCAAGCAGCCCGCCACTACGTCGGTTGACTCGCTTCCGCCCTCTGAGCCAGTCGCGATGACGATTGCTAATCCTGCGTCTTCCGCCGGTATCAAAAAACTTCTTAGCGACCTTGGGCTGGACGGAGAATCCTGAAGCCGCCAAGGAGCCGACAATATCCCGGATTGAAGTCTTAACCGTAACAGGTCGCTATTCCGTCGAACCCCGCTCCTAATAGTTGATCGCCGCGTGTTTCTCACTAATCTATTTTACTTGTGCAGACTCTCCCCCGAACGTCACGGATACGCCCCTTGATGTCGCCCCCTAAGTTCTATTCCGCTGCTCGCCCTGGCAGCCGACAGGCCTCCCCGGACCGCGCATATGGTCCGAATTAATCTTGGCACGAAGAGGGTGTCAGGGACTTCCCTGATGAAGGAAACCCCTCCGGTGAGCAAAGAGCCTCTGGCGAAGGACATTCCTGCGAGAAAAGACCTTTTAGGGAGCAAGGATATCCCGACGAGCAGTGTCGTTCCTCCCGCGCTTGATTCGACACTGCTATCAGCGAGCTCTCCATTGCCTCTGCCACCGTCTTTGGTCGTGGCTTCTCATCAGTCGGGGAGCACTGTTTTGCCGCCGCCGCCTTTGTACGCCCAGCAGAAAGCAGACTTGCAGCGACATCCTCCGCCTCCTTCGTCGAAGACTCCCAACAGCCGGCGAGCTCGTTGCAGGCTCCGCCCCCGCCGAAAAAGCCAGAAAGGCCACGGCCGAGTTATTTCCTGTCACGAGTTGGGGACTCCGATCATGGAGTTCGCGGACAAGGAGGTCGCGGTCAGGGTAGATCAGCTGACCACCCTGGTGGCTCATCTTCGGGGAGGCGAGATGTCTCCGGTCGCGGCCCTTCACCGCGCCGGTCTCGGTCTCTTCGCCGCGGTGAGCCTTTTTCGTTGTCACTTTCGATCTTATTTAGATGCTGGCCTCTGATCATGCGACTTGTCTATCTGCTACGATAGATCGCCCAGCGACTCTCGGGGTGGCCTTCATCGACGCCATCGGGTTGTCGGGGAGCGAGTATCGGCATGCCGCAGCCCACGCCTACATTGAGCTGGAGAGCAAGTTCGATCAGCTCGCCATCTGCGAGCCTCATCGCCGGATTTCAGCTCTGGAGGTGTGCATGGCGAGGATGGAGGAACTCCAGACCACCTTGGAGAGTTACGTGGAACGCTTCCATGTGGTGAAGGAGAATGATCGCCAGTTGGAGCTGAACAACCATCGCCTTCAGCTCGTTCTTGACGAGTTGGCTGGGATTCGGGCGAGCATGAGTTCTGTGGGGCGACTGACGAGGATGGAGGAGCAGCTGCGGCTCAGTGATGACGCGATGGCGCTGGCGACGGAGCACTTCCGGCGGGCGCGCGAGATGGGCTGGGCCGGACGACATCCTCATCCTCCAGAGCGGCATCCTAGGACGTAGATTTCTTTTCTTAAAAGCTGAACTCACCCTCAGCGAATTTGTAATAAACTTTATTTATATTTTACATAAGCGATGTTAAAGTAGGCGGTCTGGCGGTCTGAATATGGCGGTCTGGAGACCGCGCGGTCTAGCGGTCTGGGGCTGACGGGCTAAATATCCAGTTGGTGGCTGCTATGGTTCGGCGGTCTTGCGGGTTGTCGCCAGCGACTTGTATATCTGGCGGTCTGGCGGTCTGGCAGTCTTGCGGTCTCCTACGGCATCTTCTTCTGGTCTGTCCGGGCGGTTAGCCTGTTATCTAACCGCGCGGACTGTGCGGTCTGTACATATCAAACCGCCCAGTCTTTGTACATTTATTTAGTCCTACATTGTTAGTTTGTACTCTCCTCTATCTCCTCCATTCTATAAAAGGGAGGCCATACCTTTGTAAATGATATCTTTTTGAATAATAAAAATTTCTGTTATTCAAGCTTCCGGCCTGTTTTTCTAGTCGCTCTTCTCTATTTCTACATGGTATCAGAGCACTCGATCTCTGGCTCCTGATTCTGTGCTCCTTTCTAGCCGTGCGACCTGCTTCTTCTTCCCGCGGCCTGTCGTGTTTGCCTGCGCCCTGACTGCGCGGCCTGTTTCTCTTTGTCTGCTTGCGATCTGTTCTTGTCGCAGCCTTTCTTCTTCTCTTTCTTCTCGCCCCGGCCTGTTTGTCGGTTTCCTCTTTCTCTCCCGTTCGTGCGGTCTGTCTCCCAACCGCCCGACCTCTTACCCTCTGTTTTGGCTCTGCGGCTTGGTCGTGGCTTCTCTAGCCGCTGGTGTCTGGCATCGTGACCGCTGCAGTTTTTCCCTTCTCTCTTAACCGCCCGGCTTGATTCCTAACCGTCCGGTTTCGGCCTTCTTCTATGGATATCTCTGACAATTCCACTGCCACCACTCCTGCAGCCACTCCGGCTCCGCCTTCTATCCCTACTCCTTCCAGAAATCTGGGCACTGTTTCCAAGCTCGTTGGCTCCAACTATCCGGATTGGAGCGTCTCTTTCACTTTCCTCCTTCGTTCTCAGCGCAAACGTCATCATCTTACCGATGATTCGCCTCCTCCTAATTCTCCTCTCTTTGACGAATGGGATGCGAGTGACGCGCTTGTCCGCGCATGGCTGGCTAATAGCCTTTCTGATGAGTGCCTTCCCGTCATCCGTCATGATGAGACGGTAAAGGTCGCATGGCTTCATCTGGCTGCTCTTTACTCCAAGGGGACGCAGACCTCCCGGATTTATACTCTTTATGCGGATCTCTTCGCCCGTTCGTCCATGTCTCCCGCTGCAGCCTATCAGCAAGTTCAGGCTCTTGGCGCTGAGATCCTCCAGAATCGCCCCTTCTCTGCGGACTTGGCTCAGCAACACAAACACTTCCAGGAACTCCTGGTTGTTTGTTATCTTCTGCGACTTCCCGAGTCTTTTGATCTCATCCGCCAACAGATCTTGGGTGAAGCTGAGTCTCCTACCTTGGATGCCACCGCCGCTCGCGTAGCCGCCGTTACTTCTCTGCTCCAGCGCCCTCTGTTATCCTCCCCTCCTCCGCAGGACTCTTATGCTCAGTACACTCAGCGCGGCAGCAATAGTGGCCGCAGCCACTCTGGGGCGCGCGGTCCGTCCAGGTTCCTCTATTCTCACTGTAGTCGTACCGGTCATACCATTGACCGATGTTGGCAGGAACATCCTCATCTGCGCCCATCTGGTGATACTTCGACCTCCCCGAACCCCTCCTCTCGGTCGTCTGCTTCGGTGGCGACGACCTCAGGTAGTGCTCATGTCGCTATCCAAGGTAAATGGTTGATTGATTCTGGTGCTACAAATCATATGACAGGCAATCCTCAATGTTTTTCGCTTCTCGAAACGCATGATCGGTTGCCTCCTGTCCTTGTTGCGGATGATTCTCCTTCCCCGGTTCGTGGGACAGGCATGGTTCAAGTCACCCCATCGCTGCGCTTGGTGGACACTCTCTATGTCCCGAAGTTTCCTTGCAACCTTCTATCTGTTACTACTTTATGCAAGCAACTTCAGTGCTCTGTTGTATTCACTCCTACTTCTTGTTGCTTTCAGGACCCGAGAACCCAACGGACGATTGCTACTGGGACTGAGAGCGGCGGCCTCTACTTCCTCGACAACGTTTCCGCTCTGTCCGCTTTCACTTCCTCGTCTACTGATCTGCTTCAATGGCATCTTCGTCTTGGACATCCTCCTGCTCGCATTCTTCGACAGCTTCTGCCCCACTTACCGCCTACCAGTCCTCCGCTCAACTGTGATGCCTGCCAACTTGGCAAACATCACCGCTCCTCCTTCCCGCCCAAGCATGCTCGCAGTTCCTCTAGCCCGTTTGATCTCATCCATTCTGATGTATGGGGTCCGGCTCCTACTCCAACCATTGGTCGGGGTAGTTTGTATTTTGTAACTTTTATTGATGACTTTTCTCGTTGTACCTGGGTGTATCTGTTACGAGATCGCTCTGAACTCTTCTCTGTTTGGGAATGCTTTTATAATATGATTAAAACTCAGTTTCATGTCTCTATTAAATGTCTTCGCTCTGATAATGCTAAAGAATATCTTAGTCGTGATTTTTCATCTTTCTGTATGCAACATGGTCTTATTCATCAGACCACCTGCGTTTACACCTCCCAGCAGAATGGGGTGGCGGAACGTAAAAACCGTCATCTCCTCGATGTCGCTCGCACTCTCCTAACGCAGATGCATGTGCCTTGCTCTTATTGGGGCTATGCTGTTCTCCTCGCCTGTTATCTCATCAATCGTATTCCTTCTACTGTTCTTCAGGGTAAGACTCCCTTCTCCATTCTCTACCCCGGCAAGGAACCTTTTCCCCTCCCTCTTCGAATCTTTGGCTGTACAGCCTTTGTGCATGCCCCGTCTGCTACCCGTGACAAACTTTCTCCCCGTGCCACCAAATGTGTCTTTTTGGGCTACTCGGTCACTCAGAAAGGCTACTGTTGCTTTGACCCCGTTCTGCGCAAACAGTTTGTTTCTGCAGATGTCACCTTCTTCGAAAATGCAGCCTACTTCTCCTCTCCACCCCTTCTTCCTCCTGTTCCTGACTCATCTCCCTCCCTGTCTGTTCCCTCTCAGCCTATCCACGTTTCTCCTCCCCCTTCCTCATCCCCTCCTCCGTCTATTCCTCTCCCCCTCCTCCCCCCGTCTCCGGAGCCGTCTCTCTCTAGTCCCGGGCCAGCCTTCTCCGCTACGGACGCTCCGGTCCCTGAAGCCCCCGACGACCTGAATCTCCCCATTGCTCTTCGCAAAGGGGTGCGGGCATGCACTCAACACCCGCTTGCGGCAGTTGTGTCCTATGATCGGCTTACTTCTTCTCGCCAGCATTTTGCTTTAGCTATTTCAGCTACTACAACTCCCCGTACCTACCAGGAGGCGCTTGTGATTCCTCATTGGAAGTCTGCCATGGATGAGGAAATCGCTACTCTTACTGAACTGGGCACCTGGACCCTTGTTTCTCCTCCAGTGGGTACTGATGTGGTTGGCTGTCGATGGGTGTTTGTTGTGAAGTTTCGCCCAGACGGGACTGTAGACCGCTACAAAGCCCGACTGGTGGCCAAAGGCTTTACTCAGACTTATGGGGTTGACTACTTTGATACTTTCTCCCCGGTTGCTCGTCTCAGCACCATCCGGGTTATTCTCTCTGTGGCTGTCAACCGCAATTGGACTATCTCCCAGCTTGATGTCAAGAATGCCTTTCTTTATGGGGATCTTCATGAGGACGTTTATATGGCGCAACCTCCGGGGTATGTTGCTCAGGGGGAGACCCGTGTATGCAAGCTACAGAAGGCTATCTATGGCCTCAAGCAGAGCCCTCGGGCATGGTTCGACAAGTTCAGCAGCATCGTGGCTGCTGTTGGCTTTACAAGAAGTACGGCTGATCATTCCCTGTTTATTCGCAAAACCGCATCGGGCCTTGTAGTTTTGGCGGTTTATGTTGACGACATTCTTCTTACCGGTGATGATCAAGCTGGGGTGGACTTGACAAAGAAGCACCTCCGTCAACATCTTGTCACAAAGGATATGGGCTCCCCGAAATACTTTTTGGGGATAGAGATCTGTCGGAAGCCCGACTCTCTGGTTCTCTCCCAACGGAAGTATGCACTTGATCTTCTACGGGATGCAGGATTGACCGGTGCCAAACTGGCACGGTATCCCATGGCTACTGGAGAAGACAAAACGTGGACAGATGACTCTCCTCTTATATCTGATGCCACAAAGTATAGACGTCTGGTGGGTAAACTCATTTATCTCACAGTGACCAGACCTGACATTGCCTATGCTGTTGGCAAGGTAAGTCAGTTCATGCAAGCTCCCAGGGAATGTCATCTTCAGTCTGCCTTGAAGATATTAGAGTATGTTAAAGCTGCACCGGGCAAAGGACTACTCTTTCAGAAGAATGGTCATTTGAGAGTTGAAGCCTACTCAGATTCTAGCTATGCTGATGATAAAGATGATCGCAAATCTACATCTGGTTTTTGCACATTTGTTGGAGGTAATCTTGTGAGCTGGAAGAGCAAGAAGCAGTCTGTAGTTTCAAGGTCCAGTGCTGAAGCTGAATATCGGAGCATGGCGTCCACCACTTGCGAACTAAAATGGTTGCGGGCTCTCATGCTTGATCTAGGAGAGGTCTACGACTATCCTCTTCCTATGTTCTGTGACAACAAGGCCGCTATATATATATCCAAAAATCCGGTCTTCCATGAGAGAACCAAACATATTGAAGTCGACTGCCATTTCATCCGGGAAGAAATCTTGAAGAAACAGATTTGCACTCCGTTCGTCACCTCCGACAAAGAGTTGGCAGATATCTTTACCAAGCCTGTGTCTACTTCATTCTTCCACATTTGTGACAAGCTGGGCATGATCGATATCTATGCTCCAGCTTGAGGGGGAGTGTTAAAGTAGGCGGTCTGGCGGTCTGAATATGGCGGTCTGGAGACCGCGCGGTCTAGCGGTCTGGGGCTGACGGGCTAAATATCCAGTTGGTGGCTGCTATGGTTCGGCGGTCTTGCGGGTTGTCGCCAGCGACTTGTATATCTGGCGGTCTGGCGGTCTGGCGGTCTGGCAGTCTTGCGGTCTCCTACGGCATCTTCTTCTGGTCTGTCCGGGCGGTTAGCCTGTTATCTAACCGCGCGGACTGTGCGGTCTGTACATATCAAACCGCCCAGTCTTTGTACATTTATTTAGTCCCACATTGTTAGTTTGTACTCTCCTCTATCTCCTCCATTCTATAAAAGGGAGGCCATACCTTTGTAAATGATATCTTTTTGAATATTAAAAATTTCTGTTATTCAAGCTTCCGACCTGTTTTTCTAGTCGCTCTTCTCTATTTCTACAAGCGACTATGCATCACGCCACTTATTTCTCCATGCATGCTTGTTTATTTTTGCGGTATGCCGAGTTTACTTATGCAGGTTCTGACGGATATCGCAGCGCCTTTGCTTTATCGTGCGAGATAGTGTTAACCTCGCCTGTGTGTTGCCTCATTCCTCAAATGCGACTTTGACTGATACTCGCCGAGATGAATACCCCCTCCCCTTTTTTCCTTTGGCCTATAAATAGGAGGGGTAGATAGAACATAAGTACGCTGCTGCGAACTTCTCAATCCGTCTCGCGAGTATCCCTTTTGCTCGCTTCGTCTTCCTCTCTTCTTCCGCTCGCCCCTTTTCTTATACGTAGCTCGCGAAAATGGTTGGTGACGACGCTAGTGCTTTCCGACAAGCTCACGCCATCAAATTCGTCGACGCGGCTTTCAAGGAGTCGATAACTTCAGACAAGGATCTGGAGAGTTTCAGAGAGCGCCTACTCCCGGAGGGGTACTCGGCGAGGCTTCCTACTCGCGGCAAGCGGCTCAACACCTATGTTGAGGGCGCGCTAGTGTTGTCGCTGCGCCATTTTGATGCTGACATGCGACTTCCTTTCTGGCCTGAGTTCTGCGAGATTCTGCGATATTTTGGGACCGTTCCCGCGTAGATCAACCCCAACGGGATGGCGATTATCATGGGGTTCCTCTGCTACCTCCGAAGGCCTCACCAACCCGCCGATGTCGCCTTCCTCCCGACGATCTTGGAAGGCATTCACGAGCAGCTGTTCGAATTCATCTGAGGTCGCTGGTTCGATGTCGTCTACTGGCGACTCAACGTCAATTGGTTAGAGGCGGTTCATCCTAACGAGGGTAGGGCTTGAGCGAGATGTTGTATGTTCACCTGCTCGCTCTTATCTACTGAAGCTCGCACTAATCATGTCGCGTGATTTTTGCAGTGGCAAACGAGCTTCCGGAGAAGCCGCTCCCTCCGGCGAAGGAAGTCGCCACCCCTCTCTCTGAAGCCCACCCTCCGCCCGATGTCGGGGAGAGGAAGAAAATATCCAAGGGGAAAGTGAGGGTCAGGTCGCTGGGGCCTGCGAGCAAGAAGGCGAAAGTGTCATCGCCTCAGTCTGATGACCAAGAGTCGTCGTTGGAGGCTCAGGCACCTCGCTTTCACCCCAACTACAACCTCGGGCGAGGGGTGGTGGATGCCCATGGTCGCCCGCTCGTGACCTGGTCAGCGGAGGAGCATCTGGTGTCATTGAGCACCAACCTCCCATCCTGGTCGACGGATTGGGAGGACAAGGGGGAGGTCTTTGCCGTCCTCCATGCCTTGTACGGGCGAGTCGATGCTGAGTCGATGCTGGAGCTCACGCCATCGGAGCTCGCCCATTAGTCCGCCTGCTTGCTCGCGCGATCTGCCGAGTTAGGGCATTATACGGCGAGGAAGCTGCTGGAGACGACAGAGGCTTTGAAAGTCATCTCCAAGAAGGCTATAGATATTGGCATGCAGTCGGTCCGTTGGAAGGACTTCGAGGTAAGTCGCCTTCGAGTGGCGATATTTGATTTATCTCGTCTGGGCATGTACTGATGTTTGGTATCTCGCAGGCCGCCGAGATCGAGGCTGCGAAGAAATTATCTGAGTGCGAGGAGAAGCTCGCCGCTTCGCAAGCTGAGCTGGAGGCGGCCCAAGTTCGTGCTGCCGAGATGGAGACGCGGATGGTCGCCGCCGAGGGACGCGCGGGCTCCTCTACTCTGTTGTCGGAGGCGTCGCGCCCAGAGGATGATCCATCGTGGGCCGTCAAGCGATCCCACCTTCTCTGGGAGGAGAGGTCGTCCGTCCGTCGCGATATTACGTGGGCAGCGGGGAACGTGATACTCATGCGGATCAGAATCAATGGACAGCTCATCGAAGGGGAGAAGCTGCTCACTATCGACGAGCTTATCCCTGGGCTACTCGTCGAGGGGACGATCTCGCCAGATCGCGTCCCTTCCCCGTCGTCAGGCTCTAGCGACTCCAGTAGCAGCGGCAGTGGTAGCAGCAGGGCGAGAGCAAGGACGATGGCGAGAAAGAAGGAGATGATGTAGATGTCGGAGATGAGGAATATCGGCCGGATATTGGCGACGATGAGTCCTAGTTTCTTGCCGATATTTGTCGGTGAATGTAACAATTTTTTGACACTTATAATTTGTACACGATATAAATTTATACAAGTTTTCATTCTGTTCTTCGCATGCTGGTCTGATGTTGCTCGCTAGGCTCATAAGCTCGGGAAGGAGTGCCCGTGATGCGTCTATTCAACTCGCATACGCATTTACTCATGAACACCTAATAGCATGCTCGCCCGCATGCCTACGGCACACTCGCTCACTCGCTCGAGGCATACTCGCCTGCCCGCGCGAGGCGTACTCTCCTAATCGCTTGAGGCGTACTCACCTACTCGCCCAAGTCATACTCGCACCTGCCTAATCAGGATCCGAGCTCAGCGGGTGGCGAGTAGTTGGTTCTCTGGAGCCAAGCTTAACTAAAATAATCGCTCTAAACGGGGGACTTGATCTCCTAACCGGGGATGAAGAGTCGACTCGAGGGGGCAAGTAGTCGGTCTGCGGGAGAGAAGCTCGCGCAGCATTGACGAGCTACGACATCACTCACAACGAGGAACTTGATCCCACAACTGGGGATGGAGAGTCTACTCGAGGAGGCAAGTAGTCGCTCCACAGGAGAGAAACTCGTGCAGAGTTGACGAGCTACGACATCACTCGCAACGAGGAACTTGATCTCCTCGAGGAGGTTCGGTTGCCGGTATGCAGGAGAGGAGCTCGTGCAGGGGTACGGACTTACGTTTACCCTGCCACTCGGGGACTTGATTTCAATCGAGGAGATCGGCCGATCCCCGAGGAGAAGAGCTCGTGGGAAACCAGACTTACGACATTTCTGTCACTCGAAGTCTTGATTTCAATCGAGAAGATCGGTCGATCCCCGAGGAGAGGAGCTCATGGGAAACCGGACTTACGACATTTCTGCCAGTCGAAGTCTTGATTTCAATCGAGGAGATCGGCCGATCCCCGAGGAGAGGAGCTCATGGGAAACCGGACTTACGACATTTCTGCCACTCGAAGTCTTTATTTCAATCGAGGAGATCGGCCGATCCCCAAGAAGAGGAGCTCGTGGGAAACAAGACTTACGACATTTCTTCCACTCAAAGTCTTGATTTCAATCGAGGAGATCGGCCGATCCCAGGGGAGAGGAGCTCGTGGGGAACTGGACTTATGACATTTCTGCCACTTGAAGTCTTGATTTCAATCGAGGAGATCGGTCGATCCCCAGGAAGAGGAGCTCGTGGGGAACCGGACTTACGACATTTCTGCCACTCGAAGTCTTGATTTCAATCGAGGAGATCGGCTGATCCCTGGGGAGAGGAGCTCGTGGGGAACCAGACTTACGACATTTCTGCCACTCGAAGTCTTGATTTCAATCGAGGAGGTCAGCTGATCTTCGGGGAGAGGAGCTCGTGGGGAATCGGACTTACGATATTTCTGCAACTCGAAGTCTTGATTTCAATCGAGATCGGCCGATCCCCGGGGAGAGGAGCTCATGGGGTATAGGACTTACGACATTTCTGTCACTCGAAGTCTTGATTTCAATCGAGGAGATCGACCAATCCCCGGGGAGAGGAGCTCGTGGGGAACCAGACTTACGACATTTCTGCCACTCGAAGTCTTGATTTCAGGTGATGCTATCCTGTTACTTGAGAGACATCGAGAATTAATCGCATAGATATCTTGACAAGAAGATAATCTTTTTTTTGGAGAGACGCTCTTAGACCTGCCAAATCAAGAAGTCGGCGTCCAGACCTGTTCCTAACAATCTCTCCAGTCGGAAGAGAGATGCATTCGAGGAGACATAGGCCGACATGCAAGGGGGGAGCTGATCTCGGCCGACAATGCAGAGGCTCGGTCTTACAAGAGCGATTAAAGTCCCGAAGTATCATCCTATCATCCGTACTGGGCAATTTAGGAGGAACGGGTTGAAGGCACGCATCCCGATCTGATAGCGAAGATCGCTTCCAGCTACGCTTAATGGCCACGAGTTTCAGCGTCTGGACGGGGGGGGGGGGGTGACGTTCATCGAGGATCCCTTAGAACGCAATCGGAACCAACACGCACCCCTGGGCTCGTCCCTGCCCTTTCTTCGGCAGGTTATCCTGCTTTGTCAATAACTTGAAATCCTCTTCTTATGATTGCTTGACGAGGTCGGCCTCTTCTAGAGTCCGGGAGATTAGGGTTCAAGTTTGTTCCCGGTAGTTCCTCCAGTTGGAAGAGAGATGCACTCGGGGAGACATAGGCCGACATGTAAGGGGGGAGCTGATCTCGACCGACAATGCAGAGGCTCGGTCTTACAAGAGCGCTTAAAGTCCCGAAGCATCGTCCTATCTTTCACACTGGGCTGTTTATAAGTAACAAACCGACCACTGGTTCCCAGAGTCGACTGCGAGGCGGATCCTAGAAGCACTCAGAAGTCTCGAGGTATATTAGCACAAAAAGGGAGAACAATCCAGCCATCATTGTATATCAATAAACATGTTTACAAAGTAAATATAAGTGTTACCACTAGGGGTGGAATCTTTTCAGATCGTCCCCACTCCAGGTTCCGTTTAGCTGCTCCCCTACTTGATCTTGTAGGTAATAGCCCCCCATGGTCAGGGCTTCTTGGATGATGAAGGGCCCTTCCCAGTTGGTATGTAGCTTGCCGACGGCGGCTCCCCGCCCTGCGGCGTCCACCTTCTTCATAATCAGATCTCCCGCGAGGAAGTGTTTTAGGCGGACATTTTTATCGAAGTGCTTCGTCATGCGCCTCTTGATCTCCTCTTGGCATATGAAGGCCAAGTCTCGAAGCTCTTCGACGTAATCCAGGGAGAGCCTTTGGGCATCCTCATTCTCCAATCGCCATTCTTCACAGCCATCTTCAGCCACAACAACTCTTGGACTCCGAACCTCGAACTCCACCGGGATGAGTGCCTCAGACTGTTGGGATAACTTGAAAGGTGTTTCCCCCATGGCCGAGTTTGGGGTTGTTCTCAGATCCCATAGGACCGAGGGGAGTTGTTCAGCCCAGTTCCCTTTGAGATTGGTGACCTTCTTCTTCAGCAGGTTGACGATAAGCTTATTGGCGGACTCTACTTATCCATTGCTCCGAGGATGGTGCACCGAAGCAAACCGAAGGTCTGTTCCCAGCTGCTTGCAAAAGTCCTCTAGCTCCAAGCTGGCAAATTATGGCCCATTATCGGTGACGATGGCCAGGGGGATCCTAAATCTGCACGCAATTTCTCCCCAAATGAAGTTCTTGACGATCTGGGAGGTGATCTTGGCCAAGGCCCTGGCCTCGATCCACTTGTAGAAGTAGTCGATCATCATAAGTATAAACTTCCTCTGTCCACTGGCTTGAGGGAGCAGGCTGATCAAGTCCATTCCCCAGATGGCAAAGGGCCACAGAGCGGTGATCGAACGGAGGTGTTGAGCTGGTTGAAGCTGAAGAGACGCGAAGAGCTGATATTGGGAGCATTTTTTAGAGAAGACTTCTGCGTCCTTTCGGATGGTCGGCCAGAAGTAACCATGCCTCAGAATTCTCTGCTCCAGAGTACGAGTCTCGGAGTGGCCGCCACACTCTCCTAAATGAATCTCCTCGAAAACTTGGGGGACCTCGATCTCTGACAAGCATCTGGCCAAGGGGCCCGAGATGGTCTTGCGATAAAGCTCGCCATCTTGCAGCAGGTAGTACGCGGCCTTGTATCAGAACTTTCTTCGGTCCTGCTCGTCTGAGGGCAGCTGACCCGTCGTTAAGAACGTAATGAACAGATCTCTCCACGAGGGCCGCTGCTCAATCTCCATCCTCTCTCCTTCCTCGATGGATGGCCGAAATAATTCGGTAACAATCCCCCCGGCCCGGGGACCGTACTTGGCAAGGTAGTCAGTTTCAGAGTTATCTTCTCGGGATACATGCTCGACGAAGAAAGATTGGAAACCCCCAATCAGACCCTTAAACTTAACCAGGTACTGCTGCAGGATGGGATCGTGGACCTTGAATTCCCCTCGAATCTGGGATGCGAAAACCATCGAATCAGTAAAAGCTCGGATGCCTTTGATTGCTAGCTCCCTGGTGAGACGCAAGCCAGCCACCATGGATTCGTACTCTGCCTGATTATTTATCACCGGGAAGAGGATCTCGACGGCTTGCTCGATCCTGGTTCCCTGAGGGCTAACCAGCACGACTTCGGCTCCTACGAAACGCTTGCCCGAAGCCCCGTCCACAAACATCTTCCAAGAAATTGGTCAAGAAGCGCCTACGTCTACCTCTACCTCGACTGAGAAGTCGGCCAGAAAATCTGCCACTGCCTGTGCCTTGATTGCGACCCTTGGAGAGTAAGAGATGTCGAACTTGCTCAGCTCCACCGCCCATTTGTCCAACCTGCCAGAATGCTCCACTCCATCCAAGATACTCCTCAGGGGATGATCGGAGACTACCTTGATGGAATGAGCTTGAAAATATGGACGGAGCCACCGAGCCGAAACCACCAGAGCGAAAATTAGTTTCTCCAAGATAGGATATCTCGTCTCTGCTTGCCGCAATTCCCGGCTCATATAGTAGATGGGGAGGTGCCTCCTTCCTTCTTCTCGAACCAACACTGAACTAACCGCCTCGACCCCTACTCCTAGATAGAGTAAAAGATCCTCACCGCCCTGCGGACCTTGGAGGAGAGGAGCTTGGGTCAGCTGCTGCTTAAGCTTTCTAAAAGCCTCCTCGCACTCCGTGGTCCACTCAAATTTCTGATTACCCCGAAGGGCCTTGAAGAACGGGGAGCACTTCTCTCCGACCTTGGAGAGAAAACGGTTAAGGCCTGCCAGCCTTCCAGTCAGCTTTTGGACTTCTTTGGAGTCTCTCGGGGAGGCCATCTCCATGATGGCTTTTACTTTGTCGGGGTTAGGCTCCCCCCCGGAGTGAGGAGGTGACCCATGAACTTCCCCCTTCCCGTGCCGAAGACACACTTGGTCGGGTTGAGTCGCATCTTATACTTCCTCAGGGTGGCGAAGGTCTCTGCCAGATCCATTATGTGCTCCGCGACGCTCATGCTCTTGACGAGAAGATAGCCCACATAGACCTCCAAATTTCGCCCCTTTTGCTCTTTGAAGACTCGATCCATCATTATCTGATACGTTGTACCGACGTTTTTGAGCCCGAAGGGCTTCATCTTGTAGCTGTAACAACCGTCGATGGTGATGAAGGAAACATCGCGGCAATCAGGGGATGCATCCGGATCTAGTGATATCCTGAAAAAGCATCAAGGAAACTCATCACAGGAAACCCGACGGCGGAATCAACCAGCACGTCGATTTGAGGCAAAGGGTAACAATCCTTCGGGCAAACTTTATTTAACATAGAAAAATCGATACATAGCCTCCAGCCCCCTCCGGACTTCTTCACCATTACAACGTTGGAGACCCAGCCTGGATACTGGATCTCCGAGACAAACCCCGCCTCTAGCAGCTTCCCTACTTCCTCTCTGATCGGCCCAGCCAGTGCGGTGGCGCTCTTCCTCTGCTTCTGACGAACTGGAGCTACCATGGGATCCAAGTTGAGGTGATGACATACAACATCGGCGTCAATCCCCGACATCTCGGTGGCACTCCCCGCAAATATGTCAGCATTATCCTGCAAGCAAGCAGCTATCTCCACCTTCCCTTCCAGGGGCAAGGCTCCTCTGACCTTCAACAGCTCAGGCTCTCCTCTCGGGGAGATCACCTCCACTTCCTCTAGCTCCTCAGCAGCTTGCAGGCCCTCCTCCTGCTCCATCATCCTCTCCAGCCTTTCGGTGTCACCCATCCAGCTGATGGTGCTAACAGCGTTCAGGTGACACTCCCTGGAGGCCTTCAGATCTCCCCTGATCCGGACTTGGACGTCATCCCGGCAGTACTTCAGGAACTGATGGTACGACGACGGGACGACCTTGAAATAGTTGATAAGGGGCCGCCCGAAGATGGCATTGTAACTACTGGGTGCGTCAACGATGACGAAACGACATCGGATTGAAGTACCCCCGAGAGTGACCAGCAGCTCCACTCCCCCTTCCACCTCTTTCTTCTCTCCTAAGAAGACAAAGAGAGGTCCATCCGCGGCCTGGACCCTAGACGCTTCCACCTAAATCCCGACGAAGGTTCTCTTGAAGATGACATTCACTGAGCTCCCGTTATCCGCGAGGATTCGATCGACGGTGAAGTCTTCGATTGCAGCTTGTATCACTAGTGTGTCGTGGAAGGGATTTTCATTCCACAGTATATCCTCCTCCAATAAGGTTATCTTGTTCAACAGCGGAGGAGTCTGCGATGTCGAGGCGACGTTCTTCTTGTAGATCTGGTGGAGACTACCCTTGCGGGAAGCTCCAAGCCCGGCACCTCCATTGATCACCCCGACGTGTCCGCCTCCCGGACCAGGAATAACATTCCCTCGACCTCCTTGTTCAACCTTATCCTTGTTCCTCCTCCTCTGCGGAGTTTGGAGTGATACTTGCCCGACTGGGGCCTCCTGCCTCGGTTGTTCTCTCTCTGCCATCGTCGCTTCCAGCCTCCTCGCTTCCCAAAACTCTGGGCAAGCCAAGATCCTGTTCCCCTCTACCCGATTAATATTGCAGTAGAGGGGAATCGCCGTCTCCTGTTGTCTCTCCCAGCGCTCCTCCTTTCGTCGACGCTTATTGGCCTGTCACGCGACAGCCATCGTCTCCCTTCTCTCTCCTCCCTACTCCCTCGGGTTATTATTCCTCCTCTCCTCCTGCCAGATCGGTCATCTCTACTGAGGACGATCCCTCGAGTACTAGAATCTTTCCTCCCTTTGGGAACAAGACCCCAGGTTGCTGCGGCAGGAAGGTCCCACCACGTACCCGGCTGCTTAAAAGAAGCAACCCCTCCACAACCAGAATGGCCGAGCTAGGTACGAGGAAGACGAGCTAACAACGAGGTAGCAGGTCGCGGCTTGTTCTCTAAGGAAAAGAAATCCAAAGAGCTCGCGAGTATCTATTAGAGATTTCCCGTTCCCGTTCCCTCGTACCCCTGGGGTCCTATTTATAGAGAAATCCAAAGGGAGAGGGGGGTCACTGTTGGGGCTGCGGTCCGGAATCGCCCCCGCGTTGCGGCGCTATGCGGTAATGGCTTAATTGGCTGCCCCGTCCCCGGTCAAAATCTTGATATAAAGATTAGTATGCGCCTTTGATCTTCAGGCCGGTCTTTTGGTGCAGTTGGTAGCGCTAAGTCCTCTCAATTGGTGGAGATGCGGGGTACGGGTTCGAAACCCCGGGGTCGTTTCCGGGGGGGGAGGGGATTGTTGGGGCTGCGGTCCGGAATCGCCCCCGCGTTGCGGCGCTATGCGGTAATGGCTTAACTGGCTGCCCCGTCCCCGGTCAAAATCTTGATATAAAGATTAGTATGCGCCTTTGACCTTCAGGCCGGTCTTTTGGTGCAGTTGGTAGCGCTAAGTCCTCTCAGTCACTACTTATACCTCAACCCCGACGACTAGGCGACTTCTTGGGGAGCTCGCACGGGCTGGGCGAGTATCTCGCCCTAGTCGCCTCCTGGCGAGTATGCGAGGGGAGCTCGCCATACTCGACAAGGTCTTCCACAGGCTTGCGACTTGATGTTGACTTCTGTCCTGACTGATTGACTTTGACTCCCGCTGAGCTAGCTATGGTAGGACTCATCCTCGTCGAATATGAGTTGTACACACATGATAATATTTGAAATAATCGTGTATTAATGTAATGAGATACTTCCTCTCCCTCTAGTGGCATGACTCCGGAAATCACTAAGGTCGAAATGTATTAATTCAAGAAGTGTGCTTATGAAAACAAATTTGAAAGCCTTTTTAGTGATCTTAGTTTGTGCACACACCTCACACTTATCAAATCAAATAGATTGATCTAAGGAGATGTTATGAATCTTAGCTAGATATCATATTTTCTGTAGTTTACAAGTTTAAGTCTATTGTATAATAACTTTTGATCAATTAAAGTTGAACTCACTTGGTTAATTCAATCATTGTTTTAGTTAGGTCTATATATTTTATTGATCAAATATGCACAATCAAAATAATGTGAATTAACGGTTAAAATTATTATACTATTGAAGGTTATGAAAGTCATTTCAGTCTTATCTAATAAACTCGTTGAAATTAAGTTTTAAATTAAACTAGGAACTACTCTAACATGCTTTAGAGTTAGAATTTTACCTGAGGAGAGGATCAACTCTATTGTTCTAGCATGAGTCATCTCGATCTCTCATCCATTGCAGTTCTCCACCTTATCAATGACCTCTATGATCTCAGTGAGAAGATTCTTATCATTTGTAACATGACACGTAATACTGTTATCCAACTAACACTCAGAAGATGTACTACGGTGTTGAAACCAAAAATTTGATCTTTGTGGAGTTCGCCCTTGGGGAAGGGGTGATCACACACCTATTTCCCTCCTGCAAGCAAAATGACAAGGGAATAGAGATAGACCCAAAGGCTCGGCGCGGAGGACCCACCACACACCCGGAAGATCTTAGGGCACTTCCCCTCCCTAGCCAAATGTCGGGCTAAGGTACCTCAAACAACGCTAGAAGACTGGGAGACAAGTGAGCATATCTTCTGAGGTACCTCATGGGTCCTATTTATAGATTTTTGAAAACGGTCTGCAAATAGCAAACCTCCGCTCTTCTGAACAGCTATGTGTAGTTCAGCTGGGTCTGCAATCAGCGTAACTCCGCTATTCTAACTGGCTATGGGCAGGCCAGCGGGGGCAAAATGGTAAAAATACACCACAGCAGACTGGGCGAGCTTCCCTAAACAATCTCTACTCGACAAGGGCGGCGAGTGCTCGATGGAGCTGACACTCGCCGCTTCCGCTCGGCTTTTGGAGAGTAGGGGTCTGGCCTGCCCTGCTCGCATGCCGTGAATTCGTTGGTCGGTCAGAATTCGGCGAGCAATCCAGAGCTCAACGAACGGCCAGAACTCGACGAAAGGGGCTTGGCGAGTACAAGCTCACCCCCCCAGAAGCATCCTACCCCGCCTGGGCGAGTCAGGGCTGCTGCCGAGCTCTCTAGGACGAGTGCGAGCCGGAGGATGTCGAGATGTCCCTCAACTCCAAGAGCAAGAAGCGTTGACAGAACTCATCTCACTCAACGCTGAGACGGAAGGCGTTGAGTGAGCTCACCTCACTCGACGCCAAGGCTAAAGGCATTGAGTGAGCTCACCTCACTCGACGCTTTGGCTGAAGGCGTTGAGTGAGCTCACCTCCTCACTCGACGCCTTGGCTGAAGGCGTTGAGTGAACTCGCCTCACTCGACGCTGAGGCTGGGGGCACCGAGTAGACTCGACGTCAGGGACCTGGCTCGCCTGGGTCTTGGGCTGGACTTGGCCAGACTGGCTCTTGCCGAACCCACTCGCCGGATACGAGGTTGTACATGCGATGACTTCACTCAATTATTACTACAAATGACCTGGGATCATAATTGTCTACCTGCATGTTTGCAGCATTTTGTGGGGGCATCAAACTTTTTCTTTTTTGAAGACTTGTACTCAGCGGCCCAGTGAGTCTCAAAAAGTGGTGTGAAAGGAGAATGATGATGCACATAAAATGTTAATCCATAGTGTGAGAGTAGAGGTCCGTTTATGATGACGGTGGTAGTCAAGAATACGGTGGTTATGAACCATCCTTCGTGAACATCGTGATAAATGAACCATAAATAATAATAATAAGCAACAATGAACAATATAATACACATGGAATTGCAAACAACACCGTAATGTTGGATATTCGCACACCAGAAGCATTCCTAATTTCATTAAAAATCTCCTCCTAAAATTACTACCAACACAACTCTAAACCGCTCGATCACCCACTGCCTCTTGCAAATACTCCTTGCATGCTACATAGACAATGCAAGGAGTGATTCTTGTTTGCGGTTCAATGGAAGACGACGAAGGATTTTAAGGTGGTTGAGGAGAATGGAGCGGCAAAAGAGATCATCGGGAGAAATGGGAATGGAGTTGGTGTGTTCGCAGGTGTGAATGCTTTGAGAATGGTGCAAAGTGGGGACAGTGGATGGAAGCGGCGGTGAGATCAGAGGAGAAGGTGGAGAAAGGGAAGGTGAGATCAGAGGAAAAGGCTCTACGTGATCGTGTTGCCGGAAACAAAGGAGGGAAAGGGTTCGGGAAGTTGAATCGAGGAGGTGGAGTGAGACGAGGAAGGATATATGGCATGGGTGACGGTGCTTGTGGGTTTTTCATTCACTTGTTTTCTGCACCTGAGATTTCAAATGAGACAAGTCGTATCTAATATGAACAAGAAGCGGATTTGGGAATGAGTTTCTTCCCCACCATCAATACGTCTTTCCTGCTTTTTCTGTTTCGATTTCTTAAATTTTTGATAAATTTCGCCCCTCTTGGCCTATCTTCAGGCAACCATATGTTGGCCTTCGATTCATTTTTTTCCTCGTAGATCGGTCGGCCACCTTCGTTCATACAACAATTGAATGGCGCAAGTTCCGTCATTGTTTATTCTCACTGTCACCTTTGTACTGAATTTGATACATCTTAGTTTCATCACATTTTTAGAAGAACCTTGAAGTAATGACTAGCTCTATATGCTCATGCCACTTAAGAAAACGACTTCCACACATAGAAAACTGCTTACACTTCAACGCCAAAAGAATTGCTATAATTAGATATTATGAGGAGAGATTTCCAACATCAGTAAGGGTCCGTTCGTTTGCACGGAATTGGAATTCGATATTGGAATTGAATATTGATGAATATTGTGAAATTAAAGATTGGTGACGAATTTCAATTCCAATGTTCGTCTAATAAATAATATTGGTGAATATTGTGGAATCGGAATTCGATTTTTTCGCCCGGCCGCGATTTTTTTGTCCGGGCAAGATTTTTTCACCTTGTCTTGATTTTTTCTCACGGGTGGGATTTTTTCATGTGGCCGCGGTTTTTTTCGCTCGGGCCCGATTATGTCGCTCGGGCCCATTTTTGTCGCTCGGACGTGATTTTTTCGCCTCAGGGCAAAAAATGCGCTTGAACAAAAATCGCGCCCGGGCGAAAAAAAAACCTGCTCGGGCGAAAAAATCTCGCTCGCACCCGGGCGAAAAAATCACGCACTGGCGATAAAAGCGCGCCTAGGAGAAAAAATCGCCCCCGGGCGAAAAAATCGCACCAGGCGAAAAAATAGCGTCCGGGTGAAAAAAATCGCGCCCGGGCGAAAAAAAACGCCTCGGGCGGAAAAATTGCGCCCGGACGAAAAAAACGCCTCGGGTGAAAAAATCGCGCACGGGCGAAAAAAATGCGACCGGGCGAAAAAAACGCTCCCGGGCAAAAAAATCGCGTCCGGCGAAAAAAATGTGCCCGGGAGAAAAAATTCGCGCCCGTTCGAAAAAATCGCGCCCGTGCGAAAAAAATCACGTTCGGGCGAAAAAAATCGCGCACGGTAGGGCTGATATCGAGTCGAGTTCGAGTGATTTTGGCTCGGCTCGAAATCGAAATTTTCGACTCGAACTCGGCTCGAAATCGAAATTGATTTCGAGTCGAGTCGGCTCGACTCGAAATGGCTCGATTCCGAGTCGGCTCGAAATCGAATCGAGTCGGCTCGAAATCAAATCGAGTCGGCTCAAAATCAAATTGAGTCGGTTCGAAATCGAATCAAGTCGGCTCGAAATTTAACAACTTTTCGCTTTATTCCTAGTTTGCTCAAAATAAAATTGGGCAACCTATAAATTTAAGAAATGAAACACTTAAAGTCTTCATTGTTTTTATTTAACTTTAAATTTTGTTATTTTTAATCTTAAAATAAGAATATATTAATAAATACATAATTTTTTTAATTAATTCGAGTTGATTCGAATCATATTTCGAGCGATTCAGGGCTGGCTCGAAATCGACCCGAAATCAGATTCGAGTCAAATTGAATCGACTCAAATTGAGTCGAATCAATTTTAACCGATTCCGATTCGACTCAATTTTCGAACGATTTTCGAGCGATTTTTGAGTTTCGAATAATATGCTCAGCCCTAGCGCACGGGCTCAAAAATCGCGCCCGGGCGAAGAAAACACCTCAGGAGAAAAAAATCGCCTAAGGCGTTTTTTTCGCCTGTGGCGCTTTCTTCGCCCGGGAGCGGCTTTTTTCGCGCACGGGCGAAAAAAACACGCTCGGGCGAAAAAATGGCGCCCGGGCGAAAAAATCGCGCCCGGGCGAAAAAAACGCGCTCGAGCGAAAAATCGCGCCCGGGCGAAAAAAATCGCGCCCAAGCGAACAAAACGCGACCGGGCGAAAAAATCGTGCCCGGGCGAAAAAAATCGCGCCCGGGCGAAAAAAATCGCGCCCGGGCGAAAAAAACGCGCCCGTGCCAAAAAATCGCGTCCCGGCGAAAACAACACGCCCGGGCGCAAAAAAATTACGCCCGAGCGAAAAAATTGCGTCCGGGTACGAAAATTAGCGCCCGGGCGAAAAAAACGCGACCAGGCGAAAAAAACACGCCCGAGCGAAAAAATCGCGCCCGCGCGAAAAAATTCACGTTCGTGCGAAAAAATAGCGTTCGAGAGAAAAAATTCGCGGTCGAACTTAAAAATGTGTCTCGATCAGAATTGTTCAATTCTTATATAAATTGGAAGGAATTGTCTTTAGTTCAAAATGAATTCTATAGAATTCATTAAAATTTAAATTCTAACGTCAAACGTGCAGACGAACGATGGAATTGAAATTAGACCTTCAATTCCAATTTCAAGGGCTCAATTCCGTGCAAACGAACGGACCCTAAAGGTATTTAAATTTATGACGGTTATATTGGCAGCCCAGCTTTGGATATTGGCAGCCTAGTAAAATAATAAAAAACACACATAATATGACCGTTAATAGCATCCCAAAATGTGGGTTCCACGCCTTTTAAAAATAGGTATGCTATATGACATTTTTAGAAAAAATGTTCAACATAAAAGTTGTATATCTCGACGAGATCTACAACTTTCATGTTGAACATTTTTCCTAAAAATGACTTTTAAGAACTTAATTTTTGAGCTGCCAGACTGTCAGTATCCATCGGGCTGTTAATAGCCAGTTTTTTGGCCGCAATTATCTTTGGGCTGCCAATAGTCATATAGGGACTGTCAATATAAACACCATAAATTTAAAGAACAAATCTACAACATGAAGTGTGTTTGATGAAATAATTAATAAGCTTTAATGTGTGATGAGATTGGTGTGAGGTTCACTAGGAAAGAGAGAAGGCTTAACTTAAAAGGGAGGATAAGTAGGAGGTCTTGGGAAGTGATATTTGTATCAATAAACAAGAGATAAACTTTAAATTTATGTGCGGTGTTTTTAATAAAATTGTGGTGCAAATAACAAATACGAGTATCTTTAACAATTTTAAAAAAGAAGTAGGGCGTCTTTACCAAAGCGGCGGCGATTAGCCAAAATTCCGGTGCCTATAATAGCGCCTTAAGAAAACCACATTGGTGGGTAAATACTTGCTCATTACTTTAATGTATCTGTCTTAATTAAAGCACTGTAATGCTAGCCAGTTGCATATTTTCTATTTATTTTGCATTCTATTATATATATATTAAAAATAATCTTTTTTAAATATATACACCAATTAACAAGCATAACGTTATTTCATTAAAAATTTGTTTAATAAACTCTAACGGCGTTAATTTCCGTCTGTTATTAAGACGTTTATTTCTTTTTAAGCTAGCTTAAGGCTTCGTTTGGGGGATTTATTTTCACCGGTCAAATGTTTACGATCGCATGAACCAGACCACAATAAAGATCCGGTTCATGCGGTTGTAATCGCTTGGCCAGTGAAAATAAATCCGTCCAAACGGAGCCTTAATACCCGTCTCATCATCCATCTCATTTCACCGTTTGCCTTCAAGTGAATCTCCAGTGGCTGTCATTTTCGAGTTTTCACGTCGCGAAATGGATAACCAAGCCAAACAGAACAGACTAAAAATTGTGCGCCAAACAGAACAGACTAAAAATTGTGTGTACGTGGGCCGTCTAGCAACAGCAACACATGATATATATAAAGAGAAATTTTAGTGAGAAAATCGGTTCTCTTCCGAACCTCAGTAAACCCCGAGCGTGACGGTACGATCCCATTGAACGCGTGGTTCTCTCCTAAAATCTCTCCCTATGTATATAGGGAAAAGAGACAAGAAATCAAGTAGTTCAAAACGAACACGGGCGAACCCCATGGAACACCGAAGTGGAGCGTGTTCGCAGACCATGCATGGATTGGCAGAGCCTGTTCGCAGTCAACGGATGAAGTAGTGTTGGTGTTGGAATACTGTCCGGCTGCACGGGCATCCACGGACTATCAATCGCATAGATAGACACACTCACCCATGTTGACAACTAGGGGCGGACGCGGATCCAGGAATTTCACTAGGGAGGGCCCCAATCAAAAGGCGAAGAATTTTTTTTTTTAAGATAAATGTCTATACCAAAATTTGCACATGTAGAGATATCATAATTGGGACATAAAAGGAATTGTTTCTTATTGCAATTTATCTATTTAGCGACATCTAAGTTCAATCTTTAATCAACTTTCAAAACAAATGGAATGTTGCGTAATGCTGACCTGATTTTTGTTGCAGTATACATAATATTAACTTTTCTCACTCATTCAGGCACCGTTTTTAACATATAAATAGTCAAACTTCATTGGCTCGGCGAGAGGAACCCAAATTCATAATCTATTTTGCCAAAATTCTTGGGAGGAGGGAACTGGTAATTAAGTACTATCACGATCATGAAGCGAAGACGACAACTGGAATGCGCACAACCGTGACTGAGACTGGTAATTAACAGATGTTTTGTAGAGTATCCTTCCTGCACATCAAATGCCATAACAGTACTTGTTATCGAGTTTCCACCGACCGTGGGATGGGATGGAATGGTTGTTTGGGGCAGCGGTGGCTGTGAGAAAAACTCGACTCTTATGGTCACCGTCTTTTTAATGTTGTTTGGACAAGGTGCTTTTTAAAAATAGTTTTTTCTATAAAGATATTTTGGGGACTTTTTGCGAAGCGGGTCAACAGGGCTTTATAAAAAAAATGAATTTTGTGCTTTCATTTTTTCTTCTTTTATTCAAGGGTTAATTTACTAAAGCCATGCCCCGCTATCATTCGCGATCCTACTTTCTTCCTTCTATCCACTGCAAAGATTTTATTCTCCCATTCACGGTTCTTCATCCACACCGTCGACAACATGAATATAAATTTTTCAAATAATTTTCTAGCCAGGCATGCAGCTTTAAAGTCTCCACTGTTTATTCCACCGCCACCTCAAACAGACCCTTAGTCAGACGGATGATTTTTCTACCGCGTGCTTTTTAATCCTGAATCCGTGCCACCATCGGTGGAAACCGCAGCGGAGCTCCGCCGACGCCCCAAACATGACCTGAATCTCTCCTCTAGCAATTCAAAGGTATTGCATGTTGAGTGCGCCACGTGGAATGGACGGTGATGTCCGAGCATGTGTCGCGACTCGTTAAAAGTGATAGTTTAGTCCCGTACCGCCTAGCGTGCTCCTTGGTCCAGGATGTATAAGCGGGGTGATCACTCCTCCCCTAACCGCGTGATTTTGAAAAGCGATGGCATAATGTTTTACATTGCATGCTGAAATATAAACAGACTTTGTGTATGATAGAACAATCTTATCCCTAGTCACTTCTCAGAGCAGTCACTATGTATGTGTCTGGTTTGGGTGAATCCATAGAGAGGCCAGCATCAAATCCATCACCTCCTTTTGGTTCGGGGCGACGCAAATATATTTATTATCGCGGTTAATCGACTGCACGATTTCGTGCACAATTATGCGCCCCCTCGTCCCCAATGCACTTCCAAGTAAATAGTATGATCCCCGCGAAGCCCATGCATTGTGATTGGCCGTGAATGGCAAGCGCCCAGACAGAATAATATCTCCATGTTAGGTACTTTGCACATCTTTTTTGCTAGTAATCTATAAACATGCATGGGAACTAGGATTGTGTGTTTTTTTTACATAATTAAGTTTAAGAAATTGACATATTCCTCTCATAAAACAATAGTTTAAAATTAACAAAAAAGGTTCTACAATAGTATTAATAAATCATGCATAGTGTTAAAGACAAAATCAAATTAGCCTATTTGGGAGACCCGTGTATATTGGTCCATGTATAGCTTCTTTAGTCCCACATTGTAAATGTAGTATTCTCTCCCTCTTTCTACCTCTATATAAGTGTATGTATTCCTATTATTTGAAGACAAGATAATTGATGGTGATTTTCTCTCTCCTACATAGGCGTGCACAAAAAGACCGGTCGGGACCGGACCGGTCGGGACCGGTCAGAGACCGGTCCCGGATAGGACCAGTCTGGTCCCGGACCGGTCCACAGGTCCCGGACAGTCCCTGTTTTAGGGACCAAAACCGGTCCCGGTCCGGGACCGATTCTGGGACCGGTCGGGACCGGTCGCTGGCTCACAAGAGCCGTTAGGCTCTTGTTATGAGAGCCTAACGGCTCTCATTAAATGAGAGTCGTTAGGCTCTCATAACAAGAGCCAAAGAACCAAAGAGCCGTTGGGATCTTTTTTTATTTTATTTTATATATTATTAATAATATATATTAATATTATATAATATATTAATATATATTATTAATAATATTATAAAATAATATTTAATAATATATATTTATATTTTTAAATTTTTTGATAACCCCCCCCCCCCCTCTCTCTTTCACTCTTTTTCACTCTCTCTCACTCTCTCTTACTCTCTCTCTCTCACCTCTCTCACTCATTCAAATGGCTTCCTCCTCCTCCATGCCGTCGTCCTCCTCAGCGTCCGTCGGACATGAGATTGTCGAGCACCGACATAAAGCGGCGGTATGGGATAACTTCGAGAAGGTGCGGATCGGCGGCGAAATTAAGGCGAAGTGCAAACTTTGCGGCAAGCTTATGGCGGCTAACAGCAGCAACACAACTCTCGCCCGACACAACAAATCGTGTCTATCCAAACAAGCTCCGTCGGAGACCAACCAAGCTCAGATTTCAACGACCGGGCAGATTTGGACGTATGACCAAGCTCGGCAACGGGAGCGACAAATGGAGAATGTCATCAAAAGCGGTCTCTCGTTCAACCACTACGACAACGACGAAATGACGTCGTACATACACGAAGCACTCCAACCAAAATATCAACAGGTAAGTCGTACTACAACTCGGCGTGATGCTTTACACGCCTACATGCAATCCAAAATTTTTTTACAAAATTTTTTTGAAACATTCGAGGGACGAGTTAGTTTAACGAGCGATATTTGGACTAGCGGTTTAGTAGACGGGCTTTCTTATATTTGCATAACTTGTCATTGGGTCGATCCCGATAGTTGGGAATTAAATAAACGTATTATTTGTTTTGAAGGTTTTGAATATCCGCACACCGGTAAAGCAATTTACCAGGTGATTATTAAGTGTATTCGAGATTTCAAAATAAAAGATAAAATTTTAAGTATTTCATTTGATAACGTCTCTAATAATAATATGGCTATTAAATATTTAATTAATGATCTAGAACCTATGTTAGATGGTATTTTTTTCATACACGTTGCGTTTGTCACGTGTTGAATTTAATTGTGCAAGATAGTTTAAATTTTATGAACGATTACGTTATTAAAATACGTACTATGTTACGTGTTATTTATAGTTCAAAACGAAGAAAACAGGATTTCAAAAAATTTGTTATTGCACAAGGTAAAAAATTTTTGGGTCCATCTTATGATATGCCCGTACGATGGAATTTCACGTACAAAATGTTAAAACGGACTTTGTCACAAAAATCACTATTAACCGAGTTTTATAATAGCGTAGAAGAAGCACACGATTTAAATGCGTCAGATTGGGCTGTAATCGAAGATTACGTTAATTTATTAGAGAGTTTTTATAGGGCGACAACTGTTTTATCAGGAGTTTACTATCCTACAAGCTCGCTCGTCATTGAAAATTTTTTATTAATTACAGAAACATTTAAAACTTACAAAATTAACCCAATGTGACGTCCGTTTATTTTTTTAATGGAGGCAAAAATTTTAAAATATTATACGCATATGCCACTTATGTTTTCTTGTGCGGCGGCGTTAAACCCTTTAATGGGTGTAGACGGCGTGGAAAATTTTATAGAAAAAATTAATAAAAATTTAGATTTAAACGAATCTTCTAATGATTACCACAACGTTAGTGTAACAAAATTTAATTCCGATTTTACTAATCTATACAATTATTACGATCAAATATATGGATTGCGACCTCGCGAGAAATCCGCCGCCCCGCGAACAAAAGATATTTTAAAAAATAAATTTTTAGAATTAGCTTCGAAAAAAAAACAACGAACTTCGAGCACTTTAAACGAATTAGGTTTATATAGCAAAACACAATTTCAAGAATTTATGACCGCGCACGAAATAGAAAATTTTGACATTTTAAATTGGTGGAAAAATAAATCTAACAATTATCCTATTTTGGCCTTAATGGCCCGCGATTTACTAACCATCCAAGCTAGTACAGTAGCTTCGGAGTCTGCATTTTCTTTGAGTGGCAGGATTCTGAACGAGCGAAGGAGCTGTTTGACCGAAGAATCTTTGAAGATTTGCATTTGCTACAAGGATCATTTGGACGCTTTGAGGAGGAGACAACACGTCTCGTCAATTGAAGATAGCGAGTCTGAAGTTGAAGACGAGCTTACTAACTTAAATCTGGGGAGCGTCGCAGAATGATTTCAAATTGTATTTAGTTTTTTGATTTCAAATTAAAATTGCAAATGTTTGTATTTGGATTTTTAATTATAAATTGTATTTTGTATTTCATTTGTAATTATATTTTAATTTTGTAATTTTATTCCATATTTAATAAAAAAATTTATTTATTTTGCAAATTGCAATTTTAAAATTTTGTATTTGTGATTTTGACATTTTGTGTACATGTACAAGTTTTTTAGTTTTTTTTAATTAATATTAAAACTTAAAAATAAAATTAATTTTTATTTTTAAAAATAATTTTTATTTAAAAACCGGTCCCGGTCTGGGACCGGTTAGGACCGGTTTTTCCGGTCCCAGCCTGTCCCGGTTTTTAGAGGGAAAACTGGTCCCGGACCGGGACCAGGACCGGTTTGGGCAGGACCGGTCCGGGACCGGTGCCCCAAAAGACCGGTCCTGCCCAGGACCGGTCCCGGACCGGGACCGGGGTCTTTTCGTGCACGACTACTCCTACACTTCTCTTTCTACATGGTATCAGAGGAATTCTTTCTTCCCTGTGCTTCCAACGGCCTCTAAATTCCTCCTCGCGGACTGCCTGCGGACTCGGCTTCTACTCGCCTATTCCTCCTCGCGGACTGCTTGCGGACTCGCCTTCTACCCGCCTCTGTTGTCCGCTATACTCGCACGGCCTTCGGCGGCCTGCCTCTTCCAACTCGTCTCCTCTCTACTCCGTGGTTCCACCCTCCTCTCAGGGCTACTTATAGCATCATCTCTCTCTGCCCGTGGGGTCCACTTGCTCCTGACTGTTTGTTGTTCTCTGCTTCAGTCTGCCGCGGACTGCCTCGCCTCTCTCGCAATCCTCCGCGGACTTCGCCTTCTCGCCCTTCTCGCCCTTCTCGCCCTTCTCGCCGCGGACTGCCCCTAGACGCCTGTCTTCTCACCACTCGAGCTCGCTGTGAGCTCCTGCTTCAGTCCGCTGCGAGCGCCTGCCCCAGTCCGCTGCTCGTTGCTGCTACCAAGAATCTTCTCCTCCTCACCGCGACCTTGCTCAAGTCGTCGCGGTCTGCCTCTCTTTGCGTTGTGCCATCTCTAGTCGCGACCTCTTTGTCTCTGCGACCTGCGACCTGCGACATGCGACCTGCGCCATTTCTCCCTGCGGTCTGCTTGCTGTCACCACAGTTTGCTTCTCCTCACCGCAACCTGTGACCTGCCTGTTCTCGCTACGGCCTCCTCACTGTCGTCGCGCCCTGCTTTCTCTTCTCGCGGCCTGCGACTTGCTTGTTGTCGTCGCGGACTGCTCTGGTCGCAGCGGACTGCTCTAGTAGCCGCGGGCTGCTCCGTCCTCTGCTGCTAGTCTGCCTGGCCTACTGCTTCTATCCGCCATATCCTCTACTGACTCCACAACAGCTTCCTCCTCTCTGCCCGCTCGAGCTGCTGCGCCACTTCCCGAGGTTCGCGATGAACTTCGCATCACCACTATCTCTCTTAGCGGTAAGGCCAACTATGTCAAATGGGCTCATTCCGTTCGTCGTGTTCTGCAGACTAAGGGTCTACTCCCTCACCTCACTCGGGTCAAACCTGCTGATCCCTCTGATGACTGGCTTCGCGATGACAACCAAGTCCAACCTTGGTTGCTTAACTCTATGGACACAGAGTCTTACCGCATGGCAATGTATTACGAAACCGCTAAGGAAATGTGGGATGAGTTGCACTCTCTCTACTCTGGGCAGGATAGCCTACAACACCTTTTCGACATTATCTCTGCTCTTCAATCTCTGGACCCTGGCACCACAGGCGATTTAACTTCCTTTGTTGTCAAGACCAGAACCTTGGTGGAAGCCTGGATACAACACCAACCTCCCACTGCAGACCTTGCTACTCAACGAGCACAGAAGGAGGTTGTTGGGATCGCCATGATGATGGCTCGTGTTCCTACTCATCTTCACAGCATCCGGGCCCAGATCCTCTCTTCTCCTACTATACCTTCTTTATCTGATGTTTGCTCCATGGTGCTCAAAGTTACACCACCTCCCAAGGCTCCAGCCACCTTCTCTCCGGCTTTGCTCCAACAACCCCTACTCCCTACTCCTGCTCCCTCTGGCTGCGGTTCTTCTCCTCAGGGCGGCCGCTTCACGTCTCGTGGTCGGGGACGTGTTGGGCGCTCTACTCTTAAGTGTACTTGCTGCGATCGCGATGGCCATCTTGAAGCTACCTGCTATCGCAAACATGGTTTGCCTCCTTATCTTGCTGCTCCTCCTGTTGTTGTTGTTCTTGCTCCTGCAGGTCCTTCTACCATCGACCCCTCCGCCACGGCTCAGAAGGATATCAATGACCTCCGCCTCCAGATACTACAGCTTCAAGGCATGGTCAATCGTTCCTCTGGCTCGGTTGCTTCCTTCTATACTGACGGTATCTCCCGTCTCTCCTACAGCTCTCAATGGATCCTGGACTCTGGAGCCACCCATCACATTACTTCTCAAAAACCTCCTCAGTACATGCACACTGAGTATCCCAAGTAACTTACTATGGTAAATGGTGATACTACTCCTGTATCTGGCATTGCTGATCTACAACTTACTCATACACTCTCTTTAACCTCGGTTCTTCATGTGTCGGGATCTCCCTTCAACCTACTGTCTGTTAGTAGGCTTGCTCAAGATCTTGATTGTTGTCTAATCTTTTCTCCTTCTTCTTTTGTCATGTAGGATCGCCGCACACAGACTATCATTAATAGAGGATGGCTTTCCAACGGGCTTTATCTCCTGGACGTCCTTCCCCCTTCACTCTCCGATGTTCCCTCTGTCGACTGGCATAGTCGTCTTGGTCATGCCCCTCTTCCAATTCTCAAGAAGGTCTTTCCTGATGTCTCTTTACAGGACTTTTCTTGCGAATCATGTATTTTTGGCAAGCATCATCGTATCTCTTTCCCTCCTGCATGTAATCGGAGTAGTACTCCATTTTCTTTAGTTCATTCTGATATCCGGGGTCCTTATAAACTTCCCAGTCTTTCTGGTTATCGATATTTTGTAACCTTTACTGATAATTATTCGCGCCTAACATGGCTTTATCTGCTACATGATCGTGCTGAGCTACCTTCTGTCTTCCGTGTGTTTATTGTTGAAATAAATACGCAATTTTCTACTACGATACAAACGCTTCACACTGACAACGCTCGTGAATACACTAGTCGTAGCTTCTCCACTTTATGCACCGACTTTGGGATCATTCATCAAACTTCATGTGCATACACACCCCATCAAAACGGTATGGCCAAGCGGAAGAATCGTCATCTCCTTGATGTCACTCGGTCAATCATGCTTCAAATGCAGGTGCCCGCTGAATATTGGAACTTTGCTGTCTCTACTGCTTTTTTTCTCATTAATTGTATGCCCTCCTCGATTCTTAACTTTGCTTCTCCATTTTATCTCCTATTTCCTTCCAAGTCCCCCTTTCCTCTCATGCCTCAAACTGTTGGATGTGTCTGTTATGTTCACTCTCTCGGCCCACCCAGCGACAAACTTGCCGCCCGCGCCACCAAATGTATCTTTGTTGGCTACTCACGTACCCAAAAGGGGTACTTCTGCTATTCTCCCACACTCAACAAGGTGCTTATCTCCGCGGAAGTTACCTTTGCTGAAGATGAAAGCTTCTTCTCTCCCATCTCCCCTCTACCACCTTCGTCCACTATTCCTTGTACAGCTATTCCTGTTACCTCTCTGCCTCCTCCAACTTCCGCTCCTCTCGTATCAACTTCCCCACCCCTCCCTCCTCCTTCACCTCTCCGTGTCTATACTCGCCGCTCGTCCAGGATTGCAGCTCGACAGCAGCCCCCTATTACTGATTCTCTTCTGCGCATTGAAGATCCAGCACCACCCTCTACCGCTCATTCCATGGGAAACTATGTCTCCCTCCATCGGCTCTCTCTACCACTTCGCATGTTTTCCCTCTCTCTCTCCACTATTTTCATTCCTAACTCCTTGCAGGAAGCTCCACAACATCCGGGCTAGCGTGCGGCCATGGACGACGAGATGGCAGCTCTCTGGGCTAACCAAACTTGGGACCTTGTTCCTCTCCCTTCTGGTCAATCTTGTGTTAGCTGCAAATGGGTCTTTACAATCAAACATGCTCCTAATGGAACAATTGATCGTCTCAAAGCCCATCTAGTGGCCCGAGGCTTCACTCAGCAACATAGCCTCGATTACGACGTAACGTTCTCACCGGTGGCCAAACTTAGTACTGTCCGGGTTTTGATCTCTCTTGTTGTGCACCGCCAATGGTCCCTTCATCAATTAGATATCAAGAATACTTTTCTCAATGGCGATCTTCAAGAGACTGTGTATATGCACCAACCACCTGGGTTTAAGACTGCGGGGGAGTCTCGTGTATGCCTTCTCCGGAAGTCTATATATGGTCTCAAACAATCCCCCCGCGCTTGGTTTGATAAGTTCAATAAGGTGGTTCGCGAGATGGGATTCACTCGGAGTTTTGTTGATTTCTCTCTTTACTCGTCATTAAGAAACAGGGACAGTTCTTCTTCTTGTCTATGTTGATGACATCCTAATTACGGGAAACGACACCATCTGGATCCGGAAAATCAAACAACATCTGAACTCCATTTTTCAGACAAAACATCTGGGCAATCTACGATATTTCCTTGGACTTGAGGTTGCAAGGAGACATGATGGACTAGTCTTAACTCAACGGAAGTACTGCATAGATCTTCTACAAAGTGCGGGCTACTCGGTATGCAAGCCTACAGATACTCTGATGGATATGAATCATCAGCTGTCAAATCATGAATCTGGGAATGACCCTGTTTTGACCAATCCAGAGTACTATCGACACTTGGTAGGGAAACTTATCTACCTCACAGTTACGCGCCCTGATATCTCATTCGTTGTTGGAGTTGTAACCCGATTCATGTATACCCCTCGAACTTCTCATCTTCGAGTCGTCGAACGGATCCTCAAATATTTAAAGAAGGCTCCTGGACAAGGACTTGTTTATAAGTCATCAACTTCCTTATATCTTATTGCCTACTCTGATGCAAACTACGCAGGGTCACTTGATGATAGACATTCCACAACTGGTTTTTGCACCTACTTCGGTGGACATCTTACTACCTGGCACAGCAAGAAATAGACTGTTATTGCTCGCTCATCCGCCAAGGCTGAATATCATGCTATGGCAGCGGTTGTGTCTGAGGTCACCTGGCTAGAGGGCCTGCTCAATGATATGGGTCTCACACTCACCTCTCCTGCTACCCTGCTCTGTGACAGTCAAGCGACCATACATATTGCCAAGAATCCGGTGTTTCATGAGCGCATGAAGCATATTGAGGTGGACTATCACTTCATTCGGGAAAGGGTTCAATCAAAGAAGATAGTATTGGAACATGTCGCAGCCTCCGGTCAAATTGCTGATATCTTCACTAAAGCTCTCTCTCGGACTCTGTACTATCAGTTTTTATCCAAACTTGGCGCATATGACTTATACGCTTCAGCTTGCGGGGGTGTGTTAAAAACAAAATCAAATTAGTCCATTTGGGAGGCCCATGTATATTGGCTCATGTATAGCTTCTTTAGTCCCACATTATAAATGTAATATTCTCTCCCTCTTTCTACCTCTATATAAGTGTATGTATTCCTATTATTTGAACACAAGATAATTGAGGGTGATTTTCTCTCTCCTACACTTCTCTTTCTACACATAGTAACAAATAAATAAAAAATATATATAGATACTCGTGGTCTACACGCTGTTATGATGTGAAGGATATTTCATTACACTCAATTTTGCATTTAAATATGGGTTATGGTAAAACTATTTGTGTATAAATTGTTGGGTGAATCCGTGAATTCATGACGGAGAAGTATTTGCTTTAGTTGAAACATCGAGATGAAAACATGAGTGGAAGCAAACCTGAATACATGGAGATGGATTTATGCGGTTACATTACGGATCTTCCAAGTCTACAAGATCCTGATGAAGAATATGAAGACTCCTCCATAGGCTCTCTAGCGATGGGTTGCTAGGACTAAATGAGAGTATATGTTATGATATCTTGTGACCCGTGGACCATAACTATTTACAGCATAGTCTAATGCGATCGTTTTACATTTAAGCTCATCATATAAACGTAAACGATGTCTAGCATTTATTCAAACATAATATGAACTGTACATACAATATGAAACGTATTCGACCCGAATAATTAGATCATCAAAATTATGTCAAAGTTAATGATAGCTCAGTAACGCACATAATCAACATGTTTGGTCCACATAATTATTATTTTTAACAATCTCCCACTTGGGCCAATATATATTAAATTCTTAACTGCACATTACATGATAACTTTATGAGCTCAAAAATTGCAGTCATTACCGAAAATATTTTCATCCAATTTGGCTCATGATTATACTCACAAATCACAATGGATCGAAGAGATCTTTTCAATTGCTATAATAATCGTAGTTAAACCCATCAATGGTCACATATGTGTGCACAACCAATGACATAGATTAAGTAAGGAAGTGTGGAATGGAAATTAATTACATGTAATTAGATCTAGACGTGCATATTTCCAATTGGTCCTACTTTAACTTTAGTGAGATTAGAACAATTAGGTTCAAAGTGCAATAATAAATACTTCATTTTACATAACAATAATCATAAAAAATATCTAAAATAAATAAACAAAAAAACACAAACTCCACTAATACAACATATATTCTAATGGCTTGACACTCATATGAGTAGTGTGTTCGTGAAAGACTTATAGTGTCAATCCCTTAGTAAGAGGATCATATCTGCTAACATGAAGTTTGTCCCAATATGCTCTATAGATATCTGACAACTCTGAACTCATTCTTTAACAATCAGAAATTTAATATCTATATGCTTAGATTTAGAGGTACTCCTATTGTTAGTAGAATACATTACTGCAAACTTATGGTCATAAAATAACTTGAGTGACCTTTCAACACCATCTAAAATACGCAGCAGAGTGACAAAATTTTGTAGCCATATCCCATAATTAGATGTCTCTCGCAACACACTATGAACTCTGCCGCCATGGTTGAAGAAGCTATGAGTGTCTGTTTGGCATTTTTTCATGATATTGCTCCACCAGCCAAAACATATGCATAGCCTGAAGTGAATCTTCTACTGTCTTGATATCCAGCAAAATCCAAATCAGAATACACAATGATCTCTAGTTGCTCTGATCTTCTATAAGTGAGTATGAAAGCTTTTGTCCTTTTTAGATATTGCATGACATGTTTGGCTACTTTTCAATAATCCAATCCTGGATTACTCATATATCAGCCCAACATTCCAACTACGAACGCAATATCTGGACGTGTACACACTAAAGCATACATGAGACTTCCTACAACTGATGTATAAGAAAGATTTTGCATCTCCAATTTCTTGGCACTAATTTTAGGGTATTGAGTGAGACAAGATTTATCTTCCTTAGCTACAGGAGTGTCTCCTGGCTTATAGTCGTATATATCAAACCTTTTAAGAACCTTATTGATATAAATTTTCTACAATAACCCAAGTATTCCTCGAATGTGATATTAGTGTATCTGTATGCTTAGTACAAAAGAAGCACCACCAAGATCTTTCATTTCAAATTTCTTTAAAAGAAATGTCTTGGTCGCATGCAGTATATTTATATCATTACTGACAAGCAAGATATCATCCACGTATGAGACTAGGAAAATATATTTACTCCTACTGAAGTTATTGTATATACAATCATCATCAATATTCATCTCAATATTGAAAATTTTTGAAATACCACTGTCGAGATGCTTGTTTGAGCTCATAAATGGAGTTCTTTAATTTACAAACAATTTGTTTTAGCTCTCTAGACTCAAAGTAATTTGGCAGTATCATATAGATCGTCTCATCAATATCGTCATTAAGAAATACCGTCTTAACATTCATCTGATGTAGCTCAAGGTCAAAATACGATTCATAATAGTCTTAAAAGAGTCATTCGATGAAACTGGAGAGAAGGTCTTTTTTTAGTCATGAGTGTCTTCCTTTTGAGTGAACCCTTTAGTGACAAGACGTGTGACAAGATCACACACGCCATTTCCTTTTATGGACTCTATCTCTTCCTTCAAAACATCAATCCATTGTTGAGAATTAGAATTCTGAATAGCTTGATTGAGATTGACCGGAGTATCATCTAACATCCCTTAGCCATCTCCGTGTTTTTGGAGAAAGAGGATATAATCATCTGGTATCTCTCTTCTCCTTTCTCTAATGAATCTACTTAATGATAAAGGTTCTTGAGGTTGGTGAGTTTATTCATTTGGGACTGTATGAGGAAGCTCATCAACAATATCTTGATCTGAATTTATCACTAGAGCAATATAGTGAATGATATTTTGAGTATTATCAATAACAACGATAGAAAGAGAAATAAATTTCTCTTCAAAGACAGTCTAAAGTCAAAGTCTCCAACTCTCAACATCTTCAAAGAACCAAATATTTCTAGTCTCAAAGAAAACCTTAGCAGTAGGATCATAAAATTTTATATCCCCTTGATTTTTTAGGATACCCAACAAAATAGCAGCTCACCATTTTGGAGTCTAGTTTCTTTTCATTTGGCCTCTATGGTCTAGCCTTAGCTGAACAACTCCAAACCTGAAGATGTTTTAGGCTAGACTTTTGACCAGTCCAAAGCACAAAAATGATTTTTGATAATGCTTTAGTTAGGACTTTATTAAGGTTATAAGCTACAGTCTTAATTTTCTCACCCCAGAGATATTGATGTAAGAAAGAATGAGCAATTATACTTCTCACTATATCTTTCAACGTTCTATTTTGTCTCTCAATAACATCATTCTTGGTAGGGGTATCAGGTATGGTGTACAGTAGGAGGACACCACACTCCTCTAGGAATTTAGCAAAAGGACTCGAACGTTGTTCTCCTGATCTGTCATATCAACTGTAGTATTTGCAACTGCAATAAAATTTGATGGCTTTAATCTATTTGTCAAGTTAGTTTTCTATCTCAGCTTTATATGATTTAAATACGTCCAGTGACTGTGACTTCTTAAGAATAAGATAGATGCATTCATAGTGAGAGTAATCATCTATGAACGTGATATAATATTGTTGACCATTCCATGAGGTTGTAGGGAAAAATCTATAAATATCATTATGTATCAGTTCTAAAACTTTCGGAGCTCTGTTGGTACATATCTTCCTTATGTTCATTTGTTTTCCTTTTATACAGTTTATGAAAACCTTAAAGTCTGTAAAATCAAGGGAATCAAAAAATCCATCCAACACAAATCTCTTAATTCTCCATTTGAGGATGTGTCCTAAGCTCTTATGTTATAAAAAAAGAGGATTTATGCTCAATTAATTTATGTTTAGTATCTTTTGAAATAATATTCAATGTTTCAACATACAAAGCTACTGTATTAAGCAAATATAAGTTATAATTATTAGATAAATAACTAGTGTCAATAAGATTTGAATTCAAAATGAGACTAAATTTATTATTTCTAAAAGAATAATATTAACCAAATTTCTCCAATATAGAAATAAAAATCAAATTATGTCTAATATATAATACAATAAAGTCTCAATCAAATCAAGATAATGATTGATCTCTAATAATAATCAAAAAGTGATTATATATTTAACTCCAATTGATTTGTCATTACCCACAAAGATGTATCTTTCACCATCACTTGGCTTTCGACAGCTCAGGCAACCCTGCATAGGCACACTTATGTGAGTAGTAGCACCTGAATCTATCTACCAAGTGTGTTTAAGTACAAAAGTTAAATTAATTTCATAACAAACTAAACTGAGAAGTGTACTCTTCTTAGCGTAATACGCATGGTATTTGACACAGTCTTTCTTCACGTGTCCACCATCCCAATAAAAGAAACAAGTAGAACCTTTATCATATTCATTTTGTGGCTTCTTTTGTGGAGTTTCACTTGCAGCTTGCTTTCCTTTCTTCTTTTTTTGGCCCTTATCAAAGGGACCCACTGCCATATGAGCACTCTCAATCTTTTCTTCCTTCAATCCATTTTCTTTTTACGCACAATATAAAATGAGCTCATTAAGAGATCATTTCTCCTTATGACAGTTATAAATGACCATGAATTGACTAAATTGTGCATGAAGAGAAATCATAACTAAATGCATGAACTAGTCTTCCGATAGTTCTAATTTTAGTGTTTTTAGTTTTGAAGTAAATATGAATAATTTCATAACGTACTCATGTATATTTTTTTTACCCGTGTACTTCATGGAAATAAGCTTCGCAAGAAGCGTGCTTTTCTCCATCTTGTTGTTTTGTGCAAAACTTTTTCAAGATTGTCAAGAAATTCTAAGACAGAGTGTCATCCTGAGTGCCCCTAAAGTCTTCTGAAATACTCCACTTCATGATCATTAGACATAGGCAACACTACAACATTTTTGGTCTTTAGCAACACCTGACTTGACAACAGTTATAAAAATGTTGCCTAAACTTTGTTAGAGAACATTTTTTAAGTGTTGCAATAGGTTTACATATTTAGGCAACACTTTCCGTACAACATTCAAAAACTGTTCTCTAATCCCTTATATGGAACATTTTTGAAATGTTGCCCTTGAAGATTCACTTTAGGCAACAATTATGATATGTTATCTTCTTAAAAATTAATTTGCAATGTTTTAATGCCTAAAGATTATTTTAAGAATAACCAAAATTATTATTCTCCCACGCCAAATTATTACTTTAAAAATTATTTTTATAAAAACAATATTTCTAACACATACACAAACCCTCGATAATCTTTTCCTGACTCTACACTACAAAATTTTTATTTAATAGACACGTTTTTTGACGACGCTTGTTTAATCGTGACTCCACATTTATTGAGACATTTTTAAAAGGGTCGTGAGCTTAGAGGAATTGAAGTGTGAATCCCTCCGACATATCCGGAGCCGACGACAGCGGGGGTCCGGGGGCGGCAGCCCCCGGCGGAGGTCCGTTCGAATCTGCTCGTTTTCCGTTCGAATCGATATTTAATTACTTTAATTCCCCGAAACAAAAAGTGCCATCAATCGCTATTAACACACAAATTTTAACTTTAAAAAACTCAAATAAACCTAAAACACCTCCATTAACCGCACACCCGATTCTTTCTCTCTTCCTCTTCCGCCGAAGGACCCCGTGCACCGAAACCCCCGATCCTCCTCTCCTCCAGGTTCGGCTTCGCCGGAAAAGCTTTGAGCTCCTCCTCACCGACGTTGAAGAACGCCACCGGAAGAACGCCGCCCCAGGCCCCCTCCCTTTGTGATCTCGTCGAGGACCGTCGCCCAAGCCTCGTGTTTTCTTCGCCTTTGCCGGCGCTGAAATAGTCCGCCGGAAGAACGCCGCCCAAGCCTAGGGTTTTCTTGCTCCTCACTTGGCCTTTCCTTGAATGTAAGTTCCTGGCGTGATATTTTTCTCTTCTCCGGCCGACTTCAAATTCTCTACTCTGGTTAGGGCTTTCTAGGTTAGTTTTTTTTTTGCGAAATTGACTAGTGATTTGCTTTCAAATGGGCATCCGATTTCAATTTCGTCGATTTGGGGGGCATACGATAGAGAGGCTGCACGCACTGCTTATCTAAGGAGACATCCAGATGCTTTCTGGGTAGATCCTAGCTCTTTATTCATTGATTATTGTCTTTATACATTTATTTCACTTGACTCATGTGATGCCTTAGAGCTTTGATTTTTGAAGGTTGATTTTGATGACTTTTGCTTCATCCAAATCAAGCCGAAATGTATACATTATGTGTCTGGGGGTTGCTACAGCTTTACTGGGATCAGGAGGTAGATAAATATCTGATTGTCATACAACATTCGTCTTTTCTAGCTCAGACTTATCCTAGCAATGCCTACAAATATAATTCCATCTATTTTGCAAGACTAAGGCCCCGTTCTGTGGGGTGGAAATTGCACGGTCGGAGAGCCATGTTTTGTGGGGTGGAAATTTCAGCGGCGCCCACCTGCAGCTCGCTGAAATTCAGCGAGCTGCACCAGCATATAAGAATCATTTTTTGAATGAGATTCTCCAAATTCTGATGTTAAAAGGGCCCTTACATTTATCCATTAATCTTCAATTCCGTCTATTTTTATGATCTTACAAGTATGTTCTATAGGTTGAACTTGAATACTTGAATAATACGAGAGGGATTGTGCTGTGTTGGCTATTGACATATTAGCTATTTGTTTTTATTATAAATGCATGTGTTGGCTATGAACATTTTAGTTGTTTGTTTTATTATAATTGGGTCAACGATGAATCAAATCTTATCAATTATATAATCTTTACCATTTCAAAATTTACTTTGGAATAAATACTAATTATTTCAGCGATCTGCGGGTACAGCTCGCTCACGCTGGAATTCAGCGAGCTGCAGGTGCGGCTCGCTGAAATTGTACACTGTATTGTCTGTCTAAATACCTATTATTTCAATAGGTAATGCTATCATTTGGCATAAACAAAATTTGATTTTTGGTGTTTCACATTTTTTTGATAAGATTATGCGCGTTATATTAGGTGGTTGTTATTTGTGTATTGCACTTTTGGCTATTCACAACCATTTGATCATCTCAAACACTAAACATATCACATTGTAATTTTCAGTTTTACAATTTTTGATACGAGTGTTCACTGTTTTGTTCTCCACTATAAGTGGGGAACATTATATGCTTGATGTTCTTCGCTGTTTTGTTCTAAACATTACATGCTTGATGTTCACGCTAAATTTCAGTGATCTGCGGGTGCAGCTCGCTCACGCTGGATTTCAGCGAGCTGCACCTGCACCTGCAACACGCTGAAATTCAGCGAGCTGCAGGTGCGGCTCGCTGAAATTCAGCGTGCTGCACCTGCAGCTCGCTGAAATTCAGCGAGATGCAGCTCGCTGAAATTATAAAGTTCATATCTTTATAATTTATGAACATGCAGGTGAGGTTGGACAAAAATGTAACTCTTGCTTCCGATTATCATAGAATGTATGTTTGATATCTCAAATATTACAAAAAGAAACTAGTTTGAGGCATAAGATTTTTGTTATGACAATGACATTTTTGTCCAACCTCACCGAAGCAAGAGTTACATTTTTGTCCAACCTCACATGCATGTTCATAAATTATGAAGATATGGACTTTATAATTTCAGCGAGCTGCATCTCACTGAATTTCAGCGAGCTGCAGGTGCAGCACGCTGAATTTCAGCGTGCTGCTGGTGCAGTGCAGGTGCAGCTCACTGAAATTCAGCGTGAGCGAGCTGCACCTGCAAAGATTGTTTTGTATAAGTATTGGAATCTCCCCTCTAAGTTTACATTGTTAACATACATGTAGAAAAGGACACCCGACAAAGATTGTTTTGTACATCCACTTAATGGTTAACGAACGCTGATATCAAGTCAGACGAACGTTGATATCTGCGTTCGTCAACCAAACATCCACTTAATGGTTAATCCCAGTCACTATACTGCTTCTAAGATTACATTTATACCAAAAAATTTGAATTTTTTAACTTCAATCATGATTTAAAATTCATCAAACTTTGTGGAGAAGAAGTCTGGTTTACTAAAATTTGTGTTTTGTTGCAGAAACTTAATTAAGCAGCACAAATCAATTGACCCCAGAAAAATGGCACATCAAGAACAGATTGCTTTCTGGCTAAATATTCACAATGCCTTGGTCATGCATGTATGGTGTAATCTGATACTGTGAGGAGATATATATCATGAAAATATATCCTCATTTTTTACTGTTCTAACTTTATGGCCCACATTTTAGCATTTCATCACATTTTAGAACTTGTGCAGGCTTTTTTGGCTTATGGATTCAATCAGGGTGGCATGACAAGTAAACCATCCATTCTCAAGGTAGAGAATATTAGCACTGTTTTTTTTCGAAGGAGTAAATTGATGTTTTGACATTTACCTATATTAAATTGTTTAATGGTATGCTTCAAAACGTATGTTTTGTAAGTTATGGTGTTGTAATGCTATTTATTTAAAAGGTGTTGTATGTTAGGATGCAATGCGACTGTTGAGAATTTTTATGAGAAATTTTTGTTTGACTCCTTGTTAACTGACACACGTTTTGAAAAAGGATGTGTTCTATGTGCATTTTTTAAAAAATCCTTCTAGTCTTTATATCCTTGTGAACAAGCACAATTATAAGCTACTAGATTAATCTTAATATAATTAGCTCCCTATTTCATTTCTTCGCAGCAGCCAAGCAATTCTTGCCTCAAAATGTTTAGGCCAAAGTAGATAAAAGGTGCTAGGGCATGCTGAATTTGAGCGTGCTGTGCCCGCAGCTCGCTGAATTTGAGCGTGTTGTGGGCATAGCACGCTGAATTTCAGCGCAGCAGCACGCTGAATTTCATCGTGCTACGCCCGCAGCACGCTGAATTTCAGCGTGCTGAATTCAGCGTGCTGCGCCCTCAACACGCTGAATTTCAGCGTGCTGAATTCAGCGTGCTGCTGCTGAATTCAGCGTGCTGCGCCCGCAGCACGCTGAATTCAGCGCGCTGAAGACAGCGTGCTGCGCCCGCAGCACGCTGAAATTCAGCGCGCTGAAGACAACGTGTTGCGCCCGCAGCACGCTGAATTTCAGCGCGCTGACATTAAGCGTGCTGCGCTCGCAGCACGCTGACTTTCAGCGTGCTGCGCCCGCAGCACGCTGAATTTCAGCGCGCTGAATTCAGCGTGTTGTGCCCGTAGCACGCTGAATTTCAGCGTGCTGCAGTAAGCGTGCTGCACCCGCAGCACGCCGAAATTCAGCGTGCTGCATTCAGTGTGTTGTGCCCGTAGCACGCCGAAATTCAGCGTGCTGCATTCAGTGTGCTGCGCCCGCAGCATGCTGAGTTTCAGCGTGCTGAATTCTGCGGGCTGTGCCCGCGTACACTGAGTTTTAGCGTGCTGAATTTGTTTTATTATTCAATTTGTTATCACTGATTTTGTTTAATTTTCAATAATATTTTTTATGCATCTATAGCGTTCGAAAGCGAAGAGAGACCCCACTCAAGCTGAAGTTTTTATTGAAACTCGAAGTAGCACTAGTGTAAAGGAGCTGGATTTAGAAACCAGCAATGCAAATGTAAGTTATTTTTTTATTAAGATCACATAAAATTTGTTTATTTGTTTTTTTTAATCAACTCTTCAATTGCATGTTATCAGTCATAACTTCAAGAAAGTATGAATAATGAGGAAGATAATCATGTAGAAGCATTTAAAATTATGTTTGGGAAAGAACATCCTGGATCAATGTGTTGCTTTGGGAAAGGTATTACACAAACTGCTTTGAAGCGAAAGGAAGACATTGCGGCTTTGAAGTACATAATGAAGAGGTGACTTTATTGAATGAAAAAGTACAAAATGTGGAAGATACACTTAATACTTTAAAAAGTGTACTTAAGATTATGCTGCAGCAAAGCAAACCCATTGGAGTTGATATACAATCATTGGAGAATCTATTAGGTTCATCTCCAGGGGATGCAAATAGTGGACAGAAGAGAGACGGGCTACCACATGCACATTCTTCTACATCAACACACGTTCCAAACTATGTTGAGGTATAATGTTATAGATTTTCTCACAGTATATTAAAATATATTTATATGTTTACAATTTTTTTATTATATATTGATCTTGATGTCATTATATTTATATATATATTATTTTACTTTGTGCAGAAAGTTCTTGATGTCGGGAAGACAAATGAGGAGTTACAATATGATCGATGAACCCATATCATGAAGAACATTTGATGTTTAAGCTGATTTAGATAATTTTGTTTGTGTACTGTAATACTTAAATGTTTTGATGCACTTTGATACATTGTGATGCTAATGATGAGTTATTAGTTTGATGTTAAAACATGTGAAACTTTAATATTCTAAATGAAAGTATTTGTCTTGTTAAATTGTTAAATATGTATGCGTTATAAAAAAATGTTTCATGATATAACACTGAATTGTCTTTGAAGTTTTAATTTATTTTCGTGTTTTAAAATTTATAATTTTTTTATTAATTAAATATTTTTGGCAACATTTATTAAATGTACCTCTAAACATTTTAAAAATGTTGCAATAGGTCTATGTAAAAACCGTTGCCTTTACTGCATAAATAGGCAACAGTTTCAAGTAATGTTGCCTAAAGATGTGAAAACTGTTGCCTTAGGTCTTTGGTAACGCGGGCATAGGCATACACCCCTATGGCAACAGTTTTCAATGTTTTGGCAACGTTTTACGGTTTTAGACAACAATTTTGAAATGTTACTAAAGACCCAAAATGTTGTAGTGCAATCTGAACGCTACGACCGTTCATAATTTCGTTTAACCTCAGCAAAATTATCATCTAAAGGAAATATAAGAGGTTCAGTGCTAAGTGCAAGATCTAGTTCCATAGCACGACCATGATGTTTTTTTTCTAATCTTTAAAATTAGTCTCATTGAGTATTTAAATTAAGTTAATATCAACAGAAATTGTAATAACAAAGTTTAGAGCTGAGAGAAAAAAAGTGCAAAAATTAATTTTTGTGCTAACAAAAATAAATAATACATCATAATGCACACATTAAATTCAATATTTAATGGTGGGACCCATCATAAGGGATCTAGCGGAACACCGACATTTAGTCTTTGCACAGAAATGTCGATTCCAAGTGATCCTCTTGGTGTAGTAATCAAACACTGACGATAAGTCTTGTCAAGTAATAGGTCTTTCTTTGGACCGACATACTGCTCACATGGAGAATAAAATCATCGTCACGTATTTATTATCACATGTGTGCGTATAATTTGGCAAAATATTAATCTTTATTTTGGTCGATCAATATTTGCATAAATTACACACCCACTAAAATCTTAATAATGTTGAATTAAATTAAACTACACGAGAGAGCTCACTTTGACGGAATGACGTTATAATTAACTTATTCGACAAAATAAGATATTTAATAATTTCTGAATCACTATTTAATGAATTTAATTTAAAAGTTCAAATTTAATTAATTGGCGCAGAGCGAGTACATGATTATAAAAATGACTCGACGATTAAATTTTAAATTTAATTATTCCATTGTAAGTAGAGCATAAATGTGCATAAATATAGTTTCTCAAAATTAGAGCCTCGTTAATTTTAATAAAAAAATATTTTAAATATCCAAATAAAATATTATTTTATTTGAATATTAAAATTAATTTGCTCACAAAAATAGATCGAGCGTAACATATTAATTACTAAATAATAATAATATTTCATGACTAATTTTACGTTGATCTAATCGTCAAATTATGCACAAAATGACGAAATTTATGTCGGGTTAAAGATTTACATGAGTTACATATTTAGATCCTTACAATTTTATAATTATAATTTGCACTAAATTATAATAATAATATCTTTATTGAGCTTTATGGAGTAATTTGATATTTATTACCAAAATAATGAGGGTTGCGTTATATGGATGACTAGTATAAAATTTAGTCACTCTTATGAATATAAATCGTTTGAGAAATTTAGGAGACCTCACTATGATTGGATAAAATTGGCTTGAGTGTTGTTGTAAATTCAAACTTTAACGATGTGATGAAAACCGCATGGTTTTAATACGATGATACATTGATACATAATGTAAATTGATATATACCTTAAGGACAAGACAGGCGGCGGAAAGGGATACGCCGGATATGGAATTGAAGTTGGGGAGCTGCGACAACACAAAATGAATGGATGCGAAAATCATTATAAAATAGGTGAGCTTAATGTTCTTGCACCCCTGAACTTCTTGAGGGATTTTCTCCGGGTGATCATATACACGATGCACACTGACTTCCCATATAAGTTGTTGAGGCACCACAATGTTTAGACTCAGCCGCTCGCCGAAAGCGTGCTGACCGAGCTCGTGGTAGCGGTCGAACCGCTTCCCCAAAACCATCTCGTGTATCTCAACCATCTGTCAGGGCACGTACATCGTGATGATCCACGACAAAATCAGTATTGCTACCCTGGGGCCCCTGTCAATCAATAGCGACCAATGTAAATGTCACGCACTTTTATACGAAATGTCATCTAATTTAATTCATTTGTGCTCACCTCCCTAGCTCTGATAATGCATAAATAATTAAATGCCATTGATGAATGGCCAGCTTCCCATCACAGATCTAGAAATGCAAAATGGTGGGACTCTGCCTTCCACAATGCCACAGCCATGGTTAGGGTTGGTGTGCTCAGCTTTCCATATGCCTTATCAGAGCTAGGGCGGTGAGCGCAAATTAATTAAAGTAAAAGACATTTCGTATAAAAGTGTGTGACATTTACATTGGTCGCTATTGATCGACAGGGGCCCAGGATAGCAATACAGATTTTGTCGGGATCATCGCGTTGTACACGCTCTGGCAGATGGTTGAGAAGCACGAGATGGTTATGGGGAAGCGGTTCGACCGCTACCACGAGCTCAATCAACACGCTTCCGGAGAGCGGCTGGGTCTGTACATTGTGGTGCCTCAACAACTTATATGGGAAGTCGGAATGTGCATCGTGTATATGGTCACTAGCGGAAAATCATTAGACGTATGTGATCTGAACGCTACCACCGTTCATAATTTTGTTTAACCTCAGTAAAATTATCATTTGAAAGAAATATAAGATGTTCCGTGCTAAGCGTAAGATCTAGTTCCATGGAGCCGAGCACGACCATGATGTTTTCTTTCTAGTCTTTAAAATTAGTCTCATTGAGCATTGAAATTAAGTTAATATTAGCATAAATTGTAATAACCGAGTTTAGAGCTGAAAGGGAATAAAAGTGCAAAAATTAATTTTGTACTAATAAAAATAAATTATACATCATAATGTGGATATTAAATTCATTATTTAATGATGGGACCTATCATAAGGGACCTAAGATTCAGGATCCTCTCCATTTCGTCAGAAATGAAGAGGATCCATTTCACGGACAAGATTTTTTACTTTTTGATCCAACGGGTTCTCTTTTTCCCAACCTTTTATATTTTTTTAATTCGAAAAAATTGTGTCCACTAGATTTTTTGGGGGAATAATCCTGTCCACTAAAGATGAAATGGATCCCCTCCATTTCATTTGAAATGGAGAGGATCCCGATCCGGGACCTAGCGGAACACTGACATTTAGTTTTTGGACAAAAATATCGATTCCAAGTGATCCTCTTAGTGTAGTAATCAAACATTGACGATAAATTATGTCATGCAGTAGACATTTCTTTGGACCGACATACTGCCCACATGGAGAATAAAATAATCGCCACATATTTATTATCACATGTGTGCGTACAATTCGGCAAAATATTAATTTTTATTTGGGTCAATCAATATTTGCATAAATTACACACCCACTAAAATCTTAATAATGTTGAATTAAAATAATCTACATACATGAGAGAGCTCACTTTGACAGCGTGTTCTTACAATTAATTTATTCGGCAAAATAAAATACTTAATAATTTCCGAATCACCATTTAATGAATATAATTTTAATGTTCAAATGTAATTAATCGGCGCAGAGCGAGTACATGATTATAAAAATAACCTGACGATTAAATTTTAAATTTAACTATTCCATTGTAAGTAGAGCATAAATGTGCACGAATGTAATTTCTCAAAATTAAAGCCTCATTATTTTTAATAAAATAATATTTTAAATATTCAAATAAAATATTACTTTATTTGAATATTAAAATTAATTTGCTCACAAAAATAGATAGAACGTAATATATAATTATTAAATAATAATATTATTATTTCATGACTAATTTTACGCCAATTTAATCGTTTAATTATGCACAAAATGACGAAGTTCAAGTCAGATTAAAGGTTTATATGTGTTACATATTTAAATAGTTACAATTTTATAATTATAACTTAGCACTAAATTATAATAATAATAATAATAATATCTTTATTGAGCTTCATGGAGTAATTTGATATTTATTACCAAAATAATGAGGGTTGTGTTATATGGACAGCTAGTATAAAATTTAGTCATTCTTATGAATATAAATCGTTTGAAAAATTTAGCAGACTTAAAATTGGCATGAATATTGTTGTAAATTCAAATTGAATGATGTGATAAAAACCGCATGGTTTTAATATGATGATACATAATGTAAATTGATATATACCTTAAGGACAAGACGGCGGCGGAAAGGGATACGTCGGAAATGGAATTGAAGTTGAGGAGCTGCGATAACACAAAATGAATGGATGCGAAAATCATTATAAAATAGGTGAGCTTAATGTTCTTGCACCCCTGAACTTCTTGAGGGATTTTCCCGGGTGACCATATACACGATGCACACTCCGACTTCCCATATAAGTTGTTGAGGCACCACAATGTTTAGACCCAGACGCTCGCCGAAAGCGTGCTGACCGAGCTCGTGGTAGCGGTCGAACCGCTTCCCCAAAACCATCTCGTGTATCTCAACCATCTGCCAGGGCATGTACATCGTGATGATCCACGACAAAATCAGTATTGGTACCCCAGGGCCCCTGTCAATCAATAGCGACCAATGTAAATGTCACGCACTTTTATACGAAATGTCATCTAATTTAATTCATTTGTGCTCACCTCCCTAGCTCTGATAATGCATACATAATTAAATGCCATTGATGAATGGCCAGCTTCCCATCACAGATCTAGAAATGCAAAATGGTGGGACTCTGCCTTCCACAATGCCACAGCCATGGTTAGGGCTGGTGTGCTCAGCTTTCCATATGCCTTATCAGAGCTAGGGCGGTGAGCGCAAATTAATTAAAGTAAAAGACATTTCATATAAAAGTGTGTGACATTTACATTGGTCGAAACTGATCGACAGGAGCCCTGGGGTAGCAATACTGATTTTGTCATGGATCATCACGGTGTACTCGCTCTGGCAGATGGATGAGAAGCACGAGATGGTTCTGGGGAAGCGGTTCGACCGCTACCACGAGCTCAGTCATCATGCTTCCGGCGAGCGGCTGGGTCTGTACATTGTGGTGCCTCAACAACTTATATGGGAAGTCGGAGTGTGCATCGTGTATATGGTCACTAGCGGAAAATCCCTCAAGAAGTTTCACGACACCGTCTGCCTCGACTGCAAGAACATTAAGCTCACCTATTTTATAATGATATTTGCATCCGTTCATTTTGTGTTGTTGCGGCTCCCCAACTTCAATTCCATATCCGGCATTTATCCCTTGTCGTCGTCATGTCCTTAAGGTATATATCAATTTACATTATGTATCATCACAGTAAAAATATCATACTATTTTTGTTGTTTATAGATATTAGTGCCATGCACAATCTCTCTTTGGCCGGTCACTTGCATAATAATTAGTACTGTATTTATCTTTCGTGCTAGGTCCACCCTGATCAGGAAAGGGTACCCAATCACCCATTAAAAAAAGATGAATAGTTCTTGTTCCATTTGGCACTGGTGATATGTTGAGAGCTGCAGTCGCCACTAAAGGTTCCGTTTGGCATGGTGGTGGCGGTCGTGAAACGGGGTCAAATTGTCATTTATTAACACCCACCTAAGAAGCTTCATCCACTTTTATGTTCAAACAGATGATGTTTGTTAGGCGATCCTTAACGAATGACGTTTTAACCCATGCGTTTACGACCGCCACCACCCTGCCAAACGGGAAAAATTTTTAGGGACGGGTCTCGTTCCCAAATGTAGGAACGGGTTTAAAATACAGTTGCACTTCAAGAGAAAAATACAGTTGTACTTTAAAAAATACAGTTGAAGTTCAATATTAAAGTACGACTGTATTTTAATATTGAACTTTTCAACTGTATTTTTAGGGTACAACTGTATTTTAGTATTGATTTTCAACTGTATTTTAAACCCGTTCCTACATTTGGAAACGAGACCCGTACGTAAATATTTTCCGCCAAACGGGGCCTAAAAAACTCCACTTGGTAATAAAGCCAAAGAAGCTATGCAGAAGGTATTCATTTTGTATAATAAGAGCATCTCCAACGGGAGATCTTCATATTCTCCAAATATGGAGATTGCAGTGCTACTGTGTTCTCCAAATATGGAGAACATGGAGAACCAACTCCAATCATGTTCTCCATATTTGAAGAACATTGAATTTTTTAATATTATATGTATAAATAAATATACATTTATTAATGCCAAAATATATTTATATAAATTACATATTTATATGTATAAATAAATATATATAATAATTAAAATAAAAAATAAAAAAAAATATTTAAATAAAAATGTCGAGCTGAGCTCGACGTTTTTCCCGAGCTGAGCTCGACGAACGTCGAGCTCAGCTCCACGTTTTTTCATATTTTTTATTTATTATAATTAATAATTAATATAAATAATAATTTATATAAATAATAATAATTAGCTTGCCAAATTAAAATAAGCATTACATTATAAAAATAAAATAAGCATTACATATTTCAAAATTAAAATATTACATTTGAAATTTAAACTAAAAATCTGGGAGGTCATCACTGGGTTCGATACGATTTCCGCGCGCGCTATCCCCCTGTTGTTCTCCTCCATACCTTGGTATGTTGTAGTCGCTTCCTCCATACTGGCTTCCTCCCTGCTGGTCTCCTCCGAACTGATGTCCTTCAAATTGGCTTCCGTCGTACTGGTTTTCTCGGTATTGGCTTTCTCGGTACTGATTTCCTCCAAATGGAGGTCCTCCAAATTGAGGCCCTCCAAATGGAGGTCTTCCATGTCGGTCTCTTTCATACTGGCTTCCTCCGTACTGACTTCCTTCATGTTGACCTCCTCCAAATGGAGGTCCTCCAAATTGAGGCCCTCCATATCGAGGTCCTCCATGTCGATCTCCTCCATACTGGCCACCTCCACACTGGCTTCCTCCAAGTTGACCTCCTACAAATTGAGGTGCTCCATATTGGCTTCCTCTATATTGGCTTCCACCATAACCACTACCTCCGTATACGCCACCTCCATATTCAGTTCCTTCGAGTGATGAAGATCCTCCAAATAATGGTTTTATAATATTTCTATTCATAATTTCTTGTTTTTTTTGTCGAAAATACTGTCGTTCTGGAGTTCCTTTGATGCTATCCAAATCTATCATCATGATATCGTGATCTTGTTTAGCGCTCTGTAGATCTAGTTTTCTTTTTTGATTTTCTGCTTTCATTCTCATGAGCTCTTGGATAGCAGACATATCGTTTGCTCGTTGTTCTTGCCCTCTCTTTAAAACCTCTAAGATTTCTTCGTTTTTTTTAGTATGAGTCTCAATATCATAACCCTTACCACTCAATTATCTCCTCCTCTCCTTTTCTTGCTTTCTCCCAGTTGGTCGTTTATTGGAAGTTGAGATTGGAGATTCTTCATCCCTAGTACTACCAAGATTCATGTTATTGTTATCTGAATTTAAGTCTATTCCTCTCCCTTGACTGGGAGTGTTAGAACTTAATGTTTGTGACATGTTAATATTTGGAGAGTTCTTATTTTTTGTAGACCCTGACGTTTCCATCCACTTCTCTGTGTTTTTTAAGATATGGCAAACATGCTCAAACATGAAGCCTTTCTTCTCTTTTGAATCAGAGGCATATAACATTTTGGCTTCATTGAGCTACAAAAAAATTACTTTAATCACACATTATTTAAGATATTTATGCATTTAAATTCTAAAAAATTCTTACAATATCAAGTTCAGAAGCACCGCTGGGGTTTCGTTGCTCTATCTGCCGAATACATCCTCGGAATTTGCTTGTTTTACTTGCCAAAAGGGACCAATGACAAGAAAGAGATTTTGGGGTTCTCTGTCCTACGCAAGTTTGAGGTCTTGTATTGTGAAAGATGGTTGAAATTCTTTCCCATATTCTTTGTTCTTTCTGATTACTCCCCATAACGGGGTCTTCCGAAACCTCAAGCCAAGCATAACATAGTGCTTGATCTTCTTTTGGGGAGAATGCTTGGCCACGAATAGATGACATGATGACCAGGAAAGAAATTAGAGAGTTCTTGGTTTTGGGGATAGAGTGATGAGAACTTGACTTCTGCAATGAGTACTTATAGAGAGTGCTAGAATGGGTACTTATGAAAAAGAGAGGCTTGAGTGGAGAAGGCATCCAATGCTTGGGAGAAGACATCCAATGCTGGGAAAAAACAAGGCTCCGGATTATGAGATGACAGGATTGACAAGACAAGACAGAGACTTGAGTGGAGAAGGCATCCAATGCTTGGGAGAAAACGCCTTAAATAGGCTTCAGCATAACAGATCGTCGAGCTCGGGCGAACGTCGAACGGCGGTCGACGATCGTCGAGCTCGACCGAACGTCGAGCTTGGACGAACGTCGAACGGCGGTCGACGATCGTCGAGCTCGGCCGAACGTCGAGCTCGGTCGAACGTCGAACGACGGTCGACGATCGTCGAGCTCGGCCGAACGTCGAGCTGGGTTCGGCGCGTCGAACGTCGAGCTGGGTTCGACGTTCGACGTCGGGCTGGGTTCGACGATCGTCGAGCTGGGTTCGACGATCGTCGAGCTGGGTTCGACGATCGTCGAACCCAGTTCGACGACTGGAGAAAACATCATGGTGGACCAGAAGTGTGCCACAAACCCCAACAAAAACAAGACAGAGGCTTGAGTGGAGAAGGCATCCAATGCTGGAAAAAAACAAGACTTCGGGTTACGAGATGACAGGATTGACAAGACAAGACAGAGGCTTGAGTGGAGAAGGCATCCAATGCTTGGGAGAAGGCATCCAATGCTGGGAAAAAACAAGACTTCGGGTTACGAGATGACAGGATTGACAAGACAAGACAGAGGCTTGAGTGGAAAAGGCATCCAATGCTTGGGAGAAGGCATCCAATGCTGGGAAAAAACAAGACTTCGGGTTACGAGATGACAGGATTGACAAGACAAGACAGAGGCTTGAGTGGAGAAGGCATCCAATGCTTGGGAGAAGGCATCCAATGCTTGGGAGAAGGCATCCAATGCTGGCGAGCTATATAAACGCCCTTTTAAGATAGTCAATGATACATTCAAAACATTCTTTTCTTCTAAGAAAAATGAACTATGGAGAAGGTTCATCCCATTTGCGATCTTCATCATCTTCAGATGATGATGAACAAATACTTCTTAAGTGGGAAGAAGAGCTTAAAAATTGGGAGAATGAAGATGAAGTTTTAGCTCGCATGCATGCCTCCAACAATGCCATAATCGCAGCCCAACTTCAAGAAGATGCACGTCCGCGACGCAGAGGTTCAATACCTGGCCACGTGGTAATCAATCGGGGCAGGATTGAAGGCAACACTAGACTTTGGAATGATTACTTCTCCGAACACCCCACATATGGGGAAACTTTTTTTCGACGAAGATTTCGAATGCGAAAAAATCTTTTCCTTCGCATTGTTACTAACGTGCAGGAGCACGACAATTTTTTTGTTCAAAAGAAGGATGGTGTTGGTAAGCCTGGACTATCAACAATACAAAAAATTACAGCAGCATTTCGTATGTTAGCATACGGAACATCAGCTGATAATTGCGATGAGTACATTCGAATTGGCGAGTCTACTGTGATTCAATGCTTGAAAAGATTCTGTAGGGCAATCGTACAACTATACAAAGATGAATATTTGAGATCTCCCAATGCAAATGATGTAACAAGATTACTACAGAAAGGTGAAGAACGAGGTTTCCCAAGGATGTTGGGAAGCCTAGATTGTATGCATTGGCAATGGAAGAATTGCCCAACGGCATGGGCAGGCCAATATTCAGGACGTCATGGTGGACCTACAATCATTCTCGAGGCAGTAGCATCATACGACCTGTGGATATGGCATGCATATTTTGGCTTACCTGGATCTAACAATGATATTAATGTCTTGCAGGCATCAAATTTATTTGCAAACTTAACCCAAGGTATAACGCCTCCTACCAATTATACAATACTGGGTAAAAATTATGATGTTAGTTATTATTTAGCCGACGGTATCTATCCGAAATGGTCAACACTAGTTCAAACCATTTCTCATACACAAGATAAAAAAACAATACTTCGCAATGATGCAAGAGGCATGCCGAAAAGATGTAGAACGCGCATTTGGAGTTCTCCAATCACGCTTTGCAATTATTAAGGGGCCTTGCCGTTTTTGGGATAAAAATGTGTTGCATGATATCATGACTGCTTGCATTATAATGCACAATATGATTATTGAGGACGAGCGAGATGAAAATAAAGATATCGTTATTTCTCCACCGCCGCCAACTCAGAATGTTGAAGAGATGGACACAAGTGAAGTCGAAAGATTTCAGCAGTTCCTAAATCGACATAAAAAAATCAGAGACAAGGCGGCACATTTCGCACTTTGAGATGCACTGATCGAACATCTGTGGACACGACATGGTAATGAAACAATGTAATTTGGAAAATTGTATGCATTTTAATTTGAATGTATTTCGGTGTATGTGTAATTTTATTTAGTAAATCGTGTTCTCTACCTATTTGTATGATCAATAATATTTAGAAAGTATGCAATATTAGTCTCGTTTTGTAGGTCTCGAAAAAAACAAATTTATTGGTATATTATATGTGAAGTTTGAAATAATATTTTAGCGGCTACGAACGTTATTGTGTAATATACGTTTTCCTTAAATATAATAAATATATAATTAAAATAAAAAAAATATTAAAAAAATATTAAAAAAATGAAAATAGAGGGCCGGCATTTCCTCTCCTCGTTCTCTAAATTTAGAGGAGGAGGAGGCGGAAATGCCGCCTCCTCCATAATTGCAGCCTCCAATGCCGATGCATTGGAGGGCAACCGGCCTGCATTTCTGAGAAATGCAGGCCGGTTGGAGATGCTCTAAGAAGAAGAAATACCAAAGGAATGGACATATATCTTGTCAACCAATTCATGATTTTATGGTAGTACAATAAAATCACCAATTCTCAGGTTGCTTGATAGAAATAATCTTGAAGGTGGCATCCCTTCAACCTTGGGACAAGTGGAATTTCTTGAAGTTGTGTAAGGATCCTCATGAATTTGAAAGATTATGATTCTGTTTGGGAGAACTTATTTTCACCGGTCAAGCGGTTACGACCGCATGTACCCGACCTTAATTAGGGTCTGATTCATGCGGTCGTAACCGCTTGACCGGTGAAAATAAGTCCCCCCAAACGGAGCTTATGGCTCCGTTTGGTGTGGTGGTGGCGGTCGTGAACGCGGTGGAATGAATGTTCTTTGTTACTTGCAAGTGTTATATCTATACACTAAATACATTCAGTGACGTGGCTTTAGTAATGACTTTGTGCCGAAATAAATTTGGTCATAAAATATAATTAGTGACCAAAAATCCAACATTTAGTGACGAAAATTTTAATCACTAAAAGTCAATTTTCTTGTAATGCGACTCAGTTCTCCTGATGATCTCCTTTGCCGCTCCGATCTCCACAACCACCTTGAAAACCTTCGTCGTCTTCCCTTGAACCGCAAACAAGAACCACTTCCTCAAGTTTGCCACGGCGGTCAATCCATCTCCGACGTTGATTGTTGATATGGATAAATTTGAAACGACGCCCTCCAGATCGGCTCTCGAGACCAATCCTGAATCAGATCCGATCACGAAGACTAATCCATTGGTAGAATCGACGACAATCCAACTCTTGGGGAGGACGGGGGGTGATGAAGATATGTGAGAGGCATTGTCTGTGTAGCATGTGAGGAGTATTTGCAAGAGGCAGTGGGTGAGCGGTTGAGTTGTGCTGGTAGTAATTTTAGGAGGGAATTTTTAATGAAATTACTCAAATTAAGAGTTATTTTGGTGTGCGAATAGCCAACATTACAGTGTTGTTAACAATTCCATTGCCTATTATATTGTTGGTTGTTGTTTATTATTCTTTATGGTCCATTTGTCATGTCGTTCACGAAAGGCGATTCATAACCACTGTGTTCAAGACTATTATCATCATGTCAAGTGGACCCCTACTCTCACACTACAAATTAATCTATTATGTTAAACACTTTTTGAGATGAAATCTCTTTCATTCTAACATGGTATCAAAGTTTACGACAATTTGAAACTTGTTGTGTTAGAAATTTTACTAATATTTTCAAAATATATTTTAAATTATTTTTTAAGTAAATAAAATATTTAAAACAATTTTTTGTAATGAAAAATAACCATTTAGTAAATCATGAAATAAAATGCTATAAAAAATAAAGTAAGAAATTCAGTCTAAGTAAGGCGTCTGATAACTGCCCTAAAGAAGTTGCATCATTCTCCGACAGAGCTTTCGACTTATGCTCATTTCACCAAGGTACAACACTCGGCTAAATCTCAAAATTTTGATGTGTGTGAACACCGAAGAAGCATAGAACATCCGAACTTTCATTGGATGAAACAAATATAGAATAGCAAGAAATAATATTGAAAGATATGTAAATTTAAGGGGAGAAAGATTAGAGAAATTGTATGTTTTATTTACTCTCATACTTTAGAGAGCTATTTATAAGACAAAAAAATTATCTCAAATTTATTAAAATATTTTAACATTTAATTATAATAATTAATATTAAATATTAATTATATGTTAACATTAATAAGTTTAATATTATGTAATTAATATTTTAAATACTGAATATTTATTATTATATAACAAATATGTTATTTAGTATATATAACGCTATATAATATTTAATGTTATATAACGGGTTAATATCATTAATAAATATCAATCTATAATTATTAAAATATCATCATCATTATTATTAAATAATAATATAATGTGTGTTCATTAAAATTAAAAGTTTCATATGTGCAACTGTGCAAGACATGCTCACACGTTTAATTATTTTGAAACTTTTCACTCTAACAATTTCAACAATTTGCACTCTCGAACTACCATTTGACTCTTAGCCAACAATGAACTTCTGGCCTCGCTACTTCTCTACTCAGTCAGCGGAAGCTCGTGCCTCCCAATCTCGCTCTCACACAATCATCTCGCTCTCGCAATATCATCTCGCTAATTAGCTCTCGACTTGAAGCTTTTCTCATCGATCAGCTACCAATTCTCATAAGCATCTCCCATACCTTGCGCAAGCCGAAGATCTCATGGCTTTACGCACCTCGCGCAATCCATCACTCTCTCATCATTCATGTTCTCGCCGAAATTTTAGGGTAACCACAGCCGAGATTGAGATGCAGCGGACACTCTTGCCACGGCTGACTAGAGCCTTCATGTTACAATTGTAGAGAAATCGGAGTGCCGAGAAGAGAGATTCGAACGAAAAATCGAAATAAAAACAACACAAACACAACGATATAAAGAGGTTCACCCAAAATCGGGCTACGTCCTCTCTCCCCTTCTCCCCTTCCTTCTTGTATTCACCAAAGCAAGAAAAATACAGATTACAAAGTTTCAACGATCAAAACCGATCCTACCTCGCACTTCTCTCTTTGGACAAGAAAGGGAAGAAGAACAGCCGCCGGAAAACACCACTTCTCTGGATCTCCAAAAGGTGCTTCCCGAAAACTTCCTCAGCCGAAACCGCTCAGAAAAACCCTAACCCGAAAATCGGGTTATACGCTTATAAATAGGTCACGGAACCGGAAAACGGATATCAGCACACCCGGATATCATATATCCGAAATTTGGTTCGGGAAATCGGATAGCCGCCCCCGGACCCCCGCGTTTACTGGTACTTCAGTCATCGGAGGAGAGGGTCACGCTCCGACATCTCTAAGCTCACGTGGGCTAACCCGGTGTGAGAAACAAGAGAGCCGGAAGTGTTCCCTAACTCCAACAACAATAGAGGGACTAAACTATTGTGTATGGACTTTTGCTGTTAAAGAGTCACTTAGGTTTCGTTTGGAGGAATTTATTTTGACCGGTCAAGCGGTTACGATCGCATGAATCAGATCATAATTAAGGTCTGGTTCATGCAGTCGTAACCGCTTGACCGGTGAAAATAAGTCTCACCAAACGGAGCCTTAGGCCCCTTTTGGCACGGTGGCGGCGGCACTAAACACATGAGTTAAACCATCATTCGTTAAGGAACACCTAACAAATATCATCCGATGAACATAAAAGTGGATGAAATTCCTTGTGTGCGTTAATGAATGACAATTTAAGGGTGTTGTTATTAGCAAACTCATTTTCGTTACTAGCAAACAAGAAAAAAATAGATTCAGCCATTTTTTACATTTTTTTCTCTTCCAAAAAATTACTAGCAAATCAATCTAGTTTTTTGCAATTTTTTATATTTTTGAATTTTAAGTCTCAAATGTTTCTTATTTGAAAAAATGATCAACATGAAAACTGTAGATATTATCGAGATCTACAACTTTCATGTTGACCATTTTTTTATATGAAGCCGTTTAGATCTCCAATTTGGGCCCGAAAAAGACACGCACGGAACGAGTCGTCCGTACAGATTTTTGGCGTGACTTTTTTCGGGGCTCAAATCGAGGATCTAAACTGCTTCAAATTAAAAAGTATTCAACATTAAAGTTGTAGATCTCGTCGATATCTACAACTTTCATGTTAAACACTTTTTAATTTGAAATCGTTTAAGCCCTCGATTTTATCCCCGAAAAAAATCACGCCGATCACAGGCGTCCGTACAGATGTTCGGCGTGACTTTGTTCAAGGTAGGGCTGATATCGAGTCGAGTTCGAGCGATTTTGACTCGGCTCGAAATCGAAATTTTCGACTCGAACTCGGCTCGAAATCGACTCGAAATCGAAATTGATTTCGAGTCGAGTCGGCTCGACTCGAAATGACTCGATTCCGAGTCGGCTCGAAATCGAATCGAGTCGGCTCGAAATCGAATCGAGTCGGCTCGAAATCGAATCGAGTCGGCTCGAAATCAAATCTAGTCGGCTCAAAATTTAGCAATTTTTTGTTTAAGCCTTCAATCTTTTTATTTAGGTTTAAATTTTGTTATTTTTAATCTTAAAATAATAATATATTAATAAATACATAATTTTTTAAATTAATTCGAGTTGATTCGAATCATATTTCGAGCGATTCAGGGCTGGCTCGAAATCGACTCGAAATAAGATTCGAGTCAAATTGAATCGACTCAAATTGAATCAAATCAATTTTAACCGATTCCGATTCGGCTCAATTTTCGAACGATTTTCGAGCGATTTTCGAGTTTCGAATAATATGCTCAGCCCTAGTTCAAGGGCCAAATCGGGGGGTTTGAATTGCTTCAAATCAAATTGTGCTCAACATGAAAGTTGTAGATCTCGTCGTGATCTACAACTTTCATGTTGAATACTTCTCATAAAAATATACGTATAAGACGCAGTTCAAAAAGACACATATATTCTTATATACATTTAACTCGTATATACAACATACCCTTATATGAATTAGAAATCAAATATATTTCTAAATCGGACGATATTTTGTTTAAAGATTTTGATGCAGACGATGATATTTTGTTGAAAAAGAAGTTTTGGACATACTAAACAAAACATTGCGACATTTTGACTCATTACTAATGCTAACATAAGTGGTTGAATGAATACATTTGAAATCATTTCTAATGTCATTATATGAAGTGAGTTATTTTGAAAAAATGAATGTTTTAAAAAAAATTTAATTTTTTTTTAAAAAAATTATGTTGGTTTGCCAGTAACAAAATGATTTTCAAATAATTATTTTGAAAAATGAGGGCTTGCTAATAGTAATGATTTGATAAAAAGCAAATTAAATTTGCTAGTAACAGCACCCCAATTTAACCCCCATGTACATGACTGTCATGACCGTGCCAAATGGAGCCTTATGAAGACGCATACGTGGGATGTGGTGAAAGATTTTTTACATATTTCTTTCATTGCCCTTTATGCTAAGTAGTGCTTGCATGAAATATCTAAAAAGAAAGTTTGTAAACAATGAGCCCAGGGACCTGATGATGAGAAGAGAAGGAACTTCATAGTTAAGCGTGCTTGGGCAAGAATAGTACTAGGATGGGTGACCTCTTGGGAAGTCCCCGTACGGCTCAACTTAACTGTCGAGTTCGCTCATCAAAGAGAGGATGTGGCCACCAACAACCCGCCAGTGGGCTGGAGAGAGGTTGGGGTTGTACAACCCAATATCCGGCCGAGCGGGATCCTCCCCAAGTGGCGGACTTGGGGCGTGCTATGAGCGACATGTGGTACAGTCCCGTTCGAAGACGTGTGGGTGCTCGTGCACGTGTGCGACGGTTTATGTGCATAGCTTTGTAATAAATATATATAGGTTTGATATTATAATATATATATATTATATATATATATATTATATATATTTTTTTAGATTATATATATGAGATTATATATGAAGAAAGGGGGGGGGGGGGGTACGGGCTGAACAAAAAAAAAAAGAAGGAAACCAAAATAAAAAGGTGTGGGGGGGGGGGAAGAAAAGTGCAGACGGGTACAGGGAAAAGGGGGCAGAAAAGATAAAAAGAGGAGGAGCAGGAGCACAGCCGGCCCTCCTCTCCTCGTCGCCGCTGCCTAGGGCAAAGCCAGCCCCTCTCCTCTCCCGTCGCCGGCTAGGAAGAGCAAGCCCGACGCCGCCCGCCCCTCTCCCTCCCGTCGGCCACTTGAAGCGGCACAAGCCGCCTCCCTCTCCCTCCCGTCGGCCACCTAGAGCGGCACAAGCCGACTCCCTCTCCCTCCCGTCGGCCACCTGGAGCGGCACAAGCCGCCTCTCTCTCCCTCTCGGTCTTACTCTCGGCATGGAGCAGCAAAGGGCTCAAGCCCGGCCTCTCCCTCTTCCTCTCGGCCTGGAGCAGCCCGGCCCCCCTTCCCTCCCTCTCGGTTTTCCTCTCACACGCCGCCTCGAGCAAGGCTCGGCCTAGAAGGGAGGCCGGCCACCGCCATCGCCGCCTAGAGCAAGGCTCGGCCTAGAAGGGAGGCCGGCCACCGCCATCGCCGCCTAGAGCAAGGCTCGGCTTAGAAGGGAGGTCGGCCGCCGCCATCGCCGCCTAGAGCAAGGCTCGGCCTAGAAGGGAGGTCGGCCGCTGCCATCGCCGCCTAGAGCAAGGCTCGGCCCCCTCTTCCCGTCGCTACCTCCAGCTGGGCCGAGCTCCTCTCGACCCCTCTCCCCGTCGCCGCCAAAGTATGGCCCAAGCTCGACCCTCTTCCTCGACTCTGTCTGCGACAAGGTCGAGCTCAGCCACCTCCTCGAAGCCGGCTGCATCTGGGTCAGCCCTAGCTTTCTTCTTCACCACAGCCGCACGGAGCAAGATCGGCCGAGAGCTCCTCTCCCGGCATCGTCTTTAGCAAAAACAGCCCGGAGCTCCTCTCCCGGCATCGCAGTCAAGCACGCGTCAAGGGTAACGATGTTTCTACTCGGGCAAGTGAATTCCTCGATTTACATTTGCATGGAAGCCCCTCTCCACCAACGGGTGGGGGAAGGGAGCTCTCCGACGGGTTGACGTGTACGTCCCCGCTATTAATTACATCTAGTATCCGGAAGTGCGAGTACGGATTTAGGCATGCTGTGTGAAGCCCATCCTGACGTATGAGCCGAATTGGTGATGTTTTGTGTGAAGCCCGTCCGGACGTATGAGCCGAATTGGTGATGTTCTGGGGTTCCCGGAGAAGACTCCGAGGAAGTTGGATATTATCTATTTGCAGGGAATGCGCACCGTAGCCCCGCAAAAGAGGTGTACGGAATATATTTGGTCAGCTTATGTTAGCCTACTGTTGTTCAGCTGACAGTCGTTTGTCGAGACATTGGTGTACAGGTGCTGCAGTAGCAAGCGGGAAGTAGCGGGCTTAAGCCCAAGCTTGTGTCGGCCCTCGAAGGCCTAGTTTATTTATATTGCCGGCCTGCGTGCCGATGTATGGAATTTATATTCCTGTAAATTTATAATCTGTGATGCTCTGTGAATGTATGGTTTACTCTCTTTGTCTTGGGCGAGTGGTGTGCTCGTGAACCGCTCGTCCCGTGGGAGCCCCGAGGGTTATGCCAGGAAAGCCCCTGATGATACGTTGACAGCCTTTTAGGGCAGCGGAGTCGCGCTGTCTGCAGCCCAGTTGGGCAGCGTGTTGTAGAATTGCTCGGCGATGTTGCGCCTTTAGTAGGGCGGGTGAGGAGCATTTTGTATAGACCCAAGGAGACAAATCTGGATAGGAGAGGGTTGGTCTTGAGACCCTCCTTAGATGTTCCGGTCGGCCAAGAGCGTCCTCCGAAGGTGTCTTAGCTCAGCCTTTGGCTTGGGAGGGGAAGAGTTTTTTAGTCTTCCGGGTATGCGGTGGGACCTCCACGCTGAGATCTTGGGTCTGTCCCTTACGTTCCAAGTCTAGAGCCTAGATTGTTCATTTGAGTGTAGTAGTTGTGTGGTCACCCCTCTTTTGGGACCCTGAACTCCACAGAAGTCAATTTTGGCTTCGGTCAATTTTGGCTTCAACAGGGGTGCTTGGGCTGCAGCCCGGTAGCGATGCCTGGAGAGCGGAGCCGTAACGCTGTTACGTACGCGCTAGGGTCGTTACAATAAAAAGTGCACTTTTTATTGTAACGACCCTAGCCGATCCAACGTGACAATATCACGGCTCCGCTCTAGCGACGTTACCGGGCTGCAGCCCAAGCACCCCAACCCCTCTCCCTCCACAGGCGGGTTGTTTGTGGTCACAGCCTCCCTTTGATGATTCAAACTCGATAGTTAAGCCCGCACTACGGGGACTTCCCAGGAGGTCACCCATCCCAGTACTACTCCAGCCCGAGCACGCTTAACTATGGAGTTCTTTCATTTCTCATCACCAATTGATCTGCGTGCTCGGGCTGGAGTAGTACTGGGATGAGTGACCTCCTGGGAAGTCCCCGTAGTGCGGGCTTGACTATCGAGTTTGACTCATCAAAGGAAGGTTGTGACCACCAACAACCCGTCTATGGAGGGAGAGGGGTTGGGGTGCTTGGGCTGCAGCCCGGTAGCGTCGCTAGAGCGGAGCCGTGACATTGTCACGTTGGATCGGCTAGGGTCATTACAGTGGCCACCAACAACCCGCCAATAGGCTGGAGAGGGGTTGGGTTGCTTGGGTTACAGCCCGGTAACCGGAACAGAACTAGGTGGAAATTAGAGTACACGCTGGGGTGCGAGGATGTTACAACTTCTCCTTTGAGTAAGCCTAGCCTTCAATTTTGTCGTGCGTGGTGCGCCTTTGTGTTGCATCTAACTTTTTCTCCCCTTTTATTTTACTTTTGGTGGCGGGCTTCGAAGTGCAATGCAAGACCGATGCGTCTGCGCTCTTGTCTTTCCAAAGACCAAATTGCAATTTGGAGGGGGAAAAATTCGGGCTACCTGTCGACCTTGAGGTGAGGATACGGTGCAGATTACCAAAGCTCCTTTAAGTGGAGACCGAAAGAGGAAGGCTATGGCGGCTTCCTCTAGTGATGTTGACATGGCGGTTACGGTGGCTTCTTTTGATGCTCGTGCTAAGACTACTCCCGAGGTACAGGTACTTGAGTGTCTTGTCCCCCGGACTCCTTCTATGGAGGCGGCTACTCCACGTATGTCTTTTTCCTTGAAGGCAATGAGTGAAGTGGTAAGTGCTTTTATGTTTGTATGTCTTGCACTTTGTTTTCACGTTTGGCAGTTTGTTGTTAGCGTTTTTGCGTACATATTTGTATGGCATTGCTACCTTTACATTACTCAGCTTCTTTTTCCTGAGCATTATTCTCGCAGGTCTGGTCTGCGGGAAAGTTCGTGCGAGGCTGGCTCGCGATTTTGCACAAGTTGGATTCACGGCTTAGCTTGCACGAGTCTGGCTCGCGACCGAGTTGGCTATGGACCAATTACCGTTGAATGTAAATACTCAATCCGTGTGCAACCATGAGGGGGCATGGCCCTGGCGATAGCAAGGTGTTGGCCTGTGGTAATGACGGAGAATGTAAGTACTCAATCCTGCCGCCGGAGAATGTAGGTACTCAATTCGATTACAATCGCATGGGAGGCAGGCCCTGGCGATGACAAGGCATTGGTTTGCAGTAACATCGGAGAATGTAAGTACTTAATCCGACCGCCGGAGAATGTAGGTACTCAATCCGGTTGTGCAGCCTATCCTGGCAATAAGCCAATTGCCGGAGAATGTAGATACTCGATCTGGGTGCAATCGCGATGGGGGGAAGACCCTGGCGACCGCAGGGCGATGGTCTGCAGTAACGACAGAGAATGTAAGTACTCAATCCGACCGCCGGAGAATGTAGGTGCTCAATCCGGTTAGCGACCTAGCCTGGCAATAAGCCAATTGCCGGAGAATGTAGATTCTCGATCCGGGTGCAATCGCGAGCGGGGTAGGCCCTGGCGATGGCAGGGCGCTGGTCTGCAGTAACGACGGAGAATGTCAGTACTCAATCCGACCGCCGGAGAATGTAGGTACTCAATCCGGTTGCGTGACCTAGCCCGGGTATGAGTTGATTGCCGGAGAGTGTAAATACTTGATCTGGGTGCAATCGTGAGGGGGCAAGCCCTGGCGATGTTAAGATGTTGAGCGACAATGTTGGCAAAGAACTTGCTTGTTTGGCTTTCAAGCACGGCTTTACCTAAAGATTTCAGATTGATATTATTGAAACAAATACGATATTGCATTTAGAAATAAGCATAGTTCGCACGAGCCTGAGCTCGCGACTTTTACGGTCACAAAGTGGCAAAAGCAAGATGTAAGAGGATGCAGATAATAAAAAGTACAAATAAAGTAAAAAAAATGTAGAAGGAAAGATGCGATGCAAGTCGCAGGCTGCTGGTATGCTGCGGGGGATCTTCTTGCGTCGAGGAGAGCGTCCTTCCTTAGAATCCACTATTGGGCGTAGGTTCATGCCGTCAACACTGAAGGTGGTAGCGGATATTGGTTTGTGTCTGTCTTGCGTAACAAACATGCGCTTCTTCTTGATCTCCGCGAACAACTCCCACTCCTCCGGGGGTTGGAAATTTCATTGCAAGATGGGGGGATTGACGGTATTGCTCCGAAAGTGGACTGAACTGGCCTTCCAAAAATGGTGTTGTATGTCGAACTTGAATTGATTATGACAAAGTTGACATCATGGGTAGCTTGCTTCGAGAAATCTCTCGTCGTGACGGGCAACGTGATTGTGCCTTGGAATGGAACGAGGTGGTTGTCAAACCTATAGACGGGGCCTTCTGCGGGGCTAAGATGCTGCTTAATGAGCTTCATGCTTTCCTGGGTGGAGAGGAACAACACATCTACCAAGCTTCCATTGTCTACCAGGATCCTTTTGACGTTGAAGTAGGGATACCCGATCCGGGCATGGATAACGAGAGGATCCTGATTGGGCATCTGCAGCCCTTCGAGGTCATTGTCGTCGAATATGATGGTGATATCCTGATTTGGCTTCCTATCTGATCCTTTTTACTGAACGTATCTGTGTTAGGAGTCAAACCATTAGCTAGGTTGGAGGCCAGAGTGGCAGGACCAGGGTTCGTGGAGAGGTTTCCATATTGTAGACAACCGCTAGGGGGTCCAAGGTCAGTTTTACACTCCAAGTAGGAGGCAAGGCCAGAGACCCCCTCTCCCCGATCAAAATCTGGCTATGGCAATAGTCATGGGGGAGAGGAGGAGAGCTAGACGGAGGAGAAGGCTGGAAGCTAGGGTGGAGCTACCCTATTGTGAGTTCTACCAAGAAGAGGGGCATGCAACTTCCACGTGCCCTGAGTTCCTCGATATGAGGGAAGCCAGGGACAGCAGCAGCAGCAAGACCGCCAGGGAGTGCGGATTGTGGAGGTCCTGCCTAGAGCAGATGAGTATAAGTGCGAGGATCGGGTTGATGTTGGAGCCCGAGGAGGGATCATAGTGATCCACGGGGGGGGGGGGGAGTCGAGTCTTCCCGAAAGGCGAGCCTCCACACCATGTATCGTCGGAGCATTAGCTCTACATCCCAAACTCCACCCCCCCCCCCTCCCGATGAGAAGATTACCTTCTCGAGGAATGACATGTCGGATCATGAGGACCCCTTTTTCGATGCACTGGTCATCCAGACAGTCATCGAAAATTTCACTGTCTCTCGGATCCTCATCGATACGGGAGCTCGGTCAACGTCATTTTCAAGAAGGCGTTCGACGCGATGAAGGTAGAGGCCGAGAGGGTGCTGGCCTCGGATGGGCCTCTGTTCGGATTTTCTAGAGAGAGGAAGGAAGTGGAAGGAGGAGTGGGACTCCATGTTACTCTGGGGGGCAGTCACGTACTTGCAGGTTCGTCATCCTGGACGCCCCCAGCAGCTACAATATCATCTTCGGGCAGCCCCTCATCAGTGCCTTCCATTGTTTCCCCTCATATATTCTTCCATAAGTGCTAGAAGTTCAATGCCGAGGGGATCCAGGTCCGGGTCAGGGGATATCCCAAGGTGGAGAGGGAGTGCTACGTCACCGCGGTGAACTCCATTTCTTGGCAGGACGGGGCCGAGGAGATGGAGTGGAGGATGGAGGTGGCGGAGCAGGAAGAAGGCAGAATAGAGATGGAAGTGGAGGGGAACCGTACCCGGGTGGAGGTGGCGGAGGAAGTCCAAGAGCCGGCCTAGACAATGGTCGTGGAGGAGGCTGAGGAGGAGGTCCTTGTCCCAAGGGAAGGGGACGTTGGAGAATGGGGGGAGCAGTCCCGCTTGGAGGCTGCGGAGGAGGTTGTGGAGATGGAAGTTCTCACCCAGGGAGGCAGGTGGAGAAGGTTCGCATCAGCGGGGGGCTGACCCCGATGGACAAGGAGAGAATGCTGACATGCATCCAAAAAAATGTGGACATCTTCGCATGGAGCGCTGCGGAGATGTCAGAGATCGATGCGGACGTGGTCTGCCACCGCCTCAACCTGGACCCAAAAGCCCGCCCCATCCAGCAGAGAAAGAGGCCAATTACGGATAAGCTATTCGAGCCCATCAGGGATGAGGTGGTCAAGCTCCTCAAGGCTGGTTTTATATCCGAAATACAGTACCCCGATTGGGTCTCCAATGTAGTCATTGTTAAAAAGAGAGACGGTCGGTGACGTATGTGTGTTTATTTTTCTTTGCTTAATAAATCATGCCCAAAGGATTATTATCCCTTGCCTCGGATCGACGCGCTGGTTGATTCAGTCGTCGATTTTACTGTAATAAGTTTTTTGGATGCGTTTTCAGGATACCATAAAATTAGGATGCACCCCCTGAAATAAAAGATGTTTCATTCATCACTGGGTATGAGTGTTATTACTATAAGATAATGCCCTTTGGGTTGAAAAATACAGGGGCGACATACCAAAAGATGATGGATTGAGTCTTCTAAGAGCAAAAGGCGAGGAACCTGAAGGTGTACGTAGATGATCTGATGATCAAGAACTGGGAGGTGGAATCCCACCTCCGGGATCTGGAGGAGACCATCGGCACCCTTCGTAGGTACAAGATGAGGCTAAACTCCTTGAAGTGTATTTTCGGGGACAACAGGGGCAATTTCTTGGGCCATCTTCCCACCCCCGTAGGGGTGGAGCCAAATCCTGACAAAGTCAAAGAGATCATGGAGTTGGGGTCGCCTCGGAATGCTAAGGAGGTCCAGCAGTTGACGGGAAAATTGGCAGGGCTAAGCAGGTTCCTCTCCCGGGAAGGGGAGAAGTATTCCCCCTTCTTCAAAACATTGAGAAGGGGTCAGAAGTTCGAGTGGACCGAGTAGTGCGAGGAGGCATTCCAAACCTTGAAGAGGCAGCTGACTCAGGCTCCGCTCCTCCAAGGGCCAAAGGAAGGGGAAGACTTGTCCCTATACCTTGGAGTGTGAGCTGAGGCCCTAAGCTTCGTCCTAGTCCGATAAGAGGGGAAGAAGCAGTTGCCCGTCTATTATATGATTCGGGTCCTGAGGAAGGCAGAGCTCCGATATCCCATCTTGGAGAAGCTAGCTTTCGCTCTGGTCATATCGGCTCGGAGGCTATGGCCCAACTTCCAGGCACACTCCATCCGAGTGGTGACAGACGATCCCCTGAACAACATCTTTGAGGGGGTGGAGCATTCAGGCAGGTTAGCTAAGTGTTCGGTGGAGCTGAGAGAGTTCGACATTTCTTTTGTCCCCCGCCTCTCGATCAAGGCCCAAGCGATAACAGACTTTCTGGTCGATTTTATGGTCGAGGTGGTGGAGGCGGAGCTCACCCTCCCAGTTCCTTGGAGGTAATGGTGGATGGTGCCTCAGGTAAGCATTTCTTGGGGGTGGGGTGATCTTGGAAAGCCCCCAAGGAACAAAAATAGAGCAAACAATAGTTGTCCATTTTCCTATTACTAACAACCAGGCCGAGTACGAGGCGGTGATGGCAGGACTGCATCTGGCCAGGGAACTGGGAGTGCTTGACGTGGAGGTCCTCACTGACTCCATGGTGGTGGCTTCCTAGATTAATGGGAAGTTTGAGGCAAGGAAGCCTACCCTTCAGTTGTACTTAGCGAAGATGAATGGGGGTCATCGGCATGTTCCAGACCTTCTCTATCCGACACGTACCTAGGGAGGAAAACAAACAGGTTGATCAGTTGGCAAAGCATGGCCCCTGGGTGGGGGGTACCATGACCGACCTATTCCACCCTTCCATCGAAGAGGGAGAGCTAATAGAGGTTGATCAACACCCCTCGTGGATGGACCCTTTCAAGTACAAGTCAGCAAACTATCTCATCCGTGACGGGCAGTTGTATCGGAAGACTCTCTCAGGGTTGTTGGCTCGTTGTGTGGCCGAGAGGGAGGTCCAGAGAATCCTGGAAGAAGTGCACTCCGGGGAGTGTGGGAGTCACTCCGGGAGTCGGACCCTGAAAGGAAGAATTGTTAGGCAAGGATACTTCTGGCCTACCCTGGGCCACGACGTTACAGAGTTCACGAAGAAGTGCCACAAGTGCCAGTTGTTTGCCCCTCCAACTACAACCAGCCCGGCGCCTCAGAAGCATCACAACCCTCTGGCCCTTTGCCATCTGGGGAATGGACTTGGTAGGGTCCTTCCCCCAGGCTAGCGGGCAGAGGAGGTTCCTATTAATAATGATCGACTACTTTTCTAAGTGGTTAGAAGTGAAGGCGCTGGCCAAGGTGACCTCCCAAGTAATCAAAAACTTTGTATGGGGGGAGATCATCTGTAAGTATGGGTTACCCTAGGCCATTGTCACGGACAACGGACCTCAGTTTGCCAGTGTCGAATTCATCAATTTCTGTGGGCAGCTCGGGATTGACCTCAGGTTCGCGTCAGTCCATCACCCCAGGAGCAACGAGCAGGTGGAGGCGGTGAACAAGATCATTTTGAACCTCTTGAAGAAGAAAGTTGAAAACCTGAAGGGGATCTGGGTAGAGCTGCTTCCCTCGGTCCTCTAAGCTCTAAGGACCACCCCCAACACAGCCCCAGGGGAGACTCCCTTCAAGCTCTCCCATGGATGTGAAGTAGTACTTCCCATAGAATTAGAAGTCCAGACACCTCGGGTGGCAGAGGCCAGGGAAGGTAGGGAGGAGTGGAGAGCTGAGAATGAGGAGGAGCTACGACTCTCCCTTGATATGTTGGAAGAACAACGTGATCTATCTGCCATCCAGCAAGAAGAGGTCAAGTGGCGAATAGCTAAGTATTTTGACAAGCACGTCAGAGTCAAACAGTTCATGGAAGGGGACTTGGTCCTGAAGAAGGTGGATGCAGCAGGAAGGTCAGCAGCAGTGGGGAAGCTCAAACCTAGCTGGGAAGGCCCATATATTGTCCAGGAAGCTCTAAGGTCGGGGGGTACCGTCTCCGAAATTTGGAGGGCGATACCCTAAGTTACACCCGGAGTGGTGATGACTTAAACCGTATCTATCCGTGAAAATGTGTATGTCCACTTCTTCAATAAACATGAAATTTTTTGATGATCCAACTCTTTTGCAGATCAAGCTTGTTATTTGTGAGGCTAAGTCCTGGAAGCTCCCGCTATCAGGCTTCCACCTACCTTCCATGGTCGGGGGGCAAAGAAAAGTATTCTCGCTCTGGGGTTAGGTCCTGAGACGCTCCTGCTGTCAGGCTTCAACCTAACTGGCAGGGCCCGGGCCTCGAGTGACGTCGTTATGACCCTGGAGGGTTGAGCTCGGAGGAAGTTCAACACCCGTCATCAGGCTTTCACTTAGCTGATTGGGCCTGTGGTAGCACCCGGGGGTTGAGTGAAGGCAAGTATTCTCGCTCTGGGGTTATGTCTCGAGACGCTCTCGCTGTCAGGCTCCCACCTAGCTGGCAGGGCCCGGGCCTCGAGTGACATCGTTATGACCCTGGAGGGATGAGCCCGGAGGATGTTCAACACCCTCCATCGGGCTTTCACTTAGCTGATTAGGCCGGTGGTAGCACCCGGGGGTTGAGTGAAGACAAGTATTCTCGCTCTGGGGTTAGGTCCTAAGACGCTCCCGCTGTCAGGATCCCACCTAGCTGGCAGGGCGCAGGCCTCGAGTGACGTCGTTATGACCCTAAAGGGCTAAGCCCGGAGGATGTTCAATACCCGTCATCATGCTTTCACTTAGTTGATTGGGTTGGTGGTAGAACTCGGGGGTTGGGCAAAGGAAAGTATTCTCGCTCTGGAGTTAGGTCCCGAGAAGCTCCCGCTGTCAGGCTCCCACTTAGCTGGCAGGGCCCGGGCCTCAAGTGACATCATTATAACCCTAGAGGGCTGAGCCCGGAGGATGTTCAACACTCACCATTAGGCTTTCACTTATCTGAATGGGTCGATGGTAGCACTCGGAGGATGGGCATAGAAAGAGACAATGGGCAAGCTGGGGGTGCCCTCGACGAGCGGGTACTCGCGGTCGCAGCTCGGCAAACGGCAAGCAGGGTAACATTGGAAAATGCATTCCACCCCCCTTCAGATTTTACTTGTGAATTTGTAACGATTTCAGTTTAACACTGATAAGAAAAGAGACAGCTCGTGGGCGCAGCTCGGCAAACGGCAAGCAGGGTAACATTGGGAAATGCATTCCACCCCCTTCAGATTTTACTTGTGAATTTTTAACGATTTCAGTTTAACACTGATAAGAAAAGAGGCCGCTCGCGGGCGAGCTGGGTGGTGGCGAGCCTAGCGCGACGAGTCCTAACACATGCATTCTAGCGGCGAGTTCTATCCTAGCGAGAACGCTCAGGGGGAAAGCTCGCAGGCAAATACAATAAGTTCAAAAGAAAAGGAGGAGATAAAAATCCATGTTAAATCCTTTCTTCATTAAGCAAAATGATATTACAATGGGTAGCCCGCCTCAGCGAGGTTACAAAAGGGGGGGGGGAAGAAAATTAAAGAATTACAAAAAGAAGGTAGTGCGCGTCAGCTCTTGCCTCCTCCCCCAGATTGGCTGTCTTTCTCGCCCCCAGACTTGTGCCCACCCTCGAAATACTTGGACGTCTCGAAAAGCGAGCCAAAGCTCTCCTCCCTCTCGTAAGGCGGAGACGGCGGGAACAGGCTCGACATGAGAACTCGGACCGAGATCTCCTCGCAGCCCTCCACCAGCACCCCTGTCTCCTTCATGATATACAGGGTGCATTCGTCGGACTCGATCGAGTTGACCCGCAGCCGCTCCGCGACCTCAGCCTCGCCAAAGATCATCGGCCTCTTGAATGGGAAGGGGGGCTCGCTGCCGCCCGGGGAAAGGAAAGCGTCTGCCTGGTGGATGAGCTCGTTGTGGAGCCCTTTGATTTGATCCTTCAACTTTCCATTGTCTGTCTCTAGCCCGGCGGCGCGAGCCAGCAGATCCCCATCCTCCTTCTACAGCTCGGCGGCGCGGGCGCGCAGCTGGTTGTTCTCTTCCTCCAACCCGATGGCGCGACCCCGCAGCTCTCTAGCGGCCTCAGCATCCTGCAAGACGAAAAGGTCAGCAACTTTCACTACGAAAAATCTCAAGAAAAAAGAGAAGGAGGTGCCCGGTACTTACCAACCCGCCGACGGCTTTGGCGAGTGTACAACCCTGTATCCGGCCGAGCGGGATCCTCCCCAAGTGACGGACTTGGGACATGCTACGAGCGACGTTTTGATGTAGCCCCGTTCGGGGGCGTGCGGGTCCTCGTGCGTGCGTGCGGAGGCCTTGTGTGCGTAGGCTTAAAATTTATATATATATATGCTAAATATTATAATATATATCTTATATTATATATATATATATATCTTATATTATATAAATATATGAGTTTTGATTTTATAAAGAGAGAAGGGGAGAGGGTGCAGGGGGTACGGGCAGAGAGAGAAAAAAGCAAAAAGAAAACAAAAAATAAGAAAGAAGAAGAAAAAGAGGCAGGTGGGGGGAGTAGGCGGGTACAGCAAGGGGGCAGAGAGAGAGATAAAAAACAACAAAAAAAGACAAAAGAGGAAGAGGGGGATTTGCTTTTTTTTCTCCCAGCAAGGGCTCGGCAAAGAGAGAGAAAGCCGCTCCTCCCTCCTTCCCTCGATCCAGGCCGTCGCCGGCTCCAGGGCTCCTCCCCTCCGCTTCCCGTCCAGGCTGTCGCAAGGAGCAGCACACAACCGCCGCCCCTTCTCTCTCTCTCTCTCACTCTCTCTCGGCAAGGAGCAGGTCGGGCCCTGTACACCTCCTCCACCTCTTCCCAACGCCAGCCCGGGCTCCTCCCCTCCATTTCTCCCGATCCAGGCCGCCGCTGAGAGGGCTGCCCGAACCACCTTCATTTTTTCCCGACCACCGCCATCGCCGCCACGAGCAAGGCTCGGCCTAGAAGGGAGGCCGGCCGCCGCCATCGCCGCCTAGAGCAAGGCTTGGCCTAGAAGGGAGGCCGGTCGCCGCCGTCGCAGCCTCCAGTGGGGCCGAGCTCCTCTCGACCCCTCTCCCCGTCGCCGCCAAAGCATGGCCCAAGCTCGACCCTCTTCCTCGACTCTGTCTGCGACAAGGTCGAGCTCGGCCACCTCCTCGAAGTCGGCTGCATCTGGGTCACCCCTAGCTTTTTTCTTCACCACAGCCGCACAGAGCAAGATCGGCCGAGAGCTCCTCTCCCGGCATCGCCTTTAGCAAAAACAGCTCGGAGCTCCTCTCCCGGCATCGCCGTCAAACACGCGTCAAGGGTAACGATGTTTCTACTCAGGCAGGTGAAGCCCTCGATTTACATTTACATGGAAGCCCCTCTACACCAACGGGTGGGGGGAAGGGAGCTCTCCGACGGGTTGACGTGTACGTCCCCGCTGTTAATTGCATTTAGTATCCTGTAAATTTATAATCTGTGATGCTCTGTTAATGTATGGTTTACTCTTTTTGCCTTGGGCGAGCGGTGTGCTCGTGAACCGCTCGTCCCGTGGGAGCCCCGAGGTTTATGACGGGAAGCCCCTGATGGCCTGTTGATAGCCTTTTAGGGCAGCGGAGTCGCGCTGCCTGCAGCCCAGTTGGGCAGCGTGTTGTAGAATTGCTCGGCGATGTTGCGCCTTTAGTAGGGCGCATGAGGAGCATTTTTGTATTGACCCAAGGAGACACATCTTGATAGGAGAGAGTTGGTCTTGAGACCCTCCTTAGATGTTCCAGTCGGCCAAGAGCGCCCTCCGAAGGTGTCTTAGCTCAGCCTTTGACTTGGGAGGGAAAGAGTTCGTTAGTCTTCCGGGTATGTGGTAGGACCTCCACGCTGAGACCTTGGGTTTGTCTCTTATGTTCCTAGTCTAGAGCCTAGATTGTTAATTTGAGTGTAGTAGGTGTGCGGTCACCCCTCTTTTGGGACCTCGAACTCCACAGAAGTCAATTTTAGCTTCGGTCATTTTTGGCTTCAACAGTTATGGTGCGGTGAGCGTGGAGAGTGGCCAGCACGGAAAAACTCAGTCGAACGTCGTGGCTATAGAAGAGGAACTAAGTGACGACCAGGGTCATGTGATGAAAGAAGTCCCCTCCCACTCCCCTTTTGTCGATCCTAACCATCCTAGCATTTCGTCTCAAATGTTTCTCAAGTGCCAAAGTTTAAACCCTCATAGCAAAAAGTAACATTTAAAATAATGTTCCGCTGGCTAGAATTTCATGGTTAGGAAATGCGTGTTTTATGATGGGAGAGGTGAGAATAAAAAGAGCAGTAAAACCAAAGAAGATCGCGACATTCACGAATCGTAACTAATTCACTTGTGCTAGGGGATTTGCTTGCGAACCTGTAGAATGAAATCCGGAGAATAAAGATGGATCGGAATCAACTTGTAACCCTTAATTTCAAATGCATGTGCAACACCACCAGATATATCCTGATTGTATTTAGCAAAAAGTCCAGCATAGCATAACCCGCCAATACCACTACCAATTACCACCGCATCTGCTTATGGCTCCTCAGAACTTTTGTTATGGTTAAGCAAAGAGATATTTGTTATAAGTGAAATAGAAGTATAATTATAGTTGTTTAGATTCATATTGGAAAGATTAGCAGGCGGCTAACTACTAAAGGCTCAATCATTCACTCTCTCATGACAAGCATACTTATGAATATGAAGCGAAGAGTACTTACTGTATTACCGCGTAACACAGGGCGGTTAAAGTGATGTGTATAATGAACCAAGTAAAAATTAGTTACCGTATTTCTCTTAGTTGAAATCCTACATGAGGTTGATTGTTAGCATGCTATTTATACATCTCTAATTGCAAATATAATTATGGGAGCTTAATACACCAACAAAGTTATAAGATTTTTATTCTATCAAAAAATACCAAGTATGATAAGATACGAGGACAGAAAATTCAAATTATGATTTGATTTAAAATAGTGAAACAAGAAAGATATATGTAAATTGAATAGGATGTTCTATCCAGGAGATCAAAGTGTGTCTTAGGGAGAGTATTATATGATTGACCCCGGTTCCCAAGAGGGTGGACGTAGAGGGTAGAGGTGCCTCGTGTCGGACTGTTACTTGGTTGATCGGTTTAATGGTTCTTTTGAGTTATCGGATTATCTTTATGTTTCCTTTATAGTTGTGTTGGAGAGGAGACCCCCAGGTAGACCCGCTGTGCAGGCTCCCATCTAGCTGGCAGGTCCGAAGGCTCGCCTGTGGGGGGAGAGGTCTGATTCTTGGTCCTTGGTTCTGCACTACCCCGAGCGCGGCTCGGCCCCAGGTAGACCCGCTGCGCAGGCTCCCATCTAGCTGGCAGGTCCGAAGGCTCGCCTGTGGGGGAGAGGTCTGGTTCTTGGTCCTTGGTTCTGCACTACCCCGAGCGCGGCTCGGCCCCAGGTAGACCCGCTGCGCAGGCTCCCATCTAGCTGGCAGGTCCGAAGGCTTGCCTGTGGGGGAGAGGTCTGGTTCTTGGTCCTTGGTTCTGCACTACCCCGAGCGCGGCTCGGCCCCAGGTAGACCCGCTGCGTAGGCTCCCATCTAGCTGGCAGGTCCGAAGGCTCGCTTGTGGGGGAGAGGTCTGGTTCTTGGTCCTTGGTTCTGCACTACCCCGAGCGCGGCTCGGCCCCAGGTTGACCCGCTGCGCAGGCTCCCATCAAGCTGGCAGGTCCGTAGGCTCGCCTGTGGGGGAGAGGTTTCGTTCTTAGCCGCTTCTACGACACCCCGAGCCGGGCTCGGCCCCAGATAGACCCGCTACGCAGGCTCCCATCAAGCTGGCAGGTCCGAAGGCTCGCCTGTGGGGGAAAGGTTGGCTTTTGTGATACTTTGGTTTAGCCACTTCTACGACACCCCGAGCCGGTCTCGGCCCCAGGTAGACCCGTTGCGCAGGCTCCCATCTAGCTGGCAGGTCCGAAGACTCGCCTGTGGGGGAAAGGTTGGCTTTTGGGATACTTTGGTTTAGCCACTTCTACGACACCCCGAGCCGGGCTCGGCCCCAGATAGACCCGCTGCGCAGCCTCCCATCAAGCTGGCAGGTCCGAAAGCTCGCCTGTGGGGGAAAGGTTGGCTTTTGTGATACTTTGGTTTAGCCACTTCTACGACACCCCGAGTCGGGCTCGGCCCCAGGTAGACCCGCTGCGCAGGCTCCCATCAAGCTGGCTGGTCCGAAGGCCCGCCTGTGGGGGAAAGGTTTGCTTTTGTGATACTTTGGTTTAGCCACTTCTACGACACCCCGAGCCGGGCTCGGCCCCAGGTAGACCCGCTGTGCAGGCTCCCATCTAGCTGGCAGGTCTGAAGGCTTGCCTGTGGGGGAAAGGTTGGCTTTTGGGATACTTCGGTTTAGCTACTTCATCAACACTCCGAGCTGGGCTCGGCCCCAGGTAGACTCGCTGCTCAGGCTCTCATTAGCTGAGCAGGGCGGTAGGCACACCTGGGGTGAAAGGATTAACTCTGTGTGTACAAGAGAGTACAAAAAGATATAACTTAGATATTCTACAATGTTATGATGAATTGTATACTTATTGTAAGTATTGGTATAAGGCCAGTTCGGTAGCAGAGAGCGTTACAAATATCAAGCGGTTCAAAATGATCAAAAGGTGCACGGAAAGTTTAGTGTTTTGAATGCAAATTTTGGATTTTCTCAAAAATTTTCTTTTGGGTCGGCTCCCACTCGCCGGATACTTGGGATTGGACATTTCTTTCCGAGCTTGTACCTAGGGCTGAGCATATTATTCGAAACTCGAAAATCGCTCGAAAATCGTTCGAAAATTGAGCCGAATCAGAATCGGTTAAAATTGATTCGACTCAATTTGAGTCGATTCAATTTGACTCGAATATGATTTCGAGTCGATTTCGAGTCAGCCCTGAATCGCTCGAAATATGAGTCGAATCAACTCGAATTAATTAAAAAAATTATGTATTTATTAATATATTCTTATTTTAAGATTAAAAATAACAAACTTTAAACATAAATAAAAAGAATGAATGCTTTAAGTGTTTCATTTGCTAATTTTATAGGTTGTCCAATTTTATTTTGAGCAAAGTAGGAATAAAACGAAAAAATGCTAAATTTCGAGCCGACTTGATTCGATTTCGAGCCGACTCGATTCGATTTTGAGTCGACTCGATTCGATTTTGAGCCGACTCAATTTGATTTCGAGCCGACTCGGAATCGAGCCATTTCGAGTCGAGCCGACTCGACTCGAAATCAATTTCGATTTCGAGTCGATTTCGAGTCGAAATTTTCGATTTCGAGTCGAAATTTTCGATTTCGAGCCGAGCCAAAATCGCTCGAACTCGACTCGATATCAGCCCTATTTGTACCAACCTCGAAAAGAGCGGGGATTGTGTACAACCCCGTATCCGGCCGAGCGGGATCCTCCCCAAGTGACGGACTTGGGACATGCTACGAGCGACGTTTTGATGTAGCCCCGTTCGGGGGCGTGCGGGTCCTCGTGCGTGCGTGCGGAGGCCTTGTGTGCGTACGCTTAAAATTTATATATATATATATATATATATATATGCTAAATATTATAATATATATATTATATTATATATATATATCTTATATTATATAAATATATGAGTTTTGATTTTATAAAGAGAGAAGGGGAGAGGGTGCAGGGGGGGTACGGGCAGAGAGAGAAAAAAGCAAAAAGAAAACAAAAAAGAAGAAAGAAGAAGAAAAAGAGGCAGGTGGGGGAGCAGGCGGGTACAGCAAGGGGGCAGAGAGAGAGATAAAAAACAACAAAAAAAGACAAAAGAGGAAGAGGGGGGTTTGCTTTTTTTCTCCCAGCAAGGGCTCAGCAAAGAGAGAGACAGCCGCTCCTCCCTCCTTCCATCGATCCAGGCTGCCGCCGGCTCCAGGGCTCCTCCCCTCCGCTTCCCGTCCAGGCTGTCGCAACTCGCAAGGAGCAGCACACAACCACCGCCCCTTCTCTCTCTCTCTCACTCTCTCTCGGCAAGGAGCAGGTCGGGCCCTGTACACCTCCTCCACCTCTTCCCGACGCCAGCCCGGGCTCCTCCCCTCCATTTCTCCCGATCCAGGCCGCCGCCGAGAGGGCTGCCCGAACCACCTTCATTTTTTCCCGACCACCGCCATCGCCGCCTCGAGCAAGGCTCGGCCTAGAAGGAAAGCCGACCACCGCCATCGCCGCCTAGAGCAAGGCTCGGCCTAGAAGGGAGGCCGGCCGCCGCCGTCGCCGCCTCTAGTGGGGCTGAGCTCCTCTCGACCCCTCTCCCCGTCGCCGCCAAAGCATGGCCCAAGCTCGACCCTCTTCCTCGACTCTGTCTGCGACAAGGTCGAGCTCGGCCACCTCCTCGAAGCCGGCTGCATCTGGGTCACCCCTAGCTTTCTTCTTCACCACAGCCGCACAGAGCAAGATCGGCCAAGGGCTCCTCTCCCGGCATCGTCTTTAGCAAAAACAGCCCGGAGCTCCTCTCCCGGCATCGCCGTCAAACACGCGTCAAGGGTAACGATGTTTCTACTCGGGCAAGTGAAGCCCTCGATTTACATTTGCATGGAAGCCCCTCTACACCAACGGGTGGGGAGAAGGGAGCTCTCCGACGGGTTGACGTGTACGTCCCCGCTGTTAATTGCATTTAGTATCCGGAAATGTGAGTACAGATTTAGGCATGTTGTGTGAAGCCCATTCGGACGTATGAGCCGAATTGGTGATGTGCTGTGTGAAGCTCATTCGGACGTATGAGTCGAATTGGTGATGTGTTGTGTGAAGCCCATTCGGACGTATGAGCCGAATTGGTGATGCTCTGTGTGAAGCCCGTCCGGACGTATGAGCCGGATTGGTGTTGTTCTGGGGTTCCCGGAGAAGACTCCGAGGAAGTTGGATATTATCTACTTGCAGGGAATACACACCGTAGCCCCGAAAAAGGGGTGTACGGAATATATTTGGCCAGCTTATGTTAGCCGATTGTTGTTCAGCTGCCAGTCGTTCGTCGAGACGTTGGCGTACAGGTGTTGCAGTATCAAGTGGGGAGTAGCGGGCTTAAGCCCAAGCTTGTGCCGGCCCTCGAAGGCCTATTTTTGCTTATAGTACCGGCCTGCGTGCCGATGTATGGAATTTATATTCCTATAAATTTATAATCTGTGATGCTCTGTGAATGTATGGTTTACTCTTTTTGCCTTGGGCGAGCGGTGTGCTCGTGAACCGCTCGTCCCGTCGGAGCCCCGAGGTTTATGCTGGGAAGCCCTTGATGGCCTGTTGATAGCCTTTTTGGGCAGTGGAGTCGCGCTGTCTGCAGCCCAGTTAGGCAGCGTGTTGTAGAATTGCTCGACGATGTTGCGCCTTTAGTAGGGCGGGTGAGGAGCATTTTTGTATTGACCCAAGGAGACACATCTGGATAAGAGAGAGTTGGTCTTGAGACCCTCCTTAGATGTTCCAGTCGGCCAAGAGCGCCCTCTGAAGGTGTCTTAGCTCAGCCTTTGGCTTGGGAGGGGAAGAGTTCGTTAGTCTTCGGGGTATGTGGTGGGACCTCCACGCTGAGACCTTGGGTCTGTCTCTTATGTTCCTAGTCTAGATCCTAGATTGTTCATTTGAGTGTAGTAGGTGTGCGGTCACCCCTCTTTTGGGACCTCGAACTCCACAGAAGTCAATTTTGGCTTCGGTCATTTTTGGCTTCAACAGCGAGTAAGCTCTCGGCAATGCCAAGTTGCCTCGTCAGATCGGCAGCCTTATCCTTGGTCAGGTCACGCTCCTGCTCGGCTTTTAGCAGGAGGTGGCTGATGTTGAAGCCTCGGCGGATCACCATATGGTGCAGCTCCAGGGCCCGCATTTGGGCTTGCATGCCCTCATGGCCGAGTTGGCGCAGGGTTGCGCCCTTGTAGGCTTCGACATCCTCGCGGCCATACAGGCCGAAGACGAGGTCATAGGCATGACCGGAGGAGGGTTAGCGGTCTGACCAGGAGGGGTGGAGGGATGAGATGGAGACCCTGTGAGTCTGCTCATCCCATCGAACCCTCGGCTCGTCGGTCGGGTCCTTCATATTTCCCCCGAAACCAAAGAGGGGGTGGCTCTTCGACGGGCATAGCTCGCGGGCCGCAGCCTCCTCTGCAGCAGGAGGAGCGGAGGGCTCGCCACCTCCCTCCCCTTTCTCTAACACCTCCTTCAGCAGGCTCTCCGGCGATCCGTCGGGAGAGGGCTCGGGTGAGCTCATGTACTTTGGGCTTTTCTGTTGTTGTTATCTCGCCCTGGGGATCACCGCCGCCCTCTTCATCTTCTTTGGCGGCGGTGGGCGGCGAGGCGAGATGGACCCCACAGGAGCCTGTCGTTTCATGCTAGATGAGGGCTTGGAGGACGCCAGCTCATCTCGGCAGGATGCAGCGGCTGCCTTCTCGCATGCGAGTGAGTCGGGGTGGAATCCCGAGACCGCAAAGGGCGAGTTCTCAGGAATCAGTCTATTTGCAAGATTCCCCAGCTAGCCGGAGTCTGTTTTGGTGACTCGGTTGGGCCTCTCGGGGAATGCTTGTGTTTTGGCTTCGGGCAGTGTTAGCCCAAGTTTTGATCGTCGGATGTTGTTTTCGACTTCGCCGTTGTGTTTGTAGCTGCGGTGTTTAGCTACTGTGCGAGTTTTGTCGAAATCCGAGATCATTCGTTTTTCGCGTCATTTCGACGTACGTTTTGTTAGTCGCTATTGGCTACCTGTTTGTTGTGCGTGGCCTTGTGTGGCCGAGCTTGGAAGGGCTGGTGCTTTGTTTTTAGGCTAAGTGATTTAGCTAATTATTTATATTCATGTTGATGCTAGCTTGTATGCTTGTGCACATATATATATAAGTGTGTGTGTATATATATATAATTATGTTTCTGTGTGTGTGCATATATACATATATATATATATATATACACATATATATATACATGTAGATATACATATATATATATATATATATATATATATATATATATATATATATATATGTATATCTACATGTATATATATATGTGTATATATATATATATATATGTAGATATATATATATATATATATATATGTGTGTATATATATATGTGTATATATATATATGTGTGTATATATATATATGTATATATATATATATATATGTATATATATATATGTATATATATATATATATGTATATATATATATATGTATATATATATATATATATTAGAGCTTGGAAGGGCTGTTTGTTGTGCTCGGCTTGGGACTTGTGTAGCTTAGTATTTTATTTCTTTAAGTGTCAGCTAGTGGCTGTTATACCAGACTTATAATATTATCAAATATACTAGTGATTGGATATAATAGTATTTTAGTAGCTTAGTGCTGGTAGTTTATGTATACATATATTATATATATATATATATATATATATATATATATATATATATATATATATATATATATATATATATATATATATATTTGTATATATCAAGCTTGTAGCATTTTCTCGGGTTAGCTGCTAAGGATAAGCATGAGCTGGTTAGTGGCCGAATAGGCTAGATTAAATTAAGCCTTAGTGGTAGCTAAGAATTATATTATATTATCTAGTGGGGTGTATATCCTAAGCTTTTCCCTTATCTCCTTCCCCAAACCCGAGAGCCATCACTTCCAGCGGAAGGTTCAGGCGGAGAAGCTGCAGCCTTGGCCGGCGATTCCAGCCACTCTAGAGCTCGGTTTGCCCGGGGATTTTCAGTTTTGAGCTGCTCTCGCCGAGATCTTGCTTCCTATGTATGTAATTTAGCTTTTAGGGCTGTCTTTAGAGACCTGAGAGTTTCGGGTTTCTCCTTTTTCTTCCCTAATGCTCCAGCTTTGCTTCTAGGTGGCCGGACTTGCCGCCGGAGCTGTAGATTTGAGGTTTCTTGCAGTTTCCGGGAAGTTGAGGCAAGTGGCTCCCTTGCCCTTGCCTATTTGTTTGTTTTAAACCTTGCTTAAATTTCTTTTTTTTCTTTATTTCAGTACAAATGCTAGATCAACCACCTCGAGCTGCCTTATTTCTGTTGTTTTTCCTTTTAATTATCTCGGCAAGGATCTAGTTTAGCAGCTGGTGTTTGAGTTTTGGCCTAAGTTTAATGGAGTCTTAAGGCTAGGATTGCTGCTAGGTCGGGTTAGGAGGAGCAGCGTGAGCCTTGGAATTAATTTTCCAAGGCTCTGCTTGCTGGCTTTGAGTAGAGTTTGGGCTTATTTGGGTTGTAGTCTAATTTATTAGGCTGTGATCGGGTAGGAGAGATAGGAGTGAGAGCTGGAATTGAATCCCAGCTCTCGGGTTGTGTAAAGCTTAGTGGTAAGCTAGTTTGGAGCTGCTGTGGTCAAACTTGCCAAAGCAGGTTTGGCGTTGAGTGAGGTAGACTCACTCAACGCCATGGCCAGGGCTTGCGGTTAAGTCTCTGGCATTGAGCGAGGTAGACTCACTCAACACCGTCGTTTCTTTTAAGGCTAATGTTATAGCCTTGGGATGTGAGCTTCTTTAGGGCTGTTAGAAAATTTTTACCTTCCTAAGGGGGATGTTGGGGGTATTCGACTAGTTTTTGCATGCCGACTCGTGGGCTATGACCAGGGGTGTGGTTGTTTTGACTCTGAGGGGTGAATTGTGTGTGCTAAGCTATGGCCACCACTAAGTTGGACATTGTGGCCAACTTGTTGGGTGTGTGGACCCTGAAGCTGCCACTGGTTGTGTTTTCACCCTTGAGTATTTTTGGGGTCTGGTTGTTGGTGTTGGACACTGTGGCCACCCACTCCAGTCCCCCTTATTTTTACACCCTGGTCATTTGCCCACAAACTTAGGACTGTTAGTTTCCTATTGTCTACTTTTGGTTTTTCCCTGCTTTTATGCTGATGCATTTCTTCTACAGGTTGATTCTTTCCAGAGCAGGTAGATTTGTGCTCACACTTAGTGTATTTTGCCTTTATTGCTCTTTAAGCAATGCTTCTTTCTTTTCCTGCTTCTATAGTTTAGTACTTTATTGCCGGGTTGGAAAACCCTTCTTTATTTAAGTAATCTGACACTCATTTCTTTTGTTTATTTCCTTGCTGAGGCATTTCTTCTCTTGAATGTCTCAGGTCCAGGTTGTAGCCGATTGAGCGGCTGACTTTCCATTTGCTGGGTCTTGCTGGTAGCCTCCAGGGTAGCAGAGTTGCAGATCACTCTCTTGTGAGGTATTCGTTTTTTTTTCTTTTCTGTATGGACATGCACACTCACCGGTGGGTTCGTGTCGGGTTATCGACGCCCACCGGTGGCTTTCTTGTTTTGCTAAGTATAAATTTAGACTGTTGTTTTTGCCTTCTTGGGGTTGTTTACTTGCTTCTGGGAAGGTTTTATGCTAGGTTGCATGTTAGGTATTTTAAAACCCTAAACTATTATATGTACCTCATGCATAACATATTTGCTAACTAAAACACTATTTTCTTAAAGCGTAAAACCTCTTTTAATATATATATACTATACTCACCTTAGGTGTCGTGCATTCTATAAGCGGTCTCTGGTGGACCCTTATACTCATTTAGGGTGTCAAACTAATTGAATCAAAGTATTTTTTCGCTGTAAGCATATATATTTTCTCAGCGTGGACTAGCTGATCCACTGTGCCGAGGGATACGGCCTTCAAACAAACTGGTTTTCTATTAACTTAAAACTTGTGATTTATGGTTTTGGTATGTCGTCTGAGCGTCGGTAGTTATCCCCTGCTCGACGTGGCATCACAACGCGTATTTTCCCTTACTCTGATACTTCTTAACCTCGGGGAAAATGCGGGTCGTGACAGTTGGTATCAGAGGGAGGTTGTCTTGACAATTGGTCTGGCAACCTGTCTTTTGATTGCATTAGAAGTTTAGCTTCATAAGCATACACTCACCGATATGTCATCAGCACGTCTTGGCCGAAGCACGAACACTACACTCATAAGCATAAAGAAGTATACAGGGCATATATGTAGTATGGGATGCATAATATGTGTTCGTATATGGATCCACCATAGGAGGCAACATATGAGGGTTATGTAGTATGAGATGCATAACCTCACCACATGAATGCGGCTAGCACGTTTTCTTTTTTGTTGCATGGGAATGTTATGTAGTATGGGATGCATAACATTTTCATGTGTACGTCGCCCATGGCATGCATTAAGGCCTTTTTTTAGAATACATAGCACGACATGCATAACATAACATTTCATGAGCACAACGTGTGAGGCTAAAGATTTGCATGATGACATATGTACACACATGGTTTTGAGTCAAAACGAATATAAAAGTATGCATTCATGATTTAGGCAGATGAGTTAGTGTGGTAGTTGTGAGCCATCTTAGATAAACATGACCTCATCATAATAAAACAAATCCCAGAGCAAGATTTGCAGTTACAATTCATATTTAAGTATGCTTGTCTGTACCGGGTAGGCTTGTTTTAGTAGTTGGGATGGGTTTTAATTAGGATTGGTGCGATTATATGATGGCGAAGCATCCTGCGACGCGATCGACTCCCCAATCTGCGGGTGAGTCTTCGGGATCCCAGAGCGAGGCCCTAATCGAGAGCTTGCGGCTAAGTAATGAAGCCTTGGCAAGACAGATGGTGGACATGCAGAGCCATATCCAGTCATTGGTAGCAGTAGTGGCAGGGCAGGCTCAGAGAGCTCAGGATCCCGTTGGGGGTGTGGCTGTTCCTCCTGCTCCTCTTGTGCCTCCAGTTGTAGTGCCCCCAGAGATGGCCTTCATATCTCAGTTTCAGCGACTTAGGCCCCCTACTTATGACGGGCAGGCGGATTTCATGATTTTGGATGACTGGCTGATTTCTATAGAGGAGATGTTCACCTATTCCGGGATTACGGATGATCAGAAAGTAATGCTCGCTGCCTACCAGCTCAAGGGATTGGCAAAGAGTTGGTGGCTGAGGGAGAAGGAAAGTATGGTAGCAGAATGCACCTGAGAATCATTTAAGGAGATGCTGTTGAGTAAATTTCTGCCCTCGGTCGAGCGGGACCGGTTGATGAATGACTTCCTGCATTTGAAGCAAAGGAAACTCACGGTTAGTGAGTATGAGATTGAGTTTAGCAAACTGAGTCGGTTTGCTCCTGGACTTGTGAGTGTTGAAGCAGACCGGGTTAAACGGCTTCTGGGTGGGTTAAGAAGCGACGTTCAGCAGTTAGCAAATGCCTACGGAGCAGTCAGTTATGCCGGAGTGGTGGAAGCTACTTTGAAAGTTGAGGCCATTGAGAATGCTAAGAACAGAGGTTAGCAGGTGAGGCAAGACAAGCGGAAGACTGTTGGGGGGGAGGCCCCCAGGAACCTGATGCAGTTTCAAGGAAGAAGACCAAGGGGACGTGTAGCTTCTGCGGCCGGCCAGGCCACCCCCTGGAGAAGTGCTTCAAGAGATTTGCAGCGCAGAAGAAAGAGCAAGTCCATGCTATCCAGGGTGCTCCCAGAGGGGATGTGGTGTGTTCCTTGTGCGGAAGGAAGGGGCATGATTTGGCCCGTTGTTGGTCGAAAGATAAAGCTTGCTTTCAGTGTGGGCAAAAGGGCCATCTCAAGTTGAGGTGCTCTCAGGCGCAGCCCGTTCTTCTAGTGGTTCCTTTGCAGGCGTTGCCGCCACCCCCGCGGGCGGATAAAGGCAAAGGGAAGCTTAATGTTATCTCTGCAGAGGAAGCGGCGACTTCGACCCAGGTCATTTCAGGTTAGATTTCTTCCTAACTTGAATTTTCTACCTCTTGTGTAGTTTAGCTTTTGTTTTCTCTTAGTTGTGTGGATTGCTATATAGGGAGATTTAAGGTAAAGAACCGTTGGGCGCGCGTTCTTTTCGACTCTGGCGCCACCCACTCTTTTGTTGCTAGGGATTTTGTGGAGCGATTCCATTTGAACCTAGATCGTGTTGGTGGAGCTTTCAGCGTCAAGTTTCCTTCGGGTGACTCTGTGGTTTCAGACTTGGGTATTCAGGGCTGCCCAATCTTGTTGGGAGACTTTCTAGCTAAGGCAGATCTGAAGGTGATTGATCTAGAGGACTTCGACGTTATCCTAGGCATGGATTGGTTGTCTAGATATGATGCGGTTATCCAGTGCAAGGGTAAGCGCTTGGATTTCGTGAAGGACGACGTTCAGCTCGGGAGCGTTTATGTCGACCCTCTCCAGAAGCCTCCGATTGTTTCTGCGGTACGTGCTTGCGATTTGCTTGTTCCGAGCTGTTTTGCTTGTTTGGTCTCTCTGGTAGGGGCAGATGTTCGTGTGCCGCAGTTGGAAGAGATTCTCGTTGTTTGTGAGTTCCCTAATGTTTTTCCTGCTGATCTTCCCAGACTTTCACCCGATAGAGACGTTGAGTTCGTTATAGATTTGGAGCCGGGTACGCGTCCTATTGCTAAGGCGTCATACCGCATGGCCCCGCGAGAGCTGGAGGAGTTGCGGACTCAGTTAGATGAGATGCTGGCAAAGGGTTTTATCAGGCCGATTTCGTCGCCCTGGGGTGCGCCTGTTCTATTCGTAAAGAAGAAGGATGGTTCGATGAGGCTATGCATCGACTATAGAGAGCTGAACAAGGTTACATTTAAGAAAAGGTACCCACTGCCTCGGATTGATGATTTGTTTGACCAGCTGAGTGGTAGTGCTGTATTTTCAAAGATAGACCTTCGTTCGGGCTATCATCAGTTGAGGATTCGGGAGTCTGATATTCCGCGGACGGCGTTCCGCTCTCGTCATGGACACTTTGAGTTTTTAGTCATGTCTTTTGGTTTGACTAATGCACCTTCGACTCTCATGGATTTGATGAATCGCGTGTTCAAGAAGTACTTAGACAAGTTCGTAATTGTCTTTATTGATGATGTTTTGGTGTACTCCCGGAGTGCAGAAGAGCATGATCGCCATTTGCGTCTAGTTTTGGCGACTCTGAGAGACCATAAGCTTTATGCCACGCTGAACAAATGTGAGTTTTGGCTGCCTCAAATATCTTTCCTAGGCCATGTGGTTAACAAGGAGGGGATCTCAGTAGACCCAGAGAAGATCGCTGCAGCTATAGAGTGGGGGAGGCCTGTTAATCCTCGTGAGATCAGAAGCTTCTTGGGTTTGGCAGGTTATTACAGAAGATTTGTGAAGGGATTCTCCACCCTGTCTGCGCCTTTGACCTGGTTAACGCAGAAGAATGTAGCCTTCATATGGGATGGCAAGTGTGAACAGGCTTTTGAGGAGCTAAAGAGAAGGTTATGTTCAGCCCCTATTTTGTCTTTGCCTACTGAAGGTGTTGAGTATGAGGTTTATGTGGATGCTTCCCATATTGGGTTGTGAAGCGTGCTGATGCAAGGCGGGAAGGTGATTGTGTACGGGTCGAGACAGCTAAAGACTCATGAGAGAAATTACCCTACGCACGACCTGGAGTTTGCTGCTGTGATCTATGCTCTGAACTTGTGGAGGCATTTGCTATATGGTGTGCAGTGCAGAATTTTTACTGATCACAAGAGCTTGAAGTATGTCTTCACGCAGAAGGAGTTGAACCTGCGTCAACGGCGATGGTTAGAGTACGTGGCCGACTATGATGTTGAGATTCAGTATCATCCGGGGAAGGCCAATGTGGTGGCCGATGCCTTGAGTCGGAAATCAGGAAAGATCTTTGGTCTCACAGCTGAGTCGTTGGTAGAGGAGTTTCTGTTGATGGACATTTCTGTGGGTAGCTGTGATGGACAGAGTAACCTGGCAGGGGCAGAGCCTTCATGGATCGCGCTTACGAGATTGCATCAGAAAGATGATCCTGACCTTCTGCGGTTATAATTTTATAATTATAACTTGCACTAAATAATAATAATAATAATAATATCTTTATTGAGCTTCATGGAGTAATTTGATATTTATTACCAAAATAATGAGGGTTGTGTTATATGGACCGCTAGTATAAAATTTAGGCACTCTATTATGAATATAAATCGTTTGAAAAATTTAGCAGAACCCGCTATGATTTGTTAAAATTGGCCTGAATATTGCTGTAAATTCAAATTGAATGATGTGATAAAAACCGCATGGTTTTAATATGATGATGCATTATGTAAATTGATATATACCTTCAGGACAAGACGGCGGCGGAAAGGGATACGCCGGATATGGAATTGAAGTCGAGGAGCTGTGGCAACACAAAATGAATGGATGCGAAAATCATTGTAAAATAGGTGAGCTTAATGTTCTTGCACCCCTGAACTTCTTGAGGGATTTTCCCCGGGTGACCATATACACGATGCACACTCCGACTTCCCATATAAGTTGTTGAGGCACCACAATGTTTAGACCTAGCCGCTCGCCGAAAGCGTGCTGACCGAGCTCGTGGTAGCGGTCGAACCGCTTCCCCAAAACCATCTCGTGTATCTCAACCATCTGCCAGGGCGTGGACATCGTGATGATCCACGACAAAATCAGTATTGCTACCCTGGGGCCCCTGTCAATCAATAGCGACCAATGTAAATGTCACGCACTTTTATACGAAATGTCATCTAATTTAATTCATTTGTGCTCACCTCCCTAGCTCTGATAATGCATAAATAATTAAATGCCATTGATGAATGGCCAGCTTCCCATCACAGATCTAGAAATGCAAAATGGTGGGACTCTGCCTTCCACAATGCCACAGCCATGGTTAGGGCTGGTGTGCTCAGCTTTCCATATGCCTTATCAGAGCTAGGGCGGTGAGCGCAAATTAATTAAAGTAAAAGATATTTCGTATAAAAGTGTGTGACATTTACATTGGTCGCTATTGATCGACAGGGGCCCGGGGTAGCAATACAGATTTTGTCGGGATCATCGCGTTGTACACGCTCTGGCAGATGGTTGAGAAGCACGAGATGGTTATGGGGAAGCGGTTCGACCGCTACCACGAGCTCAATCAACACGCTTCCGGCGAGCGGTTGGGTCTGTACATTGTAGTGCCTCAACAACTTATATGGGAAGTCGGAATGTGCATTGTGTATATGGTCACTAGCGGAAAATCATTAGACGTATGTGATCTGAACGCTACCACCGTTCATAATTTTGTTTAACCTCAGTAAAATTATCATTTGAAAGAAATATAAGATGTTCCGTGCTAAGCGTAAGATCTAGTTCCATGGAGTCGAGCACGACCATGATGTTTTCTTTCTAGTCTTTAAAATTAGTCTCATTGAGCATTGAAATTAAGTTAATATTAGCATAAATTGTAATAACCGAGTTTAGAGCTGAAAGGGAATGAAAGTGCAAAAATTAATTTTGTACTAATAAAAATAAATTATACATCATAATGTGCATATTAAATTCATTATTTAATGATGGGACCTATCATAAGGGACCTAGGATTCAGGATCCTCTCCATTTCTGACGAAATGGAGGGGATCCATTTCACGGACAAGATTTTTTACTTTTTGATTCAACGGGTTCTCTTTTTCCCAACCTTTTATATTTTTTTTATTCGAAAAAATCGTGTCCACTAGATTTTTGGGGGGAATAATCTTGTCCACTAAAGATGAAATGGATCCCCTCCATTTCATTTGAAATGGAGAGGATCCCGATCCGGGACCTAGCGGAACACTGACATTTAGTTTTTGGACAAAAATATCGATTCCAAGTGATCCTCTTGGTGTAGTAATCAAACATGACGATAAATTATGTCATGCAGTAGACATTTCTTTGGACCGACATACTGCCCACATGGAGAATAAAATAATCGCCACGTATTTATTATCACATGTGTGCATACAATTCGGCAAAATATTAATTTTTATTTGGGTCAATCAATATTTGCATAAATTACACACCCACTAAAATCTTAATAATGTTGAATTAAAATAATCTACATACATGAGAGAGCTCACTTTGACAGCGTGTTCTTACAATTAATTTATTCGGCAAAATAAAATACTTAATAATTTCCGAATCACCATTTAATGAATATAATTTTAATGTTTAAATGTAATTAATCGGCGCAGAGCGAGTACATGATTATAAAAATAACCTGACGATTAAATTTTAAATTTAACTATTCCATTGTAAGTAGAGCATAAATGTGCACGAATGTAATTTCTCAAAATTAAAGCCTCGTTATTTTTAATAAAATAATATTTTAAATATTCAAATAAAATATTACTTTTATCTGAATATTAAAATTAATTTGCTCACAAAAATAGATCGAACGTAATATATAATTATTAAATAATAATATTATTATTTCATGACTAATTTTACGCCAATTTAATCGTTTAATTATGCACAAAATGACGAAGTTCAAGTCAGATTAAAGGTTTATATGTGTTACATATTTAAATAGTTACAATTTTATAATTATAACTTACAATAAATTATAATAATAATAATATCTTTATTGAGCTTCATGGAGTAATTTGATATTTATTACCAAAATAATGAGGGTTGCGTTATATGGACAGCTAGTATAAAATTTAGTCACTCTTATGAATATAAATCGTTTGAAAAATGTAGCAGACTTAAAATTGGCCTGAATGTTGTTGTAAATTCAAATTGAATGATGTGATAAAAACCGCATGGTTTTAATATGATGATACATAATGTAAATTGATATATACCTTAAGGACAAGACGGCGGCGGAAAGGGATACGTCGGAAATGGAATTGAAGTTGAGGAGCTGCGATAACACAAAATGAATGGATGCGAAAATCATTATAAAATAGGTGAGCTTAATGTTCTTGCACCCCTGAACTTCTTGAGGGATTTTCCCCGGGTGACCATATACACGATGCACACTCCGACTTCCCATATAAGTTGTTGAGGCACCACAATGTTTAGACCCAGACGCTCGCCGAAAGCGTGCTGACCGAGCTCGTGGTAGCGGTCGAACCGCTTCCCCAAAACCATCTCGTGTATCTCAACCATCTGCCAGGGCATGTACATCGTGATGATCCACGACAAAATCAGTATTGGTACCCCAGGGCGCCTGTCAATCAATAGCGACCAATGTAAATGTCACGCACTTTTATACGAAATGTCATCTAATTTAATTCATTTGTGCTCACCTCCCTAGCTCTGATAATGCATACATAATTAAATGCCATTGATGAATGGCCAGCTTCCCATCACAGATCTAGAAATGCAAAATGGTGGGACTCTGCCTTCCACAATGCCACAGCCATGGTTAGGGCTGGTGTGCTCAGCTTTCCATATGCCTTATCAAAGCTAGGGCGGTGAGCGCAAATTAATTAAAGTAAAAGACATTTCGTATAAAAGTGTGTGACATTTACATTGGTCGAAACTGATCGACAGGAGCCCTGGGGTAGCAATACTGATTTTGTCGGGATCATCGCGTTGTACTCGCTCTGGCAGATGGATGAGAAGCACGAGATGGTTCTGGGGAAGTGGTTCGACCGCTACCACGAGCTCAATCAACACGCTTCCGGAGAGCGGCTGGGTCTGTACATTGTGGTGCCTCAACAACTTATATGGGAAGTCGGAATGTGCATCGTGTATATGCTCACTAGCGGAAAATCCCTCAAGAAGTTTCACGACACCGTCTGCCTCGACTGCATGAACATTGAGCTAGCTCACCTGTTTTATAATGATATTCGCATCCGTTCATTTCGTGTTGTTGCGGCTCCCCAACTTCAATTCCATATCCGGCATTTATGCCTTGTCGTCGTCATGTCCTTAAGGTATATATCAATTTACATTATGTATCATCACAGTAAAAATATCATACTATTTTTTTTGTTTATAGATATTAGTGCCATGCACAATCTCTCTTTGGCCGGTCACTTGAATAATAATTAGTACTGTATTTATCTTTCGTGCTAGGTCCACCCTGATCAGGAAAGGGTACCCAATCACCAATTAAAAAAAGATGAATATTTCTTGTTCCATTTGGCACTGGTGATATGTTGAGAGCTGCAGTCGCCACTAAAGGTTCCGTTTGGCATGGTGGTGGCGGTCGTGAAACGGGGTCAAATTGTCATTTGTTAACACCCACCTAAGAAACTTCATCCAGTACTTTTATGTTCAAACAGATGATGTTAGTTAAGCGATCCTTATCGAATGACGTTTTAACCCATGCGTTTACGACCGCCACCACCCTGCCAAACGGGGAAAATTTTTAGGGACGGGTCTCGTTCCCAAATGTAGGAACGGGTTTAAAATACAGTTGCACTTCAAGAGAAAAATACAGTTGTACTTTAAAAAATACAGTTGAAGTTCAATATTAAAGTACGACTGTATTTTAATATTGAACTTTTCAACTGTATTTTTAGGGTACAACTGTATTTTAGTATTGATTTTCAACTATATTTTAAACCGTTCCTACATTTGGGAACGAGACCCGTACGTAAATATTTTCCGCCAAACGGGGCCTAAAAAACTCCACTTGGTAATAAAGCCAAAGAAGCTATGTAGAAGGTATTCATTTTGTATAATAAGAAGAAGAAATACCAAAGGAATGGACATATATCTTCTCAACCAATTCATGATTTTATGGTAGTACAATAAAGAGTACCCAATCACCAATTCTCAGGTTGCTTGATAGAAATAATCTTGAAGGTGGCATCCCTTCAACCTTGGGACAAGTGGAATTTCTTGAAGTTGTGTGAGGATCCTCGTGAATTTGAAAGATTATGGTTTTGTTTGGGAGAACTTATTTTCACTGGTCAAGCGGTTACGACCGCATGTGCCCGACCTTAATTAGGGTCCGATTCATGCGATCGTAACCGCTTGACCGATGAAAATAAGTCCCCCCAAACGGAGCTTATGGCTCCGTTTGGTGTGGTGGTGGCGGTCGTGAACGCGGTGGAATGAATGTTCTTGTAATGCGACTCAGTTCTCCTGATGATCTCCTTTGCCGCTCCGATCTCCACAACCACCTTGAAAACCTTTGTCGTTTTCCGTTGAACAGCAAACAAGAACCACTTCCTCAAGTTTGCCACGGCGGTCAATCCATCTCCGACGTTGATTGTTGATATGGATAAATTTGAAACGACGCCCTCCAGATCGGCTCTCGAGACCAATCCTGAATCAGATCCGATCACGAAGACTAATCCATTGGTAGAATCGACGACAATCCTACTCTTGGGGAGGACGGGGGTGATGAAGATATGTGAGAGGCATTGTCTGTGTAGCATGTGAGGAGTATTTGCAAGAGGCAGTGGGTGAGCAGTTGAGTTGTGCTGGTAGTAATTTTAGGAGGGAATTTTTAATGAAATTACTCAAATTAAGAGTTATTTTGGTGTGCGAATAGCCAACATTACAGTGTTGTTAACAATTCCATTGCCTATTATATTGTTGGTTGTTGTTTATTATTCTTTATGGTCCATTTGTCATGTCGTTCACGAAAGGCGATTCATAACCACTGTGTTCAAGACTATTATCATCGTGTCAAGTGGACCCCTACTCTCACACTGCAGATTAACCTTTTATGTTAAACACTTTTTGAGATGAAATCTCTTTCATTCTAACATGGTATCAAAGTTTACGACAATTTGAAACTTGTTGTGTTAGAAATTTTACTAATATTTTCAAAATATATTTTTAATTATTTTTTAAATAAATAAAATATTTAAAACAATTTTTTGTAATGAAAAATAATAATTAGTAAATCATGAAATAAAATGCTATAAAAAATAAAGTAAGAAATTCAGTCTAGGTAAGGCATCTGATAACTGCCCTAAAGAAGTTGCATCATTCTCCGACAGAGCTTTCAACTTATGCTCATTTCTCCAAGGTACAACACTCGGCTAAATCTCAAAATTTTGATGTGTGTGAATACCAAAAAAGCATAGAACACCCGAACTTTCATTGGATGAAACAAACATAGAATAGCAAGAAATAATATTGAAAGATATGTAAATTTAAGGGGAGAAAGATTAGAGAATTTGTATGTCTTATTTACTCTCATACTTTAGAGAGCTATTTATAAGACAAAAAAATTATCTCAAATTTATTAAAATATTTTAACATTTAATTATAATAATTAATATTAAATATCAATTATATGTTAACATTAATAAGTTTAATATTATGTAATTAATATTTTAAATACTGAATATTTATTATTATATAACAAATATGTTATTTAGTATATATAACGCTATATAATATTTAATGTTATATAACGGGTTAATATCATTAATAAATATCAATCTATAATTATTAAAATATCATCATCATTATTATTAAATAATAATATAATGTGTGTTCATTAAAATTAAAAGTTTCATATGTGCAAGACATGCTCACACGTTTAATTATTTTGAGCCTTTTCACTCTAACAATTTCAACAATTTGCACTCTCGAACTACCATTTGACTCTTAGCCAACAATGAACTTCTGGCCTCGCTACTTCTCTACTCAGTCAGCGGAAGCTCGTGCCTCCCAATCTCGCTCTCACACAATCATCTCGCTCTCGCAATATCATCTCGCTAATTAGCTCTCGACTTGAAGCTTTTCTCATCGATCAGCTACCAATTCTCATAAGCATCTCCCACACCTTGCGCAAGCCGAAGATCTCATGGCTTTACGCACCTCGCGCAATCCATCACTCTCTCATCATTCATGTTCTCGCCGAAATTTTAGGGTAACCACAGCCGAGATTGAGATGCAGCGGACACTCTTGCCACGGCTGACTAGAGCCTTCATGTTACAATTGTAGAGAAATCGGAGTGCCGAGAAGAGAGATTCGAACGAAAAATTGAAATAAAAACAACACAAACACAACGATATAAAGAGGTTCACTCAAAACTGGGCTACGTCCTCTCTCCCCTTCTCCCCTTCCTTCTTGTATTCACCAAAGCAAGAAAAATACAGATTACAAAGTTTCAAGGATCAAAACCGATCTTACCTCGCACTTCTCTCTTTGGACAAGAAACGGGAAGAAGAACCGCCGCCGGAAAACACCACTTCTCTGGATCTCCAAAAGGTGCTTCCCGAAAACTTCCTCAGCTGAAACCGCTCAGAAAAACCCTAACCCGAAAATCGGGTTATACGCCTATAAATAGGCCACGGAACCGGAAAACGGATATCCGCACACCCGGATATCATATATCCGAAATTTGGTTCGGGAAAACGGATAGCCGCCCCCGGACCCCCGCATTTACTGGTACTTCAGCCATCGGAGGAGAGGGTCACACTCCGACATCTCTAAGCTCACGTGGACTAACCGGTGTGAGAAACAAGAGAGCCGAAAGTGTTCCCTAACTCCAACAACAATAGAGGGACTAAATTATTGTGTATGGACTTTTGCTGTTAAAGAGTCACTTAGGTTTCATTTGGAGGAATTTATTTTGACCGGTCAAGCGGTTACAATCGCATGAATCAGATCATAATTAAGGTCTGGTTCATGCGGTCGTAACCGCTTGACCGGTGAAAATAAGTCCCACCGGAGAATGTAGATACTCAATCTGGGTGCAATCGCGAGGGGGGGCAGGCCCTGGCGACCGCAGGGCGATGGTCTGCAGTAACGACAGAGAATGTAAGTACTCAATCCGACCGCCGGAGAATGTAGGTACTCAATTCGGTTGCGCGACCTAGCCTGACAATAAGCCAATTGCCGGAGAATGTAGATTCTCGATCCGGGTGCAATCACGAGCGGGGTAGGCCCTAGCGATGGCAGGGCGCTGGTCTGCAGTAACGGCGGAGAATGTCAGTACTCAATCCGACCGCTGGAGAATGTAGGTACTCAATCCGGTTGCGCGACCTAGCCCGGGTATGAGTTGATTGCCGGAGAGTGTAAATACTCGATCCGGGTGCAATCGTGAGGGGGCAAGCCCTGGCGATGTTAAGATGTTGAGCGACAATGTTGGCAAAGAACTTGTTTGTTTGGCTTGCAAGCACGGCTTTACCTAAAGATTTCAGATTGATATTATTGAAACAAATACGATATTGCATTTAGAAATAAGCATAGTTCGCACGAGCCTGAGCTCGCGACTTTTACGGTCACAAAGTGGCAAAAGCAAGATGCAAGAGGATGCAGATAATACAAAGTACAAATAAAGTAAAAAAAATGTAGAAGGAAAGATGCGATGCAAGTCGCAGGCTGCTGGTATGATGCGAGGGATCTTCTTGCGTCGAGGAGAGCGTCCTTCCTTGGAATCCACTATTGGGCGTAGGTTCATGCCGTCAACACTGAAGGTGGTAGCGGATATTGGTTGTGTCTGTCTTGCGTAACAAGCATGCGCTTCTTCTTGATCTCCGCGAACAACTCCCACTCCTCCGGGGGTTGGAAATTTCATTGCAAGATGGGGGGATTGACGGTATTGCTCCGAAAGTGGACTGAACTGGCCTTCCAAAAATGGTGTTGTATGTCGAACTTGAATTGATTATGACAAAGTTGACATCATGGGTACCTTGCTTCGGGAAATCTCTCATCGTGACGGGCAACGTGATCGTGCCTTGGAATGGAACGAGGTGGTTGTCAAAACTATAGACGGGGCCTTCTGCGGGGCTAAGATGCTGCTTAGTGAGCTTCATGCTTTCCTGGGTGGAGAGGAACAACACATCTACCAAGCTTCCATTGTCTACCAGGATCCTTTTGACGTTGAAGTAGGGATACCCGATCCCGGCATGGATAACGAGAGGATCCTGATTGGGCATCTGCAGCCCTTCGAGGTCCTTGTCGTCAAATGTGATGGTGATATCCTGATTTGGCTTCCTATCTGATCCTTTTTACTGAAAGTATCTGTGTTAGGAGTCGAACCATTAGCTAGGTTGGAGGCCAGAGTGGCAGGACCAGGGGTCGTGGAGAGGTTTCCATGTAGTAGACAACCGCTAGGGGGTCCAGGGCCAGTTTTACCCTCAAAGTAGGAGGCAAGGCCAGAGACCCCCTCTCCCCAATCAAAATCTGGCTATGGCAATAGCCATGGGGGAGAGGAGGAGAGCTAGACGGAGGAGAAGGCTGGTAGCTAGGGTGGATCTACCCTATTGTGAGTTCTACCAAGAAGAGGGGCATGCAACTGCCACATGCCCTGAGTTCCTCGATATGAGGGAAGCTAGGGACAGCAGCAGCAGCAAGACCGCCAGGGAGTGCGGATTGTGGAGGTCCTGCCTAGAGCAGATGAGTATAAGTGCGAGGATCGGGTTGATGTTGGAGCCCGAGGAGAGATCAGAGTGATCCACGGGGGGGAGTCGAGGCTTCCCGAAAGGCGAGCCTCCACACCATGTATCGTCGGAGCATTAGCTCTACATCCCAAACTCTACCCCCCCCCCCCCCTCCCGATGAGAAGATTACCTTCTCGAGGAAGGACATGTCGGATCATGAGGACCCCTTTTTCGATGCACTGGTCATCCAGACAGTCATCGAAAATTTCACTGTCTCTTGGATCCTCATCGATAACGGGAGCTCGGTCAACATCATTTTCAAGAAGGCATTCGACGCGATGAAGGTAGAGGCCGAGAGGGTGCTGGCCTCGGATGGGCCTCTGTTCGGATTTTCTAGAGAGAGGAAGGAAGTGGAAGGAGGAGTGGGACTCCATATTACTCTAGGGGGCAGTCACGTACTTGCAGGTTTGTCATCGTGGACGCCCCCAGCAGCTACAATGTCATCTTCGGGCAGCCCATCATCAGTGCCTTCCATTGTGTCCCCTCATATATCCTTCCATAAGTGCTAGAAGTTCAATGTCGAGGGGATCCAGGTCCGGGTAAGGGGAGATCCCAAGGTGGCGAGGGAGTGCTACGTCACCGCGGTGAACTCCATTTCTTGGAAGGACGGGGCCGAGGAGATGGAGTGGAGGATGGAGGTGGCGGAGCAGGAAGAAGGAAGAATAGAGATGGAAGTGGAGGGGAACCGTACCCGGGTGGAGGTGGCGGAGGAAGTCCAAGAGACGGCCTAGACATTGGTCGTGGAGGAGGCTGAGGAGGAGGTCCTTGTCCCAAGGGAAGGGGACGTTGGAGAATGGGGGGAGCAGTCCCGCTTGGAGGCTGCGAAAGAGGTTGTGGAGATGGAAGTTCTCACCCAGGGAGGCAGGGTGGAGAAGGTTCGCATCAGCGGGGGGCTGACCCCGATGGATAAGGAGAGAATGCTGACATGCATCCAAAAAAATATGGACATCTTCGCATGGAGCACTGCGGAGATGTCAGGGATTGATGCGGACGTGGTCTACCACCGCCTCAACCTGGACCCAAAAGCCCGCCCCATCCAGCAGAGAAAGAGGCCAATTACGGACAAGTTATTCGAGCCCATCAGGGAGGAGGCGGTCAAGCTCCTCAAGGCTGGTTTTATATCCGAAATACAGTACCCCGACTGGGTCTCCAATGTAGTCATGGTTAAAAAGAGAGACGGTCGGTGACGTATGTGTGTTGATTTTTCTTTGCTTAATAAATCATGTCCTAAGGATTATTATCTCTTGCCTCGGATCGACGCGTTGGTTGATTCAGTTGTCGATTTTACTGTAATGAGTTTTTTGGATGCGTTTTCAGGATACCACCAAATCAGGATGCACCCCCTGAAATAAAAAATGTCTCCTTCATCACTGGGTATGAGTGTTACTGCTATAAGATAATACCCTTTGGGTTGAAAAATACAGAGGCGACATACCAAAAGATGATGGATTGAGTCTTCTAAGAGCAAAAGGGGAGGAACCTAAAGGTGTACGTAGATGATCTGATGATCAAAAACTGGGAGGTGGAATCCCACCTCCGGGATCTGGAGGAGATCATCGGCACCCTTCGGAGGTATAAGATGAGGTTAAACTCCTTGAAGTGTATTTTCGGGGACAACAGGGGCAAGTTCTTGGGCCATCTTCCCACCCCCGTAGGGGTGGAGCCAAATCCTGACAAAGTCAAAGAGATCATGGAGTTGGGGTCGCCTCGGAATGCTAAGGAGGTCCAGCGGTTGACGGGAAAATTGGCAAGGCTAAGCAGGTTCCTCTCCCGGGAAGGGGAGAAGTGTTCCCCCTTCTTCAAAACATTGAGAAGGGGTCAGAAGTTCGAGTGAACCAAGGAGTGCGAGGAGGCATTCCAAACCTTGAAGAGGTAGCTGACTCAGGCTCCGCTCCTCCAAGGGCCAAAGAAAGGGGAAGACTTGTCCCTATACCTTGGAGTGTGAGTCGAGGCCCTAAGCTCCGTCCTAGTCCGAGAAGAGGGGAAGAAGCAGTTGCCCGTCTATTATATGATTCGGGTCCTGAGGAAGGCAGAGCTCTGATATCCCATCTTGGAGAAGCTAGCCTTTGCTCTGGTCATCTCGGCTCGGAGGTTCCGGCCCTACTTCCAGGCACACTCCATCCGAGTGGTGACAGACGATCCCCTCAACAACATCTTCGAGGGGGTGGAGCATTCAGGCAGGTTAGCTAAGTGTTCGGTGGAGCTGAGAGAGTTCGACATTTCTTTTGTCCCCCGCCTCTCGATCAAGGCCAAAGCGATAATAGACTTTCTGGTCAATTATGTGGTCGAGGTGGTTGAGGTGGAGCACACCCTCCCAGTTCCTTGGAGGTAATGGTAGATGGTGCCTCAGGTAAGCATTTCTTGGGGGTGGGGTGATCTTGGAAAGCCCCCAAGGAACAAAGATAGAGCAAACAATAGTTGTCCATTTTCCTATTACTAACAACCAGGCCGAGTACGAGGCGGTGATGGCAGGACTGCATCTGGCCAGGGAACTGGGAGTGCTTGACGTGGAGGTCTTCACTGACTCCATGGTGGTGGCTTCTTAGATCAATGGGGAGTTTGAGGCAAGGAAGCCTACCCTTCAGTTGTACTTAGCGAAGGTGAATGGGGGTCATCGGCATGTTCCAGACCTTCTCTATTCGACACGTACCTAGGGAGGAAAACAAACAGGTTGATCAGTTGGCAAAGCATGGCCCCCGGGTGGGGGGTACTATGACCGACCTATTCCACCCTTCCATCGAAGAGGGAGAGCTAATGGAGGTTGATCAACACCCCTCGTGGATGGACCCTTTAATTTCAAGTACAAGTCAGCAAACTATCTCATCCGTGACGGGCAGTTGTATCGGAAGACTCTCTCGGGGTTGTTGGCTCGTTGTGTGGCCGAGAGGGAGGTCCAGAGAATCCTGGAAGAAGTGCACTCCGAGGAGTGTGGGAGTCACTCCGGGAGTCGGACCCTGGAAGGAAGAATTGTTAAGCAAGGATACTTCTGGCCTACCCTGGGCCACGACGTTACAGAGTTCACGAAGATGTGCCACAAGTGCCAGTTGTTTGCCCCTCCAACTACAACCAGCTTGGCGCCTCAGAAGCATCACAGCCCTCTGGCCCTTTGCCATCTGGGGAATGGACTTGGTAGGGTCCTTCCCCCAGGCTAGCGGGCAGAGGAGGTTCCTATTAATAATGATCGACTACTTTTCTAAGTGGTTAGAAGTGAAGGCACTGGCCAAGGTGACCTCCCAAGTAATCAAAAACTTTGTATGGGGGGAGATCATCTGTAAGTATGGGTTACCCTAGGCCATTGTCACGGACAACGGGCCTCAGTTTGCCAGCGTCGAATTCATCAATTTCTGTGGGCAGCTCGGGATTGACCTCAGGTTCGCGTCAGTCCATCACCCCAGGAGCAACGAGCAGGTGGAGGCGGTGAACAAGATCATTTTGAACCTCTTGAAGAAGAAAGTTGAAAACCTGAAGGGGATCTGGGTAGAGCTGCTTCCTACGGTCCTCTAAGCTCTAAGGACCACCCCCAATACAGCCCTAGGGGAGACCCCCTTCAAGCTCTCCCATGGATGCGAAGTAGTACTTCCCATAGAATTAGAAGTCAAGACACCTCAGGTGGCAAAGGCCCGTGAAGGTAGGGAGGAGTGGAGAGCCGAGAATGAGGAGGAGCTACGACTCTCCCTTGATATGGTGGAAGAACAATGTGATCTGTCCGGCATCCAGCAAGAAGAGGTCAAGTGGCGAATAACTAAGTATTTTGACAAGAACGTCAGAGTCAAACAGTTCATGGAAGGGGACTTGGTCCTGAAGAAGGTGGATGCAGCAGGAAGGTCAGCAGTAGTGGGGAAGCTCAAACCTAGCTGGGAAGGCCCGTATATTGTCCAGGAAGCTCTAAGGTCGGGGGGTACCGTCTCCGAAATGTGGAGGGCGATACCCTAAGTTACACCCGGAGTGGTGATGACTTAAAGCGTATCTATCCGTGAAAATGTGTACGTCCACTTCTTCAATAAACATGAAATTTTTTGATGATCCAACTCTTTTGCAGATCAAGCTTGTTATTTGTGAGGCTAAGTCCTAGAAGCTCCCGCTATTAGGTTTTCGCCTACCTTCCATGGTCGAGGGGGCAAAGAAAAGTATTCTCGCTCTGGGGTTAGGTCCCGAGACGCTCCTGCTGTCAGGCTTCAACCTAGCTGGCAGGGCCCGGGCCTCGAGTGACGTCGTTATGACCCTGGAGGGTTGAGCCTGGAGGAAGTTCAACACCCGCCATCAGGCTTTCACTTAGCTGATTGGGCCTGTGGTAGCACCCGGGGGTTGAGTGAAGGCAAGTATTCTCGCTCTGGGGTTATGTCCCGAGACGCTCCCGCTGTCAGGCTCCCACCTAGCTGGTAGGGCCTGGGCCTCGAGTGACATCATTATGACCCTGGAGGGATAAGCCCGGAGGATGTTCAACACCCTCCATCGGGCTTTCACTTAGCTGATTAGGCCGGTGGTAGCACCCGGGGGTTGAGTGAAGACAAGTATTCTCGCTCTGGGGTTAGGTCCTAAGACGCTCCCGCTGTCAGGCTCCCACCTAGCTGGCAGGGCGCAGACCTCGAGTGACGTCGTTAACCCTAAAGGGCTGAGCCCGGAGGATGTTTAATACCCGTCATCAGGCTTTCACTTAGTTGATTGGGTTGGTGGTAGAACTCGGGGGTTGGGAAAAGGAAAGTATTCTCGCTCTGGAGTTAGGTCCCGAGACGCTCCCGCTGTCAGGCTCCCACTTAGCTGGCAGGGCCCGGGCCTCGAGTGAAATCATTATAACCCTAGAGGGCTAAGCCCGGAGGATGTTTAACACTCACCATCAGGCTTTCACTTATCTGATTGGGTCGGTGATAGCACTCGGAGGATGGGCATAGAAAAAGACAATGGGCAAGCTGGGGGTTCCCCCGACGAGCTGGTACTCGCGGTCGCAGCTCGGCAAACGGCAAGCAGGGTAACATTGGGAAATGCATTCCACCCCCTTCAGATTTTACTTGTGAATTTGTAACGATTTCAGTTTAACACTGATAAGAAAAGAGACAGCTCGTGGGCGCACCTCGGCAAACGGCAAGCAGGGTAACATTGGGAAATGCATTCCACCCCCCTTCAGATTTTACTTGTGAATTTTTAACGATTTCAGTTTAACACTGATAAGAAAAGAGGCCGCTCGCGGGCGAGCTGGGTGGTGGCGAGCTGGGTGGTGGCGAGCCTGGCGCGACGAGTCCTAACGCATGCATTCTAGCGGCGAGTTCTAGCCTAGCGAGAACGCTCAGGGGGAAAGCTCGCAGGCAAATACAATAAGTTCAAAAGAAAAGAAGGAGAGAAAAATTCATGTTAAATCCTTTCTTCATTAAGCAAAATGATATTACAATGGGTAGCCCGCCTCAGCGAGGTTACAAAGGGGGGGGAGAAAATTAAAGAATTACAAAAAGAAGGGAGTGCGCGTCAGCTCTCGCCTCCTCCCCCAGATTGGCTGTCTTCCTCGCCCCCAGACTTGTGCCCACCCTCGAAATCCTTGGACGTCTCGAAAAGCGAGCAAAAGCTCTCCTCCCTCTCGTCAGGCGGAGACGGCGGGAACAGGCTCGACATGAGAACCCGGACCGAGATCTCCTCGTAGCCCTCCACCAGCACCCCTGTCTCCTTCATGATATGCAGGGTACATTCGTCGGACTCGGTCGAGTTGACCCGCAGCCGCTCCGCGACCTCAGCCTCGCCAAAGATCCTCGGCTTCTTGAATGGGAAGGGGGGCTCGTTGTGGAGCCCTTTGAAATGATCCTTCAACTTTCCATTGTCTGTCTCTAGCCTGGCGGCGCGAGCCAGCAGATCCCCATCCTCCTTCTACAGCTCGGCGGCGCGGGCGCGCAGCTGGTTGTTCTCTTCCTCCAACCCGATGGCGCGATCCCGCAGCTCTCTAGCGGCCTCAGCATCCTGCAAGATGAAAAGGTCAGCAACTTTCACTACGAAAAATCCCAAGTAAAAAGAGAAGGAGGTGCCCGGTACTTACCAACCCGCCGACGGGTTTGGCGAGTAAGCTCTCGGCAATGCCAAGTTGCCTCGTCAGATCGGCAGCCTTATCCTTGGTCAGGTCACGCTCCTACTCGGCTTTTAGCAGGAGGTGGCTGATGTTGAAGCCTCGGCGGATCACCATATGGTGCAGCTCCAGGGCCCGCATTTGGGCTTGCATGCCCTCATGGCCGAGTTGGCGCAGGGTTGCGCCCTTATAGGCTTCGACATCCTAGCGGCCATACAGGCCGAAGCCGAGGTCATAGGCATGACCGGAGGAGGGTTAGCGGTCTGACCAGGAGGGGTGGAGGGATGAGATGGAGACCCTGTGGGTCTGCTCATCCCATCGAACCCTCGGCTCGTCGGTCGGGTCCTTCACCTTTCCCCCGAAACCAAAGAGGGGGTGGCTCTTCGACGGGCGTAGCTCGCGGGCCGCAGCCTCCTCTGCAGCAGGAGGAGCGGAGGGCTCGCCACCTCCCTCCCCTTTCTCTGACACCTCCTTCAGCGGGCTCTTCGACGATCCGTCGGGAGAGGGCTCGGGTGAGCTCATATACTTTGGGGTTTGCTGTTGTTGTTCTAACGCCCTGGGGATCACTGCCGCCCTCTTCATCTTCTTTGGCGGCGGTGGGCGGAGAGGCGAGCTTGACCCCACAGGAGCCTGTCGTTTCTTGCTGGATGAGGGCTTGGAGGACGCCAGCTCATCTCGGCAGGATACAGCGGCTGCCTTATCGCGTGCGAGTGGGTCGGGGTGGAATCTCGAGACCGCAAAGGGCGAGTTCTCAGGAATCAGTCTCTCTCATGCATGAAAAAAAACTTGGTGAGAAAATCATATGGATCTGGCGAGTTCGGCAAGAAGATAAGTGTGCGAGGTATACCTTTGTCGAGAAGGACAGGGAGGAGCGAGTCGAGGCCCCTTCGGAGGAAGACGACCTCGAAATCCTTGTGGAGGAAGAATTTGTGGAGCTCGGTATCGTTGCCGGATACGGTGGGGGCGGTACACCTCCTCACCCTTCTGCAGCGGCGAGTAGGGGAGATTGTCGAGGTCGTCCTTGATGAAGACGATCTTGGACATCCAGTTGTGGTGCTTGTTTGCGATCTCGCGTACTTTGATAAACGAGCCCCCGAAGTAGGCGACGTCGTCGGAAGTCGCCTTATAAGTGAAGAGTTTCCTGAAGACGGTCATGTTGAACTCGATCCGCTCCCTGCGGAGGAAGCACGCGAACGCGACCATCATGACGATGGTGTTCGTGTTCTGCTGCGCGGGCACCGCGCCGTAGTACTTGAAGATCTGGTGGATTTTCGGACAAGGGGGTAGCGCAACCCCACATCGAAATACGAGATAGGGAAGGCGAGCTCGTCAGTGTAAAAGGTGTTAATGGACTCGCCCTCCCTGGGTCGGCGCTTCTTGAAGCCAGGGGGCACGTAGACATTGATGAACTCTGCGAGCTCTTCCTCCGAAGTGTTTCCCTCGAAAAAGAGGTACTCGGCAAAATGCCGAGCACACTTAGAGTGACTGTCAGCATCAGGTTTTGTCTTGCCCATGCTTGCAATGTTATCAAGGCGCAAGTACAGGTAGTGGAAAGGGCAAAAGGAAGGGGTGTTAAAGCAATAAAAGCGGTGGACAGGGATTGGTTAGGGGGCCTATTTATAGAAAAAGAAATATGAGGCCGAGCCGACTGATCAGTCTGGCTCGCCTGCCCCAGCTCGCCAACCCCATCTCGCCGACTTCTGAGGCCTATTCAATTATACATTGAGTTGAGCCTAGAGACTAATATCGTATTCAAATGGCAAACATTGAAAATCTAAAGAATATTACAAGTTATTACAGACAGGGGTGCGAATACAGATCAAATAAATCAAATGCAGAAAAAGGGGGCTATCTCACATGCGCGCGAGCTGAGGCGGCCGGGTGCGAGTACCGGTCAGCTCAGTAGGGGAGTCATTTCTACCTACCCCGGCCTCGCGTCCCTTTCCCTGCAGTCAGTGCGATTTGTGGAGCTCGTGTATCAGCTCCAGGTTCTTCTGGGCAGCTCGGAGATTCTCGCCAATCTCATCCATAAGCGGAGTTGGAGACGCCGCCTCGTCCGCCATGCTGCCCTCCACCACGCCTGTCGGGGAGCCCCATACCTCGTTCGCAAGCCGCACATAGTCTCACTACAGCCTCTCATTGTCCTCCTAGACCGTGCACAGCCCGCACACCAACTTCTTGAAGAGCACGATCCCTCGCCTCGTCAGCTCGTCATTCTCCACCAAAGGGCCAAGGAAGGCCTCTATCGAGTTGGGGGAAGGAAGAGGCAAGTAGCGAGCTGACTCCGAAGAGCCGTTGGCATCAGGCTGGCGGGGGCATCTGCAAAAAAAGTTAATCAACCCTAAATGAGGGCGAGTACTACAAGGAAATTGAGCAGGACAGAGTAACATAAACAGAAACCTACCTGGCGAGCTCGGCTCCCCCAGCGAGGTGCGAAGAGGGATCAGCCCCAGGTCCTTGCCATGACCCAGGCAATGGGTTCTCAGGGGGAGAAGGCCAAATCCCAGGACCGGGATGATTCCAGTGGTTCTCCACGCAAGACCGGGAGCAGGAGAAGATTGTCGAGACGAGGTGCGAGCTAGTGACTTCGGCTTCTACGAGTCCAGCCCCAGGGTCCCAAAGGGGTGGATGGAGCCCACGGGCGAGTGTCCGGAGTTTGAGGGCGCGAGTTGCCATGAAGGGTGTCTACTCATGGCAGGGAGGACTCGTCATCATTCCGTCGGCTGTCCGGGTCGACGAAGAGATCAACGATATCTTTACCCTTTTGCTCAGGGGGAAGCCGAGTAGAGGAGCCGGCCCTGTCATCCAGGATGATTTTCAGCTCTTGTTAGAGGGGCTCGGCCGCCTTTTGAAGCATTTTAGTTTTCTTGGCGGGGTTGGTTTCTGTCAGGGTGCTCGGCAGTTTGTTAAGGGATACGTCGGTCAAGCCGACAACGCGAGCGGTGGCAGCCTCGCGAGCTCGGGAAAGCCTCTCTTGGATCTCTTTGGGGATAGGCATCTCGGCAGGTTTAGATCAAAAGGAATGACAAAGGTCACCTAGGTACACTGGCATATATATATAGCCACAGGTGGACCCCACCCGAAGATTCCCTGCCACACTCGTTAAATCATGTGGGGTTAGATGATTCTTATCGAGCTTGTTCCAATCTCACAAAGAGCGGGGATTGTGTACAACCCCATATCCAGCGAGTGGGGTCGGCAAGAGCCAGATCGGCGCAGGTCGAGCAGTACAGGTCCCGGGCGAGCACCCGAGGGGGCCAGAGCTCGGCAGCCCCCGACTCGCCCAGGCGAGGTGGGACAATTGGGGGGCGTGTAGAGCTGGAGGGCTCGCACTTGTCCCAAGCTACTCGGCAAGCGGCAGGCGAGCAGGGATAGTCGGGCCCATACTCGCCCAGACCCAAAGGGAGGTAGCGAGTGCCAGCTCCATCGAGCACTCGCCGCCCCAAGAGAGTGGAGGCTTCAGAGGGCCACTCGCCCAGTTCTATGATGTTTTTTACCATTTTGCCCCCGCTGGCCTGCACATAGCGGTTCAGAACAGCGGAGGTTGGCTATTTGCAGGTCGTTTTCAGAAATCTATAAATAAACCCCCAAGGGGGGACCTCAAAAGGCATGCTTTCTTACCCCGGTCTTCTTGCGCTTTCTAAGGTATCCTTAGCTCGGCACTTGGTTGGGGAGGGGAAGCGCTCAAAGATCTTCCGGGAGTGTGATTGGTCCTCCGCGTCGAGCCCTTGGGTCAGTTCCCTGTTCTTTTTCCTTAGTTGTTTGGCTCGCGAGAGAGAAGTAAGTGTGAGATCACCCCTTCCCCGAGGGTGAACTGCACAGAGACCGAATTTTCGGTTTCAACAGTGGTGGCGTGCGAGGATGTCGCGTCGCCCAAGTTGTCCGTATTCCTCAGCAATTACTTCTCGAATTTCTTCTCGAGTGATCCTCTCGCATGGCGGCAGTCGGGCCTCTTCTCCTAAGTTACGGTGACGGCGACCAACTCCGACTCCCCGGGGAGTCGGGTGAATTGAGCTAGTGGCATCAGAGAGTTCTTCTGATATTTCTTCTCTTTGCAGAACTTCTTACGTCGGGCCATGATTTGGCAGAGGCAGGAGAATAGCTGGTGCTGGTGGCAGAGGAGGAGCGGAGGGCGCTCCTAAATTTCTGAGCAGAGTGAGCATTTCGGTCTGCTGCTCCTCCATATGGAGAACACGCCCCTCAAGGCGGTAACAGATGCGAAAGCGGCCTCTACGACCAATGATATGTCCACCAGAGAGTAGGAGTGTGCTGGTTCAGTGTGTCCTTCTGGGACAAATCCTTTAGTTGTATGGGCGCTTCTCTTTGCCATTGAAGTGGAACTTGAATGTTGCAAGGATAGAGGTCTTGGCTTCTGAAGGATGTTGGGGATCGTATTCCTACATACGGCGTCAAACTGTTGCAGACTAACTCGGCGTCCCGATCGGATCGGAATAAACTGGATCGCCTTAGCTCTCAGGATGGTCGAGCGTGCACACAGTCAATGAAAATAGAGAGTTAATGCAAGAGGTTTTAACGTGAAAAAACCCCCTCAACTGGGTAAAAAATCACGTGACCGGATCTGTGCTGGTCAAAGTCCACTATCAGCTTGCGGTACAATGTGTTTGGAGAATCGAGGACGACAGGCCACTCCTCGTTATAACTTGGTGGTGAGAAGAGAATTCCTGACTCGCAACGGGCAACAGGCTGCGTCGAGGGAGTGTTGGATGCTGCTTGGTGGCTGATGTGCTTGAGTGCTGGCGATGGTCGTCTTCTTCCCTTCTCTGCGCACTTGAGGACTTGGGCATTCCTCTGGCTCGTAGGCGGCTTGAAGGTGACTCGAGGGAGGTGTTCGGCAGAGCTCTGACATGAGGAAGAAGAAGACTGGGGGAACAAAAAAAGTCCGAAATGAGGAGGCTTGGGGCTCCTTTTATAGCCTCCAGGAGGTGGTTACAGTGGTTATGCGGTTATCCACACACCGTAACCACCTATATAAACATTAATTTCATAGTTTAGGGGATTATTTATTTTAATGATGGCATGCCCCCCCCCCTCCCTAACTTAGTGGTTAGCGGGCGGTTACCGGCGGCGGTAGTTATTGAAAGGATAGCCCCCCATGATCCTCCTATTGTGGAGAAGATCGAGAGAAGTGGGTTGACCGATCAAACTCATGATTTCCTCTTATGGGGGTGATCATGGAGGAGTGGCTAATTGCACCCATAAACCTACAAATGAGGATTCATCCCCATCAGCAGGTGATGGACATGATTGCAAGTTGAAGATAGAGATCTGTGATAATGTTTTTTGCTTTTATTCATGTGACATGTTTATGACTGTTTTACAGTTGTTATTATTTGCTTATGATATTTATGCTACTTTACTATTTCAGTAATTAAAAAAATCGGTCATGCCATGAGTAGTATATTTATGGGGGAAAAAATTGAATGTTGATTGTGATAATACATAATAATAGAAATGTCACCGTTGTTTTACCAAATTGTTACTTCATTCTGAACAACTCTGTCACCGCTGTTTTGTCAAACTGTTTCTCCATTCTGAACAGCTTCATTCTCACAGCTCCATTCTCACAACTTCATTCTCACCACTCTTTTTTCCACCGTCACCACCTAAACAAACTGACCCTAAATATCAGCCCTTTTTCCCACTCTCGTGATAATGATCCCATGTGATTCCGACGACCAGCCCCCACGAGCTCTCTTCCACTCCCTCGACGAACCCCGGTATATCCAAAGCCCTCTCGACCTCCACCCCTCGATCCTGCTCACCGGACCAAAATTGTTTCCCCTAACCACTCTCAGGTGATCATATTTTATGCATGATTTATATTCTAAAAATGAACTGAGAAAGTATGAATATAAGCAGCTGCTAAGGAGGAGTTTGAAAGAAAGCGGAGAAAATGCAGAAATGGTCCTCAAATGTCACAAATACCCTCCAACTACTTCTCCGACCAAAATCCCAGCCCTCGAAACCCTCCTCCCGCCGGCAACTCCACCTGGCCGGTAATTCCGACTCTGCCGCTGGCCACCGTGCCGCGGATGAATTCTCCTCCGACGTTGAAAAACTCTACCGCATCCTCCGGAAGTTCCACATTCGGCCGCCGAAGCTCGACCTCGCCCTGCGCGACTCCGGCGTCGCCCTCCGCCCGGGCCTCCTCGAACGCGTCGTCTCCCGATGCGGCCCAGCCGCGGATCTCGCCATCTCCTTCTTCTCATGGTTCTCCCGCCAGCGACCCGATCTTCCCCCCTCCGCCGCCGCCCACCGCGCCCTTCTTTCCTCCCTCACCCGCGCGCGCCACTTCGGCGCCGCCTGGGCTCTCCTAGATCGCATGCGACGGGATCTCCCCGAAGCCCTAACGTCCGACGTCTTCGTCGCCCTCATTCGCCGGTTCGCCGCCGCCCGCATGGTTTCCAAGGCCGTCCAGGTTCTCGATGAAATGCCCTCCTACGGATGCGCCGCCGACGACTACGTATTCGCCTGCCTCCTTGACGCTCTATGCAAGAACGGCAGCGTCAAGGAAGCCGCCTCCCTCTTTCGCGACATGCGCGATCGCTTTCCCCCCAATCTTCGTCACTTCACCTCCCTCCTTTACGGCTGGTGCAACGCCGGAAAGCTCGAGGAAGCCAAGTTCATCCTCATCCAGATGCGCGAAGCCGGATTCCACCCCGACATTGTCGTCTACAACACTCTCCTCGCCGGCTTCGCCGCCGCCGGCAAGATGGAGGATTCATACACCCTCCTGGCCGAGATGAGTCGCAAGGGCTGCCGGCCCAACGCCATCTCGTACACTCCCCTCATCCAAGCCTTCTGCGCCAGCGGCCGCATGGACGATGCCATGAGGGTGTTCGACGAAATGCGCAGGAATGGCTCCGCCCCAGACACCGTCACCTACAACACGCTCATCTCAGGATTCTGCAAGTCAGGAAGGATAGACCGAGCCAACGAGTTCTTGGATTCCATGGACGCGATGGCGGCGCACGTCTGCAAGCCGAACCCCGGCACCTTCTTCCCGATCTTCGTCTTCTACGAGCAGCGTGAGGATCTCGACAAGTGCTCCGATCTCATTGCCAGAATGTCAAAATCTCGATGCTTCCCCGACGCCGGTATCTACAATGTCGTGATCCGATTATCCTGCAAGCTCGGCGAGCTGAAGAGAGCAGACGCGTTCTGGAACGAAATGGAGGCCGGCGGTCTCGCTGCCGGCCTAGACACCTTCGCCATCTTAATCCACGGGTTTCTCCACCAAGGGTCGCCGATTGAAGCCTTCGGATACTTCAAAGAGACGGTGGCGAGGGGGCTCATGTCGTCTCCCCAATACGGACTCCTGAAGGAGCTGCTGAACTCTCTTCTGAGAGCGGAGAAGCTGGATCTGGCGAAGGATGCGTGGGACGCCATGGCCGGCAAGGGATGCGGGCTCAATGTGTGCGCCTGGACAATATGGATACATGCGTTGTTCTCCAACAAGCATGTGAAGGAGGCGTGCTCTTACTGCCTGGACATGATGGACGGAGGGTTGTTGCCGCAGCCGGATACATTCGCGAAGCTGATGAAGGGGCTGCGGAAGCTCTACAACCGGCAGATCGCCGCGGAGATCACCGAGAAAGTAAGGGTAATGGCGGCGGAGAGGAACGTTACTTTCAAGATGTATAAGCGGAGGGGCGAGATGGACCTGGAGAGGAAGAAGATGAGGGCTAGGAATAAGAGGAGTGAAAGCGGGAAGAGCCATTTTTTTCGGGGACGCAACAGAGCTAACTTGGGCAAGGGTGCAGGGAGTTCGATCTGGTTTGGATTTACTTAAGGCTCTGTTTTAGATGGTGGTGGCAAAAGTTCCGAAGGCATTTGATTTTGGAGGCATTTGGTTTTTCAATTGTGCAACTTCTTGGAAATCTCACCCCTTCTATTTTCCTCTGTTGACATCGGTCGGAAATCTCACGCTCATCTGCTCTTTCATATTCTCTCAAAGGTTAGAAGAGCTTACGCTCTCTCCAGCTTCGATTGATGTAGTTCTCTTTATAGTTCTAACTATGATAAGAGGAGGGCAATGTACGTTCAGACGTCAAAGCTTACCCGCTGGGGCTCCTCCCTCCGCTGTCCAATGCTATGTTCCTTCGTCCGCAACTTTATTGCACTTAACTCATTAGAATCCGACCCGAAGGAGAACAAGTTACATTCGTCCATGTAGTCCGTTGTCTTTATCATAAAATCTATCATTGTCGGACTCTTCAACTTCGGCCACTGTCTAGCCTTACTCATCATTCTACTAACCCTCTTCCTCATTCTCTCCTGCTATCTCTACGATCAGTCTTCTTTTATTCTGGTATCTCTCTATCTCATTTAGATGATATTCTCAGTATTATCTCTCCCTCGCCTTAATTAAATCTTTTTTTATCTTCTTAAGGCGAGGGAGAGATACGAGAAAAAAGGAGACCGGTCATAGTTGTAGCATAAGGAGAGGATGAGAAAAAGGATTAGCAGAGTGGAGAGTGCAGCAAGATGGTTGTCGTAGTTGAAGATTCTTGCAATGGCAGATCCGACGGGCTACGGTAAAGGCAGCGGACTGTAAGGGTGAGTGGAGCTTGTTCTCCTCTGGGTCGGATTCGAATGAGTTTAGTGCTGCAAGGTTGCGGACGGAGGAGCGTAGCGTTGGACAGTGGAGAGAGGAGCTCCAGTGGGTATGCTTCAGTCCCTAAACGTACATTGCTCTCCTCTTATCGCAGCAACACCTAGAAAGAAAACTACACCAATCAAAGCAGGAGAGAACGAAAGTTCTTCTAACTTTCAAAGGAATGTGGGAAAGCAGATGAAAGTGAGATTTCCAACGGGTGGCAATTCATTCGCAGAGGAGAATGGAGGGGTGAGATTTCCAGACAGCCGCCTAGCCGACGATTTCGTCAATGGCAGATCCTACGGTAAAGGCAGCCAACTACAGTGGCGAATGGAGCTTGTTCTCCTCCGGAATTAATTCGAATGGATTTAGTGCAACAAGGAGTGGAGGGAGGAGCTCCAATGGGTGAGCTTCGGTGCCTAAACGTTCTTTGCCCTTCTCTAATCGCAGCTAGAGCTAGAGAAAGAACTACACGAATCTTAGCCTGGAATATCTCGTCGTCCCGCTCGCCCTTCTCTAATCTCCGCCAGGAATATTCTCGGAGAAGATCGGATGGATTTAGATCATTTTATTTGGACACATGGAAGGTTGGAGGCTTGGAGTTTGGCTATGGCGTCGCCCCGCTCTTCTGCTCCACCACACGCAGCTTAACCACTCCATATAGCCGCTGCTGGAGCTGCTGAAGCTGCTTTCTATTCCCTCATCTTTCCGCTCTACCTCCTCTTTTCTCACATGTAGGATGGAAGGGAAGGTGGTGAAAGGCCCAACAACCAGCCATGAAGCCAGCTATGCTGCCAATGTTCTGAGAGGAAGGCTTCCCCTGAAGACAACAGAAGGTTGGAAACATTACAAAAAACTAACATAGTTTAGCTTTTCTGCCAAAATATGAATTAAGTTTTTTTATTCTTCAGGAAGAAGACACAAGGAAGCATATTAACTTACTTTGCAACTTCATCACACATTTTCAGTAATAAAAGAGCAAGCTTATTGGTTCAAATTCATATCCCCGTTGGTGCAAGCGAAATGAAACAGGTTATTGTCATACTTTGAGATTTGATAATTTACTGCCTAGCTTCTTCTTAGGGTCTTCTCACAAGCTCAGTTCGTAGCATAATTTGTCGGAACTTAGCAAGACGACATATAATTTATTGTTTTTAACTTTGTGAAAACTCTCATTTCATCCTTGTTGAAGCTAATGCTCCTAAATTCATATTTTGAAGAAAAACTTTGAATTAGACAGTATATTACCAAATTTGATACATAAATGATTTTGCATAGAGAAACTACTTATACCCACTTGCAACTCCACGGATATCACATTTTGAGCATTTAACCGTGCCAAATTTACGCCACATCTTAGTTTGATTATTCTTCTTGTTGGCTTCCATTTGTCATTCGTTTTTTGGTCTACCCGGAGCTTGTCAACGAATGGGTGAAAGAATTTGAGTATCTCCTATATTTACCAAAAAAAAATTTAGTCAATTGGCTGGTCAAATATTATGTTTGTAACATTCAGTGTAAATTGATATTTTGAAATAGTCAGACACAAAGAGGTTGGAATGTATGTTCAAACAATGCATGCAACTTATTGAGTATCGACATGGAAGACCACTAACCGTCATTTTCGCAAAAACAATACCATTTATCTAAGTTGGCCATAATTTATCAGGAAGTCGTGTCCATCATTCATTCTGCTTTGCTTCAGCCTCAATTTTTTTTGCATATCATAGGATTAGCGACACTAGTTTGTTTGTCTACCTCTTAACTATTAAAAGCGCAAGGCACACCAAAGTGCAAAGGGGTCTTGGAGCCTAGGCTCAAGGTGCAGGCGTGCGGGTTTATTTTTCGAAGTTGGACCTCCGGGCTGGATACCACCAAGTGTGAATGGCGGAGGAGGATATACACAAGACGACATTCTACACACACCAAGGCCATTACGAATTTATGTTCATGACATTCGGGTACCATCGATATTTCTGAACCTCATGATCCGGATCTTCCAATGTCAACTTCGAAAATTTATATTAATATTCTTTGATGACATTTTGATTTTTTGTGCATCATGGGCAGAGCATATAGAGCACCTAGCATTCGCATTCAGCACCTTTCGGTCCAACCACCTTGTGCTAAGAAGAAATAAGTGTGAATTTGGGTTGACGCAAGTACATTATTTGGGGCATGTTCTCTAGGGTCAAGGGGTCGCCACGGACCCGACAAAGATCCAAGCAATGCTAGAATGACCTACGCCAACATTGCTCAAAAAAGTGTGGGGATTCCTAGGCCTAAGCGGATACTACCGCCGCTTTATTCGGGGTTACGGGACAATCGCCCGGCCTTACCGAGTTCCTAAAGCAGCGTGCATTCACTTGGACGGTGACCGCGGATGCCGCTTTTCATTCCTTGAAGCAGGTTGTCTCTAACCCGTCAGTTTTACAGTTGCCAGACTTCCAACAACCGTTTGTGGTGGAAACGGACACGGCGGACTCAGGTGTGGGGGTTGTTTTGCTTTAGAAGGAGCGGCCAATAGCATATTTCAGCCAAGCATTGGGTGTAAAAATGTGGGATTATCTACGTATGAAAAAGATTTGCTCGCCATCGTGTTGGCAATCCAAAAGTGGCGGCATTATTTGTTGGGCTGCCCATTTGTGATACGTACAGACCACCAGAGTTTGAAGTTTATGCTAGAACAAAAATTGGCTACTCCGGCTCAACAACGCTACATCACCAAGTTCATGGGATATGACTTATCGGTACAATACAAACGAGGCAAAGAGAATATATGCGCAGACTCTTTGTCCCGGATTCACGAGGCACCTGAGGCCATGTTGCACGTTCTCACTACCCTCCAATAAGATATACTTCAACTTATAAAAAATTTATGGTGGTCGGATTCGAAGCTTCAACAAATCATCACGGCTAAGGAAATGAATGCGGAAGACCATCCTAAATATTCTTGGGAGAATGGCGTTCTCAAGCGGAAGGGGAAGTTGGCGGTGGGGAATGATCCGACCCTTAAAAGCCGGTTGTTCCAATTATACCATGCGGGTACCATAGGGGGGGCACTCGTACCAACGCATGAAACGGATGCAGTTTTGGAAGAGGATGAAATCGGAGATTTATGATTACATCCAGAAATGTGTTGTTTGCCAACAATGTAAGGCCAACAATCAACGTATTATGGGGTTGCTTCAACCATTGCCTATTTCGGAGGGCATATGGAAAGACATCCTTGGGTTTCATCGATGGGTTACCAAAGAGCCAAGGCAAATCCACCATTTTAGTGGTTGTTGATCGGCTAAGAAACCAAGCTCACTTTATTGCCATGCATCACCCGTACACGGCCGAATCGGTGGCTCAAGTTTTCTTGGATTTCGTTGTTCGCTTGCACGGGTTGACCGCAACCATTGTGAGTGACCGCAACATCGTCTTCCTTAGCAACTTTTGGCAAGAACTATTTCAGGTGCTCCAAGTCCAATTGAACATGTCGTCGGCATATCAACCTCAATCTAATGTCCGGACGGAAGTTGTGAACCGGTGTGTGGAGAGCTATTTACGTTGCATGCGTTTTGAAAAGCCTAAGAGTTGGGCTAGTTGGATACCCCTTGCCGAATGGTGGTACAACACATCGTATCATAGCGTCATTCAGATGTTGCCGTATGAGGTGGTGTATGGCCAAGAACCTACGACATTTCCTCCATACTTTGATGGCACGACAAAAATCAGCACGGTGGACCGTTCTCTGGCGGCACGGGACCATGTGATGACCATGCTTAAGGATAATTTTTCTCAAGCTCATAATCGTTTGAAGACATTGGCGGACACGAAGCGTCGGGAGCATGTTTTGGATGTAGTGGAGTGGGCTTGGGTGCGGTTGCAACCTTATCGGCAAGTCACTCTTCGGGGGCTCCGAATTCACAAGCTTTCACCCAAGTTCTTTGGACCCTTCCAAGTGCTTGAATGGATCGGGTCTGTGGCATACAAGTTGGCTCTCCCGGAGAGCGCCAAAATACACCATACCTTTCGCATATCGAAGTTGATGAAATACGTGGGCCAACTAACCGGGCAAGAGCATCCCCTACCGGAGATAGTTAATGATGAGGGCAATCTACCTGTGGAACCATCTGCCGTCTTGGATCGGCGCATTACCAATAGAGCGAGCCGGGTCGTGACGCAACTTCTTATTCAGTGGACCAATGGGTCTTCGGAGGAAGCCACATGGGAGGACTTATGGCGGTTCCGCAAACGTTGGTTGGACCGTGTTCCTTGAGGACAAGGAACATTTGATGGAAAAGGTAGTGATGTGTTTGTTTTGGGTACTTTGTAGTTTTTATAGTTTTTGAGGGGTATGTTGGTCTTTTGGGGAAAGTTAGGGTTGTGTTTAAATAGCCGGTTTAGTGTGGAACCGGGTATGTGTGAAATCTTGTATGTGCTTTGTATTCACTGTTGGTGGCTGCCACGGGAAGAGTCCCCCTGCACCTCCTTCCAATCTGTTCAGGCTGTGGCATTAGGATCGTGTATCCCTTGCTATTATTCTAGTGCTACCAAGTATTCCGGTGATCTGTGTACTCTGCGATTTAGGTGTTTCTGTTGCTATAACAGGTGATCTGGAAGAGGTGAGGAGCTCCACGGGAAGGGATCACAACACCGAGCAACCCGCACATGCGGCCGCCGGCTCATGAAAAATACCTCAAAACCCACACTGCCTCATGCCCTTAGCCTGCCATACTTCAGCCCACGACGCCCCCATACTATCCGATCGTGCGCCTTCAAGATCTCGCAGGAGTCATTGTCGAGATGTAAGCATATTTGTGTCGTCATTGTACAGATCAAGAATGATGAAGATGATGAGAATCATACGAAAAAATGGCCATATGGGCATGGAGGGGCGGTGAGAGGATCATGGATTCATGTGGATTTTTTTGAGGGGAAAAGTAGATCTGGGAATAGATCTAAATACCGTTCCAAACAAAACAATTTTATCAATGAAATTTGATCCATAAAGTTAATCGGATCTCATGTAGGATTTATAAAATCCTAAATGTTTAGATCGATGAATTTTATAAACCTAAAATCATTCCAGGATCGAAACCTGGTTGTGATACCACATGTTAGTGAAAACAATCATGCAATAACTGGTTAAGAGTCATTACCATATGACGAAGACGACTCCATTGAAGCAGAGTGATGCGATCCTATCGGCTCACCTAGAATGGATCGCACTGGGTCGCAGCCCGCGCACTTCTAACCCTTCTCCCAAGGGGCCACAGGCTTCTCACAGGGCTATCTCACCCATAATTCATAGCAGCGCCCGTAAAGCAGGTTGTTGAGGCCGGGAATCGAACCCACGACCCTCCTTAGATAAGGATTTCTCCTGAACTCCTATCATCAACTGAGCCGCGGGTTCGATTCCCGGCCGCAACAGATATGGATCCTGGGTGAGATAACCCTGCGAGCAGTCTTTGGCCCCTTGGGAGAGGGTTGGGAATGTGCAGACCGCGGCCCAGTGGGATCCGTTCTCGGTGAGCCGATACGATCGCATCACAGAGGTGGAAAAGATCTTGAACATGCGTTCCCTCTCTCTAAGGTACGAACACGATCTCCGACGAGAACAGAAGGTGTGTTCTCTACTTTATGAGATAAGAATCCCATACTTGAGATTGAGACCAAGCTTTCTATTTATTAATTTAGGGTTTCTTCCCAGCAAAGAAATCTAGATCTGATTACTTATGCCCAGTAAGTCCATTGCATGTCCCAAAGTAGACTATGTATATGCCTTGTTAATTTTAGCCCATTTTATTCTCCTAAAGTGTTTCTCTAATAAATTCAAAGATCAATTTTGTAACCATTTTTTGTTGATGTTTTATTATTTCGCTTAACTTTCCGTCATGTTATGTTAAAGAAGACCAGTAGTCTCATTTGGAAAGTGACCATGCTAATACACCTCTGGAATATTATTCGCAATGTTGGCACATTGCGCATAGTTGGATGTTCGAGTAATTGACATAATGCACCCCCGAATTGTAGAATTTTGCAAAATGAATCATAAATGGTTAAATTTGGCAAAATGCACCCCCAAATAGAATATTTTTTGCACTTTGTCCCCTAGGCTTAAAAACCATGGATATTTTGCTATGATTTTTATAAAAATAACTCATATATTTGCAGCTTTTTATAATTTTAATTGTCATTTCTCCTATTTGCAGGTCAGGTTGCATGACATTTATAGGGCATGGATCTGTTGGCCGAAAGGAATGAGGTACCTCCTCATTGCAACCCAGATAACGAGGGGTGTAAGTCGGAATCAATCGAACGGCCTAACCGAACCGCATAGTTCGGTATAGTTTTAGTAAGTTGCGGTTCGGTCACGGTTTTAATTTTTGAAAAATCATATGGTTCGGTTTGTTTCACGGTTTGGAAGTCAAACTGAAACGAGTCGAATCGGACCATATTAGCACTTACATTAACATTAATAATTTAGTATCATAATATATTTACTTTATTTGGGCGTCACTGTTGACATGACAACGCTTTAATAAAAACTTAATTTGTGCTACATTAAGGTTCTGTTTGGGACAACTTATGATGATGAATAAATTGTTAATTGAAAATTAATGTTTGGAAAGAGATTTTATAAAAACAATGATGAATAAGCAGTAAACTGTTTGGATTGTTTGTCCATAAGTGTTTATCCAAATATTCATTCATTCGTAAAAGTTTGTTCATTTGGACACGTTATTTCCGTCCAGACGCGATTTTCACTCAGACACGTTTTTTTTTGCATGGGTGCGAATTTTTCACACTGACGTGATTTTTTCTTCCGGCCGCGATTTTTTCGTCTGAGCGCAAATATTTCGCCCGGACTCGGTTTTTTCACCTGGGCGTTGTTTTTTCGCATCGATGTGGTTTTTTCGCCCGGGATCAAATTTGTCGCCCGGGCGTAAATTTTTCGCCCGGGCGCGGTTATTTCGCCCGGAAGCGTTTTTTTCGCCCTGGCTCAAATTTTCGTCCGGGCGCGAATTTTCACCCGGGCACGAATTTTCGCTCGGGCGCGAATTTTCTGTCCGGGCGCGAATGTTTCGCTCGGGCGCAAAGTTTCCGCCCAGGCGCAAATTTTTCAGCCCGGGCGTGAATTTTCAGCCCAGGCGCAAATTTTTCAGCCCGGGCACAAATTTTTCAGCCCGGGCGCAAATTTTTCGCTTGGGCGCGAATTTTTTGCCCGAACGCAATATTTTTTGCATGGGCGTGAAATTTTTGCTCGCACGCAATATTTTTTCTCGCACGCGATATTTTTGCACGGAAGCGAACAAAGGCATTCTGCCGAAAAAATTGCGTCCGGCCGAAAAAAATGCTCGCTGGCGAAATATTCGTGCTCGGGCGAAAAAAATCGTTGTCGAGCGAAAAAATCACTGTCGAGCGAAAAAGTCGCGTCAGGGCGAAAAATCGTGCCCGGGCGGAAAAATCTCCCCCGGGCGAAAAAATCGCGTCCGGGCGGAAAAATTCTCTCCCCAACAAAAAATTCGCGCCCGGGCGAAAATATCAGCGCCCAGGCGAAATATTCGCGTTCGGGCGAGAAAATTGCCCTTGGGGAAAAAAATTGCGCTCAGGCGAAAAAACGCGTCCGGGTGTAAAAACGCGCCCGAGCGGAAAATTCGCGTCGGGTCGGAAAATTTGCGCACGGGCGGAAAATTCACATCCAGGTGGAAAATTCGCGCGCAGGCGAAAAAATCGCGCATGGGCGAAAAATACGCCCTCGGGCGAAAAAATCGCACCTTTGCGAAAAAATCACGCCCTGACGAAAAAATCAACTTTAGAGTTTTTTAAGGGATAAGCACTTATGAGAAGCTATAAGCTGGACCTTGATAGTTTATGAAAATTAGCTTATCATCAGTTTTAAAATAAGTGATTTTCTTTAAACTGCACAAACAAACAGCTGAAAGACTGTATTTGTGTTTTAAGTAGAGATTATTCATCAGCATAAGTTGTCCCAAACAGAACCTAAATTATGCATTACTTCTCTTCTCATATGAGTCACGGTGATAAACATGAAGTATGTTTTTTAAAATTTTCTCTAAGATTATATATTTATATTTCTTTTTTTAACCGTCAAAATCAAGCCATTTAATTCGGTTTTATTCACAATGGTCTTCACAGTGCCAATTGGTTCCAAATTTTTTAAACCGCACAGGGGTGGTTTAATTTACGATTTTGCTTAAAAACCAAATCGAACCGAACCATTATAGTCCTACAAATAATACAAACATAGAATGAGAGGCTACAACGTGCTCGGTCGTTAAACAATTGTTAGAACTCAAAGAAAAAAGAAATCGAGATAAAAAAAAAAATTATGACTGTAGTTAAAAGGTAAAGGCTATGTTAAAAGGTAAAGACTTATTAATTAATAGTTTGGGCGGTTCGAAGATTTTTAATTTACTTCAAAGATTTCATATTTAATGGATTGGTCTATTTAGCTATATGCTAAGACTGTAAACTCTAATCTACGGTTCTCGGGTGTCCGAACGTAGGAACCGATAACTAAACCAAACAATCCGGTTCTAATATTTTTGGATTCGAAATCAAACCGAGACACACAAGAACTGACCCAAATTGCCCTAATCAGTTCTTTCGTTGTTTTTGCACACCCCTACCCTTAAACATCGGAATTTCAATTTGCCCGTGTTGTAAGTCATGCTTTTATCTAATTATGACATATTAACTTTATATTCTTCCCCCTCTGTATTGTTCTACCATTTTCATCTTCCTGAAACTCGAGATGTTAACCTTAGAAATGAAAGTCGAGGTGTAATTAAAATTCATTTCATTTAGAAACACTGGTGTGAATGGTACATGTAAGGGCGCGCGAGCAAAGGTGCATGTGCTGCAAACGTCGCGCGTGTAATGCCTCCCCTACAACAACCATGTAATATGAGTCCGATCAGGACTCCACGACGGATAATCGCCACAACTTTAGCTTAATTAGATGATACAAGAACTTTCTCTCAACACCGAACACATGAGCATACAGCGTAAACTTAAAACAAAGACTAGAAGTTTTTCAGATCAACATAGAAGAGGTCCGACCTCATGGCAATACAACATGAATGTTCAAATCAACAATACAATGTTACAAAAATAAAGTAGCAATGTTCATATGCTACCTCGATGTGCAAGCCAGAATAAAGCAAACGAAAAGAGTAATGCAGTAGAATAGGCGAAGGTACACTTCATGAGACTTTAGCCTTTTTGGCCGGTGAGTTAGTTCCAATTTGTGATCCTTGCTCTAATTAAAACTGATACAGATGAAACGGAATAACATGGGTCAGTCATGGTTGACCATAACTATGTAACAGCACCCCTCCTCCCGACCATCTTAGCAGACCCTGAGGAACTACATCACCCTATAAATCAGTACTTTGTGTGCAAATGAAATAAAGAATATAAACAACATAGAAAACTAGCGGTGTATGTGTCATAGGTATTGAACACATTTTTATGTTAAACAAGAAATAAAATGAGTACTCTCATATGCGTGTATAATTCGAACATATTATTATATTACAACAACCGCAATAACATGAGTACTCTCATTTCCCCAACATCATACAAACCGATTCTCCGTTGTGACCGCACCTACACATGAATCACCACACCATCGGGCTTGTCCATCATCTTGGCCATTCTCGTCAACTTCATCAAGCCAACACAATTGCTGAGACCCACCCGCACTTGGTTGCACACACCATCGGGGTTGTCCATCACCTTAGTTGTTCTCATTAGCATCACCAACACAACTGATTTCACCGGAATCAACACATCCGGTTCTAAGAACACTAGCTAAGACTTTAAATGCAAATAGTTGATCACACCATCGGGCTTGCCCACCAGCATAACAGTTCTAGTTAGTATCGCAAAAGGGGATTTGTCTTAACAGGACACTCCACAAGTGAATCACAATATCATGAAGCTAACCGGCCGACCGCAAGGATAAAGTCACGCCTTAATATATAAGTGGACACCACAATCTACTAACCATTCATTACACGCATTTTTTTTCCTAAACCACCATTTGTTCTCACACAAAAATTAAGGGCATCACAATAATGTCTTCGTCGCAATCGCATTTCTGGCACAAGCCGCAAATGCACGTCAAACAACATCACCAAATCGGAGCACCAATCATGATTTTGACTTCACCCATCATGCCTAATTTGCTAATGGAGCAGATCTCTAATGCAAATATTATCGGGGATGGACTCAATCAACTCAATGGTTCCTCTTGAACCAAGAAAGCACAGATCCCTCTCAATTGAGAAATCCAGTGCCAAAAATTACAAAAAAAGGTATAAACAAGGAGAAGATAATATGAATGCATCCTAATACTGGGAAAAAGAATGCTGTTAATTTATGAAACTTTTTTCTCACCATGAAAAGATCGAATAACACAGATGAAAACGCGAGCCTTCAAGTCTTCTCCCCGTTGCATGTCTCGGATCGTCTAACGGAACTTTGAAGCTCTTCTAATGGAAAAATCTCGGTCTTCTTCCTCCTCCGCCCTTTCTTGCTCACCTTAGACACAAAAGTCAAGAATAACTTGGAGAATGAAAAGGGAGAAGTTGTTGTCCTATTTAGGGTTAACGATTGAACAAAACAGGGTCATTGGATCAAGTTTCAAAGAGATCAATGATCAAAATATGTGGATTTACGGATCTGTTTTCACAACTTATCGCGCGGCGATAGATGCCATGCCGGGGAAGCTCGAGCCCAGAAAATGCTCTATCACATGTAGACGGGATTTCTCACCGACAAGACATTATCTGTTGTTTTGAAGGGTATTTTGTCTTTTTTGTGTTTGCCTAATTTTTCTTATAAATATAAAGGGATTAGAGTTCTTATGATGTGGTTTTAGAGAAAATTGAGAGAGTTGTGTTGTAACTTTGTATTGACCTTATCTTTTCTCCCTCATCGGTGATAGTAAACAGATGTAGGCGCTCTTCACCGAACCACGTAAATTGCATCGTGTTTATTATTTGAAATTGTGTGCTTTTGTTTTTCCGCATCGTTTCACACAACAAGTGATATCAGAGAGAGGTTCCGGGTGCGATTTTTGTTTGGAGGCGGCGTGGTTCTCGGAGAGGGCCGTTGCAGTTTTGGATCTTCTCCTTCGTTTGGCGGAAGCGGCGCTGTAGATTCGGCCACTTGTTTCGGAGTAGGCTGCACCACCTGAAAAAATACCAGAGATGTTCTTCTTCTCCCGGCTCCGGCAGGAAAAGTTTTGTTTTTTGCTCTCTATTGACGGCTCGCGGCGGAGCAGTTGTTCGGAGTTTTTTTTTTTTCAATTTTTGATCTTTCTCGGCACAGAGCAGTGTAGGAGAGAGCCAAAAAAGGGAAACAACTTTGTCATTTTTTTAGTGCAATGTTAAAGGCACACATGTTTTGGCTATGTACACCCAAATATTATGTGCACACGATTAAATTTTATTTGCAACCAAAATCTATATGTGCACACAAAATAAAAACTAGTTTTTTTTGCATCTCCTTCCTTCTCACTCTGAAGGAGAGGGTCGCCGGCGAGAGCTCAAAGTGGAGGAATCATCGCCGTTAGGAAAGAAAGGCTCAGGCTCGTCGACAAGATGAAATCTAGAGGAGGAGAGGGGTCGTCGGCGTGAGTAAATGAGGTTGTCAGCTTTGTCTTCCTGCGAATTAGGGAGTCTGGATGCTGGTCGATGAGAGTACAAATGCCGAGATCGAGAAACATTAAGGCTTCGTTTGGTTCGGCGTTTCGCCGCCTCTATTTGGAGCAAACGTCATTGAACGTCGGGTAAACAAAAGGCCGACGGAGGCATTTACTCCGTTTGCACACGTAGCAAGGAGGAAACTGCCCCGATCCGCTCCATTTCGACTCCCGCCTCTCCCCTCTGGTCCGTTTCCTCCTTGCTACGTGTGCAAACAGAGCAAATGCCTCCGCCGGCCTTTTGTTTACCCGACGTTCGGTGGCGTTTGCTCCAAACAGACACGGCGAAACGCCGAACCAAACGAAGTCTTAGTGTTTCTCGATCTCGGCATTTGTACTCTCATCGACCAGCATCCAGCCTCCCCAATTCACAGGAAGACGAAGCTGAATACCTCATTTACTCACGCCGACGACCCCTCTCCTGCTCAAGAGTTCATTTTGCCGACGAGCTTGTGCCTTTCTTTCCTAGCGGCGATGACTCCTCCACTTTGATCTCTTGCCGGCGACCCCTCCACTTTGAGCTCTCGCCGGCGACCCCTCTCCTTCAGAGTGAGAGGGAAGGAGATGCAAAAAAAAGTAGTTTTTATTTTGTGTGCACATAAAGATTTCGGTTGTAAATAAAATTTAGTCGTGTGCACATAATATTTGACTGCACATAGCCAAAACATGTGTGCCTTTAACATTGCTCTTTTTTTAACCCTGCACACGCTGAGAAATCAAAAAAAATTTGGGAAGGTGTGTTTTTTCTTTCTCCGCCAGAAAAGTGCAACGGAAATTGAAAAAAAGGGAAGTTTTTTTTCTTCCTTCCACCTTGAGCAACTCATTAAACAAAGAGGAAATTTTCTGTGCGGTATTCTCACGGGAGATAGATAAGTGATCTTTTTTTAGTTCAAAAATATAACTGGATTTTCATTGATTGTAAAAATGGACTGAATTTTAGTTCAAAAAATGAACTGGATTTTTAGTTCAAAAAAAGGATCTTTTTACAGTTGTATTTTCACTCCAAAATATAGTCATGTGAATACTTAAAATGAGCGTAAAAATACATAGATAAAATTTCATGACTTATTTTGTGAAAAAAACAAAAATTATAGGAGGATTTTGTAGTTCCCTCACGATCCTCCCCGTGGGAGTGCCGCACAGAATTTTTCCAATAAAAATGTTAGTTTTTGGTTGGGTTATCTTGTTCAGCATTCTCACAAAATATATAGTTTTGTTCTCTCAATGGTGGGCAGCAACTGAAGGAAGAAAAAAGAGAATTTTTTTTTGTTGGTTGGTTCTCTCCATCGCCGGTACAGCAAGCGTGTCAAGCAATGAAGAAAAAAATGGTTCTCAACTTTACAGTATAGGAGGAGGTTTTCGTTCTTCCTACTTAGTGGTGATCTTTCGTTTCAGAGGCTCGATGCCGAATTTGTGAACAACAAGAGGTAACAAATTTTTTGTATTAACCAACAAAATTTTTTTGTATTATTATTGTAGTAATTAACCGAAAAATGAGAGACTCTGATATCATTTTTTCATCCTCCTGAGCTGTAAAATCTACGATCCATCATACGGGTTTGCATCCAATTAAAATTTAGGTTACCAAATTCGATGAAAACGATAACTTTGGCATGTGGCGTTGTGAAGGAATGAATGCGCTATGCTATCTGAATTTGAAGGACATTCTTGATTGTGATGAATATCAAGATGGGATGACTAAAAAAGCTTAGTCGAAGATAAATCGGAGTGCTTGCGGGTTGATCAGAAATTGTTTGACACAAGAAATCAAATACGGGGTTATGTTGGAAACGTCCGCGTGAACTCTTTGGAGGATGCTAGAGAACAAATATCTTATGAAGAGCATGAAGAATCGTCTCCACATGAAGCGTCGATTGTACCAGTTTCAGATGAGAAGTGGAGTCTCGATTGATGAGCATTTGAATGAGTTTACGAAATTGTTGGCAGTTCTGTTGAATTTGGACGAGGATGTTGGCGATGAATACAAGACACTTCTTTTGTTGAATTCGCTTTCAAATGAGTATGAAAACTTCACAATGTCTCTCATTCATGGAAAGGAGGTCTTAAAGTACAGTGAGGTGTCTATGACATTGTTGAATCAAGAGTTCCGCCGAATAGATAAAGAGTCATCGAAGGCGCGGAGTCGGCCAAAACACTTGTGTCTCATCAAGGCAGATCTGAGAAAAAGAAGAACTGACATAATAAGAGTAATAATGATACTTAGAAGCGTAACAAATCACGTGGTCACAGTCTTGGGCACAAATCAGTACGCATTCTGTTTGTAGACGGGTCACTGGAAGAAAGATTGTCGCAAGTTAAAAGAAAAAAATAAGAGGCTTTCCTCAAAGGCAAATGCTCATATTACTCAAGAAATTACTAGTGGTGGTGAGTCTGATGTTTCTCTCTTTGTTACCCCACAACATTTACTTACTGATGATTCATACTAGATTCAGGACACGGGTACTACCTATCACATTTGTATCAACTAGGATTGGTTCTATACTTACAAGCCTTTGGATACTGGTACTGTTTCTATAGGCAATGTTCAGACTTGTCGTACTATTGGTGTTGGGAGTATTTTGGTTCAGATGCACGACGGTATAGTGAGAGAGTTGATAGAGGTCAGCCATGTTCCGGATATCAAGAAAAATTTGTTGTATGTTGGGGCTTTAGAAGCAAAAGGCTACAAGGTAGTGATCGATGCAGGAGTTCTGAAGATCAGTCACAGAGCTTTGGTTTTTATGAGAGGAGTTCGACACCGCAATCTATATTATCTTCAGAGGAGTACAGTTACCGGGAGTGTTGTTGTTGCAGAAGATTCTTTGAATGACAATACTTTATGGCATATGAGGTTGGCTCGTGTAAGAGAGGCTTCCCTCAAGACTCTTTCAAGGCAAAGATTGATTAAGGGAGCAAAAAGCTGCAAATTGAATTTCTATGAGCATTGTGTGCTTGGCAAGAAGACGTGAGTATATTTTGGCACTGTTATCCACAGTACAGAGGGTATTTTACATTATGTTCACATAGATATTTGAGGCCCGACGAAGACGAAATCCTTCACTAGGCGACAATACTTTGTTTTCTTCATTGATGATTATTCTAGATATGTTTGGGTGTACACCATGAAGCATAAGAGCGAAGTTCTGAAAAAAATTATGACTTGGAAGAAGTGGATTGAGACTCAAACTGTCAAAAATATTTGATGTATCAGATCAGACAATGAAGGCGAATATATATATCAAATGCGTTCTTGTGAGAGTGCTAGAGATCAGGTATAGAGCATCACTTCACAGTCAGGGAGACACTGTAGCAGAACGGGATGGCTGAGTGCATGAACCAGACTTTGGTGGAGAAGGCTCGATGCATGTTGTCTAATACTGGGTTAGGCAAGATTTTTTTGGGTTGAGACTATTGATTATGTTTGCCACCTTGTGAACTGTTTGCCTTCTACAGCTATTGGAAAGAAGACACCAAAGGAGATGTGATCGAGCATCCTGCTAGAGATTATATCCACATGAAAGTGTTTGGGTGTCTAGCTTATTATCATGTCAAGAATTATAAACTGGAACCACGAACAAAAAAGTAATCTTCATTGGCTTCAATCATGGAGTCAAATGCTACAAACTGTATGATTAGGCAGAGAGGAAGATTGTCATTAGTATGGATGTTAATTTTAATGAGGCGAGTTTGTTGAAGCCTCAAGACTTAGAGCAGGTGGATAGTTCCAAACTAGTCATTACAACTGTTCAAAAGAAAGAGTTTGATGTGACTTCATTTGTTCCACCAGTTCCTTGCACTCCTGATGAGGTATATGATGAGACTGTTGATGAGGTACCAGGTGTTGATGATCAGGAGGTGGAGGAAGTAGAGACAGAAAGTCGTGTTTAGGATTCTATGCCAGGAGGCAGAATGTCCTGAAGCCAGCTTGGTTGAGGGACCACATTGCATTTGCACTTTTAACATTTGAGGCTGAAATCCCTTGTCATTTCAAGGAGGTTGTAAAGATCACTGAAACAAATTTTTGGAGGGATAACATTGCATGTTGTTTGATGACGAGTAAAAAGAGAGAAGTCCGCTGAGCTCCGAGTAAATTTAACATCACGAGCAACTATATTGAACTTGTCAAACTATGCACGTAGAGACTGTTTGAGACCATAAGTTGATTTCTTTAAGTGAAACAAGTGACTCACACGTGATCTCAAACCCGGGAGACGGTTGCATGTAGACAGTTTCTTGAAAGTCGTCATTGAGAAAAGTATGCTTGATATCTAATTGATGTTGTGGCCAGTGGCAATGGATAGCCAAGGAGATCAGAACACGAACAATGTTTAACTTTGCAACTAGGGAGAAGGTCCCATCAAATCGAGACTTTATTGTTGAGTAATTCCACAAGCCAAAAGATGAGCCTTAAGACAATCAATTGTCTCATTGAGAGCATGTTTTATCGCAAAGACCCATTTATATCCAACACTAGTCTGCCTTGAAGGAAGGGACACCAAATCCCAGGTTTGATTAGCCCAGAGGGTGGTCATTTCCTTATCCATAGTCGCATGTCATCCAGGATGCTGAAGAGCCTCCTGCACAGAGTTAGGTATAGAAATAGAGGATAAAGAAGTTGTAAATTGGATAAGCGTCGAAGAGAGGCATTGTAAGTATGTGTAATTCTCTAGGGGATATGTCGTGAAGACAGGAGCCAGATCAGCAGGCCGCGAGACACCAGAGGATGAAGGCAACCATGATGGGGGCATCAGAGCGAGGAGTACGGCGAGTGTAGACACAAAGAAGGGGTGGTTTGTCCTGTATGAGAATTAGGGTTGGGAAGAGCAGTGAAAGAGTAGTAATAACAAGGACGGTGGGGCGGGGAAATAACAGCGCTGGAGGAGGAGAGGAAGGAGGAGAGCATAATGGTTGATCTTCCAGAAACATAACCTCAGCAGACAATGACCTTGCAATCAGTGGGAGAATAACACATAACCTTTCTAAGTACGGGAGTAACAAACAAAAATATATTTGGTAACCCAATGAGCAAGCTTGTCAGTGGCAATACCAAGATTATGGACATAACAAGTACATCCAAATACTCAAGGTGTAAGAGAGAAGGGTGGTGTGGAGGTAAAGAGAAGACTAAGTGGAGTGGCGTAATTGAGAATGGAGGAGGCAGATGATTGATGAGATAACATGTCATAGAGACAACAAAATGTCAATAAGCCTTGGAAACCTCCATTTGAAGCATGAATGACCGATCAACTTCAAGAAGATGTCGATTCTCGTGCTCCGCCACACCATTCTGTTGAGGGGTATAAGCACAAAAAGTTTGATGGATGATGTCGAACTCAACATAGAGATCATCAAAGGCATGACTGGGTTATTCGCATACATTGTCTATACTGAAGAGTTTTAATGGTGCGAGAAAATTGAGTGCAAGTATCAAGAATTAATGCGTGAAACACACAAGTAAGATCTAAGAGACCATGAAGTAAATATAACCACGTCATATGTGAGTGATCATCAATAAATATAATGAAATAACGATAACTAGAAAGACTTGCAATTTTATACGGGCACCAAATATCTGAATGCACTAAATCAAAAGGAGTAGCGATCCGAGTACATTGAGGAGGAAGAGAAGAACAATGTTATTTTTCAAAAATACATGACTCACAGGTAAATGCTAGAAGAGGTAGGTCGGGAAGATCCTTCTTGAGGATGGGAAGAGGGGCATCCCCGAGACACTGATGTCACTCTGCAGACAGATGAGGGAATGGTGAGAGAAACGTCAAGAAGGTAGAAACCATTGCGTGGTTGTTCCTTGCCAACAATAGTCGGCGTCCATCGATCCTACATTACAAAAGAAGAAGATGTGAAGGTGACAGAGCATTCAAGGTCATCATTAAGGCGACTAACATAAAGTAGATTGAAAGGAGGAGCCCGATACATGAAAGATTGAGCGAAGAGAGATAGAAGAGTTAAGAGCGGCGTCACCATTAGTTGCGGTGATAAACCTGGGATGCGGAGATGTCAAGTATTGAGGTGGTTTATGAGACGTAATATGATGAGTAGCACCAGAGTCCACAATCCAACGTGGACTATTGGAGAGACAAACAATATCTTCATTGGAGATAGTGGCAATAGAACCAGGCGGACGATTGAGTAACCCGTGAAGATGCTGGAGCTGAAGACGCATTGCATCAACGTCGACACGAGTGACGGAAGATGTGTCAACAACAATAAAGACATTAGCCGAGGAGGCAGACCATGTTTATGATAACAATTGGCTTCAAGATGATCATCCCTATTACAGTGAGTACACTTGAATTTAAGTTGGCTGTTGCGACCCCTCCCACGATAGCTGGTGCGATCTTCGCGACTATATGGAGGAGGGGAGTGAGAGACAACTAAGTGTCGGAGAGGGAGGTTCGGGAACATCTGAAGTTTGAGCAAACATCAAATAGTGAGGGAATAGTTGATGAAGAGAGTATCTGAGCCCAAACACTGTAAAGATGAGGCGGAACACGAGTCATCATCATGGTGATACCAACAACCTCCTTTTGAGCATGTTGAGCAACAAGATCAGTAGTAGGCGGCTGATGCTAAATTCATGCATCAACCAAAGTTTTGGAGCGTGCAACAAAGGAGGTTAAATTGTCACCACCTCCCGAATCGAGAGATTGAAGATCCATGATGATGTCAAACAGATGTTGAATACTGTCCCTGTCCGAGTAGAGAGAATGAAATTAATCTCACATTGCCTTGGTTGTCTTACGATACATGTCCATGCAATAGGGTTCACTATCCAGCGAGTTGAGAAGTCATGTCTAGACACGACCATCATCACGAAGCCAAACATCAAAAGGAGCAGAAGGGGTGCCCTTAGAAACATAATGCAAAAGACCCTCAGTCAGAAGAACACGATGGGCGAAATGCACCTACTTAACAAAATTCTTCTTCCAACTTAGAGAAATAGTAGTGATATGCAGATCATCGCGGACTTCAGGAATGCACGACTTGAACTGCGACAAGGAGGGGCGGCTAGCCAAGCGGCAAGGAGCAATAACAGAAGCAGGTCCAGGGTAGGTCAGGGCCAGTTTGTAGGAGCAGGGCTAGTTCGCTAATGATGGCAGAATAGAAGCTCTGCGAACAGGGAAATAATAACAACAACAACAACAGAAGAAGCGACTAGGGTTGCGGTCAGGGATAACAACAAAGAGCTGCGTCAAGAAGCAGCGGTAAGCGAACAACCGCGACCAAACACCACAGTATGATAGGAGGAACTACCGCTGCGAACAGCTGTGGCAAGCGGACAGTTGCGAACAGAGGCCGCGAGCTGGTTTGTATAAAGGCAGAATTGCCGTCGAGAGAGGAGGTCGTGGACCAGAGCTGGAGAAGAGCCCACAGGCTGGAGAGCAGTTCGCGCGAGCGATGCAGAGGTAGCATGAGCGTGGGTCCAACGACTGACCGAGGAGAGTCTATATAAACGTTGGGGGGGTGAATAGGGAAGAGGATGGGGCGGGAGGGGGAACCTGCGGACAAAGGGACGGGCAAAGAAGGTTGCGGTTAGAGAAAAATCTATCCTTCCAAAGAACGGGCAGAGAACTCCCGAAAAATAAAGGTGTTCAGATCGATGGTTCTGATGTCATGTAAAAAAACACCCGAAATGTTGAGAAATAAAAAAAATGAAATATTATTTCCTTTTTACTTAATCAATAAATACAAGTGAGTATACAATTATTTAGGAAGATAAAGAGGAAGACATCACAATCTAAAATGTGGGACTAAAGATGATAGGAGGAGGAAGAGGGTCAATGGACCTTTCTTTGAGCCTTTACAACATACGATGACTCTTTTTAAACCAAGGGTTGTCAAGAGAGCCAAGACAGCGGCGGGGGGATTGTAAATGTTTCCCTTCTCCACTTACGCGGACGCTGCTTCCCGTTGTCGACGCCGGAGCCACGAAACCAGTTATTAGCTTCTTCCACGACGACATAATATCCTCCTTATTCGGGTTAGATTCTCTCTCATCTTTTGTTGGATTATCCTTTTAGGGTTTGCTCGGGTTCCAACTGGTAGGGTTTCTCCTGTATTCTCACACAATATATAATTCGTCTTCAGTTTTCACGAAGTGTGGGCTTTAGATCCAATCCGAATTTGTATTTCTAGGTTTCCCGGTTTCGAATTTACCGTCCCTGCCCCTTTCTATGGCTGCCGGTCGTCACGGGGACTACCGAGGTCAAGAGCTTACGGATAGGGATTCTGATTTGGACACTGTAACGAGGAAGGATTACTACCAGGAGCGTTATTGCGAAGGAGACCGCGAAGGGGGGCGCACGCGGGATCCAAAAGATAGGGATAGGGTTAGGGCTAGGTTTAGGGTTAGGCAGACGAATGCATCGGAGACGGAAGCCTCTAACGAGTCTCATCGTTCTCCCTTATCGAGTAATCTCTGCGTTGTTGGTAAGTCTAGTAGTCGTAGAACATCTGCAGACCGTGAGCCTGGAGAGCTGTCCAGTGGAAGTGGGTCGGATGACTCTGATCCGCCTGCTTACAGGGGCACCATTAACGGTGTGGAGAAAGCCAAAGATCGGGATGCCTCGATTTCTAAGAAGAGGAAGTTCTCTCCCATCATATGGGATGTGGAAGATGACCGACGATCATATTTTCGAAATTCTAGAAGTACGAGTAATTCTGTGAATCAAGTTGCTGTTCCTCCTCCACCTCCCTTGCTGCGTGGGGACATTCTGCAGCAACCAGTTGTGGTAGTGCGGCAGTCATCGGAGCAAACATTGTCCATGGGTGTAGGACACTTTGTAAATTCATTTCAAGTTCAGCAAGAGGAAGTAAAAGTTTTGGGACACGCAGACATGGAGGTTCATGAGGATGATGTAGCTCCGGCTCGTCACATCTCCACCTCCCGGTGGGCGGACAGCAACAATGACATGGAAGATGCCGAGACTCAGGTATTTAGTGAAGAAATTGTGCGAAAAAAGAAGAAAGTTACACCTTGCACCGCCTCCGGCGAGCAATACCAATTATCGAAAAAGGTGCAAAGCCCTGAGGTTGATGAGTTGTGGGAAGGTTCTGCAGGGGCTAGTTCTGAAGGGGCGGGTTCCCTGTCATCTACTAGCTCCAAGGGTCATAGTGAGGATTCTGAGCAAGATATTGAGCCTGAGAATAATGATGGCATCAATATTGAGGTGGTGGAGGCAGAAAATCACTCCAGTGTTGATATTTTGGATAATGGTTCTAAGAATGATATTGATGAGGCTGGGGCATTGGAGCCTGTACTACCACCTCAAAGAGTTATAAACATGTTGCAGGGATGTAGAAGTGTTGATGAATTTGAGAGGTTGAACAAGATCGATGAAGGCACTTACGGAGTCGTTTACAGAGCAAGAGACAAAGTAACTGGGGAGATAGTGGCATTGAAGAAGGTGAAGATGGAGAAGGAGAGGGAGGGCTTTCCGTTGACGTCTCTCAGGGAAATTAACATTTTATTATCTTTTCATCATCCATCCATTGTCGATGTAAAGGAAGTTGTTGTTGGAAACAGCCTTGATAGTATATTTATGGTTATGGAGTATATGGAGCATGATCTCAAAGGCCTTGTTGAGATAATGAAGCAATCATTTAGTCAAAGCGAGGTGAAGTGCTTAATGTTGCAGCTTCTGTCAGGAGTCAAATACTTGCACGATAACTGGGTTCTTCATAGGTACAACTTGTCTAGCCTTTCAATTGTAATTATCCATGTTCATATTTATGTGGTGGGAAATTTAGTTATTTCCACTTGTTTTTAAATCCTCCAGGGATCTAAAGACATCAAACATCCTTTTAAACAATCGTGGTGAGCTTAAAATATGCGATTTTGGTTTAGCTCGGCAATATGGGAGTCCTTTGAAGCCTTATACTCATCTGGTTGTAACTTTGTGGTACAGGTAGTTTGCTCATAGATGCCCACCTTTTAAAAAAATATTTGCTAGGATCACTCTCTGCAAAATACATTTATATGTCACCACTCCCTTGTTTATATTTAATTTTACTTTTATATCATATGGTATTATGAAACTTATCGAGCTTTTCAATATGACAGAGCACCTGAACTTCTCTTAGGAACAAAAGAGTATTCGACTGCAATTGACATGTGGTCACTGGGGTGTATAATGGCGGAACTCTTAGCAAAAGAGCCTTTGTTCAATGGGAAGACTGAGTTTGATCAACTTGATAAGGTTTTTTCTAATGTGTCAAAGACATTTATTTGCTTGCTTGGAATTATCTGTTCTTGTTCTGACCAGCTGATATTTCTTGCAGATATTCAGAACTCTTGGCACTCCAAATGAAAAGATATGGTCAGGTTTTGCTAAGTTACCTGGTGTCAAAGTAAACTTTGTTAAGCAGCCGTAAGTATATTTCCGTTTATATTCATGCCTTGTTGTAGATAATTTGACATTGCTTAATTCTTTTTCTTGGAATGCATAGTCTTATTATCATTGACCTTTTGCCAGGCATTCAGCAAGGGGTGAACTTGCTCGAGTATCCTGGCTTGTCTTGGTGGTATCTTTTGTTAGGTGATGATTAATCCAGTTTGTTTTGACCAGTCAGTTCTTTGTTTTTTTTATTTAGGTATAATAGACTTCGGGAAAAGTTCCCACCCACTTCATTTTTTGGACGACCAACTCTTTCGGAAGCGGGCTTTGATTTGCTGAATAAACTTCTAACCTATGACCCAGAAAAGGTAAATTTTTTACAAGGATCTGGCTGCTAAGTTGATTTTTTATGATGGGTTGACAATCTTTACCTTATTTTTTCACCATGCCTTCACATTTCTCCTTCAGCGCATCACTGTAGAAGCTGCGCTTAATCATGACTGGTTTCGAGAGGTTCCTCTTCCGAAGGAGAAGGATTTCATGCCTACATTTCCTGCCCAGCATGCCCAAGAGAGGTAAATCGAAGTGATTAATCTGAAACTGTATGATAAGATTTGGCTTAAATATTACTAACTTCTTCTGACAAATCCTTTTTTCTTGGATGTTATATTCAGGAGGTTGAGAAGGATAATGAAGAGCCCTGATCCATTGGAGGAGCAGCGAAAGAAGGAATTGCAGCAGGTTTCTACTGGACTCTTTGGTTAAGCATGGTGAAAGAGTGGCCAGTGAAACTTTGATATAAATGCTTCTTTTCCTGATTCAAATTTAGCTCCGAGGCATTATACTTTGAGGTGAGAGATATGTTGCAAGTAAAGTTCTGCAGCTTGTGTTCGTGCCCGGTGACGATTTAATACTGTTCTTCAGCAGGCTACCCTGATGATGTTGGTGGACAAAATATATTTTATGTACCAAATGAATTTGTTGCAGGCAATTTTGTTCTTTGTCAGCAATCTTCGTACCATCCTTTAGGAGCCTGGATCACAAGGTGTGACATATTGGTTTTTTATTAGTCAGATCTCCTTGAAAGATCTGCTTGAAAGTTCTTGTAAACAATGCTTTGAAAGATTAGATTATAAATTTATAATACCATGATTTGTTCCTGTTTTGTACATATTTTATGTGTGCATTTGATTTCCATATTATCATTGCAATTGTTGATTTTTGTGAATTGAAGAGTGCATAGTTCACCCTTCAGAAAAATTGAAGGTTTAACTCCGATTTAGAGGTACCCCATTCTCTCACGTGGAATTATTCCATGTGTATGTTGTGAGATATAACTATATTAATGTCTTACATCGAGAAATGTAGTTTGAAGCCTGCGTGCTTAACATTTAAGTAACTGATATTGCTGTCTAGACTAGTTAAGTGAAATATTTAATAACTTAACATTTCACCTTTTTAATTAATAATCTTTTTTATTCATCTGAGAACTTACCATCATAACTTAGATGTTAACTATTTACTATCCATTTTGCATTAAGCAGCCAGCTGTTAATATTGAATGACCTTTTTTTCCTGAGAACTGCTGTATGTCTTTCATGATTACCAAGCCTATAATTTTGTACTGTTTTACTGCTGTGAATTTGTTGTCATTCTATTGAAAATTATAGTATGTTTAATCATATTTAGGGGGTGGTGTTTTTGCTCTTGGTAATATAATAAGAACAACTTCAACCACAACAGCTGTTCACATACTATTACTATATATATTGTGTGTTTTCTTGTTACCTGTTGGCTTCATTCTTCCAGCTCATCAAACTTCAAGCTTATGTTCTAAAGGGATTGGCTTCTATTTATCATTTCATATATATGCTATACTGTATGAGTCTGAGTGATATGACAATTTTATGGTGATTTGACACTCAACATGAGATTGCAATCCTTGGTGCCTTTTGATGCCTACCGTGCAATTACCAGCCTGTGTTATTTGCCACCTTTTCTACAAGTTGTGATTTCTTCAATCCTTTCTCTAATCTGAACATAATCACATGTAGTTATCACCAGCTTGTGGAGTTGACCTCCGAATGTCCATGCATACTGAGTGCTGCCCAGAGATCTGTGGTTAGTATCTATCCTATATGTAGGTATCTTATTTCAATCCTATTTTTTGAGATTGAATTAGCTCTGTCACCTTATTGAAGTGCACTTATTCATTTGTTTTCTCATTACTACATTCATTGTGTATTTCTTGTACGAGAATTTGTTTATGAAATTCATGTCATGAAGTTTATTTTGGACACATGCTGACTAATATGAATTTCCTTGTGCTATGGTATTTGATTGAACTCATCTTAACTTTTTTTGATGGAATGATACCATTTGGATTAGCAAAAATATTTTTGAGAGTGATGCGGGGTAGGCTGTGGAAGTGAACGAACACTAGTGTAAATCTATGTTTGTCACCGGGCATACTTGTGATAGATGATGCATGAATAAATGTAGTAGTAGGAATTAAATAAAATTAGTAGTGTTACTCGATGTTCACAATAAGTTCAATCGAGCGACCAAATTACGTCCGCTTTTGCACAAAGGGCTTTAGGCAAATCTTTCACTAATGAGCTTATAGAAGAATAAGGAAAACAAAAAAATGGTACAATAATAAAAAATCTCATGCAAATATATGATATTTTAGAATATTTAATAAATATTATAAGAAGCGATACAAAACACTCGCTAGCAACGGGATGGCAACGGTTGTAGGCGTAGATCCAAGTGGTGGAAGCGGAAACAGTTTTATTCACGGGCTAGGTGGTGATTTGTTGGTGTGCTGGAGGGTGAAAGGGAATGGGGGCTGTTAGGGCTTGGTGTCAGCTTGTGGAAGAGGGGTTACGACTGGGAGAAGAGAAGTGTTTTTGTGTGTGTGTGTGGGGGGGGGGGGTCACAACAATACTTAAGAGAGGGGAGGTGGAATCACGATTTTACTGCAGGGAGGAACTCAGTTGCGCGGCTGGTAGAAGGGAAGGCAATTTGTTGTTTTTCTTTAAGGCATGGGAGGTGGAGGCGAGGCATGACTGGAAGCAGGAAACATGGAGTTACGAATTGCGATAGGGACAAGAGATGGAAAGGCTTGTGGCTTGCAGGAATAATGTTACAAAAAGGGGAAATAGGGGAGAGGAAACAAAAATAAGCTAGGACATTGCACTCCGGGGTCTCGCGATGTCGCACCGCGATATGATTATCGTCTCTAGATTTCTTCACATTGCTAACAATGCCCTCTAATGGTTGCCATCACCCCTTACTTATAATAAAAGATGGCTAGGGCACTCAGTGTGAACGACTATTATTAGCCGTTACACCTGGTACCTGATTACTACAACATAAAAGTTCAAAAAGTAAAATAAAAGAAGATACAAAAAAAAGAAAAAAGGCGCTCTGGAAGCGCTCGCGGTCTTGGATTACTAATTCGATCAGCCCCTCATGCACGAGTACACATAAGTGGGCCCTGCTGAGTGGTGGCCCGATCTCCACTGTCGACCCTACGATCGATCCCCTTCATCTCCCCCGACTTAAAAACTTTCATCTCCGATGAATGAACATGATTGTATTGCCATCGAAGATCGGTGGCGAGTATTACAAGCTCGGTCGACGATATCCAAGTGTGATCGAAGGTGGGGCGCCCCCTCCAAGGCACCAAGTAACAACAAGAAAGGCCGCCTGAAGTGGGGGTGCACTCATGTGCCACATGTTGGTAATATTCTTAGTTCTCACCTCTAATACTGGTGGATTCAGAAGAACCTGTGGAATCATAGTGAGCGCGGGTGAGTCCATAGGTGCTCCCCTAGATGACCGGGGTAACGGTCTGGTTGTATGTGCTCAAGTTAAGTGTCTTTATGCTCGAGTGGTTCAAAGTAATGTGTTATATCTTACATATTAAATACATGATGAATACTCATATCTGTAGGGAGATCAATCTAGTAGAATTTTGTTTCAATTTTCTTTATAATCTTATAGGGATCCATTTGTTTTATGTTTTAGCTTTTTAGCTACTCCTTTTGGGATCCTCTCCATGCGAATCCTGACCTGCTCACCCACCTGAAATGCTGCTCATACTTTTGCACGCCTGCTTGTGCCACACACAATTCACTACTGTTAGCAATTTTCTGCTCGATTAATCCATGCATTTCATGTATGTGATGGATTAAGAACTCAGCTGGCTCATTAGGATGCGAGTCTAGGGGAACAAGGCGAGGTCAATAGGCTTCCTATGCTCATATCATAACATTATATAAAATGGACTCATGCCAATAAACCTATTGACGAAATAAATGTATGCAAACTCGACGAACGATAACAAAAATGTATGCCAATAGACCTATTGACGAAATAAATGTATGCAAACTCGACGACCGAAGATCGGGGGCGAGTATTACAAGCTCGGTCGGTGATATCCAAGTGTGATCGAAGATGGGGCGCCCCCTCCAGGGCACCAAGTAACAACAAGAAAGGCCGCCTGAAGTGGGGGTGCACTCATGTGCCACATGTTAGTAATATTCTTAGTTCTCACCTCTAATACCGGTGGATTCAGAAGAACCCGTGGAATCATAGTGAGCGCGGGTGTGCCCATAGGTGCTCCCCTAGATGACTGGGGTAACGGTCTGGTTGTATGTGCTCAAGTTAAGTGTTTTTATGCTCGAGTGGTTCAAAGTAATGTGTCATATCTTACATATTAAATACATGATGAATACTCATATCTGTAGGGAGATCAATCTAGTAGGCTTTTGTTTCAATTTTCTTTATAATCTTATAGGGATCCATCTGTTTTATGTTTTAGCTTTTTAGCTACTCCTTTTGGGATCCTCTCCATGCGAATCATGACCTGCTCACCCACCTGAAAATGCTGCTCATACTTTTGCACGCCTACTTGTGCCACACACAATTCACTACTGTTAGCAATTTTCTGCTCGATTAATCCATGCATTTCATGTATGTGATGGATTAAGAACTCAGCTGGCTCATTAGGATGCGAGTCTAGGGGAACAAGGCGAGGTCAATAGGCTTCCTATGCTCATATCATAACATTATATAAAATGGACTCATGCCAATAGACCTATTGACGAAATAAATGTATGCAAACTCGACGACCGATAACAAAAATGTATGCCAATAGACCTATTGACGAAATAAATGTATGCAAACTCGACGACCGAAGATCCGGGGCGAAGTATTACAAGCTCGGTCGACGATATCCAAGTGTGATCGAAGGTGGGGCGCCCCCTCCAGGGCACCAAGTAACAACAAGAAAGGCCGCCTGAAGTGGGGGTGCACTCATGTGCCACATGTTAGTAATATTCTTAGTTCTCACCTCTAATACCGGTGGATTCAGAAGAATCTGTGGAATCATAGTGAGCGCGGGTGTGCCCATAGGTGCTCCCCTAGATGACCGGGGTAACGGTCTGGTTGTATGTGCTCAAGTTAAGTGTCTTTATGCTCGAGTGGTTCAAAGTAATGTGTCATATCTTACATATTAAATACATGATGAATACTCATATCTGTAGGGAGATCAATCTAGTAGGCTTTTGTTTCAATTTTCATTATAATCTTATAGGGATCCATCTGTTTTATGTTTTAGCTTTTTAGCTACTCCTTTTGGGATCCTCTCCATGCGAATCCTGACCTGCTCACCCACCTGAAAATGCTGCTCATACTTTTGCACGCCTGCTTGTGCCACACACAATTCACTATTGTTAGCAATTTTCTGCTCGATTAATCCATGCATTTCATGTATGTGATGGATTAAGAACTCAGCTGGCTCATTAGGATGCGAGTCTAGGGGAACAAGGCGTGGTCAATAGGCTTCCTATGCTCATATCATAACATTATATAAAATGGACTCATGCCAATAGACCTATTGACGAAATAAATGTATGCAAACTCGACGACCGATAACAAAAATCCCAAATCGAAGGGTGTTCACCAACTAGACACCGTAATAGATTCCCCAAGCTTTTATTCACGATCTCGGTTTGGCCATCGGTCTAAGGGTGATAAGCCGTTAAAAACTTTAGGGTTATACTTGTCTTTTCCCATAACGTCCTCTAGAAATGATTTATGAAACACACGTCTTGATCATGATCTATAGACTTGGGTAACCCATATAACTGAAAGACGTCTCACATAATGAGGGCCACCACGTGGGCCGCGCCTGCAGTCTCAGGGCAGTCGATGAAATGAGCCATCTTCGAAAATTAGTCTACCACCACAAAAATGAAGTCGTGCCTCCTCAGTGCGAGGGAGGCCCATTACAAAATCCATGCTAATATCGACCCAAGGATAGTGGTACTGCAATGACGTAATGACCTGTGCCATATTCTTCTTCATGGTGGGCCAATAAAAGTGTTCCTCAACCAAATCGATTGTCTTGTCTCTTCCAAAGTGGCCAATAACACCACCCGCGTGTATCTCCCAACTCAAAAAATCTTGGAAGGAGGTCCGAGGAATATAGAGACGAGACCCATGATATAAATGTCCCTTGACGATATCGAACCCCTTAGTGGGCTTAGGGGGATCCCCCAAGAATACAAAATAAATCTTGCTAAAGTCGGCGTAAATAGGGTAAATCCCTAGGCAGTTGGTCGAAGCTAGGCGTGTTATTGCTCAGTGTATGAAGGAGGGTGATACGATGACTAAGAGCGCCAACAAGCTTGTTTTAACACCAGCACGATGTTTGAGAATGTAATGGAAATTCTGCAAGTATTTAACCCACTTGGCATGTTTATGCCCCAACTTCTGTTATGTCAAGATACCACAAAGCTAGATAGTCAGAGTATAATACAAATCCCGTGGGAGGAGGTAGTTCCTCCAATATCTAAGTGACCACACCACCGCGTAAAACTCCCTATCTTAGTTGCAATATTTTTGTCGGTTCTCATTCAACTTCTCACTAAAGTAAGAATTTGAGTGACTCTCTTGACTCAGTACTCCCCCAATGCCAACACCAGATGCGTCGCAGGCCACCACAAACGCCTTAGAGAAGTCAAACAATCTCAGGATGGGGGTAGTCTTCTACCTCTTCTTGATCTCTTTGAAAATCTGTGTGATGGCTTATGTCCATTAAAAATCTTACTTTTGCAAGCAGCTCGTGAAGGGGGTCGTGATGGTGTTAAAAACTCGGACAAACCTCCTATAGAAAGTGGCTAGTCTGTGAAAGCTGCGAGTCTTGGTGATGGCGGAGAGAACATGCCACTCACAAATGGAACGAGCTTGGTACGGGTCAACGGACACGCCCGACGTAGATACGATAAACCCAATAATGTGCACAAAGTTAGTCACGAAAGAGCACGTTTCGGGTTCACAAATAACTTCTCCTTAAGGAGAATCCTAAACACGAGCCTTAGATGGCTCAGATTGTGGATGAGGGACTGGCTATAAATCAAGATGTTTTCATAATAGACTACCAGGAACTTACCCATTTGGGCCAAAGGCTCTGGGCCATGACGCGCATGTAAGTGCTTCACCAACCACTTATAAAGACCGTCTCCGGTCTTAAATGTCGTCTTCCACTCATCTCCCTTATGAACTCTTATCTGGTGGTACCCGTTGCAAAGAACGTTCTTTGATAATACCCATGCACCAACCATCATGGCAAGTATGTCGTTCAGATAAGGAATTCACAAACGATACTTAATAATGATGTTTCGATCGATACACGTACGCCAACACTCGTCCTTCTTCGGGGTTAGAAGGGCAGGAACCACACACACACTAGAACTATCACGAATGAACCACTTTCTCAACAACTCATCAACTTTCCTCTTGGGCTTGGCATGCTCATCAAGGTTCATCTTGTAATGTGATAGATTTGGGAGCGAAGATCCCGACTTCAGATCTGTGGCATGATGGATGTCATGCAATGGGCATTTGCTCGGAAGCCATCTGTCATAATATTAGCGTCCTCATTGAGAAAACTTCGAACCTTAGGAGGCGGGTCAAGAAATCTCTGTAGGGTACTAGGGTCCTCAGGAGTCATAATGGCAGCCATTATGTAGAGTATGCCGGTGTTGACACTCTCGCATAAACTCGCTATGACGCAAAATGTGCAGCGGCTTGGATGAACTTGTGCTAGTGGAGGGTGCAACTCGCTCCTTGGATTTCTCCTTGGGTTAGTTGGTGTCAAAGTAATCTTACGTTCCTTGTCATAGAATACACATGTGTTTGAGCGACCGAAGCCCGTAACATGACAATCAAAGAGTCAGGGTCTCCGAAGCAGAACGTGTACGACATCCATCAGGATGACGTCGCACCAAACACGGTCCTCAAAAGAGGATATAGAAATCAAAACTAGGCAGATCTGGGTAACCCTTATGGCTGCCTTATCGACCCAGATCACACGGCAAGGATGAGGATAAGGCTTGGGCTAACCTGCATCTACGACGTAAATTCTAACCAGTTCACAGGGTGTAGAGGAAACGTCGAATAACAACCAAAAGCGTGCTCAACATCACTCTCCTAACTGTCCTTGATGGTGGAGACCTCATCAGCGACCTCTTAATTTTCATTGACCAGTTACTTTCTCATGGGGCACTGGGTTGCCATATGAACTGTCGGAACAACGATAGGTATGGACGTTCCCGGGTCGGGTGGCTACCAGTGGTCCAGTGGTGACCTTTTTTTGTCCATGGGAGCAAGAGGGGGTTTGACAAGATGGGTTATAGTTGAAGGTGGCCTCATCAGGTGGACCTGTTCGCTTTAGGAGAGTCTAACAGGAACTAACTAACCAGATTTATTGCTCATACGTAAGGGCCATCTGGAAAACCTGCTCTACGGTATCCACATGATGGGGAATAAGTTCCATGCAGAGTTCCTCTTAGTTCGGAACAGAATCTGGAAGTGGTCGCGCTATTCTCCTCTGACCTCTCGCAGTTCACTTCTCACAATCCACTTGTCGAATCACTGCAATTTCCCGCTAAACGGCCACAATTGAGAACATTGGTCTTGATCAGAGTATATAATTGTAGTAAACAAAAGATATACTTCACATATAATTAGGGACTGAGTACCGTAAAATGTATAAAGAAATAAAATTTAATATTTATAATAACTACATTACAAGAGAACATTATATTTATAAACCCTCGACTATTTTACACAAAAATTAGGCTGTCATGTGAATCCATACAAAAATACCATGCCATACTATACTATCCCCCAAATGGTGAGACCCTATACAGACACTACCACATCCAACAAACAAATACTAGTAAACTATAAGAACCAAGTCCATCACTTTGGGTCTTCATTTCCCTTGTTTCCTTGGTCTAACTTCTCGAGTGCCTCTGGATAACCTTAACTTAAAGCTGGCACTTCTGTTCCTTCAGTTGACTTCTCCCTTAGTCTGATAATTTACTAGAAACTTCTTCCTCTTCCTTTCCCTAATCCTAAAAATATATTTAATATAAAAGATTAGCCATAATGACTAAGTAAGATCTTTCCTGTTTAACTGCCTGCAGATATTAAAAGAACTATTAGTAGTATAAGAAAAAAATGTGCAATAAATTGATGCAATGGAAAATAAGAGATACAACCTTGATATACAATAAACAATAGCATAATATCGCATCCTAATTACATTAGGTGATTAAGCATTCATTCATTTAGATTCTTAAACTTGATTATCCAGTATTCATTAACATCATCTTCTTTAGCTTTTCATCTTATTTAATTCATTTGACAATCTTGTTAGCCATTTAGCTCTACACCAAATCATATCGGTTCATTTCTATCGAACAAGCATGAAGCCCCTATGGGACACGTGAAGCAAAGTTTCATCATCACATCGGTTCAGGGTTATTGAACAAGCATGGAGTCCCTATGGGGTACCTGAACCGATGTGATTGAACAAGCATGGAGCCCCTATGAGACACCTAAACCAAAGTCTTATCGTTTCTAGACATTTCACAGCTCTTTCTCGAAGGGTTAACCCTTAACCTTGTTGTTATGCATCAATGTGTTTCTTTTAAGTTCATTTCTTCTTTATTATCTCTAATCTTGATTCGTAGAATTTATTATAATTTTTGCTCCCTTTAGAATTCATTCGTTTCTCTTAATATTTATGTCACTAACAGTTGACATAGGTCGATCAGGCATCTAGAATATTTACAGCTCATAGTCATCAGTAACATTAAAAGGAATTCATTGCTCATCATAGTTTCATAACATAATAAACATCAAAATAATTATTCATTTCATAAGAAAAAATCATATAAATATTGCAAGCATTGGTTGGCGTATGTAATAGTAGACATAAAATTTAAAAGAAAACAAACGTACATTAAAGAAGAACTCACCAAAGATTTTCCTTTACCCTTGTCCTTTTTAGGGTTAATGTCTTTCCTTTCCGTTGATGCCATCTCAGGTGCTAATTATTTCACAGGGACTTCCGTTTAATTAGGAACGACATATTTGAAATACATGACTTTCACTTTTAAGTTTCTTTTATTAACACGAGTTGTAATCTAGGGGAGGTGGTTTCATTAACGACCCTAGTAGGATATTCCGACACCTTTTAAAGGGACTATCAAGGTTAGGGAATAACTTTAATGAGTTTAAACTTAAATTCTTTATAAATTAGTCGAGCCACCCATTGGGTTTAAATAACACTTCCCTCTTTCAAATTTTTTCGAAAACAGCCTTCCCAATGTATACATTTCAGATGTAAACATCATAACCACTGACTTGTGATCATCCACATGAGGTACATTATCATATGTAAAAAAACCTAAAGTTTTTCAGAGATCTTGAACATAGCATTGATAACATACATTCTTTTAGAGCATTCAAAACTTAAAGAAAACACCGTTACTGTGAAGATGACGGAAAGACGAATATAGAATCACTCATGAAAAATATGAAAATCACCAATCTATGAGCAACCGACTATAGCAAGGAGAGAAAAACACCAATCATTATACATTTCATCCCATATAAGAAACAAGGTTGCAGATGTCAATGTCGGGTTCATGTTGGTTTGAGTTTTAAATGTCGTATGTCGGATTATGGAAGATATTTTATAATGTCGGATTTTAATATTTAAATAAATTTATTAGTATATAAACACATTTTTTTTGTAAATAAGTAAAAATGTACACATAATATATGTTTATAAAACTATGCAATAAACATGTAATAATACGATTATAATGAACTAATGAATTATTAAACAAAATAAACACAAGTTTGCATATTAAGAGCATTTCCAATGGGGATCTTTATATTTAGAGATCCCCATTGTACTAGGTTCTCCAAAATGGAGAACTTGGTTGTTCAATTCCAACCACGTTCTTTAATTTTGGAGAACATGACATTTTTTAATGTTTTCAATGTTGATATTCAATAATAATAATATGATAAATAAAAATTAAAATGTATTCAATATTGGTATCATTTTGTAGGATTTTATTAATGTATTGTATGATATAATTTGATAAGTATATTAGTAATTATGTAGGTTATAAATTAATAGAAAAGTTTTTAAAAAACATTAAAACATTAAAAAAAGAAATAGAGGCCCTCCATTTTCTCTCTCTCCTTTAAATTTAGAGGAGGAGAGGGGCCATCTCCATATTTGGAGCCCCAAATACTCAAATAGAGAACGTTCGGAGGAAATTTGTTCTCGAAAAATAGAGAAATGGAGAACCATTGGAGATGCTCTAATAAATGGTAAATATTGAAGAAAGCAATTTGCCTTATTTGTATGATTATTTTAGGATCAACTATGGTCCAATAGTTCAATGACACGAAGGTTTCTACTACGTAGTCTTATCTTCTTGGTTTCTCCTTATCATAAAAAGTAAACATATCAAAAAAACAAATCAAAGTTAAGTTGTTAACAAGATGCTGATTAGTAAATGAAAGAAATAAGAATATTGACATTTTTTGACATGATCTACCTTTGAAAGATTTTAAACTTTACTTTGCCAACCTTTAATACCTAAGAAAATAATATCAAACTATATATCTAATAGACTAATATATATATATATGTGTGTGTGAAACAAAAAACTATCATATGCTCAAAAATAAAAAATTGAAATGTATCTCAAATTGCGAATAGTCTAGCACAAATTGCAGTCATGTAATAAACCTCGCAACGTATAAGTTCCATATGTATGCTTGCATCAAGATAAACATCATCACCCATATAATTAGATTAATTATTAATAATTAAAGTCATATTATTTTTATTGATTTATAATTTATTCTCTAGTAAAGACTTACAATTCATAATTTTATAACTCATGTTCTCTTTCATAGTCTTAGAGATTTATGTCTAACAACGGAGCTTGTATATCCTCATCGGAAAGCCCCTCATCTTTCTCCATTGTTTGTGTTACAATGCGCTTTCACTTTAAACTTTGATTTTGTGATTGTTGGTTAGAAGGTTGGTGCTCCTTCTTGGTCCTAAATTAGTATCCACAATGTGTCCAAGTTGTTGCCAAGTCAATTCTTCTCTAGGAAACACTTCCTATTCATTATCATCTTCAATTGAACCTACGTGTCATTCTGCAACCTTTCCTTCATCCAAGCTTTTTACCGATATTGGATCTCGAAAGATATCTACATACTTAGACTTGAGTATAACATTAAATTTCACGAATACAAGATCATTTAATCGTTTGTGCATAGCATTAAACTTCATTAATGATTAATTAATAATCATATATTCATATTTTACCAATCACCTTTCATTCAATAATCAATTCTTAAGTATGAAGCACCGCTTGCATCATATGTTACAAAATCTTAGATTATTTACATATAATATTCATGAATCATGATTACATCATTTGTTGCAACAACAATAACTAGAAAACTAAGTCCAAATTTAATTTTATAGGTCAATGCAACAACTGATGTAAAGCTAGGGCAGCAATATAAGTTCATAATAACATGACCCCGTCCAGAACACTACAATACTGCAGCCAACACAATTATATAATGTTAGGGCACGAGCTTTAGAAATAATACTAGAAGAAATGCCAGATTAATCCCGATAGCTACACTACATCAGCCACTAAGCATTAAATCTCAGAAGTAATGCTAGAAAACAATGGTTTAGAAGTAATGCCACTGAAGGATTAGCCTTGATAAGTAATGCCAGAAAAATAAAAATGGATGTCAGAAAAAATGAGAGAGTAGAAGTAAAGGAGAAGAAGACGCTACCAAATAGAATCCAATGCCAAAATGTCAGAAAAATAACAATCCCTAAAAAAAGAGAAAACCCAGATAAAAGTGAAAGCTAGGGCAAAGAATTCTCACAGTGTTGTATCATAAGAGAAGAAGCTAGGGCGGAGTAGCATACTGACAAATATAGAAGCGTCGACGCTAGGGAAAAGAAAGAATCGTCAAAACATTGGTGGAATCATAGAAGAGATCTCTGTCAGAGAAAATGAGAGTTGTCGTTGACCACACAACCGAAGCACCAAAAGAGAGAAAATGAGAGAATCGTCTCTCATAAACTAGGTTTAAAATGCGAATTGAAATGAGCCGTCATTTGCGTAATATTATTAAACAAGCAGTATTATAATGTTTTATGATTTGAAACATACGGCGATATATCGCCGGCAGAGATATCACCAGAGATATCGCCCTTTATCTCACGATGTTTTACAAAACACAAATTCTCTCCAAAATATTGATCTCGTTGCGTTTTTTTGCACCCAAAACCTTTATATCGGCCAACATTTTGAATAGGTCGACCGACATCTAAAACACTGATAAGAAATAATACAAAATGCTCACTAGCAACAGGATCCGACATCCAAGTGGTGGAAGTGGCGACAATAGCCATCATAAACTAGGTGCAGGGTTGTTGGTGAAAGGGAGGCTATTAGGGCTTCACATGGGATTAAGTGACGTTGAAACGTGAAAGTTGGTGCCAACACGCTAATACAAACCTAAGTGGATGCGTGGAATGAATGTGATTAGACTCAAAATAAATGATGCGTGCACGAGATCAATTAATCCGGAATAAAATATTAGCAAAATTAAATTATATTAATTAGCACGTGCACAATATGAACTTCGATAATTTTCCGGCACACAAACAAAATCACGCTCGTATTTGACAAGTGGCGCTTTTAACTACAACTTTTACAAATGGATTATATGAGGACAAAGTAATGAACACAAATAGCACAAACAAGATAATATTTCCACTGAAAATATACAAAGTTCACTCCAAATATTCAATACAAAAATAAAATAACACGAACAATAATACTCACAAACATTGGATCCGACGGTGATGAAATGCGGCGAACTGGACGGTGGAACTGGGCGACGTCGTGGACGGGCGACAGTAAGTTGAGAGCAGAAACAAAAAATAGTAGAGGTGGCTCCACGACAAGGTCTAGTAAGGGTGGTGGAGATATGGGAGGGGAAGAAGGAAGATCCACTTGTGGAGGCGTGCTATTGCAGATGATTCCACGACAGGAAATTGGAGGAGGAAACAGACTACTCTGGGAGGAGGTTGGCTTGCTGTGGGGGGGAGGTCGACAGTGACAGGAAATGGCGCTGAAAATTAGAGACGGCGAGGGAGGGAAAAGTTGCAGGGGACCAGCGATTTGGCGACTTAATTGGTTCCACGAGGAAGATGAACAATGGGGAGGGGAAAAGGGGCGGCAACGGAAGCAGGCGGAGGGGAACTTCTCGCGGTTTGGCGCTCGCACACATGAGAAAGTCACGGGTTTCTGCAGTGGGAGGCAAGCACAAGATGTGCAGGGGCGGACAAGACTTGCAGGGAATGGGTCTGTAGCTTCTTTCGTCGAGACCAAATGACAGGAACAAGATACAAGGCATCTGTTTTCTTCTTCCCGCGATGGAGATGATAAATAGTGACAGTTAAGGCAGGCTGTCATGGGGTACGGGAGGGGAAACAGGAGATATCACAAAAACAGAAAAATAAAATTAAGAAAAAATGAAAATAATCTCAAGGCTTCGCACCTCGGGCTTGCGGCATCGCACCACTGATGATTGCATAATTTGGATTCTCTCACAAACTCAGCAATGCCCAAAAATCTGAACATCTCGCCGATCGCGAGACCGCTGATCCGATCGACGCATCTCCGACAAATCTGCAAAAATGGGTCCCGTAAAGTGATGGCCGATCTCCTCCGATCACGAACATGCGGTCGATCCCCATCAATTCCCCCCGACTGAAAACATTCATCTCCGAGGAATGAAGATGTATATGCTGTGGTCGAAGATCGGGGGAAATCTTAACAAGCACTGTCGCCAATATCCAAGCATCATCAATGGTGTAATGTTCACTCCAGTGCACCACGTGTTACTGCACTCGTCCATCGCAATATCACTAATGCTCTCAACTCTCACCTCTCGTGTTGGTGGCTCCAAAAAATCGGTAGAATCATAGGAGGTGCGGGCAAACCCTTGGGTGCTCGTTCAAGGTGAGCATGAGAAGTGTGAAGCTGTAATTGGAAGGGTGTCAAAAGAAACTCAAGGTATGGGTCCCTATGCTCAAGAGGATCAAAGTACATGTGCCAAATTTCTCGTATTAAATACATGATGAATACTCATATCTGTATGGAAACTGATCTCGTAGTCATTTGTTTCAACTCTCTTTATAACCCTATAACGATTCATTCGCTTAAGTTGTAGTTTAGTAGCGGCTCATTTTGGGAGCTCCTCCTTGCAAAGCCGACTATGACATGCTTGCACACCCAAAAATGTCGCTCACACTTGTGCATATCTGCTCATGTCTTATATAATTCAATATTGCTAACATCTTTCTTCTGGATTAGTTCATTCATTTTGTGCAAATGATGCAAAACCAACAACACGTGTGACTCACACAACACAGATGAATCATGCACTAAATGTAAATGAATAAACAACAAATCTAAAATATGAACTTCTAGCATGGCCACCTCAGTACCCCGAGGACTTTAGGTATTATAAGAAATTCCTAAGATAGGTATGTGATCAGGAGGTTCAGAAGGTGGGTCATAGAAAAATTCATCGCGGGGGCGATGAACATTCCAATGAACATCTGAGACATTAGTGATAAGACGTGTCAATGTCGTGTGCGAACAGTCTCTGCAAGTACGGGTGATAAAATATAAAATCAACGAATCAGTGAGTGCACCCTCAAACTCGGATATCCTACTAAAGATGGATATCTTCCAAATGAGCAGTGGATCGACATGTGGCTCATCCGAGGGTTCTCCGGAAGGGGTATAATAAAACTCGTCACAAATGCGACAAGTGTCAACGTAGGGCCCAAAAGTTTCTAGTGTCATAAAAAACGATGATGCAGGTGAAACGTAGCAACTGTGTCAAGCTCTCTAAGGAAATGCAACGCATCAGGGGCCTCACCAGGAGGGACATATAAATAGTCATCACAGATACGATGTCATATAAATAGTCATCTAAGGAAATGCGACGCATCAGGGGCCTCACCTAAGTGACGATTGTAGACATCAACAATATGATACGACTCTCTAGTGTGTGGTGAATGTCCGTCGCAATAAAGAATTCATCTGGCGGGTCATCAAGTGGTATGACCCAAAATTCATCACGAGTGTGTGTGAGCAGATGGCAAATTCTCAAAACATCTGACTTGTACTTAAGTGTTCTTGAGAGTAACCCTATATATATTAGATGCTACACTGAAGATCCTCTCTCTGGAGCACTATCAATAACAAGGACGATAATGAGAGAGATGTCAACGTCTCAATACTTATAAACGTGTCACTCACCCAAAATCTCATCCTCATATGGACGAGGTGGCTCATATGGAAGCTCAACAAGGGGGTTGTCAAAGAACCCGCCAATAGAGTGATGGCCCTCTAGAAGCAAACCATCATAAGGAGTCGTGTTCCCCCGAAGGGGTGAGATGGCTACCACGAGATCACTATTAGGCTCTTGACTCCTGATAGTGATGTGGCTCAGTGCGCCATCAGGTGAAGTGTGGGAAAAGCCCACACTCAATAGCGAGCTAACAAGTATAGTGTCGAGTACTGGCTCTCTAAGTGGAGCGGTCTCTCGTGGTGGTCGACTCCTAAAACACATATCATGTGTTGGGAGGGCAACCCGTTCTTCCTCCAAGTGAATATCAGGTGGAGTGGGTGAGGTTTCCCTGCTTTGGGAAATAGAGCGCTCTGTCGACCCTAAATGGCGCCAAAGCGGATATGAAGGTCGTCAAATTATGCCTGCAAATGATCAAACATCTTAAGAACCCATTGTTGAAATTTCCCCTTCATGTCCGTTTTTGGAACACTAGGAAGATCACTAGGCGTGATGTAATCTTGATGAGAGTGACCTCTATAGGATTCTTGAGGGACCTCGAGACAGCCATCCACAATAATCACGTCGTACTCGTGGGTGGACGTCTAGGAAACACCAGTACGGGTACGTGTACCGGATACGATACGTATCTGGTACGTCGGTACGACAGAATTTTAAAAACAAGGATACAGATACGACATGATACGTTATGACAAATTATATATATATACGAGTGACAGGCACGGGCCTCCGGACCAATGGCCACGCGCCACAGTACCCAGCCGGCGACAGCGGGCTCTGCCCCTACGGCCAAGCACAGCAGTACCCGGCCGACGATGGCGGGATTGCGCGCACCCGACGCAAAATCTTGTCGGCTGCTGACTGAAATGTATATAATTTTTTTAAAAAAACTTTTACATCTATACTATATACTATATTATATATTAATATATAATAAAAACAAAAGAACTGATATGTGATGGGGTTGAAAAAAATATGCCAAGGGCTCAACCGCCTAAATATTATAAAAAATATATAAAATAAATAAATTATCAGAAAAGGACAGGCTTCTTGCTGGCAGTGAAAAAAATGTCAACTTAACCGCCTAAATATTATAATATATATATAAAATAAATAGATTATCAGAAAAGGACTGGCTTCTTGCTGGCAAATACACGGCTCCCGAAAGGACAGGCTTCTTGCTGGCAAATACACGGCTCCCGCGGTCCGCTACCGTCTCTCTCTCTATCTCTCTCTCTCTCTTTTCCTTCAATGGATGTAGCCATAGGAGAGCTACGAAAAACTTTTTTTTGGCCAGGAAAGAAAATCCGCCCGTCCGTGATTTATGTAGGCAGATCTTACGGCCATACTTCCTCCAATGGCTTTTAAAACATGGCTTTTAAATGCCAGGTTATATTTCTTTATATAGTAGTTTAGATATATATATATCACAAGTGCAATAAATAGTTCTCAAAACATCGAAACATCAAACACAAATCATAACTTGAAGTACAAGTCTGCAAATCAATGCAACATAACATGAAGTTTTCAAATATTTAAGCATTCGTAAAAATTACAAAATTTAACATCTTATATATTTAACCAAAAGGGATAAAATTAAACTTAAGTTTACTTATCAGTTTTTTTTTCTTCTTCTTCTTCATTGTTGGAGATCAACATCTTCAATCTCCAGTTAGTCTATAGACAAGTTAGTCATTTTATTAATAACTTGCGTCGTATTAACACGTCTAATACGCGTGCTTATAACAGAAACGTACCAGTACCAGAAACATACTCGGTACTAATACACAACTTAATTGAACGTATCAACACTTCCTAGCATAGTGCTAACTTTTGTTTACTCTAGAAAACAGACTCCTATCACAATATGCAGAATGATGTGCTAAGTCCAAGTGTGTCCACATAGGTGTATCTATCGAGTATCGGGTATGTACCGGTACCAGATACGTATCCGGTACGGGTACGCTGCCTTCGGGGAAGTATCCGTGCTTCATAGGTGGACGTGAGTCTTACGAACGTGCGGTGGTGGTCGTGCATATAGAGACTCAGGTTCCTCAAATAGCGGGGATGTGTAGCGACGTTGACCTGACTCGGGTTCCTCAAGTAGCGGAGGTCTGGCGACAATGACCTGAACGATACTGAACTTTATCATCATAATATCATGTCGAAGGATCAATAGGATCCACTCAAGTGCGGGGATAAAGACGACGATAATCATCATACTAATCATATCTAACATAGTGAGATCGTGTTAGTGGATCAACACGATCACTAGAGGTGGTGTACCGCGATCAAGGATAATCATCGTGATAACTTAAGGATCTCCCTAAAGAGGCTCTACAGGGTCGAGTATAAACAAATGGTGGTTTCTCACATCGAGGATTAATAAAATGGTTTGGACTTGTGTTCATCAAATAAAGAATTCGAGTAGCAATTGCTACTATGGTATGACATAGTGACACAAATTGGTCCTAGTCTCACGTATTCTAAACTAAGCCCTAACTTAGCTCTGATGCCAAACTAACGCAGGGCGGGGTTATATGAAACGTGAATGTGGGTGCCGACACGCTAATACAAACCTAAGTGGATGTGTGGAATGAATGCCATTAGACTCGACATAAATGTTGTGTGCACGTGATCAATTAATCCAGAACAAAATATTAGCAAAATTAAATTATATTAATTAGCACGTGCACATATGAACTTTGATAATTTTCCGGTACACAAACAAATTCACGCTCGTATTTTACAAGTGGTGCTTTCAACTAAAACTTTTACAAATGGATTATAGGAGAACAATGTAATGAAAACAAATAGCACAAACAAGATAATATTTCCATTGAAAATATACAAGGTTCACTCCAAATATTTAATACAAAAATAAAATAACACAAGAACAATAATATTCACAAACACTGGATCCGATGGTGATGGAATGCGGCGAACTGGGCGGTGGAATTGGGCGACGTCATGGACGGGCAACAATAAGTTGAGAGCAAAAACATAAAAGGCAGCGAAAAAGAGTAGAGGTGGCTCCACGACAAGGTCTAGTAAGGGTGGTGGAGATAAGGGGGGGAAGAAGGAAGATCCACATGTGGAGGTGGGCTATTGCAGATGGTTCCACGACAGGAAATGGGAGGAGGAGACGGACTATTCTGGGAGGAGGTCGGCTTGCTGTGGGGGGGGGGGGGCGTCGGTGACAGAAAATGGCGCTGGAAATTAGAGATGGTGAGGGAGAAAAGAAAAGTTACAGAGGACTAACGATTTGGAGACTTGGAGGCTTACACGAGGAAGATGAACATTGGGGAAGGGAAAAGGGGCAAAAACAGAAGCAGACAGAGGGGAACTTCTCGTGGTTTGGCACTCGCACAGGCGAGAATGTCGCGAGTTTCTGCAGTGAGGGGCGGGCACAAGATGTGCAGGGACGGACGGGACTTGTAGGGAATGGGCCGATGTCTTCTTTCGTCGAGGGCAAATGACAGGAACAAGATACAAGACAGCGGTTTTCTTCTTCGTGCGATGGAGATGATGAACATTGGGGAAGGGGAAAAGGGGCAAAAACCGAAGCAGGCAGAGGGGGACATCTCGTGGTTTGGCGCTCGCACATGCGAGAAAGTCGCGAGTTTCTGCAGTGGGAGGCGAGCACAAGATGTGCGGGGACGGACGGGACTTGTAGGGAATGGGTCTATAGCTATGAAGCACGGATACTTCCCCGAAGGTAGCGTAACTGTACCGGATACGTATCCGGTACCGGTACGTACCCGATACTCAACCGATACACCTATGTGGACACACTTGGACTTAGCACATCATTCTGCATATTGTGATAGGAGTCTGTTTTTCTAGAGTAAACAAAAGTTGGTTCTATGCTAGGAAGTGTTGGTACGTCCAATTAAGTTGTGTATCTGTACCGAGTATGTTTCTGGTACTGGTACGTTTCTGTTACAATTACGTGTATTGAACATATTGAAACGACAAAAGTTATTAACAAAACGATCAATTTGTCTCTAGATTAACCGGTGATTGAAGATGTTGATCACCAATGAAGAAGAAAAAAAAAGACTGATGAGTAGACTTACGTTTAACTTTATCTCTTTTGGTTAAACATATAAGATGTTTAATTTTGTAATATTTATGAATGCTTAATGTTTGAAAACTTCATGTTACATTGCATTGATTTGTGGACCTATCTTTCAAGTTATGATTTATGTTTGATGTTTTGAGAATTATTTTTGCACTTGTGATATATATATATATTATATTTGTTATAACGTATCATGACGTACCCGTATCCTTGTTTTTAAAATTTTGTCGTTCCGTGTACGTATCGTATCCAGTACCCGTACCCGTGCTTCCTAGGTCTGTAGCTTCTTTCGTCGAGAGCAAATGACAGGAACAAGGTACAAGGCAGCGGTTTTCTTCTTCGTGTGATGGAGATGATGACCAGTGACAATTAAGGTAGGCTATAGTGGGGTACAGGAGGGGAAATAGGAGATATCACGGAAACAGTAAAAAAAATAAGAAAAAATGAAAATAATCACAAGGCATCGCACCCCGGGCTCGTGGCGTTGCACCACGGATGATTGTCGGATCTGGATTCTCTCACAAACTCAGCAATGCCCAAAAATCTGAACCACTCCTATTTATAACAAGAGGGGGTGGTTGGACACCCGACCTGAGCGGCTACGATTGTTTGTTATGCCCGGTGTCCTAAAAAAATAAATACATTGCCAAAAAATATAAAAAATACTTATCAAATAAAAAACAACGCTCCGGACGCGCTCGCGGTCTCTGATTGCCGATCTGATCAATGCATCTCTGGTAAATTTGCAAAAATTGATCCCTCCAAGTGGTGGCCCGATCTCCTCCGATCACGAAGATGCGGTCGATCCCCATCATTAAGGAATTGAGGTTGCGGCAAGGAAAAGTGAAGGGTGAGGGAGAGTCTTGGAAGGAGTTAGACATAGGGATGAAGATAGCCAAAACAAAATTAATTCTTATAAAGGAAATGTCACAGCAAAGGAACAAATTGTTCGTCCATAGATTGCCGCAATTATTTATCTGTCCGGGCATGGTTCATTCACCTTGCTAACCCGCTAGTTCTTTTATGTGGCCCAAAAATGACAATATAAAACAACAGCAACAACAACACTCAAGCCTTTATCCCACTATAGTGGGGTCGGCTATATGGTTCCTTTGTCGCCATTGTGCCCTATCTGTTGTCATACTCCCACTAATGCCTGAGTACATCATGTATTTCCTTATAGTTTCATTCCAAGTCTTTATTTGTCTACCCCTCCCTCGTTTAACATGCCTAGTGACTAGACTCTCACAACGCCTTACAGGTGCCTCTAATGGTCTCCTTTGTATGTGTCCAAACCATCTTAGTCGAGCTTCTCGCATCATCTCTGCAATTGGTGCTACTCATGTCTTATCCTTATACATTCATTCATAATTTTATCCCGTCTCGTGTGTCCACATATCCACCTAAGCATTCTCATCTCCGCAACTTCCTTTTTTTGCTTATGTACACAATTCACTGCCCAACATTTAGAACCATAGAGCACCGCTGGTCTAACATAATGATTCTAAATTTTATGATGTCCGTCTACCTAACACAACCCTCATCATTTTTCATCCGGATTTGGACCGACATAGGCTGGTTTAAACAGTTGAATATACGCATTTATTGTCCGCGTTCCTTTATTTTCTACGTTTTCTTTTCAGCCATCGCACTTATGTAAATCACGTGATATGTCACGTGGTGTGACCCTATATATATGTATGTTACTGCTCGTTTCTAGGTATTGATAATATGAAAAACTTCTTTCCACTTGGTATCAGAGCCAGGTTTCTGATTCCGCCGACAACCCTATCCCGCACCATCGCTCGCCCTGCCGATCCCGCTCGCTGCCGTAGCCCGATTCCCGACCGATCCCGCTCCCTCGCTCGCCCCGCAGTTTGGTCGCTGGCGTAGCCCAACCCTGCTCGCGCTCCAGCCGCACCAGTCGCTCCCGCCCGATACGTCGCTCGCTCCGTTGCTGGCTTCGTAGCCCGATCCAGCCCCCACCTGCACCAGCCGCCTCTGCGTCTTTCTTCTTCCGACCTTGCCTCTCCGACCGGTTGTTTTGTCCTCCATGAGGGCTGCCGGAGACACCGTCCTCACATCCTCCGGTGTTCCTTTCGGCGTCGAGATCTAAGGGACACCCGTAGGATGTGCTTTCGTTTAATGTGAGATTTGCATTCTCTCCGATGGAGGATCAATCCGACATCTCCCCTAGTCCTCAATCTGGTACTCTTATCGGTTCCTCTGGCGATCCTCCACGGAGTCATGGACACTCTGGCTCGTTGAAGATTATTATTGTTGCCTTGGATGTCACAAATTATCTGGAATGGTCCAGGGCGGCCCAACATGCTATTCGCAGTCACCAGCTATATGGCCTCATTGATGGTACCACCGTTGAGCCACCCCGTGCCGATCCCTCATGGAGAAAATGGGATTCGGACAATTCGTTGGTTTTCTCGTGGTTACTGCATTCGATGTCCCCTCAGGTTTATCGCAGTTATATGTTGTTGGACTCTGCTTATGATATTTTGACAAGGGCCCATGTTACTTACTCTCAGGCCGGCAGTTCGATGCAAGTGTATGAGCTCACTCGCCGTGTTCTGGAGCTGAAGCAAGGAAATATGACTGTTGTCGCCTACTATTCGGAGTTTGAGCGCCTCTATCAGGAGTTGGATTTCTTCAACACATTTACTGCGGCTTGCATTGCTGATGTGGTGGCCCTTCAGAAGGATAAAGATCGATTCCGGGTTCATGTGTTCCTTATGGGGCTCAACATGGAGTTTGACGTTGTTCGCATGCATGTCCTCCATCATGAGTCACTTCCCTCTCTTCGGGAGGCCTTCAGCATGCTCCTCAGTGATGAGAATCGTCGTCGCACTCTTGGCCCCCTACTGATCACTCTGCGATCGCTGGGCTGTCTCGCAGACCATCTCATATTTGTAGTCATTGTGGGAAGAAGGGTCATACCAAAGACTCTTGCTTTCGTCTGCACCCGCACCTTGCCCCTGGTGGTAGGGGCTCTGGTTCTCGTGGTCAAGGTGGATACCGTGGTGGTGGTCGTCACTCTGGTGATCGCTCTCAGTCTTCTGCGCACTCTACTGAGGTTCTGGTGGACATCTCCCAGGGCCTGTCTGTTGTTGAATTAGAGGCTTTCTGCCGTCTGTTGCGTTCCCACACAGACTCTACCCCTGCTGATTCTCATGCTGTTGTTGCTACTTCAGGTCTGTCCAGTGCTCATGCTGTGTCTTCTTTTTCCGAGTGGATTATCGACTCGGGTGCGACAGACCACAAGACCGGCTCTGCCTCAGGCTTTACCTCCTATACTCCTCTTTCTGGGCGTGATAAGGTTATTGCTGCTAATGGCTCTCTCTCAGCCATTGCTGGTAAAGGGACTGCCACTTGTTCTCCCTACCTATCACTATCCTCTGTTTTGCATGTCCCGTCTTTTCCTCGCAATCTGCTTTCCGTTAGTCACTTGACTACCTCTTTAAATTGCTCTGTAACCTTTTACCCTGATGTTTGTGTGTTTCAGGATCTGGATACGAGGCGGACGTTTGGCAGTGGTAGGAACGTTGGCGGACTGTACTTGTTGGACCAGACCTCTACCAGTGCTCTTTCATCCACCAGATCTTCGACTCTTCATGACATCCGGCGCTGGCATCAGCGTCTTGGCCACCCTTCTTCTTTATATCTTACTAAACTGTTTCCTATTTTTCATCCTTTAATTCGGTCTTTTTCTTGTGACACATGTGAACAATCTAAGCATGTTCGTCAAAGTATTAGCCATCTGTCTGCTCCTAGTTTATGTTCTTTTGATGTTATTCATTCTAATGTTTGGGGTCATCCCGGATGTTATCTCTATCTGGTTATAAATGATTTGTTACGTTTATTGATTGTCACTCCCGCACTACATGGCTTTATCTGCTTGAAAAAAGTGACGTGCTCTCTTGTTTTCAATCTTTTCATAAGATGGTGGCCCAACAATTTGGTGGCACGATTTGTGTGCTTCGTAGTGATAATGATGGAGAATATGATGATCGGGGGGCGTTTGGGGCCTATCTTGTCAATCATGACATCATTCATCAAATCACACGTGTCCACACTTCCACTCAAGATGGGGTCGCCGAACGAAAAAATAGGCACTTGCTGGAGGTGGCTCCGTGTTTACTCCTTTCTATGCACCTTCTCAAATCCTACTGGGGTGATGCAGTTCTCACGGCTGCGCATCTCATCAACCGTCTTCCGTCCCGTTTCATCTCCTATGATACGCCCCTCTCCCGTCTTGTCAAGAACCACATCGTCCACACCTCTCATATTTCTCCTCGTATCTTTGGTTCCGTCTGTTTTGTCCACGTTCATACCCCGCATCGTGATAAACTGAATGCGCGTTCCATTCGATGTGTTTTCGTTGGGTACTCTCCTACCACCAAAGGATATCAGTGTTATCACCCTCCGACTCGTCGCTACTATTGCACGGTTGATGTTACATTCCGTGAGGGGGAGTCATACTTTGGTCCTCGTCAGGGGGAGACAAGTAGTAGCAGTGACGAGACCATCGACTCTCCTTTTCCGATTGTCGACTCTCCTCTTCCGATTGTCGACTCTCCTCTTCCTCTTGTTATCATTCCTCATATTTCCCCTTCCAATGGTCCGACTACTGCCCCTGTTTCTTCCCCTTCCACTCCACTTATATACACATACTCCCGTCGTCCCAAGGCCGTTGAGCAAGTGTAGATTGTTGATGTTCCGCTAGTGTCGGTGACGGTTTTCGCTCCAGATTCTGATGATGACCTTCATGTTCCTCTTGCTCGTCTTATAGGTAAAAGGGGTGGCACCAAACACCCCATTGCCAACTACATTTGTTATACTCACCTCTCTCAGGCCCACAAAGCCTTTATCTCATCTCTTTCATCTATTATGATTCCTAATACATGACATGAGGCTGTTCAGATACCTGAGTGAAAACAGACAATGGAGGAGGAACTGCGTGCCTTGAAACAAAATGAAACATGACGGCTTACTAGCCTTCCTCCTAGGAAGCGAACGGTCGGGTCCCGATGGGTCTTCACAGTGAAACAGAGTCAAGATGGGGTGGTGGAGCGGTACAAAGCTCGCTTGGTGGCTCAGGGGTATACCCAGACTCAAGGCATTGACTACCAAGAGACCTTTGCTCTTGTTGTTAAGATGAACTCAATTCGAGTGCTCCTCTCCTGTGTTGCTGAGTTGTGGATGAGAGCTACAGCAGCTCGATGTCAAGAATGTGTTCTTGCATGGTGATCTGGAAGAGGAGGTCTACATGAATATTCCCCCGGGATTTGTTACCGAAGGATCCAATGGGAAGGTCTGCCGTCTGCAGAAATCTCTGTATGGCCTGAAACAGTCTCCGAGAGCGTTGTTTGGACAGTTTAACAAGACCATGATTCAGCTAGGATACACCCAAGGTCAAGCTGATCACTCTCTTTATCAAGAGGAAAGGTGCACATGTTTCTATTCTTATTGTGTATGTGGATGACATCATCATTACCGGAGATGACTTGGAGGAGATTAGTCACCTGAAAAAACAACTGGGCAAAGAATTTGAAGTCAAAGATCTGGGGAAGCTGAAATACTTCTTGGGAATTGAAGTTGTGAGGTCTCGACAGGGGATCTTCATCTCTCAAAGGAAGTATACTCTTGACCTTCTGGAGGAGACTAGGATGATTGGGTGTGCCCCCGTGGACACTCCAATTGAGGCTAATCATAAAATTGATGCGGATACTAGTAGGGAGAAAGTGGATGCATCAAAATACCAACGATTGGTTGGGAGGCTCATATATTTGTCCCATACTCGCCCTGATATTACGTACGTTGTGGCGTCCTAAGTAGATTTATGCACTCTCCTTCTATACGTCATCAACAAGCTGCCTTTAGGGTGTTGCGATACCTCAAGAAGACACCGGCGCGTGGGATTCTGTTCAAAGCTAATCAATCGTTGGAGGTTGAAGTGTTTACAGATGCTGATTGGGCTGGTAGTCGAGATGACAAAAAATCTACCACTGAGTATTGTTCATTTGTGGGAGGCAACCTTGTATCACGGAAGTGCAAGAAGCAGAATGTTGTAGCACGCTCAAGTGCTGAAGCAGAATATAGGGCTATGACGCAAGAAGTTTGTGAGGGATTGTGGTTGAAGAGTATTCTTAAAGATATGGGTCTCCAGGGGAACAAACCTGTTACTATCTACTGTGACAACAAGGCAGCCATCAGTATTGCGCATAATCCAGTACAACATGACAGAACCAAACATGTGGAAGTTGACAGACATTTCATCAAAGATCACCTTGACAAGGGGAATATCTACACTCCATTTGTGAACTCATTTGACCAGCTTGCCGATGTTTTCACCTGAGGGACCTTGCAGTGACAACTTCAAGGACAACACTGACAAGTTGGGAATGATCAATATATATTCTCAACTTGAGGAAGAGAGTTGAATATACACATTTATTGTCCGCGTTCCTTTATTTTCTATGTTTCTTTTCAGTCATCGCACTTATGTAAACCACGTGATATGTCACGTGATGTGACCCTATATATATATGTATGTTACTGCTCGTTTCTAGGTATTGATAATACAAAAAACTTCTTTCCACTTAAACATGGCAATATAAATTGATGTAATTTATGTGGCCCCAATGGTTGTGAATTTGTCCTCTTGTATTGTCCTCATGGTCCTTCAAACTATGGAGACTCACAGTATCAAGTCTGTATCTTTTGATAAGGAGTTGACTGTACAGAAGAGCTGATTTTATTGTATCCATTTGTATAATTGATTGATTCCCTACTCTTTCTTTTTCATCTACCAATATTAAACTCTGAGTGTCTTGATGGACTACTGAAGTAAACTTGGGCAGCAACATTTTTGCAAGTGCTATTAGGGTTTCGTTTGTCAAGGGGGTGGCGTTCGTGAACGCCCGACCTCACCTAAAAAAATTCATCCATTTAATGCACAAAACTAGTTTATTTTCTTGATAACGGTAAAATTCATGCATTTTATGCACAAAACTAGTTTATTTTCTTGATAGCAAAATAAGTCGCACCAAACGAAGCCTAGGCTGCATAGAAACACGTGTAGCGCGAAGGTAATCACGATTAACAGAACCTGGGAACTAAACTACACTTCTCATGCCTCTAATTCCTTTTTAGGGATGACAGTTATTATATTTCATAGTTTGTTAAATTACCCTTCAGCTATTTCTAATTCTTTTTTTAGGGATTCTGCCCTGCATTGTTTAAGTTTTCTTTGGGTACAGTACGAACGATATCTATTGAAGATTAATAAGTCACGTGGTTTGGGCCCGAATGCGAGAAAATCCGCCAATTAGACGAGCGAGCATATGAAGCTACATCTCCCTCGTAGGATTAGGTCTAATCGTCCAAGGAGCAGATCCAAAGTAGTAGTATTAGAAGCATTCAAGAGCAAAACAATCAGCGGAAACAAACAGAAATAATATTGATGTTGAAGGTTTTTTAGGGGTTGTTTTATATGTATAAGTGGAAATATTTATGGAAAATGAAATTTCAAATCTGTTTTTCTCAGTTTGGATGCATGACTTGGTTAATTTTATGGACAATGAGTGCTGCTTGATTTGGTGGGGGTGTTTCTAATTTGAAACAATGTGCTGCAATGAGGCCCTTCTTCAGAAACTATTCCAATCTTCCAGAATCTTCTTCACTGTTGACATAATTTTCACTCTTTTGCAGGGAACATGACAAAAAAACAATAAAAAAAACAAATAACTCATATGAAGTGTTTTTCACAATCATGTATTGTTATTGCCATGGGCGGATCTTAGGCGGTTTCTTCTCAAGAATTTTACAAAATGATTAGTGAATTTGGATTATTCTCGTCGAGGCAATTACTTTTGACTGCTTATGTGTCAAAAATTGTGGCTGGATCAGGCAGAAACGAGTCGGAAGACCTCTTGTGGATCAGGGAGAAACGAGTCGGAGGACCTCTTGTTAAATTTTTGGATCCGCCCCTGAATAATGGCATTGATTCGTGATATTATGCCCCCATGGATTGGGCAAATTTTCATCTGAAAGGTATTTTAAAAGGTATAATTTATGTTTTGATTCTGAACTGACTAAAGTCTACTCCGTGCTGTCACACAGTAGTAATCCAAGGGGCCGCGGGTTTGGTCTGCTCGTGTATTATTATTTCTGATCTTCAATCCTGATTGATGTTTGAGAGTTGTTTGTGGCAATGGGAGCTGTGAGAAGTAAAAAAGAAGGGTGACGTTTTTAAACCTGATTTGTATTTGGACAGTAGCGCTGTTTAGGGCTCTTATCCATGCCAACTCTTGGAGTCAAGCTGGCTCGGTTTGAAATCAACCTGAAGAAATTCAAAAGGAGTCGAAAACAACACGAGCTCGAATAAGTTAGAGCCGACTAGATTTTTTATTTTTGAGCTGATTTGAAATTTCTGCGACCGAGAGGGCTCAGGAAGTGGAAAGCGAGATATATGGCATGAGATAAAGGCGAAGCACAAAGGAGTGAGGCGCCGAGCTACCCCACAGACGCATTGGTAAAGGTGAGAGAATTCGTCACGGCGGAGGCAGTTGTGAAGGTGGTTATGAACTGTTGTTTGTGAATGCCCAGCCTCACGGCTAATGAATTTCATCCCCTTTTATGTTTAAAATTAGTTTTTTTTCATGGTGTCGATCATAACCCTTGTCATGCCAAACATTCTATGACGATGGTGCTTTTGTCCAAACTCATGGAGTCTTAATCAAAATTACATTTGGTGCGAAGAGATTGATATCTTTTATTTACTACCACATAGTTTTGACGCAGTTCATAGTTCATACTCTATCAATCACATGTACGAGGAATCTCGGATTCCTCGTGCAATACGGCTTGTATTAAAAAAAAATCAAGAAATAATAATTAATATATTTTTTATTAGGTTTACTAAGTATGTTACAAAGCGGCCAACTACCTGCTGACCAAGTGAATATTGAACAAGAATAAGGCTTCGTTTGGGGGGCTTTATTTTCACCGGTCAAGCGGTTACGATTGCATGAAACGGGCCTTAATGCGGTTCATGCGATCATAACTGGGTGAAAATAAGTCCCCAAATGGATCCTAAGCCTCATGACGGTCCTTTTATGGGCTCACAGCCAGTGTGGCGCGCCCTAGAGCAGGGATATTTTTGTGCCATGATATTTTTTTTACAAACAAGAAAACATATTCTGAAACACTTGCAAAATAAAAAGTAATTAAGTGGTACATTTCCACAGCAAACTACAGATGGATCTACAACAGCCCAGTTGTTGCTCACCAATCTCCAAGCAAATATTGGCTTTGACACCTGATTTTTTTTGCTCTGACGAGTGCACGATTTTTTTGCTCCGGCAAATTTGGACAAAAATACCATCAAAGAAAAGAATACTAGTTTTGAACATAAAAGCGAGTAGAGCGTTTCCAAACAACAGTTCATAACTAATGCATTCACGACCGCCACTGTGCAGAACGTAGCCATTATCTACATGAATAAGAATATGCAGCTAATCATTTCTGTTTGTTATTTCCTCACATGTTCTGCACCTTGTCATCAACTCACTGTTTTGGGTTTTGAGTTTTGTAGTTCAGGAAATTTCTATACACATAAATTCTCAATTTATAGACAAAAGAGGATAATTGTTATTTTAATTATAATTTACTTTCAAATTTAAAATAATATATTACAATCAAAACAGTTAAACTACCCACCCTTGTAAAAATTAATTAATTAATGTATTACAATTTATCCTTATAAAACAGTAAAACTTAATTCATTGTCACAAGTCCAACTAAGTTTTTATATATATAAATCTAGGTGATTTATGCTCCATTTGGCAGTGCGGTGTTTTTGCTCGAGTTTGGACAAAAATGACCGCCATATTTTGACATGACAGTTATTACCATCGCCAAGAAAAAGATACTAATTTTGAACATAGAGTAGATGGAGTTTCTTTGATTAGGTCGGCCGTTTGCGAATGACGGTTCATAACTGCCACCGCTGCAGTCTTAGGCTTCGTTTGGGAGGACTTATTTTCACCGGTCAAGCGGTTACGACCGCATAACCGCTTGACCGGTGAAAATACGTCCTCCCAAACGGACCCTTAATAAAGTATAACATGAAATTTTAGATTAAAACAACTTATTCTCGCTTGCCTGAAAATTGAAAATCCATGAATTCGAAATGCCCTGTTTAAAATATTAAGGAGTCTGCCATCTCTTACTGTTCCAAAGCTATACTGGAGAATACGATTTCGTGGGGCTGCCTCCATTTCCGGTCAAAAGGGTCGACTTCGACACTCGTCTTCTCGACGGGCTTTTGCGCAGCGAGCTTCTGACTAACCAGAGATAAGAGTTCTTTCAGGCCAATCCCTGTAATAGCAGAAGTTTCTACACGGCTGGCTGCTTCAGGGAACGCGTTTATTTGCATGCTATTCTGTGATGAGACAGAAGACAGGTATATGATTAATCTCATAGGCATACCATTTTATGTTATGCCTAATTCCTATTTTGTGTGTATATAAAATAATTCTTTGTTATATTTAATAAAATGTTGGCATCAAATTAAATCATTTATAAGAAAAAAAATCGAAAAAAATGCAAAAATATTGAATCATAAATGGAGAAAACCTCGAGCGAAATATTGTCTTAGTTCAGGTGTTATTAAAATTTACTGGAAGATCAGAGAAATATTAGTTTGGGTATTAATTAAAATTTACTTTTATGGATTAATTTCTTTTCAATTCCTACTCATTTTGATAGAGAAATTAATAAGCATTCACATAGAGGTGAGTTTCTCTAATTTCCTTTCTTTTCTTTTCATTGAATTTACCAATCAGCAGAAAGTGATAATTTTCTTTCTAATTACTTTTATTTATATTCAAACTCTTCGTCAAGAGCTCTAGGGTTCGTTTGACGTGGTATTTTTGCTAGAACAGCGGTGACCACACTGCAAAAAAACCTCACGTCGAACATAAATGACACGTGGTTCTCGGGGTGAGATCAGGCGTTCACGAAACTAACAGTTTACGACCATTGTGTTCACGACGGCCACCACCACGACAAACGAACCCTTAAATCCACATAAACAATTTGTTCAGATCTCATGCTCACCTGAATTTTTGATGGCACCACATCTTCCCCTGCTTCTTCCAGTTCATGTTTCTCATCTGCATCTTCTGTTAATTCGCCATTCCTTGGTTCTTCACCTTCAAGCATGGTTTCACCATGCTTATTGAGAAGATCAATCTGGGCATATTTCAGTACCAACATATATATCATGTCCAATGTCAGAAGACTAGACTGAAACTAATTTCATTGTTATGTTACAGCCGTAGAAAGCGCACGCGCACGCACCCGCACACGCACGCACCCACGCATAATAATGAAATTAGTTGAGAGAGAGAGAGAGAGAGGCTCATACTTTGTTCCAAACTTCGATCATGTTTTGAATCTTTTCTTCTGCCACGCCAATCTTCAGCAGCACTTCTAGAACACTCGAACGCTGCTCATCAACATTTGGAGCACTAGAATCCAGCACATGCTGCATCGTAAAGCAAAAGGAAAATTGACTTTCTGGGTTGAATATCAATGCAACATCATTATGTAATTATATTATCACATGTATACCTTTCTTTAAACTAACAATATGCATAATGAACCAGCATATACACAATTAACTTTTCAACACCAGCCACGTCGTTCTAAGGTCTGTTTGGCGTGGTGTGGTTAGGATCTAAACGCTATCGAGCATGGTGAGTGTTTGGCAGTGCGGCGTTCAGTAGGCGCTCTCCGCGTCCCATGCCCAATAACGCCTTCAAAACGCTGTTTTGGACAGCGCACCAAGCTAACATCTTCATTGGTGGCAGTCTGATGTTACGCGCCGCCAATATCCTAACCCTCTCCCCCCAATCGTTCGAAGGATTTGTTTGGCGTGGTGGAAAGGGTGCGGTTAACATCAAACGCCATTGAGCACGGTAAGTGTTCGGTGGAACGGCGTTCGGTAGGAGCACTCCGCATCCCATGTCCAAGAATGCCTTCAAAACGCTGTTTTGGACCACGCACCAAGCTATCATCTTCATCGGCGGCAGCAGTATGATGTTATACGCCACCAATATCCTTCCCCCTCTCCCCCTACCCCCCACCCATACACTCAACAGAACCTAAGCTTGCAAGTGGAGCGAAATCTTGAGAACACTACAGTGAAAATCAGTAACTTAGTGCTAGGTTCAAGAACCGCACAAACCTAAGCTCGCAAGTGGAGCGAAATCTTGAAAACACTTCCATGAAAATCAGTAACCTAGCGTCAAGTTCAAGAACTGTACGAACCTAAGCTCTCAAGTGGAGCGAAATCTTGAGAATATTACCATGAAAATCAGTAACCTAGTGTCAGGTTCAAGAACCGTCCATCGTACTAAACAATTGCAATGAATTTTGTAACTTTATTTGTAAAAGCATTATGCAGATATTCTTACATTTGTCTATAGGATTTTATCTACCAATGTGTACAGCGAACAAGAAAAAATAATGAATTGCACAGTAATCGAAAAATCAAATATAAACTCACGAGTCATTCCCACTAAAGATCCCTCTCCGGGTGAGCTTACAAAAAGACTTGCCAATACATCCCGAGGCTCTAACTACTCTTATATAGGGGAACATTGTAGTTGCGGAAATACAAGAACAATGAAGAGTGAAATGAATAGAAAATTATATTCGGTTGCCCTAATTTTGCCAAGCACGGGCCTCCGGCCCGTGGCATATATAAAATTTTAAAATAATATGTTTTTAGGATATCAATCCACGTGCACATAGATCACGTTAGTCCCAAATTAAAGAAGCACAGGGAAAAAAAAATCTTGAAATAATAGAACTGAACGGTAATTATTCAACCATCTCTCTCGTCATACGGCTGCAGTGGGGAATCATCTCAATGAATCATGACATCCCCACACTTGACTATTAAAATCAACGAATATTCAACTGAAGACATCCCCAACTGACTCATGAAGTTGTCAATGCTTAATCCCTTTGTGAAGACAACGACCAGTTGTTCATACGAATTCACGAACGGAGTACAAATATTTCCCTTGTCTAGGTGATCTTTGATGAAATGTCTGTCAACTTCAACATGCTTCGTCCTATTATGTTGAACTGGATTAGAGCAATACAGATGGCAGCTTTGTTGTCACAATAGATAGTAACTGGTTTGTTTACCTGGAGACCCATATCTTGGAAAATTGTCTTCAACCACAACCCCTCACATACTCTTTGCGTCATAGCCCTATATTCTGCTTCAGCACTTGAGCGAGCAACAACATTATGTTTTTTGCTCTTCCAAAATACAAGATTTCCACCTACAAATGAGCAATACCCGACAGTAGACTTTCTATCGTCTTGACTACCAGCCCAATCAGCATCTGTAAACACCTCAATTTCCAAATGTTGGTTTGCAGAGAACAGAATCCCACGTCCTAGAGACTTCTTGAGGTATCTCAATACCCGATATACGGCCTGCTGATGACGAATTGTGGGAGAGTGCATGAATCTACTCAGGACACCCTCAGCATACGTAATATCAGGGCGAGTATGAGATGATAAGTATATGAGTCTCCCAACCAATCGTTGGTACCTTGAAGCATTCACTTTCTCCCGACTAGTATCAACATCAATCTTGTGATTAGCCTCAATAAGTGTATCCACAGGAGCACACCCTAGCATCTCAGTTTTCTCCACAAGATCAGAGGTATGCTTTCTCTGAGAGATGAAGATCCCCCGACGAAACCTCACTACTTTAATTCTCAAGAAATATTTCAATTTCCCTGGATCCTTGACTTCAAATTTTTTGCTCAATTGTTCTTTCAAGTGCATCATCTCCTCTACGTTATCTCTTGTAATGATGATGACATCCACGTAGACAATAAAAATTGATATTTGAGCTCCTTTCCTTTTGAGTATAGCCTATTTGAAGCATGGTTTTGTTAAACCATCCAAACCAGGCTATAGGGGACTGTTTCAGCCCATATAGGGATTTCTGCAGACGACAGACCTTTCCATTGGACCCTTCTTTGGTAAAGCCATGAGAGATAGTTATGTAGACCTCTTCTTCTAGATCACCATGCAAGAACGCATTTTTGACATCAAGCTGTTGCAACTCCCACCCAAGACAAGCAGCACAAGAGAGCATCACCCGAACAGAATTCATCTTTGCAACCAGGGCAAATGTTTCTTGATAGTCAATTCCTTGAGTCTGGGTATACCCTTGGGCGACCAAGCATGCTTTATGCCGCTCCACCACCCCATCTTGATTCTGCTTAGCAGAGAAAATCCAACGTGATCCAACTGTCGTCTTCCCAGGGGGAAGACTTGCAAGCCTCCGTGTTCCATTTTTTTAAGACACGCATCTCTTCTTTCAAGGCCTGTTTCCACTCAGGTATCTGAACAACCTCCTGTCAGGTCTTAGGAATCACAATAGAGGAAAGAGATGAGATAAAAGCTTTGTGAGTCTGGGAGAGGTGATGGTAAGAAATGTAATTGGCAATTGGGTGTTTGGTGCCACAAGTTTTACCTTTGAGATGAGCGGGGAGAACATAGAGGTCATCATTAGAATCTGGAGCAGAGGCAGGCACCGGCACAAGAGGAACATCCACGGACGGTACTTGCTCAGCAGTCCGAGGTCTGCGAGAGTATGTATATAATATAGGAGGAATAGAGGTGGGAGGAACAGAAGCAATACTGGGTGAACTAGGAACAGGAGGTGGAGGAATAGGAGGAGAAGCAACAATCGGGAGAGGAGAGTCGATGGTCTCGTCACTGCTACTACGCGTCTCCCCCTGACGAGGACCAAAATAAGACTCCCCTCACGAAAAGTAACATCAACAGTGCAGTAATATCGACGTGTAGGGGGTGAATGGGTGATAACACCTATACCCTTTGGTGGTAGGAGAGTAGCCCCCGAAAACACAGCGGAGTGAGAGAACATCCAGTTTATCGCGATGCGGGGTATGAACATGAACAAAGCAGATAGAACCAAAGATGCGGGGGGGGGGGGGATATGAGAGGTGTGGACAATGTGTTTCTTGACTAAACGGGAGAGAGACGTATCGTAAGAAAGGGAGCGAGACGGTATGCGATTAATGAGATGAGCTGCAGTCAGAACCGCATTACCCCAATAGGACTTAGAAAGGTTCATGACAATTAACAAACATCGAGCCACCTCCAGTCTTAGTTATTAAAGGCGCACCAAAGCGCAAAGGGGTCTTGGAGCCTAGATGCAAGGCTCAAGGCGCAGGTGCGTGCCTGACAAAGGCAAGGCGCAACCACATGCATTCAAAATAATCAGCATCAAACATCATTTCAGCTTCTCAATAAAATTCTTCATTCAATTTACTAATTAATCATTCATTATTATCGTTTATCTCTTAAAAATAGAATCAATGTGCTCACTTGCATCATATCTAAGTCTTAGCGCACAATTATCTTTCACAAACACTAAATCGATAAAAAATTATTGAGTTTTTACATTATTTTTTTCTTACTTTTTTTTAAAAAAAAATTTACAACAAAAATCTAATTCAGGCTCGCCTTTTATATTCTAAAGGCGCAAATAAGACGCACGAATGCGCAAACCTTTGAGCTTGGTGAGCCTGGAGCCTTAGGCGCGCTTTTAATAACATAGCCTCCAGTAAGTGCCTATTTTTCCGTTCGGCTACACCATTTTGAGTATAAGTGTGGACACATGTGGTTTGGTGAATAATGTCATGTTCGGCAAGATAGACACCAAATGCTCTGTGATCACCATACTTCTCACCATTATCACTACGAAAGCACACAAATTGTGTCGTTGAACCGTGTCACAACCATTTGATGAAAGGACAGAAAGCAAGTAAGCACGTCACTCTTCTTTTTTAATAAATACAATCTAGTACGAGAATGACAATCAATAAATGTAACAAATCATTTATAGCCAGTTAAAGATAACACATGAGAGGGACCACAAACACCAGAATGTATAACATCAAAAGGACATCAACTAGAAAAAGAAACATGACTGATACTGTGACGAACGTGTTTTGAGAGTTCATATGTGTCACAAGTAAACAATTTAATTAAACAACTGAAAGCAGGAAACATCTTGGTAAGATAGAAAGCAGAAGGGTGGCCAAGGCACAGAAGTCAGCGCCGGATGTCGTGTAAAGTCGGAGCACTTGTGGTGGAGAGAGCACTGAGAGATAACGACTAGTTCAGCAAGTACAGTCCGTCAACGTTCCTACCACTGTCAAACATCCGCTTCGTATCCAGATCTTGAAACACCAACATCAGGAAAAAAAGTTACAGCAATTTAAAGTAGTTAAGTGGCTTATGGAGAGAAGATTGCGAGAAAACGAAGGGACGTGCAAAACGGAAAAAAGAGATAACGACTGGTTCAGCAAGTACAGTCCGTCAACGTTCCTACCACTGTCAAGCATCCGCTTCATATCCAGATCCTGAAACACAAACATCATGAAAAAAGTTACATAGCAATTTAAAGAAGTGGCTTATGGAGAGAAGATTGCGAGAAAACGAAGGGACGTGCAAAACGAAAGAAAGAGATAGGCCAAGATAACAGGCAACAGTTCCTTTGCTAGCAATAAAAGAAAGGAAAGTATTAGCAGCAATAACTTTATCACGGCCAGAGAGAGGAGTATAGGAGGTAAAACCTGAGGCAGAGCCAGTCATATGATCTGTCACACCCGAGTCGATGATACACTCGGAATGGGAGGAAGACACAGCATGGGCACTAGAGATACCTCAAGTAGCAAACGCGACAGTGGAATCAGACGATGTAGAGTCAGGCTGGGAATGCAGCATACGGCGTAAGACCTCTAACTCCATAGCAGAAAGACCCCCAGAGGTATCCTTATAAACCTCAGTCGAATGTGCAAAATACTGAGCGCAGACACCAGGCTGTCGACCACCTCCACGGTGACCACCTCTCCCACGAGCACCAGAACCTTGGCTAGAGGGAGTAAGATGAGGGTGTAGACGGAAACAGACGTCCTTAGTATGTCCTTTCTTCCCACAGTAGCTGCATAAAGAAGGAGGTACTCGAGCAATCCCAGCAAGAGCAGAGTGGTCGGTAGAGGAACCAAGAGAGCGGCGACTGGTCGCAAGTGGTAGATGAGGTAGGCGCACTGATGCACAGAATTCCTAGAAGAAAACACTCAGACATAAGGATGAACGACCAGGAGAGAGAATATCTGACACTTGTTTCAGATTGGTGCTCGTGGGTGTGTGCGCACGCGCGTGTGTGCGTGTGTATATAGAGAGAGAGAGAGAGAAGAGGAGGATCCATACAATAGTACATAGACGATGTAGAGCAAAATAAGAAATAGAAAATACATAAATAAGATGACAATAGAATTTTGAAATCCACATTATATATAATTTGTTTCTTAATGTGTATCACTTTCTTTACATCTTAGCATTTTACTACCACCTCATGTCAAATTATGACTAGTAAAGAATAGATCATATTTAGCATTTGAAGTATCAATGCACATCACTAACCAAGGGAACCAATCACCTCAATGTCTTATGTCGGACATCAAGATATGCAGTGCCTTAATGTTTGGCTCTCTCGGAAGATGTGTAAGATGGTAACTGGTTTGGGAACCTAAACAAGCACCCAACTTGCCTTTAATAACAATGTGCGGTCCAATGGAGCGGAATGAGACAACATCACTAGATAACTTTCCAAGAGCCACAAATGATGCAACGCATAGATATCCCCTCTTTTCTCCCCCCTTATTTACATGATTATCTTCCCTTCACGCACTCTTAGGTTAGTTGTTATTGAGGAGAGGAGCTCTGAAGTTTGATGCTGCCAAACATAAACTCTATCTACACTACGTATGCACAAAAGTATTCACTTTATGGAAACAAGATTTAAAATACCTCAAAACTAATTTAGAATTTAAATGTAAATAAATTCTAACAAACTTATCACCTAAATCAAATGTAATCAAAATAAAAAATTATTAAAATTGAAAGAAAGCTTAAATAATTGAAAACGAAATATTATGCTGCATTAGAGAGCTAAATGAAACTTACTCTGCTATTTCAAGTCAAGCTAGGTTTCCCTAATCTCATGCTTAGCCAAGTCCAAAGTTTTTGCAAAGCAATAATTGTGCATTTTTATTTTTTTCATTTATTCTCTTACTGTTGAGCTGTATTACTTTTTTCCTAGTTTCACAATTTTAGGAAACTTTTTCTTCTATTATTGTTATATAAATTCAGCCGTGTTCCCAAGGAGAAGAAATTACATTATCTTCTCTCCGTTTCCATTGCAATTGTATTAGAACTAGGCCCTTATCTTCTCTTTTCCACATGGCCAAAACAACGATGATGGGTAAGTTTAAACCTGATTCCATGGAAATCTCCTATGGTTCGTCTTTGCTACATCCTTCTTTTGACAGTAGGAGATGATTCATCATTCACTTCAATTATTTCAGCAGAAACTCAATGGGGGCAAACTTTAGCGAGTGATCTCAGTTGGTGATCTAGGGTAAAGTAAAAAAATTGGATAATTGATGCAACAATAAGACAATCGTGGGATAGAGCCTGTTTATAAAACTTGGGATCCAGAATATTTTCATGATGGTTGCACAATTGCTTAATTACACTAAAATCAACTGGACTTAATGTAATATTCGATGAGGGTGGTTTGATGAATGTGGTGTCTTTGGGATAGTAAAGAAAGGCTCTTGACAGACTTCTAGGATGACAAACCTCTTGGTGCAAGAATAATTGAATTCGCACATCAAAATTGGAGTGAAAGCTACTGGGTTTAAGTAATAATTTGAATCCCTAAATATAAGAGGTGCATTTTCAGAGCAAGTGGTGCAGTTATTGGTGCAAGAGGAATCTACAAGTGACAGATGCTTCCCTAACCCTCGATGCAATGCAAGAAACCATGGCGAATAGAGTTGAACCACGTCAAACCCTAAAATGAAGATGCGGGCGAAAGCACACGCGCAAATCGATGAATTAATGATGGCTAACCCTAAACCCTAATGCATTGTGCATGAATCACCATGCAACTAATTCCGATATGTAAGTAATTAAACAATAATATTTAAAACATGCACGCACAATTGATCACAAATATCGCAGTTTGAGTAAACAGATAACGATTGCAAATTATTTAAAAATACGTATGAATTAAAAGTACATCATGAATAAGAGATGTGCGTTCAATAAAAGAAGATCTAGCCAACAATAAGCCTAATATTACAAGAAATATAAAATTGCACCGGTAAGATGTAATAAATTAAAAAATAAATGCAGACTCACCGAGTAATGAGGCCGAGGATGTAGGCGTGGAGATTTGGTGCTTGTAGGAGCGATAAGGCTATCCATAGTGACAAAAGTGGAGGTAAAGTGGTCAACGGAAGGGGAATATGGCTGTTTGTGGACTGTTGGAGGGGAGGAAGGGCCGAATGTAGATTGAATGGGTCTAAAAAGGGTGTGAGGCGGTTTAGTTTGGGCTAGGGTGTCTAGGGATGGTTAGATAAATGGTTGGAAGGTGCTTTGGAAGAGGAACTGGTGGCCGGGGAGGACATGAAAAGGAAGGGGGGATGGGAAAGGGGAGGGGGGAGGGTTTGGATGGCTTTGGGATAAACTAGGGAAGTTGGGGAAGGGAAGGAGGAGGGCTGGTTAGAGCTTACTGGAGTGGTGGAGGGATTGGTGAGGGGAACCGACGGTAGAGGGGTTTGGAGGGGTGTGGGTGACTGACGGTTGTCTTGCGGGTGGTAGAAGGCACCAAACACAAACAATGAGAAGGAGGCGAAGAGGGCGGGTGGTGAGGGGCTGGCTGGCGGTGGGAGGAAGGGGAATGGAGCGGCAGGTCCATGGAGAGATGTTGGTGGGGCTTGACTAGATGGAAATAATGGATGGATTTTGGAGGGGATTCATCACAAATGAGGAAGGCGGCGACACTGAGTGCGTCGACACCCCCGGAGGCTGGACCCAACGACGCGACAACACGTAGGATCCTCGGCGTTGCACTGAGGAGAAGACCAACAACAGTTATCTTGCAAGAAACCAACTCTCAATGCCCTAATCAGTGAATTAAGGAAGATATAATAGGGAGTTTAATTTAAGCGTATCTCATGACCTTAATCGCCTAATCAAATAAGCTAATATGACTCCCTAAAAAAAGCTTACAAAAATAAAAGAATATACATAAAAGATAGGAAAAATAGAGTCGGTCGCAATCGCAGGCACTGATCATCCATCCGTCCGACGTTTCAAAAATGTAGACAATGAAAAACTGCAAAAATGAGACATGATCGCTCTCCATTAGTTACGTCAGGAACTCCACAATTAAATATGCTCTGGTGAGAACAATTCTGAGATTGTTGACATCCATGAAAGTACAAGCAGGATACCTTTTAAAAAAATCATGCAATTCAGCTTATTATGAGCTCGATTTATCTAAAACAAACAATACCTAGAATATTATGAGTTGGGTTGTTACGATCAAGTCTTCTACAAAATTGTAAAATAGATCTAGTCATCTAGGATATAGTCTAAGTTATCAAAAGCGCAAGGCGCACCGAGACGCAAAGGGCCCCTGGAGCCTAGGCGCAAGGCGCAGGCGCGCGCTTGAGGCACGTGAGACGCAAAAATTGGGGAAAAAGAAAATTGGGCGTCCAATTCGCTGAAATTGTGCGAATTAAGCGCCCGATTCGCTGAAATTGTGCGAATTGCGCCCGATTCGCTGAAATTGTGCGAATTGGGCGCCCGATTCGCTGAAATTGTGCGAATTGGGCGCCCGATTCGCTGAAATTGTGCGAATTGGGCGCCCGATTCGCTGAAATTGTGCGAATTGGGCGCCCGATTCGCTGAAATTGTGCGAATTGGGCGCCCGATTCGCTGATAATTGTGCGAATTGGGCGCCCGATTCGCTGAAATTGAGCGAATTGGGCGCCCGAATTCGCTGAAATTGAGCGAATTCACTGAATTTCAGCGAATTGGGAGCCCAATTAGCCCAATTCGCTCAATTTCAGCGAATTGGGCGCCCAATTCGCTCAATTTCAGCGAATTGGGCGCCCAATTCGCTCAATTTCAGCGAATTGGGCGCCCAATTCGCTCAATTTCAGCGAATTGGGCGCCCAATTCGCTCAATTTCAGCGAATTGGGCGCCCAATTCGCACAATTTCAGCGAATTGGGCGTCCAAGTGCGCCTAGGGGTGCCTCGGGTGTGTCTAAGATTATGTTTTTGCCCATATCAATTTTTTTTTTTTTAAATACCTTGAAAGGCCCGGGTGCGCCTGAGAGCCTGTAAGGCGCGCCCTGGGGCACATCGCCCGCCTCAGTTGTGCTGAGGCGCGGCGGGCTGCGCCTGGTGCGCGGCGCCTAAGGCGCGCCTAGGCGCGCGCCTTGACAACTATGGATATAGTGCAAGAAATCCATTTTAAACTCGAGAATTTAGCACGATGTGATGATTGTCATTCTAAGGAATACTCACCAATAGTGTGGTAAAACTATGGTATAGGATGGATATGTTCTATGATACAAATTTGACTTGATTTGAATAGTATGAAACAGAACCGAATGATTGAGAAGGAAAATGTATTTGAGTTCCTTCATAGGTCGAAGAACAGTTTAGATGCAGTGAGAGCTCATTTATTGGAGATAAAACTTTCCCAAACCTAAGAGGAAGTCTTTGTGGAGCTCCAAGGAGAGGAAAGCTGGAAGAGTATGAAACTCGGAGCCCAAATAAGACAATTATGCATGCCCATAGCCAACGTTCTACTTTTTTATTAAAAATGACTGGATTAATTGTATCATGTAAAAATTGAAAAACTATTTGAGCTTGGTGTGTTCCAATCAAAAACCCCACTACACTAATGAAACATGTTGGAAGATACAACAAACAGTGGTCAAATCTCAACAAATTAGCACCTAAACACTAATATACCATTGCAAGAGAAAAAAAAATTGAGCAAAATTCTGTAAGAGAATAACTTGGAGTAATTAAGCATATACCAAGAGAAGGTCAGCTTCCACAACTTCTTCAAGGGTAGCATGAAAAGCTTCTACCAACTGAATAAATTATTTTCATCATAAGAAATAGATAACCCATCAAAAGCATAACAGTTAATAAATAACTTATTAAGATACCTGTACAGGTAAATCTGAAATAAAACCCACGGTATCACTAAGAAGAACTTTTCTCCTAAATAGAATGTCCATCACAAAAAGCATCCTTTAGAAAAAAGAGACTGAAACTCTGTAAAATTTCCAGTGATAATTTCTCTTTTATATTACCCTGATGGAAGAAACACGCTTCTTAAACGAGGATCAACAGTTGCGAACAGCCTGCAAAGAAAGAAACACATGGAAAACAAAAAGGACCTGGATGACCTTAATTAAAATATATACAACTGAAATGTTATTCAAGCTAAGATATGCAGGCATACCTATCATCCCTGTAGAGATCGCTGTTTGTAAGAGCACTAACTAATGTAGATTTCCCCTGCCATCAAATACTTCAAATGAGGAATACAATCATACAAATGATGATGACAAATTAAATGTAATCTAAGAATTAATAATCACACCAATAGATATAACTCAAAGAAATGTAGTCATTTGTAAAAAAACAAAAAAAGACAAGGATACTTAAGAGTACTCAGACAATAAATATATTCTAGTAATCCTGTTGGGTAAGCAGGTCAAACATGACAAAAGATGGATCCATCTACAAATGTATTATAGTTTAGCCAATCATCATTAACTCATGAATTAAAAAATGGTCGATATGGCCCTTTTTTCAAATGAGCATCCCAATAAGCTACAGTTATGGGCCTTCCCGTAGAGCCACGTTATCTCGTCGGAAGAGGTGGTGGAGGCGGAGATACAAGAAAGTTGAGCTCACCCGAAATATAAGAAGGGGTACAAAGGCGGAAGAGGGAAGCCTTGCTCAACCCTAACCCTAGGTTGAAGATGAAGAGATGAGAGAACTAATTGAGAGAGACTAAGAGAGAAATAAAGTTTCATTCATTGCTTCTCCATTCATGACCCAAGGGATCTTTAATAGAACTACATGACCGCAACAAATTACCAAAAGACCCTACATGAAATAAAAGACCTGACAATCGAATAACTTTAAAGAGTGAGACTTAACAATGACAACACTAACATGACAATTAATAATAAATTTATAAAATTAACAGATAACTAATGTGTCCCATAACATCTCAACCCCCCCCCCCCCAAGGACTGCAAGCTTGTCTTGAAGCTCATCAAAGGGTATATAGACTTGCAAGGAGATTTATCCAGGCATTTGATTTAACGCCAAAACAGCTCCTTGTAGTGCGTCGTTGAAGCAGAGCTGCATCGAGTGGAAAGTCATTATCATGCTCACGGATGTCACGAAGAACTGCAAGGATCTGGTGTGACAAATGCATTTGCTGAGGGGAGACTGTCAGATATAATATTTGGAACCGGGGTGAGTGTGCCTGTTGGTTGAGGACAGTCGAGGGAGACAGGATTGCGCTGAATGTGGGTTGCGGGGCTCAGAAGTGACGGCGTCGGTTGGAGGGGCGGTGGAGAAAGTGCCTGGAGAAAAGGGCGCTTGATGGAGTCGGCAGGAATTGGCGTTGGTATTTGTTGCGTGAACTGCAGGAGGGGAACAATCGGAGACGATGGTGGGGAGACGAGAACTGTGGAGATTTGTGGTGTTGATTCTGGCTCTGGTAGAATAAATGGCCACTCCGGAGGGATCGGGCCTCTAAGGTAGATTCTCTCAATGTTGGCGGAGATTCGCGAAATCGGGACTTCATGAGATGGTGATGTCTCAAAGAATTGGTGAAACGTTGAACAGAGGGAAATCTACTCGTCGTAGCTCACCGCCATGCTGATTGAATTAATCAATTTCCAAAAAAAATGAATAAATCAATTATATTATAAGGGCTAAGGGTCCTAGTCTCAAAGAAATGAAAGGACTCCACAGACAGAATGTGAAAAGGGGGCCTTGACGAGCTCTGGACTCGATGGGGCTTGAAGGCCTGCTGCTCTGGGATCGAGAGAAGAAGTCAACCAGGTGGATGATACAAAAAAGGCATTACAGAGTGTGGGAGGGCGACGTGGAGAAAGTAGCGTTCGATCAGGATCAATACCAAAGAACAGGTAAGGGGCACTTGGAGAGGGCTCGAAATGGAAGCATGTGCAATTCCTGGGCTCGAGAGAGAGTCGTGCAGTTTATTGAAAAGCAAAAACAACAACGCAGATTGTCTGCGCATAAGAAGATAATGTTGAATTCAAGTAAATAAAATTAGAAGAGATGTCAAGATTGAAATCACTGAGTATAGATCATTCTAAAAATTTCAATTCCAGAAAGCTAATTTAATTGTGCAACCAAACAGCTCTTAGGTATCAATTCCAATTCTGTTCACTGAATACCATCCTGCAACCAAACAACAGAATTAGTTTTCTGCACAAAGTCAATTCCTACAGATATTGATTTTATGACTAAAGTTAATTCCAGGAAGTCAATATCTGCGCACCGAACGGACCCATATAGTAGCGGAGAGCGAATAACAAAAACGTTCTACAAATAGTAAAATTCAAAACAACATCGAAATAGAAATAATTTAGTGCACTCCACGGTGGTCTCTTCCACGATCGGTGGGCTAGTGTTTGTCGCCTTCCCACGCCTGTAGACCCGCCACGATGTCTCTTTGGTCGGCACGTCAGTAACATCCTCCAACTATACTCTGACGATGTTACCACTATCACAAGAGAAGCTCGTAGCACGCCCCATGCTAGACAACTGATAGCATGAGATGAGAATGATGGAGTTGCAAATGGCAGCTTGTTACTTCTTCACTTTATGCACTTTGTAATAACATGTTTGTTGTAGGCTTGTAGCTGTTAAAATAATTTACGTAGGACTGCACAAATTTTTTTTTTTATGATCAGACTTATAGTTCTCAAATTGAATTTTAACTTTTCATTGTGATTTTTAAAATTTAAATAAATATTTAAAAAATAAGTTAATGCGGTGATCCTTTCTTATCCCTCGCCATTTCCGGAGTGTGTTGTGTCCTTTAGCCAATAATCCGCAAGGATTAATAGAGTCTGAGGTCCAAGCAAGATGAGCATGACTATTATGGTATATGTTGGTTCTTTTTATTGTCATCTTGTTGTAACTGATACTTTCTGAGACGTGAAGCACTCCTATTATGGTTTAGAGGTACTGAAGTGACAATGACTCAAGCAAATGGTATGTATCCTAACAAGCTTTGATTACCCCTAAACATAGTCATGAAAGGTTTGGTTGTTAATTTTAATATGGAGCAGCATGATTGTAGAGGATTGTAGGAATTTTTAAGCTTCATTTAACCCTTTAGGTGTATGTATCTTTTAGGTGCATTTTCACCTTAAGGCCTCAATGTATACAATATGAGATACTTGCATATATTCACACCCTCAAATAATACCGGTGCCTTAGCACACTTTTGGTGCACGTGACATCAATATACTTAAAGGAATCAAAAACATCCCATGCTTACTCAGGCACTTAAGTGATGAAGATACTTTCATAAGGAGCCTAAGACATTGTCTCACGGAGCAACCCTCTAAAAGTTGCCTTGAGAAAAAATGGAGGGTTTGAAAAACAAGCCTAGAAGGTCAGGTGTGCCTAGAATGTGTTTCCCAATGATTGCAATCGCACAACTTGGAGGAAAAAGTGTGGGAAAGATATATTGAATTAAATATCAAATATCTCTATAAAACAAATAGAAATATACAGGAGTAGAGCATACTGCATTTGTATAACCAACAACGGCAACAGTTGCTAAACTATGACCATCTGAACTGCCATGCCTCTTTCGAGAAGAACGTTGTAAAGTCCTAGTCCTCCTTACCTCTTCAATTCGAAGTAGCAATTGGTTTTTCCTTTCTTGAATTCTGAATTTCACAATATGAAATGTGGTTACTTATATAACTTGATTCACATAAAATAAGACAGAAAAAGGATAGCCCCACAGAATAACAGTATGCATAACAAAAACATAAGAATGTCAAAGCAAAACTGAAACATAAGAATTTTTATATGTATGTGTTCCATAAAAAATGAGGCTGGAAGCATTATTTAGCATGTCTCTCTGCTTAAGTTCCAATTTCAAAATCCTACTTAAACTAGGCTACCTACATAAGTATCAGTGTCAAGAAATACCTGAGATAAAAGCTCTCTTGAAGTCATTTGTGAAGGGTGTGCCTCCTTGAATATACCATTAGATGGTGTATAAAAATAATCTCACTCCGATGCAGAGCCGGGAACCGTACTATGAACCAAACCTCAAACCACTCTCTTTATCCTCGCCCTTTAGTTGAGCATGGAAATCAAATATGTTCAACTTGTCAAATGTTAAGGTGGAAGAAAGCCTTGTTGACCCCATTGGTGAATAAATCTAGTTGATTTTTTGACCGAACGAAAGGAATAGGTATGGTTCATGTTTTAACTTTTTCTTTAATGAAATTCCTGTCAATTTTAATATGTTTTGTACATTCATGTTGCACTAGATTGTAAGAAATGTCAATGCACATCTTATTATCACAATATATTTTTATTTGTTGTCCCTGGTTGATATGTCATCAGAGTTATCAGCCACAAATACTCATAAATACCCAAGCCATTGATCTAAACAATGGTTCTTCACTTGAACGGGCCATAACATTCTGTTTTTTACTCCACTAAGTCACGAGACTGGCACCAAAAAAGGAGCAGTAACTGGTAGAAGATTTTTGATCTGAGGTGGATCGTGCCCAATCTACATCAGTGCAAACTTCCAAACTTAACTTGGTGTGATTATCAGCCCACTTTGACGAGAACATGATTTCTTTCTCCGGGTAATTTTCAAATATCTAAGGACCCTGTGAGCAGCTTCTTCATGTCTTTGGGTGAATGCATGAACTTACTAAGAACCCCAACAAATAGACAATGTCTAGTCTTGTGTGAGAGAAAAATTAGTTTCCCCACAAAGTGTTGATAACTAGCAACTTCTTTGATAGACACTCCAGCTTCTCTACCAAGGTAATTATTTGTTTCAGTAGGTGATAGACGCTCAGTGCATATACGAGGTGGTGGAGATCCATGACTGCTACTTGTTTGTTCCTATGCTGGACCAATAATTATTTGGACAGACGGTGTGAGACCATTGATCATGTTGAAAAGTGCGGCAAGGGCTTCCTGGTGTTGTGCCTCGGCTGCTTGGTGTCGTATGCCTCGGCTGCTTGGTGTCATATGCCTGAGCCATCATGATAGTTTGCATCAAGTCCATAAGCTGACTCATTTAATTCAAAAAGTCCCTCATGTTGTCCATAATTCTCGAAAATTAGGCGGTTGTAGCACGAGAGGATGAAGGGGTTATAGGCCGATTCAACTGCCTAGAAGTGGACATTGATAGGGTGCTCGGATTTCCGCGAGATCTGCGGCACTTTCCTTGATTACTTTAGGATATAATATTAGTTGCTATAATGTTACGTTATTATATTTTGATGATAATTAGGGTTTATACGGTACGACAAGTTGTCCTGCATGTTCTAAGTATTTAGTTATACTAATTATCATCAACTAAGGTCATTAGTTTGTTTTCAAAAGTAGGTGGTCACTCGTCCACATGTTCATCTCATTTGAATTCATCAAATAATGTATCATCAATAATCATTATTTCTAATACATCAGGCATCATCCATAGTCATCTCACACTGCCATAATAATTAAGAGTATTCATTAAGTTTAAATAGCATTGAATCTTGTTGCATTAATAATTAATTTGTAAGTTTGATACGTATTTGCATTGGGGAACACGTCTCATGCTTACACTCAAACGTTCGGCCCCGCCTCGCAGGAGTCACGCAATGACTTATATCTTTATTGTATTATTTTAGTGTTTTGTCTTGTAGTAAGGGGCTCCATCTATTTAAGGAGCCCTAGGGGTGGAGTCTTGCCTATCTTGAGAGTCTTGAGTGTTTGGCTCTCTTGGAGAGTGGAGTGTCAAGGAGGACCCAGCCTCCGGATGCTTGGCAAGGGTTCTCTCCTGATTGTATCTTTACGTTCATTAAATGCAATGCAAATTATATGTTCTTGATCTTGATACGACTACGGCATATCAAAGTGTAAAGTCCTCCAAACCGTCGCCACATAAGATTATGATCACGGTCGACTATCATATGATTACCTATCATAAAATTTCATTTATATATGTACATACTAAATTTATGCTTAACAGTCAATATCATTCATAAATCTAGTCTTTAGAGATTGCCTCGGTAATATTATCAAGTATCCTCGACTTTTTTGTTTCATTTGTTACGACACATTAATATTAATCCCTAAAATAGTAACAACCCTCATATACATTAAAACCGACAATATCCTTCTAGTCCCATTATTCAATCAATAGCATTAAATCACATCATTAGTAGCCTCTTAATGATGACAAGAAACACACTTCATAATCGTAATACATTCAACAGCTCAACTTCAATCGACGTCAGGGGGTACTCGTTCACGCCATCATTGACGCATTCACTTATATCACGATCGTTAATGGTTCACCAAAATTATCTTGTTAATTTGCATCATTATCTTTAAATGACATTGAAATGTGCATCATAAATTATAAATTTATAATCAATTATCTGTCGTTCATGTTAGCATCTACGAGCTTATAATATCAAAACGATATTGCATAAAGATCATTGATGCTATTAAAGGGTTGTGGCCCTTAAATTACATGATTCATCCTCCACATTACAATCTACCGATCGGACCACATCTTATTAATTATTATTGAGTGTGTCCATCGTTATTAATATCAATAACTCTCTATCTCTATCTCTATATCTCTACCTACTATATATAAAGAAATACTTTCATGTCATACCATGTAACCCTGACATCTCATTCAATCAATCTCGACCGTTCAATCCTTCTAGATCATAACATCACAGCCATTCGATCACTGGCATACCATCCAATCAATCAGAACCGTCCATCTACATTTTATAAGGTCTCCTAAACCTAGAATAATAGCGTGTCCTAAACCTATACTTTTAATATGGCTCCTACCCTACAATGTGAAATTACAATTTTACCCTACTGAATTTGAAAAAACATCCTACTTAACGGCAAGCCCAAGCCCATTAAAGCCTACTTAACAGCAAGCCCATTAAAGCCCAAGCTATCACTTAATGGCCAGCGCAGTACAACTCCTATATACACTTCAATCAATATTGTTTCTCGCGGTGTGGGACTAATAAAAAACCGTGAAATCGCACAATTTTAAATACTGGACCGGCGGATCGGACCACCAGCCGGTCCGGTCAAGGTATACAACCACCATTAAGAGCGGACCAAACCCCCATCAAAATCACATAAAATGGTTTTAAAAATAGAGCGCGGTAGGTTTTGATCCTCTTCCAATAAATTGGATTTCAAAGCCCCTATCCAATGCGCCAGATTGGCTTTGTTGAATTCTGCATATATATAAATATATATAAAAACATATATATTTATATACATAAATATATTGTTGTATATATATATTTGCATATATATAAATATTGTTGTGTAATGTGTATAAAAATTTGCATGTATAAAAATATTGTTGTGTATACAAAGTTACAAATTTATTAAGGCTTCGTTTGGTTCGGCGTTTTGTCGCCTCCGTTTGGAGCAAACGCCGCCGGACGGCGGGTAAACAAACGGGCTTTTCCAACCCTGCCTCCCCTCTGATTCGACCCCTTCGTTTGGACCCGCCGGCTCCTCCCGCCACCGCTCAATCAAACGAAGCATAAATTAAAAAAAGTAAATAATTAATTAAAAATATTTATAATAAAAAAAATTATAATACTTTTTAATTAAAAAATTACATGATAACAACTACGGGAGGGCGCGGCGGGTGAAACCCGCCGCCGCGGGCCGGGTACTGTCGTGCAGGGCACGGGGGCCCCCGTGCAAATGTCACTCGTAATATATATAAGTGTGTGTATATGATTTATACGAATCCTTTTGTTTATTATAGGGTCAAACTTGGCCAGATTCTCAAGATGAGGCTATCGATGGATAGCAAGTATCAAGACAATCAATAACCTGTTACGAGCCCTTACGTTCTTTAGCCCGCTCTGTAACAGGGTCGCGGCCCATACACCCCAACCCCTTTCCGCACGTGTTCTCAGTGCGGCGGGTTGTTGAGGTCGGGGCTCGATCTTCAAACCTCCTTGATGTAAGCTCTTAACGCTAGCTCACATCCAAGATCCAATGATCGGATCATCACCGATTAATTTTAAAGCAGATAATTTTACTGTTAGGGGTAATCTGGTAGTTTCCATCATCAGATCGTCAATATGAGATATTATATTTATAAAATAATGCTATTTAAGGATTAACAACCAATATGGATCTTGCAGTGAATCAGCGGCCTAGATCGTGTCGGAATAGAGAAAGAAATCGCGTTATTATATTTATATATATATAAAATATTAAGAACAATACAGATACTCTGCATCGCCTTCAACCCATGGCAAGGATCATCGACGGGGTGGAGATGCTTAGCAGGATGAAGTGACCCCCACTTTCAAGGTCGCCAGAAGTTGGCGACCCAGACGTGGGTTGTTCAATGTCTGGCTGCCACCGGACAGGCGGTGGGGAACCGAAAAAGGTTGAAGTGAATAGCTTTGCCTGGAGCTTCATCCAAGTGGCAGTGTTGCCTCCACCGTGGCTAGGAAAGTTTATCTACATGAGAGAGGCTATGGTCTATGTCCAGGAGAGTTCGTGAAGTTGCCTTGGGTTCGTCAGAGGGTGGAGGTTCACGGTTGGCCTTTGGAAGTTCGTCAAAGCTCTGTTTTTCGGTGACTGCATCCTCAGCTTCAACAGAAGTAGTAGGGGTGAGAGGGGGTTGGTTCTTCCTTCTATGGTGGCTGACTCTCTCCTTTGGTGGTTATTCTCTTTCGGCTAATGTGTGTGTGTGTGCGCGCGTGCATAGAGAGAGGGTGAGGGAATGGAGGGAGAAGATGATTGTTGGTTTGGCTTGGGAATGAAAAGGGAAGAGATAAGGATAAGGAATGTGGAAATGGATCTTGTTTTGTCTCTACGAAATTATGGTTGGGGTGGGTGGGTGGGGGGGGGGAGAGTTAAGGATAAGGGGCAGGGAAGAGGTGGGTTGGCAGGGAATTCTAAATGGAAATACAGATGGTCTTATCTTGAAACCATTCGATGCAATTCAATCCCATTAATGATATTGGATGTTTTCCAAAGGTTTCTGCTGGAGAATTTAGTTTTTTTATTGGTTGAGTTTATTAGTAAGTGAGTGAGTTTAGTCTCACACCGCGAGTCAAGTGTTATTGTCGATGTAATCATCTATTTATAGCCCCCTATGTGGATGAATAAACTAATTTTCCCCTTCCAATATTTTCCCCTTCTCATGCCCACCAGGGACCCGCAGGTGCTCATTCTGCTTCCACCCACCTGTCCTTATAGTGGATTATTGATTTCAGAGCTATTGACAATATGACTACGTCAGCCACAGGTTTTGTATCATACACCCCTCTGTCGAGCAGAGACAAAGTGAGCATTGCAGATGGATCATTATCTCTCATTGCTGGGAAAGGATCCATTCAATGCTCCTCTCTTGCTCTCTCCTTTGTCCTTCATGTTCCTACTTTCACACAAAATCTTCAATCTATTAGTCATTTGACTAACTTTATGAACTGCTCCGTAACTTTTTTTCCTACCTATTGTGTTTTTCAGGACCTGAAGACGGGGGCGGTGATTGACTCTGGTAGATTGTGCGGGCTCTATGTGTTCGACCCCTCATCCTCCACTTCATCCAGCCTCACTCCGCCTCCAAAGGCTATTTATGCAGATCGGCCCTCTGATTTGGATTCCTGGCATTGTCGCCTTCGAATCCTCCTATCTCTACTATGAAATTTTTGCTTCATACTATTTCTTTTACTTTGTTTAGTGTTTTCATTGTGATGTATGGAACTTGCTAAACATCATTATAGTTCTCTTACTCTTATGTATCCATGTGACTCAGTTCCGTTTGCTCTTATTCATACAAATATTTGGGGCCCCAATCCTACTGCGTCTATTTTAGGTTGTTCATGGTTTGTTTCTTTTATTGATTGTTACTATTGTTGTAATTTGGTATATTTGATGAAACATAAAAGTGATGTGTTTTCTCTCTTTCAATATTTTCATAAGATGGTCACTACTCAATTTGGTACTACCATTAAGATCTTGCGCAGTGACAATGGTCATGAGTATATTGACTCCCGCTTTGTGGAATACCTGAGTGATGTTGGCATCATACATTAAATCTCATGTGTTTACACCCCATCTCAGAATGGGGTTGCTGAGCGCAAAAAACGTCACCTCCTTGAGGTTGTCAGATGTCTCATTCGCATGAATCTCCCTAAATATTATCTTATAGTTCTCACTGTTGCCTACCTCATCAATCGTCTTCTTACTTGTGTCCTTGGATTTCATACACCTCTGATCACTCTGGGGGGTTCGTCCCACTTCTCTCTCGTCTTGTATCTTTGGATGTGTGTTTTGTGCATGTCCATCCAAAGACCAAACTCGACCCCAAAGCTCTGAGGCGTGTCTTCATTGGCTACTCTCTTACCCAGAAATGTTATAAGTGCTTTCATCCCATCACCAAGCGGGCATTTGTTACTATGGATGTCACATTCTGGGAATCTGAAGCCTATTATGGGACCTCTCTTCAGGGGAGACAATTACTAAGGAAGTAAGTTCCCCTCCTACTGTTCCTTTGTCTATTCCTCCTTCAGTTCCACCATCTGCATTGCCTCCTCCTATCCCTCCTCCTTTAGTTCCACCATCTACATTGCCTCCTCTTGTCCCTAGTGATCTTATGCTCCCTCCTATCCCTAGGGACCCGGTGATGCCCTCCCCCCTCTATTGCAGGTTTACACTCGACGTAGGAGGGGCACGAACACACAGACCTTGCCCGCACTACCTGGGAAACCACTTGATCCAGCCTCAGGTACTGACAAAGGTAATTATGCTTCTACCCAACATCCTCTTTCGCACTTTGAGACATATGACTCTTTGTCTCCTTCACAAAGAACATTTGTCACCTCCTTATCTTTCATATCCATTACTCGTTTTTGGCAGGAAGCTATTGAGCACAATAAATGAAAGGCAGTCATGTTGGATGAAATGACGGCCCTTGACAAGAATCATACTTGGGATCTTATCCATCTTCCTAAAGGGAAAACGGTTGTGGGATGTAAGTGGGTCTTCTCTGTGAAGCAAAACTCTCAAGGCCTTTTTGAACAGTACAAAACCAAGTTGGTTGCTAGAAGATATACACAAACAGTTAGTATCGACTATCAAGAGACATTTACTCTACAGATTTTGTTTTCATATGTTGTGAAAAGGATGGAGCCTCAATCAGTTTGGTGTGAAGAACACATTTCTTCATGGTGATCATGAGGAAGAAGTCTACATGTCTCTGCCTCCTGGTGTTCTTCCAAAAGGATCAACAGAAAAAGTTTGCACGTTGAAGAAAGCCTTGTATGGCTTGAATCAATCTACACGTGCTTGGTTTGGGAGATCTCACCAGTTAATGATGTCATTTGAATACAAACAGAACAATGTTGATCACACCTTGTTTGTGATGACACGGAGGAGATTGAACACTTGAAATCTAGGTTGGCTAAGGAATTTGAAGTGAAGGACCTTGGACCTCTCAAATATTTTCTTGGCATGGAGGTGGCCAGATCCAGACATAGGATCTTTATATCATAGAGAAAGTACATTCTAGATTTACTTGAGACAACTGGAATGATTGGATGCAGACCCGCTAACACCCCAATTGAAGTCAATCACAACCGTGGTAGAGATGGTTGAGTTGTTGATGACATACCAGGTTTCCAACGACTTGTGGGAAAACCTATTTATCTCTCATATACTCGTCCAGACATCTCTTATGTTGTGGTGTCCTCAGACAGTACATGCACTCACCTAGATAACATCATTTTGATGTTGATACAAAGTACTGAGGTATTTCAAATCCTCTCCTAGCAAGGGCATACTGCTCTCACCCAGCGAGGCATTAACAGTAGAAGTCTATACAGATGCGGACTGGGCAGGTTCAGTTGATGACCGAAGATCTACATTAGGATATTGCTCTTGTTGGGGGCAATTTAGTGAGCAAGAGAAGCAAGAAACAACACGTTGTAGCTAGATCCAATGCAGAGGCCGAATTCCGAGCATGACACATGGGATATGTGAAGGGTTATGGATTCAGTCAATTATGAGGGACCTATGTGTGGAGTGCGCGGTGGGTTCCAATTAGGATCTATTGTGATAATAAAGTCGCTATCAACATTGTCCACAACCCAGTCCAACAAGATCATACTAAACACGCGGAGATTGATAGGCACTTCATCAAGGAAAACATAGTTAAGGGAATTTTGAGTACTCCCTTTGTCTCATCAAACCAATAGCTCGCAAATGTGCTTATTAAGGGTTTGAGTCAGTGCTCTTTTGACAAAATATTAGGCAAGTTGGGCATGACATACATTACATGCCCAACTTGAGAGGGAGTGTTGGAGAATTAGTTTTTTTATTGGTTGAGTTTATTAGTATGTGAGTGAGTTTATTCCACACCGTGAGTCAAGCATTATTGTCTATGTAATCATCTATTTATAGCCCCCTATGTGGATGAATAAACTAATTTTTGCCTTATAATATTTTCAACAGTTTCCTGATTACCAAAATGTCATTAACAATCCACCTTGTTAACTCCACGTCATTTTGATCAAATGGATGAAACGTGTTCAGAATTGGACTAAAGAAGTCTTGTTGGGTGCTTATTGACTCTACAAGTCCAAACAACTGACATGGGTCAATTCCGAAGCTCATTTGGTCAGTGTCGCATTTTTGAGTCGTCACGTAAGTCAGTCCGACACGCTTTTATCAATTCCTCTAATATTCATCAAAATGAATCATCATTAGTTGTTTTATGTTCATACTGACCCTAAGAGTCAAACACAACTGGACAGGGTCAATCCTGAGTTTGTTTGGTCAATGTAGCATTTCAGAGTCGTCGCGTAAGTCAGTTCGATCCGATTTTATCAATTTCTTCAATACTCACAAAAATGAGTCCAGAATTAATTGTGTTCTTATTGACCCTATGAGTCAAACACAATTAACTAGGATCAGTTTTGAGTTTGTTTGGTCAATATCACATTTTTTAATCGTCGTTTAAATAAAGGGCCGATTTTACCAATTTCTTCAAAACTCGTCAAAATGAGTTAAAATTAGGCTTTGTTTAGCATGGTGGTGGCGGTCGTGAACGTTATGAACGGTCGTGTGTGACCGTCAGACCACATCTAAGGAACGTTGTCCACTTTTATGTTCAAAACTAGTTTTTTTTCTTAGTGGTGGTCATAAACCATTGTCACGTCAAACATACATTCTATAATGGTGGCATTTTGTCCAAACTCACCGAAGTAAAAATGTCGCGCCAACAACAACAACACTCAAGCCAAACAAAGCATTAATTGTGTTGTATTTGTATTAACCCTACGAGTTAAACAAAACTGACATGGGTCAATTCCAAGTTAGTTTGACTGTATTCTCATTTTCAAGCTATTGTGCATAGTTCGATTTAGACCTATGTCGACGTCTTCTATGCACGTTGGATTGGGTCCAAACTGATTTTATTGCAATTGCATGGGCATTAGGAGTGCAATGCAACTGATTTGGATCGCTTACTAGTCTGTTTACTCAAATTCGCATCTCAGGACGGTCCCGTAGTTCAAACAGCTTGTTACAGTCAACTTCTCAAATACATAGCGGAACAGTTGCAACTAATTACGTTGAGTTGTATTGGTCTCAGTAGTGCAGTGTCGCTAACCGAGATCAATTCTGGATTCATTTGGTATAACAAGTCAGGTGACTCAATTGAGTTTTCATATCGGTCAATTGAGCCATCGGGGCACCTGGGGCTCAATTAACAAAAGGGAAGGGAGAAGGAATTTACAAATCGAGTAAAACAAAATCAATCATCCCCAAAAATTAAAGTGAAATAGGGGGGTTTTATGTAGAGAAAAAATGATGTTCTCGTCCGCAATTTATCGATTGAAATTGAAATTTCTTGAGATTTTGTTTTGTGAGTTCTACATCGTAAGATGATCACTTATATTGACACATGGATGGTCGTTTTATTAGACATCGCTCACAAGACAGAATTCCAAATTATCACTCTGGTATAATTTCTCCATGAGATTCATCATAAAATAACTTAAGCAGAAACACTAAGTCTCAAAAACATCGAGACCACGGCCTTTTGAATCTTCTCTTAATCGTGAAACACCTAATGAATTATAATTGAGTTCCCGGCGTCTTTTGATCAAAAGAATTATGTTTGGGACTTGGGTTCCTTTCTAATCGCTCATTGTTTCTCTACGAGTTTGTGCCTAAGATTACGCCATTAAATTATATGCTAAAAAATTTTGACATTTATCTAAGGGTATGCTGATTATGGGTGCAAGTTGAGTCAAGCCAGCTCGAGAGCTCGACGAGTCCGGCTCGAAAAAAAATTGACTTGAGCTCGATTCTGTCGAGCTCGAGCTTGCTTTCGAACCGAGTTTGAGACTATTAAGGCTTGTTCGTGAGCTCGTGAGCCGGCTCGCGAGCTATTTTATTTTTAAATAATATATATTTTTATTGTAATTTGTTTTACTTTCAATGCCAAGCTCTCGAGCTCGAGTCGAGCTCTCGAGCTCTGGAGCTCGAGCCGAGCTCGACGAGCTTGCACCGAGCACGACAAGCTCGAGCTTGAGCTCATAAAGCTCGAGCTCGAGCCAACTATTTTTGAAGAGATCGACGCATTCGCACCCCTAATGTTGATCAATAATTCTAATATCTCATCAAATTCCAATTATTAAATACGTTGAATATTTATCTTGAGTTCAAAAGCCAAAGTGTGATGTTTCTTACTCGAAGATGACCTCAAGGAAGACAGATTATTGTCTGTATATTAGTTATAAACATACAATAAATGTGTCAATGTAATGCATAATTAATTATTTTTGTAGGTTCTCCAAAGTGCAATCATCATAACCATCTATCTTAGAATTTATCAAAATTATCGTTCTGAGTAACTGTTATGCGTTGTGAGAGTTTAGCCACTAGGTGTGACGGCCCAAAATTCGTAAAACAAACTATTAATTTTTCGCGCTCTTATTTTTCCCCTATGATGAAAAAGGCACAATTAATTTTCGACATTTTTGATATTTCGTTTGATATCGTTGTGTTGATGGACTTGCTGTCCTTTGTTTCGTGTGACTTATTATTCCTTGGCTAATTGTACTTTATGGGCTTGCTTTTGGCTGCCTGTTGGAAGCTGAATTATGGCTGGTTGTGTATTGTTGAGCTGGGCTTTATTTTGAAATGGCTGGATGGATTAGGTGTGCTGGTTGTATTGGTTTGCGGGACATCACATTTGGCTCGATTGATGGACTCGGTATCTGGAGCCATCTGGAACGGTGCTTTGGCTCGACCTTGCCGCTTCGCCGCTGATATCACTATAAATCACGCCCGAGGCCGCTACCTCCCGCACGGTTTCCGTCTTTTCGTCGACCTCCGACTTCTGCGATTTCCGTCTTCTTCCTCCTCTCTAACTGCCCTGTTTCACCAGTGTTTCTTCTTCCCTTCTTGCTTGCCGTGCTCTCGTGCCTCTGTGTGTTGGTGCTGTCGGCGTTTCAGTGCTGTGCCGAATTTCGCCGACGCTGCTTGCCTCTGTGCGGTTCTGCCGAGCCCTCTGTGTGTCATTTTCTGCTGCTACTGTTCTTCTTCCTCCTTCTCTTCTGTTAAGAGCTGCCTTGCTGTTTCTGATGCCCTTCGACTAGGGCTGCTGCTGCTTTCCTTCTTCTACTACTCTCTGCTCTTTTTCGTACTGCCCTAATTTTCTCTGATGTTGGTTTAGGATTTCTGCTCTTGATTCCTGCTATTCTTCAGCGTCGTCCTGTGAAGCTACTGCTGCTCCTTGCAGCCGCTCTCGAGGCTGTTTTCCTAATGCTGCTCTCTCTTCTCTGCTCGACTGAGTGCTCCTCTGTGCTTGTTAGTTGCTGCAATCGCAAGGAAGTTGCCGCCGCTTCTTGCAATTTTCAGTACTCTTGATTTTGCTTGGTTTTCCGCCACCCTGCTGTTTAAGTCTTTTAAATCACCATTTAGGGCATAACTTTGACTGGTTTAGTTATGACTCTATTTAACTTTTGATTTTCATTTCTAAGGGTGTTGGGATATTATGTTGTGAGCCCAAGTTTCGTTTATGCGTTTGCCGGACAATGATTTTAAGAGGACGGGAAGTCCATTTGGAGAGATGGTTTTAGCCATTTTGAGGCATTATTGCGGTTGTTCGGCAAAGTATAAAAACGGATTTGGCTTGATTGGTTTAGCTTTCCGATGTTTAAAACCCTTTATGCTCTATGTCTACGTGTAAATTGTGACGCAACCCAATTTCAGTGGTTTCCAAGACTACGACAGAGGATGGCGTCACAAGAAAATCGTGGCGGAAACGCGAATAAAGGCAAAGCTGTTGTGAGTATCTTATTTCTTGATTTATGTATTCACTTACTTTTCTATTATGCTGCATTTTTATGTGATAAATAAGTGCATGTGCATATGAATTTCGCCTTAATGAAATATCGCTAAGGAATACATGTGGGCGAGGGAAGAACATCAAAGCGATATAGATATATTCTGAGGGGATCTATTTTATTCAAACTCTTAATTTCGCGCCAAGATAAAATTCAATTAAAGAATTCTGCATGGGGAAATGTGATGGTTTCGAATCCAATGATGTGGAGGCATCCACTGTTGGATTCACCAGTAGGGGTGAGCCTACAATTACGTCCTTCGGGGGCGGGGCCCAATTCAAGTTTGCATCACCGGAGCATTTTCCATTTTATGTAACTAAATTAAGGGGTAAACTAAGGATTACTGTTGAGAATAATCAAGTGATTATGTTCTTGTACTGTATGCATATTGATATCATTCTCCTTTGTTTGCATGTACAACGTTTCACGAAATACTTTTCTCACTTAGTCATAATTTTATGACTAACCCTTTGTGGACCCATATTTTTAGACAGCGGAACCAACCTCAAGTGGAGCACACAGGAGTCTAGCAACTGAACTGGCAAAAGCAATCATCGAAGCGCGGGATTGGCACAGAGCTCGTTGTACTGGATCTACGTGTATATATTGTACAAAGTCCGTATAGTTGTTGTATCTTGCCTGTGATAAACATGTAATATCGTAATATATGCAATAAAAGCCTTGGTGGATGTTCTTTGTATTTTGTACTGTGACCCTTTTATTCAAAACTGTTGTCCGATCCTTAATTGTGAAGAGCCCGGGATTTGGGTCTCTACACTAGGCATGTTAAATGAGGGAGGGGTAGGCCAAAAAAACTTGGAATGAAACTATAAGGAAAGACATGATGTACTTAGGTATTAGTGAGATTATGACTAAAGATAGGGCGCAATGCGAGAAAGGATCCATATAGTCGAACTATGGTGGGATAAAGGCTTGAGTTATCCAGTTGTTGTATCGGGGATCCGAAAACTCACTTATATGGGGACAATTTGCATGACGGCCCAAAATTTAAAACAAACTAAAATTTTTCGGATCTCTAAATTTCTTCCTTGATTCAATCAATATTTGTCTCTCAATTCACAAAGTGCGGATAATACGTTTTATTTTATTTATTTGATAATTTCGAATATCGTTCAATCAATGATTATGATTGTAATTATCTCCTAAATTGGGTGTGAGTTGGTTCTTTTATTTGGCAATAAGATATTTATGTGGGTTGTTGCTGGCTGCCTGTTTCAAATCGTTGTGCATATGGCGGATAATCAAATTGTTGTTGTGTTGGAGAAACTAAGTGGCCTTGCATAGGTGAATTCATTGATAGTGTTGTTTGGCCTCCAATTATGTGCAACAATCTTTGTAGTGATGTGTTGGCGTTAAAGGAGTTCATGTGTTAAACAGTTTGGGCTCGGTATTAAGCCATCAACGGTGCTGTGGCTTTCGTTACCGATGTATCACTAATTTATTGGGCCACCCGCAACTATTCTCACCTCCTGCTTCTGCGATTTCCGTTTTTACTAGGTATTCGAACCGCATGCTCCAGTGCCGTGCTGAGCCTCCTGCGCTGATCATGCCGCTCCTCCCTTTTCTTCTTGCTGCTGGTTGGCCGTGCCATGATTACTGTGTCGATTTTTGGGTTGTGGCCGCCTCTTCTTCTTGGTTCCTTCTTCTTCTGTTAATTTGGTTAGTGTTTCTGATTACATTTTTGTCCTCAATTAATCAGGATTATCTCTCAGCTGCTCCTGTATCGCGTCGCTGTGAAATGTGAAGCCGCTCTCGAGTTCATGCGCTCTCTCTTCTCTGCTCGAAGCTGCTCCTCTGTGCTTGTTAGCCCTAGAATCTGCAACTTACAACAGATCACTAATCATGATTATAATCGTCTTGTAAAATTTTCAAAAATTATAACGAGTTTGTGTTTTGAAGTGTGTGTATAATAGCTTCATTTTCAATTTCCCAAGGTTTGGAATTGTCTAGTCGTAATATGTATGATCAATTACATGACAAGATGTTTATGAAGGACAAGGATGAGTGCGCATTTAATCATACGATGCAGAATGATGTTAAAGGGAGAACAAATTTATTTTCCCAACAACATGATTGAGTTCAAGTTTATTAAGGAAACTTTAATATATCTTTCTCAATAAAACAAAAGGAATAAACTTGGGGTTTGAGGAGGGATGAGTGGGTTTAGGTTCATCAAGGAAGACTTAACATTTTTTGCCCCAATAAAACAAAAAGGAATAAGTTCAAAGGGTTTTGAAGAGAGATGGGTCCATTTAGGTTCATCAAGGAAGACTTAATATTTTCTACCCCAATAAAACAAAAAAGTCTCAAGGGGTTTTGAGGAGAGATGGGTAGATTTATGTTCATTCTTACGAAGGTGTACTAGTTGTATAATTAGTTATTATAGTATCAATTTCTCCTAATTTATGTGTTTTGAAGTATTTAAGGTTAAGTTATGGGGTATCCTAGTGCAAGTGGTATGCATGTTGTAGCTTAGGTGAACTAAATTTTTTTACTGTTTTTAGTTTGGTTTCATGTTTGGTTTTCCTCAAAATTGGTGTCAAACTATGGTTGTTCTAAGTTCGAGTACTTGGTAATGTGTTTGCTTGTGTTTTTTTGTTATTACTATTTCGTTTGGTTTCATGTTTGGTTTTCCTCTAAGTTAGTGTCAACTGCGATTGTTCCAGGTTTTGTGCACTTGAAAAGATGTTAGACAAAATGTATTACGTGACTACTATCGCTGCAAGGTCTAAATTATTTATAATTAATGTCATGTTGTGAAGTAGAACGACAGACGGCTCAAGAAGGACATCGTTGGGCTCGACGGAGAGTAGCAGCCTGGTCGATGATACGAGGCGGCCGCCACACGCTGATAGTATCCTTAGATGAGCACCCTTTTGGAGTCTAAGGTTTTGACTCTCTTGGAAAGTGAAGTGTCAAGGAGGACTCCAGTCTTCGGATGTTTGGCGAGAACTTGTTCTCGATTGTATCTTTTTATTGTTTAATACAATACAATTTCAATTCTTCGATCTTGATGCGACTGTAGTGTATCAACTAATCTGACTTGCCCTCGATTAGGGTTCTACCGAACCCTAATTCCGTTGCTTCGCCTCCTTTTATTCCACGAGTGCGGTTTCCACTGCTAAGGATTCTGCGATCCAGTCGTGCGTCGCTTCCAGCGGGGCTTCTGCTCGATTCGCCGATCCTTCCTTCGCCTGCATCGTCACCGCTCCGGCCCGCCTCGCTGTTCCGCACATCGTCTCTGCGGCCCCAATCTTCATTTATGTCGACTGCTCTGGCCTCTCCAGTATCGTCGGATGCTTCCAGCAGCATTTCCGCCAAGTCCAGCATCGTCAACCTCTGCCAGTGCCTTCTCCACCCTTGTACGCCTCCAGCCGGCTCCTTCCAACAATTCTTGGCGTTGACATCGGCTTCCAGCGGCCCTCCAGCTTCTTCACCGCTTTCCGTAGGCCCTCTTGTGGCTTCGGCGGCCTTCCAGTGACTGCTTCTCCTTCTCGCCGCCTTCCGCCGTGCCGGGCCGCCCTCCTACAGCTATTGCAGCCTTCTGGCGCTCCATGCCGCTACACCTATCCGTTGTTTCATGCCCACGACTCGGGCAATAACCCTCCACGCTGACGAGAACACCTCCACTGTCACCTCGGACTCTCAGCGCAAGGATCACATCGAAGCCCAGCAGGCGGATCTCATGCTCCTCCTTTGAGGACTTACCGTGACAGTTAATCGCCCTCAGGCCCCTCCTCCACCGCTACCAATTCAAACCGTTCTCGGCCACATGGGGTTTTTGCACCCCGCTTCGGACAGTTCCCCGCCCCACCTCCGCAGGATTGAGATTCCTGTGTTCGATGGCACCAACCCTCTCGGATGGATCGCCTACGTCGAGCAGTTCTTCGACCTGCAGTCCCCCCCCCACCAACCAAAAGGTCCCCCTACCACTATTTATATGGAGGGCTCGGCGCTCCATTGGGTGCGTTGGATGCGCCAGCAGGTACCCGACATTCCCTGGCCCACATTGAGGGAGGAACTTCGACACTACGACAGCCGCCATGCGGATAATGCCTTTGAGCACCTCAGCTCAGTCCGCCAGTCTGATTTCGTGTCCATCTACATCGACGAATTCATCGCAATCGCTACGTATGTACCCGGCCTGGCCCCTGACCACTACTTGGGCTATTTTCTGGTAGGTATGCACACCCACCTCCGTGCGTGCCTTCGGGTCCACAACCCAACTACTCTTTCACCCTGCCCCTAGCTGGGCCCTAACTACTGACTCCGCCTCCACAACCGCCAGCTCCACATCCACAGGTCCCCCCGACGGCCCTATCATCTGTCTTACCAAAAACAAACCGAGCTTCGTCGCAAGGGCATCTTCTTTTGCTGCGAGCAACCCTTCTCGCCCACCTACATCTGCCCTCCCAGGAATCTATGTGTGTTGATGGGATCTGAAGATATTGATCTGGACTCTGGGAAATTGGATCCGCTGACGCTTTCTAACGACCCCTTTGGCCCTCGACCTTGAGGACAAGGTTGTTTTTTGGGCGGGGCGTGTTGATACGAGGAGGCCGCCACATGCTGATAGTAGTCTATGTACCCCATGGGCATTATTGCACTTTGTATTTTCCCACTCGCCTATATATAGGAGTGGTAGTATCCGTAGATGGCTCTCTTGGAGAGTAGAGTGTCAAGGAGGACCCCAACTCTGGATGCTTGGCAAGAACTTGTTCTTGATTGTATCTTTTTGTTGTTTAATGCAATGCAATATCAATTCTTCGAACTTGATACGACGGTAGTGTATCAGTTGGCGTGTGAGCTCTGATGCAAAGGGAGCAACGACTCACATGGGTACGTAGGGAGATCGACAATGGAATCGACAACTCCTCTGGCATCGAAATGTTCAGAGATCAATAATGGGAACCACAACTCGACGAATCTTCAGGAATTGATGACTTTTGGTTGCGGTGTTGGAGATAGACGAGTGCTCTGGAATCCACGATTCCTCCGGCTACAGTGTGGGATCAACAATGGGAATCACAAAGCGTTGGACAGAGGCATATGTTAGCAATCATCGATGTGTTCGGAGGAAGGGCGCTTCCTACAATTAGTGATCGTCATTCTCGTAGCTTTCTTCTTTCTTCCACAGAGACAATTCATACTCTTTTTGCTAAGGAATCGATGTGCTGGGCTCGAATCTTTAAGGAAGAGATTTCAGCAAGCGCTTGTGGCTAAGAGCACTAAGGAGGTGGGATCAATGTGAAAATTGAACATTGAGGAGGCTTTGATACCAAGTTATTACGGGTAAACCAGTAGTATATCAGTAACTCGTCAAAGAGATGGTTGGAGGTGAAAATGCAGGGATACTATGGAGTTAGAAATGCAGCTGCCTAAGCAGGTGTGCTTTGAGAGAGCTACAACAACCTCTTAACAAGGACAAGAAAAGAGATATTCTAATTCATGGATACCTTCATTCCAACATCAACTGCCGCTAGATAGGCTTACTTGACTCTTAATGACAATCAATAACTCCTAAATACCAACATCTTCTAATAAAGACTCGGAAGTTAATAAAAAACAACTTGATTTAAATTAAAGATCATAACAATAACTAGGCACGAAACACATTACCATAACTAGGCTCAAATCTCATAACAATAATATAGGGTGAGAAATATTAGACAAACCATACGACGAACACATACCAAGAACCCTTCTCTATTTCCTTTGGCATTGACCTCATTCCCAATCGATTTATTTTTTTGTGACTCTTGACATCTTATCAACTGAACTGGATTATGAGGTATAGAAAATAAATTGAGGTGGTTTGGTTCATTCTTATCCAACAGACAATGCATTTTGCGGTAGGCAAATAGAGACGAATATCAAAGAATATTTAACGAATAATGATGAACCAACACAATGGATTACAACAACACTCAAGTCTTTATCCCACTATAATGGGGTCGGCTATGAGGATCCTTTGTCGCCATTGTGTCCTATATTTAATCATAATCTCACTAATGCCTAAGTACCAACACAATGGGTTAATTGGAAAAATTAATTGACAAAATAGAGCTAGACTCATATGTAGTACTTGAGACAACTAAAATGGAGGATTAAAAAAGTCCCTCAAAACGATTGCTACAAACTAATGGTAATGACAGTGGTGGTGGTGGTGGTGATGATGATGAAGATGTCTCTTAAAAATTCCCACAAATAAAAAAATAAGGTATCATTTACTGTTTCAAAAGAGTCAAAATGATGAAAAAAAATTCTGACAAAAATTTGGTGGAATTCCAGCAATCATTTCCAAGCTTATTACAAAATACAATATCAAAACTTGAACTTACGATTATAGAAACCTGTTCTGGGATGATAAATATAGAAAAATACCCCTGAATAGTCTGTTAAAAACAAGGAAAATGTAAAAAAAACTTACAAATTTACCTCCTCCGCTGGAGCTGTAGCTCTGTTTCACCAGCACCACTCATAGAACCACGCCCGCCACTTCCCTTCCTGTAGTAAATTGTCAAATAATGAATAAACCACTGGCAAAAATATATATCATTTTCGTAATATATACTTTTAGGGTTACTTTGTTTCGTTGCTAGTGTTTGGATGTGTTTTGATCTCATTCCCAAAAGTGAGCGTGAGTTGCACTAATATTTTTTGCTTGTTTTGCAGAAACTCATATCTTGTAGACTTGTAAATTATATTCTTATGTTTGTTTGAGTTGAAGTCAATTTCACTTTTACCCACACCCTCTGATTATTTTGTGATTATTTTATTGTTATTATAAACAAAAAAATATTTTAATACATCATCCCATAAATTTAATATTAGTCGATTATTATTAAAAGTAAAAGTGAATATGGCTTCCCAGCGCTCAAACTTTAATTTGATTTCTCATATTTATTTTAAAGTGAGTTTCAAGAATAATAACTCGATTTCATCCATTTTCAACTAAACAAATACTTGAACTCACTTCTCTATGCGAGATCCAATCACTTCTAGACACATAACACTTAACAGTGAAATCAAAATTTCCCATAGAGGAAGTATTGTGTAACAAGCATTGGCAGGGAAATTCCAAAAGAACTGCAATCATTTCAATATGTTAAGAGTTTGTTTTAAACTCTAACTAAAAGCAAAAAGATGATAACCATATGTCCTATATACTGTATACTTACCCCCGGCCACTGACAACCTCAGCTTCACCACTAATTCCAAATGTAAGACGTCCATGTGGACCACGCACACGTACAAGACGACTCCTCTTGTACATGAGAGCTGCTAGTTCAGACTGTAATAATAGGATAGGATAACCACCTCACATGTCAATTGACCAGATAAGAGAAATAAATGCAAATGCAGATAAGATGAACTTTTAGGCTCTGTTTGAGAAAGTGGTGTAGATGACTCCAACGTGAAATAGAGCGCAAACTCTTTGGTGAGGTGTGAAGAAAATGGAGTTTTTGGCCTTTCCCACAGTATCAAAGCTCCAAAATGAAAGTTTACCAAATACAACATTTTCTCTAGTCGCACTTTTATCCTACCGAAATAGAACTAAATCGCCCAAACAAACAGAGCCTTAATTGCAACGAAACATATGCAAAGATCAAGCTCAAAGGAAAACGTGATGAAATAATATTCAAGAAAGAATGATTAAATTTTAGGAGGAAACCTGCAGTTTTGCCTCTTTAGTCTCGGCATGAGAATTGAATATCTCTATAATGAGGCCAACACGATCCAAAACTGGCTTTCCCCAAGAAATCTAATAAAATTGCTCAAGGGGAATGTCATATATTAGCAGTTATGATGAGAAATAAGGCCACAAATGAATCTAAACCCAGATAATCTGCATGTTGATTCAGCTTGCCTCTAAATTGCGTTGCTGGATTCCAGAAAGAGTAGCATTCACGAAAACCGCATCTATCTGATCCTGTTATAGCTAAACAGTTCTTTTATAAGGATAGAAGATTTGTCCGTATAATGATAGAACCATGATCTCACTTAGGAGAAGTAGAATATGAATTAATTAGCATAAAAATTAAGAAACTGTAACTAGAATTATTAACAATACTATATTTAAATTCTACATAAGCTCTGACATGTAAAATAGGGAGATAACGTGTCATACAAAAGAAAATTGAATATTTACTGAATATGCCACCAAAGAGAAGTCCGTTTAATCATCAGTCACTTAGGAACTGAACACATGAGTCATAAATAAATTAAAATTTTAGCTTCTCGTTACACTGTTGCATTTTCAAATTATGCAGTGGGTCATCACATCCATAAACAAAGGACTTTGACAAAAAAAATTAAGAAACTACAGATGAAGTTACCTTAAATACAGTAAATCTAGAAACATATTAGTAGTGAAGCTCCCAAGGATAAATAATATATGAAGGCAAAGCTTCTGCATATTTTTTTCAATGTTACATGGTAGAGGACTGATTAACTGAGATACAGGCGCACTTTCATCAATGAATACTCTAATGCACATATGAACAAAATGAGATGGGAAATAGAGCAAGCACCTCGGATTCTGATGCGTTCAGATGAGTTTTGATATTATCCACGGTTCCTGGTCCAAAGTAAGTATCTGATACAATCATTACAAACAAGTCTACTTCAAATACCAAACAAGCTGTAAATTCTACTAAAGCAAGATCAGTTATATCTCAACGTGAGTAGAATAGGTCAACTGATAGAGATCGATCACTCCACATTTGAGAGATTTACGATATCAATAACTCAAGATTTGAGAGATTTACGATATCAATCACTTTTGAATCATCGGATGGACGATCAAAGACCGTCATCGAATTCGTCGTGATTTTTCATATTCTTATGTATTTTATTTTTAGTTTTAGTTTTTGGACTTGTATTTTGAGATTCACGCTAAATTATCTGATTGTACGTTTAGGGCCGTCAAATGACTTAACCTACCCCCCCACCCCACCCAACATTCCAGTCGATTAGGGTATGTGGGTATCGACAGTTGTGGCCCTTCACTCCGCTGCTCGGTCACGCCTGCAAGTGTGAAGCCCGTAGCGGGGGTACCAACTGCTCCCTCTCCTAGTGTCGACGCCAGGAGCCGCCGCCGCCTCTGCCACTCTAAGGTGTTGACATCTGAAAGCCCCAAATCCACTGATGTCGTCGTTTCTTCAGCCAAGAGCCATACCAGCCCCGCCGCCGTCAATTCTTCAGCAAACAGACCAACCAGTCGCTGACACCTCAACTTCTCCACTTCCCTCTTGTCGTCTAGACTATCCAGTCCCCTCTACATCCTTTGCCAACCCTCTTCCTTCACCTCCTCACTTCTGTAAAGCCCCAACTGCATTCCCTACCACTGTCAGAGCCCCCAGCCACCTTTCCTCACCTCAGTCGAGCCACAACCACCTTCCCTACCCCTGCTTGAGGCACCAGTCACCTTTCCCCACCTCAGTCGATCCCCCCGGGCATCTTCCTACCTTTGTCCCAGCCCCTTGTCACCACTCCCCACCTTTGTCAACCCTCGGCCACTTTTCCTCACCCCTGTCTGAGCCCCCAACCACCTTCCCCCATCTAACTTAGCCTAATAGCCTATCTCCTACTGAACTAGACCCCAAGCATCCCCAACCAGTACTAGTGGGCAATTTCAGTGGCCTTCTCCCTCTGATAGCCCCGACACAGTAGCATTCTCACTTCTGTACAACCCCCGCCACTATCAGATCCTCCCTACCACCACAGACATCGATTACTTGGTGACTTTTACTTTCAGTTTTCATTTCTTCGCATTGTCCAAGTACCTTATATTTCTAGTAATATTTTACCCAAATTAATTTGATTATTTCACTTTCTGAAGGCATGTATTGCACATTCTCCATGTGCAATCAATTCTGATGCACTCATAACTAATTTGCAGCGGTCATTGATTACTTAACTTGAACTTTACGGTTAATTGTGATTAAAGACAAGAATTTTAAATTTTATTGTTGATTTAATCTCTCGTGGAATTAATTGCATGAGTGGATTGTGTGATTGCATTTGCATCGCATTAAGGTTAACCCTCATTAGTTCATCAGATTGCGTGCGTGCATTCATCTGCATCTTCATTTTAGGATTTATCGTAGGTCCATTGCATTCATTACATGTTGCTTGTGTACTTTCCCTTTGATATAATCTAAAACAGAAATTTGATTTTAAATAATAATTTTTTAGATCGATTTAAAATATATGGCGCTAGCGAATTTTTCACAATCTATATCACGCAATATTTGACTAAGGGTTCGCAAATGGGCATAAAGGTTAACATGTGTTCGCATTCATCAATACGACAAATTCTTCCATAGGTTAAGAGAAACAAAAAAACACTAAAAGGTTTTTAAATTGACGACAAAGAAATAAAATGGTAATTAAGGGGCAAGCTTTGAAATGTTAAAGGTCGTATAATATTAAGTATATTTTTCTACTAACATGATATGAGCAGTGAGAAAGGAGTAAGAGGTATACCTCTGGTCATAGAATAATGAAGAATCTTCCAACTTGGTATGGAAAAGGAGGGCTCGGGTAGAGGGGGGTTAAACATGTAACAGATAGTGGACAAGAAGGGTTTTGACCCGTGTAAGAAGATAGAGGTTAGCAACAAGGCAAGGAGGCTTGAACAATTCTGTGGAGAAACAACAGGACAGTTGTTGGGGCCCTGGATCCGACTGGAGGGTGTCGGTTTCGTCGGAGGATGGGGAAAAACTAATCGTCGGAGCCCAGGAATGTCGCGGAAGGCGATAACGAGTCCAGGCGGAATGGCTGCTGGAGACGAGAAGGGGGGGGAATTCTTGGGTTCGGGCTAAGGTTATAGATCGCGATTCCGGATAAATGAGATGTTGACACGTGGCGATAAAAACAAATCAAATGAGTACTCTTAAAACGGCTAGGGCTTGGCGTGTGTTGTTTATTTCTCTTTCGGGACCTCTCCATTTATATCTCATATACCCTTCGACGACGCTGCTAGACTTCTTCTTCCTCATTGTCGCTCGTCCTCGCCATTTTTTGGTCACTTAGGTATTTCTCCATTTTCCATTAGTTTCCATCAAGCTTCTCCCCCTAGCATTTTCCAATTTTGTCATTCTCCTTTGAAATATCGCATATGGTTTCTGAGATATCTCAGTTGTCTTTATGGATATCTCAAATATAATTTGTGATAGTTTAGATGTCAAATTTGACATCTCAAAAGTTATTTTTAACATCTAAGATGTCATTTTTGTGATATCTCTGTTGGTCTTTTTTTTCAAAATCCCACCATGTCTAAGGGTACTGGCAGTGTTAATTTTCTGTCATCCAGGTGTTTTATTTCTTCATTTTGTGCTACAATGCAACCAATTGTAAATAAATTGGATGAAATGTTGAAGAAAACCCTTCAGGATAAAGGTGTTTTGCATTTTTTTTATTCTCCGTCTTTGCCACAGAACATCCACGTTTTAGTTGAAATTGTGAAAAGTTATAACATCTTAACTAATAACTTTGAGATTGGATCTAAAATGCTAAAGTTTACCGTGAATGAGGTTGTTATGATTATTGGCATGCCAAACCAGGCCTTGAAGTTAAAGTTGATCTCAAACCCTTCTTTGGGTTAATAAAAGAGTTGAAGGACAGTATTGCAGCCATTTTTATGGTCGACTACCATCCCGAAAAAAGGATTTGAAATATGTCATTTTATATTTGTTATGTCATTATTTTTTTCCATGCAGCTGCAATAGGATTCCAGAACTTTTCATTTTTTGTCTGACCCATTTGAGTTTGTTAAGTAAAATTGACCAAAAGCTATACATTCTTACATCATGGCTAGTGTGCGGGGCTTAGCTGAGAAGAGAAAGAAATTGAAGAGAGAACCATCTGAGTCAATTAGCTATCTCAATGGATGTTCACAAGAATTACTTGTAAGATTTCATTTTTCGTCCTATGATGTTATTTAATATGCATTCCTCAGATCTGGATATTGGAGTACGTTTACAACGATGAAGAAATCTGAAATCTTAGAGCTTGTTGAAATCTAATATTAAATTCAACTTGATATGTTTTCACCCCCTTACAGTTAGAAAATGTTCTATTTATTTTACATCTCTTACTTATTTTAAATCGACAGGTGCGGGATTGCTTTGAGCTTGTTGAAATCTAATATTAAATTCAACTTGGTATGCGTTCACCCCCTTACAATTAGAAAATGTTCTATTTATTTTAAATCACTAACTTATTTTAAATCAGCAGATGCGGGATTGCTTCGAGGAGATTACCGGAGTGGATGAAAAGTATTGCTCTGTAGAGAACCAACTCATTGTTTATCAAGCGAAGAAAAATAAATAATCCAAGAGTTCGAACGTCAGTCTCAATCTATGAGTGAGACTAACAGTTAGTAGGGCATTCCCTTTTCAGGGTTTTAAAATGTTACTAATTAATTCTCTTTTCTTTCTTCTAGCTACGCACCCAAATGAAGCATTCTAAGGATGATGCAAAGATGTATGTTCCACATGTCACGACCCATAATGTGAAGAAAGATGAACTATTTTTATGTTGGTTTGCAGAGATAAACATTGGTTTCTATTAGTTGGAAATAACAGTTCTCGTACTTGGGAGTTGTACGATTTCATCCCAAATTCACGCAGATTAGAAACGACAAAGGAGTCGATTCGGGTCCTTTATGATGCAAACCGAGATAAATCCAAGCTGAACTTGTCCAATTGGAATGTTTCACTTGCAAAGGGGATTCCAACCCAAGTTACAACGGTTGACCGCGGTGTTTATGTTATGAACTACATGGAGGAGTTGAGTAGGAAGGGCCATGAAGGATGGCCAGATAGTAGTGAATGGGCATCCCACATACCATTATTTAGGGGTGAGATTGCATATTGGATATTTAAAGACTTCCCACGTGAAGTTTGAAAGTTCCAATGTATCTGTTTTGCATACTAAGCAAAAATAGCTATGCTTCTCTAGCATGAATGTTTTAGAGAGCGGGAATATATAAGTAATTTATTGCTTCAAATTTACATCTAAAGCGGTACAAGTAAAACTTTCAGGGATTTCAAACAATGAATACACGTTTAAATCTAGGACATCTATTGTTTCATGTTTCACATAATTTTCTGCATTCTTTTTATTCTCTCCTTGCATTTTGGACTTTCCTGCGAATGAAAAACAAAGAATCCCTTAAGCCTTGCATTACAAACATAAAGAATGATGTTTAAATGTAGCACTTACTCTTTATTTCCCAATGAAACTTTAGTCTTGCATTAGATAACCCCTTAGGTTTAAGTTTTGGTGGATCTTTTATGTTTGGTTTAGCGCCACTATAAGAATTCATTTTGCAGTTTGCTTCTAGTATGGTATCTGCGAGCGAGGAGATTTCTCTAAGTCCATCTATGACATAATTTCTTGCTTCCTCACATTCTCTACACGTACTGATAGATTGTATGCGTAACGATGTACGTTATTACAGAAAACAACTGCAAATTGGTAATCTCCGCCACCACTGTTTCCTGGTTGTAAATATAAATCCTTCTTTGCTGTTAAAGTCCGTTTTTGAGACTGTATTTAACTGGAACAAATGTAATATTTATATGACTGTGGGCCTTCAGAGCATTACTACACAACATTCCATTAATGTCAAACCTGTGGCAGCTACAAGAAACATCATAATTGTTAATGTCTAGCATTACATACCAAAGTTTATTATTTTCTACACAATCACACCATCGAAAAACAATCATTTCACTATTATCGAAAATGGGCACCTCTTTCACAACATATAAACCAAATGCACTTTGCTTGAATTTCTCGTAAAATTTTGCATAAATCACTCTTGTGTGTATTTTTGAAATTTGCTTCAAAATAAGGCAGTTCTTTGCATTAACAGGTAAGCTTGCATGTTTGCATTTGAAACCATCTTTTTGTCCTATCTCACTTGCCTTCAAAATCATTTTCTCCAACTATAACAAACAATCAACTAATGTATTTGTGGCTTTGGTTATTGAGTGACAAACATTGTTTGTTGATTCTCTTCTTTGAGTAGACAAAATCACGTGATCAATAACCGTTTTGTTGAAACCAGTGACCCATTTCTGCTTAGTTTTATATAAACCATTTAACTATATATTCTCAAATAGACTTTCACGACACATCATTTCACTTCACTTTACTTCAAATTCATTTGAAGTATCACATTTATTTAGACATTTGTAAAATAATGATCGTAAATTAGCATCATCATTGAAGACAGGGACTTTTGTGGGGCCATTCTTCGTGATGTGTCATTGACATAGACGATAATTGCTAGTTGTTAGAACTTTCTCAATAGCGACGGTCATAGCTTGATATTGGTCCGTAAAGATGGTAATTGGTTGCTTCCTGGCAACAAACTTCAAAAAAATTCAAATACGCAAGTGAATGACTCTATTGCTTCTTGAGATAAAAAGTCAATAGCTACTACAACATTATGCCAATGATGATTCACAACAACAAAAGGGGCGCATGCAAGATTATATTTGTTCATCATATGTTGAATCAAATGTTACAACATTCTCAAAACATTCATAATCAATTTTACATTTCTATTCATCCATATAAAATTGGTTAACTTGTTGCAATCGTCGAGTTGTACTTCGTATGAGTACATGCTATCATTAGTTGCTCGCACCTTCAGTAATTGTAATAAATTTAGAGCATCGCCACCATCTATTCTTGATATTCAATTTTTATCTATAAAGTTGTGGGCATCTTATTTGGAAAAACCTATATTTTGAGAACCGCCAACTCCATCAGCAAAGTAATTGTAGGTAACCGATGTTTTAATTCCTGCCTCAGTCATGGATTTTAGCACATCATTCTCTTTGCTGACAATTCTACGAGATCGAAGAAAATGTTGACCCGTGTTATCGGCAAGTTCATGATTATGTTCTTCAATAAATTTACCCACTTTAAATTTTTTCCCTTCCTGATCTGCATTGAAAATCATCACTGTCGGACAATTAGTTTCTAATGAAAATTACCTCCTCCATCTTTCAACAAGAATACGTTAAGAGTCCTTCTTCGTTACTGGTGGTGAACTCTCGTTATCTGCGCACTCGATATTAATATGTCGTTGTCTCAACCAAATTGTCAGAATGAAATATGGAGGGAGAACAACGATATAACTTACAGAGAGCTGGCGGAATATTGGCGGGTATAAAATAACAGTGGGAAACTGAAAAGGAGGATCTATAATTGGAGCTCGGACCTAAGAATTTCACAAAAGGGAAAGGACCGATGGAAGGCTCGTCGACTCTCCGGTAGCAGGCAAAGGAGTGGTCGCTGATCCTCGGGAGGACCTCCGGAGACGATCTCATGCAGTTGAAAGCGAATCGGCGGAGGCAGGGACGTACTAGAGAAACGAGATAAAGAAGACGTTCTTTGTTGTTTCTATTCCAGGCTACTGTTAAAACGAAGGGGCAGTTATTATAAAGAGAATAATAATAGGTTTGTATTTTGCGTGCTTTTAATTAAAAGCTTAAATGGTAATAAATAGGGGATTAGCCGAGAGGGGGTAAGGGGGAGGAATTTTGAACTTCTGATATTCTCCCGTATTCATTCTGAAATTAAAATATCTAATAATCAGAAATTAAAATACTTAAATCATAGTAAAAATTATCTTATCACAATTTGCCATTACTGTCATATTACCAATTTGACAAGTCTTTATATTTTGGGTTTAATTAGTCGGTCATGCCAATAAGACGTACGAACGTGCATGAATAACATATGCGAAACAAAACACAGGCGCTAATAACATGCGCGGAAAATAAAACATACAAACATGTGTGAATACGTGTGCGACACACAAAAATGCAAGAAATAAAATAAGGATGCGACTCAAGCTGCATCAACTTGCACTTTCATTTTAGGGTTGGTCTTAGATTCATCGCATTTGTTTATGATTGCTCGCATTTATCTAGGGTTAGGGCATCGCATGTTCGCCGCCAATAGATTCATCCTATGTCAAATTGGTATCAAAGCTAGGTTCCGGCTTTATTTTGATACGCAAGGTTAGAATCTATAGGTTCATTAATGGATAGTTATCGTGGTCATCCCTTTTCTCTATTTGAGGATCCTGAGTCCATCCATACTCGACCCCATAGAGCTCCTTCGGATAGATTGTCATATTATTATGATTATTATCCTCGTCCACAACCTATCACCCATAGAGATCGTATTGACCATTCGACAAAACTCAATTATGGTAAGAGCGAAATTTACAATGATCATAATTTTGATGAGAGTCTCGGGTATAAGTTTTGTAAAGTTGTCGCATCGCTTGATGATTTGTCGAGTCTCATGACCTTTAGCTATTTGCTCGTGGACATGGGATTTTATCTAGATCGTTTGAGCAATTTGGTGAGTGTCGTGTTAAATTTACGAAGTTTAGGCAGCTAGTTCAAGCGAGAGAGTATTGGTTTAGCATTGGGAGGACCCGCAAGCGAGATCGTCTTCACTGCATCACTAGTTGTCATAGGTATTTGTCATATATGAGTCACATATTCAAACAATTATTTTCTCTTCGGCAAGGATTCATGTCTGTCGCTGAGTACAAAGGTCATTTTTGATGAGTTAATAGTGAGGAGAGATATCCAAGAGGAGACATGACCACTTTCAATTCTGGTCTAGACTTCGATCGAAATTACGTACTAAGTTGACATCTCTACTTAAAGTCCCTCAAGCAGACATATTGCACGGTTAAGTTATAAGGATATTCCTTGTTTATGCAACCCACAACAAGACCAAAGTATTTCAAATGGGGGTCAAAGGTGTTTTCTTAAACGGTAAACTCCAAACAAAAAAGTTTATATAGAACAACTTTCAGATTTTATTGATCCTAACTTTTCTTCTCAATTGATTGTGTTGAGGATCAAAGTATTTCAAATGAGTCCTCATTCTGAGGCCACCACTATGCATATTCTTGTAAGACACGATAAAAGTGATACTTGTATTGATTTCTCTCATCCTGGTGAGGCTTTGTCTGATAAGTGATCTGCCACTTGATAGTCGCACCCGTGATGAATTTTTTTATAAACCTCCTAATAAACCCCTTGATGATTCACATCCTTTGAAAGACATTTGGCATCCCACGATATTGTATCTCGCTATTAATGTCTCAGTTGGTCATTGGGTGTTCTCTGTGCACTCGATTATTTTTACACCTTACCCGAAGAACATCTAAATAAACCACTCATCCTTAAGAACCGTCATCACTACATGGAGTCAATGTTTTGTCAGTTTGTCTTTTCGATCATTGTTCATTTGTATCTATTGCAAGGTTGTCAGGATCGAGATCCTAGATAAGATCATTTTGAGGTTGAATCGGATCAGATGGTAGGACTGGATCGAGGATCGCTTTACAAAATCTGGATAGATTTGCAAAATCTGGATCGTAGGATCGTAAAATCCTATGATCTGGATCGCGATCCTAACAACCATGATCTATTGCATGCTTTGTATGACATACTCCGACATAAAGTTATATTAAATAGTAAAACTTTTAAACTTTGCGTTGGTAATCACATAAGAAGGTTGTTATGCGGACACATTCTATTACGCAAGCACAATTCACTCGGGTGGACCCTCCTTGACAGAATTTATGGAGCGCGCATATAGAAGCTGTTACGCGGCCACATTCAACTACGCAATCACATTTAGTCAGGTGGACCCCACTCGATAGAACTTATGGTGCGCACGTATGGAAGTTGTCATGGTCAATTTTCTTTTAATTAATTTGTATGAATTTATTGATTGGTAATAATTAATTAAGTGCCTTTTTTTGAAATTCGTTTTATGATTGTCCTCCCTCATCCAAATGAATTAAGTTGTCGTGGTCAGTTTGTCAACTCGATCACAAGAAAATTAAGTGCATATCCTTGTAATCAAAAGGGATGCAAGTGTTACAACGAAGAACTCAATAAAGTTTTGGTCTCCACTAATATGAGTATATGGCTTTTCATGAAAGTATGTGTTACGTGCCCTAGATCGAGAGCACGTGCACGGGGAAGAGGAAGGAAGTCCTTGACGGAGGAGTTCCGGCGAGCTATGGCGGCGGCGGCGACCTACGAACTGGCAGGAGACGGAGGAGCGGGATCGCGAAAGTCACGATCGGGAATTGGCGGCTAGGGTTCGGGGGTGCAGGTTTTTTGTGAGATGAGAGAAAGGCTTAGAGAGAGAGAGAACTGGAGAGAGGAATAGAAAAATAAAATAAACTTTGCTTGCATACTAGTCTTGGCTCCCAACCACGTATAAATAGTCATATCAAAATGCCCCCTCCTTGGGCTTAAACAGGGAGGTTCAAATACGCATAATAAAATATAAAATAGAACTACAAAAAAAGGTTGGCGACATGCGCGACCAAGGAGGGACCAAGGCGGGACCGTGACATCTCCACCCAACCCGACGACAATCTTGCCCTCAAGCTTGGTCTGTGGTGAAGGTCGGCGTCGGATCCCCTGTGTTAGTGTCAGCATCCTGTTTAGTAGTCGGGTTGTCTACCTCCAACCAAAGAGGCGCTTGCAGTGGTGTTCACAAAAAAATGACTCGCCGCAATTATAACAGAGGCCCTTGGCACAGCGGTCACTCGCCTCTTATGGGGACAGTCGACGAATGGTAGCAAGGCGGTCGGTATCGCTGTCCGGGGCGAGGAGAATGGTCGTGGCCGATAGTAGAGGGCGCAGAGTATGACTGAACCCTTCGATGTCCCGGTGATGTAGATGAGGGCGATCCAAAAGCAGGCGCTTCTCGCAGATGCGAGCCAAACTCATTGCAGTGGTCAGATTTGCGGGTGCCTGAAATTCCACGTCCATGCAGAGGGGTTCATGGAGTCCCGCTGTGAAGATGGACACCTGCTGTGTCGGAAGAACAGAGGTAGTGCGGCTGTGCGGGCTAGGTGGACTTGGAACTGTTTGGGGTACTCGTCGATCGGACCGGTTTGTCGGAGGGAAATGAGATCCCCCTATTGTTGTGGAGGGGTGGACCGAGGCGGAGGGTGCAGTTCACCTTGAAATCTTCCCAAAATAGGAGTGGTTTCTCCCGTTGCAGTTGTGAAAACCAAAGTTGTGTGGGGCCCATCAGGTGGAAGGCAGCAATATTGAGTCATTCTTCCCAGGGGGTGCACTGGTGGGCAAAAAACTACTCGCAACGAGAGAACCGGGCTAAGGGGACTTCGTGGTCGTCGAATATTGGAAAGTCCAGCCGCATGTATCGTGTCACCCCGTTGACCTCGTGCTGGAGGAGGGAAAACTCCGGCAGAGTTGGCGGAATCGGCGGCTCATTGGAGGAGCTCGTTGCCGGTTGGACCGTTCTGTTAGTCGTTAGTTGGGTGGTTATGGCGGCAATGAGGGCGTTGTTGTTATCCGCTAGGAGCTTGGCGAGAGACTCGAAAATTTGCGAGAGTGAGGGCTATTCGGCCATTGCGTGGGACAAAAGTTGTGGGTTGTTGGCGTCGGAGGGAATGGAGGAAAGAGGGACCGGCGGCAGAAGTAGCCCGGTAGAGGCAGCTAGCAAAAGGCCCCAGTCGATGGAGGGGCCGAGAAGGATGCGCTGGGGAGTAGGGTTGGCGGAGAGAGGCCTGAGCGAAGCCGATCGGGGCAGTGGAGGTGGGGTGGTGCTTGTCAGGGCGGAGCAGGTCGGGAAAAGGCCGATCGGGGCCGGAGTTGTGCGGTGAGGAGCCCCCTTCACTGTTAGCGCTTGGGCGGAGTGGTGTGGTTCGGGCCAGAGCAGATCAGGGCAGAGTCGGCGGTGCGAAGGGGGGGTGGGGGTGGGGTAGACGGCGGTAGATCCGGAGTTTCGGCGACGGCGAGGAGAGTTCCCTCTGATACCAAGTTGTTGTGTGCCCTAGATCGAGAGCGCGTGTACGGGGGAAGAGGAGGGAAGTCCTTGAGGGAGGAGAAGGAGTTCCGGTGAGCTATGGCGGCGGTTGGCCGGTGGCGGCATGCGGCCTGCGAACTGGCGGAGACGGCGGAGCGGGATCGCGGAAGTCGCGATCGGGAGTTGGCGGCTAGGGTTCGGGGTGCGGGTTTTTCGTGAGATGAGAGAAAGGTTTAGAGAGAGAAAAAAAAACTAGAGAGAGGAATAGATAAATAAAATAAACTTTGTTTGCCTACTAGTCTTGGCTCTCAACTAAGTATAAATAGTCATATCAAAATGCCCCCTCCTTGGACTTAGACAGGGAGGTTCAAAAACGCATAATAAAATATAAAATAGAACTAGATAAAAAGGTCTGCGATATGCGCGACCAAGGCGGGACCATAAAAGTATCACTTTTAGTGTAGATGATTTTCCAATCAATGAGATGATGATATTGTTGTTGAGCCTTAGCCAATTCTCATGTTCACCATGACACCGCATACTTTAGATCTATATTATCACTTCATTGAACAACCCACTTAGATAGAACCCTAGAGAAAAATGAGGAAAAGGGGACTCCAAAAATTAAAGATTTTACAGATGTTCCAAACTCATATTCGATCCAGATTGATATTTATCTTTCAATTATCCTTCACAGAGATATTTGTACAATTAAGCCTCAAATTATGTGACAAGTGCTGGACATTCTCCCTTTTATAGAATACTTACTTTTGTTGCTGAAGTTTATATGATTCAATCTTCTATATTTGATATTCTGGCTCATCCTGGATGAAGGTGTAGCAAAGAAAGAAGAAATATTAGCTATGTTTTGCATGGTATTCGAAGCATATCCAGTTGCCATTGAAAAGAGGGCAATTGGTTGCAAACAGTTATATACCATAAAGCATAATCATGCTCATTGGCTTGTTTGAAGGCAAAATTATCGGTGGCTATTCTTCACCTGATTATGGTTTTTCTCCGACGGTAAAAACGGAGCATTTGCTGTGTCTAAGGCTTCATTTGGCGCAGCGGGTGGAGACGGGGCGGGAGAAGCCGGGCCGCTGCTCGAACCGGAGGGGGGAGGCCGGTTTGAAACACCGCTATCCACTCCATTCCTCAAGGCGCGGCGGGTGGATTCGCAGCAAACGCCGCCGTCCGGCGTTTGGTTACCCGCCTTGCGGCGCGTTTGCCGCAAACGCCGCGCCAAACGATGTCTAAGTTATCACTTGCAGCAATTTGCAATTGGTCTCTACATCAGCTTCATGCGAAGAATGCAATTTTTTCATGATGAATTGAACGATGAAATATTTATATGGTGCAGCCCCTTGGGTTTATTTCGTTCTAGGGCAATTTGGGGTTTAAGAAGGGCTTCAATTTCTTCATATGAACGATTTGAACACCTATTTATTATATGATTTAGGAGTTATGGTATGAGTGTGTGTTTGTGTAAGATTCACTGGAAGTATATCTTTCCAGAAACTTAAAAATGGATACAGGAAGAGACAAATCAGTATGAGAAGAGGCAAACCTGCATGAGACTTGGTAGATCTGGCGGAGGGGTTCTGTACAACAAGGTGGGAAGGGATCTTCTTGGAAGAAACTTCCCCCTGAAAGAATCCGTCACGCTGCTCCTCGAGGGACTTTGGCGAGGTTGAGCGCCTCCGAGAGCTTCGAATGCAGAACAGAGTCGGGGCGCAGGCGTGGCTGCACAACGAACATCCTCGGCGGGCTCTGCGGATCGCTCCCGAATAGGAATACGCCTGGAACGGCGCCGTCGTCATCCTTTCCGACTTCCCGCTCCTCGTCAGCCCCCTTCCGCTTCCGAGACGACGAGAATGGAGAAGCCCAGGGCGGAGGCAAAGTTTTCAGGAATCGGAGGACCGTCGGCAGGATGGTGGCGAGAATATCAGGAGGGCATTAGAGGAGGAACGGAGAGGTGGGCGGAAGGCGAGAGAGGATTCTCTGCATATCGGAGTCGTTCTCCGTCCCAACTCAGAGACGAGCCATGGTAGACACAATTTTGGATCCCCGCTTCAATTTTGGCTAGCCCCAGCTTTTTCTACAATTTTTTAAGAAAAAATATTTACAAACATATTTAATATCTGCAAACAAATATTATTAAACAGTTAAAAACATATTATAGTATAAGTTATTATTGTTTTAAATTTTCTCCGGCCTAATATTTAATAATAACAAAGAAGAGAAACTACCTTAATTTGAAAACTTGGAACATTGTTAAATTGTAGTATAGGAGAGGGGATTTGTCCGAAGAGGTGAGTTGTGGTGTTAAAAAAAAAATCCAAAGAAAAAATGGTGAAAATGCACCCGATGCGGCTTCTTGGAAATAAGAGTGCGGTTAGTATTTTTGAAGAGTCCTAAAAATACCTGAAAGTGAGTGTGGATGGCTAAATTCATAGTGCGATTAACAATTGCCAAATAATTTGGTACAACTCACTATTTTCGATGTGTCCGAGCAAATACAGCTGATCTCTGTATTTGCTAAAATATAGGACTATATTTTTCAAATAAGATCGTATTGAAAAATGATAGTATTACAGTCCAACAAATTTTAATCATTGAAATCATGATAATATGATTGTATTTATTTTGAAACGAAAAATAGATGTGTTACACATGCCAAAATAATTCCACGGTTCACAAGCCCTATTCATTTGGAAAAATATTTTCGTATGTATGCATATTGTGCGGGAGCAAATCCGACCATACATGTGGTGAAAATATGATCGTATTTAAAATTCAAAAGTAAGATCATATTTTCGCGTAAATCTAGGGTATCGGATCGCAAATTCGTGCATATTTAATTGTATAACGCACCAAATTAATAGGTATTTACAAGTACAAAAAAAATTCCTTCATTTGGTCTCCACCTACCCCGTAATCTCTCGCACCCAAATAATAAATACAATTTTGCTACTTGCGAAAAGTATTATTTGGCGGTTCTTGACTGAGATCGATTTGCCTCTCCAAAGATAGAATAATAATTAGGTACGTGTAGCATTCCATAAAGTGGGAGCGGGTGAAATCCAGGATGTCTATTCTTTGATCGTAGGGTTGAGAAAAAGCAAAGCAAACAAAAAAAGCAATTCAATGCACGATTTGCAAAGCTGAATCGTGGGGCTCCTGCGCTATCGGCGCTCCTTCCTCTGGAAGCAGGTAGCGCGGGAAAAATTGTTTGCCAAAGATAAGGGCGAAATTAGAATTTAGACCCGGTGGGCAATGGAAATTTTAACATTAAAATAACATTGTTAAAAACATTATTCAAATTTTTACTTTTTCGAAATGCAAAATCAAACCATACAAATTATAAAAATGAAATCTCATAAAATACTTGCAACATCTTTTTCAATATAAACAATCATTTATTCATTCATTTTTTTTGTATTTTGTAAATATTTCTTTATTATCTTCGTTACAAAAAATATTCTTTCAACAATATGTGGTGTAACTAATACCAACTTCAATCATAAAAAATGTATCTATCGATGTAGAGCGCATATAAAAATGTATATATCTGTCTAGAAATTTACTAATAATTATCTTGTTTTTTCAATTATGGTAACTTATTAAATAATCCACTGATTACTTTAACTTCAAAAAAATGTATCTATCCGTGTAGAGGGCATATAAAAATGTAAATATCAAACTGACTTCATTCATAAAAAATTGTCACTTGACTTCATCATTTCTTATATTTAGTAGTAACAACTTTGATAACTTTACAAAATTCATTGCGTTCATAATATCTTTATTTTTTTTTCTGCGAGACATCAAATAATTATGTATTTTTGTCAAAAAAAAAAATCATTAAATAAATAACAAAAACAAATTTAAACGGCAAGATAACTTGGAAAAGATTGTTTTACTTTCTTCATTAGTTTCCATCTGTCTCATAATCTCATCAATTGTGATAATCTTAAGAACATCAATAATAGATGAAAGCTAGAGCTGTCACTTAAAACCGAAAACCGCAAACCGAACCGGAACCGAACCAGAACCGCAAAGAACCGGACCGAACCGTTCGCAAATTATTCGGGTTTTGGTTTGAATTTTGGAACCGTGAACAACATTGGTCCGGGTGTGGTTCTTACATTTTATTATCCGGACCGGAACCGGAACCGCAACATACAAGTCTCAAGCGGTTTCAAGATTTTTAGACCCGATCCGAACCGGACCGAGGTAGAACCGAACCGCAACCCGTTTATTATTATTATTATTATATTGTTATTATTTTATAATTTATCTATAATATTTATACTTACTATCACGAGTGAATCTGGTGAAGTTTGAACTCAAACCGTAATCGCACTAAAGATGACGATTTTGGACCGAACAAAACTTCTTCGCATAAAAACCGTAGGTATGATTTGACATTGGTGCGGTTTGGAGTCAATTTTTGCAGTGCATTTTTTATTTTTATACAGTTATATAATATATTTTAAATTTTACTAATATATTTTTTTGAAATATTTTATTTAAAAAATATAGAAGATATAAAATGTACAACCCCGTATTCGCGGGGTAAGGTCCCTTCGGCAGGCGCAGAGCCAGTTTTAAGCTTTTAAGCTTTTTGGATATTTTGGACTCTTGGTGGCCAATTTTGGCTCTAGCATGGAAATATACTAGTAGGGGGAGGAAAAATTGGCCTCCCCCCTTGCCCCCTTCTTCGAGGGGCGGGTGCGGCGAGTAGGCAGGCACCCGTCCCAGCAGGGTAGGCGTGAGGGGAAGCTGCGGGACCGGTCGGAGTCCGGAGGCGCACCCCCTGCCTCGCGGCTAGGCGAGGGCAGGCGGGGCGAGACCGGCCCGGGGCCGGGTTCTCGCCCCTGCCTCGCGGCTAGGCGAGGGCAGGCGGGGCGAGACCGGCCCGGGGCCGGGTTCTCGCCCCTGCCTCGCGGCTAGGCGAGAGCAGGCGGGGCGAGACCGGCCCAGGGCCGAGTTCTCGCCCCTGCCTCGCTGCCGCGCGGCCAGCCCCGGGCGAGACCGCCGGGGGGGTGTGGTTTGGCGTGGTCTCATCCTTGGACCATTTTACCCCCGAGGTGGTTTTTCCCTCTTTGCCCCCCGGTGTGGAGGTTTCCTATTGGCTGGAGGCATTTTGGCCCCAGGGGCGTTTTGGTCATTTTACCCCTAAGACTTGGAAAAACTATAAATAGACCCTTAGGGGTGCCTTGGAGAGGGACTGGTCATTCTTTCCTTAGCCACAATTCTCTTTGGCTTTCTTCCTCCGAGGCACCTAGCTCAAGCATTGGCTAGGGAGGGGGAGACCTCGAAGGTCTTCCGGGTGTGAGGTGGGACCTCCACGCTAGAGCCGAGGGTCAGTTCATAGCTTCCTAAGTCTTCGGTCCGTGACGTTCTTCTGAGTGTAGTAGGTGTGAGGTCACCCCTTTCCCCAAGGGTCGAACTCCACGGAAGTCAATTTTGGCTTCGGTCATTTTTGGCTTCAACAGTTTTGGTGCGGTGAGCGTGGAGAGTGACCAGCACAGAAGATCTTGGGAGAGTGTCATGGCTGGAGATCAGGGAGGTAGTGATGACCTCGGTGGTTCCCCCAACCCAGGACCCTTTGTAGGAAGGGAGGAGTTCATGGCTTCCATCGAAGGCATCATGGGGATGCTTAGAAGCATTGCCCCTCGGGCTGACAGCTTAACCCCCACCCCCCAGGGACTAGCTCCCAGGGGTCTCGGCGAGCTAACCCAGAGTGGTCTCGGCGAGCTGGCTCCTAGGGGGCAAGGCGAGATCACCCCAGCAGGGGGAGAAGCAAGTGTGCCGGATAGGAGACCTGGGAAGGAAAGGATGGTAGAGGGGGTTGAGCGAGACCTCCCTGGCCGAGAGCTGTTCCCTAGCCCGGCGAGAGCTAGCCCTCCTGGCGAGCAGGTCGCGCGAGTAGAGGTGGCGAGAGCCCCCCTTAGGGGGTCACCCTTTAGTGAGTTGATCATCTCAGCTCCCGTTCCCGAGGGGTTCAGAGAGCCAGACATGGTTTACTATACCGGGAAGGATGACCCCGTCCAGCATCTGCAATGGTTCGAGGACGCCGTCTCCATCAGGCCGATGACAGATGCCTTCAAGTGTCGCCTCTTTGCGATCACCTTGAAAGAGAAGGCGAGGGACTGGTTCCATCAACTCCCTCCGAGGTCCATCTTCGGGTTCGAAGACTTGAGCCGGAGCTTTTAGCTTCGCTTCTCCACCTCCAAGAAGAGGAAGAAAGGTCCTGAGTCCCTCTTCCTGATAAAGCAAAGGGCCGAGGAGTCGCTGGCCCACTACGTTGACAGGTTCCAGGAGGAGGTCCTTGATATCCAAGAGGTGCCAGGGTATGCCCTCCAGATGGCGTTCACGGTAGGATTGCGCGAAGGGTTCTTCAAGATGAGCTTGACTCGGAAGGCCCCCCTTTCCTTCGAGGAGCTGATGGAAAGGGCGGCAGAGGAGATAGCCATGGAGGCAGCCAACCCGGCCTTTGTAAAGAAGTTGGCAAAGTTGACAGAGGTGGAGTCAAAGGAGCAGGGTGGCTCAAGGCATCATGAAGGGAGAAGGAGAGAGGAGCATAGAGCTCAAGGGTTCCAGAGACAGGAGGGTCCGGAGCCAGGCTGGAGGCAGCAGGGAGGACCTGCCCATGGTCCAGGAAGGGCTCTCATCCAGGATGGAGGGAACCATCATGGGGGCCAAGGGAGGTTCAACTTCCAGAGGCAAGCCCCAAGACAGCTCCTGCCCCCACCCCAGCAAGCGATGGCGATTGGCCGAAGGGATAGAAGGAATCGCAAGGGGAGAGGGGGAGGCAGGGTAGAGTTGCCGTACTGTGACTTCCACCAGTTAGAAGGTCACGCCACGGCTACCTGCCCCGAGTTCCTAGAAGTGAGAGGGGCGAGAGCTCCAGCCCAGCAGCAGCCGGAGCGGATTGAAGCTCTACCCCAAGGAGGGGGTGATGATGTGTGTGAGGACCGGGTCGATGTAGGACCCCGAGGTGGTATAGCTGTGATCCACGGGGGGGTGGGGATCGAAGCCGCTCGGAAGGCAAGTCTTCATGTGATGTATCGGCGGAGCGTTGCCTCGACATCCCAGACCCCTCCCCCAGAGGAAAGGGTCACCTTCTCATCAAAGGATATGCCAGAGCATGAGGATCCCTTCTGCGACGCCCTGGTCATCCAAGCAGCCGTCGAAGGCTTCACCGTCTCCCGGATTTTGATTGATAACGGAAGCTCGGTCAACGTCATTTTCAAGAAGGCGTTCGAGGGGATGAAGGTGGAGCCAAGGAGGATAGTGGCGTCGGATGGACCTCTGTTCGGATTCTCAGGGGAGAGAAAGGAGGTGGAAGGTGGAGTCGGACTCCAGGTGAAGTTGGGAGGGACCTCAAGGAATTGCAGGTTCGTCATTGTTGACGCTCCAAGCAGCTACAATGCCATCTTCGGAAGGCCCCTCATCAGCGCCTTCCGGTGCGTGCCCTCATCCTTCCACCAATGTCTCAAGTTCAACTCAGATGGGATCCAGGTCAGGATCAAGGGAGACTCCAGGATGGCGAGGCAGTGCTACGTCACGGCAGTCAACACCATCTCTTGGTTGGCTAAGGCAGAGGAGATGGAGAAGATCATGGAGAGCCTGAGCAGGGTTGAGGTGGCCAGTGGGATGGAACCTGATGACAACCACTAGGCCCAGGCCCCCTGAAGAAGCCTCGCCTCGGCAGAGTCATGTATCTTTTTTTATGTTTAAGTTATTGTAAGGAGTCTATCCCCCGACCAGTAGAGTCGAGGGGGTCATGTAACCCATCTTCTTTCCCCCGTTAGAGGATGTTGGAATTGAAAAAGCTTAGGTGACATGCCCAACTCCCAACCCCCGAGAGGATCTCCTCATACCAGGCTCACACTAGCTGGCAGGGTCGAGAGTGCTTCGGGGGGTGGCTCATTTTTCCTTAGCTCCGAGATGATTCCGCTGCCAGGCTCTCACTAGCTGGTGGGTTCAGGTTGATCTCTCGTGGGAGCCAAGTCCCTTAGCTCCGAGATGATTCCGCTGCCAGGCTCTCACTAGCTGGTGGGTTCAGGTTGATCTCTCGTGGGAGCCAAGTCTTTTAGCTCCGAGATGATTCCGCTGCCAGGCTCTCACTAGCTGGTGGGTTCAGGTTGATCTCTCGTGGGAGCCAAATCCTTTAGCTCCGAGATGATTCCGCTGCCAGGCTCTCACTAGCTTGTGGGTTCAGGTTGATCTCTCGTGGGAGCCAAGTCCCTTAGCTCCGAGATGATTCCGCTGCCAGGCTCTCACTAGCTGGTGGGTTCAGGTTGATCTCTCGTGGGAGCCAAATCCCTTAGCTCCGAGATGATTCCGCTGCCAGGCTCTCACTAGCTGGTGGGTTCAGGTTGATCTCTCGTGGGAGCCAAGTCCCTTAGCTCCGAGATGATTCCGCTACCAGGCTCTCACTAGCTGGTGGGTTCAGGTTGATCTCTCGTGGGAGCCAAGTCCCTTAGCTCCGAGATGATTCCGCTGTCAGGCTCTCACTAGCTGGTGGGTTCAGGTTGATCTCTCGTGGGAGCCAAGTCCCTTAGCTCCGAGATGATTCCGCTGCCAGGCTCTCACTAGCTGGTGGGTTCAGGTTGATCTCTCGTGGGAGCCAAGTCCCTTAGCTCCGAGATGATTCCGCTACCAGGCTCTCACTAGCTGGTGGGTTCAGGTTGATCTCTCGTGGGAGCCAAGTCCCTTAGCTCCGAGATGATTCCGCTGCCAGGCTCTCACTAGCTGGTGGGTTCAGGTTGATCTCTCGTGGGAGCCAAGTCCCTTAGCTCCGAGATGATTCCGCTGCCAGGCTCTCACTAGCTGGTGGGTTCAGGTTGATCTCTCGTGGGAGCCAAGTCCTTTTAGCTCCGAGATGATTCCGCTGCCAGGCTCTCACCAGCTGGTGGGTTCAGGTTGATCTCTCGTGGGAGCCAAGTCCTTTTAGCTCCGAGATGATTCCGCTGCCAGGCTCTCACTAGCTGGTGGGTTCAGGTTGATCTCTCGTGGGAGCCAAGTCCCTTAGCTCCGAGATGATTCCGCTGCCAGGCTCTCACTAGCTGGTGGGTTCAGGTTGATCTCTCGTGGGAGCCAAGTCCTTTTACTCCGAGACGATTCCGCTGCCAGGCTCTCACTAGCTGGTGGGTTCAGGTTGATCTCTCGTGGAGGTTGTCTTTTTACCCTGAGGGGGTCTCGCCACCCAGGCTCTCATCAGCTGGCATGGCAGGTTGGCCCCCCCAGGAGGTTAGACCCTTTTACCCTGAGGGGGTCTCGCCACCCAGGCCCTCATCAGCTGGCGTGGCAGGTTGGCCCCCCCAGGAGGTTAGACCCTTTTACCCTGAGGGGGTCTCGCCACCCAGGCTCTCATCAGCTGGCATGGTAGGTTGACTCCCCCAGGAGGTTAGATCCTTTTACCCTGAGGGGGCCTCGCCACCCAGGCTCTCATCAGCTGGCACGGTAGGTTGACCCCCCCCAGGAGGTTAGATTCTTTTTACCCTGAGGGGGTCTCGCCACCCAGGCTCTCATCAGCTGGCATGGCAGGTTGGCCCCTCGGAAGAGGCCTCATAATCTTTCGACACCGCGAGACCCCGCTACACTCAGCGAATACGTTGGGTTGGACGTTTCTTTCCGAGCTTGTGCCAACCTCGAAAAGAGCGGGGATTGTGTACAACCCCGTATTCGCGGGGTAAGGTCCCTTCGGCAGGCGCAGAGCCAGTTTTAAGCTTTTAAGCTTTTTGGATATTTTGGACTCTTGGTGGCCAATTTTGGCTCTAGCATGGAAATATACTAGTAGGGGGAGGAAAAATTGGCCTCCCCCCTTGCCCCCTTCTTCGAGGGGCGGGTGCGGCGAGTAGGCAGGCACCCGTCCCAGCAGGGTAGGCGTGAGGGGAAGCTGCGGGACCGGTCGGAGTCCGGAGGCGCACCCCCTGCCTCGCGGCTAGGCGAGGGCAGGCGGGGCGAGACCGGCCCGGGGCCGGGTTCTCGCCCCTGCCTCGCGGCTAGGCGAGGGCAGGCGGGGCGAGACCGGCCCGGGGCCGGGTTCTCGCCCCTGCCTCGCGGCTAGGCGAGGGCAGACGGGGCGAGACCGGCCCGGGGCCGGGTTCTCGCCCCTGCCTCGCGGCTAGGCGAGGGCAGGCGGGGCGAGACCGGCCCGGGGCCGGGTTCTCGCCCCTGCCTCGCGGCTAGGCGAGGGCAGGCGGGGCGAGACCGGCCCGGGGCCGGGTTCTCGCCCCTGCCTCGCGGCTAGGCGAGGGCAGGCGGGGCGAGACCGGCCCGGGGCCGGGTTCTCGCCCCTGCCTCGCGGCTAGGCGAGAGCAGGCGGGGCGAGACCGGCCCAGGGCCGAGTTCTCGCCCCTGCCTCGCTGCCGCGCGGCCAGCCCCGGGCGAGACCGCCGGGGGGGGTGTGGTTTGGCGTGGTCTCATCCTTGGACCATTTTACCCCCGAGGTGGTTTTTCCCTCTTTGCCCCCCGGTGTGGAGGTTTCCTATTGGTTGGAGGCATTTTGGCCCCAGGGGCGTTTTGGTCATTTTACCCCTAAGACTTGGAAAAACTATAAATAGACCCTTAGGGGTGCCTTGGAGAGGGACTGGTCATTCTTTCCTTAGCCACAATTCTCTTTGGCTTTCTTCCTCCGAGGCACCTAGCTCAAGCATTGGCTAGGGAGGGGGAGACCTCGAAGGTCTTCCGGGTGTGAGGTGGGACCTCCACGCTAGAGCCGAGGGTCAGTTCATAGCTTCCTAAGTCTTCGGTCCGTGACGTTCTTCTGAGTGTAGTAGGTGTGAGGTCACCCCTTTCCCCAAGGGTCGAACTCCACGGAAGTCAATTTTGGCTTCGGTCATTTTTGGCTTCAACATAAAACTACTATTTATTAGTAATCATGAAAGACAACTAATTGTAGGCGGTTGTTACGATTGAGCATGCCGATGAGACATTCGCAAGTCAACTAGAATTCGTGGCAAGTCTACACGCGTAGGAAGGAAATTGATACTATCCCACCAATCGCGGAAAAGACTTTCGAGAAGTGCGCAACATAATTATTTTTATTTCGATATTGTTTTGAGTTTTACTATTTGCAGTCCGCTTTTATTTCATTCCGTCAAGCTTGATTTTGATTTTAGTTGGAACCGGACCGAACCGCATGGAACCGGACCGAACCGATAGTAACCGATTTGGTTTTGGTTCTTGTTGAACCGTAACCGAAACCGTTGACATGACGGTTCCAAAAATTAAGCTGGAACCGGAACCAGAACCGGAACCGATCAAACCAAATAAGGTTTTGGTTTTAATTTGAAGAACCGTTACCTTAATGGTTCGGTTCATGATTTTAGTAGAACCAGAACCGAACCGGAACCGTGACAGCTCTAATGAAAGCATACGAATAAAATTTAAGATTGTGCCATAATGTCAACTTCATCTTGTATCTTCAACTCTTTTAAGCTCTAAAGATTAATTCAACCATCGACCATTCTCTAACTCGCCATAACCAAGCTCTCTAGCAACTTTTTCAACTTCCAAGACTCAAAGAGAATCACATCATTTACACGAACCGCAAACACTATTCAATACCGTTAATAAGAATGAAAAACTCGGAAGTTTCAAAATTCCCTTCTACAACAAGTACCAGTACCAACTGTAGTAGTTTTGGGTAAAACAATGAATATGGAAGCGAAATATTTTCTTTCAAAATTAAATTTATTAAACTTTTGAATTTATCATTCATATTGCTAGTGTTATCATATTCTTGGGGACGCAACTTTGAAATGGTAAGCTCATATTTCAAGAATTTTAAATCTTTGACGATACAAGTTGACAAATATTAAAAGTATTTTATAACACAACTGACTTGATGTCATTATTATGTGATACAAGAAATTTCAGTAGATCATGAAAATTCCCTAAATTGATAGACTATTTGGTCTATCATTGCCACAAAAAGAAAATCCTTAGCGTAAAAAATGAATCGAACACAACAATTGATGCACATAACGAGCACCATAGTTTATACTTCGTTGCTCTTCTTATCTAGCAAATGCAATTTGTATATCTTATTTTTGGTTCATCAAAGCCACACATTTTTCTAGAAATATTATGTACAATGTGTGATTGTGAACATGTTTGACAAGTACTATTTTATCTTCCCAATATCTAAAACGTATACTAACAAAAGTAGACACGCATTGTACTCTAACCAACATTTAAAGTCATTATACAAATTCTTGCTGAAATGACAAGCTTTTTGCCCAATTTTTATTTGGAAAAATATCTAAATGAGGCTAACAAAGACCATTTTGCAAATAACATTTTTTTATTGAGTGTGGAACTTTGACACCATATAGAATCTTATATGGTGTCTTAGATCCGAATATGAAGGTAAATCTTCTAGTTTAAACTCTTATATTCTTAATCTTTTACATGTTGAACTCAACTCTTGCAAATTCATAGAACTTTGACATACTACTTGATGAAGTTTTCCCTGAATTTTTCATGTAAAACCGGGAAGATTTCGATCAAAGACACGAACGGAAGCCTACCCATATGAACAAATCGCATACACCAAGTCACACTCACCCAGATGCCTGAAATCACCCTGAAAGGGGAGCTAAGCCAAGCATGACGCGCGTATCGTGCCCAGGTGGGCCGCCGCCGCCGACCGTCGCCGTCGGCGGACAACCCGCCCGGGCCGCCCAGACTGCCAAGAGGACGCTTTCGTCATTTCGTTAAAATTGGTGATCCAGGGAACCAAAACAGAGCGACGCCGTTCGGCAGCACAAATTCTGCCTCCGGCGCAATTACGAGCATATCCCTCCAGAAAACTATAAATAAGTCATCAGACCTTCATTTGAAAGGAAGCAACTCTAGAGGCTAGTGAGAGTTCTGAGATTTTCCGTCGAGAACGTGGGATTTAGATTGTTTCTTCGCTTGGAATTCGACGTGCTCCCCCTTTGGTGAAAAGGCATCCTAAGACTTCCAAGGTATTTTTCTCTGCAGGAGCAATTTCATCATGTATCTGACTTAGCATAAGCACTTCCATCGAGACTCCGAGAACTTAGTGATTTTCCCAACTTGAGCACTTTCATCGTATCCAAGCTCCAAGGGCTTAGCTTCTTTTATACTGTTTTCATACTTTATACTTATAACGAAGAGGTGACATGTCACCCTCAGAGGAAATATCTTAACACTTATAACTACGACAAAATAGTGAATTTTACCCCGACATAAATCCAGTCACGTGATTTTTCACACTTTCCGGGTTTTTCACGTCAAAAAAACCTTTTGTCATTTGTTGTTGTTTGTCTTTACCTTTTTGCGCATCCGGTTCAATTCTGAGCTAAGAAGATTTGATTCTACGGGCCGAAGAAAAATCGGGTGACCCGCAACAGTTTGGCGTCGTTTGTGGGAAAGTGTTCTCAAACACTGTAACTAAATAGAAGCAGTGCTTGCCTCACAAGTATACCCCAACTAGCAGCAATGGCAAGAAAGTGTGCACGTACTGCCAACGGTGCAGACCCAGAAGAATGCGTCGGATTGGCCCCCGCCAACTCGCTCGCAAGCGACGCTCTACTGCTGGACAGAGCCACTCCCGCCGAGCTCGCAGACTCAGTGGAGGAACGTGTTCTACTAATAGAGGAGCGCTTTGCATAAGTACTTACCCTCTGACGGGATCTGGGAGTAGGCAATCCTCCCAACGCAGCTGACATGCACAGGGCACGACCAGTGGTCGCACAAGAGCACGCCCCGCCTTAGGACGCAACTCGCCTGAGGGTCCCCCCGCCGATGAACTTTCTGATGAAGTGAGCTCCATGCACGCCGCCCGAAGGCCGGAGCAGCAGACTGACGCTCAGTCTGACCCTAGCCCAATGGATGCGGGCGCCTGACAAGTTGATTGTAGCCTCACTCGATGGGAGATAAGAGATATGATCAAAGAGGGGTATACCAAAGAACGATGTCATCCCATGAATGCACGATGCTCGTTCCACCATGGGTCCTCGCTCGCCCCCAAGTCATGGCACATATAATTACACACGGGTTTAAGTTGTCATACCTTGAGGCCTTCAATGGGATATAGGATCCCCTAGAGCACATAAATCACTTTGAGATGATCATGCGTATCTTCAACATGCCTGATCATTTTGATGTGTCAAGTGTTTCCCACAACTCTAAAGAGGAAAACACGTGCATAGTTCCACTCCCTGCGTGAGGGGGAGATCAGTAACTTTAGGGAACTCACCTGTCTCTTCATCGAGCAATTCATAGCCAACCCACTCCTTGTTAAGGAACTTCATAACCCTTGTGTTCATGATATTTGTGGAAATTATCTTTAACCTCCAAGGTGCGACAAATCCCAGGAGACAATCCAGAGCTCCTTCGCGGCATCATTCTCAAAGGACTTTGCCCAAATGGATTCTACCTCGCTCTGATGCGAGAAATAGTATGGAGCTACGCTGACCTCGTTCACCGGGTCGAGGTACATATCGCGTCAAATGAAGTCATCGAGGCCCTTCGCCAGCAATTTACAAGGACCTCCAAGCGAAAGAGGGAGCAAGAGCCTATACCCCTGGTGCACCACAGGAATGACGACCACGGTAACAACCCTCGCCAAGATCAAGGCTCTTACCAGCACCGGGAGTTCACCCTTGTTGAATACCGCCAAAACACAAGTGCTCATGACCATCCAGGACTCTTGCATGCTCCGATAACCCAAGTCATTGCCCCCGAACCAAGGAGACCAAACGCAGTACTGCGAGTTCCACCACTAGAAGGGACACATCACGGGGGACTACACCCGATTAAAGGAGGAGATAAAGTGCTTCCTTCGACAAGGGCATCTGGGGAGGTACTTGCAAAATCAAGTGCCCAATTAGCCCCCGCTATACCGGCCCGAGCAGGAACAACCCCCGACGTGTCATGACATGCAAGGGGGCAGACAAATGGTTGAGGAGGTCGAGATCATCGTCGTCTCGCCCTTCCTCATCATTCAAGTCCTCTCCGTTGCTCAGTATGAGAAGGATCCAGAAGACCCGATGTCAATATCTGATATCGACATTAGCTTCGAGGTCAAAGACTTAAAGAGAGTGCAGAGCTCAAAGAAGAAAGAATGAATGATTGCTATGTAGGAGTAGATGTAGTCTCTGCATGAAAACCATACTTATGAATTGGTATGATTGTCTAAGGGAAAGAAGGCTCTAAAGAGTCGATGTATTTTCAGAATAAAGTAAGGAGACCCCTTGACACCACTCAAATCTAAATCCAGATTAGTGGTGAAGGGTTTTAATAAGAAATATGGAGTTGATTTTAATGAGATCTTCTTTCTTGTTGTGAAGATGTCATCTATTTGGGTAGTTCTTAGCCTTATTGCGAGGCTAGACCAAGAGATCGAGCAGATGTATATTAAGACCACATTTTGCATGGTGATCTTGAGGAGAAGATTTATATAGAGTAACCTGAAGGATTCGGGGGCAAAGGGAAAGAAAGTTTAGTATTCCGCCTGAAGAAGATCTTGTATGACATAAAGTAGGCCCCGAGATAGTGGTACAAAAATTCGATATTTTTATAGGGGAGATCGACTTCAGAAGGACCACCCTTGATAATTGCGTATTTGTGAAGGAATATGCTCCAGAGGATTTCATCATCTCGCTCCACTATGTTGACGACGTGTTGGTAGTTGGGAGCAACATTGTTCACATTGCCAAGCTGAAGCGGCGGTTGAGCTCCATATTTGCAATGAAAGACTTGGGAGTTGCGAAGACCAACATAGAGATGCATATTCAGAGAGATAGATGATCCACATTACTTTGGTTATCAAAATAGAGATATATTAGGAAGGTGTTGCAGAGACTCAGTATGGATCAAGCGAAGAAGGTGGGCAAGCCGCTTGCAACTCACTTTAGACTTACTGCTGACCAGTGCTCGAACACACCTGAGGAGAAAAAGGAGATGCAGAAGGTCCCCTAGGCTTCTATAGTTGGTAGTCTTATATACGTTATGGCGTGCACACGCCCAGATATAACGTTCGTCATTGGCACTTTTAGTAGTTTCTCTCCAATCTCGAGAGAGAACGTTAGAGCACTGTGAAGTTGATTATAAGGTACCTACATGAGGCATCAGACTTGACGTTAAAGTTCAGAGATTGTGAGCCAAAACTACTGGGTTATATTGATGTTGAAAATGCTGGAGTTTTGGACTTCAGAAGATCAGCCTCTAGGTACTTGATCTTATTTGCGGGGGAGTTGTGTCATGGCAATCGAGACTGCAAAAATGTGTTGCACTGTCGACTACAGAGGTAGAGTTTATCGTAGTCATTGAGGCAAGAAAATAACTTCTTTGAATGAAGCGCTTCATCAAGGACTGAGTTTCACTGAGGAGCGTTATACACTTATATATATAAGTCATTGTGTGCAACACCCCCATCTGTAACGTAAAATATAACAGAAAGTCTGATCGGGGCCCTATGCCATCTACCACCGACCATCAGTAGAGTTACGTATTGAGACCATAATCCAAACACGCATCCTAACTCAGAGTGCATTCTAGCGGAAGATAATTTAAATTGTAATAAGAACTCAGCCATACGAATGTCCACTGAACTAAACTGGAATGATAAGATAAATACACAAATAATTATGGTTTTAAGGCCTTACAAAAGTTTTCTTAAATAGAAGTGTTTTACATACTTCGGCACGCAGGCCGGTGACACATGAAACAGTATGTAGTAAATACAACTTCGCATTGGCCTTCGAGGGCCGGCTTAGCAATCATGAGATTCAACCCGTTATTTTCCGCTCTGCTCAGCTGCACCTGCACGAAATCATTCCACCCCAACAGTGGCAAATAAACTAACGGTCAGCATTAGCTGACTAAATTATAGCGACCTCACCCCTCACTCGGGGTGACAGTGCTCCTTCCTCGCAAGCAATTAGCATAGGTATATATATTGGCAATCAGAACATGCAACTTAAGCACCGTTCACCATAGACATTGGCACAGCTGGCCACACGCCCCGTGCACTCAGGGTACATTATCGGTTTGCTGAGATCCAAGCCCACCTGCTTGGGCATTACAATCTTTTTGGCCTAAAGCCTAAGACTCTCCCTTTGCTACAGTAAAGCCATGCAGAGATTCAAGCCACATACTCACTCCAAGCCGATCGTTATATGTTGGGTACAGGTCAGCCACATAACGTTGCTCAAACCCTTAGGCTCGCAAGCCACTATGCGGGTCAACCTTCCCTTGCCCATTCACAATACGTAGTTGCGAGCCTGCGTTATGTTCCAAGGCTGCCACTCACGACCGCCTAAGCTAGACCCCTCAGACTCTCAACTAATTACAATGCCCCTCAGGTCTCCAAGAGATCGACAGACCTCACTTGCACAATGGCCCCCAGGTCTCCAAGAGACAAGCCTCTCTTATCACTGCTCACTGGGAGCTACCGTCGCGCGGTAGGGGACAGACTATCGATTCTTCCCCCAAAATGGGTGTTTTCTTGGAGGCACTTCCAGTACTCTCACTACAGCATCTGCATACCCCGCGACTCCGTAAACCACACATTTACCATAGAGTCTTCTCCGGCATACATACAATCATCATCAATCCAGACCAATCTGTCTAGATGGGCTTTACATAGTATGCATATTCCGTACTTCGATTCCAGAGTCTAAATGCAAAAATAACGGGGATACAGCTGATCGACCCGTCGGGAGGACCACATCTACGTGCTCGTAGAGTGTCTACCCTCATATGCCAAAACAAAGGACTTCACATGTCCAAGAAGGAAGATCGTTACCATCTATGTTCATTTCGACATCATGGGAGAGAATCTAGTCGGATGGGAATGACCGCATCGAACTTGCCTTCGCAAATCCGAACTTGGCTCGCGAACCAGAGCTCTGAAACTCCAACGGCAACGAGATCTCCTTCGTCTCACTCTCCTTCGCTTTCCTCTCACTTCGTTGTTTGGAAGAAGGAAGCCACAGAAGAAATAAAGTGAAACTAACCAATCCTGACCTTAAACCGAGCTATTGCCGCGCGATAATTGGCTACCGTCGCGTGGTACCTCAAACATCCAATTCGCAATCACATCACCCAAAACCTTCAATCCTGGGCCGACACGTGGGCATGTCGTTGCTACTGTCGCGCGGTACCTCACTACCGCCTCACGGTAGACGATGTGTCGCATCAACGCACTGCTTATGACGAAAAGTCATTATCGCCCCGCAGTATCACTACCGCTGTGCGGTACCTTACCGAGAGGAACTCCAAATAAATCAGCTCCGTTATCGTCGGCGTTAACATTGTCGTCGGGCGGTATCCCACGGAGAGCTCTGTCTCTGAATCGACCATGCTACCACCGCACGGTATCAATCTACCGCCAGACAGTAATTCACTGAACGCTCTTACTGTAAATCCCACATACTACCGTCGACGTTAACCCTACCGTCAGGAGGTAACTCATAAAAATCACTTCCTGCTACGGGAAACTTGGGGCGTTACAAATATCTCTAACTTAAAGAAATTTCGTCCCAAAATTACATGTGGCGGAAAAACACAGAAGCATAAATATTACAAACAAGAGTATACCTCATAAAAACAGCTCGGTAAACTTTGATCTCATGGTTTGCTCTCGCTCCCATGATAGTTCCTCACGGCCGCAGTTGTTCCATCGGACCTTGGCCATTCTGATCGACTTATTCTGCAGCTGCTTGACCACCATGTCTTCTATTCGGATGGGTTTGAACTTTGTTGTCAACCCACTATTAATCGACAACTGTTCCGCAGCGATCACTTGCGTAGGCTCTTACACCACCTTCCGCAATATCGATATGTGGAATACATCGTGTAGACTACTGAGTTCCGTTGAAAGCTTCAATTGATAGAAGGTTTCACCAATGCGCTCCAAAACCTTAAACGGCCCAAGGTACCTCAGACTTAGCTTTTCAAGTGTTGAATCATTGATACGCCCTTGAACAGTTTGATCTTCAGATAAACCCAATCACCCATGTCAAACTCGACATTTCTATGTTTTGTGTTATAATACTTAGCCTGCATATCCTGAGCGATCAGCACCCGCTCCTGGATTATAGGAATAGTCAAAGTTGTATTTTCGACTTCCTTTCGCTTGTATAGCTTTGACTCGCCCATCTCCAACCATGCCAAGAGAGTACGATACTTTTTATCATAGAGGATCTCGAATGGTGTCATCTGAATACTTGTCTGGTAGCTATTGTTGTAGGCGAACTCGATCATAAATTGGTGGTCCTCCTACCTCTTCCTGAAATCTATGGCACGCATACAAAGCATGTCCTCCATCGTCCTGTTTACCCTCTCGATCTGACCATCCGTCTGGGGGATGAAAGACCGTACTAAACTTCAGTTTGGTACTCAATAGTTGATGAATAAGCCTCCAATCATTATATGTGAAACGCCCATCTCGGTCACTAACGGTGCTACGGGGCACATTGTGCAATCGTACGATATTGTCAATGTAAAGCTTTGCCAACTTTTCCACTTGATCGTCCTTCCTATTCGAAATGAATTGCGACACTTTCGTTAAACGATTAACGATCACCCAGATGACGTCATTCTCTTTCTGTGATCTCGGCAAGCCATGCACAAAATCCATAGATATGTCATCGAACTTCCACTCTGGTATAGGTAATGACTTCAGAAATCCACCGGGCTTCGGACATTCGGCCCTTACTAGGGCACGGGTCTGACACTTTGCCACATATAGAGCTATGCCCTTTTTCAATCCTGGCCACCAGAACAACTTTTTCATGTCATTAAACATCTTTGTGCTCCCTGATTGGATCGAGTACTTCGTGAAATGTGTCTTGTATATCAACTCCTCCCGTGACTTACCCACATTTGGGACGCACAATCGATTGTTTTCCATAAAAGGCCATCGCTAACAGTAAAGTGGGCATTTGACCCATCCAAAGACTCTTCCAAGTAGCGCTTCATGTTGTCATCCAGCTCCAACACTTGTTGAATACGATCTGCAAAGTCATGCTGCACCTCCATTCAGTTCAAACACGCTTCAACACTATACCTCATATTCACACAAGAGATCTCTAAGGCCTCCAAATCTCGAATAAGACACTCATCATGCATCTGTATCCAGTTGACCTGTGCAGAAATCCTGCGACTTAGCGTATCCGCAACAACATTTCTCTTGTCAGGAACGTAATGTATCTTGAAGGTGTAGTCCTCAAGGAACTTCATCCACCTCCGTTGGCGCACATTCAAGTCCTTCTGATCTAACAGATACTTCGGGCTCTTATGGTCTGTAAAGATACCAACCTTTACGTCATACAAGTAGTGCCTCCAAAGCTTCAGAGCGAATATCACAACCGCTAACTCCAAATCGTGGACTGGATAATTCCTCTCGTGCACTTTCAATTGGCGCGAGCCATACACTATCACCTTCCCGTGTTGAAGTAAAATGTAGCCTAACCCGCTCCCTGTGGCGTCACTGCAGATTTCATAGCCCTCCGAACCACATGACGAGCACAAAATAGGCGTCGTGGTCATACGAGTTTTCAATTCTTCAAAAGCTTGCACACACGCTGGCGACCAAATAAACTTTTGATCCTTCTTTGTCAGGGTAGTGAGGGGTGAGGATATCCACGAGAAGTTCTCCATGAAGCATCTGTAGTAGCTGTCAAGCCCCAGAAAACTCCGGACTTCGGCCACAAAGACAACACATGCCACTCTCGTATCGCAACTATCTTCGCCGGATCCACCACAAATTCTCTCTCCACAAACGACATGACCAAGGAACGCTACCGAAGACAACCAAAACACACACTTAGATAACTTGGCGTACAACTGACTTCTTCTCAGGGTCTCCAAAATAATGCGTAAATGATCCACATGTTCTTCCACATACTAAGAGTATACCATGATATCGTTAATAAAAACTATCACGAACTAGTTCAAGTACTCTCTGAAAGTCCGACTCATCAAGTTCATAAACACGAATGGCACATTTGTTAGTTCAAATGGCATGACAGTGAACTCATAATGCCCATAACGTGTACTGAATGCCATCTTGGGAATGTCACTTTCCCTGATCCTCAACTGATAATAACCAGATTTTAGATCCTGCTTCCAGTACACCGTCGATCTAACTAGCTGGTCGAACAGATCATCGATTCTCAGAATCGGGTACTTATTCTTCTCTGCCGACTTATTCAACTCTCGATAATCGATGCATAACCGTATAATTTCGTCCTTCTTTTTCACAAAGAGGACTGATGCGCTCCAAGATGACGAACTTGAACGCACATAACCTTGCTCCAGCAATTCTTGAAGCTATACTTTCAATTCTGTCATTTCTATTGGTACTAGACGGTACGAAGAGCGTGACACAGGCTTGACATTTGACACTAGCTCAATGGTAAAATCGATCTCTCTCTGAGGCGGTGATCCAAGGAGATCTTCGAGGAAAATGTCAGTGAACTCTGATACCATGAAAACACTAATCAAACCAGGCTTGAGTTTCTTAGCCTCCAATCGGGCGAAGAATAACTCTGCACCCTCATGAACTTCTTTGACTACTTGGAGAGCAGGCATCAGAACCTTGCTCGATCCCTTCATACCAGAGAAGGTAGTTTCACAACCCGTATTCAGCCCCAGTTTGACCATCTTGAGGCTGCAATCGATGTACAGACGTTGCTCCGAGAGTCAATCCATGTCAAAGATCACATCGAACTCTATTATCGACAGTAGCGACGCTTCCAAGTCAAACTCTTGACTCCCAATCCGCACCTTTACGCAACAGACTCTGTCGGCGCGCATTGAACATTCGTTAGGCAGCAACATATCCAGCTTATCCTTAGCCAAAAAAAGAAGGCACTCTGATATGCGACACGAAGTCCTCGGACAAAAAGGAATGCGAAGCTCCTATATCAAACAGTGCCCTTGCAAAACGATCCAAGATTAAGACAGCCTAATACAAACAAATTATACACAAGCAACACTGAAGGTACCAAGTATAGAAAGTAGTAGATATTATATCTTAACGCATACATACTACGACGCCACTCTGTCCTATGGTCTCCTGTTGGTCAAGATTATAGACTCGGGACTGCGCTTGGGATGCAGTTGACTCCACCACTGTCTTTCTCTTTTCAGCATACGCCGCACCCATCTTTTTCTTCGTACTCGAAGGACCGCTTCGACATTCTCGGGTTATGACCCGACTTGCCACAAATATAACAATGAATTGGGCCTCCTCGCCCAGACGATGCCCTAAAGGCAGCAGATGAAGGACCCGATCCAACAAATTTGGGCTTCTTGTTCCACCTTCGGTACCAAAACTTTGATAAATTCGGTACCTTAAACTCTGTCCTCTTTAGCGCCAAGCTATTTTTATGATGTACGCGCTTCATGTCTTGCTTTAGGGATCAGGTTTTATTGACCAAGTTCAGAAAACCCTGCGTCATTAGACCCGAGAGTAATAAACTCAAATCGTCGCGCATTCTTTCATAGAACCGGTTGGTCTTGCGCTCCTCATCAATAAAAGTAGAGCCCGCATATTGCCCCAACCTCGTGAACTCATGTAAGTAGTCGTCCACACTACTCTCGTACTGAGACAACCTCTGAAATTGATTTTCTATGGCAATCCTTCTAGCAGATGAGAGATACCTAGCCAGAAGGGCCCTCAAAAACTCCTCCATCGAGATCTCAGACAGTTACCTTCCAGCACACTGATGAAGTTCTAGTTCATCCCACTGGAGTCTCGCCTCACCTTTCAAGAGGAACGTAGCCATAGACATCTTTTAATTTGTCTCTCCTCTGTCTCCGTCACCATCAAGATTTTCTTTATCGTTGAGAGCCAGTCTTCGGCTTGAGTGGGGAATCCAGTTCCCTCAAACGTCGGGGGATGGAAACTCATAACGTGCTTCAATTATTTCATCGTCGCTCGCCTCATTGCCAAAGGCTTATCTGGTACTTGTCGCTTAGCCACATGCTCAACTACGTCAATTTGCGTCAGAGCAACCTCAGGGGTAGGAGGTTGCACATGCCCTCCTGGTTTCACGTTGATCATCATGAATACGAATTCAACAACTAAGCAAATCATCTTAGCGGAAAAGGAGGCATATGCATAACACCCGGTGTACTACTCTCTATCGAGTGTTGTGGCTGAGACCGCCCCGCACCACTTCTAGTCACCAAATGATTGTGAAATACAGAATTTAACGACTAAACAAATTGCAAAACAACAATCACATGAGCACGCAGGTTCCAAAAACATGTGTATTTTCATTCCAAAGTGGTCATTCATGGGTTCTTTCATGTTAAAATGGTGACGCGCATACACGTGTTCACCACCCCTTAAAAAGAATTCGGCCACGAATTCGAATAAGGATGTCCGACACCAGAATCTGATACCAAATTGTAACACCCTCATCCGTCATGTAAAATATAACAGAAGGTCCGACAGAGTTCCCGCGCCATATACCACAGAGAGTCAATGGAGTTACGTATTGAGATCATAATCCAAACATGCATCCTAACTCAGAGTGCATTCTAGCGGGAGATAATTTAAATTATAATAAGAACCCAGCCATACGAATGTCCACGGAACCAAATTAGAATGATAAGATAAATACACAAATAGTTATGGCCTTAAGACCTTACAAAATTTTCCTTACATAGAAGTGTTTTACATACTGCGGCACGCAGACTGGCCATACATGAAATAGTATGCAATAAATACAACTTTGCCTTGCCCTTCGAGGGCTGGCTTAGCAACCATGGGCTTCAACCCGCTATTTCCCGCTCGGCTCAGTTGCACCTGCATAAAATCATTCCACCCCAACAGTGGCAAACAAAGAAACGGTCAGCATTAGCTGACCAAATTATAATGACCTCACCCCTCACTCAGGATAGTGGTGCTCCTTCCCTGTAGGCAATTAACATAGGTATATATTGGCAATCAGAACGTGCAACTTAAGCACCATTCACCACAGATATTAGCACAACTGACTACACGCCCCGTGCACCCAGGGTACATTATCGATGTGCTAAGATTCAAGCCCCACCTGCTTGAGCATTACAGTCTTTCTGGCCTAAAGCCTAAGACTCTCCCTATATTACGACAAAGCCATTTCAAGCTGCGGACTGACTCCAAGCTGATCGTCATAAGGTGGGTACATGCTAGCCACATCCCGTTGATCAAACCGTCAGGCTCGCAAGCCACGACGTGGGTCAGCCTTCCCTTGCCCATTCACAATATATAACTGTGTTATGTTCCAATGCTGGCACTCAGAGCCACCTAAGCTGGGCCCCTCAGACTCTCAGCTCATCACAATGGCCCCCAGGTCTCCAAAAGACAGGCCTCTCTTATCATTGCTCACTAGGAGCTACCGCCACGCGGTAGGTGATAGACTATCGATTCTTCCCCCAAAACGGGTATTTTCCTGGAGGCACTTCCAGTACTTTCACTGCAACATCTACGCACCTCGCGACTCCGTAAACCACACATTTATCATGGAGTCTTCTCCAGCATACATACAATCAACACCAATCCAAACCAACCCGTCCGGATGAGCTTCACACATCATGCATATTCCGTACTTCGATTCTGGAGTCTAAATACAAAGATAATGGGGATACAACTAATCAACCAGTCGGGAGGACCACATCCACGTGCTCGTAGAGCGTCTACCCTTACATGAAAAAAAAACTTCACAAGTCAAAGAAGGAAGATCATTACCCTTGACGTTCGTTTTGACGTCATGCGAGAGAATTTAACCGCATGAGAATGACAGCAACGGACTTGCCTCCGCAGATCCGAACGCAGCTCACGAACCGGCGCTCCGAAACTCCAACGACGACAAGATCTCCTTCCTCTCACTCGCCTTCGCTCTCCTCTCAATTCGTTGTTCGGAAGAAGGAAGCCACAAAAAAAATGAAGTGAAACTCACCAATCCTGACCTTAAATCGAGCTACTATCGCGCGATAACTAGTTCCTGCCGCGCGACACCTCAAACGACCAATCCGCAATCAAACCACCCAAAACCTCCAATCCTGGGCCGACACGTGGCCATGTCGTTGCTGTCGCCACGCGGTACCTCACTACCGCCACGCGGTAGACGATGTGTCGCATCAACGCGTCGCTTACGATGAAAAGTCATTACTGCCCCGCGGTACCTTATCGAGAGGAACTCCAAATAAATCAGCTTCGCTACCGCCGACGTTAACATTGCCACCGGGCGGTAGCCGACAGAGAGCTCTGTCGCTTAATCGCCCATGCTACCACCGTGCATTATTAACCTATCGTCGGACGACAACTCACTAAACGCTCTTGCTGTAAATCCCATATACTACCGCAGACGTTAACCCTACCGTCGGGTGGTAGCTCGCAAGAATCACTTCCTGCTACGGGAAACTTGGGGTGTTACATTGTGCAATTCATTTGGGGAAGAACCCTGCCTTCCACTCGGGGTCCGAGCATATTGACATGTGGTATCATTGGATACGCAATACTCTAGAACAAAGAGAGTCGGATTTGCAGATGGTGCACAGAAATGATAATAGAGTAGATATGCTTACGAAGACTACGTCAAGAGAGAAGTTTGAGCACTGTGTGTGGATCGCCGGCACGGCGGTTCTCTCCACATAAAGCAAATGTGAATAATTTGTTGGGTACAGTTCTCGTTCTTTATAAAGAAAACTATTGAGTTCGAGTTATTTGGTGTCGCTGGATCGATTGACCGAAGGTGGAGAAATGTTTGGAGTTTTGAAAGAAGATTGTCAGAAAGACAAGTTTCATTACTTAGTAAAAAAAGAGATTTGTTGAGATAATTTTCTCCTAAGTATGTAAGAGATTAGTCATATTTGACCATGTTTTTCAAACATGTGTTTCATGATAAGTGTGAAAAGGAACAGTCGTCTTTGACCTTTAAACTAATATGTGATCTTAAAGGAAATTTCTAGAAAAGTGACCAAAGTAAGGTTCATGACATGTGATTTCGATCAAGGGAAGATTCATCCACGTGTCATCTACCACCTTTATCTATTGATTTTGATCCTATAAATGAGCATGAAGGAGGAGGGGTAATGTATCCACTCCTCTCAAAACTCAAACATTTGAAGTTTTCTAGAAAGACATTTGTGTCAATCGTCTTAGCTTACAAATGATGTTCTACGACGCTGACGTGGAATACTTTTCCCACATATATTGGATCTGGAGTAGATTTTGGCAAGATTTGAAGAGACATATTATATTTATTTAATTTGTCTGTTGATAGTCATTCCAAACAACAGAGTTTGGTTGTTGGCAGACCAATTTGGGGTGCGCTTAGCAAAATCGAAATGACGGATTTGCGATATTGGCAGGTCCCGCTAGAAAAGCTATTAATAGACCCTGAAGGGCAACATTAGAGGAATGAGTTTTTGATTTGGCTTCCTCTTCCTCAGGTTGTTTTTGGTTAGCTTCGAAAACTGTCCAAGGTGCACATCTCAGCTTTGATTTGGGAGGGAAAGCGCTCAAAAATCTTCCGAGTGTGTGATGGGTCCTCCGTGTTGCAGCCAAGGTTTCTGTCAAGTTTTGAGTCTTCAACTCAGCGTCCTCTCTCGGGAGAAGTAGGTGCGGGTTGCCCCTCTTTTGGGTTCGAACTCCTCGTTGAGCCGAATTCCGGTTCCAACAGTCGGTAACTTGCAATTTTTCTGCTACTGTTTATTGTGTAAAATTGTGTGGTGTGAAGTTAGTGAAGATCTTGTATATATCGAGGAGAGTAAGCCTTGTAATTGCCTACCGCTTTCATACATTTTTAGTGGAGCCTTTCCGGGTTAGAACGATCGTCCTATGGTTTTCACCATATTGGGTTTCCACGTTAAATTTTTGAATCACTATTATTGTTGTTATTTTGTGCTGTATTTTGGTTGTCTATCTGCATACAACTAAGCGGTCGTGTATGTACTTGCTCGAGCTAATTTGCAGGTGCTCTGGTCGGACTTGCGTGCTCTCTAGCCCAACAATGCGTCCCTTGTTAACGACTACCGTAGAACTTTGAGCCTATGAAGAATCGAAGATGAAATCAAATCGGGCAAATCTGAAAACCTAAAAGAGAAATTGCAAGACAAATTAGAAATGGGGGAAACAAAAAAGGGGAAATGTAAATCCAAGAAAAACAATACCTCTCTTTGCCTAATACCTGGTAAGGACAGATATGGTTCAATGTGGACGAAGATGGAACTAGATTCCTTATAAATTGCAGAACAAAGCTGGACACGGTCGCCGGAGACCTTAGAGAAGAGAAGCTTTAATCACCTACGACACCTGGCCTCCTCGAGTCCTCACTCCTTGACGCCTCTCTGTCCTCGCCCATGACTTCAATGGCCAGGAAGATTTACTCCAGAACAAGAACAATAATATTAGGGTATGTCGCGATTTATGTTCGGGCACGTGCCTGTGCGTGTCTGGGCTTGAGTCAGCTCGTGCCGACGATCTTTCTAACATGCAACACTGGTAGTGTTTAAATACATGTGATGACCTCGTCCTCGACAAAAGGGACTGGTGAATTCGATTGCAACTCGTTCTAGGATTTATGGTTTTGTATTCATGCGAGTTCAATGCTAGTGATGCTCTCCGTCAAAATTAAAATAGACATCACCTCTGAGCTTCATGGAGAGTATTAATCTTTGTGGAGATCAAAAGCCACTGAGATTACAGTAGCTGTCATGGTGACATTTTGGATCTCTCCCGACATCACCTCTAAGATTTAGGGAGAGCAATAATCTCTATGGAGATCGATAGCATTTTTACTTGGACTTTCGTAATGATGTGCTTTGTGGAGAGTGGAGATCAAAAGTGATATTTGAGGAAATTATTTTTAATCTTCAGGGACATCACTTTTGAGCTCGCTGGCGGTCGTGAACACGGGGTTAAATTGTCATTTGTTAACTCCCATCTAAAGAACTTCATTCACTTTTATGTTCAAACGAATGATATTAGTTTGGTGATCATTAACAAATGACGTTTTAACCCATATGTTTACGACCATCACCATCACCATCATGTCAAAGGGAGCCATTACCTGTTGGTGACAAGTAGATTGAGAAGAAATCACAACTGACGACCAGTAGGGGAGAAGCCGACTCCTCCAACAATCTATAAGGAAGGATCATCGTGCGCAGCGCGGGACAGAGAATAAAACATAGCAATGAAAATGAATGGGGGCGGGGGTTAAGCGTTTGATTATTATATAAAAGCGGTAATAAGTAAATTGGAGAAAAAATTGAGAGGGGAGGGGGTAATTATAATTGGGCGCTGCTATCCGCACCGCAGTTTTGGCTATTCGCACCGCACTTTCTTCTAATTTTTCGTGCTTTTTGGAAATACGCCTTGTACGTGCATTTTTAGGAAAAGTGTTCAACACAAAAGTTGTATATCTCGACGAGATCTACAATTTTCGTGTTGAACACTTTTCCTAAAAATGCACATGCAAGGCGTATTTTCAAAATGCGCGAAACCTGAGCGTATTTCCAAAGTATGTCTTGTACGTGCTTTTTTAGGAAAAGTGTTCAACACAAAAGTTGTAGATCTTGTCGAGATCTACAACTTTCGTGTTGAACACTTTTCCTAAAAATGCACGTACAAGACGTATTTTAAAAAAATACGAAAAATTAGGAGAAAATGCGGTGCGAATAGCCAAAACTGCGGTGCGGATAGCAGCGGCCTTATAATTTTGATAAATAGAAAGATGCACGTGTAATTATGCGCAATATGTATACTATTATATAAAAGATAAATGAGCTTTGGCAGTTTGGTGCAATAATAAGACTTCCCAAAATATTCTTAAACAACGGTGGGAGAGAGAGATCAAGATCCCTTGATGAAATAGAGGGGATTCATTTCACGAACACGATCTTCTACTTTTTGATCGACGGGTTCTCTTTTTCCAATTATTTTATGTTTTTTTATTCAAAAATACTTTATTCACTAGATATTTTTTGGACTGATCTTTTCAATTAAATATGAAATGAATCCCCTCTATTTCATTTTAAATGGAGAGGATCTGAATCCGGGAGAGAAAAAGAGGAGAGAGAGAAGACATCGATCCAAGAGAGAAGGGGAGAGAAAGGGAGAGGGAGAGGAGGCAACCGTAAGAGAGAGAATGAAAGCAAAGGAGAGAGGAGAGAGAGAGTCGAGGGCTGATATCGAGTCGAGTTCGAGCGATTTTGGCTCGACTCGAAATCGAAATTTTCGACTCGAACTCGGCTCGAAATCGAAATTGATTTCGAGTCGAGTCGGCTCGACTCGAAATGGCTCGATTCCGAGTCGTCTCGAAATCGAATCGAGTCGGCTCGAAATCGAATCAAGTCGGCTCAAAATCGAATTGAGTAGGCTCGAAATCGAATCAAGTCGACTCAAAATTTAGCAATTTTTCGTTTTATTTCTAGCCTGGTCAAAATAAAATTGGGCAACTTATAAATTTAGCAAATGAAACACTTAAAGTGTTCATTCTTTTTATTTATGTTTAAATTTTGTTATTTTTAATCTTAAAATAAAAATATATTAATAAATACATAATTTTTTAAATTAATTCGAGTTGATTCGAATCATATTTCGAGCGATTCAGGACTGACTCGAAATCGACTCGAAATCGACTCGAAATCAGATTCGAGTCAAATTGAATCGACTCAAATTGAGTCGAATCAATTTTAACCGATTTCGATTCAGCTCAATTTTCGAATGATTTTCGAGCGATTTTCGAGTTTCGAATAATATACTCAGGCCCTCTCATTCGAGCGATTTTCGAGTTTCGAATAATATACTCAGGCCCTAAGAGAGAGAGGGAGAGAGAGGAGAGTTACCGATATATATATATATTTTGTTTTCACCTCAAATAATCACAATTTTGCAGATATTTATCTACCTTTTCTGTAAAGCGATAAGGATTTGGAGATTTTTCTGCATCTCTTTCCCGCTTCCGTCTTTACTCCTCGCACAGTGTTCCGATCTCCCCCGACTCCGCATCTGAAATTTAGGGTTTTCTTTCGCGAACTAGACCCCCAACTCTCTCGTCATCTTTACTTTGCTTCCTCTGTTTCTCCCCTGCACTGAGAAGCATGGATTCTCTAACCCTCTTCCCTTCTCTTCATTACTTTCGGCTCCCAAAAACGCATAAGCTCGCGAGGTCCTTCATTTCGTGCTCTGCCGGGTCTCCCACGTTGTCCAAAGGTTATCTCCCCTATCTTCAACCTAAAACTTCAGTTCATTAGTTTCTATATATTGTCATGTTACCTGCATCATTAGGTCATTATTTTCTTTTCTTGTTTCCAATGCAGAAGTGTATATTTTTCTAGTGTTAGGGTGCAGGGAAATGCTGACAAAGCCGTGCATAAGATGGAACTGAGAATTCTAAATGGAGAAGAAAGATGTGCGAGGGGCTTAGGCTCTGTTTGGGACAACTTATGCTGATCTATATTCTCTATTTAAAACGCAAAAGTTGTTTTATAGCTGTTTGTTTGTGCAGCTTATATAAAATCACTTATTTTAAAACAGATTATAAGTTGATTTTTTATAAGCTATCCGGGTCCAGCTTACGATTACTCATAAGCGCTTATTTCTTAAAAAAAGTCATATGAGTGATTTTTTTTCCGGATGTGATTTTTTCGTTTGGACGCGAATTTTTCGCTCGGGCTCGAATTTTTCGCCCAGACTCGAATTTTTCGCCCGGGCGCAAATTTTTCGCCCGGGCGCGAATTTTTCGTCCGGACGCATTTTTTTGTCCGGGCGCATTTTTTTGTCCGGGCGCATTTTTTTCGCCAACCGAGCACATTATTATTTCGTCCGGGCGCGTTATTTTTTTCGTCCGGGCGCGTTATTTTTTCGCCCGGGCGCGTTATTTTTTCGCCCGGGCGCGTTATTTTTCGCCCGGGCGCGTATTTTTCGCCCGGGCGCGTATTTTTCGCCCGGGCGCATTTTTTTTGCCCGGGCGCGTTTTTTTCGCCCAACCGCGTTTTTTCGCCCGGACGCGTTTTTTCGCCCGGACGCGTTTTTTCGCCCGTGCGCGATTTTTTCGCCCGGGCGCGATTAATTTGCCCGGGCGTGATTTTTTCGCCCGGGCGCAAATTTTTCGCCTGAACGCGATTTTTTCGCCCGGGCGCGATTTTTTCGCCCGAACGCGAAATTTTCGCCCGGAGGCGATTTTTTCGCCCGGAAGCGATTTTTTCGCACGAAAATGATTTTTTCACCCAGGTGCGCTAAGAAGCGATTTTTTCGCTCGGACGCGTATTTTTTTGCCTGAGCGTCTTTTTTTCGCTCGGGCATGATTTTTTCATCCGGACGCGTTTTTTCGTTTTTCTCCCGGCGAAAAAAGTGTTTCGGGTTGAAAAAATTTTGTTGGGGAAAAAATCACACCTGTGAGAAAAAATTGCGCCCGGGACAAAAAACACGGTCGGTCGAAAAAATCGCGCTCGGGCGAAAAAAACGCGCCCTGACAAAAAAATGCGCCTCGGCGAAAAAAACGCGCCCAGACGAAAAAACCGCGACCGAGCGAAAAAACCGTGATCGGGCGGAAAAAAACGCGTTCGAGCGAAAAAAACGCGCCCGATCGAAAAAAACCGCGATCGGGCGAAAAAATTGCGCCCGCATAAAAAAATGCACCCGGTTGAAAAAAATCGAGCGGGCGAAAGAACGCGATCGAGCGAAAAAACGCAACCTGGCGAAAAAATCACGCCCGGGCGAAAATAAACCAGCTTGGGCGAAAACAATCTTGAGCGGACGAAAAAAATCGTGACGGGCGAAAAAACACGTCCGAGCGAAAAATCGCCCCCAGGCAAAAAAATCGTGCACGGATAAAAAAAACGCGTACAAACAAACAAATCCTTATGAATGAATGAAATTTTAGATAAGCATTTTTGGACAAACTATCCAAACAGTCGACTGCTTATTCATCATTGATTATATAAAATCTCTATTCAACCATCTATTTTTAATTAGCGGCTTATTCATCATCTTAAGCTGTCCCAAACAGAGCCTTAGTGTGAGGAATAAAAATAGGTTGCTTAAGATTGTGGGGTTACTCACCCAAAGTAAGGGGACTTTCTCACCCCTGAAAGTGAAATCACTTATCCTATGAAGCATTTAACCGAAGGAAATTGGGATAATAGTTTCCAAAGCTTCATGGAAATCCAACTCACTAAGATCATTATGAGCCGATAATCTAATGAATTTAAATGTATATTTTTCCAACAGATCTTTGATTATGGTTGCAGTTTTGGAATTCTTGAAAAAAAGTTATCGTAGGTTTAAAAATTTCCCTATCAACAGCTGCATAATATGGCACTATGTTTGAATAAGTGCCAATCCTTGTTGTTGCTGATTGGCCCGTAGTTGATTTCACAAAGCTGAAGCTCCTGCATTCAAATGGTAGGCTACCATCTAAACTTTCTATCCTTCATCAACAAATGCTAAATCCCCAAAGAATCAATCCACTTCCGATATCTAATCAGGGAAGTTATCCATGCTCATATTACCAATAATACCGGCCTTCAAAACTCTTAATTCTGAATATAATGTATCCCTCTCCAAATCCAAGTTCCTCCTCATTCTCATTGAAATTGATGCAAAAATGTTGGTTAGGATTTAGGAGCATGATTGATTGCAAATATGTTACTAGCTTGATCTTCTCCATGAACTCCATCATCACGCCACCCAGCCATCATCGCTTGCAACTTTTGGAATCATTTGTTTATTTTTTGTTTCAATCTCTTTTGCATTTGATCAACACACTGGTTGATGATCACCAAATCCGTGCTCCAAGGAATCTCCTCTTCTCGTTCATTGCCCCGAGGATGGCCATGATTTTTTATTATCAGCCGCATGCTCATTATAGATCGCACAAATCTCGCTTTGATACACTTGACATAGAAAACACAATAGATCGATCTTCATCATACTCATAAAACATTGGACTCCACAATAATACGCAAAAGCCTTGCCAGTCTTTTGAATAGAACAATAGATTATGATTATAAAAGAATACAAGCAAACTTCATAAAGTTAGGGCTGCAGCATCGAAAAAGTGCTAAAGTCGAAATTGTGTAATTGATAGAAATTTAGTACTAGAACACGCTATTAACCCCGAAGTCCCATAGCTTGCATGCAGAGAAGAATTTTGGCATGCAAACAAGGGCTAATGAATAAAGGTTGATTGGTAGCCAGTAAATCTCTCGACGTCTTTTCTGATATGCGATTCACTTTCTATAACTCCTCACGGATTCATGTTAGACTTTTAAACATCACCTTGCATTTTTAATGTTATTGACTTGATCAATTGAACTTTTACGATCCATTGTGTCCATGTAATCAATCAATACTTGTTCTACATTACTATTCCTCTCAAAAGAAGTACTTATACGATGGTTAAGGAGATGATAGAGAGTTTGAAGTCTATTCATAAATTAGTGAAGTTGCAAATTGAAGCAAGCAATACCAAATATAAGGAAGCTGCAAATATGCACATGTGGAAGGTCACTTTTGGGTTTGGTGACTACATTCGGTCTTAATGATCGTTATCCATTGGGAGAATACAACAAGTTAGCAAGAAGACCGATTTTTGTGAAGTGTCGAAGAATTTCAATGACAACGCATATTCGTGAAAACTTATATGTCATCTATGATCTTCTGATTTTTTCAATTTTAAGAACTCGGGCCCTTACTTGGACCAATTTATATAGTGATGAGCCTCCATTTTTGATAACGAGCTCTTTCCAAGTTGGGAGGATGATGCAACCATATTAGCCATAAAATTACTGGAGCAACTTGATCGGGCCAACGCACGAAGCATCTAGTCACAAAGATTAATTTCATGCATTTATTTTACATGTCTTTTATTACCGTATTTTTTATGTTTTCACAATTTCTTTTGTTCAAGGACTTATAGTATGAGCCTGCGTGTTGTTAAAAGACAATCTCATCCTAATGTAGAATTAAGTTCACCATGTTGTTGGTGAACTTATCAAATAATACTCCATCCATTAGCTGAACGAAGCTCTCCCAAAGTTACTTCTCTTTCGAAAAAGAAGTATCTTCGACCACTATGTTTTCCATGGCACATATGAGTAAGGAAAGTGAATTTTGAGTGTTATGGGAACGAGTAATAAAAGAAGAGTAAGACGGGAGATTAGTATCTCGGAAAATCAATTTGGCTTCATGCCAGGGCAGTCGACCATGGAAGCTATACATCTCTTGAGGAGACTCATTGACAACTACTTAGAAAGAAAACAAGATTTGCATATGCCGTTCATCGATCTTGAGAAGGCTTATGATAGAGTTCCAAGAGAGATCTTATGGAGAGTCTTAGAAAAGAAAGGTGTAAATGTATCATACAATGACATAATCAAAGATATGCATACAAATTCAGTGACAAGGGTGAGGACATCCGGAGGATTAACACAGGAATTCCCTAACACTGTTGGCTTACATCAAGTTTCAGCTTTAAGCCCTTTATCTCTTTACCCTTATCTTAGATGAGCTCACTAGACATATTTAACAAGCAATACCTTGGTGTTTATTGTTTGAAAATGATATCGTTTTGGTTGATGAGACGCGTGAGGGTGTAAACGCAAAACTGAAATCTTGACGAGACACTTTAGAAAAGAAGGGTTTTAGGTTGAGCAGGACAAAGACGGAGTATATGGAGCTTAAATTTAGCAGTGCAAGAATAATGAATGACTTCGTTATTAAGTTGGGTGATCAAGATATTTCTCGTAGTGAGTGTTTTAAATATCCTGCATCGATAGTTCAAAAAGACGGAGGTATTGATAAAAATGTGACACATAGAATCCAAGCGGGTTGATTGAAGTGGAGAGGCGCGTCAGGGATCTTATGTGATCGTAAAGCACCGTTAAAGCTTAAGGGCAAGTTTTACCGTACTGAAATTAGACCAGCGATGCTCTATGGTTCTGAGTGTTGGGCAATGAATTGTGTACATGAGCAAAAAATGGGAGTTGCGGAGATGAGAATGCTTAGGTGGATGTGTGAACATACGAGACTGGATAAAATTCGGAATGAATGTATCAGGGATAAGACAAGAGTAGCACCAATTGCAGAGAAGATGCAAGAAACTTGACTAAGATGGTTTGGACACGTACGAAGGAGACCATTAGAGGCACCTATTAGGCGTTGTGAGAGTCTAGTCACTAAGCATATTAAACGAGGGAGAGGTAGACCAGTAAAGACTTGGAATGAAACTATAAGGAAAGACACGATGTACTTAGGCATTAGTGAGATTATGACAAAAGATAGGGCACAATGGGGACAAAGGATCCGTAGCCGACCCCATTATAATGGGATAAATGCTTGAGTGTTGTTGTTATATATCAATATATGTTGACAATATCATTATCACAGGTTACAATAAAAGTGGAATCTGCCGACTCAACAAATATCCAACCAACATTTTGAAACAAAGAATTTGAGAAATTTTAAGCATTTCTTAAGAATCAAAGTGGTTAGATCAAAGATGAACTTTATGCTCTCCCAAAAGAAGTACCTGTTTGATACTCAGGAGGTAGCTCACATGATTGGTTCAAAGACACTTTACTCACCCATTGATCCCACATTCGAGCTCATACCTAGATAAGGAGAGCCTTGCGCTTATCCATGACAATATCTGCCTAATGGAGAAAGTAGATTACTGTACATTCACTTGTCTAAACATTTAATTGTTGTATGTACTGCCAGTCAATTTCTCAATTCATGTTGTGAGGAGCATCCAGAGATTGTGATTTGGATCCCTTCATATCTGAATGATGCTCTAGGGGAAGGCCTATTGTTTCAGAACTTGGGTCATCAACAACTTGTTAGATATGCATATACAAATTGCGCTAACTTTCTATTAGACAAACGACCTACGTTAAGATATTGTATTATTGTATATCGGAAGCAATTTGATTTCATGGAAAAACAAGAGTTGACAATTGTGATAATGCTGAGTATCTAAGCTAAGTATATAAATATGATTATACCTACATGTAATTTGATATGAATAAAACAACTTCTCAAGGTTCTTGACATTGCATCCTTGAGAAGAACTCATGAAGCTCTTGTGTAATAATAAGGTTGGGATGCATATTGCATTAAATTCTATATTTTATGAAATGACAAAGCATATTGAGATTGACTGTGACATTATCAACAAAAGATTGAGTCAAAAGAGACCGTGATATCCTCATTTAATTCAATGCACTAAGCGGTCTCATGATTATCTGTATATGCATCAAATTCTTACATATTAGCTCGAGAGGAAATGTTAAATATAAAAAGATCTTCATGACTATGAACAAGAATTATCTACGTACATTCTTACAATAGTGAGATTACTTGACCCTCACACCTGTCACACATACATACATGCACACATGAGCTATCATGGATGTGGTAAGTAGCTTTGTTTTTTCCCACCTCCTTTATTTAAATTTATGTTGATTCAATCGATTATCTCATATAAAGGTCCGCAAGGGTCTAAATCACCTCGGAGAAGATCAAGAAGAACTGATGGAGCAGGGAAAAGCATGGAAGATTCAGTTCAGCGCAAGTTGGAACAGTTCTACGAGGGATCAAATGGACCGCCTCTTCGTGTACTTCCTATAGGTGGCCTGGGAGAGATTGGGATGAACTGCATGCTAGTCGGTAACTACGACCGATATATCTTAATCGATGCAGGGGTCATGTTTCCGGAGTATGTATCAGAAATCATATTGCATAGTTATTAATAGATTATTTTATTTAGTGACTTCATCTGTGGTTTGATTATTGTTTAGTATTGCATAGTTAATAGCCTTATTCTTCACCATCATTATCATTTCTTAAACATATATATGGACACTATGTTGAATCATGAACCTTAAAATGTTACCTTTTTGTGTTTTGGAATGATGGCATTGCCAACTGCTGAGTAATAGCGGGAGTTTTAATTTGTTTACTCATGCAACAAAGTTGTTTTCATATTTTCTGGACTTCTCATATTTTCAGGACTTTTGGAGCTTTCTAGCATATGTCCAATATTTTATTTGTCCATAAATAATACTAAAAATGTCTCGAGTTCTTTTGAAGCATGATGTGTTTTTTTTCCCTTCAATAGGTAATTTAATCATCTTATAAATGATATACTTTACTATTTACTTTCTTAATAAATATTTGATAAGCAAAGTAGCGTCTTTCATTAGTAATTTACTTTGCATCTTTCTTTCTGATGTGTTACAAAGAGTCAAATACCTGCATTTCTTTTTTATTAAAAGTGGAACAAATACATACTATATTTTACAAATAATCCATTTTAATCAGTAAACTTGATGCATGCTGTGTTGATTGCCTTTTCCCTTAATGATTACATGGATACAACTTAATCAGAATTCATAACCTCATCCTTACTTCCTTTTGTTTGTCTGCCTTATGTGCGTAACAGTTATGATGAGTTAGGAGTCCAGAAAATTATACCCGATACTGCTTTCATCAAAAGGTGGAGTCATAAAATTGAAGCAGTAGTTATAACTCATGGGCATGAAGATCACATTGGTGCGTTGCCTTGGGTAAAGCTTTTCCTTATGCATGCAATTAGCAATTGCTACATTTTAGAGCTTATTAATTTAATACTTGTTATTAACTGTAATCTGCTGTGAAGCGCGCTAAATTCTGATCAACTATCATGTAAAAAAATTATTTACATTAAAGAGACGAGACAAACATGTGAACTATATATATTGTTAGAGAGGAGAACGCACCTTTAGGTTAACTCGTTTGCTTGTTTTATCCACACAAGACGGGGAACCCTTAAAGGAAACTCCTTAGCCACAGCTTGAGATATCGTCACCACTCGGTGAGCCTAAGATAGTTTGCCTTTTAATACCCCCTCAAGCTAGCACCATAAACATCCATCATTCCAAGCCCGAGAGAGTACGTGTGAAGAGATTTACCAGAAACTATTTTGGTGAAAATATCAACAAGTTGGTCCTTATGTGACACAAACATAGTAGTAATGGTTTGATCCTGAATTGTTTTCCACACAAAATGGCAATCAATCTCAATTTGTTTAGTCCTCTCATGGAAGGAGGGGTTGTTGGCAATGTGGATAGCAACTTGATTATCATTGTGCAAGTGTATGACCTCCAGGACAGGAAAGCTCATTTCTCCCAAAATTGATTTAACCCAAATCAATTCACAAGTAGTAATGTAAATAACACGATATTCTACTTCAGTAGAGGAGTGAGAAATAAAATTTTGTTTCTTACTCCTCCATGAAACAAGATTGCCACCCACAAGGATATAATATCCACTTGTAAACCTTAGGTCAGGGGAGGAACCAACCCAATCAGCATCACAGTACCCGTGAACTTTAAGGTGACCATGAATTTGATAGATAATGTCTTTTCCGGAGGCCATTTTGAAGTACTTAAGTATCTAAAGGACATCATGATAGTGATGAACTTTAGTACTACGCATAAATATGATAACTAACCCAACAACAAATGAGATGTCGTGTATGGTAATAGTCAGGTAAAATCAATTTTCCCAAAATGTGTTGAAGTTCCAACTTCCTTTAAATATCTCGGATCCACCAGACTATTCACAGGTTTTACTCCCAGATATTTAATGTCACTGAGAAAATCTAAGACATTTGTGCTGGGGCCTGAGAGATCATAATTTTTTCAGCAGATCTAACGGTCTCAATACCAAAAAAATATCAAAGAAGACCTAAGTATTTGATTTCAAAGGCGGAGGCGAACTCCCTTTTAACTAGAGTAATGTGTTGATCAACAGTTCCTATGATATTGATATCATCCACATATACAATATGGATAGTGGTAAATTTCTCCTTCTTATAGATAAAGGCTTAGCGATCAAAAGTACAACGAGAAAAATTTAAACTTAGGAGTTTGACAGTTAGCTTTTCAAAGTAGTCCCGGGGTGATTATTTGAGACCATACAAGGCCTTCTTGAGGTGACATTCCTGTCCTTTAGGAACATTAATGCCCGGTGGAGGAGTCATGTAGATTTCTTCTTTTAATTCACCGTGGAGAAAGATATTTTTTATATCAAGTTGATACAAATGCCAAAACTTGTGGGCTGAAATAGTAGCAAAATTCTAACAATTTATGTTTTGCGACATCAACAAAAATCTCCCAGAAGCTAAGTTATCAAAGGCGCAAGACGCACCGAGCCGCAAAGGGCCCCTGGAGCCTAGGCGCAAGGTGCAGGCGCGCGCCTGAGGCACGTGAGACGCAAAAATTGGGGAAAAAAGAAATTGAGCGAATTGGGCATTCGCTGAAATTGAGCGAATTGGGCGCCCAATTAGCTGAAATTGTGCGAATTGGGCGCCCAATTCGCTGAAATTGTGCGAATTGGGCGCCCAATTCGCTGAAATTGTGCGAATTGGGCGCCCAATTCGCTGAAATTGTGCGAATTGGGCGCCCAATTCGCTGAAATTGAGCGAATTGGATGCCCAATTGGCTGAAATTGAGCGAATTCACTGAATTTCAGTGAATTGGGAGCCCAATTAGCTGATTTTCAGCGAATGGGCGCCCAATTCGCTCAATTTCAGCGAATTGGGCGTCCAATTCGCTCAATTTCAGCAAATTGGGCGCCCAAGTGCGCCTAGGGGTGCCTTAGGTGCGTCTAAGATCATGTTTTTGCCCATATCAATTTTTTTTAAAAAAAAAAACCTTGAAAGGCCCGGACGCGCCTAGAGCCTGTAAGGCGCGCGCCTAGGCGCGCCTGAGGCGCGCCCGGGGAACATCGCCCGCCTCAGCTGTGCTGAGGCGCGGCGGGCTGCGCCCGGCGCCTCAGGCGCGCCTTGACAACTATGCCTAGAAGTCAATTCCATCAATTTGGGTAAAGCCTTTAACAATCAGCCTTACTTTATATCTATCAAGAACTTCATCTTGAAGGTATTTGATAATATATATCCATTTGTATTCGTCAGCATGACGTCCATGCAGAATAGAAACAATTTCCTAAGTATTTTGACGTTGGAGAACATCCATCTCCTCATTCATAGCTTTCACCCAATGGGGATTAGAAATAACTTCTGAAAAATGGTTAGGAATAGGAATAGAGGAAATTGATTCAAGATAAAATTTCAGAGAAAGACAGATAGAGTGATACTCAACATATTTTTCAATAGAATATCTGGTATTACCACTATGAATTTGGAGAGAAAATGTGACCCCATGAGTGGTCCCAGTGTTCGGATCTGGCAAAGTCGTGGTGGGTGGTGGAGCATGAGTATGACATTCTTTGCCTAGTAGTTCTGACTTATTTTCTCTAATAGACTCATCCGTGGGTACTTCCCTTTCAACAGGAACACTTAAGCTACTAGGTGAGAGAACATCCGCAAGAGCAGGTAGAGGCGACATCATACCACCCTCATCTTTAGATTTCTCTTGATATGTAACATTTTCCCCTTATCCGAGTAATACAGGGTGTACTCAAAGAAGGTAATATCTTTAGATATAATCCTTCTACGCAACAATGGTGAGTAGCATTTACTCCCGTTTTGGTTAACGACATACCCTACAAAAACACATTTGATAGATTGCGGACCTAATTTATCCTTTTGTGGTCCCACAATATGAATAATAGAAACACATCCAAAAGCCTTGGGTGAAATATTAAATAACAAAAGATTTGGACAAATAAATTTTAGAGGATACTTCCCCACCGAAATATCAAATGTCATCCGATTAATTAGATTGACAAACCCGAGAACGCCTTGTGCATCTCTTATAATAAACAATGAGTAGTTTCAATGGTATGCCGATTCTTCCTTTCTGCCACACCATTCTATTGAGGGGTCCCTGTACAAGAAGTTTGGAAAATGTTGCCATGATCTCCCAAGAACCTTTGAAGTCCCCACATGTATATTCGCCTCCATTGTCGCTCCTACGTATATTAATATTAACATCAAACTGATTCTGTATATAGTGATAAATTAACCAAAATATTTCATATACTTCATTTTTCTTTCTCATAAGTTAAACCCAAGTAAAGCGTGTAACCATTAATGAAGAATAAAATAACAAAATCCATTCACAGAGCAGATATGGAATGTCTAAACATTAGAATGTATCAAATCAAATGTCTCACACTTTGACTCTTGGTAGGAGCATATTTAGTTTTACAATAGTTTCAAAATTCATAAGATTGACAATCAATTCTTGTTTTAACAACATTAAAAAAACTAGGGAAAACTGACTTAAAGGTCTTTAAGCTACCATGCCCAAATCTTGTGCCACAACATCAAACGATCAGTACTTGAAGATTTTTGAGCACCAAAGACAAGACCAGTGTCCATAACATAAATACCACCTGACCCATGTCCACCTCCAATCATCTTTCAACTTGCCAGATCTTAGAAAACTTAATGAGAAGAGAAAAAGGTGATAACATAATTCAGCTGTTTGGTTAAACTACTCACCGAACGTAGATTTGTAGGAAATGAAGGAGCAACAACAAATTCGAGGGAGATAGTAGGAGAGATTTAAATAATCCATTCACTAGTCACCGAAGCAGAAGGTCCATCAACAAGTCTAATGCTACCAGATGCAGGAGATACAAAAGTAATACCCTTAGAAGATCCCGTCATATGGTCTGAGGCTCCAGAGTCAATGATCTAGAGAGAAGATGACTTAATAGTAGATAAAGAAGTAGTTTGAACATGAACAGTTGTACCAAACAAGTCTGTAGTAAGAGTTCTTCCAACGCTAGCCTTCAGAGTATTTAGTTCTATAACTAAACTTTTAGTTTCCTTTAGAAGTTAACCAGTATTCTCCAAGTTGCTATACATAGGAGTTTGAGATCTCACATACTTCCCATTAGTTCCACGAATCCAACCTGGAGGAACCAAGTTAGGATGCAAGTACCAACACTTATCTTTCCCATGTTCTTTCTTTTCACAGTGAGGACACTTTATCTTACTTTTATCTTAATGTCTTCTATTTCTAGAATGTCATTTCTTCTGTTCACCAACAATAATAGATTTATCATGACCAATATGAACATTAATACGAAGAGAGTTTATACGACTCGCCTCCCCCCGAATATAGTGGGCAACAGTTTCTAAATAAAGAACATAATCTATTCCCAACATCCGAGCTCTTTGGAATTCAAGCTCCGAAGGAAGACCAAAAGTATTTCAAATATCTTTCATTCCATAAGTTCAGTCTTGTAGTCTTCGATGGTTTGAATAACAAAGTATTGATCAATTTCTGCCCACTTATGTGTTAGTTTACTATAATATTTCTCAAAATCATTCATACCCATCATATGCATCTGTTCAGTTTGAAGTTGATAGATTCTTGCCAGTCTTTCTTTTTAGAGTAATTGCGTTCAATGAACTCCCACATTTCTTTAGCAGTTTGACAGAAAAGGAACTGTCTTCTTGGGTTCCATAGAGTTGACTTGCACCTTCCCATTCCTCATACAAGGTGTCAGTCTTGCTTGGAGCCTATTTGAATCCGTTGATAAACCCAAGTCTTCGCCGACTCCCAATGAATATCCACATAGACTGCACCTATATGATATAGTTCCTCCCATTCAGTTTGATGTGTGTCCAATCATGAGTGAAATCCACGTTTGTACTTCTTCCACTATAGTATTTAGTGTGATCAACAACCGCTTCAAGAATATTCAAACCCTTTAATTTGTTTTCTATTAGAGCAGAAGCAAGAGGGCAGAAAACTGAGAACAAACAGTACAAAAAAAACACGGGATATTACAAGAACCAACATGCAAAAAAAATGAAGGTGCTGTTAAGAAGACTATTGAGGAGAGTCTTCGAACAACACCAGTCCCAAGAGAGCAGGAGGGAATCAACAAGATGGTAACTGTATGAACAAAGCCCTAGAGGAATCACACAGAAAGCAAAAAAGATTGAAGCAGTGATCGATAGCAGAAAATGTCGACAAATCGATCGAAGATTGTTGACGAATCAATCAGCATAATCGAGCAAAGATGACGACAAATTGATCGACAACAGAAGAACTATCGAAGCAGCGACGAGGCAGCGACGAGGCAGCGACAAGGCAGCGACAAGGCAGCGATGAAGCAGCGGCAGAAATAAGCAGACCGAGCCTTGAGATCGACGACATCGAGAAAGTAACCTGCCTCTGATACCATGTTAGAGAGGAGAACGCACCTTTAGGTTAACTCGTTCCCTCTTTTATCCACACTTGACGGGGAACCCTTAAACAAAACTTGTTAGCCACAACCTGAGATATCGTCACCACCCGGTGAGTTAAGATAGCTTGTCTTTTAATATATATATATATATATATATATATATATATATATATATATATATATATATATATTAATAGATATCGTCACCACCCGGTGAGTTAAGATAGCTTGTCTTTTAGTATATATATATATATATGTGCGTGTGTGTGCGCGCGCGCGCGCACGTGTGTGTGTAATCTAAAAACAAGCAGTAAATTCTCCAACTTGCATTTGTTGTTGGTCACATATTCTTAGTAGTCATTATCTTGACCTGTGTATCTAGTTCACGTCTTAAATTGAATGAGTCATTTCCTTCTACTTGGTATCCTTCTTCTGCGTAGTGAAATAAATCATTGTTTCCTTTAGTCTTCTTGCCTCTATCTTTGTCGGAAATTCTTTTCCTCCTCTCTTAGCCGTAGACATAAGTGTGCTCTCTGAGCTCTCTGCCTCAGTACTAGTTGGCACACCTTGTCCTTTGCATTACATCCGTGACATATATGTTTTGTTTATGCAAGTTATCATCCTCGGTAGTTTCTCTGCAGTCTGCTCTATTGTTTTTCTGCGTTTTTCTAGTTCTTCATGGCTTGAGATAATGACTATCTACTAAGATTTGACTCATCTCACGAGGCACCTTAAAGTGTGACACATGACATCAAACGATCCCCTACATTTAATAAAAGAAAGGGATTTCCATAACTTGTGTGTAACTGCCAGGTATATTTAGCGTACAATGCATGTGCGCGATATAATAATGCTAGTGTAAGCTACGGTGAACAGTGACAGATGCACAAATTTTTTTCAGTGTAGGCAGACTTGCAATTTGCAAAAACAATGTTAATCGAAAATTTTGCACATACAATTGTAGAAAGATGTAAATAACCTTATTTACAAGACTCCTCTTTGAGCACGGAATGCTAATCCTTGCTTTGAAAGAAATCTGATGCAGTCCACTGAAACTTCCAGACGAGTGTGCTAATCATTTCGAGTTTGGTCAGATTGAGTGCACAAAACAACTTCAATGTCTTGTTTTTGATTCATCAAGTCTAGGCAAGTCGTCAAGCACTTGTTATAGATGCTACTGTGGCTTCCAACATGAATATCTAATTTATCTTTATGCTTCCAATTCGTGAACCACCACTAACAAAAGCATCTCCACCGCTTTTTTCGCCATGCGCGGCCTTGAATAGATAACAACAAATACAAAATGCAATATCCTTTACTATACTATACTCCAACCAGTAACTTCAAACCACAAATGAATAAATCTACGCGGATTGTTTCCAATAAGCTTTGTTGGAAAATTATAATTTTTAGGTTGGCAAGCTTTTTTATGTAAATACCATCTTCGAAGTTTCTCCCTCTCATTAGGATCATATCCATAAATACTCTTCCGTAATCCCGGGTCCGCAAGAAGATCATGTACATTGAGTTCTATCCGTGGACTTATTGGCCTATTAGAAGAACTAGATGATCCTTCACTTATTTTTCTTTTAAAAAACTTTTCCATATTAACCTAACATAAATTAGAAAGATAATATTCAGTTCTAATCGGCGAGTCATATGAGAAATTTCACAAAATGAATTGCACGAAATGAATTAAATCACAAAACAATGGTTCTAAGACCGAGGAAAGAGATTGTTACCCTTGAAGCGTGCCTCAGAGCAATTGAATCGACCGTAACGGCTCCCACTTTGCGAATCCGAACTCTCCTCAATGAGTCATAATCAATGTTAAGTGCAACCTGTATAAAATTGGAAAATGTAGTTTATCAAGGAAAAGCTGGACATTTGAAACATCAGTTTATAAAAAAGTATATGTTTATATCCATTCATACATATACTCATTTATATTTCACTCTCATCTCAAACTATCTCTATTTCACGAAAGCTTGACTCAATTCAAACTCATCCAGGTTAGATTGTTAGTTGGATCATTGACTTTGAACCCAGCCAAAAGTTGATCCCTATGAAATTGACAGTCCCATTTGTATGAGCATTCATTTCCATTAAATACATGGTTATGCCATATGACAAATTAACTAGTCGTGATTGTTTCTCTGCAGAGAATCAAGAAGGGCATTGCTTTGGAAATCTGCAGGACTTGGTGTTGTGGTTTTTCATGTAAATCCCAGTCTTTCAATTGCTAAATGGAAATAGTTATGATGCCTAATGTGAAATATTTTCTTCAAAAGTTAGACGCATAAAAATCACAATTTATTCCTATTGCATGATAGGGTAATTATAATTTCAAGGTGGAAAGATTTTCGAATTGCAAGAGAAAATGAGAGACGTAAAAGACCTCACAAATGTAGTTCTCTGCAACCTGAAGCTGCAGCTGCAGTCTGCAGATGCCCTTGTAGACGCTGAACTGCTGGTGGAAGAAGCCCCTCCCTGTTGTCATCGGAGAAGCGGAAGAAGGTGCGGCGCTTGGCTTGGTTTGGTCGCGGAAACTCGGAAACCCGGCGCAGGAACACTCAACTAATCCGAAGCCAAATAAACCAGATGCAAACAGAAGAGCAAGAATCTTGTACTATCAAAAAAATTCTTTACAAGCCGAGGCATACATGGTGATACATGATTCGCCGATGTACCCGAAGGAAGCAAAAAGAACAAGAACGAACAAGCCGCGCGGTCTCAATGAGAAGTCGCCGACTCTGCCAAGCTGCCTACGGAGTCCGCTTAAGCCGCCAAGTCGCCAAGCCGCAACCTAGCCGCGCGGACAACCCGTTATTCCAAAGTTGAAAAGGAACTCTGTCCGCTGATCTGCAAGCCGCCTGACCGCAAGGTCGTCCTATTCGCCCGAAGCGGACAACTTATTGAACTGAAAATGAGTTGCAGATGAGAAGACCACCTAATCGCAAGCCGCGAACTGCTGCTAACTGCTGGTTGTTAACCACAAAGTCCGCACTCTCCCTGACCGAAGTCTGAACCAAATCCCTGGCTTCTCAGCGCTATCCGCACAACCTGCACATCACAAACCGGTCAACTCTCCAAACCGTGCAAATATAAAATCCTGTCCGCAGCAACTCCCCGAGCTCACTTACTGTTCATTCAGATGTAAAGTTGATATGACAGGGGGTCCTATTTATAGGCGCAGAGAGGAGTGTGATCACCACCCTAGCCGATAGGATTACCGCCCTATCTCGCGGCGAGCACAAAGAGTATCCGTCAAACCGCGGACACAACGCCAGTCCGCTTAATCGCCACGACTAGCAAGACGGCCAATTCGCAACATCAGCAGACCCTACGAAAGCACCACCAGTCCGCACACTAGCGGACACAGCTCCAGTCCGCACGCACTTGCGGACACTACTCCAGTCTGCACACTCCAAGCCCACAACCAAAGCACAAGGCTGATAGCTGTCGAACTCGGCGGACAAAGAATTCAGTTCGCACTAACCGCGCGACCTCCCGAACTGAGCACACCTGGACTTGCTACAAAATCAGTCAAGTCCACACCACCAGCCATCCCTGGTGCGAACACAACATCAACGGATACAAAGACCAGTCCGCACAAAATCGGCGGACTATGCTGATAACCATCCTATCCGCCCGGTTACCTTCAGGGAACAAACTGCCTGCCACTCCTTTGCCGACCTGTCTAGCCACCATACCTGTTCGTACAGACTGCGCGGACAGATCACCCAGGCCGCTCAGGCCGTCACTTTCACTTCAAAAATTTCAACACTCCCCCTTGAAGTGAGAAGTGGAAACCAGACCCAGCAGTCCCCGTAACCGAGTAAATGACCCCTTCGACAGCGGCTTCGTGAAGATGTCCGCGATGTTGTCCTCGCTTCGCACATGTCCAACCACAAGAGAGTGAGAGACCCCTCCAACACCTTCTCCCGAATGAAATGATGCTCAATCTCAATGTGTTTGGTCCGCACGTGACCAACTGGATTATTAACCAGTTTAAGGGCACTCTTGTTGTCACCGCGTAGCAGAGTAGAACCCCACACTTCTTTATGGACGTCCTCTACTAGCCTCATAAGCCAGATGGCTTCCCGAGCTGCCAAGGCCTAAGTCTTGTACTCCGCTTCCGTAGTAGAGATGGACACATAATCCTGCTTCTTGCTGCACCACGAGATACCCGCTGATCCACATGTGAAGACATAACCAGAAATTGACTTTCGGTCGTCTGAATCTCCCCCATAATCAGCATCTGTGAAACCGTGCAGGTTGAAACCCGTGTCTCTCCTATAAAGGAGACCCATATCAGAAGTGGACTTCACGTACTTCAGAATGCTCTTCGCTGCCACCAGATGAGGCTTTCGAGGTTCCGCCATATACCGACTTACTCGGCCTACAACATAAGCAATGTCTGACCTCGTAATCGTCAAGTAAATAAGGCTCCCAACCAGAGCCCGGAACACTAAAGGATCTGAAAGTATCCTCTCCTCATCTCGTCGAAGTTTGATGCCAATCTCAAGTGGAGTAGAGCTATTCTTCCCCTCCCGCATGCCGAACCGCTGAACGATCCGAATCCGCATAGCCCCTTTGGGAAACGAGTATGCCGCTCTTTTTCCTCTCCACCTCGAGTTCAAGGAAGTGGTGGAGCTCACCTAAGTCGTTCATCTCGAACCGAATAGCTAGCTCTTCCCTGAGCCTAGCTACCTCCTCGTCGGAGTTCATCGTGACGATTATGTCGTCCACGTATAACAACACCAAGACATGAAGCTCCCCCCTCTTCTTGATGAACAAGCTCGAATCTGAATCAGAGGCAAAATAACCGCAGAACTGAAGGTATTTTGCGATCTTTCCGTACCATGCCCGTGGAGCCTGCTTCAATCCATAAAGAGCCTTCCGGAGCTTGCAGACGTATCCTGGATAATCTTCAGACACGTAACCCGGTGGCTGGACCATGAAGACGTCCTTACCTATCTCCCTGTAAAGAAAAATATTCTTTACGTTCAGCTGTCACATCTTCCAACTTTGGCAAACCGCCAAGGCCATCACCACCAGTACTGAAGTCATTTTTGTCAGGACTAAACGTCTATTCATAGTTTTCTCCGTACTGTTGAGGGAACCCTCGAGCTATAAGGCGAGCCTTGTACCGCTCGATGCTCCCATCTGCCTTCTTCTTCAGCTTATACACCCACTTGCATGTTCGGGAGTAACGCCTTCGACCTTGGGCACAAGGTCCCACGTCTCGTTTTTCCTGAGGGAAGCCATCTCCTCATCAATGGCGTTATCCCACTCCTTGACTCCAGTGACGTCTTCAAAGCTAGAAGGCTCTCGCTCGTCCAGAGGGCCTGCGAACAAACAAGAGACCAAGCTCACCGCGTTTCCTTCGCTATAACGAGCCGGTGGTTTGATGGTCCTCTTCGATCTCCGAAGAGTCTGGCCCTTGCCGACCACCTACGCTGCTTCTTCTGAATCAGCTCCGTTCCCGGGCACACTTGGAGCGTCGCTCTCTCTGCTTCCTGAACCAGAAGCCTCCGCCCTGGAGCTAGAAACACCTGGAGCTCCTTGTGACACAGACAACTCCACCAAAAAATCCTCAGCAGCCTCCTCCTGTCCGCCATCCGACCTACTTTCCTGCAGCTCCACAGAGGAGCCACCTCCGTATGACGTCAATTCATCGAAAACCACGTCTCTCGAGACGACGAACTTCTTCGTCACTGGATCCATACACTTCCATCCCTTCTTCCGCTCATCATTGCCCAGAAGACAAACTTCCCGTCTTCGCATCCAGCTTTGTCCTGAGAGCATCCAGGACGTGTACGTAGCAGGTCGACCCGAACATTCGAAGGTGTCCAACTCCAGGCTTCTCCTTAAACATCATCTCATGAGGACACATCACATTGATCGGACTCAAAGACATAAGATGCGCAAACCATCCCTTCCGCCCAAAAGGACCTTGGAATGCCTTTGGCATGAAGCCAACACTTGCAGGTCTCTGTCAGATGACGGATCTTCCGCTTCTGCTACTCCATTTTGTTGTGGAGTATGAGCACAAATGAGCTCCCTCCGGATACCGTGCTTCCTGCAGAAGTTAGAGAACTCAGTTGAAACAAACTCACCTCCGTTGTCCGTTCTCAACTTCTTGATTTGCAGGCCAAGCCGGCCCTCTACCAGCTCTTTGAACTACAAAAACAAACGGAACGCGTCCGACTTCTCCTTCAAGAAATACACCTAAGTGTAGCTCGAGTAGTCATCAATCAACACCGACATGTACCTGCTGCCTCCAAGGCTGGCGGTGACGGTCGGCTCCATTAGATCACCATGGATACACTCCAATGGTGCTTTACTTTTGGTCTGCGACTTGTCAAACGGAATACGATGAGCCTTTTTATATTGACACCCCGCGCAGACATAACTGTCGCCGAAGGATGACAACTTAGGCAAGCCTTTCACAAGGCTCTTCACTGACATAACTTTCAACTTGTCCATCCCAACGTGTCCCAGCCGCTCATGCCAGATAGCTGCACTATCATTGACCCTCATCCGATCAACATAGGAACTTGTTGATAGTACAAACAAGTCCCTTACCCTTCTCCCTACATGAGCAACGTCAGCCTTTACCGCTGACACGTTGCGGAGAAATTTCACTTCTGTTGGACCGAACAGAACGTGATAGCCCGCGTCCACTGCGTTTGTCACTGAGAAGAGGTTCTTCTTCATGCCCGGTACGTGATAGACACTCCTCAAGGTGAGTGGACCATTATCACTACCTAAAGAAACAACACCCTCCTTCTCTACTGCATGAACAATATCATCAGCAGTAATGATAGCTTTGTTACCTGAGAACGTGTGCAGAAAGGAGAACTTTGACTCGTTCCCGGTGAGGTGGTGACCACACCCCGAGTCCACTATCCAATCATCTTTGCAGTTGATGGTGGACAAGGCACGAACACACGTGCCCGTCATGAACGCATCCCCCCATCCGGCTTCCTCAGCACTGGAACCAGCTTCCTCTTTATCTACAACATGCCCTGGCTGCAGCTTGACCTTGCAGTCCTTTTTGAAATGACCCAGCTGGTCACATCTGAAACACCTTAGCCCTTCCTTCTTCTTCCAATCACGCTTAGGAGTATAACTCCTCTCTTGCTGATATGAAGTTGAAGGGCCATCACCAGCAGCAAGCTTCTTCTTCTTCTCCTATCTCTTTTTCTTCCCTGAAAAAAGCGCCTCACTACCTCCTTCAAAGATAGTGACTCCAGCCATCTGTCTAGCTAAACTCTCCCGCAAAACCAGCGGGTTCTCCAGCTCCAGCAAAGACGGCTGAGTTGTGTAGCCTTGAACAAAAGTGACAAAGGCCACATACTCCTTCCGCAAACCGCAGATTATGTACCTTTTCAGCTTCGCTTCCGAGATAGGCTCATCAGGATCCAACGCTGAAATCTCAGCGCACAAGTTCTTCATCTTTAGGAAGAACGTTGAGATGAGCAGATCTCCTTGAGTGGCTCTAGCCAACTCATTCTCCTGGAATTGTAGCCGAGCTACATTCTTCCTATTGAACAACCCATCGAGAGAAGTCCAAATCTCCGCAGCTGACCGACATCCGATGATGTGGTCAAAGAGTTCCGGTGAGATAGCCCGCTTGAGAGTAAACTCCGCCTTCGCGTTTGTCTTCCTCCAAGCTCTCACCGCTTCAACATTTCCAGTAGCAGCAGTAACTTCTTGCCCTGTCGTCTCCGCAGACGACCTCCCACAAGTCGTCGCCCAGAAGATAGCTTTCTATACATGACTTTCACTTCTTAAAGTTAGTCGATGTAAGAAGCTCGATTCCAAGACCTCTTGTCAGTCCACCTTATATTGCACTATCTCTGGTTCAGTTAGACTTCCAGAGGCAATAAAACAAACTGTTGGTTGATTGCTGCTCAAGCCTCTGTTCCCTCTGATACCATGTAAAAAATTGAGAATCGCGGAAACCAGGAAACCAGGCGCAGGAGCATTCAACCAATCCAAAGCCAAATAAACCAGATGCAAACAGAAGAACAAGAATCTTGTACTATCAAAAAAAAATCTTTACAAGGCGAGACATACTTGGCGAAACATGATTCGCCGATGTACCCGAAAGAAGCAAAAAGAACAAGAACAAACAAGCTGCGCGGTCTCAATGAGAAGCTGTCGACCCTGCTGAGCTGCCTACGGAGTCCGCTTAAGCCGCCAAGTCGCAACCTAGCCGCGCGGATAACCCGTTATTCCAAAGCTGAAAAGGAACTCTGTCCGCTGATCTGCAAGCGCCTGACCGCAAGGTTGCCTAGCCGCCAGACCGCCGCGAACACTGCTGCCGAACTGAACAAGTCGCCAGAAGCGAACAACTTATTGAACTGGGAAAGAGTTGCAGAAGAGAAGACCACTTGGTCGCAAGCCGCGACCTGCTGCTAACTGCTGGTTGCTAACCGCAGAGTCCGCACTCTCCCTGATCGAAGTCAGAATCAAATCCCTGGCTTCTCAGCGCTATCCCCACAACCTGCACAGCACAAACCGGTCAACTCTCCAAACCGTGCGAATAGAAAATCCTATCCGCAGCAACTACCCGAGCTCACTTACTGTTCATTCAGATGTAAAGTTGATTTGACAGGGGGTCCTATTTATAAGCGACGGAGAGAAGTGTGATCACCGCCGTAGCCGATAGGATCACCGCCCTATCTCGCGACGAGCACAAAGAGTATCTGTCAAATCGCGGGCACAACGCCAGTCCGCCTAGTCGCCACGACTAGCAAGACGGCCAGTTTGCAACATCAACAAACCTGCGGAAGCACCACCAGTCCGCACACTAACGGACACAGCTCCAGTCCGCACGCACCTGCAGACACTACTCCAGTCTGCACACTCCAAGCCCGCAACCAAAGCACAAGGCTGATAGCTGCCGAACTTGGCGGACAAAGAATTCAGTCCGCACTAACTGCGCGACCTCCCGGACTGAGCACACCTGGACTTGCTACAAAACCAGTCAAGTCCACACTACCAGCCATCTCTGGTGCGAACACAACATCATCAGATTCAAAGACCAGTCCGCACAAAATCGGCGGACTACGCGAATAACCATCCTATCCGCCCGGTTACCTTCAGGGAACAAACTGCCTGCCACTCCTTTGCCGACCTGTCTAGCCGCCATACCTGTCTGCATAGACCGCGCGAACAGATCACCCAGGCCGCCCAAGCCGTCACTTTCACTTCAAAAATTTCAACAATAACCCCCTTGAGGGATGAATAAATTGTACCATTTATTTCTTTTCTTCTATTTAGACTTGGTATCAAAGCAAGAGCTGTTTTCTCCTTGAAATTCCAACGCCCTAAAAATGTTGGCGGCCTAAATTTCTCAGTGGCTTCCGCTCATGTCGTTGGTTGATTTCATAATAGATCCCGTCTTGTTCTTCCTCTCATTCTCGTCGTGGATAACTATATTACTTGCTGCTGCTTCCGTGTCGACATGTCCAGCATCCACTCCGATCGATGTTTCCCTCGCTGATTTCGGGTTTAGCTTCTGATCCCGTCAACAAGATCGACTTTTGATTCTGTCGACGGGAGTGGCTTCTGATTCCTACGACAACATCATTGGGGGGGGGGGGCTCTGTGTGCGTCATCGAGCTTCGCTTCTTCTAATTCCGCCGACGAGGCCGACTTCTGGACCTGTTGAGCCCGTCGCTGCTCATCAACTGCAATCCCGTCGCCTCTCCTCGACGAAGAAGATCTTCCCTTCCGACGATGTGAATCCCGCTGACGTTTTCGCTCCGTTCCCATCTTTTTTTCTCATGTTCGATGACCTCCCGTCTGGATCTAGGCCCGGTTGTCGATTGAGAAGGAGACACATGGCTTCTTCTTCGATCCCGTCTGCTGCTCTCGCGAGCTTCTCCCACACAAGACTATCTCTGCTCGGCTGTGCCCTTGCCAACACACATTCTTTGGATTTTCCATTGCCGAGCTCTCCTATGCTGCAACTTATCGCTGTTCAGCCATCTAGCTCCTGCGATTTGACGATTCTGTGCTTGATTGCTACTGTGTTGCAGATGGCTGGTTTCCCAGTCGTTGTTCTCTTCCGACTAGAGTTGGCTTTGGCTTCCATTCCCCATTGCTTCCGGATGTTTTGATCCTGTTTAACTCTAGCCGCAATTCTTCAACTTCAGCCATTGCAACCCCTTCCGGGGTGTTGATCTATCCTCGATGATTGAGTTTCTTGATTAGTTGGTACTTGGTAGTCTTTTTGTGTCTTTAACAGTCTTGCATTGTCGTTGTTAATGTTTGTTCTGTGTCTTGCATTCATGTTGTCTTGCACGCGTGTTTCACGTGAGGGGGAGTGTTTGATACGAAGGCGACTCAGATGATATTTCCCAACTCTCGCCTTAGTCCCACACGGTCCTCCCGGCTATTGTCTTGTGTTATTTGCGTCTCCCTATTTTTTCGTTGTTAGGTAGGTGGTATGGTCTTTGTTGGTTTACCTTATTCCAACGGGTTGTATCGTGCGGGAGTATGCCCGGTTACCAGTCTGTTGATTTTTACCTAGCGGGTTATGTCGTGTGGGTGTGTCCCCAGTGGCCCGTCTATTGATTTTTATCTAGTGAGTTGTGTCGTGTGGGGCCACCCTTTGTGCGGATTATCCTTGATAGATTCTCCCCGGTGGCTTGTCTGTGATTTCTCCCACTTAGCTTACTACCCCTACCTTCCTTTTTATGATGTTTTCAAGCTGGAGGTTTTCCCCTCCAGTTTGAGAGGGAGTGTTAGAGTTCACATATTTCTATTATTATTTTAGTCCATGTAAGTCTTTAAGTATGTATGAGTTTAGTTCTACATTGTAGTTTCTACTTTATGAGTTCATGCAAGTCCTTTAAATACCCCCTTGAGAAATATAATATCATTTATTTCTTTTCTTCTATTTCAACAAAAAATATAATAAATTGTGTTGAACACGGTGACATGTTCCAATCGTCCAAATGATGGTCCCAATGTCGCCGTGATGCAACCCGAGTCACTTCTTTTTTCTTATTATTGTACTTGTCATTTATTTATATAGCGCATGGCTTCACGCTTATGTGTATCGTTATGCGTTGTATCGCGCCTATTATTCGCGCATATTTGTTCGGCTTGTTGGCGTGACCAACCAACGAGACCTTGAATACAAAGGTTCATTAATTTAGGATATAAGTTAATTAGGTAAGCTTTGAAAATTAATTATTTTAAAATAAATATTTAAAGTTCTGAAATTAAAATTAGGTAATTTTAAATCTGAAATTAAAGCCATGCCCCTATGCCTACAGCCGGTCCCACCTTTGAAATTTCCCTTCACATTTCCTTTAATTTGAAATCGCTGGCCCTCTTGAAAAGCCCACTCAAAATGATCCTTAATATCTTCCATTATTAATATTTGAAATAAAACCCGAAGTCTATGCTATAAAGGCAATCCATCCCCTACCTTTTAACACAGCCTGGAAAAAGAATCGAACGAGACCCTTAGTCTTCGTTCGGTTCCGTCCAGGGCACACCCTCTCTTCCCGATTCCCCCTTCAGAGGCCCGACCATCACAATCGAGTCTTTTCCTGGGCAAAATGTCCGCCGATGTGTTTCTGATTCTCAGCACCGGAGGAACTAGGTTTCCTAGTTCCGCAGGCTTCTTCTGCCCAACTCCTGGTCGCAGGAGGCTCATCTTCCATTAACGCATCTCTCTGGAAGCTGGACGTTCATCGACTACTTCTAGGCCTCCTTCTGTGGCATTGACGCGTTCACTAAACATATTGGCGTTATCCAAGCCACTGACTCCATCTCTCCAGACTTTGCCACTGTTGTCAGGGCTGTTTCTGTCCACGACAACCTCGCCTTCGCCAACCTCCAACCTTTCCGGCTGTTTCTTCCCACAACAACCACTCCTCCGCCTGCCTCTTCCTTTGGTATACCTCTCAATGGATCTCACTTTCAATACATAGGTCGGTTTATGTGCAAATTTTACGAATGACCTGTCAATTACTAAGAGTTTGTCTAAATTAATTCTATCTTTTGATTATTGTCAATTTCATTTCCGTGGATACCAATTACCTGAATACTTGCCTGTGGGATTTTGATTCATGTCATCATATGTTCGAGCGGAAGCTTTATGCACGTTTGCTACGCCTAGATCATTTATCGTTTTAAAGTAATTCGCGGAGTTTCTTTGCGCCGCAATGATTTAAAGAGATCGCAGGAATTGTTGTTTAAAATTTACAACCCTAATTTTAGTCTACATCACGTTGGCAATGAAATAAACTCTAACGGGCCTCAGATACTTGTGATCTATTCGATCTGATTGATCCAGTAATCTTCACACGTGGAAGTTTCTTAATCGATGATGCATAACCTGACCTAACTAAATTAGTTTGGTTTAGTTCGGCCAATTTTGTATAGGGAAATAAGTCAAAGCTACGAGGCAGTCTATCTTGATGAAGTTGTATGCACCATGAAACGCACTTAAGTATGGATATCTGTAAAGTTCTAAAACTTGAATTTGACTCGTCTGAGCTGTTTTGAAATGAGTTTGAGTTCTACTTCACACTCGAATTTGATTCCTAATTGAGTTTGAGCACATGAAATCGGTTGAGTTTTTCCCAACTTTCTTGAGAATTGTATGAGTCGACTCATCAGTCATCATTGACTCAAAATGATAATTTGCATAAAAATAAATTTTGTGAATTGTTTAATACGGACATCTTGCAACACTATATTCATCTATATGAATTTAGTTAATTGTAATAGTTTTTGATCCGACTCAAATCAAATCATTTAAGTTCAGTTTTAATAGCGCCGGAATCAAAATTTTGATTTCAAGATGAGATAGGTTGAACTTGACCCAATATTGACCCTTCACCTAAGTTTTACAATAGTGTCTTTGCTCTTATAACTTTAATCAGGTTTCGTTTTTCTGATTTAGATTTAAACTGTTTTGATATATTAAATATTTGATTGCACAGTTTTTGTTTCGTTTTATACATGCTATATGGAATTCATTCCAGGGTGCTGCTACTGTTTTATCATACTGTTCTTGAAGTGCCTTGTAATTTTTTGTAATCCAAGGCTCTTGCTTATTACTCTGTATGACGAGTCTAATTAGTAAGTATTTTTTTTTATTTGTTTCAAGTGATACATATAGTTTCTGCTCCCATTTTGTTTACTGAACCAGGTTATTCCAGTTCTAGATTCCCATACTCCAGTTTATGCGTCTTCCTTCACAATGGAGGTACTCCTATTGATGTTCCACACTATCATGTGAAATATATAGAAAATGGTAAATAATTTTTTGGCTTAGTGTGATTTTAAAAAAGAAAACACTTTTATGGTTCTTAACAGCTTATCAAGAAGCGTTTGAAGGAGTCTGGAATTTTTATTCCATCCAGACTGAAGGTTTTTAGGTGTAGGAAAAAATTTCTGGCTGGACCATTCGAAGTAGAACCACTCAGAGTAACTCACTCTATTCCAGATTGCTGTGGTTTGGTCCTGCGTTGCAAAGATGGTACTATATTTCATACCGGTGACTGGAAGGTAAAGCTACAATATGATTATACCATTTTGTAATGTAAGTTATCATGGATGAATATGTTTAGAAAAAGCGTTCAACAGATTGATGAATCTCCACTTGATGGGAAAGTTTTTGATCGCGAAGCATTGGAGGAGCTTTCCAAAGAAGGGGTGACTTTAGTAAGATCTGTCTATTCTGTATTATTTTGAATGTTCAATCTATTTTGTTTTGTTGGTACTTGAAAGCATGTCCTGAAAGCTATTATGACTTGCTCTTGAATATATTTCATGGGTATATTCATTGTTTTATCTTTCTGTAACATTTAGTTGTCCTAATTAAGGTTGCAGAATAAAGCTTTTCATCCAAGGAAAAACTTGTTCTATTCTATGTTTTCTATAATGCTATGCTATCTCTGCTCACTACAAACAACTTGCTGCACTGCCGAGGGGTTGAAAGAGGCAAAGTGTTAGTTTGCTAGTTTTTGAATATATCATTGATTTGCTATTGATTGGCTGAAACAAGATTATCTCATAATACAACTTGCTGCACTACTGGGAGTTTGAAAGAGGCAAAATGGTAGTTTGCTAGTTTTTCAGTATATCATTAATTTTTCTATTGATTGGCTGAAACAAGATTATCTCATAATATTGTTTAACACCTTATCCTACACTCAAGAGTAGGCCTGTCCAAGCCCATCCGGCCCGGGCCTTGCTTTAGCCGGGCTTGGGCCGGGCTCAGCCCCCAAGGCCGCCTTGGGCCGGCCCGGCCCGATTATCAAATAGGCGAAAAATCTAGCCTAATTGGCGGGATTTTCCCCCAATTAGAAATCTCGCCAGCTGGCGGGCTGGCGGGATTTCTAAAATCCCGCTGGCCTGGGTGCCGGGCCCAGACAAGGTCCGGTGCCTAGGCTTAGCCGAGCCTGTCCTGGGCTATGCTATGAGCCGATATGGGGGCCCTCATAGCCCTACCTGGGCCTGGGACGGGCTAGCACGGGCCCAGGCCTAGTCGGGCTTTTACCGGGCCGGGCCCTAGCCGACCCTTCGAGCCCGGTCTTTTTGAACACGACTACTCAAGAGTAATGAATTGGAATGAGAGTTCATCAAGCTGAACACAAAAAGCCTAATTTGATGATGATCGCGATTATTGCCATAACATGATTGACATATTCTTCATATCCCGACGCTTTTTCGCTGTCTGGTGCTCATTGCCCTCCATTAGTAGATGCTTCCTTAGGTGGTTATTTACTATTCTACTATCAATGGAAATATGTCCAATCTCACTGTATCTGTAGCAACTATGATTGGGGTACCAGCTAATGCTCACTCTTTACCTCATTCAATAGGTTGGGTCGTTGGTGTCGGCTGGCCCCCTCGTCGACTGTCAGCCCACATCTTCAGGTTTATTTCTCCTAAAGTTCTAATTTAACTGAGGGATTGGGCTTGCTCTTCAAATTTGTTGCTTTTCTGGGTAACAGTCTTCCAGCATGTCTCTGAGACGCCCAAAAAGGGAACAAACTTGTTGGATCAATAAGCTGTTTTGGGCCTATCCCGTAGGATGTCGAAGGAGTGGCCGAAGGCGGGGATGGCGACAGTGGAAGATACAATGGATCCGGAACCGCGTTTACCTAGGCGGGGTGTGCTCGAGAGAGAAGACAACTTCCAAAATCTCACATAAAGGACAACAAAATAGATTACTTCATTGCTTAAACATACAAGACCCCAAGGGTACCTAAAATAGTGCATACAAGGAGTATTTGCGTAAATCTCCAACATAATCTAGTAAATCCTTAATACAATCTAACGATCGGACTACGACGTAACAATACAATAAAACATAATAGTAGATACATCATAGCAAATGGATCCGAAACCCATAACATCTCTTACAACCTTCAAATCGAGCTTGTTCTCATGCTTGAACCGAAGTTACAGAGGCTGGTGGACACGGTCGCAAGCTCGAAGTCACAGAGGCTGGTGTTTATGTTAAAGGCTCCACCACCTCTCAAGCAGCTAGAGACGGTTATCATTCCCATTGAAGGTGAGCCTCTCTTAAGCCACAAGGAATTAAAAGAACGACGACGAAGAGGAGAGTTGAGGCGGAAACATAAGCTTATGCTCGATGTTATCGAGCGAAGGAAGCGTCCTCTCCTTCCCATGTCGACCGAAGTTGCTGTGGTTACTTGAGATATGGATGAGCTTCCGCGGTCATGCGATTACATATTACTTGCAGATATTGAAAGTATATCCGCATTAAAATTTACTCAACCTTGTTGTTTCTTTTGTAGGATCCATGCCTCCTCCACCTCCATCATTTGAAGAGGCATTGACGCCTTTGTTGAAGGAGTTGAAGGATATAAAGAAGAAAGAAAAGGAGATGGCGGAGAGAGAGAAAATCCTCTCCAAAGAAATGTGGACGTTGCACGATAAAGTATATTATCTCGAAAAATACGTAAAATATTACAAGGGAAAGATGACCGCCCTATCCGCGGGGCTTGAGTATTTCAAAATGAAGGTTCTAGCTGAGGCTACAGAGACCACACCACAAGTTCGCGACAGGCCGGATTCTGCTGAGGCCGCGACTGTTACCACAGTTCCTTTGGATGCTCGCGTGGAGATTGACATCGCGCGGCTTCATCAAATGATATACTAAGTTAATTGTGGACTTTCTCAGGCATTCTATGCAATGAGCTAGCTCCAAGATGAGGTGGCGTATATTGGGAAGGATCGCGGTCATCCGCGAGAGTGATTTCTTTTTTGTCGTTTGATGCCATGATTTGTAATATCCCGAACTTATGATCTTTACTTCTGAACTGCAAACATTAATGCTTTTAATGACATTCGCGAAGTACTATGCTTTATGCTTACCTCACAATGGTTTGTGCGGTCATTGTTTATTATACTGGTGTTCGTTGTTGCTGACATGAATGTGTTGTCCGTCTATATTGTTTTCTTTCTCTTGTTGATTGCAGGGGGCAAGATTGAGGTCGCACGACCAACCATGCAAATATTATTTAAGTGCATTGCTGGTGCAGAGACTTACATGTCCGCGCATTTCACTTTACTTGAGATTGACGAGGTTGCCCAAGGGATTGTTGCGGAGAGGCGGCCCAAAACGTAGATTACATGAGTGCTTGAAGGTGGCACAAGTCAAATTAGGGTCTTCCGAGCCATTTGGCTGTACCATAGCTGTGCCGAGCCCATAAGGTAGATGGAAGCCATCCTGATCAAATCTTCCAATGGCGTGAGCTGGTTGGCGAACAAGTGCTCATAATGTGTGTGCCAGGCCAGCGGACCGCTCCTGCTGTTAATTAGGGGAAAATTCAACTTCACTTAACGTGGAAATGTGGAACACAACCTCCCATGGACTGAGGTGCGTGGGACTTGAAGGGAACACCTAACCGAACTTCGCCCTGAATAGAACTCATCACCGTGTAGGGGGATAATTGAAAGGCTCCCGGCTGGGGGAAGACATCTAAGCGGATAGTCAAAGCCATGATCGAGGCTTGTTGCTGAACTTGAACCATCAACTTTTGCATGGCCTCCATAATGTGGGTGAGGGTAAGGCCACCCTCTGCCATGGTTGCAGAAGGCGTGTGGGGTTCTCCCGAGGTGGTAGAGGACTGGATGCCCTGATGTTGCTGATTGGCGCTCAATTGGCGTGGAATTAGCGGAGCAACATCGTAAGAGGGCTGGGAGGCTCGTTGGAGGTAGGTGAGGGCGGTTCAACGGACTGGAGTAGGAGAAACCACCCAGGGGTCGTCAGATGCATCTCTTATCGCATATAAGTCTCTATTTAGCGATCTTTCGGTAGACACATCTCTATCGGGGCGGAAGTGACATGCAGAGGCATGTTGGAGTTGTCGAGGGCATGTGAGGGTTGTGCGGGTTCGGTGGAGACCGAAGATGGAGTCGTTGATGCTGAAGGAGCTGACTGATCACCATTGCTGGGAGGTGAAATCGACGAACATGGGATTTTGTTTTGCCTATATCCCACGGTACGCGAGGACTGGAGTCAGATGTTGCGCTCGGAGGAGGGAAGAAGCTCTGATACCAACCTGGCTTTGATACGAAGATGTTACAAGCCTCCGATCGTGAGCGAGTGTGTGGTTTTGGGACAGAGAAATCTCGGATAGGATCATATCGACCCTTCCTCGACCTAGTCTTCCCAATGACGAAAGATACAACTGGAGCGGGTCTCGACCGAGAGAGGAGGGAAGAGGAGAGCCTTGTTTAACTCTAGCCTTAGCCAAGAAGATGAGAGGAAAAGATTTAAGAGATAGAGAATTAAGGTTTTATCATTCACACCATCAAGCCCATCCTCCCCACTAATATATAGTGCGAGGAAAGGGCTTAACAAATTTTACCAAATATGCCCCACTTAGGCTACATAATGCGTGAAAATTATAAGTGCTTGAAAATAAAGAGAGAAATAAAAGTGTGCGAAAATAAAGATACAATGTAACTGCAGATACACATCCTCCCAGACACATCGTCCCCCCCTGCATGGGTCCGTAACTTGTTCCTGCAAAAATAAAGATACAATGTAACTGCAGATACACGTCCTCTCGTATTCATATATTTTTTGGAACTTGTTCCTGCGGATTTTTCATGAATCTCTTAAAGCCTTGGATGAAAATGCATTGTTCATCATCGTCGTCAACTTCTGCTTTCATTGACCTTGGTGCCAATGATTTATTCTTTGGCTCCGCTTGATATTTATCTTGTTGAATCTTTAGTTCATCCACATGTGTTTTTAGGTTCCCAATGAGGATCTCAATCTCGAACCGACTGAGATCATGAGACTCCGCAATCGTTGTGACCTTCAGATTAAATCTTGATGGGAGATATCTCCGTATCTTTCTCACCAAATTACCATTGGAGAAGGTCTTACCAAGTGATTTGGATGCGTTCATAATTTTTGTAAAGCATTTGTACATTGCGTCGACCTCTTCGCCTATCTCCATGTGTAAGTCCTCATACTCTGTTACCAATATGAACAACTTTGAGTCTTTGACTTGCGAAGTACCTTGCATTAATTCAATCAATCTTCAAATATCGAAATCATTTTCACAATTACAATTGCAGTTAAATTCAATCCCATCTAACGTGCAAAATATAGAGTTCATAGCCTTCGCGTTATTAGAACACATACAATTATCAAAATCGTCCCATTTTTCCCGGGCTTTTCTATAATCTTATTTTCAATAGTAATAGATGGTGGTGTGTAACGTGTTTCATTAATGTACCACATATCCATATCTAAGGTCATAAGAAAACACTTTATTCGAGTCTTCCAATAAGTATAATCAATGCTCGTGAAGAGCAAGGGACGTGTTATACCTTTTCTTTCATTAAAAGAAAAAATGTGATTAGCCATTTCTTAAGGTTATTATTATATTTTCTAAGAGATAACCTTGATCTAACACCACTTGTTAAATCTATTGGCTTCCCTACCGGATGAAGTGTGGTGGGTGTGAATAAGGATTATTAAAAAATCCTAAAATTTTCTTTTCTTTAAATCAAATATGAAATAATATAAGAGATTAAAGCATAATGGAAATAAGATTTTATAACATTAAATTAGAGAGAGAACCCAAAACATCTTTATAAGAATCTTTTCATAATACAAGATTTCGATCTTGATGACGCCAAGACCGGCTTGTTGTTTCTTCACCGTCATTTCTCCAAGAACCGGTTGGCCTTAGCCAATCCACCCCCGGATTGGCCTCACACGCCTTAGACCTACCCATAGTTCTAGTCGCTAGACACTAGACAAATTTCCAGCTCTAGACCTACTCCTAGATCTAATCTCCACACGCGAGGAGAACTTCTACTCGTTAAAAAGATAAGAAATCTAAGATCAAAATTCCAAAATACAAAAGAGAGATAAAACTTCAGTAGAAATCTCCCTAAAATATGATGCTGAAGGAAGACGGTGAAGAGCTTCTCGAAATCGTTGTCGTAGAATGCGAGTCCTTTGCTTGAATGATGTTGTTTTGGCTTCATTGTAGTTGAGAGTTGGGTGTAGTGGAGGCTCTTGAGGCTGCTAGGGCGACCCTTCCTCTGAAAATATTCGTGTTGGAATCAGAATCCCAAGAGAAAAATGCATATTATAGTTCTACGGGAGCTATTGCCTGCGGTAGTGGCTATCGTCGAGCGGTAGCGTCGAAATATGAGTCCCCGTGCCTTTTTCGCTCCTCTGAACGACACCGATTTTTCCCCTTAGATTAGAGCTAACACTCCGCGGTAGTGGGTACGCGTTGCGGTAGTCAATTTGAATTTTCAGCTCCCGTTTCCCTCCATTTCGCATTACAACGCACTATTGCCATAATAAGACTATCATTGTGTAATATGGCTTACTGCCGGGTGGTAGCAAAATTGAATTTCCATCTCTTCTTCTCTCCAAGCCGCGTTGTTGCTTTAATAAGATTTCCAAGTTATCCCTAGGCGGTAGAGACTATCACTGGTGCTATCATCATTCTTGAGTTATTTAAGACAACCACTAAATTCAGCATGACTTTGATTCCAAGTCGTCGTATGACGTGTTCTATCACTTGGTGATACTGTTATTGCCGTCGATAGGCTTCAATGTTGGTCGCTATTTTTATCTCAATAGTCGTTGTAACTTCCAATACTTGTATCATATTAGATTCCTGATCCTGCACACTTTGAAACACTTGCAAAGATATATGAAATATACATCAAGATTTGTTATTCTCAAACTAAGGGCGTGTCGAACATGATGTGTCACTCCATGTTTCAACAAAATTGTGTGTTCCACATGTAGGGGAGAGGAGCGAAAATCGATCTAACCACACTAATTTTTGAACCAAACCACACTGATTTTGGAACCAAACTGCATCGATTTTGGAACCAACTGCCCAATCCAGTGTCGGTTTGGTTTGGAGCGTGGGAAAACCGACCCTATGTCGGTTTGGGCCAGTTTCCAATTTCAGGAAACCGACCAAAGCGAACCGAACCGATTATTTCAATGACTTGAGAAAATTTCAATTTCATATTCGTGTGGTTGAAGTGTGAATTGCTTCAATCCAAGCTATCCAAATGATTGAAGTATACACGACACTTTCTTGTCTTCCTGTTCTTTGGTCATACTTGAGCGAAGAGCAGCTCCAGACCCCTGTTTGAAATGTTCTCAGGAGAACTTGTCCAATCTCTTGGTGGTAAGAAACATGGAGGGCAAAATATTCAAGTTGAGACGAGTTGGCGAAAATTGTTGTGGAAATGAACTCAATACACTTCTCCTAGAAATCAACCTTTTATGCATCTTTTTATGTTTTGTTAATGAGAGATAAATCTCCTTAATAGTTTGTGATTGAAAGAAAAGAAAAATAGTTGGGAATCTTTGTGATTAAACATAGACAATAATTTATCTTATTCTGGAAGCATAAATAGTACTAAAATGATAATTGCATATTAAATTCTGAGATATAAAGATTTCGGGACACTATAATTTGTTATCCTTGTTTACATTAAACTTAAGCCCAGTTTTTTTGTTACACTAAAGACTAAACTATGGGGTATCTTACACATGTTTTTTCCTTTGTTATTTTGTAATTGTGCTCGAGTTATATGACTTGCAAATGTATTCCATTACCAGTACTGTTGAGAAGATCCATTATGAACCCATTTTTTCTTTGAGATGATAAAGATGCTATTGAATCTTGCATGCCTAATTTTCTTTTGAAAGTAAATTTTATGGTCAACTCATGTTGGTTTCCAATCTTAACGTTGAATTTTTTGAATGGGCATACAAAAACGAAATCAAACCGTCAAAAACCGATGAAAAACCAAATCGACTACGAATCGAATTGATCGAGTGTTGAGGAAAAACTGAAAAAGAATAATTGCATTACTCAATAACATTAGAGGCTCCCATATATATATATGGGTGTCCAAATGATAATACAGTAACAACATACAACCCGTTATTCCTACATATTCCAACACTCCTCCTCAAGTTGGACATGTAATGTCTGTCATGCCCAACTTGCCTAGTATTCTGTCAAACGAGTTCAGACTCAGCCCTTTGGTAAGCACATCTGCAAGCTGCTGGTTTGATGGGACAAATGGGATACTCATAATCCCTCTAACAATATTTTCCTTGATGAAATGTCTGTCGATCTCCACGTGCTTAGTGCGATCATGTTGCACTAGATTGTGGGCAATGATGATCGCAGCCTTATTATCGTAATAGATTCTGATTGGACCGTCACACCTCACGCCAAGGTCCTTCATGATCGTCTGGATTCACAACCCTTCACAAAGCCCTTGTGTCATAGCCCAAAATGCTGCCTATGTGCTGGATCTGGCAACAACATGTTTCTTGCTTCACCAGGTTGCCAAATTACCCCCGACAAGGGAACAGTACCCTGATGTTGACCTCTTATCATCAACTGATCCTGCCCAGTCTACATCTGTATAGACCTCTACAGTCAATGCCTTATTGGGTGAGAACAAAATTCCCCTGCCATGAGTGGATTTGAGGTATCTCAGAACTCTGTGTGCAACATCCAGGTGATGTGATCTAGATGAGTGCATGTACTGACCAAGGACCCCCACATCGTAGGATATGTCTCGTCGGGTGTGAGAGAGAAAAATAAGCTTTCCCACCAACCGTTGGAAGCCAGGTACATCGTCAACGACTTCTCCTCCATCTCTTCCAAGTTTGTGATTGACCTCAATTGGGGTATCAGCTGCCCTGCACCCGAGGATTCTAGTCGTCTCAAGCAAGTCTAGAACATACTTCCTTTGAGATATAATGATTCCATGCTTGGATCTAGCCACTTCGATGTCAAGAAAATACTTGAGGGGTCCAAGATCCTTCATTTCAAATTCCTGAGACAATCTGGATTTCAGATGTTCAATCGCTTCGGTATCATCGCTAGTTATTACTATATCATCCACATAGACAATGAGAGCAGCCACCTTACCCTCACTATGTTTCACAAATAAGGTGTGATCAACATTGCTCGGTTTGTACTCGAAAGAGATCATAGCCCGATGAAATCTCCCAAACCACGCACGGGGAGATTGCTTCAAGCCATACAGAGATTTCTTCAACCTGCACACTTTCCCTGCCGATCCTTCTTGGCTAACACCAGGGGGTAAAGACATGTAGACTTCCTCCTCTAGGTCACCGTGGAGAAATGCGTTCTTAACATCCAACTGAAGGAGACTCCACCCTTTACACATGACACATGAAAGCAAGATCCTGATGGAGTTCATTTTTGCCACTGGTGCAAATGTCTCCTGATAGTCAATGCCCGCTGTCTGCGTATTCCCTCTCGCCACCAACTTGGCTTTGTATAGTTCCACAAGGCCTTTGGAGTTTTGCTTCATAGAGAAAACCCACTTGCATCCCATAACAGTTTTCCCCTTAGGGAGTTGGACTAGCTCCCAAGTATTGCTCTTGTCAAGGGCTCCCATTTCTTCCAGCATGGATGCCTTCCACTCACTATGCTCAAGTGCTTCCTGCCAGGACTGAGGAATAGAAATGGAGGTCAAGGAGGTGACAAATGCTCTATGTGAAGGAGACAATGAGTCATAAGTCCTAAAGTGAGAAAGATGATGTAAAGTAGAAGCATAATTACTTTTGTTAATACCTGACGATGGATCAGATGATGACACAGGTTGAATATCAAGAGCCTGAGTGTTTGTGCCCCTTCTACGTCGAGTGTAGACCTGCTTTATAGGAGGCACCGAAGGCACAGTAGGAGCAGGAGATGACAGTGGGGTAACCGGAACGAGAGGAGGCAATATAGATGGAGGAATAGTTAGAGGAACAGAAGGAGGGGAACTCACTTCTGTAGCTGTACTCTCCCCCTGAAGGGAGTTCCCATAATAAGCTTCAGATTCCCAGAAGGTAACATCCATGGTAACAAATACCCGCTTGGTAACCGGGTGGAAACACCTATAACCTTTTTGGGTAGGAGAGTAGCCAATAAACACACACTTCAGGGCGCTTGGATCAAGTTTGGTCTTAGGCTGGGTGCGGACAAAGCAGACACATCCAAAGACACGAGGAGAGAGAGAGGTAGGACGGACCCCTAGAGTGGTGAGAGGGGTCTGAAACCCGAGGACCCGTGTAGGAAGACGATTGATGAGGTAGGACGTGGTGAGAACAACATCACCCCAGTAATACTTCGGGAGATGCATTCGAAGGAGAAGACACCTAGCCACCTCAAGGAGGTGCCGATTCTTACGCTCAGCCACCCCATTCTGAGCAAGGGTGTACAACACATGAGGTTTGATGAATGATACCTAGGTCACTTAAGTATTTGTCAAAACGAGCGTCAATATATTCACGGCCATTGTCATTGCGTAAGATTTTAATGAAAGCACCATTTCAAATCCAAAGATTCAAAAATATTCCTACAAATTAGTGAATCAGACAGGGTTCTCTTGTGCATAAAAAGAAAAAGCGAGTAAATCTTTAACAATTTTATTGTCAATGTGAAATATTCATAAAAAGAAAACAAAGAAAAATGTGGGAGAGATAAAAAAGATGCAGGTTCATTTATCTGATTGGCTAGTCAAGCATGAGCTAGTTCATAGATCTTTAGGCTGGTGCTCCCAGTGTGCTGTATTTATCTATACCATACCGTATTTATCTGATTGGCTGTCATTTCATATGTATATGGTTACAATTATTTATGCTCCCAGTGTGCCTATGATGTAGCACCAGGCTGATTTTTAGCTAGTGTGTATCACCTTACGAAAATACGGTATGGTATAGATAAACCAGAAGAGGCCCCGTCAGTTTTCTGGATTTGGAGAAGTGCTGATTTTCAGGAACGGGAATCACCACCGTGCTAAATGGTCCCCTAGTCTAAATTTGAAACTGCCGTCTTGTTGTTTTTGCCATGCTTTGGTTTGTATGTATTTTTGATTTGCATAATTAACAACAAAATTAGAAAATTGAATTATTTATTGCGAACTTCAAAATTAGAAAAGTAAACTGTTTATCGTGAATTTTCTAGATGATGAGTGACTCAACTAACGTCCTTTCCCCTGGGAGAACTTTAAGTGAGTCCGTGGTTGCAGAATCATTGTTAAGACATATTTCATCTGCTAAAGGAAGAGTCATAACTACACAGTTTGCTTCTAATATACATCGAATTGGCAGTGTGAAGGCTGCTGCAGATTTAACCGGACGAAAATTGGTGAGTTTCTTTGGCTTTTCTGATCTTGTCAGTACCCTATCTTTCAAGTTATGCATTCAGTGTTTTTTTTTTGCTTTTATTCATGCCACAGGTTTTTGTTGGCATGTCCTTGAGGACTTATTTAGAAGCGGCATTCAGGGATGGAAAAGCTCCAATGGATCCTTCAACTTTAGTATGTTCTCTCATTTGTTGTACTGGTGCACAACTATGCTTCTTAAATGTTAGTAGAAAACCGGAAAACTGAGTAAATATGCATTTGCACTTCAAGGAAGTTGTTGTAAGCCTCACATGAAACATTCTGCTCTTAGCCTTTCTCATTCGAGACATTCTTTAGTTCATAGAAATAATGCGCTGTAGTTAAGTGTAAGGGATTAAGAAACATATTTTATACAAATTGTGCTATGACTATTTTCATGCGCCTTAGTGTAAGGCCCCGTTTTCCCCTTGTTAAGGTATAAAATGAGTGTTTGAAGCTGTGAATAGGTTGAGGGTTGTGTGTAGCAGGGTGTGGGACGGTCAATAGGCAAAAATCTTGAGTTTTCCGGTTTACACGCCCTGGTATATGCAATGTGCACGCCCTGTTACATGCAGTGTGCACGCCCAGGTACACCCCGTGTGCATACCTGATACACACTGTGTAAAGCAGTATTCGACGCACGTGGACTTCCTATGGACACACGACCCGAAGAAGTCGAGGAACAGGGTACACGACTTGAGACACGGGTGTGTCAGTACTCATGTGCATGACTACTCGACATATGTCGACTTCTGAGTACCAGGCGCACGTCGAATTCCACACTCCTACCTTGACACGGCCTGGAACACGCCTATGTTCACTGCCTTATAATCGCTTAAAACCGCAGAGAAACTTCCCAAGAGGTAGTTTTGTTGGAAGGCGAACACGCTCCTGATACACGTCGTGTAACGAGGGTGTGTACGGAGGAAAACAAAAATTTAAGCTCATTTTGAGTCGTAGATCTTGGTTTCTTTGATCTGATCGTTGTGGAATCTCTCCAAGACACTTAAACCCATGAGAGCAGAGATTTCCTTTCACTTTTACCGTCATTTTGCGTCTTGGAGAAAAGAGGAAAAAATGAAAAAAATAGGGTTGAAGAAGGAAGAGGAAGTCGTTGTTGGAGCTTGGAAGCTTTGATCAATGATCCAAGACCGTGAGAGCGTTGAAAATCCTTCTCTGGTCCTCATCTGTCGTTTCTTGAGAAGTTTCCAAAGAGAACTTCAAGGTTAACACTTCTTTCCTCCGGCCTTAGGTTCGCTTGCTTGTTCCATGCCATTATTTTCTTGAATTTGGTAAGTTCCTCTCTCACTAATTAGCGAAGGAACAATCACTTTTGTTTTTTTTGCACCCCGGGGCATAGGATTGCGATCTCAATATTATTTGCATTATAGATCCTTCATTTGACTCCGAATTATGCATGATGCATGAAGCTTATTCATGGTCGTAAGCTCGGATCAGTGATGTTGTGATGATTGCATTTAGGGAAGCCCTAGTTTGCATGGTCAGAGTATACTTCAGAAGGATTGTCATAGACATGGTTATTTGAGTAGTTTTGACACTCCCAATGTAGCCCCATGACTGAGGCCGATAAAGCGACAAAATTTATTCATTATAGTGCAGGGATGTTTAGAGTATACCTAACATCCGTCACGTAAGGGGTTGTGATGATGGTATTTGAATGATTTTATCATCAAGCGGACATGGTGTGTTTTTGTTATTCAATGGTTGGGATGATCATATATCTCCCGTCATAAGGTGAGATGACCTTATACCTCCTATCATGATATTCAATGGTTTCGATGATCTTAAACCTCCCATCATGATGTTAGATGATCATATACCTCTCATCTTAATGTGTTTGAGACTTGGAATTGGGTGGCCGTGAGTGCCCACAATTCATGTGTTGATGGATGATATTATGCTAGAAGAATACACTGATGTGATAAGGGTTGTGGCGGATCTTCAGACAAACTCAATCGTCATGAATAGTGCACATTAGACTCCCTTTTTTGTTTTCTTGCTTTACCTAGAAAGTGTTTAATGCCCGAGCCTTTGTATATGTATTGTAGCTTTTATGCTTTATTATGTTGCCATGCATATTGCATGCTCTACGTGTGTGTACTTGAGGTGTGCGATGACTCACCCCAGAGTTCACTAGGACGGCAGGGGGAGTGGTCGTTACGCGGTTTGTGGTCAACTCACAACTAACCTTCGTCTATTTTTGTACGTTTTTGTTGCAGGCAGCGTAGCGCAAAGTCACATGAAAAAGAAAATGAATGTGCCGCATGGCCCGCATAACATATTCAATATTCTATCATTTCATTTATCGGGCATGCGTTCCTTGGTTTCACATTTTGATGTATGGACATATATGTGATGATATGTAACGACTATAAGGCTGAATGCTTGTTTTCCTATTTTTGAAATCGATGTGGACATTTGTAATTGCGTATACAATTTTTACTTGCTTCTGCTAGTTGGTTATAGACTCTGAGTTAGAACGTGGTTTATTTCTTGTATACCATTTCTTAATATTCTTCTTGTGAAGTTTGTATGTTGTGGGGATCTGACCGAGCCCATATTATATGACATTTACAGGTGGAAGTTTACAATTTGGTATCAAAGACTCAGGAATTCGATACCATAGTATTTAAGTTCGTGGACGAACCCTTTTTAAGAGTGGTGTGCACATGTGAGTACCTAAAAGTCTAAGAAGAATGCCCTCTTAAGGATAAATGTGTTTGTTTGTTTTTTTGGACACATGAGTGTTGGTTTAATTAGTTACTAAACCGTATGTTTCGCGTTTATAGGCGGCTAGGGGCGGTGTAGGTCCTTCCCAACCCCAAGAGGTCGGAGATGGAAGTACGTCTGCTTCCATTTCTGTGAGTCCACCATCTATCGAGATGTGTAGGATGATTGCTGAGGCGTTGATTGCAACACTTGAGCATGGTCGACGACACTTGCGCCGACTGCTGCACCTCCCACTCCTGATGGGGCCCCGATGCCTATTGTTGTTCCATTTCCTTTAACCGAACCCTGAGCACGTGACCACCTGTTGAAGTATTTCTTGAGTTTCAATCCCCCATCATATTTTGGGATTGAAAATGCAATTGACATTGAAGAGTGGTTGGCTTGAGTGAAGAGAATTTTGATCTCCACCGATTTCAGGGAGAAAATAGTGACATTGGCCACCTTCGTACTGAATGGGGGGGGGGGGGGGGGCTAAACTTTGGTTGGAAGAAGAAGTCGAGCGTAGTTTTGGTGGCCGTCATTTGACACAAATTTCTATGGAAGACTTCTATGAGTATTTCCTCAGGAGATACATCCCCACCGCGATGTGCTTGGCGTTACAGGGTCAGTTCCCGTGTCTACATCAGAGGGACATGAAGGTGGATGAGTATCTACATGAGTTCATCATACCGAGCCGCTATACATGGAGACTAATTGAGGATACATATAGACATGATTCATAGATTTTTTGAGGGTCTCCGCGATGATCTCAAGTTGCTATTGGTGTGATTCAAATCACTTCAGTTCCGTACTTTAGTAGAGACACCAAGAACTTTGGAGATGAACTTGGAGAAAGTCCAATTCCGGAAAGGCCACCCTTCAAAAGGGGCAAAATTTAAGGCACTATCAACTCAGGGGAAATCAGATTGTGGGGGGCACAAGTGAAAGTCTTGTTGCACTGAGACTGCTCCTCTCCCACTTTAGGAGCTATAACTGTTCGAGGCCCTCTGTCTTGCTGAGTTGCTTCACTTGTGGAAAGGTGGGTCATATGTGGAGCATATGTCAAAATGGTCAGCCGAAGGCTTAAGAGTCGGTCTTTGATGTTATTCAAACAGCGGATCCTAGCTATGCTGAGAAAGGGAAGACAGTGAAGTCTTCCTTGGCCAACGAGAATCCATTTGGCAAAACAATATGGTGATAGGTATGGATTAGTGTTTACTTTTACCGCATTCATTAGTTATACCTCACTTGTGCATGTGCGCTTGTTGTATTTGTAATTAGGATTCATGTTGATATTTAATCATCCTGTTAGAGCTCTCTTTGATACCGGTTCTTTGCATACCTTGTTGTCGGAAGTAATTGTTATGCGGATAGGAATACCGTATGTGTTGGCAGATGATAGATTGGATGTATTGCTACCCAACAGGTATACGATGAGCACGGATAAAAAGAGCCGAGTGAAAGTCCGAATTGGAGACCGAGACTTTGATTTGAATGCATCCTTGTTATGCCCTCCGAATTTGATGTGATATTCGACATTGTTAGAGAATACTAGGAAAAATAATGTATTGGCCCATTAACATGACCCATGTAGGATTTAGTGTTTAGTCCCACATTATTTGTATAGCTGGGTCTTTCTCTCCTCTCTTCATATATTTGTACTCATACTTGTTTTTTTGTATTCAAGAAGTATATACAAGGCTTGAACCACTTTTCTACATGGTATCAGAGGGATACGGTCTGACCTGTTTTTTTTCTAACCGCCCAGTCTTCATCACTGTTGCTAGCGGGGACACCATTCCCATTTCTGGCGCGGCAGACATTCACATTACTCCCTCCATCACTCTTCGCTCCGCCCTTCATGTTCCGGGCTCTCCTTTCAATCTTCTCTTTATTGGTCGTCTCACTACTGATCTTGATTGTGATGTAATTTTTTCTTCTAATACATGTGTTGTGCAGGATCGCAAGATGCAACCTATCATCGGAAAAGGGCATCTGTCGAATGGTATCTATATCCTTGACCCCTCTCCTCCAACGGTGTTGTCCTCTATTAGCTCTGTTGATTGGCATCGGCGTGTTGGTCATGCTCTTCTGAACATACTCAAAAAATCTCTCCCCGAAGTTTCCCTCCAAGAGTTCACGTGTGAGTCTTGTATCTATGAGAAAAATCATCGGTCTACGTTCTCACCACATACTACTCGGAGTCCTGCTCCCTTTGATCTAGTACACTCAGATATTTGGGGACCCTACAAAATATCTAGTGTTTTTGGATATCGTTACTTTGTCACATTTGTAGATGACTACTCTCGGGTGACCTGACTGTATCTCCTTCGTGACCGCTCAGAATTGCTTGATGTATTCCGTACTTTTTTCATTGAAACTCGCAATCAGTTTTCCACTACAATAAAAACTCTCCGCACCGATAATGTCCGTGAATACACTAATCATGCCTTTGCACATCTATGTGCTAAGTTTGGGATCATCCATCAAACCTAGTGTGCCTATACCCCCCAACAAAATGACATTGCTGAACGCAAAAATCGTCACCTACTTGTGGTCACCCGCTCTCTTATGATTCAACTGAATGTTCTCAAACAGTATTGGAATTTTGCGGTTTCTACCGCCTACACTCTTTTTAACCATATGCCTTCCTCTATTCTCAATTTTGCGGTTCCATTCAGTTTTCTTTTTTCCTCCAAACCTTCTTTTTACATCACCTCTCGCGTGTTTGGCTGCGTGTTCTTTGTTCATCATCTTGGCCCGTCCACTGACAAACTTGCTCCACGTGCCACTAAATATATGTTTGTGGGTTACTCTCGGACTCAGAAGGGCTACGTTTGCTTTTCTCCCAAGGATCGCAATGTTGTTACTTCTGCTGATGTCACCTTTCTCGAAGATCAATCATATTACTCTCAACCAGCTGATTCTCCACTTCCGCCACCTCTTCCGCGGCCTGCTATCCCTGTTCATTCAAACCTCCACCCCTCCTTCCCACACCAATCCCACCCAAACCACCTATCATCCGTGTGTATACTCGACGTCCTTCTTTGTCTACTACCCTACGAGAGATGACCTCCTCTAATGATGTATTGCAGCCTGTGGATCCGCCAACAGGTTCCACTGCTCACCCGATGGCGAACTATGTCTCTTTACACCGCCTCTCTCCGGAACTCCAATAAAGTGCTCTTTCTTTATCATCTATTACCACCCCTAATTCTGTGCAGGAGGCTCTCCAACATCCCGGGTGGCAGGTGGCTATGGACGAGAAAATATCTGCTCTTTGGGCAAACCACACTTGGGATCTGGTCCCGCTTCCTCCTGGACAAACTTGTGTGGGATGTAAGTGGGTGTTTGCCGTCAAACAAGATCCGGATGGGACGGTTCACCGTTTGAAAGCTTGTCTTGTAGCTCGCGGTTTCACTCAACAACAAGGTCTGAATTATGATGAGACTTTTTCTCCAGTCACTAAACTCAATATTGTTCGTGTGTTGATCTCCCTCGCTGTTCACCGCCACTGGCCTTTGCACCAACTGGATGTCAAAAATGCTTTTCTTAATGACGATTTATAGGAGACTGTTTATATGCAGCAAGCTCACGGGTTTGAAACTACGGAGGAGTCTCTTGTTTGTTGTCTGAAGAAGTCTCTTTATGGTCTCAAACAGTCTCCTCGGGCATGGTTTGATAAATTTAGTAAGACCGTTAGTGCTGTCGGGTTCACTCAGAGTTTGGCCGACTTCTCTCTGTTCACTCGTCATCGTCTAACAGCCACAGTGATTCTTTTGGTATATGTGGATGATATTTTGATTACAGGAGACAATCTTTCAGGAATACAAATGATCAAACAACATCTGACGACTGTGTTTCAAACAAAGGACCTGAGAAGCCTTCAATATTTTCTTGGACTGGAAGTGGCTCGGAGACCTGATGAGCTTGTGTTATCTCAGATAAAGTACTGTCTTGATTTACTGTCGGTGTCGAAGAGTCCGACACTTGTCCGACTCTCCGACACTCTCCGATACTCGAGTCGGAAATCCGACACTCGAGTCGGAAATCCGACACTCGAGTCAGAAATCCGACACGATGGCTCACGCAGGACTCACGTGTCCCGCTCAATCGGACACGCGTGTCCCACTCATTCGGACACGCATGTCCCTAAGTTAGCTACTCATGGTGAGACAGGCGGCAATTTATCTTGCAAGTGCCTTTACCCCTTCCTAGCATTTCAAGTAGTGAAAGTGCATCTACTAGTGACGTAGATATTTTTACTAGAAAAAGAAAGATTGAAAGTGGTGAAAAAATTTGCATGTGAATCCATTATTTTTACTAATGATATATAATGGTAATGTGTTAATGTTCTATCATTTTTGATCATTTGTTAAGTTTTACATTTGAATATTTGATGAGTAATATTTAAACATGACTTAATTTATTTAAATATTTGTTAATTGTTGATTTTTTTTATTTTTTGTTAAATGTTTTAGGATTTTCATAATTATAAAAAATGAATATTTAATATACGTGTCCCAGTGTGTCGGAATATGGTATTTTTTGAGAATTGACGAGTCACGTGTCGAGTCATGTCGTATCGTGTGTCCCGTGTCGGTGTTGGTGCAACATAACTCCCATGAATATCAATCACAAGCTTTGTGTTCATGTCTCAGACTCTGATTTGCTCCTTCCGAATTCAGAGTATTATCGTCGTCTTGTGGGAAAGCTGATATATCTCACTGGTGCTAGACCTGATATATCATTTGTTGTTGGAGTTGTCAGTCGATTCATGCATGAGTCACATCAATTCAACACTATCTTCCAAGGATTTGCTTATGACATTAATAAATTTAAGGACTCAAGATTTGTTGATTCCTAATGTATAAGGACTTGATGCTAATTTAACAGTTTAGACATTTCATAACGTGAAAATAGTGCATGAAATAAAAATTCAATGTTTGCAAGCGAGAGATATTTCTCCACTTGCCTTAAGGTGAAGCTGAAACGGATGGCGGCGGCTAAATAACGCAAGCAAAACTAGCACCTTATTTCGAATTTGTTAGAAGACAAGCATGCATGAAATTTGATAGAACGCGAATCCTACGCTAACAAATGCATTTCTCATTGCATAACTATAACAAGAGCGAGTTAAGAATTTACCTCCCTCACGAATGAGGTGAGAGGAGGCTACCACAAGGAAAGCGGGTGATTGGCGACGCTTGAGTGACGGAAGCCCTAAATCGGAGAGGGCCTTGGAGAGATCCCACCAATTGAACCTATGGACGACGCTGAGAGCCTAAGTTACAAGATGATTAGATGATTTATAAGAGGTCAAACGCTAGGATTAACGTAAATACGTTAATTGGAGCATTGAAATTATCAAAAAAATTCAAATAAATCTGAATAGAGGGGAAGAGAGGAGTTTGTTACCCAAGGAGACCGCTTTCAGACTCAAAAGATTCAAGGAGAGGAGGTTTCGAGCAAACCCTAGGAGTCCCCCTTGAAATCCACCGACCAAATTGACGAGGAAGAGGAGGCGGAGGGCCTGCCTACACTTGGAGGGGAGGAGAAAAAGGCTCTGCTGCCGGCCAGGAGGAGGAGGGACTGTCGGCCTCATGGAAAGAGCAGGCTGCCAGCCCTAAAACTTTCAGTTCTTGGAGCTGTCGGCCAGATGAGGAGTAGAAGGAGGCAGGGAGGCAAGAACTGTCGGCCAGAGGAAGGAGAAGGGGCAGGCGGCGGCCACGACAGGAGAGACTGAGCGAGAGATGGCGCAGGAGGCGGGATCGGGATGGGTGCGGCGCGTGCGGGAGATTTGCGGAACAGGAGTCGGGTCGACTGGTTGAAATAATCTGGAGTGGAGGGGGGTGGTGGCTCGGGTTAGGTTTAATAGGAGAACCTAATATGAAATTTTTTTACAAAAATGTTATTGATTGATTTGCTTTCATTTCATTCCTCTTTTTTATAGCATGAGTTGTTACAGACATGTTTATCATTTGTTGGGCATGAAATTGAAATTCAAAACGACCATTCATCTGCAAAAAGATTGGCAAACTGAGAGGACCAACAAGATGGTGAAAGTTATGTTGCGGATTTGTGTCTTGGGCTTCGACAAAAAATGTGAAGATCGCCTATTTATTAAATATCACCGTTTGAGATGTTTTATGGTTGGAGATGTCGTACACCATTGACTTGGGCGGAGATGTGCGACTCAAAATTGTTGAAACACAGATGTGGATGAGGCGAATGCGACGATACGAACCATTCAGGAAAATTTATAGGTTGCCCAATACAAACAAGCTAAGTACTATTGCGAAACATATAAATGAGGAATATCCCGATCTGTTTTCATAGGTCTGATGCACTGTTGTTTGTTCTTAGTTTATAATATTTGGGGACGAAATATCTTTAATGAAGGGAGAGTTGTAACACTTTGTTTTTCTCTTTTTAAGGTATGGAATGAGTGTTTGAAACTCTCAATAAGTCGAGGGCTGTGTGTACCAGGGTGTGAGACGGTCAAGAGACAAAAATATGGCATTTTTCGATTTACACGCATGTCGACTTCTAGTTGGCGCATAAGTCACAACACTGAGAAGTTGAAGCTCATGGTGCACGACCTGAGACACTGGTGTGCTAATACTCATGTGCATGACTACTCAGCGTACGTCGACATCTGAGTATCGGGCGCACATCGAATTCTTCATGCCTAACTTTACACGGCCTAGAACACCCCCGTGTTCAATGCCGTGGTTTCGCTCAAAACTATGGAGAGACTTCCTGAGAGGTGGTTTTACTGGAAGGCGGAATACGCCCCTAGTATACATCGTGTAATGTGGGCATGTACGCATCAAAAACAAAAATTTATACTGGTTTTTAGTTGTAGATTTTGGTTTCTTTCATCTGATGGTTGTGGAACCTCCCCATGACACTTGAACCAATGAAAATAGGATTTTCCTTTTACTTTTAATGTCATTTTGCATCTTGGAGAAGAGAAGAGGAAGAATGAAAAATTAGGGTTAAAGGATGAAGAAGAAACCATCATTGGAGTTTGGAAGCTCCGATCGACGACTCAAGACAGTGAGAGCATAGAGAATCCTTCTCTGGTCCTCCGCCATTTCTTGCGAAGTTTCCCTGACTCCAAAAAGAACTTCAAGGGTAACGATCTTTTCCTCCGGTCTTAGGACCGTTTGCTTGTTTCATGCATTATTGTATTGCATTTGGTGAGTTCCCCTCTCACTAATTTGTGGAGGAATGACCACCTTTGGTTTGTTTGAATCTCGGGGCATGAGATTGCGACCTTAGCATGATATGCGTTAGAGATCCGACGTTCGACTCCGGATTCGGTATGATGTAAAGCCTATTCATGGCTGTAGTCTCAGATCAATGATGTTATTGCGACGATTGCATTTAGGGAAGCCCTTGTTTTCGTGGTCGAAGAATACTCCACATGAATCGTCGTAGTGTCTACGAGGATGTGGTTATTTGAGAAGTTTTGATACTCTCAGTGTAGCCCCATGACCGAGGCCGATAAAATGGCAAAATTACCTCATTATGGTGCGGAGACGCTTAGGGTATTGCTAACAACGTCAAATAAGGGGTTCTGATGATGGTATTTGAATGATTTTATCATCGACTGAACTTGATGTGCTTTTGTTATTCAATGGTTGAGATGATAATATAACTCCCGTCATGAGGTGTTGACCTTATACCTCCCTATAGTTGTGACGACCCTATACCTCTTATCATGATATTCAATGATTGAGATGATCCTTGACCTCCCATTTTGATGTGAGATGATCGTATACCTCCCGTCTTAATGTGTTTTGGGCTTGGAATTGGGTGGTCGTAAGTGCCCCACAAATCATGTGTTGATGAATCATATTATTCTAGAAGCATGCACTAATGTGATAAGGATTGTGGTGGATCTTCGGACAAACTCATTCATCATGAATAATGCATATTTGGCTCCATTTTATTTATTTGCTCAACCTAGAAAGTATTTGATGCCCGAGCCTTTGCATATGTACTGTAGCTTTTGTGCTTTATTATGATATATATATTTCAAAAATTGAGTCTATAGCAAACAGGTTGTGCTGGTTTTCCCATTTTTGAAATAGATGTGGACATTCATAATTGAGTAAATAATGTTTATCTGCTTCCACTAGTTTGCTACAGACTCTTAAGTTAGAATAAAATTTATTTTCTGTGTACCATTTCTTAATATTCTTCTTGTGAAATTTGTATGTTGTGTGGCCCAGCCAGACCTATATTGTAGAAAGAGAGGTAAGAAAATAAGAGTGCAATTTCATTCATCCACATAGGGGATATTTATTGCATTACAATAGACACAATTCCCGACTCACGATGTGGGACTAAACACACTCACATACTAATAGACTTAAATAATAATAACATACTAATTTCTTCAACACTCCCCGTCAAGCTGGAGGGGAAACCTCTAGCTTGTACACTTTATAAAAAGAGAGGTAATGGTGGTTGTTAATGTAGGACAAAATTAGTAGCCATCGGGGACTAACCGCGTGTCACCGGGGATAATCCAACCGAACATAAGCCACACGTCGTTGGTCCACAAACCGACCATATGATCACACTGGATGCTTTCAGAGCTGAAATCGGGTAAAATAACGAAGGCCAAACCACCCCTACCAACAACGAAAAAAAATTAGGGGAGACAAACAACACACAAAATAAACCTGGAGGCCGTATGTGACTAAGGAAGGAGTCGGGAAAGAGAGACATCCAAGTCTCCCTCATCATAAATACTCCCTTTCACATGGAACACGTGCATGAAGGCATATAACACACAAACATAAAAACAACGCAACAATAAGAGGACTCATAAAAAAACACAAAGAACAAGATACTAAAAAAATGAAAACACCATTATCCTTCGGGAGAAACGAGCATCAGATAAAGGATGCTGACGAGAACGGGCTCAAGATGCAGCGTGTAGAACACAAGGACAAGCCATCGCCGAGCAAAAGGTTTAAGCAGTGGCAAGCAGAAGGCGCAAACAGCGGCGAGCAGAAGCTGCAAGCAGCGGCGAGCAGAAGCTGCAAGCAGCGGCGAGCATAAGCTGCAAGCAGCGGCGAGCAGAAGCTGCAAGCAACGGAGAGCAGAAGCTGCAAGCAGCGACGAGCAGAAGCTGCAAGCAGCGACGAGCCGAAGAGGGAGCCCGATAATAAAGAGAGGAGCTCGGCACGAGAGGAGCCATTGTCACCAGCAAGGAGCCAGATTTTGAATAAATTTGGAGCAACGAGGAGAGACCGTCAAAGGCAAGAACACAACAAAGGCGGGATCCATGGAGGCAGCAACACGAGGGAGAGAAGAAGCCCCAGAGGATCGATAGAGGAGAAGCTGTGGAAGACACACTTGTCGACGGGATCAGTGCAGAAGGAACCGATGATGGAGGGAGAAGGAAGGGGCTGCTCGATCTCATCAAAGAAGAAGGGAAGAAAGACATCAATAGGAAGTTCAACAGGCTCGACGAAGATGGCAGCGAGATCTGCGAGTGAAAAAGATTCGATCGAGAATAGAGAGCCGGACGCGAATAGTTGCAGACAAGGAAGGGCTTGATTCGTTTGAGAACAAAGAGTCAGATGCAGGCGAGGAAGGGCTTTCGGGATCTGCGATGAAAAAGTGCATGAGCTTCGAAAGAACTTCTCGCCGAGGGGATAGAACGTCGCTCCTGTTGACGGAATCACAAATCAATTTCGTCGATGGGAGCGGGAGCGAGATTGCGTGACAGAAGCGAGGGTGGCCCTGTCGACTAGAACGAGAGAGAGGGAGGTTGCCAAGAACTTTTGGTCGCCAACAAATTTGGGCGACAAAAATATTCCCAAATTCGATTCCCGCTCTGATATCATGTAGAAAGAGAGGTAAGAAAATAATGAGTGCAATTTCATTCATCCACATAGGGTGTGTTTATAACATTACAATAGACACAATTACTGACTCATGTTGTGGGACTAAACCCACTCACATACTAATAGACTTAAATAATAATAACATACTAATATCTTCAACATATATTATACGACATTTACAGGTGGGTTACACGTAAAACTGCTCATAAGAAGGCACATGCAAGAGTCCTCACTTGCCTCGTATTTTGAATCTAATCTTTTTTTCGCATTCCATTACGATAATTTTTTTTGTTTTTTTCTCCAGCTTTTAGGCACAAAGACATACTGAAGATGTGATACTTTTCAGGTAAAAGTGGAGGAGATTGATGCCTATGCCCCTAGTGATTTATTAATTGTTACTACTGGTTCTCAAGTAAGATTATATTCCTAGTTGAACAAATGAATAACCATAAATTTTGCATTCTTTTTTGGCAATAATATAGATAGAGTTTACTGTTTACAATTTTTGCCAGGCAGAACCACGAGCTGCTTTAAATCTTGCTTCCTTTGGAGGCAGTCATTCTCTTAAACTGACCAAGGAAGATGTGATTTTATATTCCGCTAAGGTCACAGTCAATATTCAGAAACTTATTTTCCTCGGAATCTTTTTTCAATGTGTGCATCTTGTTTTTGTTTTTAAATTTCTGTATATGCTCAACTACCCTATAGGATTTACCGTGGCTTGTTCTGTAGTGTTGTATAAATGCTTTATTAAGTTTGCTTTGTCGAAAAAATTGTTTGGTAGCCATTATGTTAATCTCTTTTGATCTTTCACAATTGTTGGGTATATAATTAAAACATTGATGCATTAGTGCGAGCTCAAACTCAATTACTTATTACACTTATCCTTGAAGCTTTTTTAAACTACTCGATAAGGCATCAATTTCCCTTTAATCCCAAAATTGGGTCCATCAGACAACCCTTTAATTTAATCCATATTCTGAAGATAATGTTGCATCATCACCTACCCCCCCACCTGTACACACCCTTTAAAACATGGAGAAAATGGTTACTTGCAAATAATTGAAAGTGAGTTAGCATACATGTACTGATACTTATTATGGGAATAATATTATCTGACTTCTTTTAATTCTAATGGCATATACCTAGTTTGATACATCGTCCCCTGGAGATAGGGCATGCTTTAAATTTACTTCAAGAAACTGTAGGGATTCATGCCTAAATCCCAATTAGATACGCATGTAAGTTTTTTGGGGTTTAAAAGATGAGAAGAAAAGGGGAATAAAGAACAATACAATTTTTTTTATTTTAGTGGTGACCAAAGTTTCCAAATAAAATTTGTCAATGGTTTTGTTTTGTGATTTAAGTTAGATCATCCTTATCCTCTGTTGACCGAGAGAATTGTAATAATAATTTCATAAAGAGGCTTCCCCTCATATATTTGAGGGGAATACAATAAAGGAAAAACCCATAAAAATATAATTGGTAAATCTAACACTCCCCCTCAAGTTGGGCGTGTGATATTGTGCATGCCCAACTTGCACATAATTTTTTCGAACGCGGCCTGACTTAAACCCTTGGTGAGAACATCCGCAAGTTGATGATCTGAGGGAACAAATGGTGTGCTCACAACTCCTCTTTCTATATTTTCTTTGATGAAGTGACGATCAACCTCAACATGCTTTGTGCGGTCATGTTAGACTGGATTGTGAGCTATGCTGATGGCGGCTTTGCTATCGCAGTAGAGTCTTATGGGGTCTTTATTCCCCATACCAAGATCATTCAACAAGGATTTAATCCATATTCCTTCGCAGATCCCATGAGCAATATCTCTAAATTCTGCCTCTGCACTTGACCTGACAACCACATGTTGTTTTTTACTTCTCCACGTTATCAAGTTACCACCAACAAAAGAGCAATAATCAAAAGTGGACCTCCTGTCATTAACAGAACCTGTCCAATCAGCATTTGTATAGACTTCAACTGTCAATTCTTTGCAAGGAGAGAACATGATACCCCTTCCAGGAGAGGACTTGAGATACCGTAGGATACGGTAGGCCGCTTCTACATGACGTGCTCTAGGTGAATGCATGAACTGACTAATGACACCCACAACATATGAAATATCCGGACGAGTATGTGATAAATAAATGAGGCGACCGACCAGCCAGTCTTTGAAATCCAGCAACATCAGTAACCGCTTCTCCATCATCTCTACCGAGTCTGTGGTTGACTTCAATTGGAGTGTCAGCAGGTCTGCACTCACTCAACCCACACGACTGAAGCAAGTCAAGGATATACTTCATATGGGATATGAATATACCATGCTTCGATCGAGCGACCTCAATTCCAAGGAAGTACTTGAGATTTCCTAGGTCTTTCACTTCAAACTCCTTTACCAATCTCTGTTTCAGAGACTGGATTTCCTCAGTATCATCACCCGTGATAGTAATATCATCCACGTAGACAATAAGGACAGTAAGCCTCTTATGCTTGCACCTTACAAATAAGGTGTGATCAGCGTCGCTTTGGGAGTATCCAAATGCGGCCATAGCTCTACGAAATCTCCCAGACCTGGCCCGAGGAGATTATTTTAGGCCATATAAGACTTTCTTCAGCCTGCATACCTTTCCCCCAGATCCTGCCAGGGTAAGACCAGGCGGTAAAGACATATAGACTTCTTCTTTCAGGTCCCCGTGAAGAAACCCATTTTTCACATCCAATTGAGTTAGAGGTCATCTTTTGCAGGCAGCACATGAGAGCAAAATCTTATAGAATTCATATTTGCCACAGGAGCAAAGGTTTCTTGGTAGTCAATCCCCATGGTCTGGGTGTAGCCCCTGGACACCAACCGAGCATTTTTTCGCTCAACAACACCTTCAGAGTTCTGCTTGACGGAGAACACCCATTTGCATCCAACCACAGTCTTGTCAGGTTACAAGGGAACCAAATTCCAAGTGCAATTCTTTTCCAGGGCCCGCATCTCCTCATGCATAACATCCTGACACTTTGGGTGAGCAATAACATCCTGCCAAGTTGAGGGGATAAAAATAAAGGAGAGAGAAGCAACAAAGAGCTTGTGTGAAGGAGATAATGAGCTGTAGGACACTAAATGGGACATCAGATGTTGGGTAGAGATACCTTGAGCCCAAAGAAGGATTCGATGTTGGCGCGGGTAGCCTGAGAGATGACGATGTACCTGGACCCCTTTTCCGCCGAGTATACACCTGCAAAGGCGGAGTCATCACATGAGCTGTCACAGGAGGAGTGGGCACAACAACGATCACCGGAGGAGAGGTAGAAGTGAGAATAGTCACGGTATGAGGAATAGGAAGAGGAAGAGAACTCACTTCCATTGGGTGAGGGCTCCCCCTGAAGTGAGGGCTCCCCCTGAAGTGAGGACTCATAGTAGGCCTCAGACTCCCGAAAGGTGACGTCCATAATAACAAAGATCTTTTTTGACGCAGGATGAAAACATTTGTATCCTTTCTAGGTTGGAGAATACCCAATAAAGATACACTTTAGGGCACGAGGATCAATTTTGAATGCAGGATGGACATGGCAAAACACACATATCCAAAGATCCGAGTTAGAAGAGTAGAGGGGGATACCAAAAGAGTTTGGAGAGGTGATTTGTGGCCAAGGACACGAGTTGGCTACCGATTAATGAGGTATGTCGTAGTTAGAACTGCATCACCCCAAAAAAACTTAGGGAGATGCATCTTCAGGAGAAGACAGTGAGCGACCTCCAAGAGATGGCGATTCTTGTGCAAGGGCACCCCATTTTGAGCCGGGGTAGAGACACAAGATGTTTGATGGATAATGTCATGATCACTAAGGTAACGCTCAAAGAAATAGTCGACATACTCCCGATCATTATCACTCCGTAAAACTTTGATAGTGGCATTAAACTGAGTGACCACCATTTTATGAAACCGTTGAAATAATGGAAAAACTTTGTTCTTATGTTTCATCAGGTAAACCCACGTACAACGAGAGAAACAATCGATAAAAGTAACAAACCAGTGAAAACCCAAAATAGAGACTACAGGACAGGGACCCCAAACATCAGTATGAGCCATAACAAAAGGAGTAGCACTAGGAGTAAATACATGAGTAAAAAAGCACGATGGTGTTTAGCACGAGCACATACATCACATTTAAAATCTTGCAAAGATACATTTGACAATTGCAAAAATAAAAAATGTATAGTAGAAGGAGATGGATGGCTAAGGCGACAGTGCCAGGAGTCCAGAGAGAGCTGGACAGCAGAAAGAGCATGCGGAGCAGCGACGGAGCTGGGGGGTCAAATAGGTAGAGGTCATCTCACATTCTACCAGAGTCAATCATCTTCCCCGTCTTCAGGTCCTGAAAAACACAAGTGATGGGAAAAACATTACAGAGTAATTCATAGAATTAGTGAGGTGACTAATAGAAAGCAGGTTACGGGTAAATTTAGGCACATGGAGCACTGAAGTGAGAGTAAGAGAGGAGCAAGGAATGGACCATTTCCCAGCAATGGGAGACAGGGATCCATCAACAATGCTCGCTTTGTCCCGATCAGAACAAAGGAGAATAAGAGACAAAACCTGTAGCAGAACCTGTCATGTGGTCCGTGGCACCTGAATCAATAATCCATTGGGAAGAAGAGCAGGCAGTGGCAGAGTGAGCACCAGGAACTCCCTGATGGGCATAAGAGGAACTAGCAGTAGCAGACTCGGAGGAGTGGCCAAGCATGAAGCGGCGGAAGGCGAGAATCTCCTTAGCGGAAAGGGCAGAAGGAACCTCGGGTGCAGGAGGTCCACCATAAGAAGCAGGATCATCATTGACATCAGATAGATGAGTCGAGCGAGAGGGAGGAGGTCGGGTCGAACTGCGACCAGAGCCACGTCCGCCACGAGGAGCAGGACCCCCGCAAGAGGAAGGAAAGCCATGAAGCTTAAAGCAAGTGTCCCGAGTATGTCGGGCTTTCCTACAATAATCACATGTCACTTGATCCTTGCCCACAAGCTTGCCCTTAGTGTCTCGAAAAGAGCGGCCCCGAGACCAAACCGAGCGCCAAGAGAGGAGCCCTCAGTAACAGTGTCAGACAGGCGAATCTGTCGGCGATTATATTCTTGCTAAACCAAACTATACACCTCAGGTAAGGAAGGTAGGGGAGAGCGGCCAAGAATCTGAACACTGATGGGATCAAGGTCTTGATGGAGATCATGAAGAAACTCAAAGATTCGGTTGCATTCCTCCCGGGCATGAACCAACACCTCATCCTCAGGAGAGACAAGAGTAAGCGCGTCGAAATAATCATACTCTTGATAAAGCTGGGTAAACTCCAAGTAGTAGGCAGCGGGAGGACGATCTCCTTGGCGTAAAAGAAAAATTCGTCGGCGCAACTGAAAGATCTGAGCCGCATTACCCCGACATGAATAAGTAATCTCGGCACGCTTCCAAATATCAGCTGATAATTGTGGGCAATAGACTTCTGCATGGAATTGGTGAGCCAATACATAACCAAAGAGTTCTCGTAATCCCATTGTGGCCAATCGGGAGAAGTAGGCCAAGGTTCCCTGGTAGTACCGCTGAGGCAGCCAAACAAACGACAGCTTCTTGAGGGCCAAAGTGACAGAACGAGCCCACCGAGGATAATTTGTTCCGTCCAACCGAATAGTAGTAATTTGAGGAGCCCCGTGATCATGAGAGACACGAAGAGATCCAATAGGAGGCAGAGAATCCAGAGCAGCACTCCCACCAGAGGAGATATCTGGAGTTTCACCACTTCTTGACATCATGGGCGAGGTAACCAAACAACACCGGGCAGCCGACAGAGAAATATCTCACTCATAGAAAGAGGATAGGTCGGAGGAGACCAATCACGCCAAGAGAAGAAGAGACATCCCTACAAGAAAGGGAAATAGACGTCGGAGAAGCAATCCCTGCATCAATCCGGCGTCGAAGAACTCAAACAGCCATAGAAGAAGAAGAAGACGGGAGTTGCGGGAGAAGTGGAGCCGCGGGACGGGAGTTGCGGGAGATGAAGTGCAGCCGCAGGAGAAGAAACAGAGGCGCGGAAGTAGGGTCGCAGGAGAAGCGGTGAGGCGAGGTGCGGGAGACGGCGGGACGGGATCGGCGGGACGGGACAGAGCGGGAGACGGCGGGATCGGGATCGAGCGAAACTAAGGTTTTCCCTCTGATACCATGTTGACCGAGAGAATTGTAATAATAATTTCATAAAGAGGGTTCCCCTCCTATATATGAGGGGAATACAATAAAGTAAAAAAACCCATAAAAATATAATTGGTAAATCTAACATCCTCATTTTCTGTTCACCTTGTAATTTGATTTTGAATATGGATTAATTCTTTTGTTTTACATTTTATTTAGGCACATTTTTTTATCTTTACTTATTTGACATTTTTTTCTATCATTGTAGCCAATTGGTTGCTCCTCTTTGTCTGGAGTGCTCTTAATAAAGTTAAGAGAATATATCATGGATGCATTAATTGATAAGTATCCCGTGCCTTTAATTAATTTTCATGGTTGGAGCAATGCTACTAAGTAGACATGATTCTGTTGCATGTCATACATATATTTTATACTCTTCATCCAACATTCAGTTGAACTGGAATTTAATAATAGTCTTCTTTCTGATCTTTCTCTTAACCCTGCCATTTTTATCTTTAGTACAGTACTTGAAGGGTGATCTTCTCCTTGTATTCCATAACCCTTAAGCTCATAGATAGATCTTTTGTTACTTATCACAATAGAACTCATTGCTCTTGCGGTGTTAATAATTCTTTCCTTCTGCTTGGGTTTATCTTTAGTTAAGCTTTATCATTTAAGCTGATAGTTGTCTTTCAAAATGTTTGGTTCTTTAGAAAGAAATGAAAGGTGCAATTTTATTCTTCCACAAAGGGGCATAATATAGGAGATACAACAAGACACCCAACACCGATAGGCGGTGTCGGAATAAACTCAATAATATAAATATACTCACTCTAACACTCCCCCTCAAGCTGGAGGGAAAACCTACAGCTTGAACACAACATAAAACGGAAGGTAAAAGAAGGTTGACAACATGAGACAAAACAACAGCCACCGATGCTCAACCGCGTGTCATCGGGGATACTACTACTGGGCAAAGGCCACATGACATTGGTCCACAAACCGACCAGGATCATGCTGGATACACCCGGAGCTGAAACTAGGTCAACCAAGAATGCCAAACCATTCCTACCACCAAGCGAAGAAAAGAAACGGGGAGACACACAACAAACGAAATCAACCTGGGGGCCATGTTTGACTAAGGCAGGAGTCGGGAAAGAGGCATCTGAGTCGCCGTTATCATAAACACTCCCCCTCACGTGGAATACGTGTAAGAAGACATAGGCTATACCTGGAGGCCATGTGTGACTAAGACAGGAGTTGGGAAAGAGGCATTCGAGTCGCCGTTATCACAAACACTCCCCCTCACGTGGAATACGTGCATGAAGGCATAGACTACGCCTGGAGGCCGTGACGTACACTCCCCCCACGTAGATCTCGTGCAAGAAGGCGGAAATCGCACAGAGATGCAGATAAACAAACCAACAAACAACTTAAAAAAAAAACTACGAGAGAAAAAAAATACAGCAGCTTAGCGCGCAACCGACAAGGAGCAGCGCAGAGGAGTAGCGCGGCAGCTCAGAAGAGCAGCACAGAGAAGCAGGCGTCGACGTCGACGGGAAGCAGAGCCGTCGGGAGAAACAACCGGTTGCACGACATGATCGTCGAATGGAGAAGACGACGACGCGACAGGAGAAGCAGCAACACGACGAGAGAAGCAGTCGATGACGATGGAGCAGTCGATGAAGTTGATGACGCAGGCGGAAGCAGTCGATGAAGACGTCGGGAGAAGCAGCCGACGGGATCAATGAAGATGGAGCAGCGCACGACGGGAGAATCTGTACAGGCGGAAGCAGTAGCGGAATCAGAACCGCTCCTGTCGATGGGATCAACGATCGACATCGTCGACAGGAGCGAGAGAGACGGGCGTGAGCCCTAGCAGGGCGCGGAAATGGAAGCACGGGTCGGGGGAGGAAACAGTGGCGGAAGCAGAAATCAGGGGAAATTTTTATTTAGGTTTCAGATCGAGTCCTCTGATACCATGTAGAAAGAAATGAAATGTGCAATTTTATTCTTCCACAAAGGGGCATAATATAGGAGATACAACAAGACACCCAACACCAAAAGACGGTGTGAGACTAAACTCAATAATATAAATATACTCACTCTAACAGGTTCATTATAGCTGATCTCCTTCAGGTGCCTTCATTTTGAATTATATGAAATTGAGTAAAGTTAGAATTGTAATCTTGGATACAGATTGATAATTAATGCTGGCGCTGACATTTAATTTTTCTAAAACTTAAGATATTTGTAATCTTTGCCTTATCAAGCAACCAAATGAAATTTCATTAGGATCGCTTATACTCTTCTTTGCCCTTGGGAATGTAAATGTAGGTTATCCCTGGAAATGAAACTCGTGTTATGAAGATGTTCAACCGCTTATCAGAACTTGGCCCAACAATTGTCATGGGTAAAAATGAACATTTACATACTTCTGGGCATGGCTATCGTGAAGAATTGGTTAGTTCTCTGTAAATTAAATGTTTTGTTCATGTTCTATGTTGGCATTTCTCAGGTTGTTCAATGCATTTTTTTGTTATAAATCATAGTATAAACTATCTTAAAGCTAACATTGCCAAATTAATGTCCTCTAATATCATTGAGACGCCGTAATTTCTTTTTGGATGGCATATTAAGTATTAGCTTCCTTCTAAATGTTGTAGGAGGAAGTTCTCAGGATTGTGAAGCCTCAACATTTTCTTCCTGTCCATGGGGAACTCTTATTTCTCAAGGAACATGAACTAGTTGGAAAATCAACCGGCATCAAGCATACTGCAGTGAGTTGCTACCTTGATCATCATTTTTCTTCACATCTATTGAATCAATGATGAAATTAGTGCATGCTTAATCCAACCTGTTAACAGGAATATTTTTAATGCTATGTATTGGAAGTTAGCATGCATTTGTTTGATTAACAGACATGAGAACTATGTGATGAATGTAAATATTGATATTTCCAGGTATGAATACTGTTTCTTATGAGTTGTGAGTTATTTTTGCGAATATCTTCATATTAAAATATCCCGATAAATATTTGATCTTTTATTTACAAGGATTAGTAGGCGGAATGGAATAAGTTTGTTAAGTAGAAGGCAGGGGTAGTGAGATACAATCAATTTATGGGTGAGAAACAATCAATATACAGGAACTAAAGCTATGCAATAGCTTGATTATGAAAAATGTGGAGAGTAAGGCCCTATTTGAGGCAATGGCTGCTAGTGATGCAAAAACATCTATCACCTGAACACGGTCCTTTAGACGAGTTGTTTGATGTTGTTAAATCACCTATCACATTTCCTGAAACTTCACCACCTGACGCCCATGCCAATGACGGCATTGGAAGTGGGTCATGTAGGAACCGTCACCTCAAACAGAGTCTGTTTTATGGTAATGTGTGGTTGGAGATTTGAGTTTAGAAAAGAGAGAAGTACTAGGGAGGGGAGGAGTTTTCAACGGATCATAATATAATCAAAAGTCGAATTAAAATAAATTACTCTGGCACCAAAATACCAAATTCACATAACAAGAATCTGAACGATAATTGTAGAAAATAAAGAATAAAATACAAAACATGAATCTTGGAGTTGTTGAATTTGAAGGCAAAATGTGGAGCCTCAAACATCGGGATGTGAATTCTCAGTATCCACAGAAGGAGAAATTTCGGAAAGGAAATTTAAATGTATTAATGATCAATAATCCTAATTATGAGTTATAGATCTCCTATTTACAGAAACAAGGTTTACGTTATCCAACTAAGGATATGAATAAAATAAGATCTTAATAAGATGAACAACTCTTATTCGTGTGTTCATTCAAATTAATTTAAATTAAGAAAGCTATGAAAATTTGGTCAAAAAAAAAACTAAAGGCCCCTAAACTGCTTGAAACTTATTTAGTTTTGCTCTATTATGACTTGGTTTGATTCCTTATGTTTTCTCTATGTAAAATTGTTCTTATTTGACTAACCGGATAATGTTCTGCCTCAACCTTCATTGGGACACACGTCATTTTACCTTAGTAATGCTCATATCCATGCTTTTGTCAACCCAACTTCTCCACCCAAGAATTTAGACAAATACATCTAAATTAAATCCCCAGATTTTTATTACTTTTACAATTTATTTTCATTTTTGATGTTTTCCCAACGCTCCAATTAAGACGCATGCCCCTATTGACTTAACTACATTTATTCCATCACCATTTCCCTTTATATTTTGTCAGTACTTACTAAAACAAAAAATATTGAGGCTTCAATCATGTTATGATTCATTTTACACTCTTACAATCCAGTTATGATTCTTGACCATGATTTGGATAACGAAGAAGCTTCAATCATGCAGAATTACTCTTATTTAATGGAGGCCATTGATTTCTTGTTGTTAAATTTTTTCAGAAATCAGCATTTTTTATTACTAACTTTTTGATACCTTGAAGTGTCATGGTTAATCTCAGTATCTGCATTAAGTATCAATTTTTTTTTGTTAAACCTTCTTTCAGAAATTAACACCTTTTATAACTTAGTTTTTAAACTTTGAAGAATCATGGTAAATCTTTGTATTTATATCAAGTATCAAAGTCCAGAATATCTGATTAAGAAATTAAATGAATCAGCTCAGTGTTTTTGTGTTAAAGGTGATAAAGAATGGAGAAATGCTTGGAGTTTCACATCTAAGAAACAGAAGAGTTTTGTCTAATGGGTTTGCTTTACTAGGGAAAGAGGAGTTACAGGTAAATAACTATTTCTTTTTGGGTAATGCAGTTGATCAAGGATCTTATTTGTATTCCTCTGTGACAGTTGATGTATAGTGATGGTGACAAAGCATTTGGAACATCTAAGGAACTTTGTATTGATGAGCGGTTAAGGATTGCATTTGATGGAATTATAGTTGTCTGGTATTTTTCTACCCTCTACATAAATTTTTTCTCATGAATAGAAAATGATGAGCTTGTTATTTTCTTGATATATTACTGCATGAAAACGTTGCTTATGCTCTCTAAATTAAGGTTATAACTATTAGAACCTGTAGAGAAAGCTCCAAACCTTGTATATACTTCTTGAATTGATAATTGCAAGTATGAATTCATTTATATAGGAGAAGAAGAAAGAGAGAAATCCCAATCCAAGATGTGGGACTAATACAAATAGAGAGAGAGAAGAGAGAAGAATGAGCCCCTAGATGGGCCCTAAAGTAGGCTTTTCTAACACTCCCCCGCAAGCTGGAGCGTACAAGTCGTAGGCACCAAGCTTGGATAAAAACTGGTAGTATAGTGGCCGGGAGAGAGCTTTAGTCAGGATGTCAGCAACTTGGCTTGCAGCAGGAACATGCTTCAAATCTATCTTCTTTGCCTGTACCTTTTCTCGGATAAAGTGACAGTCAACTTCAATATGCTTTGTGCGTTCGTGAAAGACTGGATTCTTGGCAATATGGATTGCCGCTTGATTGTCACAAAATAAGGTCGCTGGTGATGAGAGACGAACACCCAAGTCTCTCAAAAGGCTCTCAAGCCAAGTTAACTCGGAAACAACAGCAGCCATATCGCAGTACTCAGCTTCAGCAGAAGAGCGAGCAACCACATTATGTTTCTTGCTACGCCAGGTTATGAGATGTCCACCGAAGTAGGTACAAAAACCCGTTGTGGAACGCCTATCATCAATGGACCCGTCATAGTCAGCGTCAGAGTACGCGACAAGGGATAGAGATGTGGATGGCTTGTACACAAGCCCTTGTCCTGGAGCGATCTTGAGATATCGAAGAATACGCTCGACAGCTTGAAGGTGAGATGTCCGAGGAGCATGCATATAACGACTTACGACTCCCACAACAAAAGAGATATCTTGTCGAGTTACCGTAAGGTAGATCAGCTTCCCAACCAAGCGTCTATAGTATTCTGGATTTGTAAGGAGCTTGTCGGAGTCAGAGCTTTGGGCTGAAGAGCTTGTGATTTGCATCCATAGGAGTATCTGTAGGTTTGCATCCAGAATAACCGGCATCATGAAGGAGGTCCATACAATATTTTCGTTGGGATAACACAAGACCATCAGGGCGTCGTGCAACCTCAAGCCCAAGGAAGTACCGAAGGTTGCCAAGATCTTTGGTCTGAAAAGTGGAGTTTAACTGCTTCTTGATATGTTGTATCCCTGTAATATCGTCGCCAGTAATGAGGATATCGTCAACATAGACAAGTAGGATCATAGTTCCGGTTGATCGGTGTCGGGTGAAGAGAGAAAAGTCAGCCGAGATCCGAATAAAGCCAATATCACAGACAACCTTGCTGAATTTTTCAAACCAAGCGCGCGGGGACTGTTTGAGACCATAAATAGATTTCCGAAGATGACAGACCCGAGACTCCCCCGTGGTCTCAAACCCGGGAGGTTGGTGCATGTAAACAGTCTCCTGTAGATCTCCGTTGAGAAACGCGTTCTTAATATCCAGCTGATAAAGTGGTCAATGACGATGAACAGCCAGGGAGAGAAGAACGCGGACCGTGTTCACTTTTGCCACCGGAGAAAAGGTTTCCTCATAATCAAGGCCATGTTGTTGAGTAAAAACCCGGGCCACGAGGCGGGCCTTTAGACGCTCAACGGTGCCATCCGACGCATGTTTAATAACAAAGATCCACTTGCAGCTAACACAGGATTAACCTGCAGGAAGAGGAACCAGATCCCAAGTTCGGTTAGCCAGAGAGCCCGCATTTCATCTTCCATGGCCGCCCTCCATCCGGGGTGGTGAAGAGCCTCCTGTACAGAATTAGGGGTGGAGATAGAGGATAAAGAGAGAGCACTCTGACGGAGTTCCGGAGAGGCGGTGAAGAGAGACAAAGTTGGCCATCGAGTGAGCAGTGGAAGCAGTTGTCGGATCCGCAGGTTGCAAAACATCATTAGAGCGGGGCAGCTCTCGTAGGGTAGTAGACTAGGGAGGACGTCGAGTGTACACACGAATGACTGGTGGTGTAGGTGGTTTAGGTGGGATGGGTGGGGGAAGTAGAGGTGGAATGGTGGAATTGATGGGAATAACAGGTCGCGGGAGAGGTGGCGGAAGAGGAGGGTCAATAGGTTGAGAGTAATACGGCTGATCTTCGAGGAAGGTGACATCAGCAGAAGTAACCACCTTGCGATCCGTGGGAGAAAAATAAATAGCCTTCTGAGTTCGAGAATAGCCCACAAACATATATTTAGTGGCACGGGGAGCAAGTTTGTCAGTGGACAGGTCAAGATGATGAACAAAACATACGCAACCAAACACGCGTGGGGTGATGGAGAATGGAGGTTGGGAGGGAAAAAGGAGATTGAAGGGAACCGCAAAATTGAGGATAAATGAAGGCATGCGGTTAATAAGAATGCAAGCGGTTGAAACCGTAAAATTCCAATATTGTTTTGGGACATTCATCTGAATCATAAGGGAGCGGGTGACCTCGAGCAGGTGTCGATTCTTGCGTTCAACAACGCCATTTTGTTGGGGGGTATAGACACAGGAGGTCTGATGGATGATCCCACACTCCACACAGAGGTGAGAGAAGGTATGACTAGTGTATTCACAAGCATTATCAGGTGCAGAGGTTTATAATGGTTGTGGAGAACTGGTTGCGAGTTTCAATGAAAAAGGTACGGAATACACCGGGCAATTCAGAGTGGTCACGAAGGAGATACAGCCAGGTCACCCGAGAGTAGTCATCGACAAATGTGACAAAGTAACGGTGTCCAAAAACACTTGTAATTTTGTAAGGGCCCCAAATATCGGAGTGAACAAGATCAAAGGGAGCAAGACGTCGAGAAGGATGTGGTGAGAACGTAGAGCGATGATGTTTCTTATAGATACATGACTCACACGTGAACTCGTGGAAGGACACGTCTGGGAGAGATTTTTTTGAGGATGTTTAGAGGAGCATGACCCAGACGTCGATGCCAATCAACAGAGCTAATAGACGACAACACCGTTGGGGGAGACGGGTTAAGGATATAGAGACCATTCGACAGATGCCCTTTTCCAATGATGGTTTGCGTCTTGCGATCCTGCACAACACACGAGTTAGAAGAAAAAATAACAGCACAATCGAGGTCAGCAGTGAGTCGACCAATTGAGAGAAGGTTGAACGGAGAGTCCGGAACATGAAGAGCAGAGCGAAGTGTAATGGAGGGAGTGAGGTTAATATCTGCCGCACCAGAGACGGGAAGTGTGTCCCCACTAGCAACAGTAATGAACTGGGGATGCACGTAGTTCAAATATTGTGGTGGTTTCCGTGATGTAATGTGGTGAGAGACACCGGAATCCAAAATCCAGGATGAGCTGTGAGCAAGGCAGGAGGTACCACCATCGGAAACAGACACCACAGAGCCCGGAGGGCAGCTGATCATTTTGCAAGGAATAGTCCGCAGCGGTCACTGTGACAACGCACTAGCGGCAAGAAACGAGCAGGCTGCGCGGTTAGGAGAAGACCGCAACAGAAGAAACCACCTGGCGAATAAGAAACCAGACCGGGCAGAGATATAAACAGACCGTGCCAAGGTAAAACACAGGCCTTAGCGGGTCGAGAAGCGGCAGCGGGGAAAAACGGGCAAGGAAGTCGCCGCGAGAAAGACCAGGCGACAGCAAGAAGAAGCCGGCCTCAGCGGGAAAGACCAGACCGCAACGAGAAGGAGCAGTCGACAACGAGAAGCAGGTCGCACCAAGAAGAGGCAGAGCGGGAGGCCGCAGCGAGAAGAGGATCAGTCCGCGCGGTCACACCAACGATTAGGTAGATCGCGATCAAAATGCGGAAAGGGAAGTCCGCACGGTCAGGTGGACAGCCGCGGATAGAGAAAGAGAGGAGAAGTTGCACCGGTAAGGAAAGGTCACAGCGGGAAGCAAGATACTGCGAGCTAGGAACTCGAGCGGTCAGGAGACGAGACCGCGAGTAAAAACAACTCAAAGCAGTAAGAGGAAGGGCCCGCAGCGGACAGGAAGAGAGACCGCAGCGGGTAGAGCAAGCGACGAGCCGAGGCCGCGAGACGAGAAGGCAGGTCGCGGCTAGAGTCCAGAAACAACCACGCGAGCAGGCGAAGGAGTGGAACTCGCGGCGGACTAGAGAAGAGCCCGCTGCGGTTAAGGAGGAAGTCGCAACGGGAAGGACAAGCCCGTTAGAGAGATGCTCGAGCGGACAGAGGAAGAGACCGCAGCGGACACGAGAGGTGGGCCCCACGGGTCAGAGCAGAAGAGGGCTATAAGAAGCCTGAGGAGGGTGGAACCACGGGGGGAAGAGAGAGGAGAAGCGGATGCAGAAGGCAGTCCGCAGAAGCCCGTGGAGAAGGGGAAGAGCGGATCGAAGGCCGGGCTGTGCGGTTAGAACTGGAGAACCGGAAACAGGCCGCAGGAGGGCGGGCTATGCGGTTAGAGAAGGGGAAGCCGCAGTAAGAGGATCTTTCCCTCTGATACCATGTAGAGAAAGCTCCAAATCTTGTATATACTTCTTGAATTGATAATTACAAGTATGAATACATTTATATAGGAGAAGAAGAAAGAGAGAAATCCCAATCCAAGATGTGAGACTAATACAAATAGAGAGAGAGAAGATGGGCCCCTAGATGGGCCCTAAAGTAGGCTTTTCTAACAGAACCAATGCAAACTATTGGATATAGGTGAAGGGGGGCATTATTTATATATATTAAATATATAAGGTTACATGATTTTCTCAATGACCGTAACAATATATTTATATAGGTATGAACTAAATTACCCAACTGTCTGGTTGCTTAGTTTATGTAGGCCGAGAGGATCAAGTCGAAGTTTAAGTGTGAAGTCATTCCCAACATTGAAATTTTGAGAGTTAGTTAATCGTTATTTGAATAGAGATTCTTAAATGTTTTATAGTTCTAGTCGAGGCAGCATTTGTAAAGTTTCACAAGCTTATTCACAATCAATAATTTATGAAATAGCGATAATAAAAAGCAGTGCGAATGTCTGAGGTAACCTTATAGTTAATTAAACGGATTGCATAAGACTACGCTAATAGATGAAGCAAGAGAGACAACTGAGTTACCCAAGCATATGCAAAAGCTATAATAGCAAGGCGTTGTCCACTTCAAATCTAGTTGCATTGTTTGGACGTTTGCAATATAACTGAAGGCAAAAGGGCTCCCTCACATTTAGTTGGATGAAGTCCGGCTGTCTGTGAAACAGCTTTCGACGGCACAGTGACAGAAAGGAGTGGGCTCAACTGCCGTTCACTGGAAGGAGTCATACAGTGATGGCTCTGGTCGCCAGAGTAGGTTGTCGGGGTCGACGACGACTTGAGGAAGTTCTCGACAGGCTTGGCAACGACAGTTGAAATTGAACGCAGGGTGGCCTGGCAACGTCGTTTTGTTCAGCAAGAGTCCGGTTGTTTGTATCTGTCGATGCTAACGTTGCCTCTAAGGTCGATAAAGAAGGCTTCCTCGAAAAATTACTGAAGATCGGTGCTTGGCTTGCCAGGCTAACAGAGGAACGAGTTTGTCGCAAGTCTTTTTCCGTCCTGGCTTTTGTCCATTCACGGGGATTTTTATAAACATGGACCAAGGTTATTTGTTTAATTCCATTTGAAATGTTGCCAAAGAATTATTTGCATTTTTTAAATCTTTTGTCCAAAAATACTCTTTCCTAAAGTTTTCCCTATTTCTTTTAAGTAATAAAATAATAATCTTCTAATTTGAACCATTTCTACTTATGCGTCCTGAGTTAATTAAGCTTGCTTGTTTCGCCCTAGCTACTTAGAATTGGCAGACCATTTATTTAAAGCCTCACTGGGTGATCAAATTGATGGGTCGGAAAACTCAAAACAAGATAGGTGTGCAAAAAAATAAAAAAACATACATGATACCAAATAAAATAATAGTGAAAATAGGATAACTGACGAATGCTGGTATCGTGCATCCTTAGCAACGACAGAGGATGCATCAATTCTCCCAGGGTTGACAGAGCTCGTCCCTGGTGAGAACTCGCAAAGACTGGCAACTTAGAGATCTGGGCGTCGTCACTGTAACTCGACGATGTTAATCCAAGGGCCGTTAGCAATGTCTTGTCCCTTCCACGAACCCAAGTAGCGTTGGTACATCCCGTGACGAGTGCAAAACACTTGTCCTTCGAGACCTAGGCTTATCTCCTCGGTATTAGGCGTTAACACCGGTGCTAAGTACGGTGGTATGTCTGCGGCAGTAGCAGGTGGAATGAGGCTAGAACTAGGCGGCTTTATCCGCTTCCAAACTCTTAAAATGACCAAACTTTTTTTGTGGTAGCCTGCAATATGTTCCTTGAGCAAATCTCTTCTTGAAATAAGCAAACTTCAAATTTCCTTCTAAAAAGTATACCTCCCGGCGATAACGATTGACTGTGCTTTTATATTTTTAGAAGTCGCTCACAAATTATTAACAATAATTTTATACAATTCTTTTAAATAATTAATATGAGATTGCACATCGATTGAAATACGTTCATGGGATGGTAGGGCGTGGCAATCATGTAGGTGGGGTATAATGAAGTCATAGAAAATCTCGAAAAGAGATGTATCATGGGCGCGATTTTTAGAATTATTCAATGTGAATTCAGCTTGTGGAATTACATAATCACATTGCTTTGGATTCTCCATTGTTAAACTCCTAAGAAGGTCCCCCAAACTTCTATTAACTACCTCGGGATGTTCATTGGTCTGAGGGTGATAAGTGATACTAAACTCAAGTTTGATTCCCGGTCAACCTCCCAGTGTTTTCCAAAAATACTCCATAAACATCTATTATGTTGATGCAACTCAACATATCCACCCATATCCAAATGTTAACGTGGTGAAGGGATAGGAACACGTCCCTAAATTTGGACGATAATCTGATCAAAATCTTTATGCAGCCCATGTAAGAACTCAAACACACGATTATGATCCTCGCGGGCCCTAATCAAGAGCTCATATGCATTATGACCATGACAAGAGAGTCAAAATGGTCGTACTCGTGATACAACTGAGTGAACTCTAGATAATAAGTTGATGGAGAGTAACCACCGCGTCGAAGAAGAAAAATATTGCAGTGTAGTTGGTAAATATGGGCCGCATCCCTTTGTGAGAGTAAGTAGACTCAACACGTGTTCATATGTCAGAAACAATGTCCAGGAAAATGTAATTTTGAGCAATGAATTCCTGCATGGAATTCAGATTCATGAAACAATAAGGGAGTTCTCTGACTCCCATTGAGGCCAATTTATAGATTTCCTAGCCGGTTCATTGGTTGTGCCACTGATATAGCCAAAGAGACGCTGACTCTTTAAGACCAGAGTAATTGAGCGGGACCATGACAAGTAATTTGTGTCATCCAATCAAATTGTAGTAATTTGCGAGAAATTGTGATCCTGGCCAGCCCGTGTAGATCCATTGGGGATCATGGAGCTACCAGAATCAAACATGTCCGGCCTAAAAAATTTAGCAACAAAACTCCTCCAAGAGGACGTTGGAGGGCAACATAGAATAAATCTTCAAAGAGCGTTGGGATCTTCTGGTAATCCAATATGATGATAAGAAGATTAAAACAAAACTTTTCCTTAGATTTGGAGTCAATTTGATGCGGTCTGAGTCGCATTCTATTTATGTTTCATTTTCTGCATTTTATTTTGTGTCGCACTTGTATTCACGCTCGTTAAAGGCATTTGTATCTTTTGTTTCGCGCAAGTTACTCACGCAGTTTTGTTCGGCTTATTGGCGTGACCAACCAATAAGACCCTGAATAAATTGGTCCGTCAAATTAGTTAGGTGATAGTTAAGGCAAGCTTTGAAAATTAGTAACATTTATATTAAGTATTTTAAAAGTAAAATCATATATATTAATGAAAATATCCTTAAGATCATCCACCCTTGAAATCCTCCCATTTAATCTCTGCCAATATTTTCATTATTTTAAATGTTCCTTTTCATTTATTAAGAATTAAAACAGTCTCGACAAACCACTCCCTAATTATTGAGATTAAAAAAACAAGTCATTTCTATTTAAGACTTGCTCCAGCCACAGTGTGCCCTAGCCTGGAAAAGAATCGAACGAGACTTCATTGTCTTCGTTCGGTTCCCTCCAGCGCCGCACCCTTCCCGAAGTCCGGCACCAGTCCTCCTGTCGATTTCCCTCCCCGTCCAGCTTCGGCGCCGCCTCTGGAGACCCTTCCAAGGGTCGGCGAGCACTTCCCCGCTAGTTTCCAAGTTGATCATCCCCTCCTTCACAACATTTTGACGCTCCTGCCGCCGCTATTTTTCCTGTCCAGATCTGCCGGCGCAGTCTTCCCATCCAGATCTGCTGCTTCCTGTCCACGACGACCTCGCCGATAGTTTCTGCTAGCCTCGCCAGTAGTTTCTGCTAGCCTCGCCGCTGACTTCCACGACAACCCCGGCCTCCGACGACCTCACTGCCCCCTCTTCCGGCTGTATCGACTTCCTCTTAGTCGACTCCAGTCCGCCAGCTTCTCGGTGCAGCCACCCGAGCTCCTCTGGCATTTGCTGAACTTCGCATAAAGATGGTGCTCCCGTAGTGTCTCTAGAGTCAGCGTCAGATGTCGTGTGTGCTCCTCCTCCGTCCTCGAGTAGACGAGGATGTCGTCAATGAACACGATGACGAATACATCCAGATAAGCCTCGAACACCCGGTTCATGAGGCTCATGAACGCCGACGGTGCATTTGTGAGCCCGAAGGGCATCACGGTAAACTCGAATAACCCATATCTGCTACTGAAGGCCGTCTTCGGAATGTCCTGCCGAATCCGCAGCTGATAGTAGCCCGACCTCAAATCCAGTTTCGAAAAGAATGTGCCCCCTCCAGCTGATCAAACAACTCATCTATCCTTGGCAATGGATAGGTATTCCGGACTGTCAGTCGGTTTAGTGCTCGGTAGTCGATGCACAATCTAAGTGTCCCGTCCTTCTTCTTGACGAATAACACTGGGGCTCCCCATGGTGAAGAGCTCGACCGGACAAATCCGGCTTCCACTGGCTCCTGTAGCTGGCTTCGAAACTCTGTCAACTCCTTCGGGGCCATCCGGTAAGGGGCTCGAGATGCCGGCTTAGCCCCTGACACCTGCTGTATCCGAAAATCCTGCTCCCGGTGCGGGGGTAGCCCTAGCAGCTTCTCTGGGAATACGTCAGCAAAATCCCGCACCAACGGGATATCAGAGATGGAATCCTTGGCCTCAGTCATTTCAAACAGCACTTCATAGACTTCCTCCCCCTGCAAGTGAGCCTTGACGGCCTGCACGGATGATAGCAAGAGAGGGGGAATAGGTCTAATACCTTCGATGACGATGTGGGAATCCCCATGCCTCACGGTGATCCTCTTTGACAGGCAGTCGATCTGGGCATGGTGTTGGGTATTGTATCCACAATGTACCTGATTTGAAGAAGCCCCTGAACAAGCTAAGTTGAATTGACAATGTATTGGATGATTTTCTATCAAGTTGTGCTTGCAGATATTCCATGCTAAGTACACACAAATGTCAGGGTGCAGTGGGTCAATATACACGGGTCTGCGCAACGTAATCCCTCGTTGAGCAGATCAGTGTGTTGACTCACGTGTGCTCTCTCTATTGGAGTGTACTTATTTTCAAGTACAGAGTCAAGATAGATCAAGAGCAGAAGAGGAGCAAAGATGGGTCAAAGACCAAGTTCATAGAAAGGAAGAGAAAAATCGTCCAAGTTAAAATCGGCGAGAATCACTAAGTCATTCCCGCCGACTTCGACGGGAGTCACTTGTGATTCTCGCCGATTCGACGGGAATCAGGCTTCATTCCCGCCGACCTCTTCCGGATGACTGCTTTCCTTTAGAAATTCTGCTAAGGCAGAATCGACGGGAATCACCAAGTGATTCTCGCCGACTTCGACGGGAATCGTTCTGATTCCCGCCGATTCAACGAGAATCAGGTTGCATTCCCGCCGATTCCCTCAGGCTGACTAGTTTTACAACTGGAAATCGGCTAAGGCAGAATCGACGGGAATCGTGAGTGATTCTCGCCGACTTCGACGGGAATCACCAACGATTCTCGCCGAATTTGCCTTAGGCAATTTTCGCCTGTTCGCTGGACCGTTTCAAGAAGCCGTTCGCTGTTTCGGCCGGGGCTAGGGATTTTCCTTGTGGGCCCCACAACGGTCATTAGGGTTGGCTCGGGTATATATACATGCTTATTTCGAACATCTACAGTAACCATTCACGCGAAATCAAGAAGCCGACGCCGTGCCCTAGCAGATCGCGGAAATCGCCGATCGCTGTCGCCGCTCGCAAGCTCGTCGCCGCCGCAGATCTCAGAGATTCTTTGATCTTCCGGCGACAGGACCGAGACCAGCAGTGTGTCTCACGCATCTCTCTTGAGATCTCTTGTCTCTCGAATCGTTGAACGAAGTTAGTTCTTCATTCCGAATCGATCGAGACGACTGATCCAACTGAGATCGTAGTAGACCTCGCTTGCTTAGTCAAGAAGATTGGATTCACAGAGCATCGCCGCCGCAACCTCTTGCCGCCGCCGATCTTGTCAAGATCCTCTCCAAGAGAGTACTCCGGTCGTGGACTCTTCGTCTCTTTCAAGGAAGCATCAACGAACGAAGAGCGACATCGGATTCTCCACAAGTTTGTTTGTATTTTTTGTACATTCAATTTTTGTTTTGTTGTAAAGAAATTTTGATTCCTAATTGTAAGGGTTGGGTGCAACCCGTTGTGGAGGAGTAGTGACTCCTTTGGTTGGAAGGGTTCCTTCCGTAGTGTGTGGATTGGATTTCAATCTGATTGGTGAAGTGGCCGAGTCGTCCCTTGGTGGGAGATAGGTCGAAGGGGGAGAGTGGACGTACCCAAATCGGGGAACCACTATAATTGCTTGTGTGCTTTTCTGTGCTGTGTTTGTTTATTTGTGCAGGTGTTTTAAATTCCGCAAAAGACTGCACATCACCTATCCCCCCCCATAGGTGGATTTAGTTGACACTAGATACTTTCACATGGTTCCAATGCAACCATGTCATGCCCAGGATCAAATCAAAGACTGGCATCTTTAGGATCGTTGCTGGTGCTTCGAACGCCTTCTCGCCGATCTCTGCCTCCATGTTGCAGTGGGCAGAGGTGAACAGCTCCGATCCGTCGGGTAGTCGTATCCTCATCATCAAGCCTGTGAATCTCTCCACGCCTTCCAACCCTTCCACGAAGGCCTCCGACACGAACGAGTGCGAAACACCCGTATCGAACAGCGTATAAGCGGGTTTGCCGCTGATGAAGACTATGCCTGGGGTAGTTAAATATCTTAGAAATTTAGTTATGGTTTTCTTTCCTAGTCTGTAAATTCTATATCCATGAGTCTAAATATTTAGGAAAGAAAACTTAAAATTTGCTGGCGTACCTGTGATCACTTGCTCCGGGTTCCGTGGTTGAGCCAGATCCAGTGCATACACTTGCTCCCTCTCCTGCCTGCGGTTTCTGCCCTGGTATCCACGTCCTCGGCCACGTCCCCGGCCTCCGAAATACTGAGCAGACGGGGCAGCCGGTGGTGCTGGTAGTGGTGCCCCCTTCATGGGGCAGTTTCTCTGGATATGCCCCACCTGATGACAGTTGAAGCACTCTGGCGGGGAATATGTCATACCCCCAGGTCTCTGCATCTCCCGCATCTGGAGAGGCTGAGGAGCCATCACCACTGGTTCCCTCTGCTCCTGTCTCACCTTCTGACGAGGCTGGTCCTCTGCCCTTCTACCATCTCTCCCATCAGCAAAGCGGCCCCTTCGCTGATCATCTCTGGCTCCCCGGCCCTGATTCTCAGATGGTCGTTTCCGGCCTCGAGTAGTGTGTCAATCTTCCTCTATCCTCTTCGCCATCTCCAATATCCAAGGAATAGGCCCGCCGGACACGAACAACAGAGCCTCCCTCAGATCCTCTCGCAGGCCCTTATAGAACCTCTTGGTGTATCCTGCCTCATCCAACTGATAAGAATCCGCAAATCGGGCCAGATAGTTGAACTCCCGGTGGTACTCCACCACCGTCTTGTTGTCCTGTCTCAATTGTAAAAATCTGTCTTCCAGCTCGTCTCTGGCCGACTGTGGAACAAAATGCTCCAACAGTGCGGCCCTGAACTCCTCCCAATCAATCTCTGCAACTTCTCTATCAGCAAACGCCGTGTCCAGCGATGTCTTCCACCATCTCTTGGCATGGGATTCCAAGCAAGAGATCACCAAAGGCACCCTCTCCTCCCATGGGCACCGTATCCCAGTCAGCATCTCATACATGATGTCCAGCCACTCCTCCGTCCGAACGACCGACTCTTTCCCGAAGTAGGATGGGGGAGAAAGTCCTCGGAAAATTCTCAGTCAATTGGCCCCCGGGTTTGGCTGCGGAGCCGGAACCTGTTGGGCCCTGAAAGCCTCCAGAATAGCCGTCAGAGTCTGCCCCATCTCTGACTGTAGGAACGGAGTGGGGACCGGGGGAGGTGGTGCAACATTCAGAGTCTGCTGGACTCCGCCCTGTGGTGTAGGCTGTACTGGGGGCTGCGTAACATAAGCCATTTGTAAGTAATCGTTCAACCCTAATTAAAAGTGGACAATTTACATGTGATCCCCCATATGGGCACACCACTGCTTCCGCTGCTTAGTTTGTCCCCAAACTAAACTCGTGCGGGGGTTACCCAGGGGGTGACCCAGGGGTATACCCCGCCCGCTCTCCTTTGCTCAAACTTCATTAAAGTAATTTTATGCTAATGTTTAGTGATTATTAAATTCAGAGCTTGCCCAAAACTATCATCTCCTGTTCATCGTCAATTTGAAGATTCTGTTGTGTTTGTTTTCTCGTTGAATAGCTTGTGGAGGATTTATTTTGTATTGTGGAAGACACGCGATTGTTTAGCATATGCGAACTCTAGATCGATTAACACTAGATTAAGCTCGTGAAACTTCCGCTAGCACCACTTAATTTAATTTGGATCTCTGATTTTAACATTTAAAACTATAGCCCTTAATTTAGTCTGCATCACAATCGAACCACCAGAAGTTTGCCAAATGCAACATCCTGTTAGCCAACGACGATCGTCTAACAAGATTTGTCTCATGAACCGATCGTCGCTACGACTGCGGAAGCGAGGGGAATATGTCTTGGTTGGTCGGAAACAGGGAGAGGAAGGCAGGTGAGAAGTATCCGACGGTGGTCAGTTGGAGGTTGCGAGCGGAAGTCGGGCACTGATGATGATATGAAAATAAGCTAGATATGTGAAAAAGAAGGTGTTGAATGATGATTGATGAGAATCCACTGAGTACATTCTTTCATTCACCGCTCTTATATATGATATGTTTCATTTTTGTGATACAGATAAGCCTTGCCTTCACTTAGCATAAGGTACGCGGGACATAATAATTGAAAGTGTGAAGAATGTTATCTATGCTCAAGAGATGAAAAAAGATGTATCTACCTTTTTTGACGTAGTACATGTTATTCTTGTGAATCGTTGGATCACTTTGCTTCATTGCTTTGTACGTTCATTAAATCCAAGGTAATTATCTTTTTAATTACAAGTTTATTTTTGATGATTTTGTATTATTGATTTTTTTAACTTAATGTTTTTATTATTATTTTACTAGATATTATAATGAACAATGACTAGCGGAGGATACTAATAGAGTTGCTCCTCATACTGTTGTGGAATCCTCCGATGACCGATTGGCCGACATAAGTTAGCAAGACACGTTTCCGATTTTTTTTGCAAAATATCCTTTTGGAATATATCCTCCGTTGTCTGTTAAATGTTTGAAATCGGCCGAAATCCCGAATTTCTGATTTTTTTTCAATTTATTTTAATTAGTTTCATGGTCTAATAGATAATAGACCTTAATGAAGCGTAATTTAATTATGTAATCTTTGAATTATGTAAATGTTACTTATATTTCAGCCAACTTCTCAATATTTTGGATTTCACTTGTGTGAAATTTTTTTGATTAAATTTGCAAATCTCATATAAATAATTAAATATTAAAACCCGGGAGATTTTAATGATTATAATTCAATTCAAAATCGTTATCTCTTATATCTAAAGACTTAGTGGATTGATCATGGTTCACCGGCCCCTTCACTTCAAACTATAGCTTTGAAGCTATTAGTGCAACCATCTTTTTCTTCGCGTGCCGAGAGAAATCTGAGTTCTTACTCATTTATCCATTCAATGAAAAGGAACCGAAAGACACCACAATGTGCTGAAGTTTTAATAAGTATTCATAACAATCTTCAACTTCTTCCAAGAAGTGATAAAAAACACAATGAAAGAGAGTCTGGATTGTGGGATATTGTGGGCGATGACTTTGAGTCATTCGAAAATATAGATACACTTGAGATAATTAATCAATCGTTTGATGAATCAAATTTGGAGCTCTCGATAGTGGAAGAAGACGATAAAATTGAAACTATTGGAGAGAACGTTTAATTTTTAAACTATTGATATTTTGTATGTGCATGTAATGAAAAATTGAAACATTTATCAATTTATGTAATGACGGGGACATGTGGTACATTAGTTATTGATCTTGGCTCATTGACTCTTTTCTATAGTTCGTATAGCATTATGTGATTATATGAATTATGAAATGCAAATGAAATATAATATATAATATATATGTTGTACCCTTATAAAAGTCTCTCTTTATAATTCTTGATATGTACACTTCGTTTGTTTCAACATTAATTAATAATTATATTTAAATAATTAATTTTTTTAAAAGTGTATCCCGTATCCTAGTTTTTTGAAAACTCACATTTCCCGTATCCGTTTCTTATCATATCCTGTCCCCGCGCTGCCTAGACGGGAACGGTTAGGACTTGGGCACGGAACGAAGCTGCTCTGATACCATGTTAAGAAAATAAAAGCATACTAATTATAATATTAGGACTCCTTATAGAGGAGTAATACATGGATATAATTAACATTAATTCTTACATATATATTTACTAATTTAAACCCTTTTGCCTTTTTAGTTCTTAGTATATTTTAAATTTGCAGTCAAATTAGCATATGCTTCACCAATTAAAATTATTCTATATGCTAAAGGCCATATCCTCATTTTGATTTATCTCTTAAAAGCATCACACAATCATTTCACAATTTTTTGGGCATTATTACTATTAAAAAAATTGGCGAGTCCCAAATTACATCTAGTACTAGTTTATTCTGTCGTACATACCTATTATAACCTTTGTTGATTATATTTATATTTTTTGTTCATAGTCTTGTGCATGTGGCTATGTGAGTTTTTTGACGTGAAACTATATAATTTTTATCAACATCCTTTTCATGTGTAATATTTTTGGCCTCCTAGATGCGGATTTTTTTAATTGGGTGACTTTAGAGTAGGTTGTGGGGCCTACTCTCACTTCAGAGCAAGCTAGACCCAGAGCTCGCTCTCATGTTACTCGGTTGAAAGAAATATCCACGTGTTAGATATCAAAGACCCTATATGTGAGATGTCATCTTAAGTATATAGTTCCACACCGAAACTTATGAAGCTTTATGCACTTGATATATATCTTAGGTCTTTCCGCTTAACATCATTGGTTTTAGGTTGGTATATATTTTCGATACACACCTTTCTTCCTTAAGGGTCCGTTCGGATCGCAGGTTTTGGTTTTGAAGAATTGGAATTCAGTAAAACCAAAAACTAGCAGGTTTTGGTTTTCCTGAATTCCAATTTTGTTGTTCGGCTGCAAGAAGGTTTTCAATTGTAGGAATTGGAATTGGGTAATTCTGCTGTTCGGCTGAAGTATGGAATTCATCCACAGGAATTGCATGAAATTAAAAATTCTGTTTATAAGGATAAAAACTACAAGCATAACACAAAATTTAAAACATAAATATTAATAAATTACTTCAAATAAACATAAACATAATAACACTGATAACAAAAAGCCATCAAACATGGAATGTTTCAGTACGCTGCTTGAAACTAAGAACATAAATCCAAAAGTTAATAATATACGATAGTCCGCTAAACATTGAAAGTAGAAATACAACAACAAATCACGAACAAACAAAAACACGACATCATCATGTGCTCATAAGTCATAGAACTGCAAGTGAAGCCACGTCGTCCTCATGTGATTAGGTAGTGCCATGAACGTATCAAACTTCAGTTGACTGGCACCTAGAAGATCCATGGCCTTCGCTAATTCGAGATTCTGCAGATCTGGTAGTTGAGCAAGTGCTTCATAGATTTGAGTTGTATTTACCCTCGGAGCTTCTCTGCTGATTGTGATTGCGGCCGCTGCGTGGTCCATACTGTCTGCCATTCTATTGATTGCATTTGCGATTGTGTCGCCAGGAGTTTGCTTCCTCTTCCTCTGCCTACTGCTCCCTCCTGATGAAAACTCTGTCGCGTAGTTGCTTTCTTCACCCATTGACTCCTCGTTCAACTCAATGACTGGCTCATTTGCTGTCCCCGCAAATGCACCTGTTGCCTTGTCATTACCACACAATATGCCTAAGTCTCCCCAATTAATGATCACCTTATCTCTGTAGTGTTTCACAGTAGGATGAGCCTGCACAACATGATTAAGCAACGTGAAAAAATAGTCAAATATTTAAAACAAAGTTATAGAATGCGATAAATGAGTATACCCTGACATAATTGGCCCAAACATCTTCACTGTCGACTTTCACGGTATTTCGTTCCCAATCCCATCCGAAACCACTTGTGTCCAACATTGCAGATACCTCTTTATAATATTTATTCCATGTCTTCAGTCTGGCCATGATCTTCTCCTTTGTGAAGTCCAGATTATGTAAATCTTTCATGACCTTGATTGCTGCTGTGAAGGCCACTGCTTTCCATCGATTCGGCGTCTTGTGACCTTTACCGTGCTCCTCAAGTAAAACACTGGAAAGAGTACGATCCATATCATTTGTCCAGTGAACATACGATTTCTCTTTCCCTGCCCCGCTTTCCATTATATAATCTTCGCAGGTATATGCATCACATTAACATCAAATATTAAGCAAACATATGTATTGAAATAACATCAGCTGTTAAGCAAACAACATATACAATTATGCCCAAAAAAGTAATTCAATTCATGCATGACTTACAAAAATATCTATACAAGTATGTATATCAAAACATGATTAAACAACATATATATTTATAATATTCACTAAATCCCAGTATGAGTTTGATATTCAGTAAACATTTCCATAGCTAAGTTATCTCTAAATTGAGTCCAAGCATTTGACGGCTGAATTGGATTGATGTTATCATCATATTCATAGATTTCTTCTTCTTCTGACGCTTCAACAGCTATTAACTCTGCATCGACCTCGACAAGCATTTGTGAATCAGTAGCCAGCCTTTTAACGTCAAGGAAATTATGTAAGATGCAACATGCATTTATTATTTGTACCTGTATTAAAATTTTCATATTAAGATTCTAAACCAAAAACAATGTGAAATCTAAAGTCACATTTTCGCACCTGAACCTGTATATGAAAGAAAGATGGTTCTCGTAGTATTGCCCAACGTTTCTTCAACAACCCAAATGTTCTCTCTATTACATTTCGTTCTCTAGCATGACGTAAATTGAATAACTCTTTATAATTAGAAGGGTTGTTTCCTTGTGTTGACCACTCCTGTAAGTGATAACGCGTTGATCGATACGGTGCAAGGAAACCCGGACCATTGGTGTAACCCGCATCCACTAAGTAGTATTTACCTAGTGCACCAATATATTAATTTTTCTAATTAATGAATGAAATGTTTTTAAAACAAATAATTGAATATTAATGTCTTACCAGTTGGTACTTCAAAACGATCTGTTCTTTCTAGCGCATCGCGTAACACTCTTGAATCTGAAGCTGATCCTTCCCAACCAGGTAAAATATAAAGAAATTTCATCTGATTATCACAAACTCCTAAGACATTCGTCGTTATTGTTTGCTTCCGATTTCTATATCTGCCATGATCTTTTGTGGGCACAGTCACTTGAATATGTGTACCATCTAATGCACCAATGCAGTTTTCGAACCATCTCCATCTACGTTCGGACCTTGACTCTGGCAGTTTGATGTAGTCTCTACTTATCTGTAGCACAGCTCTAAGCACTATGTTGAAGTGTCTGCTAATAGTATCTGTAGACCGGAGATACGTATATCCAATATCGCGAAACTTCCTGTTGTGTGCTATAATGTATAGAAATAGTGCAACAGATTCCTTCACCGACACATGTTTGGTTTCGTGGACAAGGCCTCTTGATGATAAAATGTGGCATAATTCACCAAACGGTTGTCTACCCATACGCAAAACGCTAAAGCAGTTGACCTCTGGACCCTCATATATGCGTTTTAGCAATGAGGAACGCAATACAATATTCATATCACGGTCTACGGGTTCCAGAGGAATATATTCTAACGCCGCCCATGCACCAGCAAGTGCTGTGAGATGCCCACATTTCATAATGTATTCTTTTATTAATTTCTCTCGCAACTCCGTAATATTCATCTAACATATGATAATGAAATTAAAATTGTCACAATTAATTTTCATCTAATATTTGACAATGGAATTAAAATTGTGACAATTAAGAATGACATAAATGCTCATAAAAGTGGGCTGATTTACATTACATGCACATAAAAATGGGTCTTTTCCTTGCAAACTTACAGTGGACCCAGAGACCCGGACATATTTTAAAACATTTAATTTTAAAAAATTGTCACTGGCCTGCCACAAAGTTGCAGAGACAAACATTTAATTAAAAAAAAAGCAATGACCTGCCACAAAGTTTCTCTATTATATTTTAATTAAAAGTGGACATGGATACAACTGTACACATTAACTACAAGTTTCATTAATTACAAGTTTCAGAGAAGTCAGAAGAGTGAAAATTAACTAATATAGGAGGAAAAGTTGCAGAGAAGAGCGGCGATCAATTTTCTACAGGCTGCGCAGAGAGAAATGGAGAAAAAATTGCAGGGAGAAAGCTTACCCTGGACGACAGAGAAGAGTGTTTTCCGGACGGCGAAGAAGAGGCGGCGAGAGTAAGTTGCAGGGAACTCCAACCTCTGCGCGAGAAAGAGAGAAAGGTGGAGAAGGTGTGGTGGTTGAAAGTTGCCGAGAACCTCTTTGCTGCGCGTGGAAGGAAAGTGGGAAAACCCGGGGAATAAGACAAGAATTGCGGAAAGCTTAAAATAGAAACTTGCGGTTTTGGTGAAAACCAAAACAGGGGTTATTTCCCTCTAACCGAACACCTGTAATTGATTTATTAATGGCCAAAACAAATTCTGAAAACCATTTCCCTCCATCCGAACGGACCCTAATATATAATCAGTTTTAGTAGTATTCTATACTAGTTCTCTAGAAACAAAAATACAAAATGCAGATTCTTTCTTAACTAGTTCCTTGTAATTTCTAACACCAATCTCATACTCATCTAGACCTCGATGACAACAATTTTTTCTGTTTAGTTACTCTGCAATCACCTTCTAGAATCATGAAGATTCTCCAGTATTCTTCCTTTAGATCCATAATTATTTGGCAAAGTAAACTAGAGTAATAGAAAGTTTACTTTCTACTTTACTGCAATTGTTGCATTGCACATATTATATATTAGGGTCTGTTTTTTTAAACTTTTGTACCTAAAATGGTTGTGATATGCTGATAAAGTGATTTATATATTAATAGAAATATTTTCACATGGCAGCATGGAAATTTTACGTCCACAGAACACGAATGGATCCTCACAAGCATGTCTGAAAGGAAAAATAAATATTAGCACTCGATGTTTGTGGCTGGACAAAGGGAAATTGTTGGATGCACTATACAAAGCTGCACATGCTGCTTTAACAAGCTGTCCTGTGAACTGTCCGTTGCCTCACATGGAAAGAATTGTATCTGAAGTACTGAGGAAGGTGGTAAGAAAATATTGCAATCGTAGGCCTGAAGTCATTGCAATTGCCGTTGAGAACACAGTCGGTGTTCTATCTGAAGAAATTAGGGCAAGAATAGCTGGAAGAACTTATGGGTCTTTTGACCCATCTGTAACTGATCAACGCTCAGATAGTCACATGAGGAAGGATTCAAGCAGCACCGTTAATGAAGGTACTGCAGACATAGTCAAAAGCATTCTTCAACAAAGGGCGGCAGGTAAATTTCCCTTCCAATTTTTGGTTGTCAAGAAATGATTTTGGTGGCAAAATTTTAGTCCTAGGAGTTTCAGTTGTTGAACAATAAGTAATCTTTGAATACAGGGACAAATGAGTAATGCTATTTGATCAACATGATAATAGTGTCTGACACTTACCGTATACAATATAGTCTCACATTTGGAAACTCATACAACCTTGTGCTTTTAATATAGATCCTAGGCTCCTCCATCTTGGATCAACCGGTTTTAAATTGGATGCATTAGTTCTAACATGATATCATAGTACGGTATACACAAAAGCCCATTCTGACACTATACAATTAAAAAAACATTCAACTATTAGAGGCGAAAGACTCGAGATATGAGGCTGTGTTGAGAATACAGTCTCATGTTGGGAAACTCGTATAGTATTGTGTGTTTAATAGATATCATGGGCTCCTTTGATTTTAGGTTGGATGCATAAATTCTATCACTTATTATACTTCTGTGGTTTGTGCTTGCAGATGAAGATGGAGGGGTTTTGCAATATAATGCGGAAGTTTCTTTCTCAGAATCAGAAGAAGAATTGGTGGTTGAAAACACATCCCCTTTAGAACACTTGTCACCCAAGAAACCCAGTGGAGGGGAATCCATGCTATCGGAGGCAAAGACTACTAGTCTTAAATCAGGAAATAGGAGCCGATGGAAGCCTGAAGAGATTAAGATGTTGATAAAAGAACGTGGCAATTTAAACAATAGATTTCAGACCATTAGAGGAAGAATGGCTCTTTGGGAAGAAGTATCTTCTACCATGTTGAACCATGGCATAATCCGCACTCCAGCACAATGCAAGTCTCTATGGGCATCGCTCATTCAAAAATATGAGGTTTTACTTCTATCTGAAATGATCTTTTTTTTTCTGAGTTTCAACGTGTTATTGATATATTGATTGATTGAATGCGCATATAAATAGTGATGTTATTATGTTATTTTTGGATGTAGTAAATATAATTTTCATTTTTTACTGTGGTTTTTGGAACATGGGATGGTTGCTAATGGAAGTCTTTCTAACATTTCCCCACATAAAGTAACATACCACAATGTTCCTTGATTACTGTTCAAATTTGATTTAATGGGATTATATATTGCATATTTGAAGCAAAAATATATTGTATTAGAAATCAGTCATCCAACCTAAAACTAAATAGTGCTAGATGGAAATATTTAGGACATATGAATTACACAAGATAACTTGACATTCTCGATGTGAGTCTAAATATCCAACATGTCCCTTCACGTGTAAGAGCACGCGGAACAAGTCTTCTCCTTCCACTTGATGGAACACCTAAGACAGGGCACGAGGGAGAGAAACACAAGCCAACTCTACTCTTTTAACATACTAGAGAACAAACATCCAACCGAAAGAACATTGAAGAGAGGATACTTGAAAGAACAATGGAGACCATAGATGAAAAAGCAGTCCCATAGTTATTCATGGTTTCTCCTTGCTTTGTACACTGGCTTAAGCACCTTATAATAAGTATGGGTACATATGAAACCTTTAGCTCAAGGTTTGTCCCATATGAATATTGAGTTAATTGAACCAATAAAGTTGTTAGAATCAACCAATTGCTTATCTTAAGCACTATTAGAACTTGAAATAAAAGAGTTTTATTATTCCAAATAATCTAGTTTTTTTACATGAGAGCACCCCTCTTTATATTGAGTAGAGGCGAAATAAAAAAAATCACATTTGGTGATGTCGGACTAACTGCTATAAGAGGAAAATATACAATGAGCCTCTTAAACAAGCTTTAAGTTCTTGGACTTTCAATAGGCTTAACACTCCCCCTCAAGTTGGAGCATATATATATCTATCATTCCCAGTTTGTCACAAAAATTTGAAAATGATGAAGAAATCAGCTTGGTGATGATGTCGGTCAACTCTTGTTCTGATGACACAAAGAGAGTGCAAATTTGTTTCTTGACAATCTACTCTCTGATGAAGTGACAATCAGCTTCGATGAGTTTTGTTCTTTCATGGAACACTGGATTTTTATAGATGTAGATAACAGTCTTATTATCACAGAACATTGGTAGAGGATAATTGTAGATTTCTCCCAAGTATTTTATAAGTGTTCTAACAACTTTAACTCGTAAGCAATTTGAGTCATACTTCTATATTTAGCTTCAACACTTGACCTAGATATTATTGCTTGTTTCTTACTTTTTCACGTGACTAGATTCCCACAGACATATGTGTTGAATCCAGAAGTGAATTTTCAATCTCGCTTGTCCTCTGCATAACTTGCATCAGAATATGCTTTTATGCATAAATGATTGTTCCTTTGAAATAATAGTCCTTTTCCCAGAGAGTCTTTTATGTATTATAATATTTTTAAAGCATCTTCCAAATGACATTCTATGAGAGTCTGCATGAATTGATTGGCCCTTCCGATAGAGTATGAGATGTTAGGCATGGTTATAGTAAGATAAGTGAGTTTACTAACTAGACCCCTGTATCGAGCAATGTCCTGTAGAAGGGAAGATGTCTCATCCCAAAGTTTGTCAGTGCCCATAAGCATAGGATTCTTGGTAGGCTTTGTTCCAAGAAGATCTATTTCTTTGAATAGATCTAGGGCATATTTTCTTTGAGAGAGAACTATGTTGTCATTGCATCTTGTAGTCTTGATTCCAGGAAGTATTTGGGAGAACCCAAATCTTTTGTAATAAAATGTTCTCAAAGTGGTTTCTTTGTTATCTCTATTCCGAAAGAGTCATCTCCAGTAAAAAGAATATCATCAACATAAACACCAAGAACCACCAGTCATTTATCGGTCTTTCGTATAAAGAATGAGCGATCAACATTACTTCTGCAGAAGCCAATAGCTGAGCCGACCTGATTGAACTTGTCAAACCATGCTCGAGGGCTCTGTTTAAGACCATAAATGACATTTCAAAGCTTGCATACCTGAGACTCTCCCTGAGCAACATAACCAGGAGGTTGCTCAATATAAACTTATTCATGTAAGTCGTCATCGAGAAAAGCATTTTTGACGTTAAGATGAGACATTTGCCAACATCAGTTGACAACAACGGAGAAGAGCACTCGCATAGTACTGATACAGGCAACTGAAGAGAAAGTATCAAAAAATCAACCTCATATATGTGGGTGAATCCACTTGCAACCAGACGAGCTTTGTAGCATTCCACGACGCTATCAGGGAAAAACTTGATAACAAATACCCACCTACATCCAACAATATCTCTTGTAGACAGAGTAGGAACAAGAGTCCATGTTCCTCTTGATGCTGAGAAACCTCATTCATGGCCGCTTTCCAGCACGGTATTCGAAGAGCTTCTTGATAGGAAGCATGGACGGTGGCAGTAGATAGTGCCCAAGTGAACTTGCTGCAGGAGGGACTGAGATGAGCATATGTGACAACATTAGGAAGATGATGTTTGTACATTCCCTGACGCCTTTCCGTAGAGCAATGGGAGCATCCAGGTCTGATTCAGCAGCAGTGAAGGAACCTTCTGAAGAGGAGATTGCTGGCCTAGGAGCAGACGACATGGATCTCCATAGTGGAAGGGGCAAGGATAGGTGGAGGAGCAGGGTGGCGACGAAAATGATAAGGAAATGGTAAAATAAGTGAAAAAGGGTTGGAGTAGGTGATAATTGTGGTATATCTTGTGAAGGAGCATGAATGGTAGGAAATGCGAAAAAAGATGTTGGAGGCAGAGTAGTGGTAGGGAGGAGAGGAGTAAGGGCAGGAGTAAGAGGCGCACATTTCTTGGAAAAATATGGGATAGACTCAAAAAAGGCAACATCAACTGAGATATGTTGATGTTTGGAGGCAGGGTCGAAACAACGATATCCCTTCTGAATCGGCGAATACCCCATGAAGATATGTTTGATGGAGTGAGCAGAGAGTTTATCGCGACTAGAGGCAGAAATGTGGACTAACGCAGTGTGGCGATCCAAAGTTTGTGCAATGAAATAATTTTAATTTTTATTCCCCGATGATGAGAATGCACGGCAATACGATTTTGTTTTGCTAAAATTTTTCGAGTTTATTTTATTGTCATTATTTGATTTTATGAGTTATTATATATTATTAGGGGTTGCAATAGTCGTGTACCTTTGATTTTATTTTTGTTATCTCAAATGTTGGGTGTATTGTGCGCTTCTATTAGCAAATGTGGGCTGATTTGAGTGTGTTTAAGATGGTGGCTTGGTTGATTAATGACTTGGCAGCATTATGCGTTGTTAAATTGAGTTATTGACATGTGGATTTAAGGAATATGGCTGAATGGATTTGGTTTGAAACTTGTTTTAGTTGGTGGCTTGAATAGGGCTTAAAATGTGACACTTAACATTTGTAATCGGTGCATTAAACTCTCCTTATGCTTATCTGGACTATTGGCCGCTTACTTGGGTTCATAAAAAGGAGCCGAGCCCTTCTCTTTTCCCGCACATCCCATTTCTGCGCTGTTCCCGTGCCGCTAACCCTTTTTCGCTGCTCCCCACTACTTCCCGGCTACCTCCTCTTCCCAACTGTTGCTCCTCTTCTTCCTCTCTTCCTCTTCCTCTTAGTAGTTGCTGCTACTGCTGCCGCTCCTCTGTGTCGCTGTCTCTGTGTCGTGGATCTCGTGCCCGTGCTCTGCTACTATCTCCTGCAAGTTCTCTCCCTCCCTCTCTTTCTTCTGTGCTGTGCCGCTAATTTGAGCAGCCGTCCATGTGTTGCCGCTCTGTGTTGCTGGTGTAGGGTTTGCTGCCGCCAGTTTTGGAGATGCTGCTGCTTCTTCCTCTACTTTCTTCAGTACCTCCTTTGGAGAATTTGGAAGGACGTGACTGGACCTCTGCAGTCTTCAAAGGAGCGGTTGTGCAACACCTCCGCACTCCTCCCTTTTACTGGTTTGGCTATTACTCTTCTCCTATATTTGCTGGACAACTTGTTTAAGTACTGTTTTAAAAACTATTTTGTGTTGCATAATCATTTTTGGGACTGTTTTATGTTAGTTAGCCACTGTTTTGGGTCTTATACTTTGCTGAATAGTCATATATCTTGCTCGGACAGTAATTTTGGGAACTTGTTAGCCAGTTTTTAAGTGTTATTATGGTTGTACAGCAATGGTTGGGGGCTGATTTTGTGATTAAGAGAGCTTTCTTGTTTCATTTTGGACCATTATGAGCTGTAAGCTCATTTTGCTTATGTTTGGGGCTTTTCCAGTTTATCACTTCTTTTGTTCTTTAGCTTCATGTAAATTATGTTCTTTCCACCAAACTTTGACAAATCGAACTTCTCTGTTTCGTAGTCGCTTATTTTGTCAATCCACTATGCAGTATGGCTCTGGTTAACTTGATAAATCAGCTTCAATTCAAATCTGTTCAGAAGGGATTATCATTTCTGGACCTACTACATACTTTCTGAAGGAATACACATGAAACACATCATCAAGATTTTGAAGAGCGTCAGATAACGCCAAGCGATATGTTACCACTTCAATTCTTTCAGTGATTGGGAATGGTCCTATATATCTTGGACTAAGTTTCTCAAGTCGACGAATTCGTGAATCTCCTTTGAAATGTTTTATTTTAAGGCATACCATATCGCCTACATGAAACTCTACCCTTCGATGTCTGGCATTAAAATATTTATGTTGTCTGTCTTACACTACTCTCAACCTTTCTCGTACAAGTGCAAGCTTATCAGTCATTTTGTCCACGTGTTCCTTTTTGAATAACTTTTGTTCACCATTATCAGCCCAACTTAGCGGGGTGCGACATCTCCGCTCATATAACGCTTCGAATGGTGTCATCTGAATACTTGACTGGTAGTTATTCTTATAAGAAAATTCTACCAGTGACAAGTACTTTTCCTATGATTCTCGTAAATCAGGCACAACCATCCTTAGGAGGTCTTCTAACATCTGAATGGTTTGCTCAGACTGTCCATCAGTTTGCGGGTGAAAAAACAGTATTAAATAATAATTTTGTTCCCAATCTTTTCTGCACCAACTTCCAAGTATCCGATGTAAAACGTCTGTCTCTGTCATATACGATAGATCGGAGAATTCCATGATATTTCACAATCACGTCAATGTATTGGTCAACTAACTTTTGTACTGGACTGTCATTTTTCATGGGAATAAAATGTGCAATTTTCGTGAGTCGATCAACAATCACCCGTATACCATTATTTCCAGCTTTACTCAGTGGTAATCCCATAACAAAGTCCATGGTCACATCATCCCATTTCCACTCAGGGATGGGTAAGGATTGTAAGTATCTATTAGGCCTTTGATGTTCTGCCTTTACAAATTGACATGTGTGACACTTAGCAATATATTTGATAATATCGGCCTTCATTCCTGACCACCAAAATTCCTGTTTAAGGTCTAGATACATTTTTGTTCTTCCAGAGTGAATTGAATATGTTGTATTATGCGCTTCATAGAGTATTTCTGCTCGAATTGGATCGACATTAGGAATACACAACCTTCCATTTAGAAATAACTGTCCATCATTTTCTATAAATGCGGTTGATTGACCACTTTTCACCTTTTCAAGAAATTTCACAAATATATGGTCCTGATTTATCACCTTCCTTACTCTTTCCTTGAGTGAGTGTTCTGTCGTAAGTTGAAAGAGGAAGTCTTGAGTTTGAGAGGTAGTGATATAGGTAAGCAATTCTACGTTTTGCAGATCTCGCAATAGCCCTTTTTGCTCTGTTATTGGTACCATTATGGACGTTAAATTCTTCCTGCTGAGCGCATCATCTACTACATTAGCTTTACCGGGATGATACTTGATGTCAACATCATAATCTTTAATCAATTCCAACTATCGCCTTTGTCGCATGTTTATTTCTTTCCGAGAGAAAATGTATTTCAAGATTTTGTGATCCGTAAAAATCCCGCATTGGGCACCATATAAATAATGTCGCCAGATTTTTAGTGCAAAAATAAATGCTGCCAATTCCAAATCATGAGTTGGATAATTACGCTCAGCATCTTTCAATTGTCTCGAAGCATAAGCGATAACTTTATCTTTTTACATTAATACGCATTCAAGGCCTTTCAAAGACGTGTTACTATAAATTTGGAAACCTACACTGCCACACGACATGACCAATACCGGTGTTGTTGTCAATCTTTCTTTTAACCCTTCAAATGCATCTTGACATTCATCAGTCCAAATGAAAGGAACATTATTTTGAGTTAATTTCGTCAGTGGTAATGCAATATTTGAAAAATATTTTACAAATTTCCTGTAATACCCCGCCAAACAAAGAAAACTTCAAATTCCTGTGACAGTAGTCGGTCTTGCCCAGTTCATAATTGCTTCTATTTTGGCCGGGTCTACAGATAATCCAAACTCAGTCACAACATGACCTAAAAAAGAGACTTCCTTCAACCAAAACTCACATTTTGAGAATTTCGCATATAAGGCGTGATTTTTCAGTGTTTGCAACACAACCTTTAAATGCTCCGCATGCTCATCCTTGCCTTTTGAATATATCAGAATGTCATCAATAAAAACAATAACAAATTTATCTAGGAATTCTTTGAACACCTGGTTCATTAAATCCATAAAAACAGCTGATGCATTTGTTAGCCCAAATGACATACGACGAACTCAAAATGTTCGTATCTAGTACTTAAAGCAGTTTTGTAGACATCTTCCTTAATTCTCAGTTGTTTATAACCTGATCTAAGGTCAATTTTTGAGAAAACTTGTGCTTTCACTTACTGATTGAATAAATCATCAATGCGAGGTAATGGATACTGATTTCGAATTGTCAACTTATTCAGTTCGCGATAATCTACACATAATCGTAACGAACTGTCTTTCTTTTTAACAAAGAGTATTGGAGCTCCTAACGGTGATCACGGTGATGTACTTGGACGTCTAAAATCTTTATCTAATAACTTTTGTAATTGGCTTTTCAATTCTCTCAATTCTTTAAGAGTCATACAATATGGTGTTTTTGCTACAGGTGCAACTCCTTCCACCAAGTTGATAGTGAACTCAACTTCTCTTAACGGGGGTACCCCTGGTAATTCTTTCGGAAACACGTCAAGAAAATCACACACCACAGGAACTGCAGTCGGTTCACATCTTACTGCATCACTTCCCTTCAACATCACCAATATTGTCTCACGGTCTTTTCTTAATTTCTTCATCGCTTTTAGTGAGGATATCATGATTTTTGAGACTTCACTCATTCCTTGAAAGCTACATCACATCCGATTGTTCACCTTCAGTGCAATTTTCTTCTCCCTACAATTAATGACGGCTTCATGTCTCGCTAACCATTCCATTCCTAAAATAATATCAAATTCGGATAGGGGTGGAACGACAACATCTGCTTCGACTGGTTGATTATCAATTGTTAGCCACATCGTACATCTAAACCTTGTATTCATCTCTGTATTGTTATGCATTGTGACTTTTATATCATTATGGGACTGATAAGATTTCATATTTAAACGTTTCACTGCCGCCGAAGATATGAAGGTGTGGCTCGCTCTAGTGTCGAATAGTACTTTCACAATATGATTGTGAACATAAATCATGCCTGATATCACATCATCGTGTGCTTTTACCTCCTGTTGGTTAAGATTGAAAATTCTTGGTTGCACTTGCCTTTCCTCCCTGGGCTGCATGTCGGATCCTGACGCTACCGATTTAATGCATTTTCCCTTATCAAGATAATGTAGGGTTGATGTTTGACCTGGACCTCCTCTTACATTCTTTCCAGCTTCTGTTTTTCACAAGGGGCATTCATGCTTCAGATGCCCGGGGAGGTGGCATTTAAAACATACCCCAGATCCTTTCAGGCATTCTCCTGGATGAGCTTTTCCACATTTCCCACATATGGGATAGCTAGTAGTACCACTTGTTGTGGGGGATAGCATTGGAGGACCCCTTTTATACTTCTTCCATTTCAAGCCTCCATTTTTTCCCGAGAAGGTCTTACTCTGCTCTTCCGACAATCTCTTCTGCTGAACTTCAGTTTTCCTCTGTGAGCTCTCCACATCTTTTTCGATTAACTTTGTTGTCTCCACCAACTCATTATATCGTTTCATTCACTGGGAGATCAGATGTACCCTAACATCTTCCCGTAGACCTAGCTGGAAGCGGAAACAACGTTCTCATTCATTGGGGACCATGTCACTTGCATAATATGCCAACTAAGTAAACTCAATTTCATACTGAACCACTTATTGATTTCTCTGGATTAAACGAAGGAATTTCTCTTGAAGAATTCATTTCTCGGATGGTGGCACAAACCAATCAAGGAATTCATCCAGAAATTCATCCCACGGAATATCAGTTATCAAACGTCCGTAAAATTTTCCTTGTTTCAAACTGTCCCACCATCTACTAGGCTCTCCCTCCAAAAGGAAGGTAACTAATTCATTCTGCCGATCATCTGGACATCTCATTACCTGAAAAATTACCTCAATCTTCTTAATCCAGTCTTTTGTCTCCATTGGTGTTACACCACCACGAAAGATTGGCGGCCTCATGTTTAGGAACTACTTTAATTGTGTATCCACCACTTCATGAGTTGGTTGTGATGCAGCATTACCCATTTGAATGGCCTCCGCCAAAGCTTGCATAACCTCTACTAAGGAAGGGTTTGACCTTCCAGAACTATAGCTTTCTTCTGCCATCACTTGTTCTCTTTCTAGTGCTTCCCTTTGTCTTCTATTCATATATGTTCGGGAAAGTTCCTGAAATACGCAAGTTAAACTCAGGAATCAGGAACTATCTTAAAATGTTGTAAAGCGGTATTACTTGTCATAGTACATTTCCTTAACGTACTCATATCACCCCTATGTTCATAACCTGCTCTGATACCAATTAATTGTAACGCCCCTTGACGACAATCGCTACAGTTTCGCATAAACATTCTATAATGAGCAAGGAAAGAACATTTAGAGTATAGCAATATGTGATAGAGTACGAGAAGTACAAATGTCATAACAAAATAAACCATTTCATTTCATTTAAACTTTTACAACAAGATCATAGGTATCCCTCTACATACATCATGAGGGCTCACCAACACTGTACATATCATCGGTAGTCCTATACATACATCAAAAAGGGCTTACCAAAACTATACATATCAGCATGAATGAGTGAAAACAGACGACTAACATGTACATACATATGCGTCAGAAGTAGCACTACAGACACTACATAAAATAAGATTGAAACTCCTCATGAGGACACTTTGGGTCACTACACCTCGACCTGGGATCGTCCAGGATGTCGAACACTGATGTTGAAACGTCAATCCAAAGACAATACCTCTTCTCCTAGCGAGGAGTGTGAAGACCCAAATTCCCGGGCTTCCCAAATGATTTCAAAAAGTGAACAAATTTCAATAAAAAGTCGCAGCACTTCTAAATACAATGCAAAGAACATACAAAACAGTATTTTATTCATTTCTGACTGAGTTACAACCGAATAAAAAGAAATTACGAGTACTCATCTATACAAAAAGATCAGAATTTGAAATTGGCACACGAGGCTCTTAGCTTTTCCTAAGCTTCGACAATTCTTCCAGCGGAATTCCTTTCTGAGCGCTAGAAGTATTTTCTGTTGACTAAAATGACTCCACAATGGGTTAGTCATAAAAATTATGACTATGTGAGATAAATATTTCGTGAAATGTTGTACATGCAAACAATGGAAATACTATCAATTTGCATATAGTACAATAATTCAATCACTTGATTAGTCTCAACACTAATCCTTAAATTATCCCTTAATTTTAGTTACATAAAATAGGAAATGCTCTGCTGATGCAAACTTGAATTGAGCCCCGCCCCCGAAGAACGTAATTATAGGCTCACCCCTACTGGTGATTCCATCAGTAGATGTCTCTACATCATAGGATTCGAAACCATCACATTTCCCTATGCAAAGTTTTAAATGAATCTTATCTTTGCGTGTAAATAAGAGTTTTGAATTAAACTGATCCCCTCAGAAATATATATATCGTTTTTATGTTTTTCCCTCGTCCACATTCTATCCCACAGCGATATCTTAATGAGTTAAACTCATATGCACAGACACTTGGTTATTTCATAAAATGAAGCAGAATAGAAAAGTGAGTAAACTAAATCAAGAAATAAGAAACTCACAACAACTTTGTCTTTAACCACTACGATTATCCTGTGATGCCATCCTCTTAATCCTGAGCTTTGAGATCTACTAAAATTATACGCACGTTTAAATTGGGTTGCGTCACTTGATTTTCGTAGCATAAAGAGTAAAAGGTTTAGAAAGATTCGCTAAAATCATCGGAAAACTGAAACGATAAAACCGGAAATATCAAAAAGGACAAAATCTGATTTTATATCTTGCCTGGCAGCCATAAATATGCCTCGAAATGGGCTAAAATCAGCCCCCAAATGAACTATCCGTTCTCATAAAATGTTGTCCAGTAAATTATAGGAAAACAGTGCTCAAAGGGCTTCTAAACAGCTACCAAACAGCCAAACAACAATAACAAAACAGCGTGAAAACAGTGTCAAAGTGGCCCGAAATCAGCACGAAAGAGAGTTTCCAAATAACCATGAAAGTAATAGACTAACCAGCAAAAGGAGGAGAAAGAGGGAGGAGGAGTGAGGGCAGCAGTAGGGCAGCAATAGCTTACGGCACAATTCAGCAAAGCAGTAGAAGAGGCAGCAGTCTCAGGAGCAGCAAAGAACAGCAGCTCGGGACAACAAAGAGTAGCAGCTTAGGACAGTAGTGACAACAGCTCGGTGCAGCCAAACAGCAGCAAGAAGCAGCCAGGTGTTTGCAGCTGCTCAGGACAGCATAGCAGCAGTTCAGGCAGCAGTTCAGGCAGCAGTTCAGCTGCAGTTTTTGGGGCAGCAGAGAAGAGGGAAAGTAGTTGGGGAAGGAGAGGAGGAAGGCATCCGTTTTATAGAGAAGACAGGCAGTGAAAAGGCAGCAAAAGCCAAACGGTGATGAGGCAACAAGAAGCCAAATTGAAGTAGTTAACTCAACTAGGTGTCACCAAAACAGCCACCAGCAATACCAAGTGTCATTATATTTCAGTTCAGCTAACACTTGGCTTGGCCAAGTGTCAAAACAAGCAAATCAACCAACTACACCAATTACAAATATCAAAATAAAGCTGTCAGCACACCATATTTACTAAAACCAGCCAGCTATAATAATTACAAGTGTCAAATCATCAAACCTCCAGCCATAACTTGATAACAGCTGCCCAAAAAGAACTAAAGGCAGCCCACTAATTATTATTAATATAATCTACCAATTGTTATTGGCACCCCAAAAATAAAATCAAATGAAACGGAAAATGCTAAATCTCGAGAAACATATATCGAAAATTGAATGTGCCTTTTTTATCATCGGGGAAAATAAATTAAATTACGTGCCCGAAATATTTAGGGTATTACAACTCTTCCCTCCTTAAAGAGTTTTCGTCCACGAAAACTAGCTTGATAACTTGAAATTTGATAACGATGTCTATTGGCGCTTTTCACGGATCTAGCTCATTGTTGAACTTCACGTTCTTCCGGCTTCCTTTGACGACGTCGATTGGAATAAACTTAGAGGTTTTTATACGTAAGTTTTTAATTAGGTTACATTTTTATTTTGCAATGACTTTTTACTGTTATGATACGACAAAATTTATTGAAACCAACCTCCTTCTAATACCAAGTTGTGAAGACCCAAATTCTCGGGCTTCCCAAATGATTTCAAAAAGTGAACAGAATTTTAATAAAAAGTCGCAGCACATCTAAATACAGTACAAAGAACATACAAAACAGTATTTTATTCATTTCTGATTGAATTACAACCGAATAAAAAGAAATTACGAGTACTCATCTATACAAAAAGATCAGAATTTGAAATTGGCACACGAGGCTTTTAGCTTTTCCTGAGCTTCGGCAATTCTTCCAGCGGAATTCTTTTCTGAGCGCTAGAAGTATTTTTCGTTGACTAAAAAGAGTCCACAATGGGTTTGTCATAAAAATTATGACTAGGTGAGATAAATATTTCGTGAAATATTGTACATGCAAACAATGGAAATACTATCAATATGCATATAGTACAATAATTCAATCACTTGATTAGTCTCAACACTAATCCTTAAATTACCCCTTAATTTTAGTTACATAAAATAGGAAATGCTCTGATGATACAAATTTGAATTGGTCCCCGCCCCCGAAGAGCGTAATTGTAGTCTCACCCCTACTGGTGAATCCATCAGTAGATGCCTCTACATCATAGGATTCGAAACCATCACATTTTCCTATGCAGAGTTTTAAATGAATTTTATCTTGACGTGTAAATAAGAGTTTTGAATAAAACTGATCCCCTCAGAAATATATACATCGCTTTTATGTTTTTCCCTCGCCCACATTCTATCCCACAGCGATATCTTAATGAGTTAAACTCATATGCACATGCACTTTGTTATTTCATAAAATGAAGCAGAATAGGAAAGTGAGTAAACTAAATCAAGAAATAAGAAACTCACAACAACTTTGTCTTTAACCACTACGATTATCCTGTGACGCCATTTTCTTAATCCTGAGCTTCGAGATCCACTGAAATTGTACGCACGTTTAAATTGGGTTGCGTCACTTGATTTTCGTAGCATAAAGCGTAAAAGGTTTAGAAAGATTCGCTAAAATCATCGGAAAACTGAAACGATAAACCGGAAATCTCAAAAAGGCCAAAATCTGATTTTATATCTTGCCGGACAGCCATAAATATGTCTCGAAATGGGCTAAAACCAGCCCCCAAATGGACTCCGTCCTCATGAAATGTTGTCCAGTAAAATATAGAAAAACAATGCTCAAAGGGCCTCTAAACAGCTACCAAACAGCCAAACAGCAGCAACAAAACAGCGCGAAAACAGTGTTAAAGCGGCCCGAAATCAGCACGAAAGAGAGTTTCCAAATAACCATGAAAGTAATAGACTAACCAGCAAAAGGAGAAGAAAAAGGGAGGAGGAGAGAGGGCAGCAGTAGGGCAGCAGCAGCTTACGATACAATTCAGCAAAGCAGTCAAAGAGGCAGCAGTCTCGGGAGCAGCAAAGAGCAGCAACTCGGGGCAGCAAAGAGTAGCAGCTTAGGACAGCAGTGACAATAGCTCGGTGCAGCCAAACAGCAGCAAGAAGCAGTCAGGTGGCAGTAGCTGCTCAGGACAGCATAGCAGCAGTTCAGTAGCAGTTTTTGGGGCAGCAGAGAAGAGGGAAAGTAGTCGGGGAAGGAGAGGAGGAAGGCATCTGTTTTATAGAAAAGACAGGCGGTGAAGAGGCAGCAAAAGCCAAACGGTGAAGAGGCAACAAGAAGCCAAATTGAAGTAGTTAACTCAACTAGGTGTCACCAAAACAGCCACCAGCAATACCAAGTGTCATTATATTTCAATTCAACTAACACTTGGCTTGGCCAAGTGTCAAAACAAGCAAATCAACCAACTACACCAATTACAAATATCAAAATAAAACTGCCAGCACACCATATTTACTAAAATCAGCCAGCTATAATAATTACAAGTGTCAAATCATCAAACCTCCAGCCATAATTTGATAACAGCAGCCCAAAAAAAACTAAAGGAAGCCCACTAATTATTATTAATATAATCTACCAATTGTTATTGGCACCCCCAAAAATAAAATCAAATGAAACGGAAAATGCTAAATCTCGAGAAACATATATCGAAAATTGAATGTGCCTTTTTCATCATCGGGAAAAATAAATTAAATTGCGTGCGCGAAATATTTAGGGTGTTACAAGGAGTACATGGACGACGCTGACTACTGGTGGCTGAAACCGCCTCTTCCTTGATCTCTTTGGTTTTATTTTTTAATTAGTCAAAGTACTATGTAAATTCTTACTTTGCCTCCTATGACTAATTCTTTTAATTGTAGATAGCATAGGTCTTTCCTTTCATTTGTACGTAGTCCTATAACAAGTTATTTCTCTTATTCATGTTCCTTCTTTTGACTTATGTTTGCCTTAATTCACTTTCATGCATGAGCCATATGAAGTGTACATTAGTGTTTCATGAATTCATTATGTGTCCTTGTCTCACACGTTTATGAAGTAATATGTTTTTTGTGTCCTTATCTCGCACATACATATTACTATTCGTGTCCTTAACTCGCTCGATTTATTTTCATGATGGAAGGTCATTCTCCCCACCTATCGATTTGGGTTAACGCTTCATCTAGCCCATTGACTTTAGGTGTTATTTCTGCTTTTATTCTTCAATTTTCATGTGTTTATCCTTCTTTACGTACCATAAATTCTTGTCTTGATTGATTTATTATTTTGTGTTGACCTATTAGCAAGTTGTCATTTTATTCATTTCATGTTCTATACGTGCACAATGTGAGTCATAAAATATGAAAAACAACATAATTTGCAAAAAAAATGGGAAATAAGTAAGAACTCACTCATACTTTCTCCTTGTCTTTTTCCTTGCGTGACTCATTTCTTCCTACTTTCTCTTTACCCTTCTCCTTACATGGCTCATTCCCTCTTTCTCTACCTTGGACAGGAGGAGAGGAAGAATTAGTATCAAGTTCGGAGAAAGAAAAAAGCGGAAGGACAATATCAGAAGCCCAATCAAATTTAGTTTGGAACAAAATCATTTGTATGTGGTCCAAATAAATCAATATACCCTAAGAAAGAAAAAAGCGGAAGGACAATATCAGAAGCCCAATCAAATTTAGTTTGGAACAAAATCATTTGTATGTGGTCCAAATAAATCAATATACCCTAAAAAACGATGACATTTTTAGGGAGAATTCTTTTTCAAAGATGAGGATATTAATTCTTGTACCTTTTTGTTAGCAGCATAACCTACAAATAGACAATTGAGAGCTTGGGGCCCAAATTTTTCTTTGTCACTACAAACAATGTGAACACATGCAATGCACCCAAAATTTTTGGTTGGAGCATAAATAGTTTGTTTTCAAACTTAAACACTTAAATTACCTTTACCTCTTAAATAAAGTAGATGACATCAATGTTGTCAAGATCGAGATCTTACTTAAGATCGATCAGCAGTGGTAAGATTGTAAAACGTGGGATCGACACGAAACGGTAAGATGTGTTTCCTGGATACAGGATGAAGAATGGGTTTTGCCCTAAAGAACCGACGAGGGTATACGGTTGATGAGATAACAAGAGAGAAGCACGTCATGACCCCAATATGATCGGGGAACATTCATTTGTGTGAGAAGGGTGCGAGCAATATCCAGGAGATGACGATTTTTGCGTTCAACAATACCATTTTGTTGAGAAGTGTATGGACAATTGGTTTGATGAATTATGTCACGATGCATGCAAAAATCTTAAAATTGATGACTAAGATACTCTCTAGCATTATCAGTATAAAGAACTTTAATAGAGACACCAAACTGTGTACGTATCTCATTATAAAAGGCAGTAAACACAAAAAAAGTTCAGAATATTCTTTTAAGAGATACAACCAAGTGCATTGTGAGAAATCATCAATAAAGGTAACAAAGTATAAACTTCCCCTACCAACAGACCTAGTAGGAGAGGGACCCCAAATATCTGAGTGAACAAGTTCAAATGGACGAGAAAAACTACATCCTTGTCTTGCTGGATTGGAGGAGCAATGGTGTTTGCTAAGTTTGCAGGCTTCACAGTTCAGAGAGAAGTCCCCCTGAGGTAGATCCGGTAGGAGTTGGTAGATGAGGCGAGTAGGAGGATGACCAATGCAAAGATGTCATTGTAGAAGAGAAGTAGAAGCAGAGAAAGCAGTGACATTGTATAAGAAGAAGAGATTGTCGCTTTCAGTCTCAGTAGCAATCGTCTCCTTGGAATGAGGATCCTGAAAAGAACAAGTATTGGATGTAAAAGTAATCGTGTAGTTTAGTTGTTTGCAGAAAACAAGATTAGATAGCAAATTGCACAGAAAAGTGGGGACGTAGAGAGTGTCCTCAAGACGTAGAGACGAAGTGACGTGGACTGTACCAGTCCTGCACACAGGAGACGGAGTACCATCCGCAACAAACCAGAGGTGACCGTTCATGTTTGTCCAAACAAGAGAACAAACGAGAATTGTCTGTCATGTGATTAGTAGTTCCAGAGTCAATAAGTCACTTAACCTGAGTGACCATATGAGCACTTCCTGAAGAGGAGGCAAGGGACGTGGATTTCCTTGTGGCGTCACCCGCTGAAGGACGAAGATGAGGAAACTTGACCCAACAACGATCCACGAGATGTCATGTCTTGATACAATGAGAGCAGAGATGGCGAGACAGACCACGCCCACCGGAGTGACTTCCACGACCACTAAAATTGCCAGAACGAACCAAATGAGTAATGGTGTCGGGATGAGGTTAGGAGGCAAGCAGAGGGCGCTGAAGAAGAGTAGTAATAGCTGGAATGCGAGCAGCAGTAGCATCAAGAGTGGGAGAGTCAGCCTCTCCTAGAATTTATTGACTAATCATATCATAAGACTCTGGAAGGCGGAGAAGATATCACACAAACAGAAGTTCCTGAAAGTGTTTGTGTTGTTCAACACGATCAACGAAGAAAGGGCGATGCTGAAGAAGTTCGGCGCCAAGAGCTTGCACTTCTTGGTAAGCAACAACAAGATTCAAAGTGGGGCGGGCAAAAAGATCAACATGTAATGTGTATATGCACGAAGTTTGAGCTCCCTTGAAGTACAGAGCATCAAGCTGAGTCCAAGCAGTCTTAACCGTCTCATCATGGCGAATAACGGGTAGATACTCATCAGAAAGACTATTAGCAAGCCAGTTTCGAACCAAAACGTCACTAGCATCCTAGTCATCAAAGGTAGCAGACCCTTGAACAGGAGGGTCACCAGTAAGATGATGACTCTTGCATTAAGACCGTAACAAGAATTCGAAGGAAACACTCAAATTCGGATAATTTTGGCCAGTTAGCTTGGAAACACTTCCAAGATTACCGGAAGGAGTGGAACCAGAGGTAGCAGTCTGAAGAGCAGGTGCAGACAGGGTAGAAGAAGAGAGAGAGTCGGAGTCTTTATAGGGATACCAGACACAAAGACTATCCGCGCGGTCTAAGGAAAGAAGACCGCATGAAGAACACAAAGCAAATCTCTAACCGAGCGGTTAGAAAGTGGTCGTACCCAAGGTTGTAGATGTCGGATATCAGGGACATGTCGGTTTATGTTTTTCATGTCGGTTTTAATATGTCGGGGGATATATCGGGGATATTTCATATATCGAGTTTTAATATTAAATTATTTATATGAGTAATCATTTATAAATTTAATCCTTTTTTAATTTATATATATATTAATATATTGATTATTTGATATTTATTGAACTCCTAAATTTATGAAACCAATATAAACATTTTGTATTGCACTAGTAATAATGGTATAACATGTAAAATAAAACAAGAGGAAACAAAATATTGGGAAGTTGTCGATGATAATGAAAGATAAGGAACATTTAGTCCATAATTCAAAGATCATGTATAATTAAAGTCGATGACGGACTTGAGCAAGAAACAAAGCCAGAGAAAGGAAAAAACAACATAAACAATGAAATTATTTTGGTATATTGTCTATTAGACCATAAACACTAATTAAAATAAATTGAAAAAAATCAGTCGATAAAATGTCGGGATATATCGGCCGATATATCGGCGAATATATCGGTTAATAACAGACATATCGGAGGATATATTCCAAAAGGATATTTTGCAAAAAAAAATCGGAAACGTATCGTTTTGTCCGTGAAACCTTTATGTCGACCGATATATCGGCCATGTCGGAGGATATCCACAACAGTGGTCGTACCACAAGGGCGGAGATTGCGGAGTTTGCAAGAATCAAACAGAAAATGAGCAGAACGCGAGCTGAGAAGGGCGACAAGCTGCAGAGCGCACAAAGGAAAGCGGATGGAACATAAACCGAAGGGCTCGGTGGGCGGTTAAAAAACCGGAGACCGCAAAAGAGCTTAGTTGGCGGTTAGAAAAAAAAGAGTCCTCAAGGACCGAGTTGAGCTCTGATACCATGTGAAAAAATCTAAATAACAGAATTTTCATTCCCATAAATTTAATATTACATGGGTATGACCCATATTTATAGGGGAGAGGAGATAGAGAGAATACAATAGACAATGTGGGACTAAATTACAACAGGTGAACTAGGCAAACTGATATTTACAGACCGCGGCGAGCTGTGTGGTTAGACAACCCTAATCGCCCAATAACAACGACCAGAGAGGTAACCGTCGGTCTCTAATCCACTGCAAACGACCACCAGGAACAGATACGGTTAGACAACACTAACTGCCAGACCGCAACAATCTTCAGCGTCCTGTTCGCCAGACCGCATCAGCGGTTAGACCTTCACCAAGCTTCCCTAGCTCTATCAAAGACGCGGTCTAAGTGGTCCTCATGAGAGCTAGACTGCCAGACCAGTCCGCCAGAGCTGTCAACCAAACCGCCAGAGCCAGACCGTCGAAACCAGACCGCCAAGGCAGTCTGCCAAACCTACAGAAATAGTTTGCCAGAGCAGTCTGTCAAACTGCCATGACCTGATTCCAAGTTGAGAGAGGAAATACGAGAGAAGCAAAAAACGGAGAGCCACGATAAAAATGTCAGGCTCTGATTCCAAGTTGAGAGAGGAAATAAGATATTTGTTGCGGCCTAACTCGATGTCCCGGTCGGACCGGAATAACCTGGACCGTCTTAGCTCTCAAAACGGTCGAGCGCGCACACAGTCAATAAAGTAGGACAATTGTGCACACGCAATTTTAACATGGAAAAACCCCTCAGTTGGGTATAAAACCACGTGACTGGATCTGTGCCGACCAAAGTCCACTATTTTCTGGTTGTTACAGCTTGTTTGTGAAGTCGAGGGTGACATGTCACCTCTCGTTACAGCTTTAGGGTGAGAGAACACTTGGCACACGGCGGACGACAGACCGTCGCACCGGGAGTTGTTACAAATGGCGATTCATGCTTGTGGTCTTTAGTTAGCGACTTGCTGATTTTGAACGTGGGAGCGGAGCGCCTGAACTTGCGGTTGCGGGGGCCACTTGAAACTTGAGAGATTTGGCTTCGTCGGGTGGCTTTGACTTGACTCGTTTGTATCTCGGGTGCGGCTCAGATGCTGCTCGTAGGAGGAATTCGGCAGAGCTTCAACCTGAGGAAGAAGATGACTCGGCAGAAAAAGGTGAGAAATGAGGAGGCCTGAGGCTCCTTTTATAGGTTCCAGGGGGTGGTTACGGTAGTTATGCGGCTATCCGCACACCGTAACCACAATTATGATTATTTTCGTTATAGTTTAAATGCGCATATTAGGATATTAATTTCGCTATTCGGAGTCCATTTAAATAAATCTTTGAATTATTAATTAAATCCCCCAACTAACCCGGTGCTTAGTGGGTGGTTACATGCGAATCGGACGGCCGGGGACATTCCCAACCGATCGGACGACGGGAGCGGGTCTCCACGGGCGGGTGGCGATCTCGCCGCCGAGTTCGCCGGCGAGGGGAGGACTGCTGACGGCGGCTGGGTCGGAGCGGTCGGAGCAGCCGCTCCCTTGGCCGCGCCAGCGGCCGAGGGAGGGGACAGCCCGGGCGGACCCCCTTGGCCACTCCGTCGGCCGAGGGAGGGGGCGGCCCAGGCGGCCGCCCCTTGGGCCTGCGCCGGCGGTTGAGGGAAGGGGCGGTCGCCCCTTTGGCTTGCGTCGGCGGCCGAGGGAGGGGGCGGCCGCCCCCTTGGCCGCGCCGTCGGCCGAGGGAGGGGGCGGCCAAGGTCGATCGCCCCCTAGGCCGCGCCGGTGGCCGAGGGAGGGAGCAGCCCAGGCGATCGCCCCTTTGGCCTGCGCCGGCGGCCGAGGGAGGGGGCGGTCGCCCCCTTGGCCGCGCCGTCGGCCGAGGGAGGGGGCGGCCAAGGTCGATCGCCCCCTAGGCCGCGCCGGTGGCCGAGGGAGGGAGCAGCCCAGGCGATCGCCCCTTTGGCCTGCGCCGGCGGCCGAGGGAGGGGGCGGTCGCCCCCTTGGCCGCGCCGTCGGCCGAGGGAGGGGGCAGCCGAGGCCGGCGCAACGAGAGAGGGCGGGCGGCCGACGGCCGAGGGTGGCGCGGCCCGAGCGGCCGCTCCCTCGGCCGCGGTCGGGGCCGGCGCGACGAGAGAGGGCGGGCGGAAAATATCCGGCGGCCGGGGAGGAGGTCGGCTGCCCGCCGCCGGCGAGGCGGGGCTCGGGCGCAGTGATCGCGCATGCGTTCAATCCCATGATCTTACTTATTTTGAGGTGGAGATTATGGGTGTGTAGTTATTGTAATACCCGAAAATTTTGTAATCTAACGCTGTGAAAATAATATCCCCGATGATGAAATTTGATATCAGTGCCGATGCAATGTGCACAGTAATTTGGATGTATGGATATTTGTTTCCACTTGATATTTCATTTTTTTTGTTACTTGCGACAGCCGCTTCGTTTTCATTTAAATGGTTTGAGTTGGCCGGAATTGATATAAACTGAACCGGCTGTTACTTGGCTGTTTTACTTGTGTGCACTGTTGACCCGGTAATGTTGACTGGCTGGATGTGTGATCCTGTGGCTGTGCACTGGTGAACCGGTAATTTTGACCGGCTGTTTGGGTTAGGCGGTGAGGCTCCCGTGATATATCCCTACACTTATTCTTTTCTTCTTCATTTCTTCATTTCGACGGAACGAAATCTGACGGAGCCGCTCCTGCGCCGATCCCTCTAGCCGCCTCAAATCTCCTCCGATTCGTGCGATTTCTTCTCCTTTAGGAAGGTAATCTCCTTCCCTTCACTCCTTTTGTGTTGATCATGAAGTTTGTATACGGAATTGTGATGGATGAAAACCCTAGGGTTTGGGGGTTTTGGTTTTGCTTCATTCCTTTTCAACCTAAAGTTGGTTTATAAGTTTCCAAGCCCTAACTCTGGACTTTGAGCTCCTGTTGCCGGCTGTGAGGGCTGCCAGTTGTGCTGGCCGGCTGCTGTTAGTTTGGGGGTTATTTTGTGCTTTCCAGCTGCTCTTTTGTAGGAGTCGCGTGTGCTGGCTGACTTTGTTGATGGAGGTTGTCTTACACTGGAATTTACACTTTGTTAAGCTGCTATACGCAGCCCTTGGCGTTGTAATTGAAGCAACCCTTGTGGTTGTGTATTGGAGCACCTTGGATAGAGATATGCTACATGGTGTACCCTCTTTTTGATCACTCATGTTAGTCCTTCCCTAGACAACTCCTAGAGGTCGTAGTTGTGACCGTCGTAGAAGTTCACTCATAACTATTTATGGCGCAACCCTAAAGTAAATGATATTTTGATGCTGCAGAGGATGGCGTCCGGCGATAGACGTGACGTGAACCCTTCGAAGGACAAGGGCAAAGGAAAACTTGGGGTGAGTCCTTACTGCTTTTTTCTCTTTTCCTGTGAAGCTACTTACTTTTTAGCTGTTATTGAATTGATGAATCGCCGCGCCGAAATCGCTAACACAAGTTAGCTAGCGATAGAATTCTGAGGGGAAACAAATAAAAACATATTCTATTTTGATATAAAATGCATGAAAGGAACTGATAGAAATAGAAATGAATTGAACTCGCGTCGACGCAATGAAATGCGAAGGGTCGGCCTAGTAGGGGGGGGGGGGGGAAGTTTCAGACTCCTACACCTCGTGAGGGGGGTAGAACTCTCACACCTCGTAGGGGGGTCGAACTCCTACAAATGATATGAATTCCTTTAGGAGGCGTTGAAGCCTTGTGCGTCGAAGCGCCCTAAAGTGATACAGATATGATGGGTCGACGGACCCGGATGAATGAAATAGTTGAATGACCCTTAGTATTTCGCGAATGAAATATGAAGAAAGGAAATTGATATGAAAATATGAATTGAAATCAGATATAGATGATTTTTACCTGTTTAGATTAGAAATATGATTATACAGATTTATTACTGCTGACTCTTTTGTCTGCTTGCAGTGCGACGCTACAGGTAAAAAGTAAGGATTTCACTTAGTTTTCTAAACTAATGAGATGTTTAATGTATTTTAGGAACCGAGCACCAGCGTACCAGACCCCGCTAGACGGGCTCAGGCAGATGCCGATCGGATACCAGTTGAAGATGTGGCTCGTCCACGGGTTAGCGTGATATATATATTTTGTACTCTGGTTGGCTTGATTCGTAGTAGAATATTTGTAGATAGTGTATATTTTGGAAATAAATGAAATGTGATGTTAGGTTTGCCCTGGTACATTTTAAATATTCATTTTGCTGCGCATAATTATGTGAAAAACTCGCTCGAGCTAATGATTTAAATTGTGGCGGTTTTTGGGCCGTTACAGTTATGTGCACACCTAATCTTATAAAATGGGCCTCATCCCCAACATTATTATTTCTCCCGTCTAAATTATCTCTATTACAACACTACTCTATAAATGCATAAAGGAGAAAATCCTAATATTAGATTAAAGATTTGAGACTAAATACGAGGAAAGATGGGCTTTATATGTGTGTCCTAAGAATGAGTTATTTAACTCATGTAATAGGCTATAATTCAACTTTAATACCATGTTGGAAAGATCGGAAAAAGAGAATATGGGTGCATATTTGTAGACAATGATGAAAAAAAATTGGATCGTGGATTTTTCTTGCTTCATACACCAAACTTCGTAATAATATGGGTGCATATTTGTAGACAATGATGGAAAAAAATTCTCAGTAATATTTTAACTAAACAACCACCTATTTATACAAAGATGGGCTTTTAGCTTAAAAGCTATATACATGTGGGGCTAAAATAACCAATGGAGGATAATAACGACAGAATAATAAGTTCGTTCTACACTCTCTACAAGTTGGAGTATGCATGTTGTATGAGCCAAGCTTGGACAAAGACCAAATAAACAATGGGCGAGTGATGCTTGAGGAGAATGACATCAATCTTGGAGGCAGCGGAAATAAGCTTAAGTTGGAGTAGTAGAATATCACAATAATATTATTAAAGGCCAAAACAGACCTTACAAGACTTATATAGAAGCCAGGAAAATAACATCAGTCGGAACTACGACTAAGACATTAAATACGAGACAACTTGAACCAGAAATACAAAATATAAAATAAGACTAAGTTCAACTCTCTCCCTCAAGTCGGATGGAAGATGTCGGTCATCCCAAGTTTTTGAATATCATCAGAAAACATGTCACTTCCCAAGCTTTTAGTGAACACATCCGTCAGTTGATCTTTGGACTGGACAAACGGAGTGACCACGGTCTTCTTATCTAGGTTGTCTTTAATAAAGTGTCGATCAACCTCCACATGTTTTGTCCTGTCGTATTGGACTGGATTATGAGTTATACTAATAGCTGTTTTATTATCACAAATTAAGAAAAACGTACTATTCCCGGAGAAACCCAGATCCTGTAATACAGTACGCAACCATAGGCCCTCACAAAGGCCTTGTGATATAGCACGATACTCTGCCTCAGCACTGGATCTGGCCATCATATTCTGCTTCTTACTACGTCAGGTCATCAGGTTTCCCCCTACAAAGAAACAATATCCGGTAGTGGACTTGCGGTCATCCCGGCATCCACCCCAGTCAGGATCCAAGAATACTTTGATCTTCAAGTGATTATTTTTAGAGAACAAGAGGCTACGACCCGAGGCTTTTTTCAAATAACGTAACACACGATATGCTGCTTCTTGATGTCTGATCCTGGGAGCGTGCATATATCTACTCAAAATAACAACTGCATGGTTTATATCGGGACGTGTGTGGGATAGGTATATGTGTTTCCCAGCCAATCTTTGATAACGCGAAACATCGATTTGATCACCATCACCTTCTTCTCCAATCCTATGATTTTCTTCCATGAGAGTGTTTGCAGGAACACAGCCAAGCATCCCGGTCTACTTCAAGAGATCTAGAATATATTTGCGCTGAAATTTTAAAATTCCTTGAGTTGATCTGGCCACCACAATACCAAGAAAGTAATGTAACATTCCCAAATCTTTCACCTCGAATTCAACAGATAGGAGGGACTTGAGGTTTGCAATCTCCTCCGTGTCGTTTCCAGTGATCACAATATTATCTACGTAGACAATGAGGATCACAACCCTCTGATCACAACGACGAACAAACATGGTGTGATTAGACTAAGTCTGCTTGTAACCAAACTTGAGCATAGCCGTGAGGAACCTTCCAAACCACGTCCTAGGAGACTGTTTTAGGTCGTATAGAGATCTCCTTAGCCGGCAGACAAGACCGTCATTCCCCTTTTTTATAAATCCAGGAGGGAATTTCATGTACACCCTTAGTTATTAAAGGCGCAAGGCGCACCATGACGCAAAGGGGTCTTAGAGCCTGGGTGCAGGCGCGTCTGGCGAAAGTAAGGTGCAACCACATCCATTTTAAATAATCAGCATCAAACATCATTTCTGCTTCTCGATTAAATTCTTCATCTAGTCTCAACGCACAATTATCTTTCATAAACATTAAATCAATAAAAAATTATTGAGTTCTTAAATTATTTTTTTTATAATTTTTAAATAAAGAAATTTACAACAAAAATCTCACACAGCGTCTTTTATATTCTAAAAGGCACAAATAAGGCGCACGAGGCGCAAACCTCTGAGCCTGGAGCCTTAGGCGCGCCTTTAATAACATAGTTTACACCTCATCAAGTTCATCATGGAGAATCGCATTCTTCACATCGAGTTGGTGGAAGTCCCAGTCTGTGTAAGCAGCGCAAGAAAGCAACAACCGAATTTAGTCCATCTTTGCCACAGGAGCAAAGGTCTCCTGGTAATAAACACCCTGGGTTTGAGTGTAACCCTGAGCAACTAGGCGGTCCTTGTGTCGTTCAACCTTACCGTCCTGGTTCTGCTTAATAGAGTAAACCCACCGTGAACCAATAGCTTTCTTACCAGGAGGAAGGGAAGAAATATCTCATGTGTGATTCTTGTCCATTGCAGGCATTTCCTCTTTCATCGTCTGAGTCCATACCAGTATGCTCAAAGCTTCCTGCCACGTTATTGGAATAACAACCAAGCAGAGAGAAGAGACAAAGGCCTGATGGCCTGAAGAAAGATGGTAGTAAGCCACATGATTAGAATTGGGGTGTTGAGTTCAAGAAGCTTTACCTTTCAGCAGTGCAAGTGGGACATGAAGATCAGCATCATCAGAATTTGAGGCTGAAGTGGGCACTGGTAGAGGTGGAACTTTAGTAGCTCGTGTACCGACGATGGTATACATGAGGAAAAGGGGAGACTGGAAGAGAGAACAATGGATCGGGTAAGAGAATCGAGGACGGTGATGGAGTGGAATCAGTAGCGCATGGTGGAGTGACAGAAGGAATAATGGGAAGAAGGGAAGCATTGGACTCAATATCACCAGTACTCTCCCCCTGACGAAGAGAGTGAGTCGATGACTGAAAATAAGATTTATCCTCCCTGAAGGTAACATCCATAGTACAGAACGTGCGCCTGGAGGGCAGATGGATACCCTTTCGTGGTGGAGTAGCCAAGGAAGATACTCCGATGGGCCCTAGGATCGAGTTTGTCCCGGTGTGATTGATGAACGTGGACAAAACAAGCACATCCAACGACGCGGGGGGGGGGGAGGACAGATGGGTGGTATGGATAACAGTCATGGTGGAGAGACAGGCGATAAGAGTGACAGCTAATGATACGAGATAGTAGACGGTTGATCAGGTGAGCAGCAATGAGCACAACATCATCCCAATAGGACTTAGGGAGATGCATAGTGGCAAGAAGGCATCGAGCAACATCAAGTAGGTGTCGGTTTTTTCGTTCGGCAATCCCGTAGTCTGATGGATTATACCATGACTAGCGAAGTAGGAACCGAAGGCGCAACGATCGTCATACTCCCCCCCCCATTATCACTCCAAAGAACCAGAATAGGTCAATCAAATTGGGTCTGCACCATTTTATGGAAAACTTGAAAATAAGGGAAAACATCAATATTCTTTTTTAACAGGTACACCCATGTGGTGCGAGAAACTCAATTGATAAAGGTAACAAAATAACAAAATTGAGCTAACGATAACACAGAGGAAGACCCCCAAACATCTGAATGTATTACATCAAAAGGAAGATACTCCGATGGGCCCTATGATCGAGTTTGTCCCGGTGTGATTGATGAACGTGGACAAAACAAGCACATCCAACGACGCGGGGGGGGGGGGGGGAGGACAGATGGGTGGTATGGATAACAGTCATGGTGGAGAGACAGGCGATAAGAGTGACATAGCTAATGATACGAGATAGTAGATGGTTGATCAGGTGAGCAGCAATGAGCACAACATCATCCCAATAGGACTTAGGGAGATGCATAGTGGCAAGAAGGCATCGAGCAACATCAAGTAGCCAAGGAAGATACTCCGATGGGCCCTAGGATCGAGTTTGTCCCGGTGTGATTGATGAACGTGGACAAAACAAGCACATCCAACGACGCGGGGGGGGGGGGGGGGAGGACAGATGGGATTCTTACCAGGAGGAAGGGAAGAAATATCTCATGTGTGATTCTTGTCCATTGCAGACATTTCCTCTTTCATCGTCTGAGTCCATACCAGTATGCTCAAAGCTTCCTGCCACGTTATTGGAATAACAACCAAGCAGAGAGAAGAGACAAAGGCCTGATGGCCTGAAGAAAGATGGTAGTAAGCCACATGATTAGAATTGGGGTGTTGAGTTCAAGAAGCTTTACCTTTCAGCAGTGCAAGTGGGACATGAAGATCAGCATCATCAGAATTTGAGGCTGAAGTGGGCACTGGTAGAGGTGGAACTTTAGTAGCTCGTGTACCGACGATGGTATACATGAGGAAAAGGGGAGACTGGAAGAGAGAACAATGGATCGGGTAAGAGAATCGAGGCCGGTGATGGAGTGGAATCAGTAGCGCATGGTGGAGTGACAGAAGGAATAATGGGAAGAAGGGAAGCATTGGACTCAATATCACCAGTACTCTCCCCCTAACGAAGAGAGTGAGTCGATGACTGAAAATAAGATTTATCCTCCCTGAAGGTAACATCCATAGTACAGAACGTGCGCCTGGAGGGCAGATGATAACGCTGATACCCTTTCGTGGTGGAGTAGCCAAGGAAGATACTCCGATGGGCCCTAGGATCGAGTTTGTCCCGGTGTGATTGATGAACGTGGACAAAACAAGCACATCCAACGACGCGGGGGGGGGGGGGGGGAGGACAGATGGGTGGTATGGATAACAGTCATGGTGGAGAGACAGGCGATAAGAGTGACATAGCTAATGATACGAGATAGTAGATGGTTGATCAGGTGAGCAGCAATGAGCACAACATCATCCCAATAGGACTTAGGGAGATGCATAGTGGCAAGAAGGCATCGAGCAACATCAAGTAGGTGTCGGTTTTTTCGTTCGACAATCCCGTAGTCTGATGGATTATACCATGACTAGCGAAGTAGGAACCGAAGGCGCAACGATCGTCATACTCCCCCCCCCCCATTATCACTCCAAAGAACCAGAATAGGTCAATCAAATTGGGTCTGCATCATTTTATGGAAAACTTGAAAATAAGGGAACATCAATATTCTTTTTTAACAGGTACACCCATGTGGTGCGAGAAACTCAATTGATAAAGGTAACAAAATAACAAAATTGAGCTAACGATAACACAGAGGAAGACCCCCAAACATCTGAATGTATTACATCAAAAGGAATGCTACTAGGAACTGATAAATGTGATGACGTATAACGCACATGTTTTGACATGTCACAGACATCGCAGACAAAAGTTTTAAGAAAAGGAACAAAAGCAGGAAATAATTTTTGAAGCTAAGCAGGCGACAGATGTCCAAGACACAGGTGCCAGCGGTGAACATCATCAGTAGTAACAATAGAGCAGGAGAGAGCCAGAGAGGACAGATGGGAGTCCATGTAGTATAAGCCGTCGCAGTTCCCACCACTGCCAATGTTTCGCTTCATACTCAGTTCCTGAAAGACACAAGTATCAGGAAAAAAGATTACAGCGCGGTTAAGTGATCTAGTAATATTGTTAATAGAAAGTAAATTTTAAGGAAAAGAGGGAACATGAAGAACCGTAGGGAGGAAAATACTCGGAGAACAAAAGACGTGTCCCTTGCCCGCAATGGGAGACGAGCTCCCATTAACAGATATGACCTTATCCTTACCAGACAAGGGAGTGTAGGAAAGAAAGCCTGAGGAAGAGCCCGTCAAGTGGTGGGTGGCACCCGAATCGATCACCCACTCAGAAGAGGAAGCATGGACAGCATGAGCAGTTGGCATAGCAACAGTGGCAAGAGAAGTAGGAGCACCGGAAGGCTGATCTGGCTGAGAGTGAAGTAGGTGACGAAAAACATCCAACTCATGTGCAGTGAGCTGGCCTGGAGAGGAATGCAATGTCTCATCTTAGACATCAGTTGAGTACGCAACATCATGAGACCGATAACCACCCTATTTGTCGCCTCCACATCCAGGTCCACGACCACAATCACGACCAGGAGGGGCAAGGTGAGGGTGAAGTTTGAAGCACACCTCCCGAGTATGTCCCCGTCGACTGCAATAATCACATGTAGGCACCGTGGAGCCGACACTGGGAACATAGGTGCGATCCACACTAGTCAGGGCGGAACGATCTGAATGAGCAATAAAACTGAAGGATTTTTGACGGTCTTCATCCCCAAGAATCATACTGAATGCCTCCTGAAGTGATGGGAGATGGGAGCGGTGAAGGATATGCGACCGCACCATATCAAACTCCATGTTCAGTCTCATGAGGAATACATGGAGACGAAAGCGGTCCTCCCGTTGTTTCAGCTGAACAACATCCGTAGTACAAGCAGGGGTAAAATGAGCAAAGTAGTCCAATTTGATGTATGCGTTCGAACTCCGAGAAGAACGACCTTGGCGGACTGGCTGTCCAGCCTAGTTGCAGCGACAAGGCAGACTGGCTTTGTGTTCGCGGCTGTGCGGATACACTCAGTGCTCGCCGCGAGATAGGGTGGTGATCCTATCGGCTAGGGTGGCGATCATACTCCTCTCCGCGCCTAAAAATAGGACCCCTTGTCACATCAACACAACCAAATGAACAGTAAGTGAGCTCGGGTGGTTGCTGCGGACAGGTTTTTGTGTTCGCGCGGTTTGAAGGAGTTGACCGGTTTTTTACTGTACAGATTGTGCGGACAGTGCTGAGAAGCTAGGGATTTGGTTCTGACTTTCGGTCAGGGATCAGTGCGGACTCTGCGGTTACAGTCGGCGGTTAGCAGCAGGTCGCGGTTTGCGGTCAGGCGGTCTTCTCTCTTTGGCAATCTTTTCCCAATTCAATAAGTTGTCCGCTTCTGGAGGCTTATTCAGTTCGGCAGCAGCTATTCGCGTGAATCTGACGGCTAGGCGACCTCGCGGTTAGGCGGCTAGCAGATTGCGGACAGAGTTCAGCATTGGAATAACGGGGTGTCCTCACGGCTAGGTTGCGGTCTGGTGACTTAGCGGTTTCAGCGGACTCCGTAAGCAGCTCGGCAGAGTCGGCGGTTACTCCTTGAGTCTGCGCGGCTAGTTCTTTGTCTTGTATTTTTTGCTTCCATCAGGTACATCGGCGAATCATGTCTCGCCATGTATACCTCGTCTTGTAAAGATTGTTGATAGTACAAAGTTTTCTTGCTCTTCTAGTTGCATCCGGTTTACTTGGCTTGGTTTTGGTTGAGTGTTCCTGTGCCTGGTTTCCCGTTTTCTGCAGTTCACAAATTTTTATATGGGGGACATCGAATGGAGAAGCCAGGACACCACAAGGGAGTTGTTAGAGTCCAAACACTTCCATAAAGGGTCGGTCTTGAGGGGTTCCGTAATGGTTCCATCGATGTAACCAAACAGCTGGTGGTTGTGGATGACGTGTTGAGCAACCCGCGACCACTCGAGATAGTTCGAGTCATCTAAAGAAACCTTGGTAATCTTCAGAGTGCCGAAGTGTCTATGAGGCCGTTGAGAATCACTCATTTGTGGTTGGACCACATCTGGAGAGGATGCAGAAGAATCTGGATCACCCATAACGGCGAGGAGGATCAACAGGAACTCAAACAACTGCAGCAGAAAAAAGAGGTCATCTGGTAGGCAAGGCAACTAGCATCCATCAGAAGGAAGAAGATTGGCGCTAAGAGACAGCAGCAGGTCGACGCATTCAGCAGTCAAAGAAGAAATAGTAGATGACAACAGTCGAAGAAGATTGGCGCAGGAAACCCCTTACGGCGTGCCGTGTTCGTCGGCGGAGAAGGACGATCGATCTCGAGCAAATCATGGCGCATGTCGGCGGGATCTGGAGCAATTTTGCGGGATATGGCACTAGGTCGCGCGGAAGAAACGCATGGAAGGACGGCGGCGGTCCCGCTGCTTCATGGAAGGACGGCGGCGGTCCCGCTGCTTCATGGAAGGACGGCGGCGGCGTCCTTCTCAGCAATCGGCGGTGGCGAGGAGGCTGCCCAACAGCCACATAGGAAGAGAAGCAGGAGACAGCAGTGGGGAACGCGCGCGGAGAAGGCCGAATTGACCGTGAGCGGGGACGGTGGGAGCGACAGGCGTGCGGATAACGGCTAGGGTTTTTTTCCCCTCTGATACCAAGTAGAATATCACAATAATATTAATGAAGGCAAAAACAAATCTTACAAGGCTTATATAGAAGCCGAAAAAATAACACGAGTTGGAACTATGACAAAGACTCCGTTTGGGAGGACTTATTTTTACCGGTCAAGCGGTTACGACCGCATGAACCAGACCTTAATTTAGGTCCGGTTCATGCGGTCATAACCGTTTGATCGGTGATAATAAGTCCTCCCAAACGGAGCCTAAAACAGTAAATACGAGATGACTTGAACCAGAAATACAAAATATAAAATAAGACTAAGTTCAACTTTTAAGTTTTACTTTATCTTTTGATAGAATGATAAAACTTTATCTTTTGATAGAATGAGAATCATAGCCGATGCGTTTTGTTCGCTTATGAAATATTGGGTTCTCAACCATGTGAATCAACTTATCACAAAAGGGAGATGCAAGAACACAGCGAGAAGCGCCCAGACTGGTCAAAATGATCTTAAGCCAAATCATTTTATACGCCGCAAGGGCCGTCGAGCAATATTCATCTTATGAAATGAGGAAAAAACATATTTCTTCTTACCCTTCCATGTGATAAGATTGCCACCAAATATGTTCTGGATCGGCGATCTTTCAATAGATTATGTATAGTTAACATCATAATAGGTTATAACAGAGAGTAGAAGAAGATTGATAGATAATATCTTGTCCTGGAGCACACTTGAGATCTTGAAGAATACATCCAATTGTTTGTAGGTGCTAGACCACGGAGTTTGCATGAACTGACCAACAACACTCATAATAAATGATATGTTTGGATGCACGACAAATTGATCATTAATAATAGGTCAAAAGCTTGGACAATAGGTGGTAGCTTTTAATTTGCACATCTATGGATGGATCAAATGGTTTACACCTACAAATAACTTCATTTTTGGGAGAAAATGGAGGAAATGTCCAAGAAGATCAGGATCTTTTGTTTGAAAATAATTGGTCAAATGTAGTTTTACCTTTGAAATCTCTACAACATTGTCGTTTGTGATAATTGTATCTTCCATGTATGCAAGCGGTATCACACTGTCTTGTTGTAGATGATTGGTGAATACTGAATCGGGAGAAGACAAATTGGTTACGCTGGAAGCTAACAGTTTGGAAAACCTGGTTAATCTTCTCAAATAGACCCGTGAAGATTGTTTGTCGTCATATACAAATTTTCGTAAATGGCTGGTAAGAGACTTTTCCGTAGTCTCACAACAGGGTGGATATTGCATGCACACTATGTCATCGTTAAGGAATGCATTCCTGTCTAGTTGTTGCAACTTCCAATGGTGGTGGACGACTAGAAAAATCAGTACCAATAACAATGTGTAACAGTTTTACAACATGAGAAATTATTTTCATAATCAATGCTATGTTGCTGTGGAAATCCTGGAGCCACGAGGCGTGTCTTGTGGAGCTCAGTCGAACCATTCGTCTTGTATTTAACCAAGAACACGCAACGACAACCAGCACAAGAGTGGCAGGAGGAAAGGGACCAGATCCTAGGTATGATTAGCCCAGAGAGCCTTCATCTCATCCATCGCAACACAGCACCCCACATAAACATGGAGTTAATTAAACCAAGCTAATTGTTATAATCAACCAAAATTTTAGCTCAAGCACATTATGAGGTGTCTATTTTAACACGCCTTAAATCAATTGGTACTAGGTCGAGAGACCCAAGAACATATAAATTAAATATAAAACATGCCCCCTCATGTATAGCAACACACTGAACATGACACCTTATCACAGATGGACCAAGTGGGGCATTGGAATTTGGAAATGTGGGTGTGAGACATGGGTGAAGGATGCTTTAATACCAAATCCAAGCATCGAAGCTAAAATCAATTGTTACTAGGTGGAAAGGCTCAAGAGCTTACATAATACACAATGCAACACCTGATCCCCGAATGTGGGACTAAATATCCAACACATCGCAATATTGTTTTATAGTTTTTGATAAAACTAAACTTGTAGTTTTTTTCCTTCAGACATGTATTCATATTTTATTCTATTTAGCCTTTCACAAAGCTATAATTGGGTTTTGTGAGTAGTATCTCTATACTGTATAAATGCAACCCTACAATCATGCCTTTCAAACTGATTTCATTTACTTTTTCGCCCCAACAGGAAAGTAGAAACGACGAGAAACTTAAGAAGGAGCTGGCCATATTTCAGCGCGGTTGATGAGATCTTGTCAGCACCTCAAGAGGCAGCGAAGTAAAGCACTCACATATCACATGCGTGCTTAAAATTTGTTTCACGTGTGCTTCATTTTATTATCCAAGTCTCGGAAAGTTCAGTTTGCAGTCTTTGGGCTGGCAAGTTTCGGCACTGAATCCAACTGGAATATGGTTGATATTGTAGGTAGCAGCCTTGTATTTGTAATTTTTGTTTCAGATTCAGTGGGAATTATGGTACATTTCATCAGGTAAGAACAACCCCTGATGTATTTTGTGTTAAGAGTTGTAGATAAATGTTCATAATAAAGGGGTTTAAGTCAGTTTATGATTTCCATGATTATTTATGTGTATTAGAATAGAATGAGGCTGGGTACTGTAATTATCACTTGCAAATTAGGCTTTGTTTGGCATGACATTTTTGCTCAGGTGAATTTGGACAAAAATGTCAGAGAATGTATGTTTGGCATGACAACGGTTATAACCGCCCGGACAAAAAAAAAATTATTATCGAACATAAAAGTGGATGAAATTACCGCAAGTGAGGTCACAATTATCTTAAGTTAATACAAGTCAATTATTATTAAGAAATTATGTAATGTATCTCTTGTATGAAGAATATTATTTATCTTTTAATGATGTTTAAGAGAAGAATTTATGTGATAGTATGTGGTTCAAATTATTTAGCAATTTAGTGAATTTTTGAATGGACAGGGTATTTTGCAATGTTATACCTAGCACATGGAGATGTGGTAAATTGTGAGATTATTATTGGCCCAAGTGACATTTCATGAATTGGGCTGATCCTAGAATGATCATTTTATGTTTAAAAAGGGATCATTTGTGACCTTAAAAAAATGATTTTTGGACCTAAATGTAGGCTTGAGTGGTGAATTGAATAATCTCTCATGTTGAAGTTGAAGCACAATAAGAATATGCCTGATAAATGACTCTGTTTGGCGCAGTGTTTTTGCTCCATTGAGTTTGGAGACAAAAAAACATCGCCATTTTAGAAAAGATGTTTGGCATGACAATGATTATGGCCGCCAGAAAATTAATTTTGAACACAAAAGTGGATGAAGTTTCATAAGTGAGTTCAGAACCACCACGTTCAAGACTGCCGCTACTGTGCCAAACGAAGCCAAAAATCTTACAATTTTAGGTGTTTTAGACTAGCAATGGAAGCTGAACGAAATTACACTTCCACCATATTCACGCCGGATTGCAATGCGATCACATTTGGATCACAATAAATTACTTTGTGATCCCGCATATATGATGTGTCGCATGATCATGTTTGTGATCCCATAAAATCACAATTGATCTCACAAGATTAATACCTTGCAGAGTCACAAAAGTGCCAACACGGGATCATATTCGCTCACTTTTGTGATTTGCTACGTCACAAATGATCTTTCAAGATCAAATTGATCCGCCAAGATCAATATTGATCTTGCATAGGCTCTGTTTGGCATGGTGGTGGCGGTCGTAAACACACGGGTTAAACCGCCATGTCATAAATGCACGGGTTAAACCGTCATTCATTAGGGATCACCTAACAAACATCATGTTTGAACATAAAAGTGGATAAAGTTTCTTAAGCGGGCGTTATCGAATGACAATTTAACCCCATGTTCATGACCGCCACCACCTTTTCAAACTGAGCCATACTCGCAATAAAGATCATCCCTGCAATCAAAATTTGATAACGCATGATCACTTGTCAGCATCGTGGCAATCCTCGAAGCTGATTTATCTTACGAAAATGAAAAATTCTGCCACTCAATGTAAATCATTATTTACACTCTTTGATCCAAGCTTTTGTAGGAAACAAAAATTCTACCATTTCTTCTTTACTTCTCTTCAGTATGAACAGCATGAAGCCTGTATGTAAACAGATGTAAAATTGCATACACCAAACCACTTATAAAAAGCTGCTCAATTCTCATTTCTTCTGCCATATAACTAAGATCAGTTGGAAAACATAATAGAACATCTGCAAAATTACATAATGTAATGGCTCCTCATGCCTCGACGGCAGCAACAGGGATTTCATCGTCTGTTGATGTATAAGAAGTCTCAACAATTTCTTCAAGCCCGTCTTCCTCATCCGTGTTGTTGGGTTTTCCACGCGCAATGGTTGGACTTAAAACCTCTCTGAGTTTTGTTGTTAGCTGATCGCGGGCTTCATCGTCATTGGATAAATAGAGCTTCAGTGCATCTTTACGATAAGTTTTCTCGTTCATGTAATAGAAACCCCCTGCCCTTGTGATGAACTTGTGCTGCAGACCATGATCTATTAATTCCGAGGCAAGGCATATACCCTTGCCGAATTCCAGCTCAAACTGAGCACTTCTGAATGGTGGGGCATGCTTATTCTTCACAATTTTCACCATAATTTGATTTCCTACAATCTTCATTAAAAAAATTCATATTCAGTTCGATATTTTAAATTAAATTTTGTGTGTGAGAGACGGGGGGCGAACAGCTATCGCATGTGAAATAATGAGCTAGAAATTATATACATAGTGAATAAAACTACACTCCTGATAACAAAAAGATGCTTCCGCGCATAAATTTAATATTACTAGAAATAAGAGTGCTTCCACATAATACAAGGAAAATGAAAAATAAACAAAAGACTGATCTTATGTGCAATACGAGTGATGCGTAGGTTCAAATGTGTGGTTTGCGGGATTCAATGAGATTTCTAGGATTTGGAGATTTGTGAACTTTGAGAACTTCAGTAGAGGGTAGGGGGAGACTGCTGTGGTGGTTCCAGGGGATTCGGAAGTACAGTGGAACTGTAGACTTGTGGCTTAGGGTTATACCCAAACTTATGGAGTCTGACTACCAAGAGACCTTTGTCCAATTGCTAAAATGAACTATATTTAGGTGGGGTTCTTATGTGCTGCTTGTAAAGGTTAAGAGCAGCAGCAACTAAATGTGAAGAATGTTTTCCTTCAAGGAAATCTGGAAGGGGAGCTTATATGAATTTTTCCCGGGATAAACTCATAAAAATTCAAAACAGAGTTTGTCGTCTTCAGAAATCTGTCTATAGATTAAAGCTAACGCAAAAGGCTTGGTTTGGCAGATTCCAACAAGCCGTGCATTCTTTTGGTTACAAACAAAGGCATTTCGATTCTCGCAAGAGATGATACAAAGATTAGTTGGTTGAAAAAAAACAACTAGCGTAAACAATTTGATATGAAACTTTTATGCAAGCAAAAATAATATTTTGAGATTGACTCAATTTTTTAGGTAAGTTGAAGTAATTTCTTGAGATTGAGATTTTCAGATCAGAACATGGCATCTTTATATCTCAATGTAAGCATGCTATTGACCCCTACTAAAGGAAACTGGTATGCTCGGATGGGTCCTAATTGAAATTCCGATTAAAGCTAATCACTGAGCTGGTGAAAATATAGATGAGAATAAGATTGATCCCAGAGAGATCGATAGATGGATCTCCCTATCTGATACGTTCCCGGGAGAGGAGTCCGGCAAGGAGAAGGGCCGGCAGAAGCGAGGAGAGAAATAGGAGGGAGAGATTGAGATGAGAACTCTAGGGTGCAACCATAAATTACTTTCACCCAAAGATAATAAAAAAGTGTACAACACAACCCCTTATAGGTGTGGGGTGTGGATAACGAAAGAACGGGTGCCAATAGTAAAGCATACAACATAACAGAATACAAATAAGATAATCATGCCATAGGCGCGACTTCGGTCTCTCCTCCATCAGACGGATCCGTCATCATCTTCCTCCACGTGTAGAACCGCCACGGTGTCTCATCGACGTGCACGTCCGTAACACTATCTCATATTAGTGGGGATGGTGAGTAGATATATGCATGTCCTTCAGACCCAGTACCCAGAGGTAGTTCATCGGGTCTTGAGATTTCTAAAAAGGGCAGCTGCTCAGGGAATTCTTTTCCCCAAAAATGATCATTCAGAGATTAGAATTAATTGATGTTGATCGAGATGGATGTCATGATGATTGGAAGTCAACTTCGGAATATTGTGCATTAGTTAAGAGGCAATTTAGTAACACAGAGAAGCAAAAAAAAAAAAAATTTATAGTAAGATCTGGTGCAAAGATGGAGTATTGGGTTATGCTAGAAGGATTATGTGAGGATCAACGGTTGAAATTTTTCTTTGATAATCTAGGTCTCTTGGAGTGCAATCATATTCTTCTTTATTACGGCAATTAGAAAATCATTAGAATTGCACAGAAGTCAATCCAATATATGGTATGACTAGCATGTTGAAGTGAACAAAAATGTCATTAAACATTAAATAATGAAGGAAATGTGTGTGTACTCATTTTGTCCAATCTAAAGACAACTAGTATGTCTTTACCAAATGACTAAGCTACAGCACATTCACTGATAGCCTTTCCAATTTGGGAATGATAATCATTTTTGCCCAACTTGAGAGAGGGAGTTAAATATTACATATGTTTATTATTATGTATTTTTCTCAGTATTCATCAATTTCTATTATTATTATTATGTTTTTTCCTAAGGGTAAATAAGATGAATTAGTTTGACGATTCAACTAACACTAGCACAGTAGTAACCATAGAAATTTTGAAGCATGAAAAACCCCATGTTCTCTCTTTCTGCAATTTGGTTTCATTTTGTTTTCTCTAATGGGCATAGGAACATTCAAATCTTAACAAATAGTCCCTTAAAATTTTAGGACGTGACATCCAAGATATTTAAAACACTCACTACGGGAAATATCTTGATCACCCACCTTAATAACAAAGTCATCCGTCCTTCTTGCACTGCTAAATTTAAGCTCAACATACTATGTCTTTACCCTGCTCAGCCAAAAACCCTTCTTTTCTAAAGTGTCTCTCCAAATTCTTGAAACTGAAGTGATAAATAAGTGATAAGGGCTTGAAGATTCAATAATGCTTCTACCACTCTTAATTATTTTAATTCTTGTAAGTTGTAACTGAAGTGATAAATAAAATTATTAAAAGTGGTAGGCATTATTGAATCTTCAAGCCCTTAGCTCTTATTGCCACTCAAATTTATTCCCCATTGTTTCTCTCTCCCACAACTCCTTTCTCCCTCTCTCCCCAACTTGGCTCAATCTCATTTTGCTACGGGTCTGTCCCCTTAACCAAGTCACGCACAGCCTTAGCTCCTCTTTCCAACCCTCGTGGCTAGCTAAGTCAGCAACACTCCAAGAGAAGTTGTGATGGAAAATGAGAAAGAGAGCACAAGAGCAAGATGCCTCAAGAGAACATGAAATGTTTATTACAACTTGGATGCCTAAGAATAAATAAGCCTTCCCTTTATATAGCCTCACAAAGGTTTCTCTCCAAAAATAGAATAATATAGATCCCTAGCTTTCGAGAGTATTTTACCATCCTCTAATATTTGCAATAATCTCTTTTCTCTAAAATCTTTTTCATGAGAGCACCCAAGAAACTTCTAGTTCCTTCATGGCTCTTCATGGATCTTCTTACATTTCGGGTCTTCTTTTTGACAGGACTTTTAGATAAGTAGTTGGGCTTGATGTTCAATATTTTAATTTCAACCCGTAACATTCTCTCCCACCTATCCTGGTGTCATTCTTGTCGGCTCATACTGCTAGATGAGATCTTTAAATTGACACAAATCTTCAATTGACTCTCATGTTGCTTCAGGCTCTGACAGTCCCTTTTATTTGATTAAGAATTGGATACTGTGGTACACTGCGTCCTCGTACAACCCCTCGTGAAAGTACTTCATCCACTTCATTTTCAAAAAATTTGATCAGAACAAGAGATGCTCTATGTGACTCTCCCTTTCTTAGGTCTTCCTCATCTTCATGGTAAAGCTTCAACATGCTTACATAGAAGACTGGATGTATCTTCAACATGCTAGGTAGATTAAGGCTACATGGTACCTTACCTATATTGGCAATCACCTCAAATGTCCCCTCATATCTCTTCACCAATCATTTGTGCATGCGAAGTAACGCCTTGAATTGTTGAGGTGAAATTTCACCATTACTTTATCTCCTAAGCTATACTCTTGAGGTCTCCGCTTTATGCCCCCATTCTTTTGTCGTCTTTGCGCTTTTTCTAAGCAAATTTTATCATGTCATTTTGTTCTTCCTATGACTTCGCCATGTGGAAGGCTCCTGGGCTTTTACCATCTCCCTTGCTTGCGACCAAAGCATGTGGTGTGACCGGTTGGCTCCCCATCGCAAACTCAAAGGGACTCCATGTAGATTTGCACCGCTGCAAGTTGTTGGAGAATTGGGCTACATCTAAGATTTTCACCCAATTTCACTAGTTGGCACTCACAAATTGTCACATACAGCACCCCAACAGGCCATTTACCCTTTTGTTTGTCCATCAGATTGAGGGTGAAAAGTAGTGAAGTGCAATTGCAAACCTAACATCTTGAACAACTTCATCGATAATTTTCCAGTGAAGCGAGGATCCCGATCGCTCACTATGTTTTGGGATAGCCCCCAATATTTGACTATATGCTTGAAAAATTCTCGAGTAGCTTCTTCGGCAGTGCAATCTTTTGTGCGTGGGAGAGCATTGATGAAATCCAAAGTTACGATGTCCCGTAGATAATTAGGGACTGGTAATAGCTCTAACAACCCCGTTGGTTGATGGCTTTCTACTTTGTTTTGTTGATAGTTTGCACACAAGACAAGTTTTTGCATATATGTCTGCATTGTCCTTCATTCTTGGTCAAAAGTACATGATATCCAATAGTGTCAGTGTTCTCTTTTGTCCAGAAGGCCAGCCCATCTGATCAAATTCCTTCGTAAATTTTTTCACTTGGGGATGTACACTCCTTCCTTTGGTGTAAAAAAGGTCATCATCTACCCAAAATTGCTTACTCATCCCTTCTATAGCAACCTATCGCAGCTCCATGGCTAAAGGGTCTTTATCCAAGTCCTTCCATGATTTGACGTAAGAGCTCCTTTTATATTGTATTCAATGTGGTAAGCTCTGCTTTGCATCTTAAGGCATCAACAACTAGATTCGCCTTACCGGGCTTGTACATGTAGTCAAACTCGACAAGAAAATCTCGTCACCTCGCTTGTTTAGAAGACATCTTATGTGATTGAAAGTAACTTATCGTCACATTGTCATGACCACGAATTTTCTTGGACGGTATATCGCTGCTCAGTTTCATTCAGCTTGCGACACTCAAAGGCTATGGGATGGACTTCTTGCATAAGCACTCCTCCAATTGCAAAGTCTGTCATGTCCATATGCAACCCAAACTCCTTTTAAAATCTGGCGATGATAACATTGACCCAGTGCTCATTGTTATATTTAGATCACCAAAGGCACGTTGGAATCCTTCATACCATGCGACTTTGTCTTCAACGGATCTATTAACGAGTCTAACCTCCTTAAGTAGCTGGAATTAACCGTCGATGGTAATTCACAAGCCCAAGGAAAATTTTTAGCTCAATTGCCTTGGTTGTAAATTCCCATTACATAATCACTTGAACTTTCGTCTTGTCCACCGTCAACATGTCATGTCCAATGAAATGTACAATGAAGTGCACTTCCTCCTTGCTGAATGGGCACGTTGACTTCTTCACATACAATTTGTTCTCCCACAGGACTTGAAAGATGGTGTCGAGGTGTTCGACATGCTCCTCCATAATGTTGTTGTTGATCAAAATGTTGACAAGATACTTCCATGAGTCGGTCTAAATATGGATGGAATATTCGATTTATCAAAGTACAAAATGTTGCGGGTGGATTGGTTAGGCCAAATAGCATAACCAACCACTCGTAAGATCCATACCGAGTAATGCACATCATCTTGGCTCAACTCCTTCAGCAATAGGACTTGGTAGTAGCCCATTTGCAAGTCCATCGTGGTGTAAACTTTGGTTCTCATTCTATCAAATAAGTTGGTGATCAAAGGAATATGATATTTATTCTTCACAATTACCTTATTGAGTGCATGATTATCTGCACACATTCTCAACAATGCATCTTGCTTCTTTTGTAAAAGCATTGGTGCCTCGTATGGGGCTTTTCTAGCAACTCCTTTAGTTGTTTTTGGAGTTTTTCCAACTCCAGTGGAGCCATCCAATAAGGTGCCATAGCATGCGGTTTGGCTTCTTGTTCCAGCTCAATCTTATAATCCACCTCCCTTTGAGGTGGTAACTTGTTTGCCAATTCTGCAGGCATGACGCCCTGATTTCCCTCCAAGAATTTCACAGTGAGAGGTAGTACCTCCTCGTTTGTGACATCATCCTCTTTTAAGGTGGCCAGGTAAGTCGCTTTGGCCTTAATTGATTCTTTTGGCTATCTACAATGCAAATAATTGTTTTGTTCCAGTCTTTCCTCTAGCTGGCAATCCTCCCACTAATGGTATCATACAAGGAGACCCTTTTTCCATTATGAGTATGGATCTACAAAAACAAATATTGTAATTGCCCTCACCTTGTCAAATAAATTCATGCTTAGTACAACTTTGTAGTCGTTCATGTGTGCAATCGAGAAGTCTACTTGGCCCTTCCAAGTTCCCAACTGCGGCTCTACTTTGCGTGCAACTCCTTGCTATGGTCTTGCCTTCTCGTTCACCGTTTTCAACCATCTCTCACCATGTATCACATGTCTGCCAAATTTCTGAGCCTCATCCTTAATCATGAAGTTGTGTCTCGCCCCTGTGTTTAGCAAAACCTTGGTGGCCTTTATATTTACTATCGCCACCATAAACATTACACCATTGCCTGATATGGCTAGTGATAGTCTAAAAATCAAAGCATTTAGCAATTGTAAGGAATTAATTTGAGTTGTACCTTCTTTTTGGGTTGCGCCTTCATTGCCTGCGCCTTCATTGCCTGCAAGGATGGTTGAGAGAGTTCTCATCTCTGGACAATTGCTCATCACAGTGGTCCTTTGCATAGGAAGCCTCCACCCTTCGATATAAAAGCCTTATTTTTCTCTTCATACTTATTTCATCGGTCATTACCTTTAAAATAAGTCTTCTTGAAATCCCACTCCTCTCTCTCTCTCATTGTTGGCTTGATCACGCTAGTTTGGGTTTATGAACTTCAATCTTTGGCTTTGTCAGAGTCATATTGACCCCCTCCGGTCATGGCTCATCAACATAATGTTAACTCTTCCTACGTTTCTTCAAACTTCAAAGACAACGTGCATTGCTTGAATGACATTCTACATCCTTACAAGGCGTTCCTCCAACATGGGTGTGCATCAAGGCAAGTATAAGTCGTCTCCTTGATGTCTTCAAACTCTTTAAGAACATGACTTTCCTGAGTTTCAAAGCTACCTTCCACTTTTTCAACTCGAGCAGCTAGCCCCATCAATGTGTGGTTCAAGTGACTGCGTCTTGTTATGATCCCTCTTCTTCTTGCCATGTTGGTCTACGGCCTCCCCGTTGCTCTCGTCAACAAAGCTCGAGTCGTTCACCTTATTCGCCATTTTAGCACCACACGAACCTAGCTCTAATACCAATTATCACAAACATGTCCCCTTGACCGAGACATGCACGACCTTAGCTCCTCTTGCCACCCCTTGCGGTTAGCCAAGTCAGCCTCACTCCAAGAGAAGTTGTGGAAAATAAGAAAAAGAGCAAGAGAACTTGAAAGCTTTTGGTTGAACTCTCCCAAATACCCAGTCCCCTGAACCGGCTGGGCTCCGCCCAGAATTGTTTAGGAGGAAGGAGAGACTGAATCGGTTGGTCCAGTCTCCTTGGCCTTTGGTCCAATCCGAACCGGCCCCGAGTCATATCATTCTCGCCGTCTTTGAAAAATTGTTTGTCCTCAAGCAGATGTTTGGGATATGCTTCTTTAAGCTCTTCATAGTACATCCCAAGTCCATTCTGACTCATTCATGCCCTTCCAGTGGACCAGCAGTCGTACGATAGACTTCCCCTGCACCTTTTTAATCCCCGCTTCAAGAATCTTTTTCGGTATCAGACAGACTTCGCCCAGCTTTGTCACTTCTGGCAGGGGGCTAATATTTGGAGTGTTCCCTTGTAAGGCCTTTTTGAGTAGCGACACATAAAAGGTTTGGTGGATACGGGAATCCGTCCGGAAGCTCCAGAGTGTACGCCGCGACACCCACCTTTTCCAAGATTTTGAAAGACTCGTGGTAGCGGGTGCAAGCTTTTGGTTCTTCGTTCCTGCTACTGACAGCTGTCGGTAAGGTTGTAACTTTAAGTACACCCACTCCACTACCTGAAAACTGTGTTCTCGCTGATGCTTATCTGTTTGGACCTTCATGCGGTGGTGTGCTTTCTGTAGATTCTCTCTCAACTATTTTAAGATGTCGTCTCGCCCTTTCAATGTTGCCTCCACTTTTGGCACCACGGAGGATCCTCTCTCATATCTCCTAAGTATCGGCAGTGCTCTCCCAATCAAGCTTTTGAACGGTGCCATCTTGGCTGCCGTTTGGTATGTTGTATTGTACCAATATTCCGCCCACGAAAACCATTTACTCCACTGGTGTGGTTTTCCTGCAATGAAACATCTCAAATATGTCTCCATGCTTCTGTTTAGAGCCTCTGTCTGCCCGTCTGTCCGGGGATGGTTGGTTGTGTTAATGTGTAAAGATCTCCCTGTTAAGCGAAAGAGTTCCTTCCAAAACCTGTTAATGAACACAGTGTCATGATCGGAGACAATGGAGGACGGTATCCAATGCAATCTCACCACCTCTCGAATGAAGGCTTCTGCCACGATCTCGACTGTGAAAGGGTGCGAAAATGCAATAAAGTGCCCATACTCGGCGAGACGGTCCACCACCACCAAGATGACCGACTTTTCCTGTGGTTTGGGAAACCCCTCTATGAATTCCATCACAATGCTCTCCCACGTGAGCTCCAGAATATCTAGAGGCACCAGTAACCCTGCTGGAGTGGTCGTCTTGTACTTTTGTCATTGGCACTCCTTACAATTCTTCACATATTGTATTACATCCTCTTTTAGTCCCCTACAATACACATTCTGCTTGATATGTTGGTATGTCTGCAACATTCTGGAATGCCCTCTGTTGGGGGTGTCGTGAAACTCATGGAGTAACTGCAGCTTCAGTGGGGATCCTGGTGCCACCACCAAGCGTCTCTTATAATACAAATGTCCATTAATGACATGGTAGACAACTTCCAACCCCCATCCTTCTGCAATATTTATCAATTTCTAACTTAGCTCCTCATCGGCTAACACCACCCGATGGACAACTTCAACTATGTACAAGACTGGCGCTGAGAGAGCAAAAATAGAATTCGTCGGAGGATAGCGTGAAAGCGTGTCAGCTACCTTATTCTCCTTCCCCTTGCGGTACTCTATCTCATAATCGTAACTCGGCATCTTTGTCACCCATTTTTGTTGCTCCAGTGACGAGACCCACTGCTCCAAGAAGTAATTTAAGTTTTGATGGTCTGTTTATATCTTGAAGTGCCTCCCTATGAGATATGGCCGTCACTTTCCCACCGCATGCAAGATTGTCAGCATTTCCTTTTCGTACACCAAAACTCCTAACGCCTTCCCCTGAATTGCCCTGTTGTAGTATGCCAACGGCCTCCCTTCCTGCATCAGCGCTGCCCCCAAGCCAGCCCCGGATGCATCTGTTTCCACTATAAACTTGGAAAAATTTGGTAATGCTAACACCAGGGTCGTCACCAAAGCCTCCTTCAATGCATGGAACACTAACTCTGCATCTCTCCCAACATCCTTTTTGAAGTAATGTCGTCAGTGGTTTAGCAATCTTCCTGTAGTCCTTTACAAACTTTTGGTAGTAGCTAGTTAGCCCCCAAAACCCTCTCAACATCTTAATGTTAGTGGGCGTGGGCCAATCCATGATACTCTAAATTTTCCTTGGATTTGGTCGAACCCCCTCTCTATTCACCAGGTGACCCAGATACTCCATCTCCTGCTGCCCAAAAGAACAGTTTGACCTCTTCAAGTATCATTTATGTTCCTTGAGAACTTGCAACACCATACTCAAATGCTCTACATGTGCCTCCAAACTCGGACTGTAGATGAGGATGTCATCAAAGAAGACTAGCACAAATTTCAGCAACCACGATCTGAATGTTTCGTTCATGACTGCTTGAAAGGTCGCTGACGCATTAGTCAATCTAAACGGCATCACTAGGAATTTGTAGTGCCCTTCATGTGTTCGGAATACTGTCTTTTCTACATCCCCCTACTGCATGTGGATCTGATGATACCCCGATCGCAAGTCCAACTTCGTGAAATACTGAGCTCCTTGCAATTCATCCAAAAACTCGTCAATGATCAGGATAGGAAACTTGTCTTTCAACTGTAACATCATAGTGAGCGCCCTGTAGTCTATGCAAAATCTCCAAGTTCCATCCTTTTTCTTCACCAATAGGACGGGAGAAGAAAAAGGGCTCGTGTTGTGTCGAATGGTTCCTTTCCGCAACATATCTCAGACGCATCTCTCGATCTCCTCCTTCTGTATGCGAGGATAACTATAAGGCCGAACACTTGTGGGCTTCGTTCCTTCCTTAAGAGTGATCATGGGATCGCATGCACGCAGTGGTGGCGGCCCTTTTGGTGTCTCAAAGATTACCTCGAACCTTCCCAAGACCTCCTGCAAATCTTCTGGATCCCTTCCCTCTGCTCCAAGGGTCCTCCGGTCAGGACCCAAGCCATGGGATAGCCTGCTCGACCCATTTCTCACGAGACAAGATAGCTGCTTCCTTCATAAACGGTCCCGAATTACTTTACATCTTGTGCTTCTTCCCACCATCTGTGAATTCCATGGTCAAGTTTTCTCAGTCGTTCGTAACCAGTTTCAACTGTCACAACCATTGCACCCCCAATATTACATCTGACCCTTGAATTGGTATATACAATCCACATGACACCTGAATCTATATATCGTAAGTGGCACTTTCCTCACGGCCCCTGTGCACTGCAGAAGATTCTCGTCTGCCACGAGCACGTTGAAAACCCTATCCTCCGTCGGTATGATAGTTAGTTTCTTGGCTACCTCGCTATTGATGAAGTTGTGGGTGCTCCCACTGTCAACCAGTATCGAAACCTTCTGGTACGACACCCTTCTTGTCATCCTCATGTATAGGGTTGTCCTCCCCCTTCTAAAGCACGAAGGGAGACTTCAATCTCCTCCAATTCGAGAACCTCCCCCTCCTCTAATAAGTTGTCCCCGTCCTCCTTGGCCACTAATCATTCCTCCTCTTGCAGCATGTATACCTTAACCAACTTACACTTGTGTACATGGAAAAATTTCTCGTCGCAAGTTCCTTTGTGCGCTGATCCTGCCAATCATGCATCTCTTGCCACGAGAATCGCTTCATTGTTGCTTCTTTCCTTATGGATGGGCTGCTAGTTCCTTTGGACGTACCCAGTTCTCCTTCCTTACTGTTCCCTCAGTAAGTCCACTGTCGTCTTGCGTCTTCCAAGTTTGTCCTCTTGCAATCAGTCCATTCCAATGGCATGAGCTATGTTTCTGGGTTGGAATGTTTGTACCTCATCACTGATTTTCTCCTTGAGTTCGGCCATGAAACACCCCAAAAGTGCCTTCTCTGACCACTGCACCCGGTTAGCTAATCTTTCAAACTCCATTTTGTACTTGTTGACTGTCCTTGTCTGTCTCAGCTTAGCCAGCATCATATTGAATTCCTCGTACTCGATCGGTCCAAATCTCGCGTTGGGCCCATCGCAAGATTCCTCCCACGTGGGGTAGGGCCGCTGCTTCCTCCACCAGCTAAGCCACTGATAGGTATCCCCTTCCAAATGAAAAGAAGCTACGTGTACCCACTGGTGCTTGGGAAGCTCCTGGTACTCAAAATACATCTCAGCCCTCTCGATCCATTCCAGGGATCTCTATTTTTGTACTTAGGAAATTTCATCCTCGTCGGTCGGGGTTGCAATGGGGGCGGTGTTGTTGCGGTGCCCGCACCTCGGGATAATATGGAAGTTTTCCCCATCCTTGATTCCACATTCCCTCATTCTCTCCTGACCTCTGGCCTCCTCTGCCTTGCATGATGGGCCCCCGGCCCCAGTGGTCCTCCGCTAGAGCTTCTCCTTCCCATTTGTGTGAGGTTTGTGCGCCCCCACGCCATCCCATGCTAGTTCCATTGCTTTCTTCTTCTCCCCTCCCCCAACCCACATGAGGCTTCTGTAACTGCTAGCCACAAACCCTTCATGTTTTCGCTTGCCTCTGACTCCTTTCCTGCTCCCGCCAAGCCGCATGCGGTTTCCACTGCTGGTGAAAGCCCCTCGGATCTCTAGTGAAGCCGCAGGTTCCCCCAGAGCCCTCGATTGGCCCCCAGATGCCCCACAACCGCTACCTTTGCGCTCGCTGGCCCAGAGCGACGACCCTTTTAGCTCCGCTAGACACGTCGATCCCGCCACCCTCCACATTTGGCGGAGCTCCTTCCGCATTCCTCTGATCGACCAAGGGTTCTCCAGCGCCGCATAGATCGACGATGCCTTCCGCTGCCACCCCCTTGTCACGATCGGGCGCTCTCTCAATGCGACTTAGCTGTTCCCCTGGCGCTTCTGTCGCCTCCAGAACCGCAACGCACGAGCACTCCTCCCTGTCGTTGATCCTCTGCGCCAGGTACTATTTCAACGCTTCCACGAGATCGTGCAATCCCTGCTGCCCTTCCTCCAGTGTCATTTGTCGAGTTCCATGGGTCGTCATCGTCGGAGAGTCGGTCCTCTAATACCAAATGGTATAACTACTATTTTACGGTATTAAGAGAATACCTGGATCTGATTCTTCGATGCCTAGGGTTGCAGTCGCACCCCTCCCCCCACCCAGCCCCCTGAACCAGCTGAGCCCCGCCCAAAACTGTTTAGGATAAGAAGAGACTCAACTAGTTGGTTCAGTCTCCTTGGCCTTCTCCTAGGCCTTTGGTCAATTCCAATGATAAACCACTCTGAACCGGCCCCGAGTCATACAACTTTATTCCAACTTGGATGCCTAAAAATGATTGAGTCTTCCCTTCATGTAGCATCATGGGATTTTCCTCCAAAGAATTGAATAATCTACATCTCTACCTTTCTAAAGTAATCTACCATCTTCTACTATTTGCAATAAGCTTCTTCTCTAGAATTTTCTTCATGAGAACGCCTAAGAAATTCATAGTTCCTCTACTGCACATTCATGGGTCTTCTTACATCTTGGGTCTTTTTCTTCATAAGGCCTTTAGATATGCAGTGGGCTTGAAGTTGGGTCTTTTAATCTCAGCTTGTAACAATTTTCTTATATTCCCCTTATTTTATCATTACAAAGCCAATATTTTTGCTGTCAAGATCAATTTTCCCCTATTCTCATTTAAGAATATTGAAAACCGGCAAAAAAATTTACTATTGTCTGCTCCATGATTTATAACAAACGCAAAATTATGATAAAAAGGATCTGAGAGGCTTTGAGATTTATAATATTCAGCTCCATGAAATAATAAGATTTAGTCTGACAAAAATAAAAATATTTGACTTTTAATTCGTGGTAGAAAATCATCAGCAAGAGTTTTTACCTCATCACCCTTCTTAACAAAAGCAACTCGTCTGATATTCAAGCGAACAGACGCATAAAATTTCAGTGCGTTGCCTCCAGATGTAACCTCAGTGAGTCCTCCGAATCCAAACGTGTTAAGCTTGCATCTAACCTGAGATTAAAAAAAATAGTTTACCAGTGAGCATCAAATGAATCAAAAGAATATGGCGGTATAACTTACAGAATAAACAACAAAATAAACTGGTGGATGAAGCTAATTAAGAATGGAATCATACAAGTTCAGTGGCTTGAATTGTTTCTAGAATCCAAACGTGTTAAGCTTGATTCTATATAGAAGGAAAATCAGTATATTCAACTCACCTGATTAATGAAAATCAATATTGTCTGAGAAAGAGAGAGAGAATGACACAATTTGCGAAGAGCCTGGCTCATCAGCCTTGCTTGAAGGGCCATATGCGCATCTCCCATCTCACCATCAAGTTCACTTTTAGGGACTAGAGCTGCAACCTGAAAATTTAGAAGAAAACTTCAGTTGAAAAGTTGACCAATTTGTCAAAATATGAAACTACATTATCCAGGAATGAATTTATGCATGTTTTAATGTTGGGCATCAGATGTAAAACATAAAAATACCAGTAAGAATAGAAATATATGTTGCAGTCATTCAATATGTTTCAGTTAGTTGTTACTGGTGAAAAATAATGAGATGCGTGACCAAAACTTAGGAATCCAACCCAAATTAAATTGGTTGTTGGTGGAGAGGTATAAGATCTATATGAAGTACAGAATATTAAATAAGTTTTTCGATGTAGAACTATATTCTAACCACGCTCCCTCATGTGTAAAGTCTTTAGTCTCTAATATATGGACTTTCTTTTAATTAGGTGATGTAAGAGTGGGGCGTCGGGTCTAGATTTCTCTATTACAGCATGTTAGCGCGTATGCATTCAACCAAAAATCAATTGGTTTTTTAGATGGGTTTATAATCTATATTAAAAGCATAATGTAACATGAATTTTCCAATGTGGAACTATATTCCCAACATGCCCCCTCATATGTGTGTTCTTTGGCCTCTATGATAGGAGATTGGAGAGGGGGGAGAGAACTAGAGAGAAATTAGGGTTGGAGGAGGGAGGAAAATACCTGATAATACTCTTGTTACCCAAAAGAGAGAGCCCAGGGTATACTTATACCCGGGCCCAAGAGGGGCCGGTCGGACCCCCTCCCATACGGGGCTGAACCGGGGTGGTTCAGCCCCAAGCCACCAGTCATTAGTGAGTGGGGGCTGAACCGGATGGTTCAGCCCCGTTGTCGTCTGTCTTCTTCTTCCGCCTGCGGGCATATTGACGCCCAAAGAACTGTGTCATGTTCGGAGGCGTAACATTCCCTTCCTCATCAAGAACCAGCTTGTCCCCAAGGTGGTAGTCTGGGTAGAGCTCCCTGAACTCCAATAGATCGACCCAAGGGTTGTGTGCCTCGAACAAGTACGTTCATTTGACCAGGAGCTCAGGACGGTACTCGGTACCTCGCCATTTCCATTTGAGCATCAGGATTTCCTCAGGTATCGATCGTAGTTCCCCTGCAACTGCTGCCTCTGGCAGGAACGGACTGGCCTGAATTGCGTTGTCGATCTTCTGTTTAAATAAGGACACATGAAAAGTCGGATGAATACGAGACCCCTCAAGAAGAGCCAAAGGGTAAGCGACAGGCCCCACACGGCGGAGAATACGAAAGGGCTCATAGTAGCGAGGGGCCAATTTATGGTTCGTCCGGCGGGCAACGGACACCTGTTGGTAAGGTAGGAGCTTGAGTAAGACTTCATCGCCAACCACGAACTCCCTTTCCTTGCGATGCTTGTCTGCTTGGGCCTTCATGCGATCTTGTGTGGTGCGGAGATTCTCACGCAAAGTAGAGAGAGTGCAGTCACGGTCGCGAAGCGCCCGATTCACGGCTGGCAATGCTGTGATGCCGGGTTCATAGCTGTTCAAAGAGGGTGGAGGGCGTCTGTCGACGACCTCAAACGGGGTCACCTTACTGACGAAGTGGTAGGAGGTGTTGTAGCAATATTCGGCCCAGTGTAGCCAACTGGTCCAGATACGCGGATCGTCCATCACAAAACAACGAAGGTATGTTTCCATGCCCCGATTGAGAACCTCTATCTGGCCATCCGTCTGGGGGTGATTCGTCGTGCTGAAGCGTAAGCAAGTCTCATGTAATCGAAAGAGCTCCCGCCAGAAATTGCCTACAAATGTAGGATCCCGGTCGGAAATGATGGCGTGCGGAATGCCGTGGAGGCGGACAATTTCTCGTACAAAGAGATCGGCGACTGACTCGCCCGTGTACGAGTGGCTCAACGCCAAGAAATGTCCATATTTAAAGAGCTTGTCAACCACTACCAGTATGACTGTCTTGCCCTTAGACTTGGACAACCCGTCGATGAAATCCATGGACATTGTTCTCCCAAATGTGGTGCGGAATCTCCAGAAGTGTAAGCAGGTCGTCTTGTACTTTGAACGTTGGCATATCTCGCACTGCTGCACAAATTGCTGAATGTCGCGCCATAAGTCTGGCCAAAAAACATTCGCCCGTGCCCGTTACAAAGTACGGAGTATGCCTGCATGGTCGTCGGTTGGGGATGAGTGAAACTCGTGCTTCATGACTGTCTTCCAGCGGACTTTAGCGGAATGACCACCCGGTCCTGAATAATAAAGTCCGTCATTCAGCTAGTAGCCTGCTGTAGTGAGTTGCCCCTGCAAAGAGCCACCGCAATGGCCCGGATAATGCCAGATCCCGCATGATCTCCTCATGAATATCATCTAACGAGTCGAGTAGGGGACCAGAAATTTGGGTGATGGTGCTCTCTGGCAGGCGGGATAATGCGTCAGCAACCACGTTCTCTTTTCCCTGTCTATAAAGAATCTCGTAGTCATAGCCCAACAGTTTCGTCACCCACTTTTGCTGAAGCGGAGAGGAGACCCGCTAGTCCAAGAAGTGTTTCAAGCTTTGATGGCCAGTACGGATTTTTGAAATGTCGTCCCAACAAGTAAGGTCGCCACATGGTCACCGCATGAATGATTGTCAGCATCTCCTTCTCGTACGTGGAGAGCCCCAAAGTACGGGAAGCCAACGCCCTGTTGTAGAAGGCCAATGGTCGACCCTCCTGCATCAATACCGCGTCGATGCCCACTCCGGATGCGTCGGTCTCCAGTACGAACTCCTTGTTGAAATCAGGAAGAAAGAGAACCGGAGTGGTTGTCAAGGCCCCCTTGAGGGCCTGGAATGCCGCTTCCGCCTCGTCCGGCCAATGGAAGGCATCCTTCTGTAATAATTGCGTCAGTGGACGAGCGATTTTGCCATAATCCTTGACAAACCGCCGATAATATCCTGTAAGTCCCAGGAAGCCCCGTAATGCTCGGACTGTGTGAGGACGAGGCCACGATAGCATGCTCTCGATCTTCTTGGGATCAGCCTTGAAACCGCTAGCGGAGACCAAATGTCCCAGATACTCCACCTCCTCTTGCCCGAACAAACACTTAGACTGCTTGGCGTATAGTTGGTGCTGGCAGAGGATGGTGAACACGTGCTCGACATAGGTCAAGTGCTCCTCCCAACTGGTACTGTAGATGAGGATGTCATCAAAAAATATCAGTACTGATCGGCGGAGAAGAAGACGAAAGATATCGTTCATGACTGCCTGGAACGTGGACGGGGCGTTGGTAAGCCCAAAAGGCATTACCAAGAATTCATAGTGTCCATCATGCGTACGGAAAGTTGTTTTGTGTATGTCATCCTCGCGCATCCGAATCTGATGGTAGCCCGACCTGAGGTCTAGCTTGGTGAAGAGGCGAGCGCTGTGCAGTTCGTCCAACAGTTCTTCGATCAGAGGAATGGGGAACTTATCCTTAATAGTTGAGTTGTTCGGACCGCGGTAGTCCACGCAAAATCGCCACGTTCCGTCTTTCTTCTTTACTAGAATGATGAGAGACGAGAAAGAACTAGTACTGGGGCGGATAATTCCGGCGGTAAGCATTTCCCTGACACTGTGCTCTATCTCGGTCTTCTGGATGTACGGGTAGCGGTAAGGTCGGATGTTGGTAGGCTCAGCGCCTGTCTTGAGCTGGATTTGATGATCTCTGAACCGCGGTGGTGGAAGTGTGCGGGGTGTCTGAAATATATCGGCATACCGAGCCAGAAGCGCCTGCATCTGAATGGGTAGAACTGGAGGGGTTGTGGGAGTCGGTGTCACCTCCATAATCACTGTCATTGTGTTGCCCTGACTCTCAAGTCGCTCCAAACTCTGAAGGAATACCTCCTTAATCGGGGAAGATTTTAGTCCCCCCAGACAGTATTGCTTCCCATGTACGAACTTCATCGTAATCTGGTCTCAATCAAAGGTCACCCATCTCAGTTGTTGCAACCACTGAACCCCAAGCACCATGTCGAAGCCTCTGATGGGTAGAAGATATACGTCTGTGCATCCTGAGTACCCCTGTATCCGCAGCTCCACCCCCTTCATAACTCCTTCGCACTGAAGTTTGCTCCCATCTGCCACCATGACATGAAAGGCAGCTCCCGTATCAATCCCATGTCCCACCCGTTGTGCCACATCGGGATGAATGAATTTGTGGGTGCTCCCGCTATCCACTAAAATCGTCACCTTCTCTTGATTAATCTTTCCCGCAATCCGCATAGTGAGAGGGGCATTGGCGCGTTGCAACCTTCCATCGCCGGTATGGACACTCCAAACTCGGTCAAATCCAAGTCCCCCTCCAACTCAAACTCGGGGGAGAGCTCCTCCTCCACATCCTCCCGCAGCATGTAAACTTGTATCTTCTGACATTTGTGTCCGGGCGCGAACTTTTCTTCGCAGTTGAAACATAGTCCCTTCTCTTTCCTCGCCTGCAGCTCGGCCCAAGATAATCGTGTCACAGTAGATTTAACGGTAGCCACTAGCTCTCTCCTGCCGGTGGAGCCGTGGGTCTCCCCGTGGTGCGGGTTAGCTTCCTGTTGAAGCGCTCTTCATGGATGCTGGCTAAGTTGATGGCATGGTTCAGACTGCAAGGCATATAGGCATGAACCCCATCACGTAAGTGTTCCTTCAGTCCTGATACAAAACAACTGAGTAACGTCTTCTCTTCCCAGTGTACCCGATTTGCCAGCTTTTTGAACTCCGTACGATATTCCATCACTGATCCTTTTTGACGTAACTTTTGCAGGAGGGCCTCAAAGTCCTCATACTCCAGTGGCCCGAATCTAGTGGTGAAACCTTCCACAAAATCAGCTCAGGGCACGTAGTCCTTAGTCCTTACCTCTCAAAAACCACTGCGTCCACTGGAAGGCGTCGTCCTCCAAGTGGAATGATGCTAGTTGTACCTACCTTCCAGAACCTCTTGATAGCTAAAAAAAGCTCGGCCTTTTGTACCCATTCGAGAGTGTCCCCGCCGTTGTACTTAAGGAAATTCATGCGCGTTAATTTCGGAGGTATGTACGCTCGTAGGGCTGCTGCGCCCATGCCACGCCAATCCGGAGCCCTCGACGATCTCGCTGCGCTGTTGTCGTTGTCGCTGAGTCCCGCCCCGATCCAGAACCCTCGCCCACCTGCGGGGCGAGATAATGCGACGCGGAGGTCGCGGCATTTTGCAACCCGCCGATCTCCCTGTGTGTCTTTCCTTTCAGATTTTGCGATAATAGGGCCTTGAGTTCTTTCATACGGGCATCGATCCGTTCCTCCAAGTGTTGCGTAGACGCCCTCATCTTCTCTTTGATGGCGGCTACCGAATCCGTCAACCCGACGTAGTTCTCCTCTAGGGTTTCCAACCGGTTGATTTCTTCTTGCGAGAGGGTGTTCACCATGGTCGTAGGATGAATGCTTTGATACCAAATGATGGGAGATTGGAGAGGGGGGAGAGAACTAGAGAGAAACTAGGGTTGGAGGAGGAAGGAGGAAAATACCTGATAATACTCTTGTTACCCAAAAGAGAGAGCCCCGGGTATATTTATACCCGGGCTCAAGAGGGGCCGGTCGGCCCCTCCCATACGGGGCTGAACCGGGGTGGTTCAACCCCAAGCCGCCGGTCATTAGTGAGTGGGGACTGAACCGGATGGTTCAGCCCCGTTGTCGCCTGTCTTCTTCTTCCGTCTGCGGGCATATTGACGCCCAAAGAACTGTGTCATGTTCGGGGGCGTAACACTCGAACACTTCGACTTCTTAAAAATTTGGATCTTGCAAAAGTGGGTCGTGGGCTCTAGTCTGCTCTGATATCATATTAAAACTTATAAATCCAATCCAAAATAAATTGGTTATGCGTGAAGGGGCCAAGATCTATATTAAGTGTGCAATGTTCCATTCCTAACACGGGTATTATATTTTCAACAAGAACCATACAAGTCCTACAATTTTCACTTGTCATCACACTTCGTTCAACAAATATTATTATTCAAGGAAAAAAGCTTCATGCCGGTAATTGACTTCTTCATATAAGTCAAAACCCTAATGGCCAGCGACTATAAGTCAAGTCTAAAGAATGAAAAAGAGGGGTAAAGATAAAAAGAATCCCATTCATGATAACCCAATTCCCTTCATCACATGGTGCTTCTTTCCTTCATTAACATGCAAAGTTCACAGTTATGATTCTGCAAATAGAATAAAATGAAAACATGATAATTATTTTTTCCCTTCTGTGTTCTTTAAGAAAATAACCATACTTTTCCTATTGAACTTACCACTACCTCTTGGATAATTACTAGAACTATGAAGACTATTTTAGGTACATTGAAGATATACAATATTTTTTTTCCTGGATAGTTGTTGTAAAAAGCTTTTTGTTGTTGTTGATGATGATAACTTGTTACAAGAACATTTTTATTTTAACTTATTGGAATATAACCAACTGATAGTAATGTAGAAAATGCAAGTTGAGTTTTTTGGAACTGTGGATAGTGGCTAGAAAAAAAAAAGTTAGTTGTTTATAAATACGAATTACTACTTGTACTCTTCCAGATCAAATTAATCATTTAGGGAGGTAAGAAGGGGTTTAAGCAATAGTATGTCACTTTCAAATATTCTTTGCTCGTGAGTGCATTTGCATATAAAATATCAGAATATCTAACCTTCAATACCCACAATAAAAGTTTGTGTTAATATTCTGCACCATAAAATGTTTTTTTTTCTGTGAAGATGTCAGTCTGCATAGTGATGAAAAAGCAAACAATGCATTACGTACCAGAACTGAGTAGCATCTTATAAAGCATGTGTTTGAATTTTTTTAATAGTGCAAATTGAAAGACAACGATGCAATTACCGGTAGAATTTTAGATAAGACAAAAAAGGTTGCCTTGCATAATTGGGTATGAGAAGAGGCGGGGAAAGGTAGTTTAAAGGAGATTATCATATATTACTATGTTATATATACTAGCGGATGTGCATGTGGTCCCCAAGTACTCAGTTTGTCGGCGACAGTCTTCGGCCATCACTCGAGTGGATTAAAAAACCATGTGTTCTGTTAGAACAAGGGGATTGAAATCAAATGGCTCGGATTCATTTGATAGTCTTATTTCAAAACCATGACCAAACCAAATTGTTTTACTTTTAATATAGTATAAACTAGCGGAACACAAGCGGGATTTTGCATGCACAACTTTTGATGTGCAATGACAATATTTTGGCTATCCTAGTGCTCTTAATATATATATATATATATATATATATATATATATATGCATGAAGTTGTCAGAATAAAATGACTTACACTATCTACAACCACCACATCAACAGAACCACTGCGAATTAGGGTATCCACAAGGCTTAGAGCCTGCTCACCACTATCTGGCTGTGAAAGAAGTAAGTTTTTAGTCTTCACACCAATAACCTCAGCAAGAGAGGGATCCAAAGCATGTTCGGCATCCACAAAAGCACAATAACCTGTAGAAGAAATGCAGCAGATCGAGATTTTAAAAATCTGGAAAGGTAATAGAAAACTAAGATGCTTTACTTGCATCAAATGTACAAAACCATGTTCTCTAAGGTAACTTCGGCGACTCAAAATGAGTTAATGGAGAATGAGAATTCATGAAGTTAGTTGAGATAAGACAATTGATGACAATGATGATGGAACATACAATAATGTTTATTAAAGAAAACATAATTCTGTTTTTGACATATATTTTAATATGTTATCCTTCAGTTACTGCATGCAAAAAAGATTTAAGAAAAAAACATTTTGAATTTATAGCAAGTAAAAATATAACTACTGCTGAGGGAACAGATCTTTGTGCTTTGTTGTGAATAATTCGTTGTAGGCTACCTTTTTTTATAATAGAGAAATAAATTTATTGTTTTTTTAAGAAAAGATCATGCAATTGTACACCACAATTCCAAATAAACATATTTCCCAATATGATATCTACTATGCTAGCACTCCCATGCCTTCAAATTGGAATGCGCCCACAAAAACACACACATATATAGGGTTAATTACCGGGACCTCCCATGGAACTTTACATATTTGCATGGACCTCCCTTTTTGAGGTCATAATTAACCATACGCACACACATTATAAAAAGAAAAAAATACAACTATTGCTGAGACGGGATTTTTTTGTGTGTGAAATATTCATTATAGACCACCTATAAAGAGGAACAAACATATTGCTATAAGGAACAATAGCAAGAATGTATACCATCAAACATAACACATTTCCTAATATGATATTTTGAGTGTTACAAGAAACAAATAAGAAGCCCCGTGTATTTAGGCCCATAAGGCCCCTCCTCTCTAGCTCCTCCTTTAGTCTCACATCTTGAGTTTGCATTTTGCTCTCTCTCTCTCTCTCTTTTTATAAAAGGAGACCTTTTGTGCAGTGTAATAGATGTAGAAAACTGATTTTATGAGAATAATAAAATATTGGCCTTTTTTTAATTCTCAATTTTTACTTGGTATCTATAAATTAATCCTAAAAATATTTTTTTGGTATTGCTACCGCCCGCACCTCTCCCAACCTGTTTGGGAGACCCGGCGGTCTGCTAGCTTGAGACCGCATCTCTGCGTCCCAAGTCCCTGTTCCTGTTTTTGTTCCACCATCCTGATGCATTTATAGCACTTCCTTGTTGCTGCTCTAGGACCCACCTATCTTATGTATCATGCGGTCTCTTGTGCTTTGTTCGAACTAGTCATTGTCTTCTGTTGCTCGTAGACAGTGTTCCTGTTGATCTATTGCAGCTGCTGTTCTCCAAGCTTTTGCTAGCAGAATTCGCCTATCTGCCAGAAATCCCTGATCATCGAGCTCTTGGCCGCAACCTTCCCAAGCTCTTTTCTGCAAGCTCTCTTGTTAGCCGCGCTCTTACTGTTGATCGCCTGGTTTGACCAAAGCTCTTAGGCTTCTCGCTTCTGTCGAGTTGTTGCTCGCCAAGTTCCCTATTGCCAAACTTCTGGTCGCCAAGATCATTGTTACCGATCTGCTCGCCGAGCTCTCTGGGGTCGAGCTCCTCATATCGCACTGCTCTGTCTGAACCTTGCTGAGTCCTCCATTTTCACTTCTGCCAATCAGCTGCCGTCGTCCTCCATGTGCCCTGTCGAGCTTCTTGTGCCAATTATGGTGAGCTTGTCTCCTACTCGCCGAGCTCGCTGCTCTCTTCTTCTCACCTAACGTCTGTCTGGCCCGAGTCCTCTCGTGACGAGCTCTTGCTTGTCGAGGTGTCTCCCGTTTAATATCATGTGAATCCTTGTGGCTCCTTCTACCCTGAGCAGCAACAGAAGAATGACAGCTCCCTCCAATAAGTTTTGCGACAGTCGATGCACTGACTGCCCCTGTCCGCTAATTGAAATCAACATTCTGCGAGACAAACTCCACCAACTGTGAGAGTTGATTGCTCTGATACTTGCGAGTTCCTCTCCTGCAGTGTAGAAGAGCGACGAAGAAGAACAGTAATCGACACGTGTTCTGATTGTCGACAAGGAGCGATCTCGAGTGTCCTCCTAGAGCGGCGACGGGAGGAGGGGGATCGCGGAAAGTACTGATGAGAAGGGTTTGGGACAGACGCGTCGTTCGGAACGAAGTGGAATGGAGCTCCCACCTGCAACTGGAATATAACCTAGGGCTAGCTTATTTAAAAACGGGGTCGTGAACTCTATTTTGAACCGGACTGGAGTGGATCAACCGAAACAAACAGACCCTTAGATTTATTTAACAAGAAGATAGCTAACAACCCAAATTTTGCTTGTCAGAAATGGTCTCTTTAGACATAAACATTTTGTCACATGCAATTGGAGAACACGTGGTTGTGGGGTAGAGAAGTGCAACGGTTGCAGGGTAGAGAGGTGCAATGGTTGCAAGGTAGAGAAGTGCAACGGTTGTTGGGTAGAGAAGTGCAATGGTGTGGTCCTGTGGGTTGGAGCGGTTAGGATTCGCGACGGCGGGGTCCTCTGATGCAATGCTAAGAAAGAAAGTTTTTGTTATCTTTGTTGTGCATTATTCATTATAGAATTAAAATTCTAATAGACAGATGAATACATTGTTATAAGGTACAACACACAATCATATATCACATCAAACAAGACATAATTTTCTTATTTCCTTCGATAAAAACTATAATACAATACAAAAACCAGAACACGTAAATCTTCATCACTAACTTTAAAATGGTGCTCTATTTTCCCTTCGCTTTATTTAACATAAACATATCCAACAAACCCTAATTTTCTTTGTCATAAAGTTAGATTTATTTAACATAAACATAGCTAACAACCCTAATTTTCTTTGTCATAAAGTCTTATTTAGACAAATATTGTCACATGGAGTGGATAAGCAACTGAATGAAATAAGCAAAATCATCGGGATACCTCCAGATTTTTGGGCTTCAGCAATGACATGAAGAGCCAGTGTTGTTTTCCCTGTAGCCTCTTGACCATAGATCTCCACAACACGGCCCTGCCAATAAATGATGAAGGATATGAAATTTCATAGAGTGAAATGATGAAGGATATGAGATGTCATAGAGTAAAATGAAAAAGAAATAAAAGCATCTTAAACAGTAGGATTTGTTTCTCAAAATCAAAGTAGTATTGTATGCAGCAGTAAAAAAGGTAATTTAAAATAGAGAATAAGGCAGATAGGAAGTACATAAATTAGTGAAACATCATGATAATGATACAAAGCATAGGCCAAACTTGGCCATCTAGATAAGAAATTGTAGCATAAGAAATGGCAGTGTGATCATGATAACTTAGTAAGATAAGAAAGAAAATTAAATTATATATAATGTAGGATAAATAGCAATGGTAGCTTAAACAATTTACAAATTATCCACGGTACTATGGTTTAAATGTTTAATAAACACATAAATCAGTTAGAAAAAACGTGTTGATAATATAATGAGCTAGATAACTGAACTAAAAAAATGTAGACTTCTAAAAGCTCTTTCTACCAAGTTATCTTTAATGTAAAAAACTGTCTTTCTGTAAAAAAAAAAACTTTGTTTATGACTTCTTAATTGTAAAACTCACCTTATTTTTATAAAAAGGTGAAGCAAGTACTAGCCTGCTAGGTATGTCCTTAAACTTCAGCGCCTACTGAGAACGAATTGCAAACTAAACGAACTAGTTTGAAGTAATGTATAGCTTTTAGATGCATTTCATATTTTTTATGAGTTAGTTCAATGCTCATTTGGTCCATGAGTTAGCCAGTAGGAATCCTGTAACAAGCTTGCTGAAATAAGATATACAGACTTATAACATCCATTGTACCCCATTTTGAATGTACTTTACTATTCGATGGGACATCGAGTGAAGTTCAGAAGTACGGTCGGCACCGCACAATGTGCATGGGTGGCGGCAAGTGGCAGGGGTACTGTTGTTGTCAGGGCACAAAGCCAGAACTGCTAGCATATAAAATAAACGTCCTCCCTTATGCTACTCATTTAATTATTTATTTATTTATTTTATGCATTTGCACAATGAGATAATAACACTAAATTATTTTTCCTTGACTAGCTCTTGCATCTCGGTACAGCTCTCCTCACTTCAGCTGCCTTACATAGGACTTATACTGACTTCCATGGCATATTTATCATATTATATTAACCGAATTAACTTCATTACTTCATATTTCATTGTAGGTATTAATAAAATGCTCTGCTTTGAACCCTTCTAGCCATCGCCACTCTCCTCCGCTTGTTTTTTTTTTCTCAAAGCCCCTTTCAGTGCCGTGAATCTCAAACTGCCATTGTTAAGAATCTGCTCAAAGCTGCCTCAACTCCTCTAACCAAGTACTACTTACTCAAATATCGTAAAGTTTACAGTGGTTTCCACCCCAATCTTTGTCCTAGTCGATTCTTCTCCATTCATTAGCTTCGGCCTCCGAACTGACCTTTTTTTAAGAAAGGTAAGTGAAGGTGGCGACGTAAGTCTTGTAAAAAAATTTGTGCTTGCCAAAAATCTTGTGCGGGTGCACCAACACCGGCTCCCCGCCTCTTTACTGTTATCTTAGACGAAAACCCTCACCTCTCTATATTGACTTTGGCGGCTTCCAAGTGTTGGCGGCATATCTGAGTTTTATTTTAACAGAAATAAGTGGAGGCAGAGTTGAAGGACAGTGCAGGGGTAAATTTGGAAACACCTAAAAAACAGAAGACACCAAATAATAGCTTCATAATATAGTATAGATACACCTATTTCAACTATTGAGTACTAATTTTTTAGTAAAGATGATAATCATCACATAAACTATGTAGAGAGTTTTTTTAATTTCAATGTTCTTTTGCAATTCAAATTTTAAACATTGTTAAAGTAATTTTGTTAATCAAAAGAACCCTAAATACATGTTTAAAGATAAAGAAATTAAACTAATTACATTGGTAGAATTCATATCCAAGGGAATAATTCAATCTCCGCTTCTGTGATTCATATTTTCATGAGTACAGAACTCTCTTTTGATAAATGATTTGTAACCTTCCATCTCTTCGCAAGTGCTCTTGGACTCATACTCCCCATATCAGTACCTTACTAAGCCCTTGCACCTATCAACTTGTTTCTTACGTCTAAAACCTTAATTTTAAAACTTGTTATGGTCTTTCCACATCATCACATGTAAAGTTTTCATCATCAAATACTCACTCATCTTTCATGTTTGAAGTACTATCAAGTACCTCAATTAAAGACAAGGTCTGCTCCCATTATTTAAATTCGACCACAACTAAACGGATCTTTGGCTGCCACATTTTTATCTACCACCATGCTTAAGGGCCTGTTTGGCGAAGCGGCATGCCGCTGATTTTGCTGCCACCCCGCCAAACAGAAAGAGCCTACGGGCGGTGGCAAGATTCTTGCCACCGCCCGCAGCAGCGCTGCAACCATTGAAAGGTTGCAGCGCTGCAATTTTTTTAAAAAAAATAATATTTAAATTTATAATATATATATATAATTAATATATTATATTAAAATTATATAATTAAATGATTTATGTATTAACGTTTTAATTAATATATATTAATATTTTATTATTAATGTTGATGGACGCCTGACTTGAAAATCGGATCGCCGTAACCCCGAGTCGGAGCATGTTTAGTTTGAAAATCTCTAGGGAGACCCACATCATTTAATAAATAAAACTTATATACAATAATTAATTAATGTTTTAATATTTAATAATTTTTGTTGTAGGTCACTTGAGGCGTTCGTAAATCGGTTAAAAATGAATCGTCTTACCTCGTGAGCGAGTCGAGCGCGCATACGTGAGTCGAGCGGAGCGGGTCACTCGAGTCGAGCGGAGCGGGTCACTCGAGTCGAGCTCCTCCGAACATATTTTAGGGAACCCCATCAAATTTACATTTTTTTTATAATTAAATAAAATTAATATCGAGCAAATTGTTTATTTTTTTTTAGATTTCGTAAATTCTCCGAGTTGTATAATTATTACTATACTGTTTAATTTTGCACAATTGTTTCATACAGCAATGAAAATACAGTTTTCCAAACAGTTTCATAAATTTTTTCACCACTGCAAAACAGCTGATTCCTGCACCACTGTTTCCCACCACTGCTTCCTGCACCGCCACAGCTTAGTCAAACAGACCCTAAATCACATCTATTTCTGAAAGATGTGTGATATGCTTCTGGCCTGCAATCGAGCGATTTCTAAAAATCCTAAAACCGTGATTCTTCCTTTCACGGAACTAGCACCCCCATACCCTAGATCGTATTTTCGCTTACTTTGTATTTTCCCTTTGTATTTTCTATATATAGGGGACCCCTCTATTGAATAAGACATCTTTTGACCTATTTCACATGGTATCAGAGCCTGCGTGCGGCTAGGCATCCCGAAAAAATCTTCCGCTCGATCCTAGCCTCCGCTTCTCGTCGAGCTTTCCGCACCGCTCTCGTCGGTCCACCCTCTCTCTTTACCTCTCTCTCTCTTCTGCCGACCCATCCAGTCAGCCCCTCTCTCGTCTCCTGCAGCTCGCTGCCCTTCTACAGCACCGATTAGCGCACGACAAAATGTCGGCCGATCTGCGTTGATTCCTCCCCGGGCGGGTCTCCGACGGTCCGATTGCCCTCAAACTTTGGTAAAAGTTTCGTTTTGCCTTCCTTATCTTCCCTCTCAAGTTTGGTGAAATTCCAACAGTTGGATGTTTCCAATCTTTGATCTAGGGTTTCCATTGTGGTCGGGGATCGTGATTTTTAATCCTCCATTGATGTTTGTTCATTCTTCTTCTCTTTGACGAGGTATTCTTCTCTACCCTTCAATCTTCTTGGCGGTTTGGTTGTTTTTGCTTCCATGTCGAAGATTAGTGATTCTGGTACTCTCATGACCCCCGCTAGATCTACCCAGGTTGGTCAAGATCACCTCTATTCGCAGCTTACCACAATCCGCCTTAATGATACAAATTATTTGGCTTGGTCCCGCTCTATTACCCTTGCCCCAAAGAGTCGACATCACTTTGGCTACATCAATGGCACCATCACTGCTCCGGCTCCGACTTCTACTGCTTGGCCTAAATGGAAGTCAGAAAACTCCTTGTCATGTCATGGTTTACCAACTCCATGCAGGAATTAATTGCACAGAATTATCTCTTCCTGGATACTGCTACTGACATATGGAAGCGCGTTGAGTCTACCAATTCCCATAAGGGAAATGCGGCCCAAATCTTCCAGCTTCGCCGCAAGATCGAAAATCTCCGCCAGGGGGATCGTCTTACTTCAGCCTATTACCTTGAGTTTACACAGCTCTATCAGGAGTACGATCATTTTGACTCTCTTGTCATGGTGTGCAATGCGGATGCACTCTTGTTGAAGAATCGTGAAGATCAAAATCGAGTATTTGAGTACCTACATGGCTTGCACAGAGATTTTGATCAGATTACGGTTCAAAATTTGGGGCGTGTTCCTATTCCCTCACCTCCTGAGGTTTACAATATTGTTCAACAAGATTTTGATCGACGACAGTCCTGGATCACCTCCAACCTTCCAGAGGGATTTGCGCTAGTGTCTCATCAGCCTCTATTTGGCAACAGCCTATGAAGCACTAATACTTTCTTGAGGGCCACGTAACCGTACCGGTTACGTATCCGATACCGGTACGTACTTGATGCTCGGCGAGTACTCCTATTATTCTAGTCTGCAGATACACTTGGACTTGGCATATCGTTCTGGATATTGTGATATGGGTATATTTTTCTAAAGTAAACAAAGGACTTCTGTGTGTTTTTCAGAAGAAAAAAATTTATGACCCATAAATATAACTAGCGTTGTCTGTTTATTATAGTAACAAAATATGTTTTATATTTAAATGTCCTTTTTTATTAAAACTACAAAGAATTTGATTTAAATTTATTATCGTGCTCGGTACTCTTACCCATACCAGTGTTTCATAGTTGCCAACTTGTCTTTAGATGAACCATAAATTTAAGATGCCTTGATCTCCTACAATACGAAGGAAGATGAAGAAAATGAGTGATGAACAGCCTTAAATTTGAAATGTTAATGAATATTTTATATTTAAGAACTTCATGTTATATTGCATTAGTAGTAAATTTGTACTTCAACTGATTATTTATACTTTATGTTTTATTGTTTTGAGAATTTATAATTACATTTGTGATATATACATATATATAGGGTCATTTACCGGGACCTCCCCTCTAACTTTGCTAAATTACTGACATCACCCCTCTTATTTTTGAAATTACAAAAACTTCTCCTAAAGTTTTCATTTCATTACAAAAACCTCCCCTGAAGTTTTAATTTCATAACATCCATGCACAAAAACACCCCCCTCGGTGAACAGTGTTTAGGGGGGGTATTTTTCTTCATGAATGCAATGAAATGAAAAGACCAAGGGAGGTTTTGGTAATGAAATGAAAACTTAAGGGGAGTTTTTTGTAATTTCGAAAATAACAGAGGTGCTCTAACTAATTATGCTAGTTTACAGGGGAGGTTTGGGCAATTATTTCTATATATTTATTATATTTAATATAATGTATCCCGCCGTACCCTGAGACTCCTCAAGTCAGCCGCGCTCCTCGTGATTTCAAGCCCAAGCCGACAGATAGGGATCACTTCGCATGTGACTATTGTGGCAAGCCACGTCATACTCGGGATACATGCTATAGCCTTCATGGCTTTCCTCCTCGAGGCGGAACGACTTCTCGTGGTGGTCGATGTCGTGGTCGGACTCCAGGCTGATCTCTTCACTCTGCTCACCTGACCGAGACCTTTTGATGGTAGTTCTTCTCAGTCATCCACCTTCTCTATTGAAGAGATGCGGGTTCTACGTCGTTTGATGCACGGCCTTACTACCAAGCCTGTCGATGCCTCGATGCCATCATCTGCCCTTGCCCACACTAGTACCTCGAGCGCCAACTCCGCTTCTACTGGTCCTACTCAATGGATTATCGATTCAGGTGCCACCAATCACATGATTGGTTCTGCTTCAGGTTTTGTATTTTATTCCCCTCTTTCAGGCAGGGATAAAATGAGCACTGCTGATGGGTCCTTCTCTTCCATTGTTGGGAAGGACTCCATTTCTTGTTCTTCCCTCACTTTATCATTTGTTCTTCATGTTCCAAAGTTCACCCTAGTCTACTTTCTGTTAGTCATTTGACTAATTTTTTTCACCTTTTTTACTTCTCATTGTGTTTTTCAGGATCTAAAGATGGAGCAGGTGATTGGCTCTGGTAGCATGAAGGATGGTATGTACGTGTTTGACTCCACTTCCGAGACTACAACACTGCAAGCTCTCCACTCTTCGCAGACCTCCACCTTGCTTACATGACACCATCGTCTTGGCCACCCTTCTGTTGCAACCATGCAACGTTTATTTCCTGTTTTTTCTTCTTTGTGTTTTAAAAATTTTGTTTATGACATCTATGTTGTTGTCAGACATCGTCATACTTATGTTAATCATGTGGGGGGTCATGCTCTGTTGCCTCTATTTCTAGATGTTTTTGGTTTGTTACATTTATTGATTGTTTCTCACGCACTTGGGTTTATCTGATGAAAACTAAAGATGAGGTGGTTTCTATCTTCCAAAATTTTCATGTCATAGTTTCTACTTAATTTTATGCCCGTATTAAAATCCCCCGTAGTGATAATGGTCGGGAGTATGTTAACGCTCCATTGCAGGACTATCATGCTGTTAATGGCATTCTGCATCAAACCTCGTGTGTCCACTCTCCATCTCAAAATAGAGTTACGGAACGCAAGAACTGATACCTATAGATGTGGCTCATTGCTTACTCTTCACTATAAACCTCCTAAAATACTACTGGGGGGATGGCGTTCTCAAGGCTGCCTCTCATAAATCGCATGTCATCTTCAGTACTACGACATCAAACCCCTCTTACTACCTTAGGGGTGACTCCGACCTCTCTACCACCTAAAACTTTTGGTTGTGTCTACTTCTCTCATATACACTCTCCAGGCAGGTCCAGGCTTGACCTTCGAGTTCTTAAATGTGTGTTCATTGGCTACTCTTCCACTCATAAGGGGTATAAATGTTATCATTCCCCGACTAAACGGATTTTTGTCACGATGGATATCTCATTTTGTGAATCCGAATTTTATTTTGTGCCCTTACTTCAGGGGAAGCACATATATACGGGTGAAGTGAGCTCAACTGTTTTACTTTTGCTGATCCTCCTTCACATTCATTACCTACTGCTGAGACTCCAAATCAGGGGGAGTCCCCTTATAAAGAAAAGGAGTTATATGTGTACACCAGACGGAGTAGAGATAACGCGCATGCCCATCCTACGCCACATGCACCAATGCCAGCTCCATCAACGGATCCTTCTGAACTTCCCATCGCCCTTCGAAAAGGTACCAAATCTTGCACCTAACATCCACTATCTCGTTATGTTTCCTATGAGGCTCTAACCTCTTCCTACAAAGCTTTTGTCTCCTCCCTCGCTTTTATCTCCATCCCATCCACATGGCAGGAGACTCTTGGACATCAACAGTGGAAAGAGGCAATGATTGAGGAAATGAACGCTTCAGAAAAGAATTGTACATGAGACCTAACTCATTTTCCACCTGGAAAGAAGGTCGTCGATTATAAGTGTGTGTTTACCGTAAAGCAGAACTCTGAAGGTTTGGTTGAACGATTCAAGGCAAGGTTGGTTGCAGGCGGTATTCACAAACTTTTGGAATTGATTATCAAGACATGTTTGCCTTTGTCGCAAAAATGAACTCCATACGAGTTTTGTTATCGTGTGTTGCGTGCAATGGTTGGGAACTTAACCAATTGGACGTGAAGAATGCTTTCCTTCATGAAAACTTAGATGAAGAGGTATAGATGCCTATACCTCCAGATTTTTCCACTTCCGGATCTGAAGGGAAAGTATGTCATTTAAAAAAAACACTTTACGATTTGAAGCTCTCTGAGGGCTAGGTTTGATCGATTCCACAAAGTCAAGGATTCACTTGGATATAAGTAAAATCATGTTGATCATACTTTGTTTATTAAACGAAATACAAATCTAATGAATGTTCTCATTGTCTATGTTGATGATATCATCATAACAGAAGATGATATTGAAGAAGTAAAATCTTTGAAGGTGAATTTGGCAAGGAAGTTTGAAGTAAAAGATCTGGGGAAACTGAAGAATTTCTTGGGAATTGAGATAGCACGATCTAAACGGGGTATCTTCATCTCCCAGAGAAAATACACCCTTGATTTGCTGGAACAATCTAGAATGAATGGTTGTAGACCTGTTGATACACCTATGAAGGTGAATCATAATCTTGGAGGAGTGATGGTGATCCTGTTGAAGACGTGGCTGGTTATCAATGCCTTGTTGGAAGATTAATCTACCTATTTCACACTCGTCCCGACATAGCTTATGCAGTTGGAGTCGTTAGTCAATTTATGCATGACCCAAAGACGAGACATTTGAATGTTGTTCATCGAATCTTGAGGTATTTGAAGACTTCGCCATGAAGGGGGATCCTGTTCACTCCCAACACAGACTTGAAGATTGAAGTTTTTACTGATGTTGACTAGGCTGGGTCCGTTGAAGACAGCCGATCAACATCAGGGTATTGCTCATTCGTTGGTGGAAACTTAATCACTTGAAGAAGTAAAAAAAATAATCGGTCATCTCAAGGTCCAACGCTGAAGTTGAGTTTAGAGCAATGGCACATGGTATATGTGAAGGATTATGGATACGCTCTTTAATGTGTGACCTGGATTTGAATGAGTCTAGTCTTATCTGATTGTACTGTGACAACAAGGTTGTAATTAGCATTGCCAACAACCCCGTCCAACATGACTGCACCACGCATATCGAGGTGGACAGACACTTCATTAAGAAAAAAATTGAAAAAAAAAAATTTATCTGCATATCGTTTGTTCCCTCAGAGGGGCAATTAGCTGATATCCTAACTAAGAGTCTTGGGGAAAATCTTTTTTGTGTTTGTATTAACAAGTTGGATATGGAAAATATAACATGCCCAACTTAAGGGGGAGTGTTAGACCGTATTTTCGCTTACTTTTTATTTTCCCCTATATATAGGGGACCCCTCTATTGAATAAGACATTTTTTGCCCTAATTCACAACTCTCCAAAGGAGTCCCCTGCTTCCCTCGGCTCTCATTTGCTTGTCGAAGACCTTGCTTGTTTGAGTGGCCGCAAAGAGATCTGCACGCCAAAAATACTATCCCAAAGATCGCCTGAGGTTTTCATTGTAGAAGCTCTCTCAAAGATCTGCACGCCCATCCACCGCCATAGATCTGCTCTCCAAATCAAGGAAATGTGGTTTGGGTTCTTCATTTGACTCGTAAACACGCAAAGTGGCAACAAAGAATCCCTTTAATCTAGCATGCATTTTCTTTGTTGAGTTTTGTTGTCACCATTAACACTACTTTTTTTAGTAGTGTGATTGGCTGTTTCGTGCCGATTTTGAGATGAACTTCATAGAATTGAAGATTTGTGATGTTTTGCAATGATTGCTTCTGTCATCATTTCAATATGTTAATAGATGCATTTAGGTTTATGTGCTGGTTTTTTCTTTCAATTATAATATAATATACATTTTTCTTTATTAATGTTTCTTTTATATTTGTGTTGAAAGTAGAATCCTTTATTGTGGAAGTCCTAGTCTCAGAAAATGCAAATGCAGTTCTATGATCCCAAATAGATAAAATTGTTTTCACATTCATGACTATGCGAAAAAACCACCAGTGCGTTTATGATTAAAGTTTTCAACTATGACCGCAGTTTCCAAACACTATATTCACAACCACCACCGTCCCCCAAAAAGAGTCTAAGACTAGGTATTTGACAAGAGTGTTTTACGGTTAAGAATCTCACTAGGGAACGCATTATATGCACTCATTGATTGATGTGAGGCACTATGCCAATGGGTCTAGACATGCTTGCTTTTAACAACACTAACCCAATCATGACTATAAACATTAATATCATCATTAGGTTAGAAATTTTTATTACTTTTTACCTGAAGCATGACTTCAATTAGTGATTACAGATATGCAATCCTGTCAAATTCTGTGTACATTGTGTTCACAAGGAACTTGCAATTTGCTCAAGTACAAAGTTTATTTAGAGATTTCTTAATCAAGAACATTGTTTCAAGCAACATAGACATGTAAGACAAAATGTTCAAGTGACATTCCACGAGAACAGGATAAGTGTTCAAAGTGATTCACAACTGATTTCGCTTGTCCATCGGATTTGGCTCAATGTATTTTATCAGATCTAATATTAGAGTACCATTGTCGAAATATACGAAACGGTAGGATATATGATAGAGAAATAATTTGGCAAACTCCATCCATAAACTAAGCATTATGATTTTCCTTAATACAAACAGAATTTTGACACCAAATAGATCAGAATCCAAGGCTAACTTTAGTTAAGTTCTCAGTGCAACTAAGAACTCAGGCCAGGTTCCACAATTTCTAGTCGACTGTATTGAGTGATAACAAGTTCAAAAGCATAAGAGTACATTAAAAAAAGCTCAAAGCATTTTTACTAAAAATAAGGAAATAATTCGTAATGAAAATGTTCAAGTTAAATTTACCTTAGGGAGTCCACCAATCCCTAATGCAAGATCCAATGAGAAGGAACCTGTCGATATAACAGGAACTTCTTTCGGAGACTCCGAACGACCAAGCCACATAATTGCGCCCTTTCCAAATGAATCTGTAATTTGATCCATTGCTTGTTGTAGTGCCAAGTCTTTTTTAGACAGATTTTCATCACTAGAATCACTTGGTTTAGACTTTTTCTTCCCTAAATAAAAAGTAGAAATATTCATGCTTCATTTTTAAAAATATGAAGCTTACTACATTATCTAAAATTTATAAGTTGTAATGACTATGATTTAAATCCTAATAGTAATGGCATTAGACAGCAGGAAGAAAGTCACGCACAGAGAATCTTAAAAATGATCTCAAAAAATTAGGACTTAGGACCAAGGTTGTCAGGATCGCGATCCAAATCATAGGATCTTACGATCCTACGATCCAGATTTTGTAAATCGATCCTAATTTTGTAAAGCGATCCTTGATATGACCCTACTATCAGATCCGATCCTACCACAAAACAATCTCATCTAGGATCTCGATCCTGACAACCTTGCTTAGGACGACAATAAAGATACAGTTATTAATGTCATAAGTAGATTTTCCCCTGAAGTCCCTAGTTCCTACCATTAAATAAATGCTGAAATGCAACCACGAAGTTACACACTTTCAAAATAATTTAACAACATTAATTCAATCATTGAAATGATTGAATGTTGCGTCTATCTTAAGAATATTAACTGGTTAATACAAAATTCATAAATTGTAGGGTGATTTACTGTACTACTGAGAAAAAAGAATACTTTAAGAGTATGAATGCCTTAATCTCACTGTATTGTATGCACAAAATCTTCAGAACAAAGGAATTTCTAGAAGGCGTACCTTTCGTGGAGAAATTGCATAACTGAAAAGAAGGAATCAAGGACTCATGTCTATTAACCTGCCAATGAAAATATGATTACTATTAAACAAGAAATCATAAAAATATATATGTATACACACAGTTAACTAGACAAGACAGTTCATTCTTATCCTAATTACAGGTGGATACTGTTAAAAATAATAGTATACAAGGTAATCTTTCGAGCCAGCAGATCAGCAAACGGTTATGATGCATCCGTGGTCGCATACGGATGAGCTATGCTCGTTTTGTGTGTGTGTGTTTTCTTTTAAAAATACTTTGTTATCGTCATATGTGTATTGTCGTCGTACGTCATTGTATCGCACTTTTTATTTTGGTGTTAAGGCTTGTTGGTTTGACCGGCCAACACGACCATTAATAAATTGGTCTAGTAGACTGAGGTGTTAGTTTGTAGACGCGACGAAATTTTAATTTAGTTGCATGAAACAACAATCAAATCCGGATTGGCGGATTAATAAATCCAAATTTATTCCGATTTGATTTAGGGGTTTTAGAATTAAATGCCACTTTGATTTCCTATTTAAAAACCCCTTCAGATTTCAAAACCCCCACGTTTAATTCTTGGCATTTATTTTTAAAACTCTTTATTCTATTGCAACCCCCCAACCACTACATTAAAACATCCCACCTCCATTCCTCCTATTTATTCACTTCTCCACTAACTGAGCCGACAGCTGGACAAAGAAACCCGAGAGACTTACTATCTTCATGGTCGTTTCCTTCCAGCGCGCCTGTCCACGTTCCACCGTCGCCATCATTCCCCACTCCGGCACTGCCAATCATTTCCCACCCGAGACCGAGCGGTCCTCCCGTCCTCCGCCCAGTAGAGATTCGCCACCCCGGCGGCGTCCGGTGTCCCAAGTCCTCTTCCAAAGGTCGATCGACCTCGACTCTTCCTCCTGACCTTCCTTCAGCTCCGCCCCTTCGTGACGTCAGCTCTCTCGGCGAGTACGCCGCTTGGGACTCCTACAGCAAGCACTGCTCTCCTCCTCTCACCGGCCACCCGAACCGCCCCTTTTCCCATCCCGTTAGCCCTCACCCACCGCATGCGCCTAGTTATCTCCCGACCCGATTCCACCGCATTACAACTCCCTCTCAACCCAAACAGTCACCTTCGAAATTGAGATGCCGTCTCAACCTGATAGGTGCTCTGAGGGCACCGTTAACTCTTGTTCCCTACAAAACCTCCGCAGGTATACCATTCTGCTCCTGATATTAGCATTTACTCATGCAACTAAATTTAAGTGATCTAACTGTTAGCGTCTGCAATTTCCTCACAACTTCGGGTATCGTTTTCTTTTTCAAAATTACGCACGAACTTTGACGTTTGTTTGAGCTGGCCGTTTGCGGAATTACTAAACTAGAGCAAGGAGCAAGCGCTTGATTCTCCAAGTCAAATCGTCCCTGGTAGAGAGTTAGTTATGGACGTCCCCGTTCTCTAGGGAAGGCCGCTGCTAAGTCATTAGCTTGGGCACGGGCTGCATCTGTTTGGTATTAGAGGGAATCGATTCACTCATATCGTGAATCGAACGATCCTGATTATTTTTTGTTTTTGTCCAAAAAAAATTTATCTTTTTTTTGGTATTTTCAAATTTAAAGTATTTTCAAAAAAAAAGTCATCTCTTGTTTATCTTTTTCTTTTTTAAAAAAAGTTTGGAGAATCGAGTGGGCAAAATCAAGGCGAGCGTCGATGACTTGAATCAACGCATGGGCAACCTCATGCAAATGGTTGAAACACTCACCGTCCAAGTGGGTGATGTTACGCAAATCATAAATGGGTTGCGTGCTTTGGTCAACAACCTCGAGGCCGCTAGACACCTAGGTCTAAATCAGGACCTCCACCAAACCATGGGGAGGATGAACCCTTACCGCAACCACTTGAACCCAAAAACCATCCACGATGAGATACGACTGTCAAGTTGGATGCAGGAGATTTTGAGAGTCGAGTAGAACCCGAAGAATGCATAGATAGGTGCGAGCGTAAGGAACGATTCATGGCTTGGAAACGGATGCCTTTGAATAGCCAAGTCGAGTATGCTACCCTACGGCTTAAGGGCCAAGGAGCACTAGTCTGGTGGGTCCAATTAGAGCGTACTCGTTTCACCTTGGGTTTGGCCCGATCACGACCCGGGTCGAAATTAAAAACCAACTGCGGAATCGATATGTTAAGATCACAGATACATTTTAGGAGGAATTCGGCAAGCGAGAAGAGGTTGGCGGTGGTGAGCGAAAAGAAGAGAGGAACTTAGGGAGCAACCCTAAAATCTTTCATACATGCATCATATCATCACACATAAAGCAATCAAACAAAGAAATACAAAATACTTAGTTGATTAATATTAATTAATATTCATATGCACACTCCAATGCTCCATGGTGGCTTCCATATGCGTGCTCCATAAATTATGACGAAACGCCCACGACCACGGCGACTTCTATATGTGTGCTCCATAAATTATGATGAGGGGGTCCATTTGAATGAATGCTCCCACGACAACGGCGACTTTCATATGTGTGCTCCATAAATTATGACGAGGGGGGTCCACTTGAGTGAATGTGCCCGCAACACGTGGACCCGTAACACTCCATCCATCCTTTAGAACGAGCTTGCCCTCAAGCTCGTGTACCAAGCGTGTGGTCGGATCATCTGGTGTCTTGACCTCCCGCCAGAACAAGGCCAAGTAGCGCGTAGCAGCGGAGACGGTGTTGGCGAGTCGCGGCGGCGCCATTGGAAAGACGGGCGGCGGAAGTAATGGCTTTCGCAAGGTCAGTGGAGCGCTGGGAGCAACAGTCATAAGGATGTCGGAGACGCGACGGCCGATAGCAGGAACGGATCCGTCAGGGACAGCGAGGCACGGGACGAAAGAAGAGTCGGCGAGGCAGTCGGTGGAAGCGGCAGAGGAACGACCGCCGTAGAGAGAGGTGGTATCTCAGCGGTCGGTGTGCCTTTGACGGGCGGGGCAGGTTGGGGTCGTAGAAGAATGTTAAGGTCGGCATAGAAGGATAACTCTCGCAAGGTGCAGGAGGTAGCCGTGGAGGAGTCGACTTAGGGCAGGGAACCTCGTGGGGAGTTGCGGGAGCCCGTCCGTTGAACGTGAGGAGACGCGTAGACCCGTAACAACGATCGACTTTGGCATGGAGGGCGAGGAGGGAGGCGTGCATGGAGCCGACGAGTTGCTCTTGAGCGTCAACGCGGCGGCTCAAGGCGTCAACAACGGCACCGGAAGGAGGGTCGTCGGTGCAGCGGGTGTTGGGAGCAATGGGCTGGAGACAACGAACGGCGGTCGGAAGGGCGGCTCTGGCTAAGATCGGCGACAACAGAGGACCTGCGGTCTTCCTACGTCAAATCCGGCGGAGAGGAGCAGATCAACGGCCGTCCTGCGGCAGATCGGCAGAAAGGAGGAGGATCGGCGGCTTCCGTAACCGATTGGGTGCGAAAAGAGCGGGCACGGGTCGCGTATGCCGACGGAGGCAACCCTGGAGCGACGAATCAGCGATGGCAGCACGCGGATGTCAGAAGACGATGGATCGGCGCGGCACGGGAGCGGATTGAGCGGAGCAGCAGCCTCTGCGGTAGGCGGCGAGGCGGAGCCGCCAGCTGGAGGAACATCGGTGGACGACGCAACTGGACGACACCGCAATGTGGGGCGTAGGCGGGCGACGCGATGCGGGATGGCACGATGCAGGGCTCGAAATCGCGAATCAGGCGAACCCGCGATGCAGATGGCGGACGTACTTGAGATGCGATTTCGCGAACAAGCGCACGAGCAGGTATTTGACGGTCGGCGACTGTCAAGCGGGCGACACGGCAGGTCATGCCACTTGTTAAGATCACAGATAAATTTCAGGAGGAATCCGACAAGCGAGAAGAGATCGGCGATGGTGAGCGAGAAGAAGAGAGGAAGAATAAGAAAGGAATTTAGGGAGCAACCATAAAATCTTTCATATATACATCATACCATCACGCATAAACCCCTCCCCCTTATATAGATGAGGGAGGGCAATCAAACAAGGAAATACAAAAAGCAATCAAACAAGGAAATACAAAATACTTAATTGATTAATATTAATTAATATTCATTTGTGCGCTCCATGGTGGCTTCCATATGCGCGCTCCATAAATTATGACGAGAGGGGTCCACTTGAGTGAATGCGCTCACGACCACGGCGACTTCCATATGTGCGCTCCATAAATTATGACAAGGGGGTCCACTTGAGTGAATGCGCCCACAACTACGATGACTTTCATATGTGCGCTCCATAAATTATGACGAGTGGGGTCCACTTGAGTGAATGTGCTCACGACACGTGGACCTGTAACACGATGTGTCCCCCCGGATTATCTTCAAAACTTATATCGCAAATTCCACAACCTATGACAGAAAAAACTCTTAGTAGACAACTATACCAATGAGTTCCTTATCCTCCGGTCCAGGTTTAGACATCTGAGAGGAGGACGATATGATAGTGTCTTGCTATCTAAACAGTCTGTGTTTTGCCATCCAAGAGCAAGTAGAGCTTCAAGACTTTCGAGACCTAGGGGAGATCTCCAGTAGGGCCCGTCGTGTAGAAGCATTGTTATAGAAGAAAGCTTTCGGCCCTCGAATTTCTGAAAGACTTTCTAACACGAACTCACCCAAACCCCTCAGTCAGGATCACCCTCCAGGATCCACTTGTGCCCCCACTCCGCCCCCTACCTATACTAAAGGCAAAGAGGTTATGGGTTCCCGGCCCAACCCGGGAACTTTTCGGTGTTTTAAGTGCATGAAACCAGGACACAAGTCCTTAGAGTGCCCTCGTAGGCAGTTCGTAGATGTGGTTGAATCCGAGGAAGATTAGGAGCCTGAGTACGGAGTCTTCCTTACGGACTCCCAACCAGATCCGAACGTCATAGACAAAGTTGTAGTAGAAGGAGAGCATGCGGAGCGCTTAGTTTGTGGCATGCAGCATAGTCTCCTTACCCCCAAAATTTCCACAGAGGATGAATGGTTGAGACATAATATTTTTCGTACGACTCTGCGCATTCAAAGACAATTTTGCTCCATTATTGACAGCAGGAGCATGGAAAATTGTGTCGCAGCGCATGGTAGAGAAGCTTAAACTTAAAACTAAACCTCTAGGAAAACCATACAGTTTGTCATGGGTCACTAGTTTTGTGACTATTCCAGTCACGCATCGGTGTTTAGTCGAGTTTTTCATAGGGGCATCCTACCAGGATTCAGTTTGGTGTCGCGTTGCGACCATGGAGGTTTGTCACATCTTGTTAGGGCGCCCGTGGTAATTTGATAAGCGTGTAATTCATGACGGAGCGAGGAACTTGTACACTTTTGAACGTAGTGGGCTCAAGATCGTTCTTCTTCCCCAGAAGAACGGACCCTTGCCTAAACCCTTGGAACATTCCTCGTCAAGTAGTAGCACGACTTCTCATATTGCTGTGATTTACTTTCTTTCAGCCCACATGTTACTTTCTGATCCCCGATTCCAGGAGGAGATAAAGGCGAGTGATGTTGTCTATATTTTAGCTGGTTTAGACTCCAGTCGAGAGTCCACGGAGATTCCAAGTTTAGTGCGCCCTCTTATTTCTGAGTTTTCTTCTATTATGTCTGAGGGACTACAAGATCATCTTCCTCCCATGCGTGATATACAACATTGTATTGATCTTATACCAGGTACTAGCCTACCTCATTTACCACACTATTGTATGAGTCCTAAAGAGCACGAGGAGCTCCACCGTCAAGTCACTGACCTAATCAAAAAGGGTCATATTAGGGAGAGTGTGAGTCTCTGTGTTGTTCCTGCACTCCTCGTCCCTAAGAAGGATAGAACTTAGTGTATGCGCGTGGATAGTCGAGTCATCAACAAAATTACCATCAAGTATCGTTTTTCAATCCTTCGATTGGATGATATGCTCGACATGCTCAGTAGGTCCAAGGTCTTTTTAAAGATTGATCTCAAAAGCGACCACCATCAGATCCGGATCCGTCCCGGGGATGAATGGAAGACTGCCTTCAAGACCGGGGAAGGACTCTACGAGTGGCTTGTGATGCCTTTTGGCCTCTCCAACGCCTCTAGTGCTTTTATGCGACTCATGCATAAAGTTCTTCGCCCTTTGATGGGAGTATGTGTGGTTGTTTATTTCGATGACATCTTAGTTTATAGCAACGACTCCGACCAGCATCTTGTGCACTTGTGTCAGGTCCTTCAGATCCTTTTAGAAAACAAGCTTTACGTTTAGGTGAACCTTAAGAAATGTGTATTTTTGACTGATAGTTTGACTTTCTTAGAGTATATTGTGTCTGTCGGCGGAATTAAGGTTGATCCTAAAAAGATCCAAGCAATTAGAGCGTTGTCTAGTCCAGACTATCACTGAAGCTCGCGGTTTCCATAGATTAGCCTCGTTTTATCGTCGGTTTATTAGGAATTTCAGCACTCTCATTTCGTATGTGACCGACTGTCTTAAAAAGGGTCATTTTATTTGGACGGACGAATCGTGCATTTTCTCTTATCAAAGAAAAGTTGACTAGTGCTCTCGTGCTAGGCTGCTAGCGCTTCCTGACTTCAAGAAAATATTTGAGGTAGATTGCGACGACTCCATTGTTGGAATAGGGGTTGTCTTAATTCAAGAGGGACGGACCATCGCGTGTTTTAGTGAGAAGTTGAATGAAGCCAAAACTCGTTATTCCACATATGATCTAGAATTCTATGCCATCGTCCAAGCCCTTTGTCACTGGCGTCATTATTTAATTCGGCGCAAGTTCATCCTTAATACCGATCATGTTGCACTTCGGCATTTGAACTCCCAAAAAGAGGAGTGTAGGCATGCCAAATGGGCAGCTCTTCTTCAGGAGTATACTTTCCATCTAAAACATAAGTCTGGTGCTTCGAATAGAGTATCAGACGCGCTTAGCCGTAGGTCGCATGTCTTAGTCACCCTTCAGCCGCATATCCTCGACTTAGATACGCAAAGGGACCTCTATCCTTCTGATCCTTATTTCGGCGAGATTTGGTCTGCGTGTCAATTTAGTGGTACTGATCCCACTACGGAATATATTTTGAGTGAGGGTTATTTATTTAAAGGAACTCGCCTTTATATTTGTGAAGGGCCGCTTAGGGAGACCTTACCAAGAGAGCTTCATTCTTCTGGGTTAGGGGGTCATGTTGGGTAAAATAAACTTCTGGAGCTCGCTAACTCCCGATTTTATTGGCCTAAAATGAAGGAGGATGTTGTCAATCTCGTTAGAACTTGCACAACCGGTCAACTGTTTAAGGGGCCCGCGCAAAATACCGGCCTTTACACTCATCTTCTTGTTCCTGAGCGGCCATGGGACGAAGTCTCTATGGACTTTGTTGTGGGCTTACCCCGAACCAAATGAAGGGTAGATTCAATTTTGTCGTGCTTGATCGTTTTTCAAAGATGGCTCATTTTATTCCTTGTGAAAAAAACGTCCAATGCCACACAGGTACGCTTACACGGGATTCCCCGCTCTTTCACTTCCGATCGTGATACTCGATTTTTGAGTTATTTTTGCAAAACCTTATGGGAAAAAGTTGGGACCAAGCTAGAATTTAGTAGCGCATATCATCCGTAGACGGATGGAAGGACCGAGGTAGTGAATCGAAGCTTGAGCGATTTTCTTAGATGTCTAGCGGGAGAGCATCCGAAGCAATGAGATTTAATTAGTCCGCAAGCAGAATTTGCTTATAACAGCTCGAAAAATCATTCAACTACTAAATCTCCTTTTGATGTAGTATATGGCTACCCGTTCCATTATTACTCGATTGTCATTCTTTCTTCTTTTGAGCGAATTTCTTTTGATGTGCTAACATATATTGATCATTTAAAATCTTTGCCTAAGTTAATTGCTAACAGTCTGCGAGCCACTTCTGAGAAATACAAAGATGCGGCAGATAAACATCGCCGCGAGCTATATTTCTCAGAAAGAGATAGAGTTCTTGCTTTTTTCAAGAAAAAAAGATTTCTCGTGGGCACCTATCACAAGCTACAACAACGACGTTTTGGTCCCTTTCAGGTTAAAAAGTGTCTTGGCACAAATGCTTATCTTTTAGACTTACCCGCTGAATTTGAAACTTCTTTTATCTTTAATATTGCTAACCTTGTGCCATTTTATGGAGAGCCTCCCGATACTATCATTAATCCACCCACTCCAGTACCATCTTCCACCCCACAGCCGACTTTAGCCCCATCTACACCCGCCATTGAGTAGATTGAGCAGGTGTTGGATGTTCGTGAGTTTCAGACGCGCTTCAGTACATATCAGTGATACCTCGTTTCATGAAAGGACAGGAGTATATCAGACAGTTCAAGGATAAGCGCCGCTGAGCTTCGTCGTCTCCGACCTGATCTTGCTATCGTAAGTTTTTATCAATTATCGACGGGGTGAAGTCCTTTCAACCCCGAGGGAATTGATGCATCTGTGGTCGCATCCGGATGAGCTATGCTCGTTTTGTGTGTGTGAGTGTGTTTTCTTTTAAAAATACTTTTGTTATCTTCATATGTGTGTTGTCGTCGTACGTAATTGTATCGCACTTTTTATTTTGGCATTAAGGCTTGTTAGTTTGACCGGCCAGCATGACCAATAATAAATTGGTCCGGTAGACTGAGGTGTTAGTTTGTAGGCGCGATGATATTTTAATTTAGTTGCATGAAACAACGATCAAATCTGGATTACTTAATTTAGTTGCATGAAAAATGCCACTTTGATTTCCTATTTAAAAACCTGTTCAAATTTCAAAACCCCCATGTTTAGTTCATTTTTAAAACTCTTTATTCTACTGTAACCCCCAACCGTTACATTACAACAACCCGCCTTCATTCCCCCTATTTATTCATTTCTCCACTAATTGAACCGACAGCCGGGACAAAGAAACCTGTGAGACTGTCTTCATGGTCGTTTCCTTCCAGCGCGCCTGTCCGCATTCTGTCGTCGTCATCCTTCCCCACTCCGGCACCGCCAGTCATTTCCCACCCGAGACCGGGCGGTCCTCCCGTCCACCGCCCAGTGGAGATCCGCCGCCCCGGCGGCGTCTGGTGTCCCCAGTCCTCTTCCGAAGGTCGGTTGACCTCGACTCTTCCTCCTGACCTTCCTCCTGACCATCCTCCAGCTCCGCCCCTCCATGGCGTCAGCTCTCCCAACGAGTACGCCACCCAGGACTCCTACAACCAGCACCGCTCTCCCCCTCTCACCAGCCACCCGAACCGCCCCTTTCCCCTTCCAGTTAGCCCTCACCCGCCACCTGCGCCCAGTTATCTCCCGACCCGATTCCACCGCATTCCAACTCCCTCCCAACCCGAACAGTCACCTTCAAAACCGAGCCGCTGTCTCAACCTGACAGGTGCTCTGAGGCCACCATTAACTCGTGTTCCCTACACAACCTCGGCAGGTATACCATTCTGCTCCTGATGTTAGCATTTACTCATGCAACTAAATTTAAGTGATCAATTTCCTCTCAACTTTGGCTATCGTTTTCTTTTTCAAAATTACGCATGAACTTTGACGCTTGTTTGAGCTGGTCGTTTGCTGAATTACTAATCTCGAGCGAGGAGCCAACGCTTGATTCTCCGAGTCAAATCGTTCCTGGTAGAGAGTTAGCTATCGACGTCCTCATTCTCTTGGGAAGGCCCCTGCTAAGTCATTGGCTCGGGCCGGGGCTGCATCAGGTTATCACTTAACTGAGAAATAAAGTGGCTTGGTTGATCCGGCACATATGTGGAACCTACACAAGTTCATTTACCCTTAATACAGTTTCTACAATTTTAGGACTTCATATATATTTTTTTGCTATTAGAAGATATCAAGTGATACTCATGGTACTATGGAAAAATAAGTTCCCAGCACCGGAGCAAAATAATGGAATACATCTTCTGCTGACAAAGAACCTCCTCTTATAGACTAATTGAATGCTCACAGAAATCTCACTAGTTGCATCACTATGGGATTCGTCTGCAGCTGAGGAAGTATCCCCTCCTCCAGACCCACTACATGCTCGAAGAACTTTTACTCATTGCATCGACGAAATGTACTTTCTTCCAATAAATCAAATACATAACTCAATAATAGGGCATATATATATAAATATATACATGAGAGGGTGATTACAACTCCCAAGGTGAGTCTAAGCTATATTTATCATATACAGTATCTAACACTCCCGTCAAACTCACGAGGATCATACACCGAGAGTTTGGACAATAGATAGGTATGTTGGTTCCGCATTTATGGTTTAGTCATCAAATCTGTAAGCTGCTACTTAGAAAGAACAAAGGAGCAAGAGTACCACAACCATATTGCTCATGTAGGAAGAAAATATTCACTCCGATATGCTTGGAAAGAGAGTGTTTCACCGGGTTCAGAGTAATCTGAATGGCACCATTGTTATCACAGTGAAGTGGGATCTGGAGAAGAGATACCAAAATCCTCAAGAAGCCAGCATAGCCAAATAATGTCCTCAACGATGATAGCCATGGTCTGAAGCTCAGCCTCAGTGCTAGAACGAGATACACCGATTTGTTTCTTAGACTTCCATGCAATAAGTGAAGAACCCAAGAACAGACAGTAATCAGTGATAGATCGATAGTCAAGGGATCACTGACCCAGGTAGCATCCGAGTAAGCACGGAGCCGCAGAGAACTACAGTTGGAGAAGAAGAGACTACGTGAAGTCGTCGCTCGGGGATAGCACAAAAGCCGCAGTAGCCAGTAGGTGGTCATAATGCACAGAGGTAGGCGCGCCAACAAACTGGCTCAACACATAAATAGCATGGGCACTGTCGGGCCGAGTAATAATGAGGTAGACGAGACTCCCAACAAGATGACGATAACAAGTATGATCAAAAGGTGGAACTCCATCATCAGGGCGTAGCTGAAGGTGAAACTCCATGGGGGTGTTCATGGTGCAAGAGTCAGGAAGAGCAGCCCGAGCTAAGAGATCTGATGTGTAACGCCGCAGAGAGAGATGAAAACCACGGTCTGTAAAGGTGACCTTAAGGTCCAAGAAGTAGTTCAGCTGTCCAAGATCAGTCATCTTAAACTGATGTTAAAGGTGATGTTTGACGAAGGTCACATGAGAATGATCATCACCAGTAATAATCATATCATCTGCATAAAGTAACAGAAGAGTCTGGATACGAGAGGAGTGTACAGGCAGGGTTGGATCATGTGGACTCGGCTGAAAACCGGCGGTTGTAATGGCTGAGTTGAAACGTACAAACAATGTGTGGGGCGCTTGCTTGAGCCCGTAAAGAGCTTGTCGTAAGAGACAAACAAGTCTTGTAGGAGAGGAGAGACCGGGAGAAGGAAGCATGTACATTTCCTGATGAAGGTCGTCGTGAAAAAAGACATTCTTCACGTCGAGCTGGAACAAAGACCAGTGGCGAGCAGCTGCAACTGCAGTAAGAGTACAAGTTGTAGTCTTGTGGGCGACTGAAGCAAAGATCTCGTCATAGTCTTGTCCCTGCTCCTGTAGAAAATCACGAGCCACGAGCAGAGACTTGTATCTCTCCACAGAACCATCTGAGCGAGTCTTGACCTTGAAGACCCACTTGCAAAGTAATAGGCACAGCATTGGGTGGAAGAGAGACAAACTCTCAGGTACGACTGTGCTTGAGTTCCATCAACTCAACAGACATGGCAGCCTACCACTCAGGTATCTGGGCAGCCTGCCACTCAGGAATTTGGGCAGCCTGCCACTCAGGTATCTAGGCAGCCTCACGATAGGAAGTCGGCTCTGAAATACCACAGACAGTGCAGGAAGGGCAGGAAGGTCCAACGGTAGTGTAGCAAGGCTAAGGCGGTCGGGAGGATGTCTCTCACAAAGTGGACAGCGGCGCGCAGGAGGATTATCCACGGGACACTCCATGGAGGAGACAGGCACTGAGTTTGGGACATTGGAGACGAGGGAACAGAAAGGGAACGACAAGTGTAGTGATATGGAAGGGGGAGACGAGCTCGTCGGAGGGAGAAGTGGGTGGCGAAGGGGAGGAGTGAGGAATTAAGACTAGAGAAGTCGAAGGTGGTGTAAACTGCGGCAAGGGGAGAGTAGGGGAACATACCAAAGGAGAGGAAACACGAGGCGGTGAGATGTGAAGGGTGAGAAACTGTACATCAGAGGGAGTAACGGATGAGTGTGAGGTCGAGGGACAAAGGACACAAAGAATGGGTGAGACTCATCAAAGGTGACAACACGTTAGATCCGAAGTCGACGTGCTAGCCCTTATGCTCGTGACTATATCCAAGAAAGACACAGAGAACAGACTGAGCCAAGAGCTTGGTACGCTCGCGTGAAGAGAGAAAAACATAGCACCGACAGCCAAAAACACGAAGACGAGTGTAACGGGGGGTCGAGAGTGTAGACATGCACCAGGACTCTGGCCCTTAAGGAAAGTGGAAGGTTGCGGGTTAATAAGATAAACAACAGTGGAAACATCTTCAACCCAAAAATAAGGAGGAAGGTAGGAGGAGATGAGGGTGCGAGTTGTCTCAATAATGTGGCGATGCTTCCTTTCTGCGGTGTCATTCTAAGCGCGAGCACCAGGGCAGGTAAGCTGAGGGATAGTGTCGTGGGTAGCTAGCAGATCGAGAAAGGCATGACTCATGAGAGAGGTACCCCCCCCCCCCCTCGAGACGGAACGGAAAATACGTATGAACTCAGAAAATTGGGTGCGCGCCATAGCAGAAAAATTAACATAAATCTGAAAGAATTCAGAACAAGAATGCATAAAGTAGACCCAACAATAACGAGAATAGTAATCAACAAAGAGAACATAGTACCGGTTTTCTCCCTTTGATATGAAAGGTGTGGGACCTCATACATCAGAAAGAACTAAATCAAAAGGACATTAAGACCTAGACTCACTAAAGTGATAGGAGAATTGTAACTGTTTACCAAAACAACCCGTATAAAAGTGGGACCGATCAACGGAAACACAATCAAGGAAACTATAACTGATGAGAGAAGCAAGATGAGAACCACTGAGATGACCAAGACGGTAATGTGACTGAGAGAAACCCACAGAAGGAAGACAAAAGGTAGAATTCGTCGGTGACGATGGAGTGGATGGAAGATGGAGATGATCAAGGGCGTACATCCCGCTACGGCGACGACCAGCTGCAAGGACTGCTCCTGTCAGACAATACTGCACACGACACGCAAACTCATCAAAAATAATAAGACAAGAATGGGATATGGCTGGCGAATATAAAGTTCATAGATAACTTGGGAATGAATGCAACATCGAGAACATGGAAATGACTACTATGAAGGAGATCGCGACTGGTGGTGGAGAGAATGGTGTCATAGCTACAATGATACGCTGACAGGGCAAGAGCCAGGTGGCATCAACGATCATGTGAAATGAGGCTCCAGAATCAAGCAACCAGTAGGACACATAGTTAATTAAACAAAAAAAATTTAAATCTCGATCATTTCATCACAATTAATCGCAATTCTAGTTAGGTTAAAAAGTAACAATTGCAACTAACTGTAAATACTAAAAAATAGTGGGCCAATGAAAACATACACGAAAAATAAAAAGTCAAATTAATTAGCATGATAATACTGGCAATAAAAGTGTATCTGTACACATGTAAAAAATATGAAAATAAATTTGGGTCTCACCACATAAGGGGTCGTTGGCGTAAGCTTGGAGATTTGGTGATTGTTAGAGTAGTTAAGGAAATTTGAGAAGATAACAATTGTTGGATGGTGGTTGTCAGAGGAGTGAATGGTTGTTTGGAAGGGCCAAAGGGTGTTGGTGGCTATTTTAGAGTGGCTGAAAGAGTTTAATGAGGGAGGTTGAGGCTGGTGGGGATGTTTGGATACGGATTTCAGTGGGAGAGGGGCTGAAGTGGATCGGCCAACTGTGTAAGGAGAGGCAGGGGATCAAAAATGGGTTGGAGGGAAATGGAAGGGGGGGACTGGTCGAAGTTTGCTGGAGTGGTTGAGGGCTTGAGGAGAGGAACCTGCAGCTGTAGAGGTGTAGAGGGTGTAGGAGGCGGCGGCAGAGCTTACCGTGGCTAGGAGGGGCGGTGGCGGGCCATGGGTATTAAGGAGGACTATCGGCGGACCGGAGGTGGCGTCATGGCTTCACAACCTCAAGAACTATATGAAAATGGTAGGAGAAGGCTCATTGGAGGCCGTGTGGGCAGTAGGAGACCGTAAACAAGGGCGTCGGCACATGTCTTGGTATGGAACTGAAAGCAAAGATCGAGCATTCCTCCTCTGGAAACCTAAATCCTTGATGTCTTTAAAGGACTGACTGCTACCATAATATTAATTATGGGGGTTAGGTTAAATGATCTGATGGCCAAAATCGACTGATCGTATTACTTGACATAATTCCCAAAATATGTGTCCGAAAAATAAAAACATATACATGAAAGAATTCAGAAACATGAGTCTGACACAATCATGGACTCTAATCGTCCATTCGACGATTTAAAAATGTCGATAAAGACAAACTCCCAATGTAAAGTGATTGATCCTCATTAATCTCTCTGATTCAGGAGCATTCATCTCCAATGAATGGAAGCTTCCATGCTCCTGGTGCAGGTGAGGTAAGAGTGAATCTGTTGCATGAACTCTGGCGTCTAAATCTCACAGCCTTTGGCAAGTGCAGTGTCCACTGAAGATCGTCGTCAACTGAAGCTGACAAGGGCCCCATGCCCGAAGTAAGCCGGTGAACTGGTGAGGGGTAGGGAAGGGATGCAATGGAGGATGGAGGTACAAGCAAGGATATAGTAAAGGTGGTGGCTAACGGTGAATGTCTCAACAACTAGGTGGATCCACAACTAAAATCAAAACCGCAAGATTGAATACAGGATAACTACTCATATTCCTAAAAATAACAAACTCAAAGAAATTTGCTTAGACTCTCTCATGATATTCTATGGATTTATTCGCTTAACACTCAAATTCATAGCTACCCCTGATAGGGACCTCTCAAATAATGTACAAATCATCACTCAATCACCTTCACTGAACATTTGATCTCTCATGTGATTACTCGCGTTAAGATCAAGAATTTTATTATTTAATATAACACTGCGTCAGAATATGTCATACAAAACATGCAACAGATGTAAATGAACAATGATTGACCTGACGCAGACTCCATATAATTATTAAGGTTCCTAACGATGGGTGGTTTATTTGAAGGTTCCTTGGGTGAAGCATAGAAATAATCGTCGAGTGTACAAAGAACACTCGAATGACTAACTAAGACATCAGCAGTAAGATACAATATCATGGAATGTCAACTATCTCTCAAGGGTCGTGAATCATCAGGGACTCAGGGAGATCACCAAGTGGTTGATAGAAAATTAGTCAAGGATGTAGGGTCTGTTTGTTTAAGCTCTGGCGGTTGGAGAAGCGCTTTTCCAGCCGCCAGAGCTGTTATGGGTCTGTTTGGGACAGCTTTTATTAAAAAGCACTCCTTAAAATACCTGCTCCCAGAGCACTTCTCCCACAGCTGCTCCCCCCCTGCGTTCAGCGCTTGAAAGCGCTGCCCCCAAACAATCGCTGTTGCGATTTCTTTTCCTCCCCGATCCCGATCCCGCAGGACGACGGCGAATCCGCGACGCGCATCGGCCGCAGCTTTGCACCGGCGACCGGAGATCTACCTGTAGCGAGACTTCCCGATCCCGAACGACATCGGCGTCTCCTTCCCCCAGTGCGACATCCCGCTGCGCGACATCCCGCCGAACGGCGACCGACGACCAGCCCTAGCCTTCATCCAGCCGAACGGCGACCGGCGACATCACACCCGGACGGCGACCGGCGACCAGCCCTACCTCCGCAACGCTCTTCTCCAACCCTAGCACCGGATCCAGATTTCTCCCGTGCCCTACCTCCGAACGGCGACCGGCGATCGGGTGTTCTGCAACTCCAACCCTAGCAGCCGATTCCAGATTTCTCCTCCTCCTCCGGATCTGCAACTCCAGCCCTAGCACCGGCTTTTTCTCAGGTATATGTTTTATTTTTTGTGTATGTGCTATATTTTTTGAGTAGTTGTGCTTGTGTTGTGGTTGTGAGTGTGTTTGTATGTGAATGTGTTTTGATGTGTGTGTGTGTATGTGTTGGTTTGAATGTGTTTGAATGTTTGTGTGTGTGTGTGTATGTGAATGTGTATGTGAATGTGTTTGAATGTGTGTGTGTGTGTGTGTATATGTGAATGTGTATGTGAATGTGTGTGTGAATGTGTTTGAATGTGTGTGTGTGTGTGTTAATGTGTGTGAGTGTGAATGTGTGTGAATGTGTGTGAATGTGTATGTGAATGTGTGCGTGAATGTGTGTGAGAGTGAATGTGTGTGTGAATGTGTGTGAGAGTGAATGTGTGTTTGAATGTGTGTGAGAGTGAATGTGTGTGTGTGTGTGAATTGTGTGTGTGAGTGTGAATTGTGTGTGTGAATGTGTGTGTGTGTGTATGTGAATGTGTGTGTATGTGAATGTGTGTGTGAATGTGTGTGAGAGTGAATGTGTGTTTGAATGTGTGTGAGAGTGAATGTGTGTGTGTGTGAATTGTGTGTGTGAGTGTGAATTGTGTGTGAATGTGTATGTGTTGGGTTGAATGTGAATTTGTGTGCTTGAATGTGTGTGTGTGTGTGTGTATGTGAATGTGTGTGTGTGAATGTGTGTGAGAGTGAATGTGTGTGTGTGTGTGTGTGTTAATGTGTGTGAGTGTGAATGTGTGTGAATGTGTGTGAATGTGTGTGAATGTGTATGTGAATGTGTGTGTGAATGTGTGTGAGAGTGAATGTGTGTGTGAATGTGTGTGAGAGTGAATGTGTGTTTGAATGTGTGTGAGAGTGAATGTGTGTTTGTGTGTGAATTGTGTGTGTGAGTGTGAATTGTGTGTGTGAATGTGTGTGTGTGTGTGTATGTGAATGTGTGTGTGAATGTGTGTGAGAGTGAATGTGTGTTTGAATGTGTGTGAGAGTGAATGTGTGTGTGTGTGAATTGTGTGTGTGAGTGTGAATTGTGTGTGTGAATGTGAATGTGTGTGTGAGTGTGAATGTATGTGAATGTGTATGTGTTGGGTTGTATGTGAATGTGTGTGTGAATTGTGTGTGTGAGTGTGTATGTGAATGTGTGTGTGAATGTGTGTGAGAGTGAATGTGTGTTTGAATGTGTGTGAGAATGAATGTGTGTGTGTGTGAATTGTGTGTGTGAGTGTGAATTGTGTGTGTGAATGTGAATGTGTGTGTGAGTGTGAATGTATGTGAATGTGTATGTGTTGGGTTGTATGTGAATGTGTGTGTGAATTGTGTGTGTGAGTGTGTATGTGAATGTGTGTGTGAATGTGTGTGAGAGTGAATGTGTGTTTGAATGTGTGTGAGAGTGAATGTGTGTGTGTGTGAATTGTGTGTGTGAGTGTGAATTGTGTGTGTGAATGTGAATGTGTGTGTGAGTGTGAATGTATGTGAATGAATGTGTGTTGGGTTGTATGTGAATGTGTGTGTGAATTGTGTGTGTGAGTGTGTATGTGAATGTGTGTGTGAATTGTGTGTGTGTGTGTATGTGAATGTGTGTGTGGATGTGTGTGTGAGAGTGAGTGTGAATGTGAGTGTGTTGGTTTGAATGTGAATGTGTATGTGAATGTGAGTGTGAATGTATGTGAATGTGTGTGTGAATTGTGCGTGTGAGTGTGTATGTGAATGTGTGTGTGTGAATATGTGTGTGAGTGTGAGTGTGAATGTGAGTGTGTTGGTTTGAATGTGAATGTGTATGTGAATGTGAGTGTGAATGTTTGTGTTTGTGGGTGTGTGTGTTTGTGAATATATTAGTAATTTGTATTTTAATTTTATTAGTTAATAGCACAATGGTAGTACCAAAGGAAGGAGGAATTGTAGCAAGTTGGGAGTCAAGCGAAGTGATGTTATTTTGTGATCTCTGCATAAAAGAGATTGGGTTGGGGAATCGGCCAACCACGCACTTTAGCAAAGAAGGATGGAAAAATTTGATTGCAGGGTTTAAAGAAAGAACAGGCAAAAACTACGATCGAATGCAGATGAAAAATAAATGGGATCATTTGAAGAAGGATTGGAAGTTATGGAAGGAGTTGAAACATGGTGAGACTGGATTAGGCTGGGATCCAGAGAAGAGGACTATTGCTGCATCAGAAGAATGGTGGACAGAGAAGGTCAAGGTATGCACGAAAACATGTTCTGTTTCAGTAATATTGATATATTTGTTTATATTTGTTCAGGTATTAATATTGATATATTTATTGCACCAGGTTTTCCCAGGGGTGAAGAAATTTCGATGCGGCGGTATTGCACCTGACTTGGAGGAGAAATTGAATATTATGTTCAGTCAGGTAGTCGCAACTGGAGAAGACTCATGGGCTCCTTCAATTGGGAGTTTGCCACCGGATGTCGGAAGGATCCAGTTGGAAGACGATGATGTGGCTGATAACATAGAGACCAATCAAGGTGGACCAGAAGAGTTAGGGGGAGGTTCAACACCTGGAAATGCGTCCTCCGCGGCGAGTAAAAGAAGGAAGATTGGAAAGAACAAAGGACTGGCATTGTCTTTGATGTCAGAGTTACAGCAGTCCACACTAGCATTGAAGCCTCCACCAGTTGTCACGATCAAAGAGGTGGTGGAGTTGATTTCAAGCAGCCCAGAGCTCATTACAAACCTGGATCTATATTACTTTGCACTCGAGCACATCAGGGACAAGACCACTAGGGAGATCTTCATGAGTATCCCAGAAGATATGAGGGTTTGGTGGATTACGAAGGCATACGAGAAGAGGGCTCAGTGACACGAGCTTACTTTGATCTATTTTATGTCTTGTCTATTTTGCTTTTAAAACACGATGATGTTTATGTTTGTTTGTTGTTGTTGTACGATCTGCATGAGTATTAGCTTTTTGGTTATCATATTTATATGGATTATAATTAGTGTTCTATGATGCTTTATATATCGACATGACAATATGTCTTTGATGTTTCTGCTTACTGTTTTCTATGTACCTTTTAGATATTGTATATCATGATAGATGATTTGACGTGTTGTTATTCATTAAATGCAGTGACTAGTAATGGAAGATCATGACTCATCTGAAGATTCTGGTGATTCAACTAGTCTTTCACCGGAGCGGACACAATATATAGAGTATTGTCGTGTGGTCATGTCATCGATCGAGAGGCTGAATTATCATGTCCGAGACAGACGCCCATGCATGACATCTAATCAAACGGGGGCAAAATGGATCAGTGAATTACTAGAAGGACATCCTGACAGAATTCATGATGCATTTCGAATGTCTAAACGGATTTTCACAGATTTACTTCACAAGCTGGAGGTAGATCACGAGCTTCAAGGATCAAGGCGGACGTCCTCAAGAGAAATACTAGGGATCACCTTGTATATCTTAGCACAGCGAGGTTCTTTTAGATTAACGAAAGAACGGTTCCAGCACTCAACTGAAACAATAAGTAGATATTTTTCAAAAGGGATTAGATCGCTACTGTTACTCTCGATTGATGTTATAAAGCCTATTGACCGTCAGTTCAGAGATATTCCCGCTGAGATACGGTATGATTCTCGTTACATGCCATTTTTCAAGGATTGTGTTGGTGCCATTGACGGTACACATGTTGATGCGAGGATACCGGTTGAAGATCAAGTACGATACATAGGACGTCATGGCACGACGACACAAAATGTAATGGCAGTATGTGATTTTAACATGTGTTTTACATTTGCTCTTGCTGGATGGGAGGGAGCTGCTCATGATAGTCGCATCTTCGCGCGTGCTTTGTCGGACGATAGATTACAGTTTCCGCATCCCCCACAAGGTATACTAATCAATATGTTTACATTTAGTCAATTAGCCCTTATTTGATAATGTTTACCGGTTTAACAGAGCAAATAATTGCAGGTAAATATTATTTGGTGGATGCTGGATACCCGTTAAAGACGGGTTATTTGAAGCCGTATCCAGAAACAAGGTATCACTTATCAGACTTTGTCCGTGGGAGTCGGCCTGTTCAAGGCAGGCACGAACATTTCAATAAGGCGCACTCATCTCTTCGTGGAGTTATCGAGCGAACGTTTGGAGTGTGGAAAAAAAAGTGGCACATTTTAAGCAAAATGCCGCAGTACACCTTCAAGAAACAACGCTCCATTGTCCTTGCAACAATGGCCTTACATAACTTCATTCGGAGACATCCATCTCGTTGGGACCCTGAGTTTAATGCTTGTGATGCTGATGAGTCTTCTTTCATTCCCTCAGAGGATGCACACCCTGCGGCAGAGAATGATATTGAAGGCGATATGTATGATGCTGCTGGAGCAGAACATATGTCTACAGTACGAGATATCATTGCCGAAGAAATATACAATGCGCGCAGGTGATCGGAAGGCGAAATATATGATGCTACTGGATTGGATGTTTCTCAAGAGTCGCTGCATGTTGGAAGAATATTTATCCTACTTTCTAGAACTATGTAATAAAAGACTAATGTTATGTGTTATTTTGAAATTTTTAGTTTTTAAAAAAACAGCTTCCAAGAGTTGTTTCTCCAAACAGCCAAAATTTGCGCATCCAAATAGTCTGCAGCTTTTCAAAGAGCAGTTCTGCAAATAACAACCAAACAGACTGCAGCTTTTCAAAACAGCTCCCCAGAGATCTATTTTAAAACAGCTCTATCTGGACAGCAGCTTTTCAATCCGCCAGAGCTAAAACAAACAGACCCGTAATCTCCCGAAGGAATGTTGAAGATGATGACATGAGGATGTAACTCAGGAGGTTCATAAGGCGGGAAATAAAGTCACTGTGAATGCAACAATCATCTAAAGGGACGTGTGAGACATGGGAACAAGGATGCAACGCCAAGGTGGATTCTTAGTTATTAAAGGTGAAAGACTCACAAAGACAAAGGGATCTTGGAGCCTATAGACGCAAGGCTCAAGGCATGAGCGTGCACCTGACGAAGGTCTGATTTATATCATAAATTTAATTTGTATGAGGCCTTGCCAAGATCGAAAATGATAAATCATGAGTTTGATCCCTATTGAAGGCTTAAAACATCGAGTGGAAGTAATAATGTCTTATGTCGTAGAAGGTAAGAAATTCATCTAAAGGGGTTGTCAACCTTAATGTTAGAGGGAAGGGATTCAATGTTGGAGGGAGAAGAGCAAAGAAAAAAATGTACGATGACATGCACTCAGACGAGGAGGAAAATTGTGAGCTCTCGAGTGATGTTATGGATGAGCTCTTAAACAATGGGATCAACAAGATCTCTGTTTGTAATGTAGCGCTGACACTTGAAGGATGACGCGACGGGAGCAAGCATTAATGAAGGCATTAAAAGCGGGTGTCTAGGATTCAGCTCGGTCATGAGTTGAGATGAAAAGTAAATTATATGTATTGATTAAGGGCCCAAAGATCTAAGTACAAGGGAGTCCCATATTTAAAATAAATGAGCAAATAAGTACTGGTTTACAAATAGCACACTTTACGGTCTCTATGAATATTAGCTACTATGAAACTATGATCATTTTTGCATTGAAGATTTCTCATATCCAATCTAAAAAGCATATCTAATTATTCTCAAAGTGTTCAATACCAACACAGTGAATTCAAAAAAAATGGATTTGAGACTCCCTATCTAGTTGGAGGGAAAAACCAGAGTAAATCTTAGCTCCTAATATCACGCCTCTCTCTCTATACATGAATCCTAAGTTCGAATCTCCCTCCTCGACTTGTCCGTCTCTAAATGAATATCTCGAATGTTAAAACCTTGATTTTCATCATAAATAAAAAACAATAATTCACGTCAATTATTAAATCTCTCACACCCTATTTTCTCGAATAATTTGAAATCATGATATGATTTTTTTTCAAATTTAATATGGGTAATACTATTATAAAGCATTAGTTCCAACATGTATGAATCGTTATTATGAAAGACTAAAAGTGCATCCTATAACAATTTAACTAACATTGAGAAAAGGGTGAAGAAGATGGAAATTCATCTTTGGCCTCATTGAGAAAACAAGTACCACGTGAAACGTGGCATCTCCTTCACAGTCATTGATGGTTTATCTAATCAAGTTCTACGGAGAACCATCAAGCTGATCTATGAAAGCCTTAGAATAATTAGTTAAAAAGAGAAACAACAAAAAAGAGTAACAAAAACTCTACTTTAAAGTAAGGACCATTTGAGTAGTTTAACTGCGATGACATTGTTAAGACTAAAGAAATTGATAATTAGCTTGAAATTTTGGAATTATATTTCATGTTATATGAATATTTAAATAAACAATATTATTTACTTGTTTCAATTTATCCTCACAAGTACTGATGAGTTGGAACTAAATAATTAACAACAATATTTAAGGGAAGACAACATTTTTATAAAATTTACTAGATGAGTTTTTAGTATTTATGATAAATGCTTCAATTTGTGGGAGTCTTTGTCGCTAGCACAAAAGCTCAAATTTTACAAAACTCAGCCTGCCGCAAGGGAGAAAGTCAATAGAGAAACAATGGTGAGATTACAGCGCATGTTTGAATAAAAAATATTCCTTGCATACACACTCTGACTTTATTAACTCTGCAATGACTGGTTAAATGCAACCTCGTTGTAACGGATATCATATGATGCCACGAGCTAGACGAAACCGGAATCAACAGTAGTAAATCCAACGCCAAGCTGACAGGTAACTACCTCAATGATCCAATGGCGGAAATTCAATATTTTCAGTTTTTGTTATTACCGACCAATGCCCATGTAATAGCCAAAGGCTATATACATGTAAAGGATTGAAAGAGGAGGGAAAACGTTTTAATAAAATTTAGTTAGCTTTCATCTCGTTCCCAACCCCCCTTCCCCTCTCTCTATTCCGTCCACTCTCGAACTTCTTTCTCAGTAGGTTTCCTCTGATACATCCCCTATTTCATTCTCTTCCGCCCCGGCCACCCTCTCCAGCTAGTTCTTCTTGTTACCATTAGTTAGTCGTAGCCATGATTGCTAATCAATGCAAATACATTAAGGATGGAATAAGATGGTGAATTGAAATATTATTTATTTTCATACTATGCACAGTTAAAATATGTACATAAACTTATGTTATGGTGTGTTGTGTGCAAAAGTAATCTCATAATGTATGTAGAGTGGAGAATCATAAGACACTTGGCTAGGGCTCCTTTAAACTTAAAGAACTAACTAATAGTAACGACTAACTAATGGTAACTAGAAGAACTGGCCGGAGAGGGCGGACGAGGTGGAGATAATGAAATAGGGGATAGAACAGAAAAAATTTACCGAGAAAGAATGCCGAGAGTGGTCGGAGCTGGGAGAGGAGAAGGGGTTGGGAACGAGAAAAAAGTTAACTAAATTTTATTAAAACTTTTTCCCTCCTCTTTCAATCCTTTACAAGTATATATATAGCCTTCGCTATTACATGGGCATTGGTTGGTAATAACAAAAATGGAAAATATCGAATTCCTACTGTTGGATCATTGAAGTAGTTGCATGTCTGCTCGGCGTTGGATTTACTGTTGATTCCGATTCCGTCTAGCTCGTGGCATCATATGAGACCAGTTACATTTCAAATTGTAGCACTCATGACTACGACTAACTAAATGGTAACTGGAAGAACTGGCCGGAGAGGGTAGCCGAGGTGGAAGAGAAAGAAACGGAGGATAGAACATAGGAAACCTACCGAAAAAGAAGGCCGGAGTGGCCAAAGCTAAGAGAGGAGAAGGGGGGCTAGGAACAAGAAGAAATCTACCAAGAAAGAAGGCCTAGAGTGGCCAGAGAGGAGAGTGGAGCTGGGAATGAGAAGAAAGCTAACTATATTTTATTTAAACTTTTTTCTTCCTCTTTCAATCCTTTACAAGTGTATAAATAGCCTTTGGCTATTACATGCGCATTGGTTGGTAATAACAAAATTAGAAAATAGTAAATTCCTGCCATTGGATCATTGAGGTAGTTAAATATCAGCTTGGGGTTGGATTTGCTGTTGATTCTGGGTTCCATCTAGCTCGGGGCATCATATGAGATCATTTACACCCATAGAGCGCGGTTAAAGACAATAGTGTGCACTCAGAGTCTCATATTGTCCAAATAACATCACTGATAACAAAAAAAAACAACTCACAATCAAGAACTTCAACCCCATGAATCAAGGGAGGTGGCTAAAACTCAAACTCTACGAGATTTCGGGGAATAACAAGAGCACAAGTTGAAGGCGGCTGAAATAATGCAGTTGAACTGAGAAGCGAAAGTGAAACGGCTGTCGAAATAACCTGAGAGAATAGGAAAGGTCTCTTTATGTAAAAGCTCCGGAGGAGCCTCGCCATGGCGGTTGAAGTAACCCCCGATCCCTGCACCGAGATAGTGAGAACTTCGCGCCGTGGAGAGTGAAGACAGTGAAGCGGCGAGGAGAGTGGTGGCAGGAGGCTGCAAGCTCACATCATGAGGCGAAGAAAGAGTTGGAAAAGGCAGGGGAGGCGGGAACGCACACTGCCTCTCTGGTTTAGGGTTTTGGGAGGGTTTAGGCCTCCGCTTCGTGCCGGGCTGTGGACTAAAATACTTATAGTTTGACCGTGTTTGAAATAAAAAACTTGATCGACGCTTTGCATTTCTGAATTACGGGATTTTGACATTTTGCATTCCCAAAGTTTAAAATTGACAGTTTGCATCTCAGAAATTTTAATTTTTGGCACTTTGCACTCAAAATACTGAAATTTGAGAGGTTTTTAGATCCATTCGGACCATCCCTTACAACCACCCTCTCCACCGCCCCACCCGCTCTGCAGCGAGCTGGATTGCCACGAAGCCGTCGTAGCTCATCCCTGTCACGACGTACTTCTCCACCCCCAAATCCCTCATCGCGGTCGCGACGCATCTGGACTGAAACCCCACCGATCGGTCCAATGTGGTGGAGACTGACCGGCCGAAGAAAACTAGATCCGAGATGTAGAGATCGAAGGAGCGCGAGAGGATCTCAATCTGATCGTGAAATTACCACTTGGAATTTCCGCCGAATCTGTGGATGAGAACAAGTGCTGGTTTTTCCAGCCTCTGGCGGCATGGGACCCGGATTTGGATGGAAGGGGCGGCACCGCCGGTGGTGAAGGATACGGAACGGGTGGAGAGGCCGCATAGGAGGAAGTGAGGGAGAGTTGGAAGTCCTTGAGAGCGACGAGGTTAGGCGGTGGTTGTAAAGGGGAGGGAAGTGGGTGAGGAGGACAACGGCGAGGTGGTGGAGGAGAAGGGGAAGATGGAGGTGGCGGTGGAAGAGACCAAAAAACCCTCTCATAGGGTTCAAAGTGCCAAAAATTAGAAATTCGGGAGTGCAAACTGCCAATTTTTAGCATTGGGGGTGCAAAGTGCCAAAACCCCGTAATTTGGGGATACAAAGTGCCAAAAAACCTAAAAAAATTGTTTTCTTATGCAGCAAATTAAAGAATATTGGGCTGGGTATGTTATTAGGCGACCGAAGAAACAGTAGTGAAATAATTATCTTTTTTATAGAATGATGGCAAAATCTATGAAACTATTGATAGAATAGCGTTTGAAGAGTCGTGCCAGAATTTCTAAACACTCGACCATATTTAATAGCGTTTTCAATATTCTTCTTCCTGCAATATCACTTTCCTTCTTCTAGTGTCGAGTGCACTTTTGTGCTTCTTCGCTATATGTGCAAGACAGAGTTTTTAGGGTCTAATCAGGTATTGCACTTCAGAAAAATAAGCATCGGTTGTAAGTCATGTCGTAGGATGATAACTTTTTCATGTCAGACTTCACACAGCCATTTCTTACTAATCTTTTATCACTTCTTCCATTATTGATAAATATCAATTTTTTTTGTGAATATATTAAAAATACACTACCACTATTAAAGTCAAAAACTATCCCATTAGATGAGACTAAACAATTGTATGTTAAAGTCTGAGGTTTTGAATGATGTAGATCTGAGGCTTTGTTTGGAGCTCAGGTGGCGGGACGAAGTGGCGGGTCTAGACGTCGTATTCGAATTGGAGGGGTGGAGGACCGGATCGAAACGGGACTTTCTGCCCCGTTTTTCACGACGCGGCTGGTCCATCTGGAGCAAACGCCGCCGGAGGGCGTTTGTTTACCCGCCGTCCGGCGGCGTTTGCCCCAAACGGCCGGCCGAAACGCCGCGCCAAACGAACCCTGAATGACCGATGAGTTTGTAGTCGGCTTGATGACTATCATCTAAGAAATGACCGCCTCTAATGGCTCAAAGTCCTAAATCACATAGGTCTGTTTGTTTGGGCGGAATTGGAGCATTGAAATTGGAATTCAGTTGTCAATTCCAATTCCGCCGTTTGGCTGCCCAAAATTTACATTGGAATTGGAATTCAAGAGGAAACATGCCCCGTTCAATTCCGACTTTGTGAGGTCTTCATTCGTGAATTCAACCTCAAATTCGCACGAACAACGAGTATGTGGGAGAGTCTGTGAGTTGCGTTTTCAGGAGTTTCTCGACAGCAAGCATGTGGGAGAGCCTGCGAGTTGCGTTTTCAGGAGTTTCTCCTCCTCTACCAACGAACTTTCGGGTTTGCCTCTCCGGCGATGGTGTCCATGGTCGGCCCTAGAAGATAGCACCAGGTCCGCGACCCATACACCATAACAGTTGTCTAGTGGGCACTGAGCCGCTCCATCATGGATTCATGGCACAACAAGCACAAGAATTGAAAAAAAAAAAAGTTGTGTCGCACTCTCTCCGGTGGAGGTGGCGTCGGCTAATAAAAAAATTTGGGTTTTTCTCTTGGGCGGTGCAGTAGAGTATCGCAAGGATTTTTTTTCTTCTCTCCATCGGCGGCACAGCTGCGACAAAAAAGCCGAAAAAAGAAAGTTTCTATGATTTTCTCTCTGGTGTATAGGAGCACAACGATGAGTAAAAATAAAAATAAAAATGTGTTTTGCTTTCTTTTTCTCGGCACACAAGGAAGAAGAGGAGGAGATCTTCTTGGTTGCGGAGGTGTGCGACGCGAGAGAAAGCAAGGCTACATCTCCTCTTCTAGTAGCGGTTAGTGATACTTGGAGTCGTGATCTGGAAGAGGTATCAATTTTTTTGTTATTGTTTGGATTAACTAAAAAAATGCTCTATGTTTTTTTGGTTTCTGTATTATTGTAATCAACCGAGAAAACTATGGGAGACTCTGGGTCCGTAGAATCAACGATCCATCATACGAGTTCGCATCCGGTGAAAATTGATGTTACCAAATTCGATAGAAAGGGTAACTTCGGCATGTGGCAATGCGAGATGACGAATGCGCTTTGCTCTTTAAATTTGGAGGACGTTTTTGATTGTGATGAATATCATAATGGGATGACTGGAAAAAGCCTAGTCGAAGATAAATCGGAGCGCTTGCAGGTTGATCAGAAATTGTTTGACTCAGGAGATCAAATATAGAGTTATGGGACGTCTGCGGGAAACCTTTGGAGGACGCTGGAGAACAAATATCTTACGAAGAGCGTGGGGAATTTTCTCCACACAAAGCGTCGATTGTATCGATTTCAAATGACACATGGAGTATCAATTGATGAGCATTTGAATGAGTTCACAAAGCTATTAACAGGTCTGTTGAATTTGGACGAGGATATTGGCAATGAAGACAAGACACTCCTTCTATTGAATTCGCTTCCAATTGATTATTAGAACTTTACGATGTTTCTCGTGTAACGCCCCGAAACTCAAGTGAAACGGGCGGTGTTCGAATCAAGTTCGGGTCTTAGTAGGGTGAACACGGCCTGTGACATGGACGTGTCACATGGCCGTGTCGTGCTCGGGTCGTCGAGTTGAGGTTGACGAGCGTTGAGTGCTCGAACACGGCCTGGGACACGGGCGTGTCACATGGCCGCGCACTTCTCTGAAAATTTTGGTTTTTGTGTCGACTGAGGGACACGGCCCGGAACACGGGCGTGTACTAGTTGACACGGGCGTGTCAAGTCTGACACGGGCGTGTCGCCACCCGTGTCCACTATGGGACGTGACGGTTGGCGTGGCGGTTATTTGCGACTCGGTCCCTGGTCACGGGCGTGTCGAGGACCCGACACAGGCGTGTCAGGTTGGGACACGGGCGTGTCCCAACCCGTGTTCTTTTCTGTGCTCGATATTCGTGGCTGGATCGAGGCATACGGCCTGGGACACGGCCGTGTGTGAAGCTGTGTTCGACCCAGGATTAAGAAATTTTAGGCTAATCTGAGTCGTTCGTTTTCTTTAAATACGATCTGACAGCCCAGATGAGATCCTGCTGTGTTAAGTTTGAGAATAGAAGATTAATCCCTCATTTTCCTCCTAAATTCACTCTTTCTAAGAAGTTAGAGAGAGAAGAGAGAAAGGAAGAAGGAATGGAGGAATCCGGTCGCCGGCGGAGCATCGGAGCACCAAATCGAGAACCGAGACCAGATCCGTGGAGAGAATTCCCTTGCGAAGCCTTCCATCCGGCTAGTTTCTCATGGCACCAAAGCGGATTTCAAGGGTAACAATTCTCCACTTGGACATGTGAAGTCCTTTTCTTTTCTGCATAGGAAACCCGCTCCCGCGAGTGTGCGGTGAGTGTGTGGTGTTCCTTGAGATAGATGTGAATAGTCCCCCTTGTGTTGCATGTAGAATCCGGAATCGAAGTACTGACTTAGGCATTGTGTGTGAAGTCTACCCGGACGTGGTTGTCTGGATCGGTGATGTTGCATATTATATGGATTGCCTGAGAAGACTCTGTGCTTTGTGTTTTCGGGTTTCTACGCGGTAGATTGCAGCGGGGATCCTTGGGAATTAACTCCAAGACGGACCCGGAAAACTGGGAGGAAACGTAATTCTGCTAACTTGTCGGTCGGGGAGCCAGTCTTGAACATAATTGGGTTATGTGATGTTTGGAAATGAATTAGGATCTGGGTGAAGCTTGGCCCACGCGTACGTCTTAAAGTGACTAGGCGGAGTGAGCAACGGGCAAGTGGAAACGAACCTGAGCTGTGCGGTTCGGTGCTAGAGGCCCTAAAGTGGAACTGGCCGTTGGCATAGTTAGGAGTCTTGGATTGCAGTCGGAAAGACTAAAAAATGCTCACAATGTTTACTGTCTCGAGGATGGTGGTGAAGTCACGGAATTGACCGGATTCACCGAGAATGTGCCCTGAGTGCACGGGGTATTTGGTCGGGCGAGCCTACACCTGTGGCTAAATATACTTATGCACTTAATTATTTAGCTGAGCTAATGAAATGCAGGGAATGAGCATCGCTGTCCCGAATAAGGGGCGGGGTCGTTATATTTTGGTCAGCTTTAACTGACCGTTGCTTTGTTTGCCACCGTGCGGTGGAATGTTGCTTGCAGGTGCTAGGGAACCAAGTACCAAATAGCGAGCCAAAGCCCAAGCTGCTGTGCTGGCCCTCGAAGGCCAAAGCGAACTGTTATTTTATTTTTATCATGTGTGGCCGGCCTGCGAGGCGATGTCTGTAAAACACTATGTTGTTAAGTGAACATTTGTAAGGCCATAAGGCCAAGTACTCTATTATGTATTTGTTATATTTCATTCCTGTGGTGAATAGTGGACATTCATGTTATTATTGTGCAATTTTGGGTTCTCTTAACTGTTTAAAAGCTTCCGCTAGAATGCTCTGTGTTAAGGCAAGTAGTTGAGTATTTGGTATTATTATGTAACCCTTCCGACTGTCCGTGGTATATGGCGTCGGGTTCCAGCTGGATCTTCTGTTATATGTCATACGACGGATGAGGGTGTTACAATTTTGTATCAGACTAAGGTGTCGGTCTTCTTTATTTGAATTCGTGGGCGAATTCTTTTAAGGGGAGGTGAGCACATGTATGTGCGTCATCGTTATACCATAAAAGAACTCATTAATGTCCACTTAGGAATGGAAAAATACACTTGTTTTGAGGAACCTGAGTGTTCCAGTGATTGCTTTTAGCAATTTGTGTGCTGCCTAATCAAGGGTTTATGCTATTATAGGAAGCTAGGAGCGGTGTTGGGCAATCGGAGCGTCCGCAATCAGCGAAAAGTAATGCACCAAGTGACGTGCCTACAACACCTCCTTCAGCAGAAACCATCAGATTGGTGGCTGAAGCAGTCTTTGCCATGATAAATGCCCAACAAGTGCAGCACGCACCACCTGCTAATGAGCAAGAACCGATTAGAGTGACAGAGCCGGGAGTGTTAGAGCGTGGGGCAGTTGATCTGGTAACACTAAAGAGAGCCACGGAGAAATAGCTCAAGCATGTGATGAGCTTTAATCCTCCGGTATTCGACGGGATGGGAACGCCAACTCAAGCTGAGGATTGGCTCTCTACGATGAAGAGGGTCATGACCGCCACAGAAACTGCGGAGTGAAAGAAGACCACAATAGCGACCTTCATATTGGTTGGTGAGGCAAGGATGTGGTGGGACGAGTTGGAGGTTCATCTCTTAGTGGCAAGGCAACTTGCTGATGTACCGATGGAGGAATTCTCAAGGTTGTTCTTGGCCAGATACCTACCTTCTGCCCAGAAGCTTGAGATGGAGAATAAGTACCCTGGTTTGACTCAGGGAGAGAGAAGCGTGGATGAGTATCTCCACGAGTTTACTCGGTTAGGTCGTTATGTTGGTGTTATGTTTACCGAAGAAGAGCGGAAGACCAACCGATTTTATGAGGGTCTACGGGGCGACCTACAGCTACTCCTCGCTGGGCCTAAGGCGTGGGGCTTCCTAGCCTTGGTAAATGCGGCTTGGTCATTGGAAAGGGTCGCGAAGAAAGTTCAAGAGAAGAAGAACCCAGAGGAAAAGAGGTCAGAGTTCAAAGCGCCGAATTTAAAGTCTGGTTTCCGCAGATAGAACAAGAAGCTGAAGACTTCGAGCTCAGCCCCTTCGTCTAGTGTGATGGGGGCAAACACAAGTCGAGTCCCAGGAGCGTGTTATAATTGTGGAAAGGTGGGACAGTTTGCACGTGAGTGTTGGAGCGGACGTACAAAGTCCGAGAAGAGGCATGGAGCAACATATGAAGAAAAGGGGAAGGAGGCGGAGTCGATCGCATCCCACCATGCTCCAACCAAGCCTAGAGTATACAACCTTGGTCTGCAAGAGACCATTAAGCAAACTGACGTGGTGACAGGTATAAGTTAAATTATTACTGTTTAGTTTTTGTAGTTGCTATATTTTTTCATGTTAGCTTATAAATGTTGGTACTAGGCTTTGTGTTAGTTTTCGATAGTCCGGCGAGAGCCCTGTTTGATACGGGAGCTTCGCATTCCTTCTTATCCGAAAGATTCATACCGCGCATCGGAGTTCCTTCCTCGATGGCAAAAGACAAGTTGGATGTGTTGTTGCCCAATGAGTGCTCAATGCGCGCGGATAGAGTCTGCGTGGTAAAGTTGCGGATCGGGGATCAAGAGTTTGATTTGCAAGCGTCGGTGCTGCTGTTAGTGGAGTTCGATGTAATCTTTGGAATGGACTGGCTCTCAGAGCAGCGAGCCTGCATTGATTGCAACTGAAAGGAGGTTAAGTTGGGACTGAATACTGATCGGGAGACCACGTTTGCTGGCATGAAAGGGGTCGAGAAAGATTTTAATAACAGCTCTTCAAGTGATTAAGGTAGTTCGGTCTGGGGCAGAGTTGTTTGTCACTTTAGTGCAGGCCTCAACGCCTAAAACTTAGTCTGGGCAGTATTGCAGTGGTGTCCGAGTATCCTGATGTATTCCCAGACGATCTCCCGGGAGCCCCTCCTCAGCGGGAGATTGATTTTACAATTGAGCTGGTGTTGGGTGCCAAACCGGTGTCACGCTCTCCGTATCGGATAGCGCCTAAGGAGATGGCGGAGCTGAAGGTGCAACTGCAAGAATTGTTAGAGCAAGGGTATGTGCATCCAAGGTCGTCGCCTTGGAGTGCACCGGTCCTCTTCGTTCAGAAGAAAGATGGGAGCTTGCGACTCTGTATCGACTATCAGGAGTTGAACAAGCTTACGGAAAAGAATAAGTATCTAATCCCATGGATTGACGATCTATTTGATCAGTTGGTTGAGTCAACGGTATATTCAAAGCTAGATTTGAAATCCGGATACTACCAGTTAAGGATAAGGGAGAGTGACATCCCAAAGACAGCGTTCAGCACGCGGTTTGGACATTATGAGTTTACGGTCATGCCGTTTGGGCTGACCAATGCGTCATCCGTGTTTATGGATCTGATGAACGGGACGTTCAGAGAGTACCTAGACCATTTTGTGATAGTATTTATCGACGACATCTTGGTGTACTCGCAGTGTGAGGATGATCACTACAAGCATCTGTATATGGTATTGGAGACGTTGAGGAAGAATCAGTTGTATGCTAAGTTCTCCAAGTGTGAGTTCTGGTTATCCTCAATAGGGTTCCTTGGGCATATTGTTAGTGTTGAAGGGATAGTGGTGGATCCGGCGAAGATAGCGGCGATTTAGGAGTGGTCAATGTTGGCTACGGTGGCGGAAGTCCGGAGCTTTCTGGGGTTTGGCGGCAACTATAGGCGCTTCGTAGAGAACTTCTCACGGATAGCGCTACCACTCACGATGTTGACAAGGAAGGATCAAAAATTTGTGTGGACGCTGGAGTGTGCACAAGCTTTTGAAGAATTGAAGAGGCGGTTGGTCACGACGCCTATTTTGCGTTCGCCGAGTGGGTTCAAAGGGTTTGAAATTTATAGTGATGCTTCGGGCAGTGGTTTGGTCTGTGTTCTGCTACAGCATGGGAGCGTGATAGCATAAGGATCACGACAATTGAAGGTTCATGAGAGAAATTATCCGGTCCATGACTTGGAGTTAGCGGCCGTGATATTTGCTCTAAAGCTGTGGATGCACTATCTGTACAGTGTGAAGGTCGATATCTACACCGATCATAAGAGCCTGAAGTATTTGCTAGATCAGAAGGACCTGAACATGAGGCAGCTGAGGTGGATGGAGTTCTTGGGGGACTACACTTTCAAAATACATTACGTGCCCGGGAAAGGAAATGTAGTGGCGGATGCGTTGAGTCGTAGGGCACCTGCGCAAGCCAACTGGTTGGCAGTGCATGATGAGAGTTTGGTCAGTGATTTGGAGGCATTGGAGATCTCATGCGTTGTCAAGCAGTCTAGTGTCGAGGCAATTTTGTGTTAGATGGAGGTGCAGTATGACCTAGTTTATAGGATTCGATGGGCTTTGGTTCAGGATAGCAGTATGAAGCAAATCTTGGATGAATCGTTGGATGGGTCAAATTCCTAATTTATTGTTGAAGATGGACTGCTAAGGAAGGACTATCGTCTATGCATCCCTAGTGCGGATAATCTTTGGTGTTGAAGCCAAAAATTACCTCTGTGGAGTTCGGGGTCCCAAAAGAGGGGTGACCTCACACCTACTACACTCAGGAGAACATCACGGGCCAAAGGCTCAAGAAGCTAGCAACAGACCCTCGGCTCTAGCGTAGAGGTCCCACCTCACACCCGGAAGACCTTTGAGATCTCCCCCTCCCTAGCCAATGCTTGAGCTAGGTGCCTTGGAGGAAGAAAGTCAAGGGGATTTAAGTGGCTAAGAAGTCCTGCTCTCCAAGGCACCCTCAAATGTCTATTTATAGATTTTCCAAGTCCTTAGGGTAAAATGACCAAAATGCCCTTAGGACAAAATAAACCTCTAGCCAATAGAAAAACTCCATATCGGGGGTAGAGAGATAATTCCCCCCAAGGGCATAACGGTAAAAACATGATCCGGAGAGAGGTCCAAGGGTGGGAGGAGCCACACCCCTTATCTCCCTGGGAGCTGTCCCGCCGAGATCCTGGGAGCTGTCCCGCCGAGACCCTGGGAGCTGTCCCGCCGAGACCCTGGGAGCTGTCCCGCCGAGACCCTGGGAGCTGTCCCGCCGAGACCCTGGGAGCTGTCCCGCCGAGACCCTGGGAGCTGTCCCGCCGAGACCCTGGGAGCTGTCCCGCCGAGACCCTAGGAGCTGTCCCGCTGAGACCCCTGGGAGCTGTCCCCCCGAGACCCCTGGGAGCTGTCTCGCCGAGACCCTGGGAGCTGGCCCCCTGAGACCCCTGGGAGCTGTCCCGCCGAGACCCTGGGAGCTGTCCCGCCGAGACCCTGGGAGCTGTCCCGCCGAGACCCTGGGAGCTGTCCCGCCGAGACCCTGGAAGCTGTCCCGCCGAGACCCCTGGGAGCTGTCCTGTCGAGACCTTAGGAGCTGTCCCGCCGAGACCCCTGGGAGTCATCCCGCCGATACCTTGGGAGCTATCCCACCGAGACCTTAGAAGCTGTCCCGCCGAGACCCTTTGAATAGGCCCGCCGAGACCTCTTGAAGGGGCGATGCACCCGTACCCTAAAGAGGGGCCGGGGTGAGTGTCGGCCTCTCGCCGCACTCGCTCCCCTGAAGAGTACTCCAAGCACTAGCCAGCTAAGCTCCTTTTTTCCTCCCCTACTAGTATATTTCCAAGGCAAGGCCAAAATTGGCCACCAAGAGTGCAAGATCTCTCAAAAAGCTTAAAAACTTCTAGTTGGGGCGAATACAAGGTTGTACACAATCCCCGCTCTTTTCGAGTGAGTCCCACGCTCGGAAAGAAACATCCAACCCAACGTATTCGCTGAGTTGTCTCTTCTCACGGTTTGAAAGATTATAAGGTCTTTCCGAGGGGTCAACCTGCCATGCCAGCTTGATGGGAGCCTGGGTGGCGAGACCTCCTTCGGGCAAAAAACACTTAACCTCCCGGATGGGTCAACCTGTCATGCCAGCTTGATGGGAGCCTTGATGGAGAGACCTCCTCCGGGCAAAAAACACTTAACCTCCCGGAGGGGTCAACCTGCCATGCCAGCTTGATGGGAGCCTGGGCGGCGAGACATCCTCCGGACAAAGAACACTTAACCTCCCGGAGGGGTCAACCTGTCATGCCAGCTTGATGGGAGCCTAGACGGGAGACCTCCTCCAGGCAAAGAACACTTAACCTCCCAGAGGGGTCAACCTGTCATGCCAGCTTGATGGGAGCCTGGGTGGCGAGACCTCCTCCGGGCAAAGAACACTTAACCTCCCGAAGGGGTCAACCTTCCATGCCAGCTTGATGGGAGCCTGGGTGGCGAGACCTCCTCCGGGCAAAGAACACTTAACCTCCCGAAGGGGTCAACCTGCCATGCCAGCTTGATGGGAGCCTGGGTGGCGAGACCTCCTCCGGGCAAAGAACACTTAATCTTCCGTAGGGGTCAACCTGCCATGCCAGCTTGATGGGAGCCTGGGTGGCGAGACCTCCTCCGGGCAAAGAACACTTAACCTTCCGGAGGGGTCAACCTGCCATGTCAGCTTGATGGGAGCCTGGGTGGCGAGACCTCCTCCGGGCAAAGAACACTTAACCTCCCGGAGGGGTCAATCTGCCATGCCATCTTGATTGGAGCCTGGGTGGCGAGACCTCCTCCGAGCGAAAACACTTGGCTTCCATGAGAGATCAACCAGCCTTATCAGCTAGTGAGAGCCTGACAGCGGAATCATCATCGGAGCAAAGGAACTAGGCTTCCACGAGAGATCAACCGTCCTTGTCATCTAGTGAGAGCCTGACAGTGGAATCATCATCGGAGCAAAGGGACTGGGCTTCCACGAGAGATCAACCGGCCTTGTCAGCTAGTGAGAGCCTGACAGCGGAATCATCATCGGAGCAAAGGAACTCGGCTTTCACGAGAGATCAACGGGCCTTGTCAGCTAGTGAGAGCCTGACAGCGGAATCATCATCGGAGAAAAGGAACTGGGCTTCCACGAGAGATCAACCGGCCTTGTCAGCTAGTGAGAGCCTTACAGCGGAATCATCATCGGAGTAAAGGGAGAAACGAGCCACCCTCTGAGGCACTCTCAATCCTGCCAGCTGGTGTGAGCCTGGTATGAGGAGATCCTCTCGGGGGTCCGGAGCTGGACATGTCACCTAATCTTTTTCAATTCCAACATCCTCTAACGGGGAAAAAAAAGATGGGTTACATGACCCCCCCCCCCCCCCCCCCGATGCTACTGGTCGGGGGTGGAGCTTATTACAACATGAGGAAAGCAAGAAAAGACTTCTCTGAGGTGAGGCTTCTTTAGGCGACACGGGCATGATGGTGTATTTTGCTTCCTTTTCCTCGGATAGGGCGAGCTCAAGGTCGGGCGAGACCGATGCTGGGCGAGCTGGCGGCTAGGGCGAGCTGAGGCCGGGCGAGACCGATGTCGGGCGAGCTGGCGGCTCGGGCGAGTTGAGGCCGGGCGAGACCGATGCCGGGAGAGCTGACGGCTATGGCGAGCTGAGGCCGGGCAAGACCGATGCCGGGAGAGCTGGCGGCTAGGGCGAGCTGAGGCCGGGCGAGACCGATGCCGGGAGAGCTGGCGGCTAGGGCTAGCTGAGGTCGGGCGAGACCGATGCTGGGCGAGCTGGCGGTTAGGGCGAGCTGAGGCCGGGCGAGACCGATGCCGGGTTGAGGAGCTTGCCGAGATCGTCACTACCTCCCTGATCTCCAGCCATGACATTCTCCCGAGATCTTCTGTGCTGGTCACTCTCCACGCTCACCGCACCAAAAGTGTTGAAGCCAAAAATGACCTCTATGGAGTTCGGGGTCCCAAAAAGGGGTGATCTCACATCTACTACACTCAAGAGAACGTCACAGGTCAAAGGTTCAAGAAGCTAGCAACAGACCATCAGCTCTAGCGTGGAGGTCCCATCTCACACCCGGAAGACCTTTGAGGTCTCGCCCTCCCTAACCAATGCTTGAGCTAGGTGCCTTGGAGGAAGAAAGCCAAAGGGATTTAAGTGGCTAAGAAGTCCTGCTCTCCAAGGCACCCTCAAAGGTCTATTTATAGATTTTCCAAGTCCTGGGGGTAAAATGACCAAAATGCCCTTAGGACAAAATAAACCTCTAGCCAATAGAAAAACTCCATATTGGGGGTAGAGAGGTAATTCCCCCACAAGGGCATAACGGTAAAAACATGGTACAGAGAGAGGTCCAAGGGTGGGAGGAGCCACACACCTTATCTCCCTGGGAGCTATCCCGCTGAGAACGTGGGAGCTGTCCCGCCGAGACCCTGGGAGCTGTCCCGCCGAGACCCTGGGAGCTGTCCCGCCGAGACCCTGGGAGCTGTCCCGCCGAGACCCTGGGAGCTGTCCCGCCGAGACCCTGGGAGCTGTCCCGCCGAGACCCTGGGAGCTGTCCCGCCGAGACCCTGGGAGCTGTGCCGCCAAGACCCTGAGAGCTGTGCCGCCGAGACCCTGGGAGCTGTGCTGTCGAGACCCTGGGAGCTGTCCCGCCGAGACCCTGGGAGCTGTCCCACCGAGACCCCTGGGAGCTGTCCCGTCGAGACCCTGGGAGCTGTCCCGCCGAGACCCTGGGAGCTGTCCCGCCGAGACCCCTGGGAGCTGTCCCGCCGAGACCCCTGGGAGCTGTCCTGCCGAGACCCTGGGAGCTGTCCCGCCGAGACCCTGGAGCTGTCCCGCCGAGACCCCTGGGAGCCGTCCCGCCGAGACCCTGGGAGCTGTCCCGCCGAGACCCTGGGAGCTGTCCCGCCGAGACCCTGGAAGTTGTCCCGCCGAGACCCTTAGAATAGGCCCGTCGAGACCTCTAGAAGGGGCGCTGCACCCGTACCCTAAAGAGGGGTCGGGGCGAGTGTCGGCCTCCCGCCGCACTCGCTCCCTTGAAGAGTACTCCAAGCACTAGCCAGCTAAGCTCCTTTTTTCCTCCCCTACTAGTATATTTCCAAGGCAAGGCCAAAATTGGCCACCAAGAGTGCAAGATCTCTCAAAAAGCTTAAAAACTTATAGTTGGGGCAAATACAGGGTTATACATTCGGGAGGAGTTGATGTACGAGGCTCATTATACCAAGTACTCAATCCACCCAGGGAGCACGAAGATGTATAGGGACATGAAGAAGTTGTTTTGGTGGCCAAGGTTGAAGAAGGATGTAGCACTTTATGTGGCGAAGTGCCAAACTTATGTCTTGGTGAAGACGAAGTGCCAGAAGCCCGGAGGTTTCTTGAAGTCCTTGTCTATCCCGAAATGGAAGTTCAACGACATTTCCATGAATTTTGTGCATGGTTTGCCAAGGTCGCAAAAGGGAAACAACGCCATCTGGGTGGTCGTAGATAGATTAACAAAAGTGTCGCACTTCATCCCCAATAGGAAGGAAGATCCGGTGGAAAAGTTAGTCAAGCTCTATGTGGATAATATTGTACGGTTGCATGGTGTGCCCCACAGTATTGTTAGTGACCGAGAGGACGCTTCACGTCAAATGACTGGAGGCTGGTGCATAAGTTGTTGGGAACTAAGCTGAGTTACAGCACAGCCTTTCATCCGCAGACGGATGGTCAGATCGAAAGGGTCAACAGGACGATGGAGGACATGCTCCGCATGTGCGTCTTGGATTTCGGAAAATAGTGGAAAGATCACCTGTACATGGTAGAGTTTGCATACAATAACAGTTTTCAAGCGAGTATTGGAATGGCGCCTTTCGAGGCCCTGTATGGGAGAATGTGTCACACGCCGTTGTTTTGATTGGAGACAGGCGAGTCAAAGTTATACAAACGTCAGGCAGTGGAAGACGCCATTTCAATGGTACGTACGATTCAGGAACGGTTAAAGATCGCTCAGGACAGGCAGACAAAATACTATAATGACAAGCATAAGAATGTGGAGTTCAGTGTTGGAGAATGAGTGTATTTGAAAATCAATTCGTTCAAGGGTGTCTCGCGGATTCGATGCTTGATGAAGCTGAGTCCGAGATACCTTGGACCGTTTGAGATCCTGGAGCGGATTGGCGAAGCAGCGTATCAATTGAAGTTGTCGATGGAGTTGAGTGGGCTACACGATGTATTCCACAAATCGGTATTGCGGAAGGTGGTACAAGAGCCTTCACAGGTCGTTGCGGTTGATCAAGTGCCGATTGATAATGGGTTGACGACAAAGGTCAAGTCAGTTCACATTGAAGACTTTGAAGTCAAACGGCTCAGCAACAAGGAAATCTGAATGGTTAAGGTCCGTTGGGATAACTACGGACGTGAGGAGCTTTCTTGGGAGCAAGAGCAAACTATGATGGAAGAATACCCCGAATTATTCGACTCAGGTAATATTTAAATTGTTTTGTATACCTTTACATAATTTCGTGGACGAAATTCTTCAAGGGGGGAGATTTGTAACGCCCCCAAACTCAAAAGTGAAACGGGCCGTGTTTGAACCAAATTCGGGTCTTGGTAGGGTGAATACGGCCTGCGACACGCGCGTGTCACATGGGCGTGTTGTGCTCGGGTCGTCGAGTTGAGGTCGATGAGCGTTGAGTGTTCGAACACGGCCTGGGATACGGGCGTGTCCCAGGGCGTGTCAGGCACACGGCATGGGACACGGGCGTGTCACATGGGCGTGTACTTCTTTGGAAAGTTTGGTCCTGTGTCGACTGAGGGACACGGCTCGGAACACGGGCGTGTGCTAGTTGACACGGGCATGTCAAGTCTGACATGGGCGTGTCGCAACTCGTGTCCACTATGGGACGTGACGGTTGGCGTGGCGGTTATTTGCGACACGGCCCCCGATCACGGGCGTGTCGAGGTCCCGACACGGGCGTGTCCCAACCCGTGTTATTTTCTGTGCTCGATATTCGTTGTTGGATCGAGGCACACGGCCTGGGACACGGTCATGTGCAAAGCCGTGTCCGGCCCAGGATTAAGAAATTTTAGGCTAATCTGAGCTGTTCGTTTTCTTTAAATACGATCTGACGGTCCAGATGAGATCCTGCTGTGTTAAGTTCGAGAATAGAGGATCAATCCCTCATTTTCCTCCTAAATTCACTCTTTCTAAGAAGTTAGAGAGAGAAGAGAGAAAGGAAGAAGGAAGGGAGGAATCCGGCCGCCGGCGGAGCATCAAAACAATAAGGGGCGGGGTCGTTATATTTTGGTCAGTTTTAGCTGACCGTTGCTTTGTTTGCCACTGTGCGGTGGAATGTTGCTTGTAGGTGCTAGGAAACCAAGTACCAAATAGCGGGCTGAAGCCCAAGCTGCTGTGCTGGCCCTCGAAGGTCAAAGCGAACTGTTATTTTATTTCTATCATGTGTGGCTGGCCTGCGAGCCGATGTCTGTAAAACACTATGTTGTTAAGTGAACATTTGTAAGGCCATAAAGCTAAGTACTCTATTGTGTATTTATTATATTTCATTCTTGTGGTGAATAGTTGACATTCATGTTGTTGTTGTGCAATTTTGGGCTCTCTTAAACTGTTTAAAAGCTTCCGCTAGAATGCTCTGTGTTAGAGCGAGTAGTTGAGTATTTAGTATTATTATGTAACTCTTCCGACTGTCCGTGGTATATGGCGTCAGGTTCCAGCTGGACCTTCTGTTATATACCATACGACAGATGGGGGTGTTACATCTCATTCATGGGAAGGAGGTCTTAAAGTACAGTGAACTGCCTACGACATTATTAAATCACAGGTTTCGTCAAAGAGATAAAGAGTCGTCAAAGACAGAGTCAGCAGAAGCACTTGTGTCTCATCGTGGCAGATCTGAGAAAAATAATAACTGGCACAAGAAGAGTAATGATGGTACTCAAAAGTGTGGTAATTCACATGGTTGCAGTCATGGGCGTAATTAGTGCGCATTTTGTTTAGAGACGGGTCACTTGAAGAAGGATTGCCTCAGATTAAAAGATAAAATAGGGGGGGTTTCTCATAAGCGAATGCTCGTATTACTCAGGAGATTACTGGTGTGGCGAGTCTAATGTTTCTCTCTCTCTATGTTACCCCCACAATGTTTACTTACTGATGATTCATGCTGGATTTTTGACACGGGTGCTACCTTTCGCATTTGTCCCAATTGGGAGTGGTTATGTACATACAAGTCTTTAGATACTAGTTTTGTTTCTCTGGACAATGATCATACTTGCCGTACTATTGGTATTGAGAGTATTCTGGTTCAGATGCATGATGGAGTAGTGAGAGAGTTGACAGAGGTCAAACATGTTTCGAGTATCAGGAAGAATTTACTGCCTGTTGGGGATTTAGAAGCCAAGGGCTAAAAGCTAGTAATCGAGACAGGAGTTCTGAAGGTCAGTCGCGAAACTTTAACTTTCATGAAAGGAGTTTGACACCACAATCTATATTATCTTCAGGGGAGTACAGTTACCGAGACTTTGACTGCTACTAATGATTTTTTGGATGTCAATACTTTATGGTATATGAGATTGGTTCATGTTGGAGATGCTTCCCTCCAGGCTTTATCAAGGCAAGAATTGATTATGAGAGCAAAAAGTTACAAATTGGATTTTTCTAAGCATTGCATGTTTGGCAAGAAGACACGAGTATTTTTTTGCATTGTCGTCCACAATATAAATGGTATTTTAGATTATGTTAACACGGATATTTGGGGCCTGACAAAGACGAAATCTTTCACTATGAGAAGATACTATGTCTCCTTCATTGATGATTATTCCAGATATGTTTGAGTGTACACCATGAAGCATAAAAGAGAAGTTCTGAAGATATTTGTGACTTAGAAGAAGCGGATTGAGAATCAGACTGACAAAAATATTTGATATATCCGATCAGACAATGGAGACGAATATACATCGAATGTGTTCCCACGAGAGTGTTAGAGATCATGTATAGAGCCAACATCACTTCACTGTCAGGGAGACACCACAGTAGAACGGGTGGCAGAGCGCATGAATTGGACTTTGGTGGAGAAGGTTCGATGCATGTTGTCTAATGTTGGGTTAGACAGGATTTTTTGGACTGAGGCTATTGATTATGTTTGCCACTTGATGAACTATCTGCCTTCTGCAACTATTAGAAAGAAGACACAAAAGGAGATGTGGATGAGGCATCCTACTAGAGATTATGCACACATGAAAGTGTTTTGGTGTCCGGCTTATTATCATATGAAGAACGATGAGCTGGAACCACGGGCAAAGAAGACAATCTTCATTGGCTTCAGACAAGGAGTCAAAGACTATAAACTGTATGATCATGCAGAGAGAAAGATTATTATTAGCAGGGATGTTACATTTGATTAGACGAGTTTGATGAAACCTCGAGGTTCAGAGTAGGTGGAGAGTTCTAAGCTATTGATTAGGAGGAGGAAGAAGTAAAGACAGATAGTCATGTTCAGTATTCTATTATTAGGAGCCGGACCGGGAGATAGAATGTCCCAAAGCCATCTTGATTGAAGGATCACATTGCATTTGCACTTTCAACATCTGAGGCTGAAGTCCCTAGTCACTTCAAAGAGGCAGAAGAGAGGGATGTTGTAACGACCCAAGTTTTTGTGGGCAGGAAAAGGAGTTATCGCGTGGCGTTAACAATATCATGCGGCGGTAGCATCAGGTGTCGAGAGCGTCGAGTAAGCCGCGTTGACTCGACGCATTGTCTACGACATGGCGTTAACAATACCGCGCAGCGGTAGCGTCGGGCGTCGAGAGCGTTGAGTGAGGCGGGTTGACTCAACGCATAGTCTACCGCATGGCGGTAGGTTTTTATCGTACAATGTTAGCCAATTAATTGGTCGAGCTCTCGGGAAGTTATCGCCCAGCGGTAGGGATACCGCATTCGGTAGCTTGGGAAATTTATTTGTCGAAGTTCTCGGGTTTCTACCGCGCGATAGTAGTAACTGTCGCGTGGCGGTAGCAGAAGCGATCATGTCGTAACCATCGCTAGCTACCGCAAGGCGTTAGCATCCTATCGTGCGACGATAGCGAAGCTGTAATGGCGTGGCCACGTGTTCTCCTGTGGTTGCAGGGCCTGGATGGTGGCGCGTGGATCGAAGCGTTGATTAACAGTACCATGCGGCGATAGCTCGGTTTATAGTGTTGGTTTGTCCATTTTCACTTCATTATTTTGGAGTTTGAGAAACTTGGACTGAACGTTTGGAGGTGGAGAAGCAGTGCCAGAGAGATAGGTGATCTCACCGCCATTTGAGATTCGGAGCTCGGATCTACGGAGGCAAAGCCGATACGGTCGTTTTCATCTAACTAGAATCTCTTCCATGGCGTCGAAGCAGACTTCGAGGGTAACAATATTCTTCCTTGTACATGTGAAGTCCTTCTTTTTGGCATTTGAGGGTAGACTCTCCACAAACACGTGGAGGTGGTTCTCCCGACGGGTAGATCCGTTTATCTCTGTTAGTGTTGCATTTAGATCCGGAATCGAAGTATGGAATAAGCATGATGTGTGAAGCCCATCCAGACAGGTTGGTCTGGATTAGTGATGTTTGTATGTTTTGTATGTCGGAGAAAACTCTGTGGTTATGACATAGATTTCGGAGTTACGGGTGTGTGGGTGGCTGCAGTGAAAGTACTGAAGGTAGTCTCTAGGAAAACACCCGAAAAGGGGAAGAAACGATAGTCTGCCCCTACCGCGCGGCGGTAGTGCTGCCGCCAGCGATAGCTCCCAGTGAGCTATGTGTTTTGTGAATCCTGTCTCTGGGAGACCTGTGGGCTATTTTGCGAGGCCTGTCTTGTGAGACCTGGGGGCCGTGGAGGCCTATCTCTCGAATACCTGGGGGCCAATTTATGGAGCGTGAGCTTAAATTGCTCAGCTATGGTAACTATAAGTGCTAGCCTAGGATCATAATGGGATCATGAATCGTACGAAAATGGGAAAGGGGATGCTGACCCGCGTTAGGCTTGCGAGCCGGACTATTTGAGCGCGGGAAATAACTGAACTGCACCCAACCCTATGTCGATCGAGTTGGAGTGAGTCAAAGTGTGGATTTTAAGTCACCATAACTTTGTCATAACATAGGGGCATTGTCTTTGGCTTTGGCCCTGTAAGACTGAAAGCTCAAACATTGCTGACCGTCACGGAGAACGGTGGTGTGACCCTTGAGGTCATGTGCACCAAAAATGTGCCCTGAGAGCACGAGGCGTTGGGCATTTGCGCCAACATCTGCGGCGAATAATGCTTAAGTTGCACGTTCCGATTGCCATGTTATGTTTATGCTAATGCCTGCAGGGAAGGAGAACCACCACCCCGAGTGAGGGGCAGGGGTCGTTATAATTTGGTCATGTATAGCCTGTAATTCATCGAGATCAGAAGTACTCAAGCAGATGGCTATTCGCAGACCATTAGGCGAGCAGAGGCGAGCTCAGGAGAGCAGAGGTGGGCTCGGGCGAGCAGAGGCGAGCTTCGGAGAGCAGAGGCGAGCTCGGGCGAGCAGAGGCGAGCTCGGGAGAGCAGAGGCGAGCTCGGGCGAGAAGAGGCGAGCTCGAGAGAGCAGAGGCGAGCTCGGGCGAGCAGAGGTGAGATTGGGAGAGCAGAGGCGAGTTTGGGCAAGTATGGGCGAGTATCTCGCGAGTTTGGATGAGTAGCCCTTGGAACTCGCTGCTAGTAGCTGGATACTCGCCTATCCCCCAGGATTTCTCTATAAAAAGCCCCCCAGGGGTACTATAAATAGCATCTTTGGAAGAGGTTGAGGTTGAGGTCCCCCCAAGTGGATACTCGCCAAGTCCATGTTTTCCTAGTACCTCGCCCAGCCTTTTGGTTGCGGAAGGAAAGCTTCTTCTAAGCTTCCGTGTATGCGGTAGGACCTCCCTGTTGGAGCACTGGGGTGTGCTTTTAGATAGTTTCCTCTCTCTCTCGCTAGGCATTTGAATTGTGACGTCGGATCGTAGAATCAGTAACCTTAGGCTGCATTGATCCTATTTCTGAGGTTGGGAATTTTCATGTCTTCAACACTTGGTGCGGTGAGCGTGGATAGTAGTCGAGGAAGAAATTTTTGCGAGAAGACTTCATAGTTTAAGATGGAGAGCTGGAGACCAAAGGCTATCGTGAGCATTTAGCAAGATGGGCGAGTTCTCTGCAAGGTGGGTGAGTTCTCTGCAAGGTGGGCGAGTTTCCAGGTTACTCACTTATAGGCGACTTCACGATGATGACTTTCAAGATTGACGGCTTCATAGGGCGAGCTTACCTATTACTGGCTCATAAATGAGTTCAAGATTGCGGCCTCCTAAGATGGTGATATGCCTTAGCGAGCTTCATACAACAAGCTCCAAATCAAATCGTAGGTGTCATGTTCGCAGGTTGGCGAGCTTCCTTGTTAATCGCCCATAGGCGAGTATAGGCGGGATTGGCGACTTCAAAAATGAAGAGTATTTTTTTACTCACCCATATGCGAGTTCTGCAGGTGAAGAGGCGAGTATCTTTCTTACTCGCCCAAAGGCGAGTTGGAGGGGAGAGTATCTTTATTACTCGCCCATAGGCGAGTTCCTCAGGCATCTTACTCGCAAGGCCGGGATAGCTCTGCGTAGGGGTTCTAATGTCAGGAGTGACACTTACCCTCCGCCTAGTTCATCTCCGTTTTCAATAGTGGTGCTTTTCATATATGTTCATACTTACGGGTGCTTTGGTAAAACGCGTGAGTACTTTTTGTATGACTAACAAGTAGGGCGAATCACGACATGTTTACCACCAGGGAAAAACATACGAGGTGCTCTACAAGCTCCTACCTACGATGATCTCCTCTGACAACCTACATTCCATGAGACGACTTACTCATGACATCTTCAAGATAGTATTCTACGAGCTCCTACTCTTGATGCTCTTCATGATTACCAAGTGCTCTCTTCAATTCTGCGAGTTCCATACTCGGGAGAGGATCCCTACAACAACCAAGTGCTATGTTCAATTCTACGAGTTCCATACTCGGGAGGGGATCTCTTCAACAGCTAGGTGCTCTCTTCAATTCCGCGAGTTTCATACTCGCGAGCTGATCTCTTCAATAACTATGGTGCTCTCCATTAATTCCGCAAGTTCCATACTCGCGAGATCACTACTTCAATAGTTATGGTATTCGATTCAATTCTGCAAGTTTAAACAGATGAGGTTATCGCTTTAGCAACCATGTTGTCATGTTATTCATGTCATCTCCTCGAATACCTGGAGTTATAATAACCTGAAAAGGTTATATCCTTAACGACAACATGTGTATTCTTTGTAATCATGTTGATATTAATATGAACAAATGCAATAGATCTATTACTTCCTGTGATATTTCTTCTCAAGACATCTGAAGGCTTTGAGATCCAGCCCCACAATCGACTCTGGAAATCAGCGGTCGACCTGTTCCTCGTAAACAACCCAGTGCAGATGATGGGATGATGCCTTGGGACTTAAGTGCTCTTGTAAGACTGAGCCTCTGCATTGACGGCCGAGATCAGCTCCCCCCTTGTATGCCGGCCTAGGTTCCCCCAATTGCATCTCTCCTCCGTCTGGAGGAACTATCAGGAATAGGCCTTGACGCTAACCTCCTACACTCGATGAAGGGCCGATCTCATCCAGCATTCATCGGAAAAGGCATCTCAACTATTGATCAAGCAGGATAACCTATCGAAGGAGGGACGAGGGCAAGCCCAAGGGAAGATGTTGGCCCCGAGTGTGTCCTAAAGGACCCTCGGAGGAACATTACCCTCCGCTCATATACTAGCACTCGTAGCCAGGTGGCATGGTCGAGAGTGATCTCCACCATTGGATCGGGATACGGGCCTCCAACCCGTTCCTCCTAAATAGCTCAGTGCGGATGATAGGACGATGCCTCACAACTTAAGCGCTCTTGTAAGACCGAGCCTCTGTATTGATGGCCGAGATTAGCTCCCCCTTTGCATGCCGGCCTAGGTTTCCCTGATTACATCTCTCCTCCGTCTGGAGGAATTATCAGGAACAGGTCTGGACACCAACTTCCCAATTTGACAAGTTCAAGATCTTTCGTATTTACTAAAACATCAGTGCAGCCAATCCATCTGTCGTCTCTCAAGTAACGGGATGAAATCTCTCCAACAATGATTAAAGTCCTCGAGTGGTAGTGTTATCATAAGTCTGAGTTCCTGCACGAGCTCCTCTCCTACACATCGGTCAACGACCTCCTCGAATGAGATCAAGTTCCTCGTTGGAGTGATGTCGTAGTTCGTGAACTCTGTACGAGCTCCTCTCTTGCAGACCGACTACTTGCCTCCCCGAGTCGACTCACACCACTCTAGTTGAGCAAGGCTCTTGAGATTTGTCGACTCCAACAATGATTAAAGCCCTCGAGTGGTAGTGTTACCATAAGTCCGAGTTTCTGCACGAGCTCCTCTCCTGCACATCGGCCAATGACCTCGAGTGAGATCAAGTTCCTCGTTGGAGTGATGTCGTAGTCCGTGAACTCTGTACGAGCTCCTCTCTTGCAGACCGACTACTTGCCTCCCCGAGTCGACTCACACCACTCTAGTTGAGCAAGGCTCTTGAGAGCTGTCGAATCCAACAATGATTAAAGTCCTCGAGTGGTAGTGTTATCATAAGTCCAAGTTCCTGCACGAGCTCCTCTCCTACACAATGACCAACGATCTCCTCGAATGAGAGCAAGTTCCTCGTTAGAGTGATGTCATAGTCCGTGAACTCTGTACGAGCTCATCTCCTACAGACCGACTACTTGCCTCCCCTAGTCGGCTCACACCACTCTAGTTGAGCAAGGCTCCTGAGAACTGTCGACTCCAATAATGATTAAAGTCCTTGAGTGGTGGTGTTATCATAAATCTGAGTCCTTGCACGAGCTCCTCTCCTATATACCGGTCAACGACCTGCTCGAGAGAGAGCTCTGATTGAAGTCCTCGAGTGGTAGAGTTATCATAAGTCTGAGTCCCTGCACGAGCTCCTCTCCTGCATACCGACCAACGACCTCCTTGAGTGAGAGCTCCGATTGAATTCCTCGAGCGGTAGAGTTATCATAATCCCGAGTCCCTTCACGAGCTACTCTCTTGCATACCGGCCAACGACCTCCTTGAGTGAGAGCTCCGATTGAATTCCTTGAGTGGTAGAGTTATCATAAGTGCGAGTCCCTACACAAGCTCCTCTCCTGCATAACAGCCAACAACCTCCTCGAGTGAGAGATCCGATTGAAGTCCTCGAGTGGTAGAGTTATCATAAGTCCGAGTCCCTACACGAGCTCCTCTCCTGCATACCGGCTAACGACCTCGAGTGAGAGCTCCGATTGAATTCCTCGAGTGGTAGAGTTATCATAAGTTTGAGTCCCTGCACGAGCTCCTCTCCTACATACCGGCCAACGACCTCCTCGAGTGAAACCAAGTCCCTTGCTGGAGCGATGTCGTAGCCTGTCATCTCTGTACGAGCTCTTCCCCTACAGATCGACTACTTGCCTCCCGAGTCGACTCACACCACTCCAGTTGAGCCCGACTCCTGAAAGTCGACTCTAACACGGTTCCTCGTTGGAGTGATGTCGTAGTCCGTGATCTCGATACGGGCTTCTCCCCTATTGATTGACTATTATCCACCCGAGTTAACTGCTTCCCACCACCAATTGAGCTTGGCTCTTGCTGGGTGTCAACTCCTGCCCACCACCAGTTGAGCTTGGCTCCTGCGAAGTGTCGACCTCTTCTCTACCTTCAGTGGAGCTAGGCTCCTGCGAGGTGTCGACCTCTACTCTCCACCTCCAGTTGAGCCTGACTCCTACGAGGTGTAGACCTCTTTTCCACCTCCAGTTGAGCCTGGCTCCTGCTTGGTGTCGACTATATTCTGTACCTCCGGTTGAGCTTCCTCTCGCGAGGTGTCGACCACTACTCTCCACCTCTAGTTGAGCTCGACTCTTGGTTGGCATCGACCACATTTTGTACCTCCAGTTGAGCTTCCTCCCGTGAGGTGTCGACTCTCCACCTCTAGTTGAGCTTCCTCCTGCTTGGTGTCGACCATATTCTGTACCTCCGGTTGAGCTTCCTCCTGTGAGGTGTCGACTCTCCACCTCCAGTTGAGCTTCCTCCTGCTAGGTGACGACCTCTTTTCCATCTCCAGTTTAGCTTGGATCCTGTTAGGGTGTCGACTCTCCACCTCCAATTGAGCTCGGCTCCTGCGAGGTGTCCACCTACTCTCCACCGCCAGTTGAGCTTGGCTCCTGTTAGCGTGTCAACTCTTTCCCACCACCAGTTGAGCTCGGCTCCTGTTAGGGCGTTGACTCTCCACCTCCAGTTGAGCTCGGCTCCTGCGAGGTGTCGACCACTTCTCCACCTTCAGTTGAGCTCGACTCCTGCTAGGTGTCGACCTCTTTCTCCACCTCTAGTGGAGCTCGACTCCTGTGAGGTGTCAACTCTCCACCTTCAGTTGAACTCGGCTCCTGCGAGGTGTCGACCTCTTCTCCACCTTTAGTTGAGCTCGGCTCCAGCTAGGTGTCGACCTCTTTCTACTCCTCCAGTTGAGCTTAGCTCCTGTGAGGTGTCGACTCTCCACCTCTAGTTGAGCTCGGCTCCTGTGAGGTATCGACCTCTTCTCTCCGCCTTTAGTTGAGCTCGGGGCTCCTGCTAGATGTCGATCTCTTTCTCCACATCCAGTTGAGCTTGGCTCCTGTGAGGTGTCGACTCTCCACCTTCAGTTGAGCTTCCTCCTGATTAGGTGTCGACCTCTTCTCCACCTCCGGTTGAGCTCGACTCCTGGTTGGTGTCGACCATATTCTGTACCTCTGGTTGAGCTTCCTCCCACGAGGTGTCGACCTCTTTTCCAATTTAGTTGAACTCGGTTCCTGTGAGGTATCAACCTTCTCTCCCCTTCCAATTGAGCGCCACTCCTAGGAAGGACCTCGTGCGGCGCATCGTCTAGTGCCATCTCTCCGAACTACGAGTTCAATATTGTTTTTCCGAGCTCATGTCGAGCTCGAAAAAAACAGAGATTGTGTATAACCCGTAATTCATCGAGATCAAAAGTACTCAAGCAGACGACTACTCACAGACCATTGGGTGAGTAGAGGAGAGCTCGGGAGAGCAGAGGTGAGCTTGGGCGAGCAGAGGCGAGCTCGGGAGAGCAGAGACGAGCTTGGGAGAGCAGAGGCGAGTTTGGGCTAGCAGAGGCTAGTTTGGGCAAGTATGAGTAAGTATTTCGCGAGTAGCCCTTGGAACTCACTGCTAGTAACTGGATACTTGCCTATACCCCCCAGGATTTCTCTATAAATAGTCCCCCAGGGGTACTAGAAATGACATCTTTGGAAGATGTTGAGGTTTCCCCAAGTGGATACTCGTCAAGTCCATGCCTGCCTAGTACCTCGCCCAGCCTTTTGGTTGCGGAGGGGAAGCTTCTTCTAAGCTTCCGGATACGTGGTGGGACCTTCCTGCTGGAGCACTTGGGGTGTGCTTATAGATAGTTTCTTCTCTCTCTCACTAGCCATTTGAATTGTGATGTCGGATCGTAAAATAAGTAACCTTAGGCTGCCTTGATCCTATTTCTGAGGTTGGGAATTTTCCTGGCTTTAACAGGTCAGTTAATGCTGACCGTTGCTATTGTTTGCCACCGTGCGGTGGAATGTTTCGTACAGGTGTAGCCGAGCCAAGCGGAAAATAGCGGGTTGGAGCCCAGGATTACTAAGTTGACCCCTAAAGGCAAAAGCGAACTACTCGTTTACTGTATTGTTCATGTGTGGCTGGCCTGCGTGTCGATGTATGCAAGACATTTTAATTTGAGTTGAACATTGTAAGTTATTAAGGCAAATACTATTTTTGTATTTGATTATTCATTCTTACTTTCGTGATAGTGGGCATTCAATTGGTTGGGCTTCTGTTAACTTTTAAATTACTTCTGCTAGAATACACTCTGTGATCGGATGTGTGTATTTGGATTATGGTTTCAATTAGTAACTCCTTTGACTGTTCGTAGTATATGGCGTCGGGTCCTGGCCAGACATTCTGTTATATGCTATGTGACGGACGAGGATGTTACAGATGCTATGGATGAAAAGATGACTTCTCTTAATAAAAATGTTACATGGAGATTAGTGAATCTACCAGACAGAAAAGCAATTTGGTGTAAAATGGATGTTTGTGAAGAAAGAAGGATCTCATGATATTGTTGATGTGCATTACAAGGCAAGATTGGTGGCTAGAGGCTTTAATCAGCGTGAAGGTATTGATTATGACGAGGTGTTTTCCCCAGTTGTCAAGCATCCGTCGATCCACATTCTCTTGGCCTTAGTAGCGCATTATGGTCTGGTTTTGGAGCATCTTGATGTGAAGACTACATTCTTGCACGAGAATTTACAGGAGGAGATCTATATGAAACAACCACATGGATATGAGACTTAGAGTGACTTGGTGTGCAAATTGGACAACTCGTTTTATGGCTTGAAGCAGCCACTGAGACGATGGTACAAAAAGTTCGATCAGTTTATGTTGGGACAGAAGTACACACAGAATCAGTACGATCACTGCGAATATTTCAAGAAATTGGATACTAGTGAGTTCATTTATCTTATATTGTATGTTGATGATATGTTGATTGTCGCTTCAGGCTAGAAAAAGATTGATATAATGAAGAGACGGCTCCCAAAGCAGTTTGAGATGAATGAGTTAAGTGAGGCTCGCAAAATTCTTGGGATAGAAATCTGCAAGGACAAGAATGTTGGAAAGGTTTGACTCACTTAAAGAGCGTATATTGAGAAGGTGCTGAAGAGGTTTGATATTGATGACATTACAAGTGCAGTGACTCTACCATTGGCAACACATTTTCAATTAAGCGATGATTTGTGTCCTAATGATCACCAAGAGAGTAAGGGAATGAAGCTAGTTATATATATATATATATATATATATATAAGTGCAGTGGGCAGTTTGATGCATCTCATGGCCACAAGCTGTTAGCGTGGTAAGCAGATTCATTCATGATCCCGACCAGGTTCATTTGCAGACAATTAAATGGATTTTGAGGTATCTAAATGGTACAATTGATGTTGGCTTAATGTATGAGAGGCAACAATCAAATGTTGAGTTGTGTATGAGCAACATTGGTTCAGACTATGCAGGTGATATAGATAGGCGTGGGTCTACGACTGGATATTTATTCATATTGGTAGGAGGTCCAGTGAGTTGGAGGTCGACTTTGCAGTCGACAGTGGCTTTATCTACAATAGAGGCTGAATACATGACAATGACAGAAGCTATGAAGGAAGCCATCAAGATGCAAGGCCTATTGGATAATATGAGTGTGGAGAGCATAAGACTTTAACTGTCTTTTGTGACAGTCAAAGCGCGATTTTCTTGGCGTCCAATCTAGTGCGTCATGTTCATACCCAACACATTGATGTAAGGCACTATTTTGTTCGAGACTTGATCGAGACAGATGAGATTCTTTTGAAGAATATTGATACAAAGGAGAATCAAGCAGACATGCTCACGAAGGTGCTTTCAGTACAGAAGTTTGTATATGCAAAGGATTGGTGAACGTTTGAGCTCAAAGGTGAGTGTCTTGAGAGGCATTTTTGAAGAATTACACGTGGCTTAATCCTTTGGGCGGGGGGGGGGGGGGGGTATCCAACCATCTTGGCGCAGTCGTTTTGATGTTATTTGTTGTGTCATCTCATATTTATTTTTTATCAAATAAGTGATGGGGTGGAGATTGTTGCTTGAGAGAGGGTATTTTTGTCTTTTTTGTTAGCCCTAATTTCCCCTATAAATATAAATGACTTAGGGTTCTTATAAGTGTTTAGTGTTATAATTTATATTGGCCCCTTCTCTTCTCCCCCGCCGTGATAGTGAACAACCCCTTCCTGTGGACGTAGGCGCTCCTCGCCAAACCACGTAAACCGCATAGTGTTTATTGTTTGTGGTTGTGTGATTTTTTGTTTTTTCGCATCATTTCGTACAACACCGAGTCACTCCTCCATGGATCCATGATCGGCCCTAGAAGATAGCACTAGGTCCGCGACCCATACACCCTAATAGTTCTCCAGTGAGCACCGAGCCACTCCATCGTGGATCCATGGTCGGTCCCACGCAGCTGGTTGTTGAGGTTGGGATTCGAACCCGGTTACTCCTAGATATATAAGTTAGGCTCTCCCGAACTCTTATCACCGATTGAGCCGAATACAAAAATTGGATCGTAAGGTAGGAGAAAACACAATAATATTCATAACTGATCTCACTTAAGAGACAAAGTTCTGAATAGTTTGATCTTTCGGTGTGGGGAGTAGTTTCTTTTAAGCTGCTAAGAACAACACCAAACACACAAGTCATTCAACATACATAACTCTAACTAACCCCAACTATTTACATGAGCCATAAAAGAGAAATTGCATTACTAACATTAATATTAATTAAGAACAAATCGTTTCTCACTCCTCCAAATTGAGCTTTCCCTCAAGCTTGAACGTCGCGTGGGTGGTCCAATCGTATGACATCTTGACTCCGCGCCAGAACAACTCTTGATAACGCGTCGTGACAGCTGGGGATTCGGCCAGCAGCGGCGGCGCCGTCCAAAAAATGGAGTTCGGCATTATTAACGAAGTGATAGGTGGCAACACCAGTAAGTCAGTCAAAGAAACAATGTCTCATGGCAATAACAGGTCTGGCAATGCGGCGGCGAGGCGTCGTGCATGGCAAAGCTGCCAGAAGTATCATGGCCGGAGGAATTACCACCGGCAGAAGTGATGGCAAGGTGACCAGTGATGAGTAGGATTTACACCTATTTTATTATATAATTTAGTTTAATAATTAATATAAATCAGTATTTTTTATGTATTTTATTTATAAATAGTTTCTTTTATAATTTCCGTCATAATTTATTTTTATTTCTATTTGTAGGATTAATGTCGTGATCGCGCTCGTGATGTTGGTAGCTGGTGTATTTACCAAAGATGTCGTGTTAGCTCTGTAAGTTCATGCCGCACCCATCCGAAGCAATAATTTCATGTCGCCTCAACGTCCGCTTCGCCACGTCATCTCAGAATTTTGCCGCGCCGCCGCGAAGTTTCACTCGTCAAAGCTGCACTCGCGCCATCGCCGCCACCGTCCCCATGCAAACCTATTCAAATAACTCCCCAAGCTACAACCCGCCACTTCATTCATGTGAATTATTAAATGAATATCTATTTCATGCAAATGTCGCGACCATTTTAAACCATGCAAGCTGCACCCAATTTGTTATGTCCGAACCATCCACGTGAATTTTATTTACTGTTGCTCGCCACTGCCTATCTCCAAAATGCTGCCATGTCATCCATCATTTTCCCGGATCCGGATCCTCTCCATTTGTAATAAAATGAAGGGGATCCATTTCAAGATCCGGTGGTTGAGAAAAACTACAATACATGTAAAGGCTATTTTTTTTCTGCTTAAAAAGAAAATATAAAAGACTAGGAAAATTGAAGCCATTAGATGCTCACCCACTCAATCTGAACCGTGAAATGGATCCCCTCCATTTCTGACGAAATGGAGGGGATCCTGATACCATTTTCCCATGCTACTCCACATCACCCATTCACGTGCATTCCCCTCTTAAACCGTGAACTCCATATATTTCCCCTCTTAAGCTCTGTTTGGCACGGCGGTGGCGGTCATGAACATGGGGGTTAAATTGTCATTCGTTAATGCCCACCTAAGAAACTTCATCCACTTTTATGTTCAAACGGATGATGTTTGTTATGTGATCCTTAACGAATGACGGTTTAACCCATGCGTTTGCGACCGAATGACGGTTTAACCCATGCGTTTGCGACCGCCACCACAATGCCAAAAGGAGCCTTAATTGCCACATCTACCACCCTCTCCCTATTCCCTTGCAAACAACCCATCTTTAATATAAATCATTTTCCTCTTCTCTTCCTCTCCATTTAATGTCATCTTATCACCTCTTCATATTCTTCTATTATTTTTCTCCTCTTTATTGTTGCCTTCCAACTCTTCATATTCCTCCGCTTTCATCCTTCCATTTCCCTATATACATCATACTCTTCTCTCTCTTTTTCTATCCATTTGGGCAGATTTGCTCTTCTATTTCTTGTATTTTTCTAGCTTAGTTTTATTTCATGTTATTTATCTCAAGTAATATTCTTATTTTATGTATTTTCTTTTTATTATGAAATATTAATGTAGTTTTATTTTAGCAATATATCTTCCTTGTGCCTTTTTATTTCATGTTGAGTAGACTAAAATTTAGTTTTTGAGCATTGCAAGCTTTGAATGTAACTCTCTCTTTTATATTTCTGATCTCGTTCGATTTATTCGTGATTAATATCGAGTTCATATGTTGATGTGTGAATTTTCGTATTTGTTTTCGTCGGTTAGCCGAGAGGCTCATGTACGATTGATCACTCATAGATAAAAAGAGTCAAATGCAACCCTCGAATGAGGATGACGTGATTCTTCCGGTTTTTAAGAATTCACCTCGGTAAGACAAATATTGGGTTATCGATTAGAACGAGAGTTCGGTTGATATTCTTAATCTCAGTTGAGTGTATTCCTCGAGGGAGGTACGTTCATAATTTGGGAATCCCCACAGTCAAGACATATATTAAAATTTATAAATTATCTTTTCGATCTATTTCATTTCAAAGTTTGTATTCATCAAGCTTAGTTTACGTATTTCTTATTTTAAATTAAATATAATTTCCCTTAAGTTTCGATTGATAAAATAATAGTTATTTTCTCAAAGTAGCATTATTCGACAGACCTGAGTTTTAATACAACCTTGATATCTTTATATCCTATGCTGTATTTCGATATGTACACTTGCCTTAATGGAGTATAGATTGGAGAACACGATTTTCTCTATCAACCGACGATGATGAATGTGGAGGGGTCGACAAGTCTGAGACCGGCATCGCAGATGCCGACATCGGCGGTGGCGGCGACTGTCGGGTAGCGAGAGGCAGTAGTAGTGGAATAGTGACCACACGAGCAAGGGGCGGTGACAGTACCATTTACAAGGTGACTGACGGAGCAACGACCATCATCCGTCGGCAAGAGGGTCATATGAGCAAGTGGAGAACATATCATTTGGTGGAGCGGCGAGATGGACAACTGAGCAAGCCCAGACAATGAAGGTGGTGGGACAGTCGGGGGTTCCAGTCTAACAGGTGCCGCTGGATGAAGGGATGAGAACAAAGGCGATGACACCAGTTGCGGAGTGGGTATCATTTGAGAGGATGGCATAAGGACGACCTCGTGGGGAAACGGGCATTCACGACGAGCAACCAATTTAACGTGAATTCGACGAGACTGACGTTCATGGATGCCATGATCACGATAACCTCGACAGTAGAAGATGCCAAGATCGCCTCGAGTCGTGCGAGCTTCGCATCCATAGTGGTTGCAAACTTGCAATAAGGGGCGTGATGAAATGTATAATATGATAATAACACATGCAGGGGGAGGGGACCCAAACAATAACAAAAATACAAAATATAATAAGGCCCACTTGGTTGGGGCTCCTGAGGAAAGGTGCAGCCGTGCAGGTGTGCGGGGCTCGAAGAAGAAGTGGGCCACTCGAGTGGGATGAAAATTATCTCCTACTCCAGAGGAAAGTGCAAGTTGCTATCTGGAGGTAGATAAAGAGAAGGGGACGCATAAGAGCAATGGGGGTAGAGGGGCTTCAGGAATGGGGAGATCGATCCATGGCTGGTACGAGGGAAGGCTCGACATCGAGGAAATAGGGAATGTCGACGAGCGGCGAGGGAGATGAACATCGGCTTGTAGCAAGGTTGTCAGGATCGAGATCCTAGATGAGATCGTTTCGAGGTAGGGTCGGATCGAGGATCGCTTTACAAAATCAAGATCAATTTGCAAAATCTTGTAGTTGAAACCAGACAGCAGGGGGGGGGGTCATCCTCGAGAAGGCACATAAGCGGAAGGGGGTGTGTGTCGACGATGCTGGATAGGAGAGCTAGGGATCGAGCAATAAGGGTTTGCGGTGGCGGGTGACATTGAATGAAAGCTCTGTTTGGCACGGTGGTGTGGTGGCGGTCACGAACATGAGGTTAAATTGCCATTCGTTAACGCTCACCTAAAGAACTTCATCCACTTTTATGTTCAAACGGATGATGTCTGTTAGGCAATCCTTAACAAATGATGATTTAACCCATGAGTTTGTGACCGCCACCACCGTGCCAAACGGAGCCGAAGTCACCGGTGGGTTGAAGCTGCCGAGGACAGGATCCACGGGAAGGTGACGAAGGAGCGGAAGTTGCAGCCGATTTCATCGTGGGCAGCGGCGGTTGGAACGGTTTGCACGGGCGGGGAAGAGGGAATGACTCTGATACCTTTGTTATGTTCTAAATCTATCTCAAGGAGAAATAAACGACTCCTTTGGCACGGTGGTGGTGGTGGTCATAAACATGAGGGTTAATTTGTCATTCATTAACACCCCCAACTAAGGAACCTCATCCATTTTTAAGTTGAAATGAATGATATTCGTTAAGTGATCTTTAACAAATGACGGTTTAACCTATGCGTTTACGACTGTCATCACAATGCCAAATGTAGTCACTGAGATTGGATCGTAATGTAGGAGAAAACACAATAATATTGATAACTAATCTCACCTAAGAGACATCTCTGAACAGTTCGATCTTGGGACGAGTAGAGGAGTTATCGTTCAACCGCTAAGAACCAAACACATACAATTCATTCCAAATACATAACTAACTAAGCTCAACTATTTATATGAGTCATTGCAGAGAAATTACATAACTACCCTTACTATAAATTAGTATCACATTAGAAGCCCTAGAGGGAGGCGAAAATTAGTGGGCCGATTATAAGCTCGCTAAATTAACGTCGGATTAAGTTTTATAATAATCAGGTTTAAAGGGCTAAGCAGACCCTAGAGCAAGGAGAGAAGACGAAGTGCAGAGGCGGAGAAGACGAACCCATTGATGTTCCTCTCCTCCCATGACAATTGATCTCGTTCCTCGGTAAACACGCACACTCTCCCGCTATCATCCCTGTATCAAAATCAATGGTGATGGCCAATCCGTTGATGAAACTAGCTCTGCTCAGCTCTCCGTGCACGCGAACTGTTTTTGCGATCTCTTCAGTTTTTCTCGAATCGCTGACTTTCTGGCAATCGAATGAATATCGCACGAACTCAAACGAAGTATTTTTGGATAGTCATGGAGAAGCCGATGCGCTATTCTCTCACTCTCTTCTTCCGACCCAGTGAATCCTGATCCCCACTCATACACGCTTTAAGATCTATCCTGCCTCGATAGATGGTGATTGTTAGTTAGGATCGGGGATGAGGATGATTTTTCTGCTTTGATTAAACATTTTGTCTAACGCGGAAAACTGCTCAACGTTATTTTTCTTCTTCAGGAAGAGAAGGGGGAAACTCCCATTTAGCTAAATGCTGGAAGTTGATTGTCGAGTTGAATTTGGACTCTAATTGAAAAAGAAGTTTGGAATCCACTGTGAGTGCTTCTCCGTTTAGATCTCCTTCTGAATGCATCTTTTTGTGGTTGATTCACTTTGTTAATTATTATTTTTAACTCAGTTTCACTTTGCAAATAAAAAAGGGCCTATTGTTCAATGTCGTCCAGTACTACGGCGCCTTGGATTAAATCATCCTTTGATGGAATAAGGTCATCTCATTTATCTGGCCTAAGGTATGCAGCACTCTTGGATTATTACTTGTTTAATATTTGTCCATGCAGACTAATTGAAGGTGTCTTCTTTTTGCAATTGTGTATAAATGTGTCCATTTAAATGCTTATGTTAGGGACTTGATACCAGTGATTAACAACTTTGGGTTATATATTTGAGTGTTTATGTCATTATCTGGTATTTAGTGCTCATCAATGTTGATTTTAAGAAAAGGTAGCCCATAAATTATTCATGATGGTGTGAAATTAAAATAAGGGTTTTATGAGGGAATTTGTACTTAATTTCACAATAGCTTATGACATCAACACACACATACTCTAGGGAATGAGAATAGTTCTGTTCACTTACAACAATTGAACTAAACGACTACAATAGACTTATTTTTTTAGAAATTGACGCAAAGAGAAGAAACATCGACTGCTGAGAGCTTGCAACCCAGAATTAGATAGGATGTCATATTCGTCGCTAACAAGGAGCACACAAGCACATAATATTCTTTTAAATTTCAAAAGGGTTTAAAAATCTCTCATTGCAAAGTGATATTTAATTTTTACAGTACAATATAGGTGCCCTAAAAGAGGAAAATTAATTATAAAGTACGTACTTTACAATCTGTCGCCACCTAAGAAAGTAAAAATCTACTCATAAACACTATATTTTAAGCGAGCTTATCTACACACGATTTTGTGCCATTTGAAACTGATTCTTGTTTCCCAAAAGATCTTAAGCGGCAAGTTTTTTTTACTATTGAAGCTCAATAAGCTATCTTGGCTGAGTTGCTCGACAAAGTTGTTTTGTCGATGGGTCCTATCGGGAATACCACCCCGACACAATCCTCTTGATCGTGAACCCTCTGCGAGTAGCCTACTCAGACACCTTCTTCATGACACAATTCGTGTTGAAATCACTCATACTATTGTTCATATTAATTTTTTTATAAAATGTCTTACAAATATTATGAGGTTGTCCATAAGAAATTTTTACCACATTTTATAATAATATTTATATTTGTAGATCTTAAGTGTATAAAGAAAATAATCAAAGAAATAGTTGCTCAAAAAGTAGGCATTGTGGAATGTAAGACTTAAAAATAAATTGCTTAGGAAAGAAAATTAGAATTATTTTGTTGAGCTAAATGTGATCCAGGGTAAGATGGCTAATTATCCTAAGAAGATTATCGTATAAATTTTTATGAGAGTTGAGAACTAAATAGTACAATGATAAATACTTGGCGGTGAAGTGCCAAGGCACATGACATTATTAAGGAAAATAAAAATGCCTTTATTGAATAATTAAAATACTACCAACAATGATTATAATAAAGCTAGAAGTCTTGCTAAAAGTAGAACAAGAAGAAAAATTACAACTTTTGATGTTTTAGATAATAGCTTGATATTAAGGAATGAAGAAAAGGAGATAAGAGATGCAGAGATTTTAATCAGAGTTTTATAGTCTAGACAATGATGTCAAAGTTAAATGAAGACATTAAGGAAAGAGCTACTACTTCGGGAAATTATTAATAAGTTATTCTGTAAGAATGTAATGAACAAAATAATGAGTTATATTATATATTTATTCAAAAAAGGAAATTAGGTTAACTTAGAACATACACAAAGGTAGGATTTTAAGTCTAGATGATCCTATCGAGATTTGAATATTTGTGTGAGATCTTGAAGTAGTTTGTTAACAAATTTTTTTATGGTAGTTTGAAGATAAAATGTCAAATGAGTGTCAAGTGGGTGTCAAATACGTTAATTCTGAAGAATCATAAATTTGAGTTATACACCGAAGCTTTGAGAATAATTGGGCACATACATTGAAAATTATGTTAATTTCAAGAACCAATTAGCAAATTTTGTGTTAATACGATTAATGAAAAATATAGGGCTGAAAATTGATCTTTACATGATTTTTATTAATTTTGAAAATGTATATGATTAAATACCATAAGAGATGATTTAATGCACATCAAGGCAAAAAAAGTATTTGTTGAAGTGCATTGAGTTTGTTTACAAATTATATCAAAAGAGAGGTGACTTGGGCTCTGTTTGGGAGATCGTTATCTCTGGTGCAACAGAAAAAAATGCCATGTTGTCTGCACCTGTATTTGGTTATCCCCCTATTTTTGATTGACGAAAGACCCAAATTGTTGGGAAATCCCAGTTTTAAACCTGCAGGAAATTGCCAGTTTTTGAGCCGCCATAGCTTTCTACATTATGTTATTAATCGCAAAAGTAGATGTTACACATTTTTTCATGTAAAATCACAAAAGGTCATCTTTCCTGAAATCTCTCTCATGCAAATTTTCAGCCTTGAAATAGTGTTCTTCTTTTATCTCTCCCCTCTTTACTCTGACGTCTCTTTTCTTCGACAACATATGAGCTGTGATGAGCTCCGAACGTCACTCCTTCCACAGATTGTACTGTCTGAGATGCTTCACCATGCCTTTTCACTTGATTTTTAAATGTGCAAGCTCCTGTTATAGTAATGATTGTGCCCAATATAACCAAATTTATCTTTTACAACGTACCTTAAATGATCTGTCTTACGAAGTGTTGGAAAAGCCCATGTAAATAGGTCCATTTATTTGTATTTCTTCTTTTCTCCTCTTTAGTCTCACATCTTTTATAAGACTCTCTTCTCTCTTTCTCCCTCTTATAAATGTGTATTCATACATTGTATTTTATTATTGAGATAGTATATACAAGGTTGAGTTTTTCTCTACATGGTATCAGAGCGAGACGGTCCAGCCTGTCTTTTTTGAAACCGCCTGTTCTTCCGTCTTATCGGGCGGCTTCCCCTCTCCTGCTTAGCCACAGTGTCGTGCGGTCTGCCTCTTTCTAGCAGCAGTCTCCGTTACCGCGGCTTCCCGCGTGGACAAGGTCATTCTAACCGCTTCTTTTGCTCTGTCTCTCTCGTGGCTTCCACCTCTTCTCCTCCTCCTTCCCTTTATAACCTTTCTCACAGGTGGGGACCTCCCTTCCTTGTTTTTCCTCTGCCCGCGCGGTCTCCTTATCTATCCGCGCGGTCTAAAGTCGCCGCGACTTGACTTTGTCGCCCCGGTCTCTCTTCTCGCCGCGAGTTGCGCATCTTACTCGCTGCGGTCTTCTAGTCTTCCCGCCGAGATCTTCCTCCTCGCGCTCTGCTCTCTGCTCGCTGCGGCTTGCCTTAGTCGCCACGACTTCTCTTCTCGCCGCGCTTTGTGTGAAGACCCAAAATTCTCGGGCTTCCCAATGATTTAAAAAAGTTAACAGAAATTCAATAAAGTAGTCGCAACACATCTAAGACAGTACAATGAACATCCAAAACAGTATTTTATTCCATTCTTTTATTTATTTACATAATCTTACAGACGTTTACTCGAAATCTGCTAAAAATTTACAGAAATTTTCTGAACATAGTAATTTGTGACTCTCAGAACCTTCTTCGATTCCTTTATAGACGTTTAACCATACCTTCTCCAACTCTTACGGTGCGAACCTTCGCTGTACATCTGGAGTCCCACTTGTTGTCTGAAAAATGAATCCACTGAGGGTTAGTCATAAAAATATGACTAAGTTAGATAAATATTTCGTGAAATGTAGTACATGCAAACAATGGAAATACTATCAATATGCATACAGTACAATAATTAATAATATTATTCTCAAAGCTGAAATCTTAATTTACCCATTAATTTGAGTTACATAAAATAGGAAATGCTCCGGTGATGCAAACATGAATTGGGCCCCGCCCTCGAAGGACGTAATTGTAGGCTCACCCCTACTGGTGAATCCATCAGTGGATGCCTCCACATCATCGGATTCGAAACCATCACATTTCCCCATGCAGAGTTTTAAATGAATTTTATCTTGACGTAAACCGAAATTTATAATGAAATGTTTCCCCTCAGAATAAATATATCGCTTTTATGTTTTTTTCTCACCCACAATTTATCCCACAACGATATTTGAATGAGTTAAACTCATATGCACAGACACTTATTTATTTCATAAAAATGCAGCAGAATAGGAAAGTAAGTGAAAAACTAAATCAAGAAATAAGAAACTCACAACAACTTTTCCTTTGTCAAAGTTCGCATTTACGTCACGGTTTCCTTGCGACGCCATCCTCTGATTTTGAGGTCTTGGGAACCACTGAAATTATACGCACGTTTATTGAGTTGCGTCACTTGGAATTCGTAGCCGAAATTCTTACAAAATACGTGAAAAATCTCGAAAAGCAAACGAAGTATCAAAAAATGTTTGAAAAGGTATCCAACCCACAACAGTCCTCTTTCGAGACTGAAAAATTGGCCGACTAAACGGCACAAATAGCCAAAATGGCTAGAAATAGCTCAAAATCACCTTAAATGGAAATTCGTTTCAAAATATGCGTGAAACATCTCAAATAAAGTAAAATACCATATGAACCAGCAATTAAAGTGACTGTCCAACAAATACCAACTCCCAAAACTGTATCTAGCAAGTTACTTATACAAAATCAGCACTAAAGAGTTCCTAACATAAAGCAATTTAGCCAAGTAACGAAGAAATAAGCCAAACTAGCCAAGGAGGAGGAGGCAGTGACTTGGAAGCAGCAGCAGGGAGGCAGCAGCTACAAGGAGCAACAACAACTTCGCAACGACAGCAGCTACGCAGGAGCAGCTCGAGAGCGACAGTAACCCTAAATCAATAGCAGAGACAGTAACTGAAGAGCAACAGAGGCAAAGAGAAGTAACAGAAGTAGGACAGTACTCGAATCCAACAAAAGAAGAAGAAAGGAGGAGCAGAGAAGTAATCGGCCAAAGAAAGAAGAAAAAGAAACCTGCAGAAAAGCCATAATCAGTTCAGCAGAAGAAGAGGGAAGCAGCAGCAGCCCTAATCTGCTTGGCAGAACTGACGACCAAGAAGAAATTGGCGGCACAGCAGTATCGGCACGGGAGCATGTCAACGACGACACGAGAACACGACATCGACGACTCCGCAGCTCGGCACAGAGAGGAAGTAGAAGAAGGAGACGAGAAATCGCAGAAGCGGAGAGTTGATGCATTAGCAGTGCGGGAGAAGAAGCCTGCTCGGGATCGACTTGAAACATCGATAGAAGCGGCGAGCGGCAAGCGACACCGTTCCAGATGGCCCTGCCCGAACCCAAATGAACCTCAACAAGCCAGCACACACATAAATAAAAGCAGCCAGCACACAAAGAAGCCAAACAACCCACAACTAAAGCAAGCTCATATGCATAAAGCCCACTTAACCCAAAACAGCCAGCCCACAAAACCAGCAAAGGCAGCAACTCAACAATGAATTCATAAAAAAAAATACAACCAAAATAAAGCCATCAAAATAAGTAGAAAATTGAATGCGCCTTTTTCATCATCGGGGAGAGAAAAATAAATTAAAGTGAGCGAAAAAATGAGGGTGTTACAATCCTTCCCTCAAAAAAGAATTTTTCGTCCTCGAAAAGATAAAGATCACTTTATTCCTCAAAAGAGTATTTACAATATTCTTATTGAAGGCAGCTACATTTTTATTTCTTGCGATATTGTTCTAAATTAAAGGCTCGCGACATAAGTAAACGTTCTTCCGGTACTTCAGGAGGAGGAATTGGAGCAGACGCTGGGGCAGGTGCCGGTGCTGACACTAAAGATTCAACCAGCATTTGATATAATTGTCGCTGCAGAGGAGGTTGTGAATTGATTTCTTTATTCAAGAGTTTTGGACAATTTTTCTTTGTATGCCGCGACTGACGACAATAATAACATGCCCCAATCAAACATTCTCTTTTATGAAATCGGTTACACTTGTCGCATTTCGTCGAGTTAGCATGGGACGTAGTACTGGTTGATGGACCAGTTTGTATCGTCTTAGCAACATCCCTGCCTTGTATTTCACTTTGAGTTGGGATTTCCGTAGCTTTTCTCCTCCCACTATCTCGATATTTCTGCGATTTGCTTTGATCGATTTCTACTAATCGAGCTCGCTCAACCAACTTTCCATATTCTAAGATATCCAGAGGTACGAGTAGATTGCGTATGTCGTCCAGCAGTCCTTGTTGAAATTGCCTGCAACGATCTTCCTCTGAGGCGACGAGAGAGTCGGCATAATATGCTAATTTTGAGAATTCCATCTCGTACTGGAGAACTGTTTTTGTCCCTTGAACTAGTCGCAGGAATTGGTCGTATAGGACTCTTTTCTCCGATCGCGGCACAAACCAATTCGTAAATTCCTGGATAAAGTCTGGCCATGATACCAGGTCAAGTCTGACAAATTTTGTGGCGACTAAGTTGTTCCACCAACGCTTTGCTGTGCCTTCAAGTAAAAATGACGCGAGTTCAACTTTCCGATCTTCTGGGCAGCGCATGACTTGGAAGATAGTTTCGATTCGGAGTATCCAATCTTTTGTTTCTAAGGGAGATAAGCCTCCTACAAAAGTCGGGAGTTTTAACTCCATAAACTGTTTAAGATCATAGTCCAGTTGACGGTATTGGAGCGTCGGAGCTTCTACTCTTGGGGGGAGATTTGGAGGAGGGTTCATCGGATGTTGATGTGGTTGATGTGGTGGGTTAGGATTTTCGTGGGGAAGTGTGGGTCCTAAAGTAGCTAACGTAGGAAATGTAACACCCCTTCCCAGTATTTCAGAAATCAGCCGTCCGGCCGGATCAGCGATATAAAGAAAACTAGGAAACAATATTAAAACTAGTAGCAGCAGGTAATAAACTTTATACTAAGCAATATAAGACTTACATCGGAAGTTTAAAAAGTAAACTAAGGGTAACCACATACTTGATATCTGGATTCACAGAGCCACTAAACAGGAAATAGAACTGAATTAACTGAAAATCTGGTTAACCATAAATAGTCTGATACAAATTAGATAAAACATTAATCTGTTACAATGTTCTCATCTACAGGTACATGCTGAAATAGAGTAAACTGAATAAGATAAATAATACAAACTGACGCCACCACATGCTCATCCTAGACGTAACTTCCCACCTGGGTCACCTGAAAAACAGTGCCCACGAAGGGTCAGAGTAAGGAAAAATAACCCCTCATAGTGACACTAAAACCCAGTTTTACATATGAATGCATGTATGTCTTTGAAAAATAATTTTATGCATTTAAAACTTTTATGCTATGTGCTATGCATGTCTTCGCACCATTCTCTGGTCACGCATCTACTCGTACTAAGCACGGGACTTTTATTTTACTAACTCAAGTCCTGGCGTTCACTAACTAGCGTAATGTCTCATGTCAGGTCTATACTTGAGTTCTAGGTGGCTTCTAACCTGCTCATCTACTAGGAAGGCTCTAGGCAGAGTAGCTCCTAACGCGCAACTGAAACTGACGACCCGAGACCATCTTACGAACCCAATTGTTCTAGTGTCACGCGGACACGGTCTCGAATCTACTAGCTGGCTCAAGGGAAGACACTTCCCAAGTCTGTACTACTCATAAGGTTCCATGTGCCTTATGAGAAAGGTAGTGCGCCTCTACCTAGCACGGAAGAAACTCTGTGTGCTGGCTGACCTTTTTGGTCTGACGCTACTCTGCAAGGGATATCTTTTCTGGTGTACTACTAAGCGACCATTGACTTCCTGGCGGTCGACTTGAAGGGGCAATTACGCCCTTGATCGGAACAAATTTCAAACCTACGAACACGGCTAACGCTTTCGTACTCTATGTTTCTGTTCATGATCCGACTACTTGGGTCTTAGGGAAATCGTGTCACCCTACACATTTTTCGTAGCCGTTTTTTCCTATCACCACACCTTCCTATGCATGATCATGCTACTTGAAATAAATCTATTTGTGTGTGTAAAATTACAATACTTGATATATCTAACTAAAAGGAATTTAGATTTCCTTACAGCGGTGGCGCGGCGCTCGTACACTCGGCGCGGCGACATCTTCTATTTCGAAGGTAAATCTACTGCTGGGGACCTTCAAAGTGCTGCCCCGACCCCACCGAAGTCCTGCAAGACAGGGCAACCCTAATTTCATCATTTTCCCTTAAGGGTTTCCAGTGAAAAAATTCCAAAACAACTAGGGCTACAAAATTAGAAACTAAACTTCGGATATTACCTTAACGGAGAGTAATTTAGGCTCACGAATTGCCCTACACTAACTCCGCGGTGGAATTAGAACTCCAAAACCTAAAATAGGACAAAAGGAAATGAAAAATCTAAGTTACTTTACTTCCAAATCCAAGAATATCCACAAAGGAAACGAGACGAGAGGGGAATCGACTCACCGGAACCAAAACGAAACTCACACCTCCGGCTAGGGTTGAAAGGTACTTCCAAGGCCAAGGAATGAAAAGGAATACTCCCCGGCGCCTGCAGAGGAGGGAGGAGAAGTCGGAAATGGCTTCTGGAGGGGGATCGGCCGCCGGCTAGGCGCGGGAGTCGTCGGCTCTGGCGGAAATCGTCGGGCGTCGGGCTCGCCTCTTGCGGAAAGAACGAAACCGTCGGGCTACTGTGCGGCTTCTCTCCCGTGAAATAGAGGGAGTGCGGGATTTCTAATAGAGGGGTGTGCGGTTTATTTTTTATTAACCGTAATAATAGAGGGGGAAAAATCACTATTGGCACACACATTCTCAACTAAACGGTCGCGATTTATAATCATAAAATAACGTACATCGACGACGCGCTGTCTCGGTCAAAATCCGTCGCGACTCGACCCTAAAATTTACAATAAAAATTCGTGTCAGAATTTACGGATGTTACAAATCTCCCCTCCTAATAAAAATTTTCGTCCTCGAAAATTGTAATCATACCTGAATCGAAGAGAAAAGAATAGTCTGCATTGCTCTTAAGCTCATCCTCTCGCTCCCAAGTATACTCTGGACGGCCACAGTTCATCCAAAGGACTTTGACCATGCGAATCTCTCTATTTCTGAGCTTCTGAATCCTTGAGTCCACTATCTTGACTGGTCTAACTCCAATACTAAGATCTATCTCGATTGGTGCTTCTTCGGTACTGATGATCTGACTGGAATCTCTGACTGCTCTCCTCAGATAGGAGACGTGGAATACATCATGTACACCACTCATTCCGCAGGTAAGGCCAACCTATATGCAACCTCACCCACTCTTTCCAGCACCTCAAAAGGACCAACGAATCTGAGGCTCAGTTTCTTCATCCGCTTTATTCTAGAGACTTCTCTGACTGGTCTGACCTTCAAATAAACGTAGTCTCCAACACTGAACTCTACTGATCTGTGCTTCTTATCAATCCATGACTCTCTGATAGAAGATTTTTCCTCACTCTCGGCCCAACATAACGGTGTCCGACAACGTCTACCATAGAGGGCCTCGAACGGTGCCATCCCAATACTCGCCTGAAAACTGTTGTTGTAGGAGAACTCCACAAGAGTAACATACTTCTCCCACTTTCCTCCAAAATCTAGTATGCACATCCGAAGCAGATCCTCCAAAGTCCTATTTGTGCGCTCGGTCTGTCCATCTGTCTGGGGATGGAATGCGGTGCTGAAATGTAACCTGGTACCCAAACGCTCCTGAATAAATCGCCACTCCCTGGAGGTAAATCTGCCATCTCGGTCTGAAACTATAGTCTTGGGTACACCATGAAGTCGAACTATCTCATCTATATACAACTGGGCCAGCTTCGGACCTTGATCCGTCTTCCTAAGAGGAATGAAATGGGCAACCTTAAGTCTATCTACTATAACCCACAAGGAATCATTCCCACTCTGCGATCTCGGCAAACCATGAATGAAGTCCATGGATATATCCTCAAAAGTCCACTCGGGAATGGGAAGTGGCTGCAACTTGCCTCCAGGCCTCTGACACTCGGCCTTAACCAACTTGCATGTCTCGCACTTCCCTACATAATCTGCAACATCGCCCTTCAAACCTGGCCACCAGACTGTCTTCTTAAGATCTGCATACATCTTCGTGCTACCAGGATGTATAGAATACCTGGAATTGTGTGCCTCGAAAAGAATGTCCTTACGAAGGTGACTAACATCTGGGATGCACACTCTGCCATCATGCAATAATAACTCATCCTGAATAGAGAACCTCTCTTTCTGACCTGACTGCACTGAGATCCAAATCTCTGCCATCTTTGGATCCAACGGTATAGCTGTCCTGATCCTATCTCTAATATCGCACGAAATCTCCATCCAACTCAACCAAGCTGAACCAAAACTGCAACGGGGCACAACGACAATGTCCAGTCTCTCCAGCTCTCGTACTAACTCCTCCTGCTGAGTGAGAAGATAAAAACACGAGCCTCTACGGCTAAGGGCATCAGCTACCACATTCGCCTTTCCTGGGTGGTACTGAATGTCTACATCGTAGTCTGAAAGAAACTCTTTAACCATCTACGCTGCCTCAAATTGAGCTCTCGCTGATCAAAGATATACTTGAGGCTCTTATGATCAGTGAAGATCTCACAACGCACTCCATAAAGGTAGTGTCTCCAAATCTTCAGGGCATAAATAACTGCTGCAAGCTCCAAGTCATGCACGGGGTAATTTCTCTCATGAACCTTTAACTGTCTCGAGGCATATGCTACGACCTTTCCATGCTGCATGAGGACACAACCCAAACCCTGACCTGAAGCATCGCTATAGATCTGAAATCCGTCTGGTCCTGAAGGTAAACTCAAAATCGGTGCGATCATCAATCTGTCCTTCAAGTCCTCAAAGGCCAACTCACACTCAACTGTCCAATCCAAGCTCTTTCTCTTCCTAGTGAGGGAAGTCAGTGGTAAGGCTATCTTCGAGAAATCTCTAATGAATCTCCTGTAGTATCCAGCAAGACCCAAAAAGCTGCGAACCTCTGAAACTGTCGTCGGTCTTGGCCAACTCTTAATGGCCTCTATCTTCTTTGGATCAACACTAACCCCTTTTTGACTGATGATGTGACCTAAGAATGCAATCTCTGAAAGCCAAAATTCGCACTTTGAAAACTTGGCAAACAACTGGTTCTTCCTAAGTGTGCTCAAAACAATCCTGAGGTGTGCTGCGTGATCTTCTGCACTCTTAGAGAACACCAAAATATCATCTATAAAGACGATGACAAAACGATCCAAATACTCCCGAAATACCCTGTTCATCAGGTCCATGAATACTGAAGGGGCATTGGTCAGCCCGAACGGCATGACCACGAACTCGAAGTGTCCATATCTGGTACTGAAAGCAGTCTTCTGTATATCCGCGTCACGAATCTTTAATTGGTGATAGCCTGATCTCAGATCTAACTTGGAAAAAGTGCTCGCTCCCACCAACTGGTCGAACAAATCATCAATCCTAGGAATCAGGTACTTGTTCTTTACGGTCAGCTTATTCAATTTGTGGTAGTCTATGCACAATCTCAGACTACAATCCTTCTTCTTCACAAAAAGCACTGGAGCACTCCAAGGCGAAGTACTAGGGCGTATAAAACCCAAATCAAGTAGCTCCTGCAACTGGCTCTTCAGCTCTGCTAGTTCCCTTGGAGCCATCCGATAGGGAGATTTGGCTACCGGTGTAGCCCCAGGCTGCAAGTCTATCGGGAACTCAATCTCTCTATCTGGAGGGGCACCAGAGAGCTCTTCCGGGAAAACATCTGGAAACTCCTGCACCACTGGTACCTCTAACAAATCAGCCTTAAACTCCGCGCTCATCAGTACTACGAAGGTTTCACAACCCTGACTAATGCACTTTCTCGCTTGGACTGCAGATATGATCATCTTCACTACTCCCTTCAAGCCCTGAAAAGAAAAAGATGTCTGGTTGGGGCCATCGAACTGAATCTGCTTCGCCCTACAGTCAATCCTGGCGTTGACTGCTGAAAGCCAGTCCATTCCAAAAATCAAGTCAAATCCTGCTATAGGTAGCAGCAAAGCTTCCACGATAATCTCAACATCACTAAACTGCACTGGTACCCTGCACTTGTCTCTGGTCTGCAGAAGGGATCCATTCGGCATCATGACTTCCAGCGGTACTGACTCCGGGAAGACTTCTAAATCCAACTTACGCACTAGAGATTCCGTGATAAACGAGTGCGAGGCACCCGTATCAAACAGAATCTTAGAGGGTAAGTTACGAATCATAAGGATGCCTACATGAATGATTTATGAAGGATGAAAAATTTAATGTGCCACTACGGAGGATTTAAAACCAACTTGTTAAGCAAACAACACTTACCTGTCACAACATCCTCCTGATCCTTCGCCTCCTGCTGACCCAGCCCATAAGCTCCGGGCTGCACTAAGTCTCGTCCCTGCTGTGGTCTCCCATCAGTAATCATCAAGGCTTTGCCCTTATCTACCCTGCTAGAGCCACCAACCTCGAACTTCGACTGCAGGAATAAATTACATTAAAAATCTATCGTAATTACACAAATGTAACCAAAACAAAAGGACCTTGATTACCTGATTTGTCCCAGCTTCCTGACAGAAGCGAGCTATGTGTCCAGGTTGTCGGCACTTGTAACATACGCCTGCACTGACGAAACACTCTCCTGAATGACGACGCTGACACTTGGGACACGTGGGATAGTCCTTGCTCCGGTCACCAGATTGACCATTCTTCTTAGCATCAGGCTTCGGCTTCTTGTTCCAGTTCTTTCCTTGGTCATTTCTGCTCTGCTGCTGCTGATGCGAATCCTGAGATCGCTTCGCACGGAAACTACTTCGCTTCTGGACTTTCTGCTGGTCGGCCTCCAGTCTGCGAGCTGTATCCACTAAGCTCCTGTAATCAGCGTTGACCATAGTCATCAGCGGCTGTCTCAACGAGTCACGCAAACCATCCACAAAGCGACTGCACTTCTCAGTCTGATCCCCCTGCATCACGCCCGCATATCGAGCAAGATGAGTCAGCTCTCGCTCGTACTCAGTAACTGTCCTGTCCCCCTCGAAAAGCCTCAGATACTTCTCCTGGAGACCTCGTCGTGCGGAAGGAGGCACGAACCAACTAGCAAGAGCTCTAGAGAACTCGCCCCAAGTAAACATGTCTGGGGTACGGCCTGGCCAAAAAAAATATGATCATACCATTTTAAAATTAACACACTACTTCCCAAAATAAAGGAATTGATCATAACACTTTACCTGCAGGATCATCTGCCCGGTATTTGTCCCACCAGACTTTTGCCTCTCCTCGGAGGAGGAAAGCTGCCAGAGGAACTTTCTTATTCTCCGGGCACTCTAAAACATTTAGCAGGTCTCTGGTGTTAGCTATCCAATCATCTGTATCCATCGGGGTCTCATCCCCATTGTAGTTCGAAGGCTGAAGTTCTCTGAAATTTCTCAAATAGCGCTCCAGGGTTATCTCCACAGGTGCTGCTGCAGGAGCTGGCGCAGGGACTGGTACTTGAACTGGAGCTGGAAACCCTGCAGCCAGTCCTCTCTGAAACTCCATCAAGGCAACAATAACCGCCTTGGCAATCTGAGACGCTATGTCAGTGCCCTCTGGAGCTGCTGAAACTGGTGGTACCTGTGGCACGGCAGCGTCTCCCATGGTCGCATTAGGAATCGGGTTCTGGCGTGAAGATTCACCTGGTTCACTAACTCGTGGTGCCTGATAGAATATATAAAGGAAATCTGATTATTTATCAAACATCTAAGAAATCTGGTCTAGCAACTTATTTGTACTCTATCGAACACTAAGGCTTAATCGCAACTTAAAGTACTTTACTAACAAGAGTTTACTCTTAAACGCTCCTATGGCTCTGTGAATTCTTTCTAGGGTCCAGGGATCCTAAACCTCGCTCTGATACCAATTTGTAACACCCCTTCCCAGTATTTCAGAAATCAGCCGTCCGGCCGGGTCAGCGATATAAAGAAAACTAGGAAACAGTATTAAAACTAGTAGCAGCAGGTAATAAACTTTATACTAAGCAATATAAGACTTACAACGGAAGTTTAAAAAGTAAACTAAGGGTAATCACATACCTGATATCTGGATTCACAGAGCCACTAAACAGGAAATAGAACTGAATTAACTGAAAATCTGGTTAACCATAAATAGTCTGATACAAATTAGATAAAACATTAATCTGTTACAATGTTCTCATCTACAGGTACATGCTGAAATAGAGTAAACTGAATAAGATAAATAATACAAACTGACGCCACCACATGCTCATCCTAGACGTAACTTCCCACCTGGGTCACCTGAAAAACAGTGCCCACGAAGGGTCAGAGTAAGGAAAAATAACCCCTCATAGTGACACTAAAACCCAGTTTTACATATGAATGCATGTATGTCTTTGAAAAATAATTTTATGCATTTAAAACTTTTATGCTATGTGCTATGCATGTCTTCGCACCATTCTCTGGTCACGCATCTACTCGTACTAAGCACGGGACTTTTATTTTACTAACTCAAGTCCTGACGTTCACTAACTAGCGTACTGTCTCATGTCAGGTCTATACTTGAGTTCTAGTGGCTTCTAACCTGCTCATCTACTAGGAAGGCTCTAGGCAGAGTAGCTCCTAACGCGCAACTGAAACTGACGACCCGAGACCATCTTACGAACCCAATTGTTCTAGTGTCACGCGGACACGGTCTCGAATCTACTAGCTGGCTCAAGGGAAGACACTTCCCAAGTCTGTACTACTCATAAGGTTCCATGTGCCTTATGAGAAAGGTAGTGCGCCTCTACCTAGCACGGAAGAAACTCTGTGTGCTGGCTGACCTTTTTGGTCTGACGCTACTCTGCAACGGATATCTTTTCTGGTGTACTACTAAGCGACCCTTGACTTCCTGGCGGTCGACTTGAAGGGGCAATTACGCCCTTGATCGGAACAAATTTCAAACCTACGAACACGGCTAACGCTTTCGTACTCTATGTTTCTGTTCATGATCCGACTACTTGGGTCTTAGGGAAATCGTGTCACCCTACACATTTTTCGTAGCCGTTTTTTCCTATCACCACACCTTCCTATGCATGATTATGGTACTTGAAATAAATCTATTTGTGTGTGTAAAATTACAATACTTGATATATCTAACTAAAAGGAATTTAGATTTCCTTACAGCGGTGGTGCGGCGCTCGTACACTCGGCGCGGCGACATCTTCTATTTCGAAGGTAAATCTACTGCTGGGGACCTTCAAAGTGCTGCCCCGACCCCACCGAAGTCCTGCAAGACAGGGCAACCCTAATTTCATCCTTTTCCCTTAAGGGTTTCCAGTGGAAAAATTCCAAAATAACTAGGGCTACAAAATTAGAAACTAAACTTCGGATATTACCTTAACGGAGAGTAATTTAGGCTCACGAAATGCCCTACACTAACTCCGCGGTGGAATTAGAACTCCAAAACCTAAAATAGGACAAAAGGAAATGAAAAATCTAAGTTACTTTACTTCCAAATCCAAAAATATCCACAAAGGAAACGAGACGAGAGGGGAATCGACTCATCGGAACCAAAACGAAACTCACACCTCCGGCTAGGGTTGAAACCCGGTACTTCCAAGGCCAAGGAATGAAAAGGAATACTCCCCGGCGCCTGCAGAGGAGGGAGGAGAAGTCGGAAATGGCTTCTGGAGGGGGATCGGCCGCCGGCTAGGCGCGGGAGTCGTCGGCTCTGGCGGAAATCGTCGGGCGTCGGGCTCGCCTCTTGCGGAAAGATCGAAACCGTCGGGCTACTGTGCGGCTTCTCTCCCGTGAAATAGAGGGAGTGCGGGATTTCTAATAGAGGGGTGTGCGGTTTATTTTTTATTAACCGTAATAATAGAGGGGGAAAAATCACTATTGGCACACACATTCTCAACTAAACGGTCGCGATTTATAATCATAAAATAACGTACCTCGACGACGCGCTGTCTCGGTCAAAATCCGTCGCGACTCGACCCTAAAATTTACAATAAAAATTCGTGTCAGAATTTACGGATGTTACAGGAAAAACTAACTTAAAGGCTTCTGCTATTGATAGCATGAAATCTGAAGGACGTCGATGGTGTTGATGCCCGTTGTCACTTCCCTCGGACCTGGTGGCTGCTTGATGGTCAAGCTCGTTTTGATTCTCCCGACGACGTTGACTGCGGCGGCTAGAATAGACTTGAACGGGTTCCTATAAACGAAGTTTATTTAATTATGTTACATTCTTAGATTTGAAATGTTTTCGTACTGTTTATGTTACGACATAATTATTGAAACTGTTTCCCTCTGATACCAAGTTGCGAAGACCCAGAATTCTCGGGCTTCCTAATGATTTAAAAAAGTTAACAGAAATTCAATAAAGTAGTCGCAACACATCTAAGACAGTACAATTAACATCCAAAACAGTATTTTATTCCATTCTTTTATTTATTTACATAATCTTACAGGCGTTTACTCGAAATCTGCTAAAAATTTACAGAAATTTTCTGAACATTGTAATTTGTGACTCTCAGAACCTTCTTCGATTTCTTTATAGACGTTCAACCATACTTTCTCCAACTCTTTCGGCGCGAACCACCGCCGTACATCTGGAGTCCCACATGTTGTCTGAAAAATGAATCCACTGAGGGTTAGTCATAAAAATATGACTAGGTGAGATAAATATTTCGTAAAATGTAGTACATACAAACAATGGAAATACTATCAATATGCATACAGTACAATAACTAATAATATTATTCTCAAAGCTGAAATCTTAATTTACCCCTTAATTTGAGTTACATAAAATAGGAAATGCTCCGGTGATGCAAACATGAATTGGGCCTTGCCCCCTAAGAACGTACTTGTAGGCTCACCCCTACTGGTGAATCCATCAGTGGATGTCTCCACATCATCGGATTCGAAACCATCACATTTCCCCATGCAGAGTTTTAAATGAATTTTATCTTGACGTAAACCGAAATTTATAATGAAATGTTTTCCCTCAGAATAAATATATCGCTTTTATGTTTTTCCCTCGCCCACAATTTATCCCACAACGATATCTGAATGAGTTAAACTCATATGCACAAACACTTATTTATTTCATAAAAATGCAACAGAATAATAAAGTAAGTGAATAACTAAATCAAGAAATAAGAAACTCACAATAGTTTTTCCTTTGTCCAAGTTCGCATTTCCGTCACGGTTTCCTTGCGACGCCATCCTTTGATTTTGAGGTCTTGGGAACCACTGAAATTATACGCACGTTTATTGGGTTGCGTCACTTGGAATTCGTAGCTGAAATGCTTACAGAATACGTGAAATTTTTCGAAAAGCAAACGAAGTATCAAAAAATGTTTGAAAAGGTATCCAACCCACAACAGTCCTCTTTCGAGACTGAAAAATTGTCCGATTAAACGACAAAAATAGCCAAAATGGCTAGAAATAGCTCGAAATCACCTTAAATGAAAATTCGTTTCAAAATATGCGTGAAACATCTCAAATAAAGTAAAACACCATATGAACCAGCAATTAAAGTGACTGTCCAACAAATACCAACTCCCAAAACTGTATCTAGCAAGTTACTTATACAAAATCAGCACTAAAGAGTTCCTAACATAAAGCAATTTAGCCAAGTAACGAAGAAATAAGCCAAACCAGCCAAGGAGGAGAAGGAGGCAGTGACTTGGAAGCAGCAGCAGGGAGGCAGCAGCTCGGGAGCAGCTACAAGGAACAACAACTTCGCAGCGACAACAACTACGCAAGAGCAGCTCGGGAGCGGCAGGAACCCTAAATCAGTAGTAGAGACAGTAACTGAAGAACAACAAAGGCAAAAATAAGTAACAAAAGTAGGGCAGTACTCGAATCCAACAAAAGAAGAAGAAAGGAGGAACAGAGAAGTAATCGGCCAGAGAAAGAAGAAAAAGAAATCTGCAGAAAAGTCCTAATCAGTTCAGCAGAAGAAGAGGGAAGCAGCATCAGCCATAATCTGCTCGACAGAACCGACGACCAAGAAGAAATTGGCGGCACAGCAGCGTCGACACGGGAGCGCGACAACGACGGCACGAGAACACGACAACGACGACTCCGCAGCTCGGCACAAAGAGGAAGTAGAAGAAGGAAACGAGAAATCGCAGAAGCAGAGAGTTGATGCAGTAGCAATGCGGGAGAAGAAGCGTGCTCAGGATCGACTTAAAACAACGATAGAAGCGGCGAGCGGCAAGCGACACCGCTCCAGATGGCCCTGCCCGAACCCAAATGAACCTCAACAAGCCAGCGCACACATAAATAAAAGCAGCCAGCACACAAAGAAGCCAAACAACCCACAACTAAAGCAAGCTCATATGCACAAAGCTTAACCCAAAACAGCCAGCCCACAAAACCAGCAAAGGCAACAACTCAACAATGAATTCATAAAAAAAATAATACAAACAAAATAAAGCCATCAAAATAAGTAGAAAATTGAATGTGTCTTTTTCATCATCGGGGAGAGAAAAATAAATTAAAGTGAGTGAAAAAATGAGGGTGTTACACTTTGCCTCTCTTGTCGTTGCGACTTCTCCTCTTCTCGGCAAGCTCCGCATCTAGGTCGCGGCATCTCTCCTTGCCGCTGGTGTACTCACATTGACCGTGCGCACTTCTCGTCTGACCTCTTCACTGCCTAGTCGCTGTGACCAGTCTTATCGCTAGCGGTTTTTCCTCTCTGCTACGGGCTCCGCAAACTGGTTGTGGCATCCTCCTTGCCGCTGGTGTTTTATCACCGTGACCGTGCGGCTTCTACCAGTTATCCGCTTTGCATTCTTGTCGCGACGGCCTCATTGCCTTGCCGCTGGTGGATTGCCACCCAGACCGTGCGGTCTCCTGTCTGGTCGCTGTTCTTCCTGTCCGCCGTCCTAGCCTCCTGCTCGCCTAGCCATGACGACCTCTCCAGAGTCAACCAGACAGACTGCTTCTTCCTATGCAGACCGCCCGACCTCTGCCCCTGAACTCCGTGATGAGTTGCGGATTACTCCTATTTCGCTAGCCGGGAAGAAGAACTTCGTGGAGTGGGCACACTCTGTTCACCGCGTACTACAGTCCAAAAGTTTTCTCCATCACTTGACCCAAGTGCCTCCTGCTGCTCCTACTGACGATTGGTTGCGCAATGATGGTCGGGTTCAGACACGACTCCTCAACTCCCTTGATAATGAACCATACCGCATGACCATGTATCACGAAACGGCCAGGGCAATGTGGGATGAGCTATGGTCTCTATATTCCGGAAAAGATAATCTCTACCATCTTTATGACATTATTACTTATCTCCAGTCCCTTGATGTTGGCGGGGCCACCGACCTCACCTCCTTTGTTGCTCGGGCCAAGACTTTAGTTGAAGCATGAATCCAACATCAACCTCCTACGTTGGATCTCGCTGCACAACGGGCTCAGAAAGAAGCCGTCGGTATGACCATGATGATGGCTCGTGTTTAACCTCATCTTCACAACGTTCGGACCCAGATCCTCTCCTCGGTTGCTACTCCCTCACTATCAGATGTGTGTTCTATGTTGCTCAAGGTCTCACCGCCTCCTGATAGTTCTGCTCCTCCGTCCCCGACTCTCCTGCAGCAGACATCTGCACCCCTGCTGCCTTCCCCCCTCCTTCTCGCGGGGGGCATTCTGGCTCTCGGGGCCGCGGACGAGCAGGCCGACCTTGCCCAAAGTGTTCCTTCTGCGGTAAGGACGGTCACCTTGCGGCCACATGCTATCACAAGCATGGGATTCCTCCTCGTCCACAGGCCACTGTTGCTGCTGCCGACTCCTCCGCTCGTACTGACCTTGAAGAGGTCCGCCTTCAGCTCCAACAAATCCATGGTTTGCTCAGTCGCCCACCTGCCTCCGTTGCCTCTGCTGCCTCCATCTCCCAAGAAGGTATCGCTTGTCTCTCCACTAGTCCGCGCTGGATAGTGGACTCAGGTGCCATCCATCACATCACCTCCCTGCGACCACATCAATACCTGGATTCTCCTCATCCTAAATATATCACAGTGGCCAATGGGGACACTGTTCTAGTCTCTGGCTCTGCTGGCATCCCTCTCACTTCTTCTCTCTCTACGCTCGACTTTTCATGTTCCGGGCTCCCCGTTTAATTTGTTTTCTGTTGGTCGCCTGACTAATGATTTGAATTGTTCTGTAACCTTCACCTCTTCTTCTAATCTGATACAGGATCACAGGACGCAGACTATCATTGGTAAGGGGCAACTGCAAAACGGGCTCTACCTCCTTGATGACTCTCCAGTTATCCTCTCTTCAGTCTCTTCCATCGATTGGCATCGACGTCTTGGCCATGCCCTTTTACCAGTCCTCCAGAAGGCTCTCCCAGATGTATCTTCTTCTTTTCAATGTGAATTATGTGTGTTAGGCAAGCAACCTCGTTCATCTTTTTCATTTCATTGTACTCGGAGCACTGCTCCTTTTATTTTAGTACACTCCGATATTTGGGGTCCGTACAAAATTATTTGTATTTCTGGTTATCGTTATTTTCTAACATTTATTGATGATTATTCGCCAATGACATGACTATACCTACTTCGTGATTGCTCCGAGCTTTCTCGTGTCTTTCGGGCTTTCCTTCTTGAGACCCACACACGATTCTCCACGAACATCAAAACTCTCCGCACGGATAATGATCGTGAATACACTAGCCATGAATTTGCGACTCTTTGCTCTGACTTTGGGGTTATTCACCAAACTTCATGTGCCTATACCCCCTAACAAAACGGAGTCGCTGAGCGGAAGAATCGACATCTTCTCGATGTGGCCCGCTCCATCATGCTTCAAATGCACGTTCCCAAAACTTATTGGGACTTTGCTGTTTCGACGACTTGCCTTATGATTAACAGTCTTCCTTCCCCCATCCTCCACAATGCCACTCCATTCAGCCTCATGCTCCCGTCTACTCCGACATTCTCTCTCACACCCCGCATCTTTGGGTGCACTTTCTACGTTCACACCCTTAGTCCGTCCTTGGACAAATTGGATCTCCGGGCAGCCAAACACATCTTTGTCGGCTACTCACGGACACAGAAAGGCTACCTATGCTACTCACCGGCTACCTGAAAGGTGACAGTTTCTGTTGATGTTACCTTTCGGGAGGATCTTCCTTTCTTCTCTGCTTCAGATCCTACACCTCCACCACCAACTGTCTTACGTCCTGTCATTCTCGTTACCACTCCACCACCAAGACCTCCAGCCCAGACCCCCCTGTTGCCAAGCCTCCTGTTATTCGTGTCTACACTCGTCACTATCCTGCCTCCAGTGCCCCACTGCAGTCTGCCTCGCCCTCTGATGCTCCGAGTCCCGCTGATCCGACACTGGAATCTACAGCTCATCCCATGACGAATTATGTATCCTTACATCGCCTATCTCCACAACTTCATACTTTTGCCACTTCATTATCCTCGATTTTTATACCTAACTCTGTGTAGGAGGCTCACCAACATCTTGGCTAGCGGGCGGCCATGGAAGAAAAAATGATGGATCTCTGGGCTAACCAGACCTGGACCTTGGTACCATTACCTATCGGTCAAACACCTGTTGGGTGTAAATGGGTCTTTGTGATCAAGCATGCCCCTGATGGGACGATTGACCGTCTAAAGGCCCGCCTGGTGGCTCGTGGCTTCACCAACAACAAGACCTTGATTATGAAGAAACATTCTCTCCTGTGGCCAAGCTGAACACCGTTCGTGTTCTTCTCTCGGTGGCTGTGCATCGCTAATGACCATTCCACCAACTGGACATCAAAAATGTTTTTCTCAACGACGACCTTCAGGAAACGGTTTTCATGCAACAACCGCTCGGGTTTGAGACCACGGGGGAGTCCCGAGTTTGTCATCTTAAGAAGTCCATCTATGGTCTCAAACAATCCCCTCGGGCATGGTTTGACAAGTTCAGTAAGGCCGTCCGACAAGTCGGCTTTACTCGGAGTTCAGCTGACTTCTCACTATTCACACGTCATCAGGCAACGGGAACTGTTCTTCTGTTGGTTTATTTTGATGATATCTTAATCACTGGAAACAATTCAAAGGACATTCAAGCATTCAAACAACACCTCAGCTCCGTCTTTCAAACCAAGGATCTGAGACATCTTCGTTACTTCCTTGGCCTTGAGGTCGCAAGACGACCAGATGGACTTGTCATCTCCCAAAGGAAGTACTGCCTGGATCTCCTTCAAGATGCTGGCTACTCGGGATGCAAGTCTACTACTACTCCAATGGATGCAAATCATAAGTTGTGTGCACATTCTTCTGATACAGACCCTCCTCTTCAAAATCCGGAATACTATCAACGACTGGTTGAAAAATTGATTTATCTAACGGTCACAAGACCGAATATTTCCTTCGCTGTTGGGGTGGTCAGCAGGTTTATGCATGCTCTGCGAATATCTCACCTTCAAGCTATTGAGCGCATCCTTAGATACCTTAAAACAGCCCCGGGTCAAGGATTGGTATACAAAACCTCATCCTCCACTCCAACATTGGTTGCGTACTCTGATGCAGACTTTGTCGGTTCCTTGGATGATCGCCGGTCAACCAGTGGTTTTTGTACCTATTTTGGAGGTCATCTCGTTACTTGACGAAGTAAGAAACACGCAGTGGTTGCTCGATCATCAGCTGAATTAGAATACCGATCGATGACATCTGTTGTCTCTGAGCTTATCTGGCTTGAAGTCTCCTGGCCGATCTAGGGGTAAAACTTCCCTCACCTGCCATCCTGTTATGCGACAACCAAACGGCTATACATATTGCGAAGAATCCGGTCTTTCACGAAAGAACGAAACATATTGAAGTAGACTGTCACTTTATCCAGGAGAAAGTCCAAATGAAGAAGATAGAATTGAAGCATGTTCCCAGTACTAAACAAGTGGCTGATATCCTCACAAAGGCTCTACTTAGCACCCTATTCTACCAGTGTTTGTCCAAGCTTGGTGCATACGACTTGTACGCTCCAGCTTGCGGGGGAGTGTTGGAAAAGCCCATGTAAATAGGCTCATTTATTTGTATTTCTTCTTTTCTCCTCTTTAGTCCCACATCGTGTATATGACTCTCTTCTCTCTTTCTCCCTCCTATAAATGTGTATTCATAAATTGTATTTCATTATTGACATAGTATATACATGGTTGAGTTTTTCTCTACACGAAGAAATAATCCAGGTTTCTTCTAAAGCATAAATAATTTAAAGAAGGGTGCAATAAGTTTCTAAAAAAATGCTACATGTTTATGGCCCATTTGGTTGTTTGAAATTAAAAAAGTATGTTTTATAGATTAATGTAGTTTGTCAATCCATTGTTCTGTTGGATGTTGAGGAGCAGTAACATTGAATCAAACTAAAAAATCCCAAATATCCGGCTCTAAAGTGATATTTCAATTTTACATATAAAATGAGTGAAGATAAAATCATTGTTTTTGAAAATGTGATTTCACCTATAAGAAACCAAATGAGCCCTAGTCTTGGATTTATTTTTGTCCAGCTAATCTGCATCTCACACTGTGTTGGATGCTTTATTTCATATAACGCTCTACATTAAAAGTGATAGAAAACTGAATCCTGGGTTTGTACAGCTGTGCGGTACTAGAGGTTTCTATTGAGGGCTCGCGAGATTAAAAATGTTGGTGAACATATCATAGATCATGGGAGAAGTAATTGAGAAATTTGGTGTACTTTTATGCCATATCCAATTGGTTAGCCAAAAATATGATGCAATAATTTAGGATGTGTATCAATTGATTTAGTTAGAATACCATTATTCATTGAAATTCAAATGTGAATGTGTTACGAGCTTGCCATACAACATCAATGGTGTTGCTGAAGATTTAACCGGAGATGAAGATGCAAAGATACTATTAAGCTGGAACCGCAACTGCTTAAGTGGGTGTGCTATGGAGAGAGAGAGAACCACGAATGTACTCATAACTTGGGACAAGTTCATTCATCCTCTAAGGAGTACATAAATATGATTACAAGACTCAACCATCAACTAACATATTAATGATATACATTAAATGACCCAACTAACAATTAACATATTAATGACACATATTAATTGACTCAACAATGAGCAAAAAATGGGAGTTGCGGAGATGAGAATGCTTAGGTGGATGTGTGGACACACGAGATTGGATAAAGTTAGGAATGAAAGTATCACAGATAAGACAGGGGTAGCACCAATTGCAGAGAAGATGTTAGAAGCTCGTCTAAGATGGTTTGGACACGTACAAAGGAGACCATTAGAGGCAACTGTTAGGCGTTGTGAGAGTCTAGACATTAGGCATGTTAAACGAGGGAGGGGTAGACCAATAAAGACTTGGAATGAAACTGTAAGGAAAGACATGATGTACTTAGGCATTAGTGAGATAATGACAAAAGATAGGGCACAATGGCGACAAAGGATCCATATAGCCGACCCCACTATAGTGGGATAAAGACTTGGATGTTGTTGTTGTTGTTATTAATTGACTCAACTACTAACACCACATTAATTGACTCAAATAATAGCAAACATATTTATGACACATTAATTGACTCAACTACAAATAACATATTAATTACTCATATTAATTAAACTAGACACAGAGATTAGTAACATGATAACTAAGTGCGAAGGACCACAACATCTCACCCGTCCTTCAAATTGAGCTTCATCCTTAAGCTCAGATGAGGCTATAATGGTTTGATTATCCGATTACTTAATTTATCGTTAGAATTACTCCTCATAACTTGTTACCTGAGCCGAGGCTTCCTCGAGTGATGAGCATCTGCCATGCTCAATGATGATGTGAATGATGGTGATACTACCCATGGGTCGTTGCTGGTATAAAGATGGAATCAATGAATCCAGTGTGTACTGTGTAGTAGTGGTGATGATCTTTGTGGTTTGATTCAGGGCAAGGATGCCTTGTGGCTGCGAATGATAGAGGGCAACTCATGAGCCCGCGGGACAGGAATCACGAGAGTCAATAATGATGGTATCATCTGGGTGGAAATCACTGGAAGTAATGGCTGACAGTGTTGGTGTTTTATTGGTTGGAGAGATTGTGGGGTCCGCGAGACCTGCTGAGTTGTCTCCATGCATTAGCGTCATGGCGCTAACACCTTGCCATGACGCGAGTCCACAAATTATGTTGGAGAGTGCATTAAGGGCGACCCGATGTCGTGCTACAGCTTATTGGTGTCATACTTCAATGACGCTTGGGTCATCATGAAAGTGCGCATCCGTTTCATAAACTTACTCATTTGGTCAGTGAAATCTTTCATGTTGTTGATAATGGTAGACAATATGGTAGTTAGAGCACGATAGGACTTAGGAGGATTCAGTTACTGAACGGCTCTAATACTAAGTTATTACGGGCTCGCCATAGAACGTCGATGACGTCGTCGGGGAGGTGTCCGAAGGTGGGGATTATTGTGGAGATGCGAAGATACTATGTAGTTGGAATCACAACGGTCTAAGCGGGGTGCTCGGAAGATAGAGAGCCACCGCAATCTTATAACTTGGGACGAGAATGTATTTCAATTCATGCATATTTCATTCATCCTCTAAGGAGTACTTGAATAGGATTACAAGACTTAACCATCAACTAACATATTAATTACATACATTAAATTACCCAACTAACAAATTACATATTAATGCATATTAATTGATTTAACTACCAACACCACATTAATTAAATAACAACTAACATATTAATCACACATTTTAATTGACTCAACTACCAATAACACATAAATGCCTCATATTAATTAAACTAGTCACGAAGACTCATAACGGAATAACAAAGATTTTAGGTCATTTCTAATCATAATTCTGTGCCAGAATTTATAAAATAAATCTAAATTAAAATATTCATAGTACTCGTTGTTCCCAAAAGCATGTTACGCAACATGGGGCAATTGAAGTTTCTACTAGCCAACTAGGCAAAGATTTGTTAATACATAATCTGTTAGCAATATGCTATAATTTATTCTTGATTGCAGTGAAAAATTGGATCGAGTTGGCTTGGATGTCACCTGAAAGTGACATATTTCTATTTAATACAATTGTAGTGAAAATTATAATAAAGAAGCCTTATAAGATATGAGATCATCACGATGAGGCAAAAAACTAAAGAGAATTAAATAGGGATTTGTTAGGAGCTCATAAAGATTCGATGTCAAAGCTTTGAGTGGGTTAGTTTCCATACCCATTAGATTGAAATTACCTTGTCTAGCAGTTGAACAACTTATAGTTGAATTACCACTGTATATATGCTTCAGGTTTAGGACAATTGCAAATTTTTTCTCAACTCTCTTAAGCATGTTAAAATATGATAAATATGCGACAATATAGTATGCAACAGTTGTTCTAGTTTCTAGTGTATTTGTACTTAAAAACTTTCTTGGCATTTCTTGAATGTTTATGCTATTCTCATTTCCCATTAAGCTTGCACCTCATCTCTTGTTAGAAATGGTATCTTTGTTTGTTCTAGCTTTAAATCCAGGAGCCCTATGATTGGGGCTGCGCAATCATTTTGGCATTCTTCTGGGCATGACCTCGTTGCATCCAAGGTTCAAGTTGCTGCAGATTACTCAGATTCTGCAGCCGATTCTTCTAAATTTATGGGGAGTGGAAGTTATCATCCTTTTGAAGAAATAAAGTACTATGGGAAAGACAGAGATGTGATGCTTACCAATGCTGAAATAGCCAGGACAACTGTTGAGGTGATTTGTCATTTCATTTCATTTTGATGGTGCCAAAAATAACGGTGTTTTGGAGGCCTTAAGTGGTAATAACCACACCAAATGTATTCTACTAAACATATTGAATGACAGAAAAAGAACTAAATCAAATAACTACACCTCTATGAAAATGTAAACCTACTATCTCATATATTTATTTCATAAATATCTTCTTAGGAGTACGTGATTAGTTTTTTTTTGGTTCATGTAATAGTATAGTAATTAGTAAATGTGAGCTCTGACAGCTGAATGCTATAATTAAAACATTCAGTTCTAAAAGAACACTACTATTTTAAAGATATTATCCACAAGAAACCAAAACAACTGCCGTATAAGATGCTGTGAATGGTATGCTGACAAGCAGGATTGCTTTGTAGATGAGAAATGTAAACTACTATAATTTAACCAAAGAGTCATTAGAGCCAACTATTCTACAAGATCCAGTGAACGGCATGCCAGCAACCTGAAGTGCTAGTTTTCTTCCAGACATGAACATATTTTCAATACTCTGAACTCATTTTTGCGGTCTCACACTCTTGTAAAGAGTTCCCTTGTTAATGGAACTGATCTAGCATATTTTTTGTTAAGCCACCTAAAAATAGCAATTTTGTGATGAACCAGAAATTTATTGCAAGAAACTGATGCATAATGCTACTGGAGTTGGCATTATTAGTGTTGGAATTAAGAGAGAAAATAGAAAGTGCAATTTATTCATCCCTAAAAGGGGTATTTAAAGGGCTCACAAGGACTCATAAATTAGAATAGACAATGTGAGACTAAACTCATAAACACATTTCTAGAGGACTGTAATACATATACCGGAATATAAAATATGATAACATCAACAACTTCAACACTCTCCCTCAAGCTGGAGGGAAAACCTCCAGCTTGAAAACATCATAAAAAGAAAAGTAATGGTGGTAGGCTAAGTGAAACAAAACATCAGACAGGTCACCGAGGAAAATAATCTGTCGGGGATAATCCGCATAAAGGGCAGTCCTACACAACACAAACCCACACAACAAAACCTGTTGGAATACAGATGGGTCATCTGAGGCACAAGCCCACACAACCCGCTGGAATACAGATGGGTCACCGGTGGCACAAACCCACATGACCCAACCCGCCGGACTTAAGCCAATAGATGGGCCACCGAGTACACTCCCACAGAACACAACCTGCTGGAAAACAAGTCAACCGCCAAATACCATACCACATACACATCAACGAATAAAAAAATGCGAGACTCAAATAACACAAGACATAAGCCTGAAGGGCCGTGTGGGACTAAGGCAAGAATTGGGAAATACCATCCGAGTCGTCTTCGTCCCAAACACTCCTCACATGGGACACGTGCATGCAAGCATAACAACGACTAAACTGAGCAAATACTAACCATAACCAAACAAAGATGATTAATGAAAAAATGACCAAACTATCACGAAGTTTCCTCATAGGTGAGAGATCAACACCCCAAAAGGAGTAACAACGACTGAAAGTGGCTGAAGTTGACGGGAGCGACAGAGGATTAGGAGAGTCACCACGCTCCGGGACAACATCATGGTTTGCCTCATACATGCTTACAACTTCGATCTCCAGTGAACAACTGGAGGAGGCTACGACATCGTCGGATCGCAGGAGCTGAATGGCTGGGCGGCGACAGGTCTCAGCAAAGGAGAGCTCGACAATGGAAAGCCTGAAGAATATGCGCTGACAGAGGCGGCGATCACGGTGAAAGAGTGCGAACGCCTTCCAACGACGAGAACGCTGTCGATCGAGCCCGACGGGAGTGGCGACGGGATCTGCGACGAGAATGGTGGACGGACTATATATTTAATTTTTGATTAGCAGGATGTAAGAGATGCATAGTATAATGGAAGAATAACAGGGGAAATATATTTTAATTTTTTTTTAAAATGTCCTTAAAGAACATACAAGCTATCCTCAAAATAGAACTAAATTACTGCCACTTGGTCGATCTAGGATGACAATTTATTAAGTCTGACTAATACAGTCAGATTTCTATCACATCAGTAAGTGTGGACATCTAGCTTGTTGTTAGCTCATGTTCAGCTCATTTATTAACTAAAGAGCCGAAAGAACATAATGTGTAGAATTGATTAATGAATGAACTGAAAATAAACAAACCCTAGGGCTTTACTAGTCTAATATATTTATATTTCCCCTCAAATTGAGCATGAGAGTCATCACTCTTAACTTGTAAACATTCTCACTTAATGTTGTATCACTCAATCCCTTTGTGAATATTATCCACAAGCCAATTCTTGACAAACATGGAGGGGATGCAAATGATACTTTCTTCAATTTTCTCTTTAATGAATTTTTTGTCAGCTTTAATATGCTTTGTGGATCATGTTGAAAAAGATTATGAGTAATACTAATTGTGGCTTTATTGTCACATTAAATTCTTAACCACAATCCATTATATATACCTTGAAACATAGCTTGAAACCTAGCTATTGCACCAGAATGAGCCACAACATTCATTTTCTTACTCCTTCAAATTACAAGATTCACTTTTACAAATAAGAAATATAAAGTAGACAAGCAGGAACAGCCCAATAACATCTCTATATAATTCTATATAGAATCGTATTTGATCAAGTAAATTAGTGGAGGAGAATAGGATACTATTTTCAGGCATGTTTTCAAAAGCGGAGAACCCCATGGGTAGCCTCTCGATGACGAACCTTCGGTGCATGCATAAACTAGTTGATGAATCCTATTGCATATGCTATATCTTGTATTCTTTGAGAAAGATAAATCAATCTTCTAAATGTCACCTCCATAATTGATTTTCCATCTTCTCGGCTAATGTGGTGATTCAACTCAATTGACTTGAATCCATGCATTCCAATTTCTTCTAGTAGGTCAAGCATGCATTTGCTTTTCTGATATAAATATTCCTAAACTTAGATCATGGAAATTAACACTCAGAGAAACATAAGTCTTATGGATAGGAGGGCGAAGACATTTTGGCTCTGTTTGGCGGGGCATTTTGAGAGCAGCAAGCCACCGATTTTAAATCAGCCGCGCCAAACAAGAAAAACCGATGCAACGGTGGAAACAACCACCGCTGGCCAGTCGTTGTTTTCCAGCGTTTTGGATTCGTGAAATTTTTTCACGACTCAGGCTTCTTCTCTCGGTCTCTCCCGTGGTTCACCTGATAGGGTATCGCTTGTCGCCACAATCAAGCTAGCGACATCGCAGGTAACTCTCTCATCACCGCCCTCTCTGCTAGCCTTCAACCTCTCTCTCCCTCTTCTCTCTCTCTAATGGCGACACTCCCAATTTGTCCTGCATCTTTGCATCCTAGGATCACTGATGTGCGCCCTCTGCTCCTAGTCAACGATCAAGGTGACCTGCCGCAAAAGAACTTCCGTTTTCCTGATAAATGGTTGTTTTTGAAAAGTTTCCCCTGCTTCTCCAGTTGAGCATGACGACAATGGAACATCACACATGTAAAATCTGCACTTCTGTTTTCCTTGTTCTTCCTTGTTTGTGCTACTTTTTAACGTGTTATTCCTTGTTCATCTCCCTTTTCATGTCAATTTCTTTCAAATGCTTTAAGATTATCAAATTGTTATGTTCATAGTTATTTGAGGCCTAGAAACCTTTTAGAGTCTAGACCACACGAGGAAAAAAATAATAATTCATTTCGAAGATAAAAAGCTTCTTCGTTTGAAACAGCACTGCAAACGCTGTTCTTCCAAACAGTTTCACATATTCTGCCATCACTATGCAAAATAGCTGATTATTCCACTACTTCCCACCACTGCTTCCCACCACTGCTTCTCCAGCTGCTGCAGCTGAGCCAAACTGAACCTTATATCCCTTTTAGTGAGGTTGTATCTAATAAAATCAAACTTCAGTGCTTTAGGATCAAGTTATTTCCCAGGCAAGATTGTGAATATGGACAAAGCAAGCACACACAAACACTCATGTACATAAGTTAGTAGGTTTGACTCCTATAATGGTAACCGGGAGGAATAGCCAAGGCATCTTGATTATATATGGTTGATAGGATGTGTGTAAGGACAAGCTCTCCCCAGTATCGATATGGAAGTTTCATGAAAAAAGAGGTCTGGGGCCACTTTAAGATGATGTTTATTCTTTCCTTCAACAACCCCATTTTTTACCGTTCACAACACAACTTGTTTGATGGATGATAAGATGATTAGTTAGGTATAAATTTAACTCATCTTTAGTGTATTCAATGTCTTTTTCATTATGATGGATATTTTTGGCATTAAATTGTGCGATAAATATACTATGAGATGCCACTAAGAAAGAGACGACTTCATTTTAGTATGCAGACGATATACTCAAGTCGCAAGAGAATGACAATTAATATAAGTAAGAATTCATCGATGACCATAAAAAGAAGTAGTTGGACAAGACCCCAGACATTAATATAAGCTAAGGCAAATGATTCAACATGAGGTAATGAAACATAATTGTAACCTCATATTCATGTTCATGTGTATTTATGTTGTGTGCTTACCGAAGTAGTGAGCGGAGGCGGAGGAGATACTTTGGAGCCTGAACTGCAACTGCTTAGGTGTAGATTGCTCGGGAGGAGAGAGCTACCAAAATCTCTTTCACAAAACAAGTAAATTAGAAATATTTCTTTGATAACATTACAAGACCCAGTGGGTCCTTTAAATAGAGGATACAAAAACATAAAAATAATTAAGAACATATTGTAGTAAAACCTAGTGAAACTTCACGGACTACGACATAGAATGAAGAGAGGTATCATATGAGGAGTGGAGGGAGGTGCTGGAGAATGAAAATAAGGCCTGTCTTTAAGAATATCACATGATACAAGTACAATCCCTCAAGAGGGAAGGATCATAACAAACAGATTTTTTTGGTATCTCGAGTGTCCAACAAATATAATCCATTGAGCATGTGGACCAAGTTTATCACATGTGGAATTTAGATTATGAGGATGACATGTACACCGAAGAATTTAAGAAGAAGAGGAAATGGATTAGCGCTGGGATGCATGACAAAAAATAAATTTTGATTGTCGAGGATCCGGGAAGGCATGCGATTGATGTAAAAACAAACATTTAAAATATCCGAGTTCTTGAAGTTTTTAGGAACATGCATGTGGAGAATTAAGGAGCAAGCAACATCTAATAAATGTCTATTTTTATGCTGTATATGTAGCAAGCAACATCTATTTTAGCTGTGTATGGACATGTCGTTTGGTGAAAAATACTATGAAAGTGGGAAAACTCTTCAAAGGCTTTGGTAAGGTACTCTTTAGCATTTTTGGAACGCAACACTTTGACAGCATGCTGAACTACTTAACCATTTTTAAAAGTCTCCAAATATCAGTATGAATTACATTAAATATGAGTTCACACCATTCAAAATTACTAGTAAAAAAAGAAGACTGATGTTTGCTAAGATACACGATTCACAACTGATACATCTTTAGCACATTCCCTCCTTTTTGCGAAGAACTCTTGAAGGCTAAAATGGCTAGAGGTCCCATTCAATGCATTATCTCAAGTTAAGATGTTACTTGGGTTTATTAGTTGCTATATGTATATTATGTATATGCCAATAACCAGAATTTCGATGCGGCTGTTGAGATATTGAATGAAAGATATATATATTATAGTTGGGCACTTTTTAGGAAGGTGAAATTAGGATTTTTGAAAATGCCATTTCTGTCATTCCAAGGTCACTGAGCAATCAACTATAGTTATTTTCCACATTTAAACTGTTTTATGCATCTGTTGCAGTTCTATTATTAACTGTTATTTTATAGCTATTGTAGTTATATATCAATTACATATTTTCATCTATACCATATATTAAGGGAATACTCATATTTAGTGGTTACATCATCAAACTCACCACAACCATCCAATTGTTCTATCATTATTATTATGACTTTAAAATAGAATAAAAAATTAAAAATTATTTCAAATGGAAAGAGACTGTATGACAGCGCGCCACGACCGACTCACGTGTATTCCTGCAGGAGACGGTGATCCGCTGCCCGTACGAACGATCGAAGTCCGTGGTTGCGTTCGGATGGTCGATCCGAGTCGAGTTCATATATTAATTTTTTTATATTTTGAGTTGTATTGGCCCCCGATCGGTTCAGACAGTTTGATCCGTCCGAGCAGTTTTTTTTAGGGCTTGAAAACAGGCGGTCGATGGATTGAGAAGGCATCAAAGGTTTTGGAGTTTTCCTGGAATCGCCGGTTACTGATCGGTGCGACGCTGACCCCTCCGCCTTTCCTACTTCCGGTGCGATGCCGGGAAGCCCCCTCCGCCTCCCTCATCCTCTTCGGTAAGCCCTCCACCGCCTAAGCTCCTCACCTCCTCCTTCTCCTGCCCTCCATCCTTCCTTCCCCCCTTTTTCCCAGACCCGCAATCGATGGAAGGCCCAACACCGCCGGAGCTCTCCCGCCCTTCTCCTCCTCCACCGTCTGACTTCACTGAAGCCACCTCCTCCCTACACAAATTCTCCCAAAGCCGCAGCCTGCCTGGAAGCCTTTCCGACTAAACTGCCCTGTGAGCCCATAAGCAGAACCTCATGCCTAATCTCTGTGTCACCTCTCCACCATTCCACTTTCAGTAGAGAGCCTCCCGCCTCCCTTAAAATACCCGTGGACTTCACCAAAATCTCTCGTCCAAACCATCCTACCCAAAATCTCTCATCCAAACCATCCTACCCAAAACCTCTCTGTGGATTCCACTCTCCAACCCGATAGCCCCATTTCACTTTCCTCCAATTGGATTCCTCTTTCCACTAACAACCCCGATTCTCACCTCTATCACCTTCTCCGCCTACTACAACCTGAGATGCCCGCCAACAACCGCCATTGCAGTCGCATGCATGTGTAAATTGTTGTATAGTTTTGAAAGTTAAGAGTTGCTACTCACCTCGAGGGGGGTGAATGAGTGATTTACTTACTTTTAAGATTTCTTGAGTTTTTTTCCTTCTAGAGCACAATGAGAAAACAAATAATAATAAGCACGACACAACACACAACACAAAGATTTATAGTGGTTCCTCAAGAATGGGTACATCCATTTTCCCTCTACACCTATCTAGCAGAGAGCTAGCTTAGACCAAACTCCTCCAAATTTTCTTCTCAGATCCTCAGATTTTACAATCTTAGGAACACAAGTTCCCTACCTCAGACCTTTACACAGGTCCTACACCTCAGGCTCCAACACAAGCCCTACAAACTCAGATATATAAACAGATCCTACACTCAGATTCACTAAGGAATCTTACAAACTCAGATCCTTAAAGGAACCTACCAAGTATTAGAAAACAGAAGTTGACTCAACACCTTAGAGCTTGAATCTTCAAATAGAAGCACGCAACAAACTTCTTTCTTGTCTTGATCAACACTTGAAATATTTTCTTGGAAAGACTGACTTGATCAAGAGAACATGTATCCGAAAAAAGATTCTTCAAAAAAGATATTGTTGAAGAAGATGAAGAATCTTTCTCTGTACTTGCAGTGGTTGAAGATGAATTCTTGATGAAGGTTGACCACTGTTCAAATCTTTCACAGAACTTTGAAGTATTAGGTGTGAAAGATTTCTGTGAATACTGAGTGCTTGAAAATATTTTTCAAAGACTGGAACTTCAAAAAAGCTTGTTCTCAAATCTCTAAGTCTCTCTCTTATACTTGACTTGACAGGAAGGAAGAACATTGATTGAATTACAATTTTCCAATAGCTAGTCAATCCTCCTTAAGCAAATTCTTGATTAGGAAATCTAAAGCAGCTATTTTAAATTAGCTTAAGGAAGATTTACAGATTATGAATTATTCTGGCTGGAAATTATCAAACGGTTAGCAGGCACTTTAAGAAACAATCTTGAAATAGAATATTTAACGGTTGTCAAAATCTGACTGAGGAATGATTTTGAAATCCTGAAAATATTCTCCAATGAATGAGAATACTTTCCATGTTGATAATCCGTGACTTTATGTAGCAAATCTCATTAGTCAATTTGGTTTAAATTCTCTGCATAATCTGCGCCTTAAATCAAGGACCTAGCCGTTGTGTCACGTGTCCAACTGGAGAAAATGGATCTAAGTGACCATGACATGATGTCATAGACAGTCAAATGCCCCTTATGAAATATGTATGATCAACTTAAAACACATAGAAGTTATATAAGGAAACTCCTGACACTTAGCCATTTCACCCTGCAAAAAAACATTCCGTCACCGGTGTAGTTTATGCAGTCGATTCTTTAGCTAATTTTCTGTTTCTGCCTCTGATTCCTTGTCCTTGGTGATTTTTCCCATTGATAGTGACTTTTCCCATTGATAGTGACATGTCTAATATATGATTAGTAGAGATCAACATGAATTTTACTTTTTGAGGGATTACAAGGACTAAACCCTATTTGGGTGATCAATTGTCTAACCATACATTAGCCATGCACTTAAGTTATACCCATCACATCAAAACTTGAACAACCATCAAATAGAAGATGTTTATTCTCATCTTGAGGCCTTCTTCAAATCAGGAATCTTGGGGACAATATTCCCAACAAGTCTACTCCTTTATTGCTGTTTATTTCAGTAACTCTTATTGTGGTGGATATCTAGTTCATTTTGTTATTAGTTCATTTTGTCGTACAATTTGCAGGACGTATTCTGTGCGTGCTTAATTAATTGCGCCTCTTTAATTTGTGACAACTACTTATTTATTTATATCAAAGTTTTGGCAAAGTTCGTTCGCCTGCATTTTTTTTATAATAATTAATTACTTGTTATGATTTTAGCGGACCACTCTTGCACTACATTACACTTCATCGCACTTAGGGCTGCATTTAGAAGATCCACCCTGTGTCGGCCTTACCATTGCATTAAATTGGTATCAGAGCCCCATGTTAGGGTCATTTGCATGTTACATAGTGGTAAGGATTATCGTCAGTCCATGTCAAGTCACAATCACACCGATGATTGGACCGCTAGTTCACAGACGGACATGACACATGTTGAGTTTCAATGTTTGATTCTCGACCGATTTGATCGGATAGGAGCCTAATTCGACACTCTTAGAGGTGATATTGCAAGGGTTAGCACGAGGGTTGATCAGATTGAGACGCCTAGAGGTCGAGCGACTCCTCCCCCTGATGAGGAGCCCTGCGAGGGCCCACAAGACACTACACACCCTTTGCAGAGGCGTGGTAGAGACATCCCTCACCGAGATCCCCTTCCCTTTGCAAGAGGGAATTATCGTCGTGGATACGAGTATAGACGAGATCCAGGGAGGGATCACCGTCCTCCTGAAGAATCTCCTCCTCCCCCACCTCATCGTAGAGATCGAGCACAATATGATCATCAGTACAATGATGAGTATGGCGATTACTGTGAGCCACGCCATGGGATGACTCCAGAGGAGGATGACATCACCCGACGTATTCACATTGATGCGCCTTCCTTCGACGGTCACCTTGACCCGAAGACATTTAGTGACTGGTTCATGGACATGGATCACTATTTTTGACTGGTTTGAGATGAGCAATGAGAGGAGAGTGTGATTCGCCAAAATGAAGTTGATCGGGCATACAAAAATTTATTGGTCGAGTCTCGAGAGATCACTTGAGCGGGATGACTACTACCCCATCACCCGATGTGATGAAATGAAGCAATGTGTACAAGATAAATACCTCCTCGGGTCGTATCGAAATCAACTATTAGATCAGCTCTATGCGCTACATCAGAGGACTCTCCGTTGCAGATTATATGTCCCGATTTGACGAGCTAGTAGTACACAACGATATTATGGAGGAACCCGTCGCCACTGCATCACACTTTTGGGCCGGACTTAGAGCGGACATCCGGAGGGAATTAATTCCCCATAGTATGGTGACGGTTAAGCATGTCTTTCAGCTCGCGCTAGAGTACGTGCAGTATTTACGTACTGCTGGCCCGAGGCAGGTCACTACTCGACCCGACGCCACCACAGCTCGGAGACCCCATCCTGCCACGACTACCGACACCCCTCGCGCAAATGCGACGGGAAAAGCTATTGTACCTGGAGGCCCCAAGCCTGGGGGCGTCCAATGTTTTCAATGTTCTGGCAGAGGGCATTTCGCAGCACAATGTCTGACTAGGAATTTACTGAGTGAGGATTTGGGAGAGCCCAACGCTGTGACTGAGGACACCGCCATTGAAGAAATTATAGCTGTCGTATGAGAGAGCGATACTGAGAGATCACTATGGTTAGGAGTCCTCCGCTGCCTTCTCCACACCCCATGTGCAGAAGAGGATTGGCGTTGCACCACTATTTTCTTTACGTATTTCTCGAGCGCAGGAGGCCCCGGTAAGCTCGCTATCGATAGTGGGAGCTATGTAAATATAATTGCGAAGAAAGGGTTGGATAGGATACAACTCACAGCCGAACCACATCCACATCCTTACCGTATTTTATGGGTGGACAAGTCCACCATTCAGGTTACACAGAGATGCCTGGTACTGATTTGTCTAGCGACCACTGAGGACCAGGTTTGGTGTGATGTTATCCCCATGGACGTCGCACACGTTCTTCTCGGGTGACCCTGGTTATATGATCGTGATGCCGCATGTTATGGCCGGTCCAACACGTGTGTATTATTCGACAAGGGTCAAAGATTGCCTTTACCCCGACCCAACCCATGGATCCTCCCAAGGGCAAGATCGAGTCATCTGCTAGTGCGGGATCTTCGAGACCCCTTCATGTCTCGAGGAGGGGCGATTTCCTGAGAGAGAGTTTTGAGACAGAGGTTATGTTTTGTGAGGCCGCCACGATGGCGACCAAGACACCTAGCGAGACTGAGACTAATGAAGTCATTGTTGAACCTCTGGATGAGCCACTACTCTCTTGGGAGGTTCATGAGGATATCATTGACTTTGTTGTAGGTGACCTACTTGTTCCCATAGACACTACTATTATTAGTATTTTCCTCTTGGAGGGCCATCATGCCATTGTTGACGAGCTTCCGTGCCTGCACTTTAGTGTTGGGTCGTGTATCCGCACTAGTGATCATCTAACATGTGATGAATTTTGGTATACACCCCATGGTGAGCCACCTGACGGGCTTTATCATTTAAAAGATACCCATTACACCCGTGCATCGCACTATTTTGTCACCATCTACGACGTCCCTATGGGTGATGACGTCAGTCATGCTGGATTTTTCTAACGACCACCCGACGAGCCTCCTGATAGTCCACCCCATGTTAGTGATATCCAAGTCATTGCCAGACTTTCCCTTAGGAAGTGTGTCGAGTATTTTGTGCTCCATTTGCATCATTCACTTCATTTTTATGAGTCGGTTGAGTCACTTGTTCATCATTTGTATGCACTGCATGAGTCGGTCCGTAACAAAATTGCAGCTTGTAATGATTATTATAAGGATCACGCAGACCAGTACAGACGAGAATAAATATTTGAGGTGGAAGAACAAGTATTGATTCACAGTCGATCAGAGAGGGTCCCACAAGGACCAGCAAAAAAATTAAGCGCACGCAGAATGAGCCCCTAATCCCTATACAGTTGTACGGTGGATTGGTACGAACACATGAGATAAATATCCCTCATGGTATGGGCATCAACCGAGTATTCAATGTAGAGGATTTGACTCCTTACTACGATGAGCGCGTGCACGTGGACCCTTTTTTCACACCTCTACCTGAGCCATCATCTCCTGTAGCCCCTCTACCTGAGTCCTCTCCTCCTATTGCCTCCACCAATCTATCTCTACTGCCACCCGCAGAGTCGTGCCTTGAGGATCGCTTTGCACTATCGACGATTTCACTGACACAGCAGTCAGATGGAGATACATCATAGCCAGACGAAGACATATTACTGCCAGACGGAGCTATGCTACAACCAGAGCCACTTACGTTTACAGACGACGTACTTCAGATCATCGGCCACGACCTCAACACTGCGGGCGGGCGAGATATTGTGCACTATCTTGTCTGTTTGAGAGGTCGGCCCTTACACGATGCTACATGGATTTCTTCAAAGGAGCTCGAGAGATTCGCCCCACGGCTACACAACGAGTACGCCCATCTTCACTTACCGAAGATGAGTGCTTTTAAGCCGGGGGGAGTTGACGACACGCCACGATCGACAAACGTGTATTCCCGCAGGAGGTGGTGACCCGCTGCCTGTACGGACGATCAAAGTCCGTGGTTGCGTTCGGATGGTTGATCAGAGTCGAGTTCATATAATAGTTTTTATATTTTGAGTTGTATTGACCCCCGATCGGTCTAGACAGTTTGAGCCGTCCGATTCGGGTGGTTTGATTTATTCTACACTTTTTACTTTCAGCAGTTATTTTTAGGGTTTTAAAACAGACGACCGATGGGTTGAGAAGGCATCGAAGGTTTTGGAGTTTTCCTGGAACCGTCGATCACTGATCGGTGCGATGCCGACCACTCCGCCTCTCCTACTTTCGGTGCGACATCGGGAAGCCCTCTCCGCCTCGCTCATCCTCTCCGATAAGCCCTCCACTGCCTAAGCCCCTCACCGCTTCCTCCTGCTCGTCATCCTTCTTTCCTCCTTTTTCCTAGACCCGCAATCGACGGAAGGCCCAACACCGCCGGAGCTCTCCCGCCCTCCTCCTCCTCCACCGTCTGACTTCACTGAAGCCACCTCCTCCCTACACAAATTCTCCCAAAGCCGCAACCTGCCTAGAAGCCTTTCCGCTTAAACTATCCCGTGAGCCCACAAGCAGAACCTCCTGCCTAATCCCTGTGTCACCTCTCCACCATTCCCCTTTCAGCACAGAGCCTCCCGCCTCCCTTAAAATACCTGTGGACTTCACCAAAATCTCTCATCCAAACCATCCCACCCAAAACCTTCTCTGTGGATTCCACTCTCCAACCCGACAACCCCATTTCACTTTCCTCCAGTTGGACTCCTCTTTCCACTAACGACCCCGATTCTCACCTCTATCATCTTCTCCGCCTACTACAACCTGAGATGCCCGCCAACAACCGTCACTGTTGCCGCATGCATGTGTAAATTGTTGTATAGTCTATTCCTTTATTGTTGTTTATTTCGGTAACTCTTATTGTGGTGGATATCTAGTTCATTGTGTTATTAGTTCATTTCGTTGTACAATTTGCAAGACGTATTATGTTCGTGCTTAATTAATTGCGTCTCGTTTAGTTGGTGACAACTACTTGTTTATTTATATCAAAGTTTTGGCTAAAGTTTGTGCACCTGCAATTTTTTTATAATAATTAATTATTTGTTGTGATTTTAGCGGACCACTCTTGCACTACATTACACTTCATCACACTTAGGGCTGCATTTAGAAGATCCACCCCGTGCCGGCCTTACCACTGCATCACTATATGTAGGATAAAAATTTACCACCACCCACAAATTGTACGATAATCGGATTGCCTTGACCATCCGTTGGGTACTTTCATCTTCATACATTGCACAACAAAACTATCATTGCCAAATATTGTGCATGGGGGACACCGCACCCTATGCGCTAGTTTTGTAAATGATAATATATAGTGTGGGGCCCCTTAGCAGGCCTTGCTCTACTTCACGCCTGTGATATTAAGTGCAGTGAATGTGTAGATAAATATAGGCTCTTATGCGTCTACGTACCATTTACAACTTTAGGCACTAACATGTTTACATTATCCTTTCAGGCGAATAGTAAGGCTTTGCTTGTTTTCCCAGGAGGTGCTCATTGTGAACCTCATGGACATGTCTCATGGGCTGAATTTCACTATGTTATTGATGACTATGGAGGTGAGACTTTCTTCTTTAGATTATGGGTTACAGGGTTAGTATATTTTGGTGCCTTTTCTTTTGCAAATAATAAAATTATACCATCTTATCTGTTAGATATGTTTTTTGAACTTCTTGATTGTGAAAACATCTTGAAGGAACACAGTTCAAGCAATCCAGTGGTTTGTATTCTTTTCCGCAGTTTTTTGTTTCTTCGCTGGATTAGGTGTGAAAATCCGTTCTCACTTGGTTTTCTGCAGACTGTTCTGATTGGGATGGACGGTCCTGTCAATGAAGGTATTAGCAATATTACGTTTGATGATGATGATAAAGAGGTTTGTCGTTCAGTTCTCCGGATTAAATTGAATTAATAGTTTATTGGCTATGCACGTGTTTATGATGAAATTATATTCTAAATAGCAGATTGTTGACACAGAAATAACTGATACTCTTATAAATTGGGGAATGCCGGAAACCTTGCGTCAAATTCATCCAATTTACTTTGCTAAGTCCTTGGTTAAGGTCAGTTCAGAATATTGATCCTCATATTCTTTCCATCTACAATATTATTTCATTTTCTTTTGTTTCTTCCGTCATGGCTAGCTTTTATTAGTACAAAAATTTATTATGGTCCGATACTTGGCTTTATAGAAGCATTGTTATTGACTTCCTCATCGAATATAAAAACAATTTGAATTGCAATTAACATTTGGGATTATTGTAGGTGCTCATTCTTACAAATTCTTCACTTCAGTCTACATTCTTGAAAACATTTTAATTGTCTCCTTTTTTTTTTGAGATATCAGTTTATGGTTTAATTTCCTGAGGTTCACATGGTTGATAAAATTTTGTTATTAAAGAATGTCTTACCGGTTCACACCTGCGGGAGTTACGACATTGAGCTTATTAGGTACTTGCCCCATCCTCGTCAATACTGATGTGGTGATTGGGATTAAAGGATTTAGGAAGTGAAAGTGAGACGGTTACAGTTAGTTTTGTCTAAACTAAAATCTCAGCTTGTTAATTGGTCAATTCTAATCAACTCAAAATAAAAAATGCACTTCCTTCAACTTATAGATGACCTACTAAACAAGTTGAATACTTCAACTCAAAAATTTACTTAAGATGTGATAGACATGCATTTATAGATTTGTTTTAACATATATACACTTAGCAGATGCATTCATAATTATTTGATACATATATGATATATATATACACATATTTCGTAATATATATATATATATATATATTCGTACTATAATTTTATAAACAAATATTATCTATATACACATATTGACTCAGTGTAAGGTCCTATTGAGACTACGGGTAATTTATATATGTAGACACTTCCGACAAATTTAACTTACAATAATTTTTTTATAAATCAAAACGTAGGATATGCTATGACAGATAAAGCGTACAAGCAAGGAAACACGAGAAGTTGTATAAATGCATGAGAGTTCGATATCAAATAACTAAGTAAATGAGAACATACAACATCTCAAAACTTGGAAATAATTATTACAAACAGATATTCCTCAAGTAGAAAATTAACACACAATTCAACACAAATTAATTAACTTCAAATTAGAAAACTCGCACAATTCAGGAATAGGGGGGACTGGATGGCTATCTGGAGAATGTTGGGAAGCCGGAAGTGTGGCCCGGGGTCAGATTTAGGCCTCCAGAGATATGTCAAACTGCTGTCCGGCACAGAAATATGCTGAAATTACCTCTCTGGAAGCTAAAAAAAGGCAGGCTGCATTTGTTGGTGTGAATGGGGGTGGGGGGTGGGGTGGTCGAGGAAGTGGCGGAGGTTGACAGGAGGATGGAGGACTCGGGAATGCACTGGGCTGCAGGGAGAATTCCTGGCAGGCAACTGTATTGTTCTGGCAGCAGCTGGGAGGGCGTAATTAGGGGCAAGGGGATGCTGTGTAGCAGAAATTTGCTGTTCGGATTTTAATTCCAGCAGCATGAGACAATGATTATCACCATGGACAGTAAACTCAGGCGCTGGATGTGGGCTGGGGAGGATGTAGTGGTACTACTGGCTGCTGAATATGAGTGGGGATCGGTTGGAAGGGGTGGTTCCACGTAGAGGGGTGCTGATTGGGAGGAGAAGGGGGGGAGGACTTGGTTGGATATGGAATGGGTTGGGGGAGGAGAAGGGGGGGGGACTTGGTTGGATATGGAATGGGTTGGACCGGGATGATGAGGCCGACTATTGATTGGGAGAAGTGAGAGGGCTCGGTTGGGGCAGAAGAAGTGGATCCACATGAGGGTTGCAGGAATAATTCAGAGAGTGGATGAGTGGTAGCCAAGTGCTCTCACGGTTCCGGTTCCACTAAAATCGTGAACCGAACTGCGAAGGTAACTTTTCTTCAAATTAGAACCAAACCTTATTTGATTTGACCGGTTCCAGTTCTGGTTCCAACATAATTTTTGGAATTGTCATGTCAACGGTTACGGTTCAACAAGAACCAAAACCAAACCGGCCACTAACGGTTCGGTCCGGTTCTATGCGGTTTGGTTTTATTCCAATCGGTTTCAACCAGAACAAAAACCAAACTTGGCGGAATGAATGTTGAAGGTTAAAAATAAAAAACCGGAGGGGAAAAGTAAACATTTCGATTTTTTTGAACTTCAAAGTCCGGGGCCCGGATGCAAAAATTTCGCGTTATACCCATGGAGAGTACTTTTTGTGTAGTATAGTAAGTATGACTGAAAGTTAAATTTTGAAACCGCACAACCACAAAATTGCACTAGACCGCACTGATTTTACACCGCACCGCGGTTTGGTGCGATTGCGGTTTGAGATCAAACCGCATCAGTTTACCCTCTAATAGTAAGTAAATATATATATACTATAGATAGTTTATAAAAAATAACAATGTTAATAATAAAAAATATTACTAAAACAAATAAATGGGGGGTGGTTCAGTTCTATTTCGCTCCGGTTCGGATCGGGTCTAAAAATCCAGAAATCTCTTTAGACTTGTATGTTGCGGTTTTGGTTCCGGTTTCGGTCCGGATAATAAAATGAAAGAACCACACCCGGACCAATATTGTTCACGATTTCAAAATTCAAACCGGAACCTGAATTATTCGCGAATGGTTCGGTTCGGTTTTTTGCGGTTCCGGTTCAATTTACGATTTTCGGTTTTATGTGACAGCTCTAGTGGGAGGGTGGAGTAAATTTAGGAGAGAGTGGTCCTAAATTTAAGGTGTGGTAATGGGGTTAATGGGAAGTAGTTATGATGGTTATGTGATGGTGGGGGTGGTGGCTGGTCGGAGGTGGCCAAAGAGGATTGCCGGAGGTGGTGGTCGGAGGTGGTTTCCGACAATCGCCGAAAAACTGAAAGTTGAGGGGAAATGGTGGTTTTTGTATCTGGTTTTGAGAGTTAAATGAGGGGGCTGGCTGTTGGATGGGGTGGGGAGAAGTGAATGAGGATGAGAGGAAGGAACTGGCCGACTAGATGGAGAGGGGAGGGAAGGGGATAACTTCCAAGTGCCAACACTTGGAATTTTCTACTTTGGCACTGGGTGATCAAAAGGAGGTTTGTATTCTTCACTCGGTCTTTCAATGCCCTCCAAATGAACCCTCTATACTAAGGGACCATCATGGTTGGTCACAATTCTCCGATCATGACGGCCCTCAAAATACATGTAAATAAAAATAAAAAAAATCAGAAAAATAGACCAAAATCTTAGATTGTCGACCTCATAAAATGGATGACTCCGATCGTCGTGTAGGTCTGTTTGTCGTGTATCCCCATCGCATATAGATTATAATCTCGATCAGTGCTAAAAATATAATATCTATAAAAATTATTAGACTTAATTCGAATTTCGATACCTCCAGACTTGTATTAACGTAACCTTTCGAAGTCGGGGACCTCAACTGATTAGTGGAAAGATCTATGTCTGTGTAAGAAGCCAAAACACTCAAGAGTTTTGTTTGCTCTTAATTAGGGCTTGCCACTCTAGACTTAGGCTCGGTTTGGTTGAGCTGTTGCTGATGAAAAGATGTTGATCGAATAGAGTTGATGAGAAGTATTTGTTTCTGGAAAACAGAGATTTGCTATTAAATTGTTTGAATGAAATGAAGTTTACAGTACTGTTTGATAAGTTGTTTTGAAAAAACTGTTTGGCAAAAATAAAATTTTGTTAGGTGAATTTTTTCTAATTAATTTAACAAACAAACACAAGCACACCTACGCACTCATAAACACAATTTCTCTTTTATATAACAACCCAAACATAAACACCAAAAGAGAATATTGCATTCTATTAAACTTGCAAACAGTTTTATACATACATATAACACACAAAATCAGGATTAATTGTAAGCTGCAAATAAACCAAGCCTTCTAAAACCTGTTCATAGACATCAATATTCACTTGGAAAAAATAACATAACCAAAGATTGAACAGAGAAAAACTATCCTGGACAATGCTATATGGTCACTTCCCCATTTTTGCAAAGACTCACAAATGCATTTCAAATTACAACCCTAAATCCTATGGAACAATTTGTGTTGGAGCAGTCTCAATCTGGAGAAGCGCGAAGGAGAAGATCTTCTGAATACATGATTATGCGTCTTGATCTGGAAGGAGATGGCAGTGTGGGGAAGGAAGAAGATCGAGGAAGAGGGGGAGGAGATGGTGCTTCTGGATAAGCCGCGGGTCTGGATCTAGAGAGGCCTCGTCATCATCGTCGGTCTGGAGAAGCCTCGTCGTCATCGCCGGGGAGGGAAACAACAAAGAGCAGAGTCTTGCGGGTTCACCCCTTTCGATTCTTGATCCTATGCGTGGAAGATGAATCGCGCTGCGGTTGTGGGTCTTTAAATGACGAGAATGGCTCGGCGGAGCGGGAGGTTGTGAGGTTAATCTCGCGCATGGAAGAGGAATCGCGTTGAGCGGCTGAGGTGCGAACGAACTGGAGAAAAAACCTGTGGTCGAAGATTTGCGTAGAGACAACTTATTTTAAAAACTCAGTTTTATCCATCAGCCCAACCAAACGTAGCTTTTGCTCAAACCTGCATTTTTGAGCTTCCACACCGGAGGCTATCAACTCTCCCAAACGCTATCTTAGAAGTTTGACTAACCTGGCACCTAGCTTGAATCGAAATCAAAATTTTCAATTTTGAGGCTTTCTCACTTGATGCCACCCATAGATTGAGAGAGAGAGAGAGAGATCTATAGGCGCGGCGATAGTCTGACACTGGAGGAATGCAAATTTTAGAGCCAGATGCTAATAGGGCTCTTGGAATCACTCCATTGAAAAACAAAGCCTAACTTTTTTTACTTGAGTATAAAAGGTGCTAAAACTTTTCACTCTTTGAAACTATTTCATACCATCAAATGAAGTCGGTTAGTTAAATGGTGATACCCTACTAAGACTCAACTGAATTTAGATTATGATGAAGATAATCATGATCTAAAGCAAAAACAAAAAATGTAAATCAAACCTTTACCAGAAGAGTCGATACATATCATGATTTATCAGGTGGGACAATATTCTAAAAGCTGATAATGATGTCAAATTATTAGAATAAAATACTTGAGATAAAATCTTAACCCAAAGGTTTGTGTTTGAAAACAAAAAAAATGAAAAACAGGAAATAAATATGCAGCCAAATATGCCGTAGCTTTTGGTGTCCTACTTCCATACAGGACGAGGAATCTATTTCCTATTTCCTTAGGTTAGAGAAACTCCTAGCTGCTACTTTTTGTTGATAATTGTTAATAATAGTCTCACATTGCCAATCCACTTTGTTCTGATCTGTTTATATGGCAAGGCAACCCTCACCTGTTGAGCCAGTTTTTCAGGTTGAGTTAGGCCAAACCTAACATGGTATCAGAGGCAGGTTCCACCTAGTTTTTGTCCGGTTCCGTCCGGTCCGCCCATGAGCTGTTTATATCCCGGTTCCGTCCGGTCAATCCATGCTATGGGCGAGGGGGGTGTTAATAATAGTCCCACATTGCCAATCCACTCTGTTCTGATCTGTTTATATGACAAGGCAACCCTCACCTGTTGAGCCGGTTTTTCAGGTTGAGTTAGGCCAAACCTAACAATTATAAACCTATATAAATGGAAGGTTATCTTTTAGATTACTATGGTACCAAATTTGTTATGTGCTTTTGGAAGAGGTGGAGATACGGGGGATGTCAGGGATACAGGGGAGCCATGCTCGCTGAAGAGAGGCGGTGGAGAAGAATGGGGAGAGCGGGCCTTAACCCTAACCAAGTAGAGAGAGAAATGAGCTAGAGAGAGGAGGAGAGAACTTTGATTAATTCTTGGGTACGATTTCCTTAGCCTAAGGGGACATTAGATAAGATTATGTCTTGGACATAATTACCAAAATACCCTTATATGAATGGCAACAACAACAACATTCAAGCCTTTATCCCACTACAGTGAGGTCAGCTATATGGATCCTTTGCCGCCATTATGCCCTATCTTTAGTCATAATCTCACTAATGCCTACGTACATCATGTCTTTCCTTATAGTTTCATTCCAAGTTTTTATTGGTCTACCCCTCCCTCGCTTAGCATGCCTAGTTACTAGACTCTCACAATGCCTAACATGTGCCTCTAATGGTCTCCTTTGTACGTGTCCAAACCATCTTAGTCGAGCTTCTTGCATCTTCTCCGCAATTGATGCTACTCCTGTCTTATCCCTCATACATTCATTTCTAATTTGCGATGCATAATAATGACACAACATGACAAGTATGATGGAAATTTAACACAGTAATACATATAAACTATTCAGATAACTGATCATGTGAAACTATAATATATAGCGGTGTAATGTAACATTTTTCCTTTTGATTGGAAATAGGATATTTTTCAAGTTCTCAACCCAGGATTTCAGTCATGGATGATTTTCATCAATAAAAAAGTTTCAGTTATTCAGTGATAGGTTGTGACACTAAATATTGTAATGGTAGTTCATTATCTGATTGGAAGATGCCGCACTTCATAACTTAATGCTGCAAATAGAGATCATTAATATGTAGGATTCACATTTCATGAGGACGATGCACATAAATCTATGGATGTACAGTACGTCTGATGATGATCTACCATTATGCAACTGCGGTGCTTAAATGGCCTGATTGCTAATTTAATGATTTAATGCCTTCTTCTTAGAAATAACTCCGGGAATTATGCCTTGTTTAAAATTATAATTATCATTTTTCATCAGTAGTGAAAAGCTTTACTTTTTCCACCCCCCTTTGGCTTCACAATTGGAGATAACTGAGCAGGTGGGACTGGGTCGGCCACACATAAAGCTCTAATAGGAGGATGCCAATCGGCATTGGTTGGCATAGTATTACTTTTGTGAAGATGGATTTAGTAAAAGCAAATATACTTGATATTCTTATAATGAGATTGTTTATGGTTCACTATATCAGCCAGAAGTACCCAACAATGCCTTCAATATGGTGTTTGGGATTTTGATCCCATAAGATGTAACAACTCAACCCACATTATGTGAGGTATTGTTCACTTTGGTTTTGCCCATCCCATACAAAGCTGAACCACACTATTTTTTTTTTCTATAGGTGACTTTTAAGTACTTCTCAAGAGATCACCGATCCTAGAATCACTCATACCAGAGCACACTTAACTAGAATCACTCATACCAGAGCACACTTAACTGCGGAGTTGCTAACTCAACTCCATCAGTTGCTATGAAAAGATGCAAATAATATTATGAGGTCTAAATTATTACTTAAGCACAATAGCTTTTCTTCCAATTTGATGTGAGTTTCAATTCATTCTTGCCCCCCTTTTCACTTAGAAGCATGCTAGGAGTTGCCTTACTATAGGTTTCTTTGCCCAAAAGATATTACCTGTCCTCGTTGAATCACCCTCATCAGATTCAGGGTGCTACATGAGATAGCTGATTGCATTCATGATATTAAGAAATTTTACTTTTTTATTCATGTGTCTGCTAAGTAAATTTTATTGCACATGTACAAATATGCTATTTTTCTGAAATTTTGCAGTCAGTTGATTCGAACCATATGGAAAAGATGGATTATCCAACAAATGGGCTTTCAGTTATAGGATGCCTAAGGCTTGCTTTTGTTGATGAAGAACCTTATCTTCGGGGCTTGTTCGATAAGGAAGATGATGACTTTGTCTTTGATTGGAGAGGTATTTCTTACTCCCTTAGATACTGTTTATCGTGCATTTTTATTTTTCAAACCGAATTGAGCGAAGTTGTCTGGTAATGTACAGATGAATCAGAAAAGGAGGAGGAACAAATGGCTGGAATGCATGGGTTAATAGGTGAAACCACCATCCTTTAACATATAATCTCGATTGGCCTTTTTAATTATTCGCTGATTTGACGAAGTTAATGCATTGATGCTTAGATGGTGAAATATTGAACTTCAGCTCTAGACAAGATAGAAGCAACTTAAATTCAAGTATCTACAAGTTGGAGATTATGGACATGGAGCTAATTTCTGTATACGGTGGTCAAGTAAGTGTTCTTTGTTCTTTACTTTGTGCTATTTTAATGACTATTCCTGTAGGAAACACTAGTTTATTTGTTATGGGCCGCTCTCTCACGGGCCAGCATCTGTTAATCTTGCCGGTCGAGCCACACAACATGGGCCGCGCCCCTGCACACCCAACCCTTCTCGGCGCGTGTTCTCGGCGCTACGGGTTGTTGGGGCGGGGGCTCGATCCCTCGACCCCCTTGATGTAAGCTCTTAACGCTAGCTCACATCATCAGTTGGTGATGTGAGCTAGTGTTAAGAGCTTACATCAAGGGGGTCGAGGGATCGAGCCCCCGCCCCAACAACCCGCAGCTCCGAGAACACGCGCCGAGAAGGGTTGGGTGTGCTGGGCCGCGGCCCATGTTGTGTGGCTCGACCGGCGGGATTAACAGTTGCTGGCCCGTGAGAGAGCGGCCCATAACATCAAAATGCGCATTTTGATGTTATGGGCCGCTCTCTCACGGGCCAACATCTGTTAATCCCGCCGGTCGAGCCACACAACATGAGCCGCGGCCCTGCACACTCAACCCTTCTCTGCACGTGTTCTCGGTGCGGCGGGGTGTTGAGGCCGGGTCTCGAACCCTTTACCTCCTTGATAAGAGGCACTTAACGCTTGCCCTCATCACCAACTGATCTGCGGATCAGTTGGTGATGTGAGCTATGTAACGGCCCACATGACCGCCACAATTTCGAACATCATGATCTGCATAAATATCAGAGTAAAACTTGAACTTTCTGTGCATTTCATAACGAGTATAGAACTTATTGACTAAGCACCCACACAACATTTTGTTTACTTATTTCCCAAACTAAACAGGCTTATATAAATATAAAAGCAAGGTAAATAAAAGTATCTCCAACCTGTGCATCACTGATGCTCGGTAGCCGGCTTTCCGGTTCCTAAAATTTGAGAAATATAACCGTTAGTCTTGCATAAAGACTAAGTGGAATTTACCTTTTGTTTACAGTATAGAAAATGTGAGAAAACAGCTAACTTTGTAATTATCAGACATGGTAAAAATATATTCAAGTAACCGTAGATGCAAACCGATATTTCTTCTATACTTTTTATTTTAGAAATTGTTAAGAGCAATTATATCATATCAGTCTCAATATTTCATTTTCAGTCTTTAGGCCCGACCCCTTGGGGTCATCAGTCTCCAAACCAGTACGTACAACACGCGTTTATGCCTTTCGGCTCGACTGGTTTGGTAATTCAGTCCACAGTCACAATATTATCCGTTTATATTGCCCTTAACACTTCATGTGTCGACACATATAAATATGATTAATGAGTTTATGATTTTTAATCAGTCCCCTCAGAGAATACTTCCTTGCTTGATTGCCTCTATCGGAGGCCATTCATAGCATAGGCAACTTTAAGACATTTAGCAGACTAAAATATCTGGTAAAGCATACAGTAAAAAGATAAATTCTCACCATAGTTCGTTCTTTTCCTTTGCCCCGCCTTGAATAGACGTCGCGTCTACCTGGAGATGCCATCCTTCGCACTATCTGTACACATATGTTACTTTTATAAGGCCACGAGGTTGCATCTCACAAAGCGACACATCGCACTCAAACCGACGCAAACTTGCATATTCAGGTGAAAACTGCCTTCATACAGGGTCTAAAATAGGACCAAAACAAATTCCAAACAGCACATAAACAGTGCTGAAAACTGCAGCAACACAAAGCCCACACAGCACGTACACAGTGCTGAAAACTGCAGCAACACAAAGCCCACACAGCACATACACACTGCTGAAAACTGCAGCAACACAAAGCCCACACAGCACGTACACACTGCTGAAAACTGCAGCAACACAAAGCCCAAAAATACGTAAACAGCCGGCCATCTCAGAGCGCCCTATAACTCTACTAAAACATGCAAAAATCGAGAGAATCCATGAAGAAAGAAACGAAATCCCGCAGGTTTTCCTCCACCGGCCAAAACAGAAATCAAAACTGCTTTATAACAGAGATTTAGGGCTCAATCAGTGGAAGAAATGAAAAGGAGCGTGGGATCCTACCTTACCAGGCGACGGGAAGAATCAAATCGCCAAGCCCTAGCCCTAGCTCTCCCCGATGGCAGCAGCGCCTAATAAGAAGAAAAGCACAGGGGACGGGCTTTTAATCCGATAAGACCGCCGAACCCGCCGCTTATCAATAGGTCGGCGGTCCAAAATAAAAAAAACAACTCCTGCATTGCATGGCTCAGCTAGCCCAAGCTAGCCCAAACTAAATTAATGGAAGACCCAGGTGTTTAAACCATCACCATGCATAAATTACCCCAAGTCGATATAAAATACATACCATATAATGCGTCGAGCACTTCCATAAAATATAGAGATACAAATATATAAACTAGTCCACAAAATATAACATTTTCATACAATAGCAGCTCATGGCGACGCCGATTCATCACTGCGTATACTTCTTTACATCATCGGGGACTTACCTGTCATCAATTAAATTTTGTTACATGTCTTCATATCTTTTCTTAAGTTAGTTAATGCATACATGAATTCATTTTGCATACCGGGCACGCTGCGCGTCACAATTCTCCCCTCCTTACAACTTTTTCGTCCCCGAAAATCATTCTTCCATAATATTGAACAGTGCAGGAAACAGACTTCGCATTGCCTCTTCACGTTCCCAAGTTGCTTCATGCCTAGGACGACCCTTCCACCATACTAGCACAAACTTTACATCACGATTTCGTAATTGTTTACTTCGTCGATCTATAATCTGATGTGGTTCTGTCGGGCTAGAAAGGTCTGGTTCGATCGGAATATCAGTGGCTGCCACAATCGTCTCCGGGTCACGGATATACTTTCGCAATGCTGACACATGAAACACATGATGCAGTCTTTGTAACTCTGCTGGTAGCTCCAAACGGTAGGCAACATCGCCTACCCGTTCAGTGACTGGAAACGGTCCGATATAACGTGGACTCAATTTCCCAAGTCGTCGAAACCGGGAAACTCCTTTAAATGGTCTGATTTTCAAACATACCTGGTCTCCGACTTGAAACTGCACAAGGCGATGACGGGCATTATAATATTTTTGTTGCCGGTCTTGTGCTACTTTCATTCGTTGTTGTATGAGTTTTACTTTTTCATGCCATTTATCAATTTTCTCCCGGTTATACAATGTCCGATCACCGTCTTCCCAACTTAATGGTGTTCGACAACGTCGGCCATACAATGCTTCGAACGGTGCCATCTGAATAGACGATTGGTAGCTGTTATTGTATGCAAACTCTACCAATGTCAAATATTTTTCCCAGGAGCCCTTTAAATCCAGTACAACCATACGCAGTAAGTCTTCTAAAAACTGAATTGTTCGCTCCGACTGTCCATCTGTTTGGGGATGAAATGCTGTACTGAATAATAATTTTGTCCCCAAACGCTTGTAGATATATCTCCAATTTCCAGACGTGAAGCGGCCGTCGCGATCGGAAATTATGGATCGAGGGATACCATGCAATTTGACAATAACATCTATGTATAAATCATTCAACTTTTCAGGCGGCATATTCTGTCGCACCGGAATAAAATGTGCGCTCTTCGTTAAACGGTCAATGATTACCCAAATACCATCGTGTCCTAATTTACTGCGGGGTAAACCGAAGACAAAATCCATTGCAATGTCTTCCCACTTCCATTCTGGTATTGGTAGGGAATGCAAATATCCTCCAGGTTTCTGGTGTTCAGCTTTCACCAACTGGCATATATGACACGATGCAATATACATAATTATGTCCTTTTTCATTCCAGGCCACCAGAAATCCTCCTTTAGGTCATGGTACATTTTCGTCCGTCCTGGATGGATTGAATACGGAGTATTATGTGCTTCATATAATATATCTCGTCGTATGCTGTTCACATTTGGGACACATAACCGTTCGTTCATAAGTAATAACCCATTTAGCAACGTAAATTCACCAGTCTCCCCTTTTCTTACCTTCTCTTGTAATGCAACAAGAAACGGATCCTTTGGCAATGCTTCTTTAATTCTATCCGTCAAACTATATCTGACCTGTAATTGAGATAACTGCGCTTGTTTACTTTCCGGTGTCACAAGTGGTGTGATCTCCATCCTCTCCAACTCGTATACTAAATGTGCCTCATAACCAGACAGCACAGACAATCCCACTGTATTCTTACGGCTTAGAGCATCAGCAACCACATTTGCTTTGCCAGGATGGTATTGCAAATCCACGTCATAGTCTTTGATGAACTCTAACCACCGGCGCTGCCGAAGATTCAATTCCTTCTGAGAATATATATATTTTAAATTTTTGTGATCAGTAAAGACTTCGCAGCGTACGCCATATAAATAGTGTCGCCAAAGTTTTAGTGCAAAGATTACTGCAGCTAGTTCTAAATCATGCACTGGGTAATTTTTCTCAGCATCTTTCAACTGTCGGGATGCATAAGCAATTACTTTTCCGTGTTGCATCAATACACAACCCAATCCCTTGTACGAAGCATCACTGTAAATCTGAAACCCGTCCGTACCTGACGGCATGGTCAGAATTGGCGCTGAGGTCAGTTTTTCTTTCAAAATATCAAATGCTAACTGGCAGTCATCGGACCACTGAAATAACGTATTCTTTCTGGTTAATTGAGTCAACGGTAAGGAGATTTTAGAAAAGTCCTTTACAAACCGTCGATAATATCCTGCTAAACCCAAAAAACTCCGCACTTCCGTCACTGATGTTGGTTGGAGCCAACTGAGAATAGATTCAATCTTTGCGGGGTCGACAGCCAAACCCTGCTCGGTAATTACGTGTCCAAGGAAGGACACCTTTCTCAACCAAAAGTCACATTTTGAAAATTTGGCATATAATTGGTGTTATTTCAACGTTTGCAAGGCCAATCGTAAATGCCCTGCATGTTCTTCTTCTGTCGGGGAGTAAATCAGTATATCATCAATAAACACTATTACAAATCGGTCTAAATAGTCTTTAAAGACCCGATTCATCAGATCCATGAATGCTGCTGGTGCATTCGTTAGCCCAAACGGCATGACCAAAAACTCGAAGTGACCATATCTGGTGCTGAACGCAGTTTTAAAAATATCCTCTTCTTTTATTCTTAACTGGTGATAACCAGATCGCAAATCCAACTTAGAAAATACTCTGGCGTTGACAAGTTGATCAAATAAATCTTCTATACGAGGGAGAGGATACTTATTTTTCACAGTCAACTTATTAAGTTCACGATAGTCAACACACAGGCGTAGTGTTCCTTCTTTCTTTTTAACAAACAATACCGGGGCACCCCATGGGGAGGAACTCGGACGAATGAAATTTTTGTCAATCAGTTCCTGTAGTTGCACTTTCAATTCTGCCAATTCTTTTGGAGCCATTCGATATGGTGTCTTTGCCACTGGTCTAGCTCCTTGCTCAAGGTTAATTTCGAACTCAATTTCCCTCTTTGGAGGGAGTCCAGCCAATTCTTCCGGGAACAATTCTTGAAATTCACATACGACCGGAATCATTGAAATGTCTTTCCTTTCTTCAGATGGTCCTTTCACCATTACCAAAATAGCTTCACCACCCTTTCGAATTTGTGAAAGCGCTTTCATTGCAGAAATGAGTATTTTGGACACTTCACCCAATCCTCGGTACTTAATTCGACTGTGATCTGCACATCTTATTGACACTTCTTTATTCTTACAATCAATAATTGCTTCGTTTTGGGTTAGCCAGTCCATGCCCAAAATGACATCAAATTCAGTTAGTGGAAGAACCACTAAATCTGTTGTAAAGGGTTTATTATTCAGGGCAAACGTAACGATTACGCGTTGTTGTGTCGGGAGCATCTGGTTATTTGGTAACGTAACGTGCAGCATCTCTTGTACCCGGTATGGCTTTGCCTCAATTGCATTCAATATTGATGCAGAAATAAAGGAGTGGCTTGCTCCAGTATCAAATAACAATTTCACTAAATAGTGGCCAATAGAGATAATACCTGTCACTACGGTGTCATCCGCCTTTGCCTCTTGTTGATTAAGATTAAACACCCGCGGTTGCACACGGCGTTCTTGCATTTGATGTTCTTCATGATATGATCCAGCTGGCGCTGACGTAGAGGCTGAGGCCGTATACTCACCTCCCTGAGCACTACCTATCTGATACAGTCTCTGACCCTGAGGCACTGTCAACGACTGTGATGCTCTTTGTCCTTCTCGGCTACGAGGGCACTCCCTCTGTCGATGCCCAGGCTGACGGCACAAGTAACAAACATTGCTCCCCACTAGACACTGCCCCTTGTGGCTCTTGCCACACTTGCCACATCGTTGCTCAGCTGTTGGCGCACTTCCACTACTCTCGATGGGACGAGACCGCTTTCCTGAATCACTAGACTTTCCTGATGTACTTGTCCTGCTTGACGTGTCCTTACTCGAAGACGACCATGACGATCTTTTCTTTGCAAAGTCCCTTCGCCTCTGCGTTTTTTCTGCGTCAATCTCCATCAAACGGGCTTTTTGCACCAAAGCCCCATAGTCTGCAATTTCCATCGGTACCAGAACCGAACGGATACTGTCTCTCAATCCTTCCTGGAACCGCCGACATCTTTCTTTCTCATTAGGCACAAAGGCCTCAGCATAAAACGCCAAATTGGCAAATTCTGTTTCATATTCCAGGACTGATCGAGAACCCTGCACGAGACGCAAGAATTTATCCTGTAGTAACTTCTTTTCTGATTCGGGAACAAACCAATTAGTAAAGGCGTGAAGAAAAGTGGCCCACGGAATGCTTGTTTGTCCGCGGCCTGCCAACCTGCCTCGCACATTCAGCCACCACCGCTTCGCTTCTCCTTCCAACAAAAACGTAACCAAACCCACCTTTCGTTCATCTGGGCAAAGCATAACTTCTAGTATTGTTTCAATACGAGAAATCCAATCCTCTGTCTCCAGGGGAGATAGCCCTCCCCGAAATACTGGCGGCTTCAACTCCATGAATTGCTTTAAATCAATATCCAATTGTCTCGGTTGTGACGGTCCTGTCACTTCCAGTGCTGCTGAAGGGGGCGCATCTCGAACCATTTTAATAGCCTCCGCTAACATCTTCGTCAACTCCATTAGCTGCTGCGGAGTCTGTTGCTCTCCCTGCGGAGGTATCATTTGTGGCAGTTCTTGCGGAGCCTGCCCCGATGCACCGCCCTCAGATATGTCCTCTCGGGCTTCCTGTACCTATTCCATGTAAATCACGCGTAAATTAGTTTATTCACACTAGGACATACTCGTTATGGCCAGGGTTCAATTGAAAACCTGGCTCTGATACCACTAAATTGTAACGGCCCACATGACCGCCACAATTTCGAACATCATGATCTGCATAAATATCAGAGTAAAACTTGAACTTTCTGTGCATTTCATAACGAGTATAGAACTTATTGACTAAGCACCCACACAACATTTTGTTTACTTATTTCCCAAACTAAACAGGCTTATATAAATATAAAAGCAAGGTAAATAAAAGTATCTCCAACCTGTGCATCACTGATGCTCGGTAGCCGGCTTTCCGGTTCCTAAAATTTGAGAAATATAACCGTTAGTCTTGCATAAAGACTAAGTGGAATTTACCTTTTGTTTACAGTATAGAAAATGTGAGAAAACAGCTAACTTTGTAATTATCAGACATGGTAAAAATATATTCAAGTAACCGTAGATGCAAACCGATATTTCTTCTATACTTTTTATTTTAGAAATTGTTAAGAGCAATTATATCATATCAGTCTCAATATTTCATTTTCAGTCTTTAGGCCCGACCCCTTGGGGTCATCAGTCTCCAAACCAGTACGTACAACACGCGTTTATGCCTTTCGGCTCGACTGGTTTGGTAATTCAGTCCACAGTCACAATATTATCCGTTTATATTGCCCTTAACACTTCATGTGTCGACACATATAAATATGATTAATGAGTTTATGATTTTTAATCAGTCCCCTCAGAGAATACTTCCTTGCTTGATTGCCTCTATCGGAGGCCATTCATAGCATAGGCAACTTTAAGACATTTAGCAGACTAAAATATCTGGTAAAGCATACAGTAAAAAGATAAATTCTCACCATAGTTCGTTCTTTTCCTTTGCCCCGCCTTGAATAGACGTCGCGTCTACCTGGAGATGCCATCCTTCGCACTATCTGTACACATATGTTACTTTTATAAGGCCACGAGGTTGCATCTCACAAAGCGACACATCGCACTCAAACCGACGCAAACTTGCATATTCAGGTGAAAACTGCCTTCATACAGGGTCTAAAATAGGACCAAAACAAATTCCAAACAGCACATAAACAGTGCTGAAAACTGCAGCAACACAAAGCCCACACAGCACGTACACAGTGCTGAAAACTGCAGCAACACAAAGCCCACACAGCACATACACACTGCTGAAAACTGCAGCAACACAAAGCCCACACAGCACGTACACACTGCTGAAAACTGCAGCAACACAAAGCCCAAAAATACGTAAACAGCCGGCCATCTCAGAGCGCCCTATAACTCTACTAAAACATGCAAAAATCGAGAGAATCCATGAAGAAAGAAACGAAATCCCGCAGGTTTTCCTCCACCGGCCAAAACAGAAATCAAAACTGCTTTATAACAGAGATTTAGGGCTCAATCAGTGGAAGAAATGAAAAGGAGCGTGGGATCCTACCTTACCAGGCGACGGGAAGAATCAAATCGCCAAGCCCTAGCCCTAGCTCTCCCCGATGGCAGCAGCGCCTAATAAGAAGAAAAGCACAGGGGACGGGCTTTTAATCCGATAAGACCGCCGAACCCGCCGCTTATCAATAGGTCGGCGGTCCAAAATAAAAAAAACAACTCCTGCATTGCATGGCTCAGCTAGCCCAAGCTAGCCCAAACTAAATTAATGGAAGACCCAGGTGTTTAAACCATCACCATGCATAAATTACCCCAAGTCGATATAAAATACATACCATATAATGCGTCGAGCACTTCCATAAAATATAGAGATACAAATATATAAACTAGTCCACAAAATATAACATTTTCATACAATAGCAGCTCATGGCGACGCCGATTCATCACTGCGTATACTTCTTTACATCATCGGGGACTTACCTGTCATCAATTAAATTTTGTTACATGTCTTCATATCTTTTCTTAAGTTAGTTAATGCATACATGAATTCATTTTGCATACCGGGCACGCTGCGCGTCACAATTCTCCCTCCTTACAACTTTTTCGTCCCCGAAAATCATTCTTCCATAATATTGAACAGTGCAGGAAACAGACTTCGCATTGCCTCTTCACGTTCCCAAGTTGCTTCATGCCTAGGACGACCCTTCCACCATACTAGCACAAACTTTACATCACGATTTCGTAATTGTTTACTTCGTCGATCTATAATCTGATGTGGTTCTGTCGGGCTAGAAAGGTCTGGTTCGATCGGAATATCAGTGGCTGCCACAATCGTCTCCGGGTCACGGATATACTTTCGCAATGCTGACACATGAAACACATGATGCAGTCTTTGTAACTCTGCTGGTAGCTCCAAACGGTAGGCAACATCGCCTACCCGTTCAGTGACTGGAAACGGTCCGATATAACGTGGACTCAATTTCCCAAGTCGTCGAAACCGGGAAACTCCTTTAAATGGTCTGATTTTCAAACATACCTGGTCTCCGACTTGAAACTGCACAAGGCGATGACGGGCATTATAATATTTTTGTTGCCGGTCTTGTGCTACTTTCATTCGTTGTTGTATGAGTTTTACTTTTTCATGCCATTTATCAATTTTCTCCCGGTTATACAATGTCCGATCACCGTCTTCCCAACTTAATGGTGTTCGACAACGTCGGCCATACAATGCTTCGAACGGTGCCATCTGAATAGACGATTGGTAGCTGTTATTGTATGCAAACTCTACCAATGTCAAATATTTTTCCCAGGAGCCCTTTAAATCCAGTACAACCATACGCAGTAAGTCTTCTAAAAACTGAATTGTTCGCTCCGACTGTCCATCTGTTTGGGGATGAAATGCTGTACTGAATAATAATTTTGTCCCCAAACGCTTGTAGATATATCTCCAATTTCCAGACGTGAAGCGGCCGTCGCGATCGGAAATTATGGATCGAGGGATACCATGCAATTTGACAATAACATCTATGTATAAATCATTCAACTTTTCAGGCGGCATATTCTGTCGCACCGGAATAAAATGTGCGCTCTTCGTTAAACGGTCAATGATTACCCAAATACCATCGTGTCCTAATTTACTGCGGGGTAAACCGAAGACAAAATCCATTGCAATGTCTTCCCACTTCCATTCTGGTATTGGTAGGGAATGCAAATATCCTCCAGGTTTCTGGTGTTCAGCTTTCACCAACTGGCATATATGACACGATGCAATATACATAATTATGTCCTTTTTCATTCCAGGCCACCAGAAATCCTCCTTTAGGTCATGGTACATTTTCGTCCGTCCTGGATGGATTGAATACGGAGTATTATGTGCTTCATATAATATATCTCGTCGTATGCTGTTCACATTTGGGACACATAACCGTTCGTTCATAAGTAATAACCCATTTAGCAACGTAAATTCACCAGTCTCCCCTTTTCTTACCTTCTCTTGTAATGCAACAAGAAACGGATCCTTTGGCAATGCTTCTTTAATTCTATCCGTCAAACTATATCTGACCTGTAATTGAGATAACTGCGCTTGTTTACTTTCCGGTGTCACAAGTGGTGTGATCTCCATCCTCTCCAACTCGTATACTAAATGTGCCTCATAACCAGACAGCACAGACAATCCCACTGTATTCTTACGGCTTAGAGCATCAGCAACCACATTTGCTTTGCCAGGATGGTATTGCAAATCCACGTCATAGTCTTTGATGAACTCTAACCACCGGCGCTGCCGAAGATTCAATTCCTTCTGAGAATATATATATTTTAAATTTTTGTGATCAGTAAAGACTTCGCAGCGTACGCCATATAAATAGTGTCGCCAAAGTTTTAGTGCAAAGATTACTGCAGCTAGTTCTAAATCATGCACTGGGTAATTTTTCTCAGCATCTTTCAACTGTCGGGATGCATAAGCAATTACTTTTCCGTGTTGCATCAATACACAACCCAATCCCTTGTACGAAGCATCACTGTAAATCTGAAACCCGTCCGTACCTGACGGCATGGTCAGAATTGGCGCTGAGGTCAGTTTTTCTTTCAAAATATCAAATGCTAACTGGCAGTCATCGGACCACTGAAATAACGTATTCTTTCTGGTTAATTGAGTCAACGGTAAGGAGATTTTAGAAAAGTCCTTTACAAACCGTCGATAATATCCTGCTAAACCCAAAAAACTCCGCACTTCCGTCACTGATGTTGGTTGGAGCCAACTGAGAATAGATTCAATCTTTGCGGGGTCGACAGCCAAACCCTGCTCGGTAATTACGTGTCCAAGGAAGGACACCTTTCTCAACCAAAAGTCACATTTTGAAAATTTGGCATATAATTGGTGTTATTTCAACGTTTGCAAGGCCAATCGTAAATGCCCTGCATGTTCTTCTTCTGTCAGGGAGTAAATCAGTATATCATCAATAAACACTATTACAAATCGGTCTAAATAGTCTTTAAAGACCCGATTCATCAGATCCATGAATGCTGCTGGTGCATTCGTTAGCCCAAACGGCATGACCAAAAACTCGAAGTGACCATATCTGGTGCTGAACGCAGTTTTAAAAATATCCTCTTCTTTTATTCTTAACTGGTGATAACCAGATCGCAAATCCAACTTAGAAAATACTCTGGCGTTGACAAGTTGATCAAATAAATCTTCTATACGAGGGAGAGGATACTTATTTTTCACAGTCAACTTATTAAGTTCACGATAGTCAACACACAGGCGTAGTGTTCCTTCTTTCTTTTTAACAAACAATACCGGGGCACCCCATGGGGAGGAACTCGGACGAATGAAATTTTTGTCAATCAGTTCCTGTAGTTGCACTTTCAATTCTGCCAATTCTTTTGGAGCCATTCGATATGGTGTCTTTGCCACTGGTCTAGCTCCTTGCTCAAGGTTAATTTCGAACTCAATTTCCCTCTTTGGAGGGAGTCCAGCCAATTCTTCCGGGAACAATTCTTGAAATTCACATACGACCGGAATCATTGAAATGTCTTTCCTTTCTTCAGATGGTCCTTTCACCATTACCAAAATAGCTTCACCACCCTTTCGAATTTGTGAAAGCGCTTTCATTGCAGAAATGAGTATTTTGGACACTTCACCCAATCCTCGGTACTTAATTCGACTGTGATCTGCACATCTTATTGACACTTCTTTATTCTTACAATCAATAATTGCTTCGTTTTGGGTTAGCCAGTCCATGCCCAAAATGACATCAAATTCAGTTAGTGGAAGAACCACTAAATCTGTTGTAAAGGGTTTATTATTCAGGGCAAACGTAACGATTACGCGTTGTTGTGTCGGGAGCATCTGGTTATTTGGTAACGTAACGTGCATCATCTCTTGTACCCGGTATGGCTTTGCCTCAATTGCATTCAATATTGATGCAGAAATAAAGGAGTGGCTTGCTCCAGTATCAAATAACAATTTCACTAAATAGTGGCCAATAGAGATAATACCTGTCACTACGGTGTCATCCGCCTTTGCCTCTTGTTGATTAAGATTAAACACCCGCGGTTGCACACGGCGTTCTTGCATTTGATGTTCTTCATGATATGATCCAGCTGGCGCTGACGTAGAGGCTGAGGCCGTATACTCACCTCCCTGAGCACTACCTATCTGATACAGTCTCTGACCCTGAGGCACTGTCAACGACTGTGATGCTCTTTGTCCTTCTCGGCTACGAGGGCACTCCCTCTGTCGATGCCCAGGCTGACGGCACAAGTAACAAACATTGCTCCCCACTAGACACTGCCCCTTGTGGCTCTTGCCACACTTGCCACATCGTTGCTCAGCTGTTGGCGCACTTCCACTACTCTCGATGGGACGAGACCGCTTTCCTGAATCACTAGACTTTCCTGATGTACTTGTCCTGCTTGACGTGTCCTTACTCGAAGACGACCATGACGATCTTTTCTTTGCAAAGTCCCTTCGCCTCTGTGTTTTTTCTGCGTCAATCTCCATCAAACGGGCTTTTTGCACCAAAGCCCCATAGTCTGCAATTTCCATCGGTACCAGAACCGAACGGATACTGTCTCTCAATCCTTCCTGGAACCGCCGACATCTTTCTTTCTCATTAGGCACAAAGGCCTCAGCATAAAACGCCAAATTGGCAAATTCTGTTTCATATTCCAGGACTGATCGAGAACCCTGCACGAGACGCAAGAATTTATCCTGTAGTAACTTCTTTTCTGATTCGGGAACAAACCAATTAGTAAAGGCGTGAAGAAAAGTGGCCCACGGAATGCTTGTTTGTCCGCGGCCTGCCAACCTGCCTCGCACATTCAGCCACCACCGCTTCGCTTCTCCTTCCAACAAAAACGTAACCAAACCCACCTTTCGTTCATCTGGGCAAAGCATAACTTCTAGTATTGTTTCAATACGAGAAATCCAATCCTCTGTCTCCAGGGGAGATAGCCCTCCCCGAAATACTGGCGGCTTCAACTCCATGAATTGCTTTAAATCAATATCCAATTGTCTCGGTTGTGACGGTCCTGTCACTTCCAGTGCTGCTGAAGGGGGCGCATCTCGAACCATTTTAATAGCCTCCGCTAACATCTTCGTCAACTCCATTAGCTGCTGCGGAGTCTGTTGCTCTCCCTGCGGAGGTATCATTTGTGGCAGTTCTTGCGGAGCCTGCCCCGATGCACCGCCCTCAGATATGGCCTCTCGGGCTTCCTGTACCTATTCCATGTAAATCACGCGTAAATTAGTTTATTCACACTAGGACATACTCGTTATGGCCAGGGTTCAATTGAAAACCTGGCTCTGATACCACTAAATTGTAACGGCCCACATGACCGCCACAATTTCGAACATCATGATCTGCATAAATATCAGAGTAAAACTTGAACTTTCTGTGCATTTCATAACGAGTATAGAACTTATTGACTAAGCACCCACACAACATTTTGTTTACTTATTTCCCAAACTAAACAGGCTTATATAAATATAAAAGCAAGGTAAATAAAAGTATCTCCAACCTGTGCATCACTGATGCTCGGTAGCCGGCTTTCCGGTTCCTAAAATTTGAGAAATATAACCGTTAGTCTTGCATAAAGACTAAGTGGAATTTACCTTTTGTTTACAGTATAGAAAATGTGAGAAAACAGCTAACTTTGTAATTATCAGACATGGTAAAAATATATTCAAGTAACCGTAGATGCAAACCGATATTTCTTCTATACTTTTTATTTTAGAAATTGTTAAGAGCAATTATATCATATCAGTCTCAATATTTCATTTTCAGTCTTTAGGCCCGACCCCTTGGGGTCATCAGTCTCCAAACCAGTACGTACAACACGCGTTTATGCCTTTCGGCTCGACTGGTTTGGTAATTCAGTCCACAGTCACAATATTATCCGTTTATATTGCCCTTAACACTTCATGTGTCGACACATATAAATATGATTAATGAGTTTATGATTTTTAATCAGTCCCCTCAGAGAATACTTCCTTGCTTGATTGCCTCTATCGGAGGCCATTCATAGCATAGGCAACTTTAAGACATTTAGCAGACTAAAATATCTGGTAAAGCATACAGTAAAAAGATAAATTCTCACCATAGTTCGTTCTTTTCCTTTGCCCCGCCTTGAATAGACGTCGCGTCTACCTGGAGATGCCATCCTTCGCACTATCTGTACACATATGTTACTTTTATAAGGCCACGAGGTTGCATCTCACAAAGCGACACATCGCACTCAAACCGACGCAAACTTGCATATTCAGGTGAAAACTGCCTTCATACAGGGTCTAAAATAGGACCAAAACAAATTCCAAACAGCACATAAACAGTGCTGAAAACTGCAGCAACACAAAGCCCACACAGCACGTACACAGTGCTGAAAACTGCAGCAACACAAAGCCCACACAGCACATACACACTGCTGAAAACTGCAGCAACACAAAGCCCACACAGCACGTACACACTGCTGAAAACTGCAGCAACACAAAGCCCAAAAATACGTAAACAGCCGGCCATCTCAGAGCGCCCTATAACTCTACTAAAACATGCAAAAATCGAGAGAATCCATGAAGAAAGAAACGAAATCCCGCAGGTTTTCCTCCACCGGCCAAAACAGAAATCAAAACTGCTTTATAACAGAGATTTAGGGCTCAATCAGTGGAAGAAATGAAAAGGAGCGTGGGATCCTACCTTACCAGGCGACGGGAAGAATCAAATCGCCAAGCCCTAGCCCTAGCTCTCCCCGATGGCAGCAGCGCCTAATAAGAAGAAAAGCACAGGGGACGGGCTTTTAATCCGATAAGACCGCCGAACCCGCCGCTTATCAATAGGTCGGCGGTCCAAAATAAAAAAAACAACTCCTGCATTGCATGGCTCAGCTAGCCCAAGCTAGCCCAAACTAAATTAATGGAAGACCCAGGTGTTTAAACCATCACCATGCATAAATTACCCCAAGTCGATATAAAATACATACCATATAATGCGTCGAGCACTTCCATAAAATATAGAGATACAAATATATAAACTAGTCCACAAAATATAACATTTTCATACAATAGCAGCTCATGGCGACGCCGATTCATCACTGCGTATACTTCTTTACATCATCGGGGACTTACCTGTCATCAATTAAATTTTGTTACATGTCTTCATATCTTTTCTTAAGTTAGTTAATGCATACATGAATTCATTTTGCATACCGGGCACGCTGCGCGTCACAAGCTAGCGTTAAGAGCTTACATCAAAATGCGCATTTTTATGTTATGGGCCGCTCTCTCACGGGCCAGCATCTGTTAATCCCGCCGGTCGAGCCACATAACATGATCCGCGGCCCTGCAAACCCAACCCTTCTCCGCACGTGTTCTCGGGTGCGGCGGGTTGTTGAGGCCGGGTCTCGAACCCTTTACCTCCTTGATAAGAGGCACTTAACGTTTGCCCTCATCTGGTGATGAGGGCAAACGTTAAGTGCCTCTTATCAAGGAGGTAAAGGGTTCGAGACCCGGCCTCAACAACCCGCCGCACCCGAGAACACGTGCGGAGAAGGGTTGGGTTTGCAGGGCCGCGGATCATGTTATGTGGCTCGACCGGCGGGATTAACAGATGCTGGCCCGTGAGAGAGCGGCCCATAACAAAATTCCATTTTTACAGATACACTGCAGCCAGATGTACTAGCCGTAAAGCTCCATTTGTTTGGATGGAATTGAATCCTTGGAATTAGAATTGGAAGATCAATTCCGATTTCATTGTTCGGTGACTAAATAAAGAAATTGCAAATATTATTAAAGTACGTATAATTTATTTCCTGATAATCTCAAATTCTTTCTGACAACGTTGAACTTTGGTAGGTCCAAATTTAAATATCTAATTCCATTCAAATGAACGGAACCTAAAGGAATGAACTAATTTGTTATCTTATCGCCCATAATTAATTTCTTTTTTTACTTTTCAATCTTGCAGTCAGTTATTAATTTGCAAGATTTCCAAGATGCAGAACCTGATGTTCTTGCGCACTGTGCTTCAACAATTATAGAACGTTTCCGTGAGTCTGGTATCCATGGTAATGATGCTCTTAAAGCTCTCTGTCGAAAGAGAAAGGGTCTTATCGCTGAGGTAAAAATTAGCATATGGCTTAACACCTTTCCTGTTTGTATTTTATTTTTCTGAACTGTTATTCATTTATATTCATAGTTTTCTTCGGTGTCCAACAACTCTTTTTATTCTTTCTCCTTCTTCGAGTGGAATGCAAAAGTAATATGATTCACATTAAGAGAGAGGTCCCTTACTCTTATATACTTGAGTAAGGGAAACCTAAACACAAAGTAAAATTACAACACTACCCCCAACTTGAACATAACTTGAACATAACATATTACAACTCTTCACACTCTCTGAAATCCTATAATTTTGGAAAAAGGCTGATGGCAGGCAATTTTTAGTATATTTTTCGATGCTCTTAAATTAGAACTATATAGTGTTTATATATCATTATCTAGTATTTAATTTTCCTTAAGCCTTTTACTTGATTACAAATTTGAGAAGTTATTTAGAAATTAATTTCATTTTATGTTGCTTTCTTAAACTAAAGCAAGGTATTTCACACAGGGAGCAAAACTAATTGGTGTTGACAGCCTTGGTATGGATGTTAGAGTGTTCTCTGGGTTGGAGGCCAAAACTCTTCGCATTTCATTCAACACTCGGGTATGCTTTTATATCTTACATAAGACAATATGATATTCTGAAATAATACTATTAGCTTCTTCTTCTGCATGGACTTTAACTTTAACCTTATATCCTTTAACACAATATATTCTTTTTAACATTCTAGTGCATGAAGCTGTTACAGGCAACACATTTGTAGGAATTAATATTGTTTCTTTTATTGATTTTTATGAATTGGACATGAATGTCTTGTTATAATGGTTATCTTCAATCCATGTTATGATCATCTTCATCCCAACTTGTAATTTTGATTTTATACTGTTATAATCCAAGTATTCAACCTAAAATCAGTTGGAGGTGGAGAGACCCGAGATCTATATTAAGTGTATCAAGGCTATTTTATTTCTCGATGTGGGACTATTCTCAACACACCCTCTCGTGGGAATAGTTTTTGACTTCCAACACATGGATTACATTTTCTTAACCGGTGAAGTGGATCTCGAGAGTAAATTAAATTGCAAAAATGACAGCCAAAATAAATATGGTGTATCTACGCCCTCCCATCATGGGATCTCTTGCCATATACACGCTTGCAAATTACCCGTGACAACACTCCCCTCATTTCAGACTGAGCTTGCCAATTTTTTTCTAGGCGTGTCCCTTGCATTCATCGTGCAGCTTCCATTAGAGAATGAAGAGAGATCCTTGACTCGTCCCCCCATAGGCCGACACCCCCATCATACTCCAACTCCAACCAAAACAATTCTTGTGTTGAAGTCGAAAAAATCTGAACTCTAAAATTCGGATCTAAGCGCAACCCGAGATTACTCGTCCCGCGGTTCGGCTCGCAGGCTCTGAAGATAAAAACAAGAGAAAGAAGGAAGAAACTAAAGAACCTCAGGCGCTGTAGCAGGGAGGTCCTATCACATACCCATAAGTTTGGAGAAAACTTCCCCTCCACAACAAAAAATGTCTGAGCATGGAACGAGGAGGGCACTATCTAATGAGTAGCAAGTCTCGAGAGAGAAATAGAGGGGGCAAGATAACAAGTGTTCAAGGTGTCATTCCTGGTACCACTGAGATCCTATTGGAATTGTTGATCTCGCGGCTCGCGGCCTGGTGACTATCTCCCAGAGACTATCAAAGGATCTCATTGGAGTCCGACGAGATGCTGTTGAAGGTCGCCCATAGGCGAGTATCTCGGATGCTCGCAAAATCTCTTTGTTGACTGCTCGCTCGGGCTGGTAAGATACTCGCCTGTAATAAATGGTTCCTGTCCTGACCGCTTTGTTGACTTTGCCCTGCCTTCTAATGCTGACCACGACCTTCTGCCTACGTGGTGCCACTGGGTCTCCCCTTGACGAATAAGGGTTGTACACAAAGTGTTGAAGTCGGAAAAATGACTTCTCCAAAATTCGGATCTTAAGTGTAAACTGAGGCTACTGGTCTCGCGGTTTGGCTCGTAGGCTTTGAAGAAAAAAACAAGAGAGAGAAGAAAGAAACCAAAGAACCTAAGTGCTGTAGCAGGGAGGTCCCACCATGTACCCAGAAGTTTGGAGAAAACTTTCCCTCTACAACCAAAAATGGCTGAGCAAGGCACGAGGAGGGCACCACCTAATGAGCTGGAAGTGTCGAGAGAGAAAAAGAGGGGGCAAGATAATAAGATTTCAAGGTATCATTCCTGGTACTCCCGGGGTCTTATTTATAGACAAAAAACCGTGGGGGGGGGGGGGGGTATCCAGGCGAGGAGACCTAGCCCTGCGAGCTTGCCTTCTTGGAATTGCTGATCTCGTGGCTTGCGTCTTGACGACTTTTTCCTGGCGACTATCGAAGGATCTCGCTGGAGTCCGGCGAGATGCTGCTGAAGGTCGCCCATAGGCGAGTATCTCAGATGCTCGCGAAATCTCTTTGTTGACTGCTCGCTCGAGCGAGTATGATACTCGCCCTTAATAAAAGGTTCCTTTCCTGACTGCTTTGTTGACTTTGCCCTGCCTTCTAATGCTGACCTTGACCTTATGCCTACGTGGCGTCACTGGGTCCCTCCTTGACGAATAAGGGTTGTACACAATACTCGCTCTTTTCGAGCGATCCTAGAGCTCAAAAAGAAGCATCCAACCCGATATTTGGCAAGACAATTGGCGAGGTAGTCCCCTACCCGACGCACGGCTTAATGCCTCCCCACATCTACAAATAGAGAGGGAGGAGCCTTTCTCCGGGCGTACCTTCTGAATCATCGCGAGATGTCGTTCACTGCTTACGAAATCGCTCAGAAACTTCTGCTCTTAGGGGAGGTGCTCAGTCCACTGGCCCCGACCTCCAAGAAGTGCGATCGAGATGGCGACGATGAGGAAGGTAATCACTGGAAGAAGAAGAAGAAGAAGACAAAAAAGAAGAGTGCCCCTGTCGGGGAGGGGTCCCCCGCCCCGGACAAGAGTCTTCCTAACCCCGCCGAGCACTCCACAATTCCGGCCGCGACCCAAGAAGTGTTGAATCAAATGGGTCTGGGCGAGGATACCGACGTCCCGACGGGTGAGTCTTCTCGCTCCCGCCCGTTGCTGAGTGGTCCCACTGCCACCCTGCCTGCGCAACCTGAGACAGGCATGCTCAACCGAGGTGCTGGCCACCTTGTCAACGGCTCAACGCTACCCGATGTTGACTGCTCCACCGAGGTGCTGGCCACCTCGTTTGCACAACTCGATGCCAACTGCCCTACCGAGGTGCGAGCCACTTCGCAAGGTATGAAAATGCGGCCAAGGATTATCTTCATGGCTCTAGTCATGGTCACCTCTTCTGACGATTACCTCTAGTGTAGGAAAGACGCCACCGAGGAACCCTGACTGCCTGAGCATCACTCCTCCAAGCCAGGGTATCCCGTCGATCTCTGTCCGCTGCTCCGAGCCCCACGGCCCACCACATAATGCGGATTCATCTGGGCACCGATAGGCTGACCCACGGTTCGGCCACTCCCCCGACGAGGAACACGTCGGCAAGCGCTTCGGAGGCAAGTCTGCCCCCTCCGCCTCCTTTACCTGCTAGCTGTTTGTCTCCCCTTGTGGCTACTCCAAGCGCACCGCCTCCCCCCTGCTCGCGCAACGACGGGAATGGGAGGTCGCAACCATCCGGCTCCCAGGTTCCTGGTGATTGCCGAGCCCCGGACCTTCGTGGGAAGGCGCCTGCCGACCCTCCTGCTGACTCCTCCATGCGCCCAGAGACCTCGCAGCAACATACCCCGCGGTCCCACAATGGACACGCGGGGGCCGCTTCAATAGGCGACGAGATCCGCCTTATCAGAGCCCCTCTCCTCACCGACCGTGCTCCCCCAGGCGGACCCCTCCTCGCCAGGTGCGTCCCTCTTTCCGGCGCAAGTCCCCTGGCCGGGAACATTCTCCTTAACGACGCGTGCCTAGGCAATAGATCCCGCACGCGGATAATGATCTTGCTCCTCACTGGAGTCTTTCCTGTCATTTTATAGCTCGCAATGATACACACGAGTATTTTTGTAGGTCACCCCGCGACGCTCGGGGCTGTGCTGATCGATGCAATCGAGCTTCTGCTCCGCGAGTACAAAAAAAAGGTCGCATCGGCATACCTTGTCTTGGAGATAAAATTCGATCAACTGGCGATATGTGAGCCGCGCCGGCGCCTCAATTCACTGGAAACACGTGTTGCCAAGCTGGAGGAGTTCGAGGAGCGCTTGAAGCTCGTGGAGTCGCGCTTCTATGCGATCAATCATATGGAGCAGCGCCTTGGCATGGTGGAGCATCGGCAGGAGTTGTTGCACAATTAACTCCGCGGGATTTGGGAGAGCATTGGATAAGTAGGTAGGCTGTGGAGGATCAATGACAATATCTGTCAGGGCGAGGAGCACTTGGCGAGGGCGAACGTGTTCATTCGGCGCGCGCGAGCAAGGATGGTCTGGACGACATGCCTAACATAAAGACTGGCCCGGGAACCTCCAAATGCCCTGACCTTTTAAATTATTAATTTTATATTCGTCTGTAATAATGCACACTTGACATTGGCTATTACTGTTGTTTAACTCGCTTTGGCGAGCATGCATGGTGGTTCTTCGCTTTTATAGTTTCGTAGCTCGTTAAAAATGCGTTTTGTGACGATGTGCTTCCGTGTTGTATTGTATGCGAGTATGGTTAGGTTTATCGCCGCGGTTCACGAACGAGCTAACCTCTTTTGTGATGTCGACGAGCATGCAGGTCGTGATAATCACCCCCGACCAAATTCCTCAGATGGCGACCGACCCGCGGAGCGCCAACGTTCGTTGCAAAACCCCCCTTTGCCCGCTTACTCCATTCTCACTAGCCGCTACTCTCCTGTCAGGATGGTTTTCGTCGAGGATGCTTATGCTCGCAAGGTCAACCATGTTGCGGCGTTCACCAACGCGATCTTCAAAAAACCAATCACTGATAGCGTAGATCTCGAAGATTTTGAGCAGTGCTTCCCGCAAACCGAAGAGGGATTTTGCGCGAGGGTACCCCGCTCTTCCAAGCATATCAACACCTTCTCGGATCGGGTCGTGCTGCCGATTCGTCACTTTGAGGTCGGCCTCAGCCTCCCCCTCTGGTCGGAGTTCTGCGAGATCTTAGTTATTAAAGGCGCAAGGCACACCAAGACACAAAGGGGTCATGGAGCCTAGGCGCAAGGCTCAAGGCGCATGCGCGCGCCTGACAAAGACAAGACGCAACCACATCCATTTTAAATAATCAGCATCAAACATCATTTCAGCTTCTCGATCAAATTCTTCATCTAGTTTACTAATTAATCATTCATTACTGTCATTTATATCTCTTCAAAAATAGAATCAATGTAGTCACTTATATCATATTTTAGTCTCAATGCACAATTATCTTTCACAAACACTACATCAAAAAAAATTTATTGAGCTATTGCATTTTTTTTCTTAATTTTTGAAGAAAAAAAATTCACAGCCAAAATTTCATTAAGATGCGCTTTTTATATTCTAAAGGCGCAAATAAGGCGCACAGTGACGCAAACCTCTGAGCCTGATGAGTCTGGAGCCTTAGGCGCGCCTTTAATAACATGCCGAGATCCTCCGACATTTTGGGCTGATGCCGACCTAGATCAACCCCAACGGTGTGACGATTATCGTTGGGCATCTCACCTTTCTTAGGTTGGAGGAAATCTTCTTCAACTTCTCAGTCTTCAAACGCATCTTCTCCATCTGAGCAACCAAGGATGGGGTGTCTTCTTCTCCAGCCTCACCTGTACCGTCGTTGGTACGGTCAACAAGGTGCGTCGCTGGACTGAGCTGTTCGTGGTGGTTGGCGGACCCACAGGCGTCATTCTCCTAGCCCCATTGCAACCGCTAGACAACGTATTTCTCACCCCCACCCCGGAGGGGCCGGCCAAAGATTTGCGAGCAGCCTTCAGTGGTCGGAAATTCGATGTCGCCTACTGGCGGTGTGATGCCTCCACCCTACCCTATATCTACCCGGGGATAGGTAAACCAGGCGAGAACCTAGAGCACTTCCAAGCTAGCTGATATAGCTCGCCCTTGACACGATTGTTTCTCTTGCAGCTGCCCACAGTCTCAAGGGAGCCTCTCTTTGTCGCTAAGGAAGTCCCTCCACCCCCAAGTGTTGAGTCTCAAGCCAACACAACGAGGTCATCGTCGAAGCTCGCCGGCTCAATGCCGCCAATCCAGGAGGAAACAGTGGTCGTGGAACTACCAGCGCGGCCTGCCACTATCAAAACTTCCAGGAAACCTGAGAACGGCGAGCCATCAGGGAAGAGGCCTCGAAAAAAGGAGTTTACCTCCAAGACTAAGGAGTCACCGATCAAGGCGAAGCCGGTGAGCCAATCTCGCATCCTAACTTCGGCTTCGACACCGAATGGGGTGGACCGTTTGGTCGCCTTAGTGACCTGGGAGGAAGGGACTCACGAGGTCTGTATTAGCACCAATCTCTCTCCGTGGTCGGAGGACTAGGAGGATGAGGGCGAGTCCTATAACATCGCCTTTGTGTTATACGGTCCCGACGATGTCGCGGTGCTGCCTGAGTCCATCGCATCCTTCCTTGCCAACCAGGCCTTGAGGCCCCTGCTGCACTCCCTCGAGCTTACTCATTAGCTAGCGAGGAACCTCAAGGCGTTGGACGATCGGTTCGACGTGCAGAGCGACCAGATCGACCAACTCCTGCGCGCGCAGAATGAGCTCCGGGCGAAGAACGCTGAGCTCCAGGAGGCCGAGGTGAAAGTCACCGAGTGCAAGGCTTACGAGATGATCTTAGTTAGATAAATAACGATTTCCCTTCGCATACACACATGCGAGCCGGTTTCTCAAAGAAAAATGTGCTTCTCTACATTGCAGGAGGCCGTGTTGGTCGCTACCCAGCGAATCTCAGAGCTGGAGCAATGGCTTGAGGAGAGCCAAGCGGCGCTAAAGGCGTCCCAAGTGCAAGTCGTCGAGCTGGAGACGTGCGAGGCGGCGAGAAGCCAACCAGAGGCGAGCACCTCTGGTATCGGGAAGATCTTGATTGTTCTAGAGGACCCCCTCAGATGAAGCGCGACATCGTGAGGGCCGTAGGCGACGCGCTCCTTTCCACGCTCCAGTTCGAGAATCGGTTGATGCCGGGCTTCGAGAATCTAACGCTGGAGGGGATCATCCCGGGACTTTTTGCCGAGGAGGCCGACTCTCCCATGCTAGTGTAATCCTCGAGTTTGGAGGAAAGCGACGATTTAGATGTCGAGGACGGGGAAGAGAGCGAGGATGGGAGCTAGTCATCTGGGAGCCGCGATCGTCCAATCATCTGTACAAATATTTTGTAACCGACAGAGAATCTCGCCATTTTGCTTGAAGCTGTAACGCCACATTCTATAGAAATGAAAAGATCATTTTTTGCTTATCTGTTTTTCGATGCCTGTTGTTTGGATGCTCGCTTGACACGATACTCGCTAGGCTCTTAGGCTCGGACGGTGATGAGCGCTCACTAGGCCCTTAGGATTGGATGGTGATGAGCGCTCGCTAGGCTCTTATGCTCGGGAGGGTTTGTGTGTATGTCAGGCTTCGGCCCTACGCAACATTTCAGATACTCCCAATTGTGCTTTTGGCGAGCATTGACACAAACTCGCCATGATGGGCTTGCATATCTTGCTCGAGCGAGCATTGCCCATGCCCGCCCCTTCATGATCGTGTTCTCTAGGGGGCAGGTAGCCGATATGCAAGAGGGAAGCTTGTGCAGGGACTCGAGCTATGACAACTGCACAACTCGAAGACCTTAACTCACTCGAGGGGGCAAGCTGCCGATATGCAAGGGAGCAGCTCGTGCAGGAACTCGAGCTACGACAACTCTACAACTCGAAGACCTCAACTCACTCGAGGGGGCAACTAGCCGATATACAGGAGATGAGCTCGTGCAGGAACTCGAGCTACGACAACTCCACAACTCGAAGACTTCAACTCACTCGAGGGGGCAAGTAGCCGATATGCAAGAGAGGAGTACGTGCGGGAACACGGGCTACGATAACTCCACAGCTCGAGGACTCCTGTCGGTGCCGAGGTCACCCATCCTTCCCTAGGGACTGACCTAGAGCGAAAAAGTATCAGTTTATTTGACGATGAAAGATTTACTTTTAAGAAAGGGCGGTTTTCTTCTTACTGAGGGGGGATGCCAACCCTAGATTCTTTTTTAACCATACCCACAGTCATATGAGAAGTTCGATCGGGGGGTCAACGGCCAACATGGCAAGTGGGGGAGGGGGGGGTGTGATCTCGGTCGTCATTGATAGGGATTGGACTTAGGAAGACTCGTTACATTACCCGACACATTGTCCTATCATCCGCTCCGAGGGTGATGAGATTCAAGCCGACGGTTCACTCCTTGGTTCGATCGTGAGGACTGCCCTCACACCCTTACGAATTTCGGTTTTATCACCTGATACACATGCTCAAGGCCTCCGTCCCGGCCTTGCATACCCCCACTTGGGAGGGATCGCTGCCTGAGCGACGATGAGCCCTTATCTACTTTAGAATTGTTTCTGATCCTGCGCCGAGCTCAATAGTTCTCTTGCGGCCTCAAAAACGCCCTTAGAGGTGGAGGACCCTTCCCTCACCGTCGTGCGAAGGTGATGGTTGTGGACTCTTCCCATTAACCTCCACAGTCGGGTGAGAAATGCAGCCATGGGGTCAACAACCAACATGCAAGAGGGAGCTGATCTCGGCCGTCAGTGCAGGGGCTTAGACTTAGGAAGACTCATTACATTACCCGACACATTGTATCACTTTCCCTGAGAGTTTATGGGATTAGAGTCGATGGCTCATTCCCCAACCTGACAGCGAGGACGATGATGCATGCTTGTTTATACTAGGAACAATTTATTGACAAGAAGATAAGAAATCTCATCTTTCAGGGTCATGTATATATATATTCAAGGAAACACGATTACAGATTAACATACAAACTCATCCCTTTTCAGGGATGGAATCTTTTCAGATCATCTCCGCTTCAGGTGTTACCAAACGCCTTCATGATTCTGCAAGCGGTAACCTCTTGTCTCGAGTGCTTCTTGAACGATGAAAGGTTCCTCCCAGTTCGGGTTGAGTTTTCCAACGACAGCTGCTCTTACTGCAGCATCTATCTTTTTCAGGACAAGGTTTCCCACTTGAAATTGCTTTATGCGGACGTGCTTGTCGAAGTGTCTTGTCATTCTTCTCTTGAACTCCTCCTGCCTGGTCGATGCAAGGTCTCAATGTTCTTCAATATAGTCGAGGTAGAGCTTTTGGGCTTCCTCATTCTCTAGGCGTCATTCTTCATCCCCTCCTTCCACCGTAACCACCCCGGGGTTTCTGACCTCGAACTCTACCGGGATGGGGGCCTCAGACCCGTGGGATAGCTTGAAGGGCGTCTCCCTTGTGATCAAATTGGGAGTGGTCTCAACGCCCACAAAACCGAAGGGAACTGCTCTGCCCAGTTCCCCTTCAGATTCGTGATCTTCTTCCGGAGATTGATGATGATCTTGTTTGCTTCTTCCACCTTCCCATTGCTCTGGGGATGATGTATTGAAATGAATCGGAGATCCGTTCCCAACTGCTGACAGAAGTCAATGAGCTCCAAGTTGGCGAACTGCGTCCCGTTGTCCGTGACGATGACGAGGGGAATCCCGAACCTGCAGGCGATCTCCCCCAGATGAAGTTCTTTACTATATGGGACATGGTCTTGGATAGATCTTTGACCTCATTTCATTTCAAAAAGTAGCCGATCATTATAAGAATGAATTTTTGATTCCCGCTGGCTTGAGGAAATAGGCAAATCAAGTCCTTCACCCAGATGGCAAACGACCAAGGGGCTGTGATCAAATGAAGCTGCTGGGTTGGCTGCAACTGAAGAGCAAAAAGTTGGCACTTCAGACACTTCCTGGAAAAACTTCAGCATCTTTTTGGATTGTCAGCTAGAAGTAGCCGTACCGTAGAATCCTTTGTTCCAGAGTGCGAGTCCCCGAGCGACTCTCACACTCTCCTGAATGGATTTCCTCCATTCCTCGTGGAACCTCGACTTCTGATACACACCTGGCCAGGGGGCCTGTGATAGTCTTGCGGTACAGATCCCCTTCATGCAGCAGGTAGTAGGCCACTTTATAACAAAACTTTCTTTTATCCTCATCACCCACCAAGAGTTGATCAGTTGTTAGAAAAGCGATGAATAGATCCATCCAGGAAGTTTGTTGTTCGATCTCCATCATCTCCCCTTCTTCGATAAATGACCGGAACAACTCCGCGATTGTTCCACCAGTCCTCGGACCATATTTGGCCAAACGGTTCTACCATCGCCGAATTCTCCTCTTGGGGCACATTTTCAACGAAGAATGGTTGGAAGTCTCCTATCAAGCTCTTGACCTTTACCAAGTATCTTTGCAGGATGAGGCCACATACTTCAAATTCCCCTCTGATTTGTGATGCGACCACCATTCGGTGAAGACTTTAACATCCTGGATTCCCAACTCCCTGACATGACGTAAGCCTGCCTCGTACTCCGCTTGATTATTTGTTCAAGGAAAAAGGATCTCAACCGTCTGCCCAATCCTAGTTCCCCGAGGACTCACCGACACGATGCCCACACCCAAGGAGCTTTTGCTTGAAGCTCCATCCATGAACATTTTCCAGGGAATGGCTCTGAAGAGCTCTATGCCTTCACTTGCCTCTGCTAAGAAGTCCGCTAGGAAATCCGACACCGCTTGTGCCTTGATCGCGATCTTGGGGTGGAAAGAGATGTCAAACTCACTGAGTTCTACTGACCACTTTTGCCAATCGCCCAGAATGTTCCACCCCACTCAAGATTCCTCGAAGAGGATGACCAGTCACCACATGAATGAAGTGTGCTTGGAAATAGGATCTCAACTTCCGCACAAAGATTATTAAGGCGAAAGCCAACATCTCCAGGATGGGATATCTTGTTTCCGCCTTTCGGAGTACCCTGTTCACATAGTAGATATGAAGCTGCTGCTTCCCCTCTTCCTGAACTAGTACCGAGCTCCCCGCTTCTGCTCCCACTCCCACATAGAGCAGTGGGTCTTTTCCTTCTTTCGGGCCTTGGAGTAGGGGTGCCTGCGTTAGCTTCCCTTTGAGTTGTTCAAAGGCCTTCTCGCACTCCTTTGTCCATTCGAATTGCTAACGACCTCGAAGAGTCTTGAAGAAGGGGGAGTACTTCTTTCCGACTTTGACCAAAAAGCGACTAAGGCCAACCAACCTTCCAGTCAGCCTCTGAACTTCTATGACGTTCTTAGGGATGTCATTTCCACGATTGCTTTGACCTTATCAGGATTTGGCTCCACCCCCTCAGAGGTGAGAAGGTGCCCCAAGAATTTGCTTCGGCCTGCCACGAACACACACTTTACTGGATTGAGCCCGATCTTATATTTTCTCAGCGTCGCAAAGGTCTCCACCAGATCTTGGATATAACCCTGGATGCTCTTGCTCTTGACCAGGAGATCATCGACGTAGACCTCCAAATTACGCACATTTTGCTCCTTGAAGACCAGGTTCATCATCCGCTGGTAGGTGGCTTCTGCATTATTCAGTCCAAATGACATCATTTATAACTATAACAGCCATTGTAGGTGATGAAGGAGACGTCACGACAGTCCGAGGGATGCATCCAGATCTGGTGGTAACCTGAAAGAGCATCAAGGAAGCTCATCGCAGCAAAACCAACAGCTGAATCAACCAGCATGTCGATCCGAGACAAGGTATATCAATCCATCGGGCATGCTTTATTTAACAGAGAAGAGTCGACACACATCCTCCAGCCTCTTGATGTCTTTTTCACCATTACCACGTTGGAGACCCAGTCTGGGTATTGGATCTTTGATACAATACTTGCCTTCAACAATTTCTCAACCTCCTCCCTAATGGGCCCGACCAGCTTGGTGGCCACCGACCTTTGTTTCTGCTTGATAGGCCTTGCCTCCGGGTCGAGGTGGAGGCGATGGTAGGCCACCTCAACATCAACCCCCGGCATGTCGGCGACGCTCCATGCGAAGATTTTTACGTTCTCCTTCAAGCACGCCACCAAATCCACCTTGCCTACGACCTACAGAGCCCCTCCTATCTTTAGCATTCCGGGCCTCCCCCCTCGGTCACCACTTCCACCTCCTCCGCAGCTTCCAGCTTGGCCCTTCCCTCCAGTGCCTTCTCCAACTCCTCCGCTTCCTCCATCCAGCTGATGGTGCTCACTACGCTCAGATAACACTCTCAGGCGGCTCTTGGATCGCTCCTGATCCACACCTTGACGTCCCCCTGATAGTACTTTAGACATTGATGGTAGGAGGACGGGACCACCTTGAAGAAGTTGATCAACGGCCTTTCAAAGATGACACTGTAGCAGCTCGACGCATCCACGATGACGAATCTGCACCTGATCGCCATCCCCCCAAGGTCACCAGGAGCTCCACTCCTTCCACCTCCTTCCTCTCTCTGGAGAAGCCGAAGAGAGGGCCATCTGAGGCGATCACCCTCCCCGCCTCTACCTCCAACCCGTTGAACATCTTCTTGAAAATGACATTCACAGAGCTCTCGTTGTCCACGAGGATCCGTTTGACGGTGAAGTCCTCGACGGCGGCCTGGATGACAAGAGCATCATAGAAAGTTCTCATTCTCCAGCAGACCCTCTACCGAGAAGGCGATCTCCTCGCTGTTGAAGAGCCTGAGAGGTCGAGGCAACTCCCCTTCGGTAAATGGTGTGGAGAGTCCCTTTGTGGGAGGCCTCCACCCCATCTCCTCCATGGATTGCTCTGATCCCCCTTCCTCCTCCTTGACCGACTCCTCCACGAGCCCCCAGGTCAACTCGGTCCTCATTCCTCCTCCGCACCGGGTCTTGGTGCCTATCCGGATCCTCCTGCCCCCTGTATATGGACTTCTCCTTCTCCTGCTCCTTCTCCGGCCCTCCTCCTAGCTTCCAGGAAGTTTGAGCACGTCATGGTTCCATGCCCCTCGACTTGATGGAACTCACAATAAAGGGGGACCTCCATAGGCCAGTTCCTCATCCTCTGGAAACAGTTGCCCTGCCTGGAAACCTCCATCTCTTCTCTTTGGTCTCCTTCTCCTTGACGCCCTCCTGACGAATACTGATGGTCCCTCCTCTCCGGGGAATACCTCCTCCCGTCCGGCCTCCACGGCGGCCGGTTCATGGGGTACTAGAACCTCCGCCCCTTTGCTCGATTATTAGGAGCCACGACGAGCCTCCTTTCCTCCTGTCTCTGCTCCTCCCTCCTCAACTCTTCCTTTCTCTCCTCCCGCTTCTTCACTTCTCCCTTCCTCTGCCCCTCCCCGAGCCTCCTTTCTTGCATCTTTTCCTCCTCCTCTCGGGTTGCCCTGTCAAGCCTGACCAGGAAGCTGAGGTTGGTTGACTCCTCCTGCATAAACTTGTTGGCTCTCTCGATCAGCTCCTCGTACGACTCCGAGGGATCCGTGCTGATTTCCAGATTGAAGAGCCCTTGCTTCAGTCCGAAAGTCAGTGCAGTTGCAGATAGCACTATCCACCTTCTGGATACCCAAGACCTCCTCGTGGAAGCGGTTGATGTAATGGCCCAAAGTCTCATGTTCTCCCTGCGTCAGATGGAAGAAGGAAACTGCCTCCTTCTTCCTCTTTTTTGATGTGTCGAACCTCGCCATCAGCTCTCGGTGCAGGTCCTCAAAGCAGTTGATCTAATTTGCTGGCAACTGGTGGAACTAGTCCCCAACCTTCCCCTTGAAAGTGTTCACGAAGAACCTGCATTTGAAAGCATCTATCGTGCTACGGATCGACACCACGTCTTTGAACCACTGCAAATGCCTGACATGGTCATCTCTTCCTAAGTAGTAGCTTAGGACCGGGTCCCTGAAACCTTCGGGGACTGGAGCCAACAACACCTCGCTAAACGAGTTTCTCCCCCCCCCCCCTAACGGAGACTTGCCATTTGGCGAGTAACACTAAACTCGCCAGCGCCAGTATCTCGACTCCTCCCCTGATACTCGCTTTACCTGATCCTGATCCCTTGGTTACTCGGTGGGTAGTACATTGACTATGCTGGTCGCTCCTGCCTTTCCACCACATTCTCCTCCACCACATGCTCCTTGCCCGGCCTCCTGGACGGCGCGACGTCCTCTGACGGGGTCTCGCGACGGGGCGACATCGCTGTGAACTCTGCGCGTGGAGCCAACAACGAGCTCACGGTGTCCTCGAGACACTGCGCGAGCCCGCCGAACTCTGCGTTAAACTCGGCCCGGGTAACATACTCGCTCGGACACTGCGAGCTTCCCGCTACTCCTTTCTGCTCACCTCCATTCGCCATGCTGCCTCCTTGCTGGACTTTCCTCCTCCGACTGTGATCAATGCTCACCGCACCAAAGTGTTGAAGCCGAAAAAATATCTTCTCTAAAATTCGGACTAAGTGCAGGCTATTGGTCCCGCGGTTCGGCTTGCAGGCTCTGAAGATAAAAACAAGAGAGAGAAGAAAGAAACTAAACTACTAAAGAATCCAAAGCGCTAGTAGCAGTGAGGTCCCACCACGTACTCGGAAGTTTGGAGAAAACTTCCCCTCCACAACCAAAAATGACTTAGCAAGACACAAGGAGGGCACCACCTAATGAGTAGCAAGTCTCGAGAGAGAAAAGGTGGGGACAAAATAGCAAGATTTCAAGGTGTCATTCCTGGTACCCCTGAGGTTCTCTTTATAGACAAAAAAACTGGGGGGGGGGGGGGCGATCTCCAGGCGAGGAGATCCAGCCCTGCGAGCTTGCCTTCTTGGAATTGGTGATCTCGCGGCTCGCGGCCTGACGACTATATCCTTGCGACTATCGAAGGATCTCGCTGGAGTCCGGCTGTAGCAGGGAGGTCTCACCACGTATCCAGAAGTTTGGAGAAAACTTCCCCTCCACAACCAAAAATGACTGAGCAAGGCACGAGGAGGGCACCACCTAATGAGTAGGAGTGGTGGTGGAGCCTGGAGGAAATCCCGTCGAGAGGTCTACGGCTGGACTGGGGGCGCTGGAGTAAAGTTTGGAGGGTGGGTTCGCCGACAATACAGGGAATCAAACAAATTGTCCGATCCCTGCTTTGTTTCCGGTCCCTTTCTTCATGGCCAACAAGCAGCTTTAATAGATTGCTGCTTAATTAAATTCCGAAGATCTTCTTACGGTAGCCAATTTCTTAATTCAGATTTCTTTCCAAATTGTCTTCACAGGTCAACAATTTTCCAAGTTCAGCTGTTCTTCCAAATCTTCTTACAGGACAGCAATTGTCCAATCTCAACAATTTACCTTCCAAACTCTAGAAACTGTTTCCAAATAAAAATGTGTTTCAAATATTTCTACAAATATTCCTTTCGTATGATTTGGGTATTCTTAAAGTTATGCATTTTAAATAATTTTAAGCTTGCCTCTACTGTCGTAACTACCTAAATTACCGGATTTTTTTATTAGGGTCTACTCGGATGGTCAAACCGATGAACCAAACCATTTCAAGCAAAATAGGTGCAAAAAAATGAAAATACATGACAAAAAAATGCATAGTAAATAAAATTCCACGACGCATGATCACGTCATGAAAATTTGAATGCGACGGAGGATGCATCAATTATCCCGGGGTTGAAAGAGCTCGACCCCGGCGAGACTTTGCAAAAACTGGCGATGAAGAGATCTGACATCATCTCTGGTGCTAGATCGGGTGGAATATCTGGAGCCTCGACGGGTGGCTCAACTGGCGGCCCAATGCACTCCTGAACATGAACTAGACCAAACCTCATGCAGTAAGCAATCAACCGACCTCACTTTGAAAAGTACAACTCATGGCGATAACGACCGACCGTGAGTTGTTAATGTTCAAAGGTTGCTCGCAAAATATTAGCAATAATTTTTTGCAGTTCTTTTAAATAATTAATGTGAGCTTGCACATCGAAGGAAATATGTTTATGGAATGAAAGCTGATGGCGGTCAGGTGGGCGGGACAATGCATGGAAAATCTCGAAAGGAGATATAGTTAGAGGGCGGCGTTTAGAATTATTACTTGTGAGTTTAGGTTGTGGAGGTACAAAATCTCATTGCTTTAAATTCTCCCCGATTAAATGTCTAAGAAAATTCTCCAAACTCTTATTAATGATTTCAGTTAGTTCATCGGTTAGAGAGTGATAAGCGCTACCAAACTCGAATGTAGTGTCCTCTCGACCCCCTAATATATTCCCAAATTTTGTTATAAAATATTTAATATAATATTGCAGCTCCACAAATCCGCTAATATCCAACTTACAAATATTAAAATTAATTCCAATTTTATTTTTAAAAAGTTTCCAGAGAAATCCTTTTAAAACGTGTATCTTTATTAGAATTGAAAATTTTTGGAGTTCTTATTATCCTTAAAACATTATTTCTTTGAAATATATTAATGATTGGATAATAAAAATTTTCAAACACATTTATATTTATAGTATGTTGTAATATCATAAAATGATATTCCCAAAATATAAAATCAATGTCTTGTGGTGTCTCTACTGCTATGTGTGGGTGATCTTCAAACATAATGTCACTAGGCTCAAGTGTTGGTGAGTGTCGTGGGCTTGGAGACTTAAGACATACGTAGTTCAAGTTTATGTCACCTAAGACTTGGGGGTCAATACTGGTCAACTACTTCTCCCGGAGAAGGGGCTCGAGAAGAAAATCAGTGACTACAGTTAGTGATTCAGCCGGTGCAAGTGGAGTTGCTACTTCAATCGGTATGTCATAAATATGAGGAAGAATCTCTTCCTTCTGGAGCTGGGGCTCAGGAAGAGTCTTCTCGACTGGAGGAATTTCTACTATGGAGTTAAATTGGGATAGTGAGCTCATGGGGGTGGTAATCTGGAGAGACATAGTGTTTGCGCAGCTCTAATTTGAACTCAATCCAAGTAGTGATTGGAGGCATCCACATCTTATCTCTCACGCGTTGAAATTGTTTCCACCAATCTAAGGCGGGTCCCTTAAGTCTCCGGGTCACATACTCAAGTTGTTTACTCAAAGGGACTTGTCTACTACTAAAATAATACTCCATGTCATGACACCAATCTAGACATTCATCAGGTGCTAGGCGCCCACAAAAATCGCTCTGATGTGTGTGCTCTAAGCACTTATGGTTAATGTTCTCTTCTTGCAATAAGTGATTTATGTTAGTGAGAGACACTAACATCTCTGTTAAATTTTTTATCCGAGCATTTATATCCTCCATATTATTCTTCAAATGATCGGTCATTTTCACCTCTGAATGTGTTTTAGTTTCTTAAAAAATATTTTAAATTGATTTTAAAATCCTCCTCTTTTTTTGTAAAAAAAAAAGTGAACTTTTTTTTAATTATAAGATAAAGATTTTAAATTTTTTTAAACTAAAATAAAATTCTTAAATGAAAGGCCATAGTTATTATTTTATTTTTTAAATGTTTTTTTAAATTTTTAAATAAAGATTAAAATAAATTTAGTAGACCTTTTTTTAATGCGGGCTTAAATTTTATCAAAAATACTGAATCGATCGATTCGCGATATGAGTGAATCGAAACCTCTCTCTGATACCAAACTGATGTAGACTCGGATTAGGTCTTCTAAAATAAAATAGTTTTTTGGCAAAATAATATTTTTGTTAATAAATAATTGTTAGGGTTTTGAAAATGATTTGATTTTTAAATTTAAAAAGAGGGTCGAGAGTGCCCAAATCGAGTTCACGCGCGCACAATTGTCGTAACGACGAGTTCTCGAAATTCGGTAATGGAGAGAGATTCTGTAGCATCTAACAAATTGAATCCAAACACAACCACAAGCACAATCCGCGAGCAATAATTTATGAAATTAACGGTAATTAAAGTAGAGGGAATATTGAAGGCAAGTTTAAAATAATTTAATTGAACGCATAAGACTAAGCCCAAATTAAGTAGCAATGAGGGGCGAAGTTACCCACGGGCTTGGCCCCTATTCAAGCCCATTCAGTGCATGGAGTTCCAATCAGCCGATTGAAGATGGCTTGCGGCGAGATTTGACGTCAAATACGACGGCCGGGACGGGGCTCACGGCCGACTGACAGAAGAGGGGAGTTTAAGTCGACGCTAGTCGGGATAGTCGCCGAAGTCATCGGTGAGGTCGATGGCGGCTTGGCTGGGAGATCGGTCGCTGGAAACCTTCTGTGGCACTGGTTTGAAGTGCGGTGGTGCTCCGTCAGGAGTAGACGCCGGAGTAGGAGTGGTGGCGGCGCCTGGAGGAAATCCCGTCGGAGAGGACTACGACTGGACTGGGGGTGCTGGAGTAAAGGTTGGAGGGTTCGCCGGCAATACAGGGAATCAAACAAATTGTCCGATCCCTGCTTCGTTTCCGGTCCCTTTCTTCATGGCCAGCAAGCAGCTTTAATGGATTGCTGCTTAATTAAATTCCAAAGATCTTCTTACAGTAGCCAATTTCTTAATTCTGATTTCTTTCCAAATTGTCTTCACAGGTCAACAAATTTCCAAGTTCAGCTGTTCTTCCAAATCTTCTTACACGGCAGCAATTGTCCAATCTCAGCAATTTTTTAAAATGTTTTTACATGGCAACATTTGTAAATATTTTCCTTCCAAACTTTAGAGACTGTTTCCAAATAAAATTGTGTTTCAAATATTTCTACAAATATTGCTTTCGTATGATTTTGGTATTCTTAGACTTATGCATTTTAAATATTTTTACGTCTGCCTCTACCGTCCTAACTACCTAATTTACCGGACATTTTTATTAAGGGTCTTCACTCTTCTCGGACGGTTAAACTGATGAGCCAATCATTTCAAGCAAAATAGGTGCAAAAAAACGAAAATACATGACATTACAAAAAATACATGATAATAAAAAATGCATGGTAATTAAAATTCCACGACGCATGATGGCGTCATGAAAATTTAAATGCGACGGAGGATGCATCATTTATAGACAAAAAACCTGGGGGTGGGGGGGGGGGGCCTCCAGGCGAGGAGATCCAACCCTGCGAGCTTGCCTTCTTGGAATTGCTGATCTCGCAGCTCGCGACCTGACAACTATTTCCTAGCGACTATCGAAGGATCTCGCTGGAGTCCGGCGAGATGCTATTGAAGGTCACCCATAGGCGAGTATCTCAGATGCTCGCAAAATCTTTTTGTTGACTGCTTGCTCGGGCGAGTATGATACTCACCCGTAATAAGGGGTTCCTATCCTGACTCCTTTGTTGAATTTCCCTGCCTTTTAATGCTGACCTTGACCTTCTGCCTACGTGGCACCACTGGTTCCCCCTTGACGAATAAGGGTTGTACACAAAGTGTTGAAGCCGGGAAAATTCTTGTTCCAAAATTCGGATCTAAGTGCAGTCCGTGGCTACTGGTCCCGCGGTTCGGCTCGCAAGCTCTGAAGATAAAAACAAGAGAGAGAAGGAAGAAACTAAAGATCCTCATGCGCTGCGCTGCAGCAGGGAGGTCCCACCACGTACCCGAAAGTTTGGAGAAAATTTCCCTTCCACAACCGAAAATGGCTGAGCAAGACACGAGGAGGGCACCACCTGATGAGTAGCAAGTCTCGAGAGAGAGAAAAAGAGGGGGTAAGTAGCAAGATTTCAATGTGACATTCCTGGTACCCCTGAGGTCTTATTTATAAACCAGAAACCTGGGGGGGGGGGGGGTCTCCAAGCAAGGAGACCCGGCCCTGCGAGCTTGCCTTCTGGAATTGCTGATCTCGTGGCTTGCGGTCTGACGACAATCTCCTGACGACTATCGAAGGATCTCGCTGGAGTCTGACGAGATGTTGTTGAAGGTCACCTATAGGCGAGTATCTTAGATGCTCGCAAAATCTCTTTGTTGACTGCTCGCTTGGGCGAGTATGATACTCGCCCGTAATAAAGGGTTCCTGTCCTAACTGCTTTGTTGGCTTTGCCCTGCCTTCTAATGTTGACCCTGACCTTCTGCCTACATGGCGCCTCTGGGTCCCCCACTTGACGAATAAGGATTTTTTATTTTGGATCCGTCACCCAAAGGATGCCTTTGGGTCGCGTAGCGATGCTCCGTTTTCCTGGCCCACCACACACCTCACTCGTTCCCACTAGCTAAAAATGAGAACATGTCTTTTTTCTTTCTTCTCTGGTGTTCATTTTAAGGTTAGGGTAACCCAATGTTTTCCCGTGAAAGAACAATTGGTTCAATTATCAAGTCTTTTAAGCAAGGAGAGATCCATGACGTGTCGTCAATCACACAGGGTGGATTAACTAGCTAAAATTCCCATTTTCCAAGCAAGCTGTATAAGAGCTTCTTTCTGTCATCGAGTTGATCTACCATTTGATGTGAGCTTTTCCGCGAGTGGCGAAGCAAGCGATCTTGTCAATGGATGAGTGGATTCTGTCAATCCTCTTCTGAGCTCGACCATGAGTTGCACACTCAAGCAATGCTTTTTTGGTGGTAGGAAAAAAACAAGTCTCATCACAATTGAAGTAGAGACCCTTTGCGCGGTGGTCTGCCATCTCTAGTAGAGATAGATGACTAATGAAAGAGAGTGGGGCCACGGTCATGCCCGCTTCGCTACCCCCAGGGCGAGGTTCGGGTTGGTCTAGGGGCTGGTGCCTTAGAGAAAGTAGCGGTCGTCGCATGTCGTTGGCCCGGTCCAGCTGAAGATGGCGGTCATTCGAGCCAGGCTCGTGACAGTGATGATATCTGGAATGCCTCCAGACTCAACATCTGGAAGTAAGTGCTCTTGGAGCTCGAATGATGATAACAACCTGCTACTGTGGTCGGATGTTGGGCACATGTGTTAATAGTGTCTGGAATTTCTCTATGTAGTTATCGATATCTCCAACATGCTTAAGAGAGATCAAATCTCCCAAGGGATTGCTTCTCATCGGCACGCCAATGCGCATGTTGTAATACCGCTTGAAGTTGTCCCATGTCATGTGTGGATTCTCCATGTCAAGATGTAAGAACCGCATTTGGGACAACCCTACCAAGTGATAGGCAACCAATAAAAGCCACTCAATCACCGGGGTCCTCTAGTTCGTAAAAAAACTGCTCACATCGGGTTTACCATGCCAGCAGGTCGCTCTTGCCATCATACGTTAGAAACTCTAGTTTGACGTATCGCGACTGGGCATGGTTCTCGTAACGAGACACCGTGTTGTTCTCATAACTCCCTACGTGGATGCCATCCTCGTGGCCATGGGAGGAGGACCCTCCATGAAAACTGCTTCCTGTACTGTCGATGTGATAATCATCACGACCTCACTGAGGTGGAACGAGGCTTGCTAGACAGGCTGAGAAGTCAGCCAATGTTGCTTGTTGCCAGATATTGGATGCAGGTAAGTTGATGACGCGGGTAAGTTGATCCATACTGTTACAGTCTAGTGCATAGGATTGTGTCATAGAACGGGGGGGGGGGGGGGGGGGGGGGGAGTCATTGTCGTTGACGAATCTTCCCTCTTGGCCTTCGATGGAGACCTACGTTGAGATATGCGAGTGGGGGCCTTTCTGCGACGTCGGATGCGAGCATCGTTGAGGGAGAGTGGAAGGAGTTGATGCCGTGATGGAGGAAGTTGTGCGAGGGTGGAATAGAGGCTCTATTCAACTGCTATAGGCAACACACGCTGCACAATAAGGCTCTATCCAACTGCTATAGGCAACACGCGCTGCAGAATGGGGGGGGGGGGGGGGGGGGAAGGCAGGCATTGTCGTTGACGAATCTTTCCTCTTGGCCTTCGATGGAGACCTATGTTGAGATATGCAAGTGGGGGGCCTTTCTGCGACGTCGGATGCGAGCGTCGTTGAGGAAGAGCAGAAGTTGATGCCGTGATGGAGGAATAGAGGCTCTATCCAACTGCTATAGGCAGCACACAGAACAGCAGGTTATTGTTCTGCTAGTTCAGTCGAAGAGTGGGCTGGTGGTTCTTGGGCTGCCCAAGAGTTAGATAGGGTGTATGGGGCCGCACCGCCCCTTTCTCTATCTCTGTGTGCTGTGTGCTGGATGCAGGGAGCTTCCCTACCCTTCACAACTAGTGGGAGGGGCGCTTGGTGGTCGGCAAAAGTGGGAGCTCTAGAAACCTCCCTTGATGCCAAAAAAAAGAAATTTTATTCAACATATTCGGTTCTTAAGACACCCCAGTTATAAATACATGATTACTTTGCTTAAAAATAAAAAAATGAAATAAAGTGCTGCCTGAGAATAGATAAAATAACAAAAGTGATAAAGCCAAGCTTAGAACGAAATACGACATATATTTGCACCCTTCCATCATAGGATCGCATATCTCATACATGCCCTTAAAATCGCCCTAATAATGGTTGTAATGACTTTAGGGTAATGCACTATTATTGGCTAAACATACTATTTAACTTAACAAACATCACTCATCTAAGCCTCCCTTTGGCACGGTGGTGGCGGTTGTAAACGCATGGGTTAAACCGTCATTCGTTATGGTCCTTATGGATCACCTAACAAACATCATCCATTTGAACATAAAAGTGGATGAAGTTCCTTAGGTGGGTGTTAACGAATAACAATTTAGTTTGCTCCGTTTGGGTAGGAAAGCTTATTTTCACCGGTCAAGCGGGCTTACGACCGCATGAACCGGTCCATAATTAAGGGTCGGGTTCAGGCGGGCGTAACCGCTTGATCGGTGAAAATAAGTCCTCCCAAACGGAACCTCTAACCTCATGTTCATGACCGCCACCGCACCCTGCCAAACGAGCAAACCGAGCCTAAGTTGCATTGATTGTGCATAATTGTTACTATTAATTACCCAGACCTGCCTCTGGGAATAGGCATAATCATTGGGGTTCCTTCTGTTTTTTGGAATTACAAAACCTCCCCTGTGAGTTTACATTTCATAATATATGAGGATATTTTTGTGCATGCATGGTCATGAAATGCATTTTTTTTTTTTTTGTAATTTCAAAAGGTAGAGAGGTGCAACCTATAATTTTGCAAACTTAGAGGGGAGGTCCCTGTAAACGACCCTAGCTTTTAAACATATTTTCAGTTCGTAGTTTTTTCCCTTCATGCAGGCAATGACGGAGAGTTCTGCGGAAAAGAAGATCAAAAGGATGCTTTTCCCGCATCATCAACTTAGAAGATCGCGAACTCCCATCATCGATATTGAGAAATGACTCCTTATTAAAACATCTTGGTGCAGCACGACATCCGATTAGCCCAGTTTCACATGGCGAGACCCAAGGGATCGAACTAAGCCCCAAAAGAGAAAAACAAGACCAAATTTTCTTTATTTTTTGTTTAAATTAGTTTGAATAAGAACAAGGATAAGAGTGTTTATCCTATTTGGATTTTAGTTTATTTTTATGTAGTTTGTATAATTTAGTTTTAAATTTATCATGTAATCTCATGTCTATAAATAAGGGATGAATGGTTTATTATCAGAACTACTGATCAATAATACTATGAGTTTGAGTTTCTTCTCCGAGATTTCTCCCTCTATCAACTTTAATTTAGCAAACTTATGGGGGAGGTCCGATAAATGACCCCACAAATTAATTTCATTAATATAATCGAAAACGACTCTAACAAGGGACAATGAGTAGACCGAGTGTTTGCGATTTGGTTTTGGTTTGTTTCGGTTTTTGATTTCTCTGATCATATGCATTTATGTTTGAAGTATGAGTGTTTGTTAGTTGGCAATAGTAGAGAAATGATTGTCCCATGTTTCGATTTTGAACTTACATTTTCATGAAAAATGAATGTTCAATGGGTAATGGAGAGATGTCTGGATGACCAGAGCGTCGGCATTCAACAACGGGTTTAGCACCCGACAATGCACGCCCGACCATGCTTAATGGAGTTCATACTTGAAATTATCAAGCTCTTAACAGGTTAATCATATAATTTAGTTTAAACAATGTTTTCTTCATTTCGAACGAGTGATTTTAACACTTATTACGCCGAAGTTTATTTGTTTACCCACTTTAAGTATTTTGCGAGAATTTAATGTCGTGCATCATGATAGTACTCCCGCCGGAGGGAGCTTAAGAGAGTTTATAATGAACTCCAGAAAATACTCTTAAAAAGACTCCTCATATATTTGAATATTAGCCTTTACTTATGTAGCCTAAACAAAAATCTTTTCCTTCATTTCTAAGGTGTGATTTGTTTATTCATGTGCTCATCTCCAATGAGCTTTTGCCACAACAAGCCATTTAAGAAAAAAGGAGGCTTCAAGGTTCATTGTAGTTTTTCAAAGAGGGGAAATTTTTAGTACAAGTGTTCCAATGCATTGCTTCACATACATGCATACTAGATTAACATGACCTCTCTAAGTTTGCTAAATTACCCTCTTATTTTTCTAAAATCACAAAAAACTCCCCTATAAGTCCTTACTCGGGGGGGGGGGGGGGATTATTATTCAGGAAATGCTGGAAGGCAGGGTGTATATTGCTGGGGAGTTTTTTATAATTTCAAAAGTAAGAGGGTACCTTTGGGGAGGAGGTTGTCATTGGAAACTCCGAAAGCTGAAAAGTAACCGCGGTCATCCACATACGAGTACAAAAAACTGCAATGGGCGTGACAATCGCTATTGGTAGTGCACAAAAAAAAATGCAGGATGATAGAACACTAGTGCCCGAGCAGGCGGGGCATCATGCCGTGGCGGCTCCAAAAAGAGAACCTTTATTTCCATAGCAAATAAATAAGAGCAAGCATGAGTTTGGTTTGCTCATCACTTGGACTTCTGATGCAGTTAAAGGCCATAATTCTTGATACAAACTGATATTCGTGATAAAATGATTTCTCAGATTGTATTCAAATCGATTTCGACAATTAGGGCTAGTTTGGCACGGCGGTTGTGGTTGTGAACACGGTGGTTATGAACTGTCGTTCATTAATGTCCGACCGCACCTGAGAAACTCCTTTCACTTTTATTGTCAAAATTATTATGTTCTGATCCATACTCACCGAGTCACCGGAGCAAAAACGCGGCGCCAAATCGGCCCTAAGTTTTTATCCAATTATAATTTATTTTCATTATCATCATGAAAAATTGTCCTTTATTATTTTCAAGGTTGAAATTATCCTTTTGTTTAGCATTTTCTTCTCTATTCTTCATATGATAAGCTTTGCATTTGTCACAATTTAAAATTGAATTAATTTAAAACGGCACCAGTATCCCAAGCAAAGCCTAAGAGGGGAATGAGTCGTGTTGTCGCGGTAGTGAGCACGGATGATCAATCATAAGTTACATTTCATAATACGTATTTACAAAAAATGCGACTTGTAATTATGCCGACTCCTAGGGACGATTTGGGTAATTAATAGTTTCTGAAAATGTATGGGCTCTAAAGCGGGAAAAGTAGTTTTCTGTTGAATGACTGGGTCGGTTCTTTGCTTTCTATAAAAAGGGATTAGTGGCTTTATCGACATACTCTCCTCGACGATGAAAAAGCATTACAAAATTCTACAAGTATATGTTAGTTTAATGGGTATACTAGTTTTTTTTAATGATTTCGAGTCCAACTCTATAACCTAATTTCAATTAATCATATTCAAAGTTGTCGGACTGTCCTCAAATTTTAGGGAAATCCGTTCTCATCATCTCATCCTGTGCGCGCGATTCAATTACCAGTCTCTGTCAATTATTGTTGATATAGCAGAATTGACCGATTCCATTTCCACGTGCTCGATTACAATGTCTGACCGAACAACAAAATTGAAATTCAAATTGATTCTCAGTTCTTGAAATCAATTACAATTATGTTCAAACTAACGCGCCCTTAAGATATTATATGCATAAATTTCTACTTTATGTCAATACATTTAAAACAACACAACACTCAAGCCTTTATCCCATTACAGTCGACATAGCCAACCCCACTATAGTTGACATGACCTTTATCCCCCAAAAAGATCAAAATAACACATTGAAATGACTATTAATAGCGACTTCAGGGGTGCTATTAACATTCCCCTATATTTAAAACAACACAGCACTCGAGCCTTTCAAAAAAAATGATCGAAATTTTCCAATACTACTGTCTTCTTCCTTAACAAGATTGTGACCTCTCACTCTATACCTAGAAGATAACATTCCTTTATGTGAATGCGACCCTTCAACCTTATTGCCAAGTGCAACTTTTTTTTTCTATTCACTTTCTCATATCATGTCTCTCATTCCTTTTGTTTTGTGAATTACAAAAACCTCTCCTGTAAATTTAAGTTTCGTAACATTCATGCACAAAAAGACACCCCCTTGAAAATTTATTGCAATGGAGTATTTTTTTTGCGCATGAATATTATGTAATGTAAACTTATAGGGGAGGTTTTTGTAATTTCAAAAGTAGGAGGGGGGTGCAACTAACTTGTAGGAGAAGATTTGGTAATTGTTCCTTTATGTATATATGAAATTTAATTAACCATTGATATGTTAGATAAATACAATAAGGCTTTGTTTGTTTGGACGGAATTGAAGCCTTATGACTTATGAGTTAGAATTGGAGGTCAGTTTTCATTAGAATTTACATTTAACTACAATTTTGAAGCATCAATTCTGTCGGATCACAAGATTTGGAATTGTAGAATAGGAATTCGTCCAATTTTAATTCCTGTGAGAATTGGAATTCGTCCAATTCCAATTCCCGTGAGAATTGGAATTGGTCTGAATTCCAATGTAGTTGTTCGGCTGCATGATGGATTTCTAGAATTGGAATCGCAAGATCAGGCGGCTGCGGCGAGATCAGGCGGTTGCGGTGAGATCGGGTGACGGTGACAAGTTCGGGCGGCGGCGGCGAGATCGGATGGCGGCGGCGAGGTCGGGCGGCGGCGGCTATAGTAAAAACTGAATTCCATGAAATATCTATCTTTACCCCTAGTTATGGGCGGAGGGTCAAATAATCTATATATTAACATGATTTTCCATATATGAGGCTACTCCAACACACCCCCTCACAATAGAGTCTTTGGACTCTAAACAACTCGTGATAGTCGGTCGTTAAGTGCAGACTGTATCGACGCCATTTAAGAACCTATACACATGACTTAAACTGGTTGATTGTAGATGGGATAAGCCCATACTTTTCCGCAGCCATTATTTTGAACTGAAGACGAATTTCATATATCGTCGTGAATTTTTCGTTAACCATTGATACGTCGGATCAAACTGAGAATTGATCGTGCTAGAGCTTTGTGCATCCACCCTAAAAATCAACTGGTTATAGGCAGAGGGTCACAAGAATTCTTCAAAGCGGTGCTACATGAGTTTCTCAATACGAGACTACGTTCCTATCACTCCTCATGACTAAGTTTTTTTTTGGCCTGTTACGTGCGTGCGTGCGAACTAATTTTTTTTGTAATTTGGCGATGCGCAATCTATCTGTTTTGGGGTCTTAATCAGGAATCTTAACAGAGGTATGTGTCCCTCAGATCATTATCTGCAGTTATTACAGTTCTGCCCCTCATCACTTCCACCAGTTCTGTATTTCACTAGTTGAGCTCTTATGTGTTTCATGGCCCATCACTTCTCTCTCATGTGAAGTAAAGAAAATGAGAAGCAGAAAAAAAACACATCTTTCTTTTTCCAGAACTGATGTTATGATGACAACATACAATAAAGTTAGGTGATTGTTAACCGCAAATCCGCTATTTGTTAGTGGCATCCCAAAATCTCATAATTTTTCACGCCTTTTCGAAATATGTCTTGTACATGCAATTTTAGGAAAAGTGCTCAACACGAAAGTTGTAGATCTCGTCGAGATCTACAACTTTCGTGTTGAGCACTTTTCCTAAAATGCATGTACAAGGCGTACTTTGGAAATATGTCAGATTTTACGCCTTTCAGAAATACGCCTTGTACATGCTATTTCAGGAAAAGTGTTCAACACGAAAGTTGTAGATGTCGAGATCTACAACTTTCATGTTTAACAGTTTTTTTGAAATTGCATGTACAAGGCGTATTTCGAAAAGGCGCGAAAAGTTAGCAGATTTTGGGGTGCGACTAGCTAATAACGGGTTTGCGGTTAACAATCACCTAAAGTTATCACCACTTCAAAAATTTGCTAGTGTTATATGTAGGTATATTTATGTATATGGGAGAAGCACGATTAAGATGGTTCGGACATGTACAGAGGAAACCATTGGAGGCACTTGCTAGACGTTGTGAGAGTTTAGCTACTAGGTGTTGGGGTCCAGCCCCTAAATTGAAGACCGGAGATTTGCTAAGATGGTTCTGCCATGAACAGCAATTTCGGCGAGTATCGGGATGGATACTCGTCGGATTTACTGTTCATGAACTGTATTTCGGCGGGTATCGGGATTTCGCCCGATTCGCCGGCGACACTCGCCGATTCTGCCGCCTTCTCCCAGCGGCTCAGCGAACCAGCTTTTCGGCGGTCCTGGCGGTTCGGGTGGACTTATATATTATGGTTCTCACCGAAGGAGTTAGGGCTAATCCTGATTCTTACGGGGGCGATTTACATCGACATTTGCGGGGGAAGGAAGCAGAGGAGGCGTGCGACGATTCCGGCGGGGGCTTGCGGCGGTTTCGTCGGAGGAGATTATCTTATTGCTAAGGGCTCTTGCGGAACGTCTTGGTCCCGTTTCCAGATTGGTTTTTGGCGCCGGTGGTGATGCTAGGAGAGGTTTCTCTCGGCTTGTTCTTCGTGTGAAGATCGTGTCTCAATCGGAGAGTTCTTTGTTGAAGAGAGGTTGTTTTTACCTCAACTTGTTGAGGGTTCTTCCTCGATTTCATAAGGAGCGTCTTAGCTTGAGTGAAGATTCGTTTGTGAATCCGGAGAGGGAACTAGGTTGGGAAAATCTAGTGGTTTTTGTAATCATTTATTTATTATAGTGGATTGTTTGTGTGTCCTGTCCCGTGGTTTTTCCCCCTATTGCTGTGAGGGGATTTCCACGTAAATTTCTGTGTGTTTTGTTCTGTTTTCTTTGCTGATTTTTGTTTAACTCGCATTGACTTTGGATCCGGGTTTGCACCAAGGGGATCGTTTCCCTACACTAGGCATGTTAAATGAGGGAGGGGTAGACCAAAAAAGACTTGGAATGAAACTATAATGAAAGACATGATGTACATATGCATTCGTGATATTACGACTAAAGATAGGGCGCAATTGAGACAACGATCCCTATAGCCGACACCACTATGGTGTGATAAAGGCTTGAGTGTTGTTGTTGTACATGTATATCTATATAAATTGACTATTGGGCAGCATTTGTAGAACGGTTCATGAGAGGAAGCTAGACGGAAGTCGCGAATAAATTAAGGGTCAATTTGGCAGGAAATGGCAGTGGTGAACGTGGTCGTTTTGAACCGTCAATTGTGAACGTCAGACCTCACCTAAGTAACTCCATCCACTTTTATGTTCAAAATTAGTTTTTTTTGGCGGGGGCCATATCTATTATTATGCCAAACATATATTTATGACGATAACACTTCTGTCCAAACTCACTTGAGCAAAAACGGAGTACCAAACGGACCCTAATACAAAGTTAGCTTAATAATTTATAAAAGTTAATTACAGAGACCTCCCCTGAGATTTAGCATAATTACAGAGATCTCCCCTCTACTTTTCAAAATTACAAAACCTCCCATCTGAGTTTGCAACGTTACAAGACACCCAACATAGTGCGTCCATACCAGAGCGGAGGTTTATGAAAATTAACAATGAAAACTCGGAAGAGAGGTTCTCATAATTTAACAAAATAGATGGGAGGTTCTCATAATTTAACAAAATAGATGGGAGATTCTTGTAATTATCCAAAGCCCCGAGGTTTAGTAGTCAAAATAATCCCAGATTCAATCAAATTGATTTTCAATTAAAAACGGGGCAGTCCGGTGCACAAAGCATCCCCGGGCAGAGAGGGTCCGGGGAAGGGTACCACCACAAGGGTGAAATGTCGGCTAACCCTATCCTGCATTTTTGCAAGAAGCTGCTTCAGGACTCGAACCCCTGACCTCAAAGTTCGCACGGCGACACCTCAACCCATAACCATTAAGGCCAATTAAACAGAAAATATGGAGTGTATTTGGGTGAAGTAAGGACCATCTCAAGTATAAACAGCTTTCTGAATCATGCAGCTTCCACATAAACCTGAAATGATACATAATAGACTGGACAAGCATAGCACACTATACATTAAAAAAGAGAAATACAATTACAATATAATGGTAAAACAAATTCGCTCATTTTATTCGTGTAATTCTCGTATTTTGTGTTCTTCACGTCATCTTAAAGTTTTACGTGTTTTCTAAACTGTTGACATTGTCACAAACACGAAGCCTCCGCCCCCTGCCCGCCTCGATCTTAACTCAGATTCCTCCCATTGTAGCAAAGAAATTCCAATGCAAGGTGCCATTTGGGGAAGGATTTAGCTCACATATCCATCAATATTCTTAGCCCCTCACCATGCATAAAGGAATGGAAAGATCAAAAGAACACAAGGCAAAAGCAGATTCCAAGCCTTAATTGAAATGTAGAAGAAATTGCAAAACACAGTGTGAGCAAAAAGTAGATGCCAAGAGCTGTTCAGCCAACTATATATAATACTCTAACTACATATCGCCGCATTATCGGCAGGCAGGGGGAGAATAGTTGTTTGGCCGGCCGAGTAATATTTTATTTTGAAGTTAATGACGATGCATGGAAGGGATCCGCTCGTGCTCGGACAGGTGGTGGGTGACGTGCTGGATCCTTTCGTTAGATCGGCAATGCTGAGGGTGGTGTACAACGACAAGGAGATCACGAATGGGATGGGACTGAGACAGTTAGCGGTGGTCAATCGTCCGAGGGTTGAGATTAGTGGCGGCGATGAGCGGAGTCTCTACACACTTGTAAGTGGTTTTAACAAATGTAACATAAATGATTTTGACTATTTTGAGAATAGTTTCATGTCAGGAAACTCTCTTATCATTTTGTGCACTTAATATACATCCACAAGATGTAAATTACAAGGCTATATGAGTTTCCTAATGTGGGACTATTTCGCCCGGCCTGCTCAAGTATTATGTTAGAGAACAAAGACAACATTTTAGAGGTCAAGAGGAACGCCTTGAGAATAGTCTCACATTAAAAAACTTCTACACTAAGGCTCCGTTTAGCATGACGGTGGCAGTCATGAAGGCGATGGTTATGAACCGTCGTTCGTGAGCGCCCGACCTTACCTAAAGAACTTCATCCAATTTTATTTTCAAAACTAGTTTAATTTTCTTCGTGGTGGGCGTAACCATTGTCATGCCAAACATACATTCTACGATGGAGTTTTTGTCCAAACTCACCAGAGCAAAAACGTCGCGCCAAACAGAGCCTAACTGTGAATCTTGGGACCCTTCGCCTATATCCATTAGTAATACATGGAGTGGTTGAGAATCTATATTACGAGGCTATATGAGTTTTCCGATGTGACATCCTCAAGACGCCCTCTCACGAGTAGGCTCTAACTCATGATTTATTTTATGTTGGGTGAAGTAATAGTAGGTCATTTGACCTAGGGTTAAAGGTCAAATACCACATGTTAAAAGCCAAGACCCTAAATGTTAATACCACATCTTGAGGATAGTCCTAAATAAAACAACTCAAATAACCTTGTATAGTTAATGTAGATCTTGGGCCCCTTTTGGTCTATATTACAATGCTAAATGAGTTTCCTACACCACTATTCTCAAAACACCCTCATCACATGTACGCTCTAACACGCAAACTTTTTTAATTGGGCGACATGAGAGTAGGTTGTTTGACGTAGTCTGGTCTGATACCAAGTTAGAGAACATAAAGCAGAAGTTATTCACCGAGATCCTACATGTGAGAAGGCAACTTGAGATAATGTCGCATCGAGAAACTGAAGTAATGAATTAATCTTCTGCACTTAATATAGATCTCGGGCCCCTGCCCTATAAGCAATTGATTTTAGGTCGGATGCTTTGATTATAACATATTGCATACATAGATATTTGGTAAACAAAATATACTGCTCTATTGGGTGCCAGTTAACTTAGAATTATGATTTCACCAATAGAATGATTTGCTGAATGCATTAGTGTCATTTATTAACAGGTGATGGTGGATCCAGATTCTCCAACCCCAACAAATCCAGCAAATAGAGAATACCTACATTGGTAAGTTTAAGCACTATATATATATACTAGCATCTTCGAACGGGCTCCGCCCGTTCTCGATGCGTCGCTGCGGGCTTCGCCCGCAATCAAGCGGGCTTCGCCCGCTTGACCTCCCGGCGGGCTTCGCCCGCAATCAAGCGGGCTTCGCCCGCAATCAAGCGGGCTTCGCCGCTTGCCCCCCGGCGGGCTTCGCCCGCTTGACCCCCCGCGGGCTTCGCCCGCAATCAAGCGGGCTTCGCCCGCTTGACCCCCCGGCGGGCTTCGCCCGCTTGACCCCCGGCGGGCTTCGCCCGCTTGACCCCCCGACGGGCTTCACCCCTCTCCCCCGGCGGGCTCGCCCGCCCCTCGGCGGGCTCGCCCGCCCCTCGGCGGTCTTCGCTCGCCCCCTGACGCGCTTTGCCCGCCCCCGACGGGCAAAGCCCGTCCCCTCCGGCGGGCGAACCTTCGAAAAAATTTAAATAATTTTATAATTTAACAAATTATTATTATTTTCCTCCAAGGAAATTTAAATAATTATATAATTTAATAAATTTCGCCCCGAAGCCCGCCTCTGAAAAATGAAATTTCCAACTCAAATTTCCAACTAAAATTTAATAATTATATAATTTAATAAATTTCCAACTCAAATAATATAATAATAACTTTTTATTTTTATAAAAAAAATGAAAAAAAAAAAACAAAATCCCCCCCCCCGCTTCCGCCTGCCCGCTCCCCGCCCTCCTCTGCCGCCGGCGGCGGAGCCGGCGGCGGCCTGCCCCGCCTCCCACCGGCGGGTTCGCGGCCTCCGGCGAACCCGCCGGGGGTTGTCCCGCGGCGAGCGGGTAGGGCCACCGCCGGCGGTGGCCCTGCCCGTGAGACCCAGATCTGGGTCTCACGGGCAGGGCCACCGCGGCGATGGCCCTGCCCGCTCGCCGCGGGACAACCCCCGGCGGGTTCGCGGAGTCCGGCGAACCCGCCGGTGGGAGGCGGGCAGGCCGCCGCCGGCTCCGCCGCCGGCGGCCGAGGAGGGCGGGGAAGCGGGAATGCGGAAAGGTTGGTATCGGGATTTTTCAGAGAATGAACAGTAGCGGTTTTGGTTTTTTTTTTTTTGCAGGCCTCCTTTGATGAATCCAACGGTCACCTTTCATTTTCTGGAGATCGGACGGTCCTGATGAATTTAACGGTGTGCTTTGGTGTGCTTTGAGATATCTATATTGCTAGCTCGCGCGGCACCAGAGCCCGCCCCAGCGGCCTTTCCTCGCACGCGCCGTTTTGGCGCTCGTGTACCGTGCCGACCTCCGTCCGCATGCACCCAGACACCTGTTCGCCAAGCCTCCGCACGACATAATACCTTAATGCCACAATCCATCGCCGCCGCCTCGGATCTCTCGCCGGCACCGCCATGACATCAAGGAATTCCAGAAATCTCTCCTCACGCTCGCTTCGTTCCCGGCCAAGTAGAGATTTGGGGGGCATTTGATGGGTTCCCCCTTTTTTATGGAAAGTCATGGGTGGGCCCCACCCCCCATGATCTCTCATGGAGATGATGGGGCGGACCCCCACTCCCTCCCTCATGGGGAAACCGCCGCCATCGGAACCGCCGCCGGCAAGAGGCCGAGCCACCACCGGCGGCCGGCCCTCCCACGACACCACGACCATGGCCGACCGGGGCCTTGACCGCCCCGGCCATGGCCGCCCCGACCATGGCCGACCGGGGCCATGGCCGCCCCGGCCATGGCCGCCCGGCCATGGCCGGCCGTGGCCATGGCCGCCCCGGCCATGGCCGCCCGGCCAGGGCCGCCCCGGCCATGGCCGGCCGTGGCCATGGCCGCCCCGGCCATGGCCGGCCGTGGCCATGGCCGCCCCGGCCATGGCCGCCCGGCCATGGCCGGCCGTGGCCATGGCGCCCCCGGCCATGGCCGCCCGGCCATGGCCGGCCGTGGCCATGGCCGCCCCGGCCATGGCCGCCCCGGCCATGGCCAACCGGGGCCATGGCCGCCCCGGCCATGGCCAACCGGGGCCATGGCCGCCCCGGCCATGACCGGCCGTGGTCATGGCCGGCCGTGGCCTTGGCCGCCGCCGGCCTCCCTCGACGGCCGCCCGGCTGCCGCCGCCGTCATGACGGCCCGCCATCATGGGAAACCCCCCGGCCGTCCGATCAAGGGGAGGGCCCTCCCTGCCGTCCGATCGGGGCAAAACCACCCACTAACCCACTATGTTAGTGGTGGGGCCCGCCATAACTTCCCCCTGGAGCCTATATAAAAGGACCCCAGGGGCTCCTCATTTCCTAACTTTCTTCTCTACGCTTCCTTCTTCTTCTTCTTCCTCAGGTGGGAGCTCTCCCGTTTTCTCCGCCAGCGGCCACCCCTCGTCGTCAACCACGGTGGCCACCTCTCGCCGCCAACCACCGACAGTCACCCGCAACCTCCGCGTCCACCAACGGATATTTGCACCCGCCAACAGCCACCAGAACCCGTCATCGGTTATTGGCACCCACCAGAGTCCAGTTGCAAGGGGAACACTCAAAGACCGGGGAAAACGCACGAAGGAAGAGGCGACGACCCAGGACAAGCGGCGCCTCCCAACACGTGCGACCGAAGTACCTCGCGCATCTCCACCATCCAAGTCCCGTTGGCAAGGCAGCCTGTTGCCCACCAACGAGTGCACATACTCTCTCTCCTAAAGATTGTAACGGGAGCGGCCTGTCGCCCCGATTTCCCCATCAAACTGTAAAACTCCGACAACCTAGTGGATTTTGATCGGCACCGACCCGGTCACGTGGTTTTTCACCCGGTTGAAGGGTTTTCCACGTTAAAACTTCCCGTGTCCATCCCTCATTCTTCAATTGACTGTGTGCGCGCTCGACCGCTCCGAGAGCTAAGGCGGTCCAAGAATATCCGGTCCGACCGGAGCATCGAGTTAGACCGCAACAGTTTGGCGCCGTCTGTGGGAAACATTCCCAACCTCCTCCGCAGAACAAGTTCACCATTCTGCAACCGCGATGACAAAGAGAAGTGCCCGCACAGCCGAAGGATCCGCACTTGGCGGACACACTGAGCCTGCACGTTCTCACTCTCTGGTAGACGTGTCACTGACCGCTGAAGCAGTTTACGCCCCCGTCACCGCTCTGGAAGGACGTGTCCGCCAAATGGAAGAAAAACAAACAGAAATGCTTGCATTGGTCCGAAACATGGAGCACCACCCGCTCCCCTGATACAGCCGGCCCCAGCAAATCCTCCGCAACCAAACTCGGAAAGGGACCAAGAAGAGCCCGAGGATTATTCTGAAGCCGCCAGCTCCACTCACCTAGCTCAAAGAAGAGTAAGGACAGATCATCTTCATCACCATCCCGCCAACGACGTTCGCCCCCTCCTCTCGAAAGGTTTACTCGGGAGGAAATTCGGGAAGTTATAGCCGAAGAATATCGCCAGGCTAAAAGAAGAGACTTTCATGCTCACCGACCTCCCTGCCAAGGCTCCCCCTTGACGCCGCAAATCCTCGATCATCCTATTCCACATGGATTCAAGCTTCCAAACATCGAGACATTTGACGGGACCGATGATCCACTAGAACACATTAACCACTTCATCACCATTATGAGGATCTGCAGCGCACCTGATCAGTTACTCTGCCAAGTGTTTCCGACCACTCTCAAGGGGCAAGCTCGCACATGGTTTCACTCCTTGAGAGCGGGCACTATCATCAACTTCACAGAACTAACAAGACAATTCACAGATCAGTTTATAGCAAATCGGAGGATCGTCCGCGACCCTTCCCAATTATCAGGTATCCGCCAGAATGAAGGGGAGTCTTTGAAGGATTTCTTCCGCAGGTTCTCCGCAGAAGCCCACCAAATCCCAGGGGTCGACCCTGAACTGTTAAGAGGAATGTTCCTCGGAGGTCTTCGCCCGAGCAGCTTTTATTCAGCATTAATGAGGGAGACCGTCGCTAGCTACCCCGACCTCGTGTACCGCGTAGAGGCGCAGATCACAGCCGACGAGGCTATTGAGGCTCATCGTCAACAGTTTGACGACAATCAGAAGCGAAAAAGGGGAAAAAGAACCGTCCCCTCAACACCAAGAAGGAAGATCCCGACCAGAACATCAAAACGAAAAACACCGACGTGACCATCAGAGAGATCAGCCGCCCCGGGATTACACACCCCTAAACACCTCCATGACAAATGTGTTTCATGCGATCCAAGGCAACGAGGCGCTCCGCAGGCCCAGACCTCTCGCTAAAAATACTGGGGACCAGACAAAGTACTGCGAGTTTCACCGTGGACAAGGACACGACACAGAAGATTGCTCAAAGCTCAAGGAGGAGATTGAGTATCTCGTCAAACAAGGCCTCCTGGGAGATTCTTACGAGGATAGGCACAGAGGTCCGCTGAAAGGAAATCGGCCAACCATATGCTAGACCGGACAGGGGGGCAACCCCTTAAACGACCAACCCAAGAGAGGGCTTTGCACCTCAGAAGGGCTTTATCTATTATGGCGTTTATTAATTTTACTTTCCTACGAATTATGTATTCCCGCAAGAACAATCTCACGACTGCAACTCTAAAAAAGTTAACATTTTCTCATATAGGCCTGTCGATGACAAGCGTCATCCGTGCAATTTGAAATGCATACTCATTTCGCCAAAGTGCTAAGACATCCATTTACCCTTACAGCAACTGCCTTCGTGCAACGCGCTCCATACAGCAACTGCCTCCGTGCAGCAGGCGTTCCTTACAGCAACTGCCTCCGGGCAGCGCGCTCTCTTACAGCAACTGCCTCCACGCAGCGCGCTCCATACAGCAACTGCCTCCGCGCAGCGCGCTCCTTACAGCAACTGCCTCCGCGCAGCGCGCTCCATACAGCAACTGCCTCCGCGCAGCGCGCTCCTTACAGCAACTGCCTCCGTGCAGCGCGCTCCTTACAGCACTGCCTCCGGGCAGCGCGCTCCTTACAGCAACTGCCTCCGCGCAGCGCGCTCCATACAGCAACTGCCTCCGCGCAGCGCGCTCCTTACAGCAACTGCCTCCGTGCAGCGCGCTCCTTACAGCAACTGCCTCTGTGCAGCGCGCTCCATACAGCAACTGCCTCCGCGCAGCGCGCTCCATACAGCAACTGCCTCCGCGCAGCGCGCTCCTTACAGCAACTGCCTCCGTGCAGCGCGCTCCTTACAGCAACTGCCTCCGGGCAGCGCGCTCCTTACAGCAACTGCCTCCGCGCAGCGCGCTCCATACAGCAACTGCCTCCGCGCAGCACGCTCCTTACAGCAACTGCCTCCGTGCAGCGCGCTCCTTACAGCAACTGCCTCTGTGCAGCGCGCTCCATACAGCAACTGCCTCCGCGCAGCGCGCTCCTTACAGCAACTGCCTCCGTGCAGCGCGCTCCCTTACAGCAACTGCCTCCGGGCAGCGCGCTCCTTACAGCAACTGCCTCCACGCAGCGCGCTCCATACAGCAACTGCCTCCGCGCAGCGCGCTCCTTACAGCAACTGCCTCCGCGCAGCGCGCTCCATACAGCAACTGCCTCCGCGCAGCGCGCTCCTTACAGCAACTGCCTCCGTGCAGCGCGCTCCTTACAGCAACTGCCTCCGGGCAGCGCGATCCTTACAGCAACTGCCTCCGCGCAACGCGCTCCATACAGCAACTGCCTCCGCGCAGCGCGCTCATACAGCAACTGCCTCCGTGCAGCGCGCTCCTTACAGCAACTGCCTCTGTGCAGCGCGCTCATACAGCAACTGCCTCACCTCCATTGCTCCGCGCAGCGCGCTCCTTACAGCAACTGCCTCCGTGCGGCGAGCTCCTTACAGCAACTGCCTCCGTGCAGCGCGCTCCTTACAGCAACTGCCTCGGTGCAGCGCGCTCCTTACAGCAACTGCCTCCGTGCAGCGCGCTCCTTACAGCAACTGCCTCCGTGCAGCGCGCTCCTTACAGCAACTGCCTCCGTGCAGCGCGCTCCTTACAGCAACTGCCTCCGTGCAGCGCGCTCCTTACAGCAACTGCCTCCGTGCAGCGCGCTCCTTACAGCAACTGCCTCCGTGCAGCGCGCTCCTTACAGCAACTGCCTCCGGGCAGCGCGCTCCTTACAGCAACTGCCTCCGCGCAGCGCGCTCCATACAGCAACTGCCTCCGCGCAGCGCGCTCCTTACAGCAACTGCCTCCGTGCAGCGCGCTCCTTACAGCAACTGCCTCCGTGCAGCGCGCTCCTTACAGCAACTGCCTCCGGGCAGCGCGCTCCTTACAGCAACTGCCTCCGCGCAGCGCGCTCCATACAGCAACTGCCTCGTGCAGCGCGCTCCCTACAGCAACTGCCTCCGCGCAGCGCGCTCCTTACAGCAACTGCCTCCGTGCAGCGCGCGCTCCTTACAGCAACTGCCTCTGTGCAGCGCGCTCCATACAACAACTGCCTCCGCGCAGCGCGCTCCATACAGCAACTGCCTCCGAGCAGCGCACTCCTTACAGCAACTGCCTCCGTGCAGCGCGCTCCCTACAGCAACTACCTTCGTACAAACGCACAACCTAAGCCGCAAGCACCCCTCACGCAAACTAATCCGCGGTCGCAAACCGCGCAAATAAAGTCGGAAGCCAGCCCCGTGCAAGCGAAGCCGCGAGCCAGCCTCGTGCAAACCAAAATGCGGTCCCAAGCCGCGTAAGGCAAATTCACAAACAGTCTTGTGCAAGCAAAAGTCACGAGCCAAGCACGTGCAAGCAATAGTCGCGAATCGTCTCGCGCAAAGCAACGTTACGCGTCAAACTCACGCGAAAACAACGTGAACTTTGCCAACTGATGTACCATTCTGGAAGCACCCTCTTCACATACGGGAACCTCGTCAAAGCAAGTTTCCCGCCCAACCTTGTATAAGAAATACTCGATGATATACTCGGGGGGCAAGTAAAACTCCACTTCTCAGTAGTCTCTTCCCTTGGGCGCTTAGTCCGCCATGCATATTACACCTTGCGCACACCGCATATGCAGCATGTATCGTGAACGCATCACTCACTTATCATGCACATTACATACCGTGCACATCGTACCTTATGCACCCGTTTATACACCTCACGCCTTGCGCACATAAGGCGCAACTGCGCATATTATAGCAAGTACAAAAAGGCCCATGACGGTGCTCCAGAATGCAGATCGCAGGGCGAGCAAGAGCCCACGCGCACAACACTTGCTTGAGACGCGCAAAACACACGCAAAGCCCGCTCGCGCACACAAAACCCACACGCACAAGCCACACGCCAAACTTGCGCAGGCGGCCAGCACGTACGCGCGCGACACGAGCACGCGCGGCCGAAGTGGGAGGGGCCTGCGCGCAGCGCGGCCTGCGCACCCACAACCTACGCGCGCGGCCAGTCTGCGCGCGCGCAAGGCCTGCGCGCGCGGCCAGCGCGCGGCCAGCCCGCGCGGCCTGCGCCGCGCGCCGCGGCCTGCGCGCCCACAACCTGCGCGCGCGCGGCCTGCGCGCCCACAACCTGCGCGCGCACAAGGCCTGCGCGCGCGGGCCAGCCTGTGCGCGCGCGCAAGGCCTGCCTGCGCGCCGGCCAGCTGCGCGCGGCCAGCCCGCGCGGCCTGCGCTGCAAGCGCGCGGCCTGCGCGCACGCGGCCTGCGCGCGCAAGGCCTGCGCGCGCGGCCAGCTGCGCGCGCGCAAGGCCTGCGCGCGCGGCCAGCGCGCGCGGCCAGCCCGCGCGGCCTGCGCGGCGCGCGGCCTGCGCGCGCGCGGCCTGCGCTGCGCGGGCGGGCCTGCGCGCGGCGGCCTGCGCGCCCGCAACCTGCGCGCGCACAAGGCCTGCGCGCGCCGCGGCCAGCTGCGCGCGCGGCCAGCCCGCGCGGCCTGCGCACGTGCCGGCCCGCGCACGCGACTGCGCGCGTGCAGCCCGCGCGCTGCTAGCTCGCGCGGCCAGAGCCCGCCCCAGCGGCCTTTCCTCGCACGCGCCGTTTTGGCGCTCGTGTACCGTGCCGACCTCCGTCCGCATGCACCCAGACACCTGTTCGCCAAGCCTCCGCACGACATAATACCTTAATGCCACATCCATCGCCGCCGCCTCGGATCTCTCGCCGGCGGCCCCCCATGACATCAAGGAATTCCAGAAATCTCTCCTCACGCTCGCTTCGTTCCCGGCCAAGTAGAGATTTGGGGGGCATTTGATGGGTTCCCCCTTTTTTATGGAAAGTCATGGGTGGGCCCCACCCCCCATGATCTCTCATGGAGATGATGGGGCGGACCCCCACTCCCTCCCCTCATGGGGAAACCGCCGCCATCGGAACCGCCGCCGGCCAAGAGGCCGAGCCACCACCGGCGGCCGGCCCTCCCACGACCACCACGACCATGGCGACCGGGGGCCTTGACCGCCCCGGCCATGGCCGCCCCGACCATGGCCGACCGGGGCCATGGCCGCCCCGGCCATGGGCCGCCCGGCCATGGCCGGCCGTGGCCATGGCCGCCCCGGCCATGGCCGCCCCGGCCAGGCCGCCCCGGCCATGGCCGGCCGTGGCCATGGCCGCCCCGGCCATGGCCGGCCGTGGCCATGGCCGCCCCGGCCATGGCCGCCCGGCCATGGCCGGCCGTGGCCATGGCCGCCCGGCCATGGCCGGCCGTGGCCATGGCCGCCCCGGCCATGGCCGCCCGGCCATGGCCGGCCGTGGCCATGGCCGCCCCGGCCATGGCCGCCCCGGCCATGGCCAACCGGGGCCATGGCCGCCCCGGCCATGGCCAACCGGGGCCATGGCCGCCCCGGCCATGACCGGCCGTGGTCATGGCCGGCCGTGGCCTTGGCCGCCGCCGCCTCCCTCGACGGCCGCCCGGCTGCCGCCGCCGTCATGACGGCCCGCCATCATGGGACCCCCCCGGCCGTCCGATCAAGGGGAGGGCCCTCCCTGCCGTCCGATCGGGGCAAAACCACCCTAACCCACTATGTTAGTGGTGGGGCCCGCCATAACTTCCCCCTGGAGCCTATAAAAGGACCCCAGGGGCTCCTCATTTCCTAACTTTCTTCTCCTACGCTTCCTTCTTCTTCTTCTTCCTCAGGTGGGAGCTCTCCGTTTTCTCCGCCAGCGGCCACCCTCGTCGTCAACCACGGTGGCCACCCCTCTCGCCGCCAACCACCGACAGTCACCGCAACCCTCCAGCGTCCACCAACGGATATTTGCACCCGCCAACAGCCACCAGAACCCGTCATCGGTTATTGGCACCCCACCAGAGTCCAGTTGCAAGGGGGAACACTCCAAAGACCGGGGAAAACGCACGAAGGAAGAGGCGACGACCCCAGGACAAGCGGCGCCTCCCAACACGTGCGACCGAAGTACCTCGCGCATCTCCACCATCCAAGTCCCGTTGGCAAGGCAGCTGTTGCCCACCAACGAGTGCACATACTCTCTCTCCTAAAGATTGTAACGGGAGCGGCCTGTCGCCCGATTTCCCCATCAAACTGTAAAACTCCGACAACCTAGTGGATTTTGATCGGCACCGACCCGGTCAAGTGGTTTTTCACCGGTTGAAGGGTTTTCCACGTTAAAACTTCCCGTGTCCATCCCTCATTCTTCAATTGACTGTGTGCGCGCTCGACCGCTCCGAGAGCTAAGGCGGTCAAGAATATCCGGTCCGACCGGAGCATCGAGTTAGACGCAACACTTCCCATGAAAGTTAGCATAATTACAAGTAGCATCCTCCTTACTTTTGAAATTACAAAAAAAAACTCCCATTAAGTTTACATTTCATACCATTCATGCACAAAAATACCACTCAGAGTAAATTTTTAGGGGGGGGTCTTTTTGTTCATGGATATTATGAAATGTATTCTTACAGGGAGGTTCGCAACATGTAATTTAGCAAATTTAGAGGAGAGGTCCGGGTAAATGGACCTATACTTTACATATGTGTGGTTGAGAATGAAGATTCATGCCCTCAAGAAAGTAAGTGATGTAGGGGTAGGCTGGTGGTGAACGGAATCTACGACCCTAAGTGCTGGTGCAGGGGTGACACACTATTACAACCCTAAATGCGATGCAACCGTTGGTGACGGCGACGATTAAATTAAGCAATGAAATTAATAGCACAGCGCAAATAATTGAATTAGAAAACAAACAATTAATTTCAGCAATTTTTATAATGGCTTCCTCCGCTCGGAGGGCCAAAGCAAAGCGTGCGGCGAATAATTCCTCCTGCAATTATGCGTATACTAGAGCCAATTTCCACACAAGTAATAGTCGCAGCACAATACAGTAAATCACCAAATGAAAATGTCAAATCAAAGAATACAATACCACAAAGCTCACAACGTAGAGGGCTGAATCGAGGCACTGAAGAATTTGAAGGTCTGAATGTGTAGACGGACGATCGGAGGTGGATCCGGTGGTACGGCGATGGCGAGGTGGCTACCCACGATGGAAAAGAGGGAGAACGTGCCGGAAACGGAGAGATCCGGCCACTAGGGAATGGATCCGGGTGTAGGTGGATAGATCCGATAATTTGACAGCGGATCCGGGCTACGGGAAGAGGAATATGGGTGAAAATGACCGGTTGGAGGGTGGTAGCACTAGATCAAGAGAGATTTAGGGTTTTCGGAACGGTGGGAAGTGGATCCACGGAGAGGAAGGTGAAGGAGTGGGCGGCTAGGGCAAATAGGGCCCTTGGAGTGGCCGGTTTTGAGAGAAGGGGCTGGCGGTGGCCTGGGGGTGGAGGGTCCAGGTCGTCGGCCTGTACAGGAAGGGGAGGGGGCTGCGGAACAGGAGATGGAGGGGTGGCTGGGAGGCGGTATTGCAGCAGCAGGACGGGATTTTTGAGAGGGATGTGGCTGTTTCCGGTGGCTGGAAGGAGGGATTAAAACTTTAGGAATGAATAGTTGATTTCATTAATCAACAGTGCAATGAAATAAGGTATTTCTGGACAGAACTTCAGCCGGCTATAGGGGAAGAAAGGGGCGGTGGAGGGGGGTATTCAAGGTGGGAAAAGGAGCCTATGGATGGGTAGTACCTTGAGGAGGAGTTTGGCGGCCTAGGAGTCGTCACCTAGGGTTCCACGACGTCGGCACCGGGGAGGGATCGTTGGAATCCGGGAATGCTTCTTCTCCAAATTCAACAATCAGTCAATTCAGCCATCAAGACTCCTATTTATAATAAAAGAAGGCTAGGGCATCCCCCATCAATGGTTATGATTGACCGGGTTCGGCCCTTAAAATACATCAAAACAAACTAAAAAAATAAACTAATATAGTTTTTTGACTCGCGACGATGTCCTGGACGCAACCGCGGAGTCCGATCGGCGATCCGATCAAGTCCTCCTGTGCAAATATATGTACGTGGGTCCCGCCTTGCGGCGAACCCCTCCAGGTGCATCTGATGGTTCCCCATCAACTCCCTCCGACTGAAAAGCTTTCATCTCCGATGAATGGAGATGATCGTACTGAGGTCGAAGTCCGGGGGCGAGCCGATCAAGCTCTGCCGATAGTATCCAAGTGTCGTCAGTGTCAGGGCGGCCCAGCCAATGTACCAGGTAGCGGTAGCGCGGTCCGTCCGAGGTGGGAACAAATTGGTGGGATCTGATCTCCATGATACTCTCATCTCTCGCCTCTCGAAAGGTGGATCCGTATGCGATCGGTGGTGTCTGCGGTGGAACCAAAGTGGACGAATTCCCGGGTGGAGGGGTGGCAATAGTGGGTGAACAAGGATGGCCATCAGATGGTGGTAATGTGTAAGAGTGGTGTGGTAGCAACAATAGGGGTGGGGGTGGCTGGGCATCTCCACTGCTCGGGTCCACATACTCATGAGGTTCATAGTATGGAGTCAGATCTTCAATATTAAACACAGGGTGAATTCTCATACTAGCCGGGATGTCAAGTCGGTAGGCGTTGGTCCCAATACGACTAATAATGGAGTACGGGCCCATTCGTCTCGCGCTTAAATTCTTGGCAGGCCCCGAAGGGAGCCTCTCAGGGCGGACTCGCACCATTACCTTCTCGCCTACATTAAATATTTTCTCTTGCCTTCGATTATCTGCATGGGCTTTGTAATTTTCATTGCTTGTTATTATTCGTCGGCGGACCGACTCATGCAACTCATGCAAATGTCGTGTAAAATACTCGGCAGACTCATGCATGTTATGCAAATGATGCAAAGACAACACGACAGACACTGTACACTCCTTATAGGAAAATCTAATAACGCATGAGATGTATCTCAACTGTGGTGGCCTATCAGGAGGTTCTTTCGGTGGAGTGTAGACAAACTCATCCCGTTTGTGACGATTGCTCAGATGACCGTGAGAGACAACTATACTCAAATACAGGCTCGTAAAGAGCCAAATGTCTCTCGGGGAACGTAGCGTATCAGGGGGCTCCCAAGGAGATGTGTAAGAAAAGTCATCACGAAGGAGACGACCACCGGGTGAAAACTGTGCATACAAACTAGAAGTCGTGACTCTAGCATATGATGAGCGTCCCAGACAAGAAAGAACTCATCGGGTGGTTCAGCGGGTGGCGTGTCCCAAAACTCATCCAGAGTGTGAGGTGTCATAAGGTAGGTCCTCACAATATGAGTATGCTCAAGTGGACTCAAGGTAAGCCCTACATATGTCATGCTCCACTCAAGGTCCCTTCTCTGGGGCAAGTCTAGAGATGATAATGAAATAGGCGTCATATCTGAGTGGCTCACGTGAGTCTCAACCTCACCAAGATGTCGCGGATCATCAGAAGGCTCAATAGGGGGCTCGTAAATAAGGTCAAGGTCCTTCCGATGAGTACTATCGAAAGGGGTAGTGTCCCTGTGCATGAGTGACATAGCCACTATGAGATCAACACCAAGCTCTGAGCTCTCGGTCGTAACGTGGCTTAGGGTAAGGCCAAGGGAAAAGTGACATAGACTTATGCTCAAGACTGGGTCTTCGGGTGCGGTGTCAAGACATGAGTTTAGGGTACGAGTGTCAATCAACCCCGGACATGCCAAAAGTGGAGTTGTGGGTGAGAGGAAAAACACTACAGACTCAATAGGTCGCTCGGGCTCACTCTCCGTCGGAGTCACAAGAGATGGGTCAAAAATAAGAGATAGGTCACTCACGGCGCTAAGCATCTCGCTGGGGTGAGAGCAATCTGTATCAGGTATCACTTCCATTGTGGGTGACATGACACTGGTAGGCATCGTGGTGACCTCAATATGAGAAGGACTCGTACTGCGGAGGTCAAGGTGAGGGTCCAACCGACCAACTCTGACGGATCTCAAAGACTGTTCGTAATGAAAGGCAAGCTGATACATCTGCTCGAGAGACTTCGAGCTATGATAAACCACCTTAGTACGGATGTCATCGAAGCCCAGACAAAAATCTGCAAGTGGTCATGGCTGATTCCTCTCGGATATCGCTCCTCATAACTAACTCATCAAAGCAATCTCTGTACTCAGCGACAAACATGGATTCTTGCTGAAGGGAAAATAATTGGTCGAGCAAGCAACTCCGATATGATGAAGGCAGGTACTTCTGACACAATGTACGCTTCATGTCCACTCAATTAGTGATGCGACGAAGATGGTCTCGCTCGCGGGTCCTCTCAACGCTAGCCCAATATGCTCTCGCCTGATCTAAAAGTCTAAGTTTCGCAAACTTACCGCGACGCTCACCGAATAACTCGAAATAATCAGGATAATATTCAATATCCACGAGCCAATAACTGAAAGACTCGGGACTCGATGAGTCGGACGGGGAAACTGTACGAAACTGACTCTCAAGATCTCTCTCAAAGTTACGATCCTCATAATAGTCGTCCCTAAGGTAATCGGGTCGAGTCGAAGGATCAACACGATCCGCTCGCATGCAAGGATATGAACGACGACAATGATCATACTGAGCGTCTCTGGCATAGTGAGGTTGTGTCGGTGGGTCGACACGATCTCGGGAGATGGTGTGCCGCAAACGATAATAATCATCATGATAACGAGAGGATTTCTCTGAAGTCGCTCTATGAGATTGGAAATAGGCGAACTCAGAATCTCATAAGAGAGGAGAGGAACGACGCCGATAATTAGTCATGGATGAACTTAAGGAATGAATGGTTGATTTCATTAATCAACAGTCCAATGAAATAAGGTATTCCTGGACAGAACTTCAGCCGGCTGTAGGGGAGGAAAGGGACGGTGGAGGGGGGTATTCAAGGTGGGAAAAGTGGCCTATGGATGAGTAGTACCTTGAGGAGGAGTTTGGCGGTCTAGGAGTCGTCATCTAGGGTTCCACGACGTCGGCACCGGGTAGGGATCGCTGGAATCTGGGAATGTTTCTTCTCCAAATTCAACAATCAGTCAATTCAGCCCTCAAGACTCCTATTTATAATAAAAGAAGGCTAGAGCATCCCCCATCAACGGCTATGATTGGCCGATGTGTTCGGCCCTTAAAATACAACAAAACAAACTAAAAAAATAAACTAATATAGTTTTTTGACTCGCGGCGACGTCCCGGACGCAACCGCGGAGTCCGATCGGCGATCCGATCAAGTCCTCCTGCACGAATACATGTACGTGGGTCTCGCCTTGCGGCGAACCCCTCCAGATGCATCTGATGATTCCCCATCAGTAAGAGCTCTGTCGGGCTTTGAAAGTGTAAGAACTTACACTTTTAACTGTGCTGCAGAAAAGCTTTAACTACGTAATTTTTACAATGTGAAAAATAGCACTACTTCTTGCTCGGCAAGTTACAGCTTTTATAATATCGATGAGGTGAGACTAATGAATTTTTTTCATTTTCCTCAAAACTTAATAAGTTGTTAATTTTCAAATGAATAATCTAACACAATGAGCACACAAAATTTTTTCGCCAGAGCTAATCTAACCCATCAATTTTGACATCAAAGATTTGTGAAATTTGCTCTGTTTGTTTCAAGTTTTTTTCTCCATTGACGTTGGAAGGAAAGTGCCGACGCTAAAAAACATATTTGATAAAACTCCTTTCCTCATTTTTAACATTCCAAAACATCACGTCAAAGTTACTGGGTCCGGGGGGAGTAAAGTGCAGTGCAATCCAATGGATGCAAGCTGTTGCACTTTATCGTGCAGTGCAATCTAACGGATGCGAGCACGTAGAGATGCGTGCACATCTCAGCACACACATCTCAAAGCCGCTGCATGCATCTCCACGTGAGCTGCGATGTGCTCATAGCCATTGGATCGTCACATTGCACGATAAAGTACAACTGCTGCACTTTATTTTCCATGGACCCCAAAGCTACCCCCTTCCTCCATTCCCACTGCACTTATTCCCAAGACTCCAGAAATCCATTGTGAAAAATTTATGAAGAAAACTGAGAAAGAGATCACATGAATACTCAACTACAATCAGAAGTCAAATAGTAATCAGAGAAAATGCATCTCATATCAGACTTCTAGTTGAAATAAGGTGCATGAATAAATGAAATCCCCAATCGAAGTTGAAGGAAAAGTTATTGGGCTAAAATAATAATTTGCACTCAAATATCATAAGCATCTTCTCATAAAAAGTGTGTTCTGGTGAGAGTAATTATGAGATAAATGACCCCCTTAGAAGTACTCAAAGGCCACAAATGTAAATGGATAAAAGCACGCGATTCAGCTTAGCATAGGATATGCTGAATCAAAGGAGAAAATACCTCAAATATTGTGAGTTAGGTCACTACAAATGTTATCAAAGTGAGACCTTTTGCAATATGATGTGTGGAATTAAGTGAAGTTTGGTGGGCATATAACATCTCGAATCTAATGAGAGCGGAGAGTGTCATTAAGGCTAGAAAGCCCAGAGAAAAGGAAGCCTCAGGTAGGATTATAGACGAATGCAGGCACATGAATAAACTAAATCTCACATCAAAATTAATTAAAAATGTTTATAGGCCTAAGTAATAATTTGGACCTTAAATATCAGAGACGACTTTTCAGAGCGAGAAGTGAAGCTATGTTAGGAACTCCACAGCTAAGCGTGCTCTGCTATGTTACAAATATCATCAGAGTCACACGTCATGCAGTACGATGTGTTATTGAAGAATGAGCCAAATAAAATTGGTGGATCTATAACATTATGAAAATGAGCGTAGTTCACGCCTTTGGATTATGAATGAACAAAATCTCGCTTCAAAATTGGAAGAAAAAAATGATTAGCTTAAGTAGTACTTCGGACATTCAAATATTAGAGATGCTTTTTTAGAGCAAGTGTCAGAATTTTATTAAGAACTCAACAACTAAGGCTTCGTTTTGTTGGGTTTGAGAGCACGCAAACCCGACCTGAGCACCTGCAAATTAATTTAGCGTGAGCACCTGCACGACCGTTTTAGCGGGCACAAATACAAAATAAAATAAAGATAGCACGCAAGAATTTTTAACGTGGAAACCCAAGTGGGTGAAAACCACGGGACGATCGGAGTCCAACCCGGAAAGCCTCCACTAGAACGTGTATAAAAACACGCAAAAATTTACAGGCTTTCCCTCCTCGATCCACAAAGGATCTTCACCACGTCGCTACACGAATATACAAAATACCAAATCGGAACAAATGGCGGATTTAAGAAATCCTCTCCAGTGAACCTTCTTGATTCGTGCAGCGTGATCACGTCAACGTCGTACTACGACGCCCGAACTCCTGAAGCAACGGCGGTGGCGGCGGCCTCCAAACAAAGGCAGCAATGACGGCGTTTTAACAACGCGGCGATGGCGTTTCAAGAACGCGGCGGTGGCGTTTCAATAACGCGGCGGCAACAGCGATGGCGGAGCTACTTCACGGTGTCTCTCCTTTTTTTTTTTCTTTGCTTTCTGCTTGCTGTATCTGCCACTTCTCTGCATCTCCATATATATATATATAAATATATATATATATCTATATATTAATAGAAAGCATGAATCATGCTTTCTATTAATATATCTATATATATATAATATATATTAATATATATATATATAATATATATATATATATATACAAAGCGTGAGCTGCATGCTTGTATATATATATATTAAAAATTTCTCCGCATCGGGTGAGAATCTTGAGAACGTATTACGAGGACTCGATACACATAAACTCGGTGGTTTTCTCCGCATCGGATGAGAACCACACCCAACAATTCTCCCCCTTCACATCGAGGCGGAAGAAACCGCCATCCCGGCGATTCTAACGCAATGCTCAAACTTCCCCCTTGGCACCGTCTTGGTCAGCATGTCTGCCCCATTATCATCCGTGTGAACCTTCTGAAGATCAAACTCCTTTTTCCAGGACATCTCGTATCCAATGATACCGAGTGTCGATGTGCTTCGACCTCGAGTGAAATGTGGGGTCTTCCCCAAGTGGATAGCGCTCTGACTGTCACACAAGAGAGTGTATCGGTCCTGAGTGAAACCAAGCTCTTTGATGAACCTCTTCATCCAAAGCAACTCCTTCCCAGCCTCAGTAACCGCAATGAACTCAGCTTCCGTAGTGGACAGTGCAACGCACTTCTGCAATCTCGACGCCCACGAGACGGCTCCCCCTGCAAACAGAATCATGTATCCGGACGTCGACCTCCTGGAATCCACATCTCCAGCCATGTCAGCATCAGTGTAGCCCAGCAGCTCTGGCTCACTGTCTCCAAATCTCAACGTCAAGTCGGACGTCCCCTGCAGGTATCTCAGAATCCATTTCACTGCGCTCCAATGTTCTCTCCCAGAATTGGAGAGAAATCTACTAACTGTCCCAACAGCATGCGCAATATCCGGACGTGTACACACCATCGCATACATGAGGCTCCCAACTGCAGATGCATACGGAACCTTTTCATTGCCTCGATTTCCTCGGGTGTGCTGGGGCACTGATCAGAGGTAAGCCTGAAGTGAGCTGCAAGCGGCACGCTCACCTTCTTCGCCTGATCCATATCAAATCTCTGCAGCACCTTGTGGATGTACTGCTCCTGTGATAACCAAAGCAATCTGGCTCCCCTGTCTCTGCGAATGTGCATACCCAGAATTGTCCTCGCAGCGCCCAGATCCTTCATCTCAAAGGTGGAACTCAACTGCCGCTTCAACTCAGCAATGCGTGCAGTGTTCCTCCCGACGATCAACATATCGTCCACGTACAGAAGCAAAATGATAAAGTCCTCTGGAGCATACTGCTTGACAAACACGCAGTGGTCAAGGGGTCCTCCTGAAGTCGATCTCCCCCATGAAAGAGTCAAACTTTTTATACCATTGCCGCGGGGCCTGCTTCAGGCCATATAAACTCTTCTGCAAGCGGCACACCAGGCCTTCCTTCCCTCTAACACTAAAGCCCTCAGGCTGCTCCATGTAAAGCTCCTCGTCAAGATCGCCATGCAGAAAGGCGGTCTTGACGTCCATCTGCTCAACCTCCAAATTTAGCCTCGCAGCGAGGCCAAGGACGACACGAATAGATGACATCTTCACCACAGGTGAGAAGATCTCATCGAAGTCTACACCCTGTCGTTGTCCAAAGCCCTTCACCACCAGCCTGGCCTTGTACCTGGGAGGTGTGGAGGAATCACCATGTTTCACCCTGAAAATCCACCGATTCTTCAAGGCCTTCTTGCCCTTAGGCAATCTTACCAGGTCATAAGTGTGGTTCTTCTGCAGTGACTGCATCTCATCCTGCATAGCATCCATCCACTGACGCTTCTCGGTACTCTCCACAGCCTCATCATAATTCTCAGGCTCCCCCGCATCAGTCAGCAAGATGAACTCTGATGCGGAATATCTGGTGGACGGGTGCCTGGCCCGATCTGACCTCCGTAAGGCCGGCTCAGGTGCCGGTGCAAGCACATCCTCAGCAATGTCCTCAGCAACTCCTGGTTCACCATCAGTGGTGATATCATGATCCGGAAGTATATCAACGCCCTGTGCAGGCTCAGGCTCGGCAGTCTCCTCAGCATCATCAACTCCAACCATAGGTGACTCTGCAGTAGTGCGAGAGTCAACCTCCAACTCAACAGTCCCCTCAGGATCACCAATAGTCTGATCCTCACAGAACACAGCATCACGGCTACGTACAAGCTTCTTCTCAACTGGATCAAAGAACCTGTACCCAAACTCTCCACTATAGCCGTACCCCAAGAAAATACACTGCCGGGTCTTCGAATCCAACTTCGATCTCTCGCCCCTAGGGACGTGCACAAAGGCTTTGCAGCCAAATACCCGCAAGTGACTATAAGAGGGGTCTTTCCCATACCAGACTCTATCTGGGACATCCTCCTGTAAGGCTGAACTCGGAGAGAGATTGATGACATGCGCTGCAGTAAGAAGAGCCTCGCCCCAGAACATCCCTGGCAGCTTCGACTCAGATAGCATGCATCGAATCCTCTCCATCAGTGTCCGATTCATCCTCTCAGCTACGCCATTTAGCTGCGGCGTCTTCGGCGGGGTCTTCTCATGTCTGATGCCATGGTCCCTGCAGTACTCGTCAAAGGTACCAATGTACTCTCCCCCGTTGTCAGACCTGATACACCTTAACTTCTTCCCAGACTGTCTCTCCACCTCAGCGTGGAATCTCCTGAAAGTATCGAGTACCTGATCTTTGGTCTTGATGGCATAGACCCAAAGCTTTCTCGAATGGTCGTCAATGAAAGTGACGAAGTATGATGCTCCTCCTCTAGTCTGGACCTTCAGTGGTCCGCAGACATCAGTATGAACTAGTTCCAAAGGCTCCGTTCTCCTGGTGGACGTGTAACTGTGGAATGAAACTCTGTTCTGCTTCCCAGCCATGCAGTGGTCACACCTCTCCAAGTGAACATCAGACATATCACAAATCAACTTCTTCTTCGCCAGGCATCCCAACCCCTTTTGGCTAATGTGTGCCAGCCTCCTGTGCCATAAGGAGGTGGATGGCTCATCCCTAACGGAGTTGGCCTGAGCAGCTTCAGGCCTCCCCTCCATGTAGTACAAACCAGAATCTCTATAACCTCTGGCCATCACAAGTGATCCCCTGATCAGCTTCCAGAAGTCTCCTCCAAAGACACTCAGGTGTCCTTCATCTCCAAGCCTGCCGACGGATATCAAATTGAAGCGAATGTCGGGCACGTGTCTAACATCCCTCAGAATAAGTAGGGCTCCAGTGCTCGTCTTCAAATGCATGTCTCCACGCCCAAGTACCTTGGACGTATCTCCATTGCCCATCCTCAACACCCCACAGTCATGAGTGGTGTAAGTGGCAAATACTCCCTATTGTGGGAGACATGCGCAGAAGCTCCAGAATCAACGATCCAGCACCGGTCGTCACACGAAAGTGCAGCTGTGACGTCGTCGCCAACAATAATGACGTCGTCCTCCTCAGTCGAGACAGTAGCTGCAGTGTGACCCTCATCCTTGCCCTCAGTGGCTATCCCCTTCTTCTTCTGATCGTTCTTCAAAGTATAACAAAACTTCTTGATGTGACCCTTCTTGTGGCAGTAGTGGCATTCCACGTTCTGATAACGTGTCTTCGACTTGCCCCTACTCTGACTCCTGTCCTCCTTCCTTCCTCGGCTTTTACTCCTTCCTCTCCCCCTGGACTCAGTAAAGAGAACGTCGGCTCGTGAAGAAGAGCCCGAAGTCCCTTGAGACTTTCGTCTCACCTCCTCATTCAAGATCCGCTCTTGGCGATCTCCATGGAAACAATCCCCTGGGGGGAGGAATTGATCAGAGAAACTCTGACCATCTCCCACGAGTCTGGAAGTGACTTGAGTAGCCACAATGCGTTCACCTCATCTTCAAAAGTCACCTTCATAGCAGTCAGGCGATCTATAATTCCCTGGAACTCGTTGACATGATCCAAAATGGGTGAGCCCTCTCGGTATCTGAACTCTCCAAGCTTCTTCAGTAAATACAGCTTGTTGATGCCCGTACTCTTGGCATACAACGTCTCGAGAGTCTTCCACAGATCCTTTGCATCATTGATGCTAGCCACATGGTTGTAGACGTTCGGCTCCACGAACCGTCTGATGAACCCACACAGCTTCCGATGCTCCACCTTCCATTTTGCCGCATCCGTGTCCTTTGGCATCTCCTCAAAGATAGGAGCATGCCAGCCCTTTACATAGATAAGATCCTCCATCAGTAAGTGCCACTGGTGGTAGTTCGCGCCGTTCAGTTTCACCATTTGCTCGGACCCTGAACCTGAAGTAGACTCCATCGTGCTCTGTCACTGATCGGATTGACCTCAGTTCTTTGAGCCGACTATTCCACTGAAAGTAATCAAAGAGGACAGGGAGCGGACCAATGGTCGTCACCTACCGCACCCGATCACTAACCTGAAATATTCAATCGGCTCGTCTCAAATCACAGACAGGTCAGCCCGATAATTGCTCTGATAATGAACCTCCCTCTGATACCACTTGTTGGGTTTGAGAGCACGCAAACCCGACCTGAGCACCTGCAAATTAATTTAGCGCGAGCACCTGCACGACCGTTTTAGCGGGCACAAATACAAAATAAAATAAAGATAGCACGCAAGAATTTTTAACGTGGAAACCCAAGTGGGTGAAAACCACGGGACGATCGGAGTCCAACCCGGAAAGCCTCCACTAGAACGTGTATAAAAACACGCAAAAATTTACAGGCTTTCCCTCCTCGATCCACAAAGGATCTTCACCACGTCGCTACACGAATATACAAAATACCAAATCGGAATAAATGGCGGATTTAAGAAATCCTCTCCAGTGAACCTTCTTGATTCGTGCAGCGTGATCACGTCAACGTCGTACTACGACGCCCGAACTCCTGAAGCAACGGCGGTGGCGGCGGCCTCCAAACAAAGGCAGCAATGACAGCGTTTTAACAACGCGGCGATGGCGTTTCAAGAACGCGGCGGTGGCGTTTCAATAACGCGGCGGCAACAGCGATGGCGGAGCTACTTCACGGTGTCTCTCCTTTTTTTTTTCTTTGCTTTCTGCTTGCTGTATCTGCCACTTCTCTGCATCTCCATATATATATATATAAATATATATATATATCTATATATTAATAGAAAGCATGAATCATGCTTTCTATTAATATATCTATATATATATATAATATATATAAATATATATATAAATATATATATATATACAAAGCGTGAGCTGCATGCTTGTATATATATATATTAAAAAATTTCTCCGCATCGGGTGAGAATCTTGAGAACGTATTACGAGGACTCGATACACATAAACTCGGTGGTTTTCTCCGCATCGGATGAGAACCACACCCAACACGTTTGGCGCGCCTTATCGTAACTTATTTGCTCCGGTGAGGTTGGACAAAAATGTCATTGTCATAGAATGTATGTTCGGTATCACAAATGTTACAAAGAAGAAACTAATTTGAGGCATAAAATTTTGGTATGACAATGATTTTTTTGTTCAACCGGAGCAAATAAGTCGCGATAAGCCGCGCCGAACGCAGCCTAAGGCTCCATTGGCACGATAACGGTCATAAACACATTGGTTAAACCGTCATTTGTTAAGGATCGCCTCACAAACATCATCCGTTTGAACATAAAAGTGGATGAAGTTTCTTAGATGGGCGTTAACAAATGACAATTTAACACCCATGTTCATGACCGCCACCACCGTGCCAAACAGAGCCTAAGCTTACTCAAAAGAGGCAATCTGGCCATGATTTCCTACTTGGTCTCCATTCTCAAAAAGGGCAACAGAAGTAGCAGGTAGAGTCGAGAAGCAGCAGCTATCAGCAGGACTGGAGGGAGATCGCGCATGAGAATCTCGGTGGCGCCTGAAACTGCAAGCAGTCCGATGCGAGGGGATGTGGCCCGGCGGAGTGCCGGCAAAGGACTGGTGATGGCGGCGGCCGGCGGCGGCGCTCCCTTGCTGTTAGCTAAACGCTGGCTCACTGATCGAGCGTTCTAATTACTGATCGAGCGAGCGGTCAAAGTGTTGGCTCATCTCAGCAATCGAGCTGAGCCACCAATTAGGCTCCGATTGCCGCGGCGGTGACAGTGGCCAACGTCTTCGTGAACGCCGGACTGGTTCGGTCACTTAGGCTCTGTTTGGCGCGGCTGCAGCGACTGGAGAAGCAGTGGTGAAATAATCAGCTGTTTTGCAGAGTGGTGGCAAAATCTGCGAATCTGTTTGGAAGAACAGCATTTGCAGTGCTGTTAATAAATTTATTTTAAAATATTATATAAATAATATTATATTCATTAATAATATATAACTTATATAATTATGTTAACGTAATAACTTATAATATAATTTAATATAATAACTTATAATATAATAAATTATAATATATTAATATTAATATAATAACTTATATATATTAATATAATAACTTATAATATATTAATTAAGTTAATATTATAACTTTTTTAATATTAAAAATTATTTTTTTTTTTTACAAAAAATGGCAGCAGCGCTGCTGCTATTTCCGAGGTGCGGAAAATTTATGCGACTCGTAAATAGCGGACCACCGTTATTTTTAGCGGTGGCGTCAGCCACTGCTGCCCGCCAAATTTCTGTTTGACGCGGCGGTGGAAGAATCAGCGGCGTGCGGCTTGAAAAACGCCGCGCCAAACAGAGACTTAAGGCGCTGTTTGGGACAACTTATGATGACGAATAAGTTGCTAATTGAAAATTGATATTTGCATAGAGATTTTATAAAAGTAATGATAAATAAACAGTCGGCTGATTGGATTGTTTGTTCATAAGTGATTATCTAAAATTTCATTAATTCATAAAGGTTTGTTTGTTTGGACGTGTTTTTTATTCGTTCGTGCACGATTTTTTTGCCTGGGGGAGATTTTTCGCTCGTCAAAATTTTTTCGTCTGGTCAAGATTGTTTTCACTCAAACTCGATTTTTTTCGTCCCGACGCGATTTTTTCGCCAGGTGGCGTTTTTTCGCTCGATCGCGTTTTTTCGCCTGCCCGATTTTTTTCAACCAGTCGCATTTTTTTCATTGGGCGCGATTTTTTTCGCAAGACCTCGATTTTTTCTCCTGGGCGCGTTTTTTTCGCTCGAGTGCGTTGTTTTCCGCCCGATCGTGGATTTTTCGCTCGGTCGCGGTTTTTTCGCCTGGGCGCGTTTTTTTTCGCCCGGACGCGATTTTTTTGACCGACCGCATATTTTGTACCGGGCGCAATTTTTTCTCACAGGCGCGATTTTTTCTCCAACACAATTTTTTCAACCCGAAACAATTTTTTCGCCCTGATGCAATTTTTCGTCGGGAGAAAAAAGAAAAAAACACGTTCAGATGAAAAAATAATGCCCAGGCGAAAAAACACACCCGGGCAAAAAAATACGCGTTCGAACATAAAATCGTTTCCGTGCGAAAAAATCACTTCCGGGAGGAAAAATTGCTTCCGGGCAAAAAATTTACGCCCGGGCGAAAATTTCGCGCTCGGGCGAAAAAAATGCGCCCGGGCGAAAGAATCGCGCCCGGGCGAAAAAATCGCGTAAGGGCGAAAAAATCCTGCACTAGTGAATATCGCGCCCGAGCGAAAAATATCGTGCACGGGCGAAAAAAACTCTCCCGGGTGAAAAAAAACATGTCATAGCGAAAAGATGGCGTCCGGACGAAAAAATCGCGTCTGGGCGAGAAAATCGCGCCGGGGCGAGAAAATCGCGCCCGGGCGAGAAAATCACGCTCGGGTGAGAAATTCTCTCGCGGCTGAGAAATTCGCGTTCGGGCGAAAAATTTGCGCTCGGTTGAAAAAATTGCGCCTTGATGAAAAAATCGCGTCCAAACGAAAAAATCACATCCGGACAAAAAATCATTTATATGACTTTTTTAAGAGATAAGCGCTTATGAAAAGGCATAAGTTGCACCTGTATAGCTTATAAAAAATCAACTTATCATCAATTTTAAAATAAGTGATTTTATATAAGCTGCACAAACAAACAGCTATAAAACTGCTTTTGCGTTTTAAATAGAGATTATTGATCAGCATAAGCTGTCCCAAACAGAGCTAAGGGCCTGTTTGGGAGGGCTTTTTAGCTCCTTTTCGTTTTCTGGAAAACACTACCACACTTAATAGACCGTTTGGATTGTCTATCGGTGGGAAAAGCTACCGCAAAAAACTCTATTTGCTCATCTTTTGGAAAAGTCACATGTCACCTACTTTTCAACATTTTCGAAAAGCATTTTCTCATCCAAAAACATTTATTTCTTAAAAAAATCTAAAACTAGATTTTTTTGTCTTGACGCGATTTTTTTCCCGAGCGTTTTTTTGTCCGGGTGGTTTTTTTGCCCGGTGCGAATTTTTCGTCTGGGCGCGAATTTTTCGCCCGTGGGCGAATTTTTCGCGCGGGCGCGAATTTTTCGCCCAGGCGCGGATTTTTCGCCTGAGCTAGCATTTTTCGCTCTGGTTGGCATTTTTCGCCCGGGCTGGAATTTTTTGCCCGGACGCGCGGTTTTTCGCCCGGGTGAGTTTTTTTCGCCCGAGTGCGGTTTTTTGCCCGTGCACGATTTTTTTCGCCGAGCGTGTATTTTTCGCCCGAGCCGGTTTTTCGTCCGGCGTGATTTTTTCGCTCGGGTGCGTTTTTTTCATCCGGGTGCCATTTTTTGTCGTTGCACGGTTTTTTTTCGCCCGAGCCGATTTTTTTGCTCGGGGGCGATTTTTTTGCCCAGAAGCGTTTTTTCCGCCCAGGCGTGATTTTTTTGCACCGGCGCGATTTTTTTGCCCGGGCGCGTTTTTTTTACACCGGCGCAATTTTTTCGCCATATGGTGATTTTTCTCCCGCGGGTGATTTTTGCGCCCGCACGCGTTTTTTTTCGCCCGGGGGCGTTTTTTCGCCCGGTAGCGATTTTTCGCCCGGTCGCGATTTTTTCGCCCGGTCGCGATATTTTCGCCCGGGCGCGATATTTTCCCCCGGGCGCGATATTTTCGCCCGAACGCGATATTTTCGCCCGGGCGCGATTTTTTCGCCCGGGCGCGATTTTTTCTCCCGCGCGCGATTTTTTTGATCAGACGCGATTTCTTTCGCCCGGGAGCGAATTTTTCGCCTCGACGTGATTTTTTGCCCGTTCGTTATTTTTTTGCCCGGTCGTGTATTTTTTTAGCTTGTAAGCTATTTTTTTCGCTTTCGAGCGAAAATATCGCGTTCGTGCAAAAAATTCTCGTCCGTGCAAAAAATTCGCGTCCGGACGAAATTTTCCCGCCTAGTCGAAAAATTAGTGCTCGTCCGCGCGCCCGTCCGAAAAAATTGCCGTCATCCGAAAAAATTTGTGCTCATCCGGAAAATTCACGTCCGTTCAAAAAATTCGCGTCCGTCCGAAAAATTGGCACCCGGTCGAAAATATATGGTTTGGCCGAAAAATTGGCGCCCAGGCGAAAATATCGCCCCCGGGCGAAAATATCGCGCACAGGCGAAAAATTCAAAACTGTCACCCGGTGAAAAATTCGCCGGGCGAAAAAAACCTGCCCCGGCGAAATAATTGCGTCTTTTTCCCCGGACGCACATTTTTAATAAAAAAAGTTACCGCGACGGAGATTTGTCAAACGATTTATAAAGTGTCTCCTTTTTGAAAAGCTCTGCAAAAGAAGTCAACCAAACAGTTCTCCTTTTCTAATAGACATTTTCCAAAAGTTCCTTTTCCTACCATCATTTTGCCACCGCTCTTTCTCCTTTCTGAAAAACCTTCCCAAACAGGTCCTAAGTGTTTGAGGAGCTGTGGGAAAAGGACTTTTTGGCACATTCCACCTACCATTTTCTCCTATTTGACACTCTGCATCACAAAATTTTAAATATGACACTGTAAGGGGTATTTTCGGTTTAAACGAGACCAAAATTCCTTAAATCCAATGAGCTATACTCGAAGAATTTGGGGGCGTTGAGATTTGAGAAGGAATCATTTGTATATGACTATTGGTAAGAAAGCTGGACGAAAATACCCCCTCATTACAATGCTTTAGGGTGCAAAGTGCAAAAATATAGTAAAATGCATGGTGCAGAGTGCAATATTTAAAACTTTGGAATGCAAAGTGTCAGACAGGGTGCTGACGCCCGACAGCTTTGATGTTAAAGGTCAAAAATGACGTTTTTTTTTCTTTTATGGCGGGCATGAATTTCAACAAGCCAGATATGAATTACAATTTTCTTATTTTAATGGAATTTTAAAATTATTGGTACTCTGTATGTGATACAACGATCTGCAGTCTTATCACGCGAAAATTGCTACACTGTGGTGACGGTGGCGGGCGTGAATGGTTGAATGCAGTGCTTACGAAATGTCAATCGTTTGGCGGGATTTTCGACCATCACCAAGAAAAAAACTAATTCTGAACATAAAAATGGATGGAGTTCGTTAGGCGTTCACGGACGACGGTTTGCGACCATTGCATTCACGACTGCCACCACCATGCCAAATGGAGCCCTATCTCTTTATAATTGATTCATATATAACAACACATTCTTTTACATTTCGATCTCCCGACTTCCTCTAAATGACTTCGGATTGAAGAATTAACGATATTTTTTTGGTACTTTAGGTTGGTGACAGACATTCCAGAACGAATGGATGCAAGTTTTGGTGCGTCACAGATTTAATTTTTGTATTATTTTTTACAGTATAGTCATTTTAGCCGACCCCAGTATAGTGGGATAAAGGCTTGAGTGATTGTTGTTGTTCACGGTATAGTCGTTTGAAACTGCTTTCACAACCGCCGCCGCCAAGCCAAACAGATCCCTAATCTAAAACTTTCTGATTATCCATGGAGGGGATCGTAATATATACAAAATGCACTATGTTACATGAGTTTCACAATGTATGATTATACTCTCAATCAGTGGCTGATCCAGAAAATTAGAAATGGGGATACATAATTTTTTTTTTAAAATACACTAGTACAAAAAAGTTTCAAATTAATATTGCGGGTCCACATAGCTAAGTTTGGTTTTCGAATAGCCAAATTTTGATCTGCTTATAACAATTCTCAAAAAAATGAAGATATCAATGTTCCTTTGGCCTCCCTCTAGATCCGCCCCTGCTCTCAACAAATGACTTATAAATTGACATAAGCTCTAGCCTATGCAAATCACATCAACTCTAATATATGCATGACAGCACGAGTATATAGAGAGAGAGAGAGAAATAATTACCCAAATTTCCGTTGTAAATTAGCATAATTAGTGAGTGTGTCCCTCTTATATTTAAAATTACAAAAAAAACTTCCCTTAAGTTTTCATTTCATTACAAAAACCTCCCTTTGTCTTTTCATTTCATTGCATCCATGAAAAAAAATATCCCCTGGACACTGTACACTGAGGGGAATGTTTTTGTGTATGGATGTTATGAAATTAAAACTTCAGGGGAGGTTTTTGTAATGAAATGATAACTTTATGAGAAGTTTTTGTAGTTTCGAAAATAAGAGGGATGCTGTCAGAAATTTAACAAAGTTAGAGTGGAGGTCCCGGTAAATGGCCCTATATATATAGGGTGGTGTTAAAGGCACACCATCTTCGGCTTTGTGCACACCAATACTATGTGCACCCATTGGAATTTTATGTGCACACCATCTTCGGCTTTGTGCACACCAATACTATGTGCACCCATTGGAATTTTATGTGCACACCATCTTCGACTTTGTGCACACCATCTTCGACTTTGTGCACACCAATACTATGTGCACAGTCTAAGCAAATATAGCTGCAATGTATGTGGACTCGTTGGGCGCCGTTATCGTCTCCTTCATCAGAGCAAACAGATTGACGGCAAGGCGGCCATGGTCGTGCATCGCGAGCCCTCCGATCATCACGTTCCAAAGCACGACGTCTTTGCTCGAAACCCGGCGGAACACCTCCAAAGCTGCTTCAACGCACCCGCATCTGCAGTACATGTCCACAAGAGCTGTGGGGAGGATGACGTCGTGATTTCATAGCTTTTTTTAAATGAAATACGCGTCTTTTTGAACTGCGTCTTCTACGTGCATTTTTATGAAATGTGTTCAACATGAAAGTTGTAGATCTTGACGATATTTACAACTTTCATGTTGAACACTTTTTGATTTAAAGTCGTTTAGGCTCCCGATTTGGCCCCCGAAAAAAATCACGCGAAACATATGAATGTCCGCGTGATTTTTTTCGGGGGCCAAATCGGGGGTCTAAACGGCTATAAATCAAAAAGTGTTCAACATGAAAATTGTAGATATCGTCGAGATATACAACTTTCATGTTGAACACTTCTCTTGAAAATGAACGTAGAAGACGCAGTTTAAAAAGCGCGTATCGAAAAGGGGGAGGCGGGCTGCTTCTGCTTTAGTTGGGTGGAGTTTAGAAAACCTAAATTATTAAGGATTATATTTTTGATAGGTGTGCACATAGCCGAAAATGGTGTGCCTTTAACACCACCCTATATATATATATATATATATAAACATTTTTGCTGATTTTTAATCAAAATCATCATGAAAAACTAACTTCATTTTCAAAAAAATTAATTTTTCAGGAAATGAAGTAATCCACTATGAAGGCCCGCAGCCACTGGCTGGTATTCATCGCATTGTTTTTGTTTTGTTCAGACAGGAGATTCAGCAAACTGCTTATGCTCCAGGATGGAGACAAAACTTTAACACAAAGGATTTTGCTGCCATTTATAATCTTGGAATGCCTGCTGCAGCTGTTTATTTCAACTGCCAGAGAGAGCACGGCTGCGGCGGCAGAAGGTAAGCTACAATTTTCGTGTTCCCGCGCTTTTTTCTTAAGATTTGTTGGATATAAATGCGTTTATGCAGATGATAAACATCAAATAGATATATTCAGAATTTTAAGTTTGCAAAATTACAGGCTGCACCCCCCAATCTTGTGAAATAACAAAGACCTCTCCTATAAGTTTACATTTCATAACATGGATGTACAAAAAAAAACGCTGGAGGAAAGCGTCGGAGAGGGATTTTGTGCGTGTATGCTATGAAATATAAACGTACAAAGGAGGTTTTTGTAATTTCAAAAGATAGATGGATGCAACCAGTAATTATGCTCACTCCCCAATTGTTCAAAAATATGTTAGAAACTTAGAATTGAATGTAAATTGGAACATAGTTTGAAAGTACATAATATTATTGAGTGTATTTATGTTCAAAAACAGTTCAATTTGGATTGTTATGGACCATTTGTGTTAAGTTTACTTTCAAAATTAGGGTCGTTTGTCAGGACCCTTGATGGGGGACCATCGAGCGCACTTCGGCGCAAGGCGGACCCCACCTTCGTATATTCGCGCCGACGGACTTGATCGAACCGGCGATCCGTTACCGTGGATGCGTCCGGCTCGTCGTTTAGATTCATTTTCATATATAGCACTTTGTATTTCGGACATTATTTTATTTAGTTTTGGGGACGGAACCGCCGGCCGATCATAGCCGTCGATTCCGATTGCCCTAACTTGGCTTTCTTATAAATAGAATAGGAGGGCTGCAGGAATTCCTATTGCTGAAGTTTGGAGAAGTTTATCTTCCTCGCTTCCGGTGGTCTTTCCGCGGTACCGACGCCGTGGAGCCCCTTGGTGCCGACTCCTTGGGTAAGATTCCTATCTCTTTCCTTGTTCTTTCCCCTACCTAGCAGCCCACGCCTTCCCCTTCTCAGATCTGGCCGCTGCCCTCCTATTCCCAGCCGCTGGCCGCCCAGCACCTTCTCCCATCCACACAGCCCGCCGCTCCTCCCTCTACCCCCTTGCAAACCCCACACCGCCAGCCCCTACCCCCCCTACAGCCACCTACCGCCGCCCCTTCAACTCCCCCACCAGCAGCCCCACAAAAACCCACCTCCAGCCCAAACCGCACCCCCCCCCCCCCTCTCAGCCTCCCTGCACCCGCCGCCCAGATCTGGCCAGATCCGGCTAGATCCAGCCCGGTAGCCTCCAAATCCGCCATCGTCCCTTCTACTCACAGCCACCATCATTTCCCCACGTGGATCCACCTTTCCCCTTGCCCGATCTAGTCTTGCCACCACCCGGAAGTCCCTTTTAGCCGTCCGAAACTTCAGATCTTTATATAGTTCCTGCAGCTCTAATCTTTAATTCAGAATTTTGTACTTGTTGTTGGTGTGGAATTTTATTGTTGTTTGGTATAAAATATTGTGCACGTTGTGGACCTTTGATTAACGGAATTATAGCACGTTATATTTGCCTGTGAATCTCTTACTTTGCAGGACGCTTAATTCGCCGTGCGCTTAAATTAGCCCTCCGCGCGGAGGAGCGCTATTGCCTAAATAGTTGAACTGAAATTGCCTCCCTTGTTTAGAATGAATGTTATGTTTAATATTTTGTCTTGCTGCTTAAATTGATTCATCGCCTGATCATTGTTATCTTGCATATAGTCATTGTTTAGGGTGAGTCTTTCCCCTTCACGTCACTAGCAGGCGTCTTAGGATTTCACTCCACAGCCCACCCTACATCAGTTGGTATCAAAGCGAGGTTGGGCCATTGTGCATGCTCCGTAGTGGTAGGGCATTTAGAAGCATGGTAGATCCGCCAGCCACCCACGAGCGAGCGGCCGGCTCGAATTCGAGCGCCGCTACCACGGATTTTGAGCGCCTTATCTTAGATCGCTTTGATGCCCTAGGCACCCAATTTGAGACCGTGCGCCACGACATCACTGCGGTGAATCGCCGCCTAGATCGGCTAGAGCACGCTAGGGAAGCTCCTTCCTTACATGACGATGAGATCGCAGATGACCCAGACGACTCTCCCCGGCGCGGCCAGCGAGTCAGAGATGACCCGCCTCCGGCAGACCGTTATCGTCGTGAGATCCCTGTGAGAGGCCCCACCCCGCCTGCGAGGCGGAACCCAGAGCCGGCACGTGACCGACCCCCGCCCCCGCGGGAAGATTACCGCATACCACGTCAGCCTGGCCCTAGGAACCGTATACCTCCCCACGATCGTTATGACCAGCGTCGAGACGAATATTATCCACCGGGTCGACGCGAACGTGGACCCCCACCCGCTCGGCACGATTATGATCGCGACGACGATCCTGACGATTATCCTGACCCGCGGAGAGGCGACCGCACCTTTGATATTACCCGTAGGATTCGTCTTGATGCCCCGACCTTTGATGGCCGCCTAGACCCGAAGGTCTTTAGTGATTGGCTCCTAGACATGGATCACTACTTTGATTGGTACGATATGAGTGACGATCGATGTGTCCGGTTTGCCAAGATGAAGTTGGTCGGGCAAGCCAAGGTGTATTGGATTAGTGTGGAGCGAGCCTTAGAGCGTGATGGTTATTACCCCATCACCAGATGGGATGATATGAAGGAGAGGCTTAAGGATAAGTACCTCCCAGCCTCCTACCGTGATCAGCTACTTGATCAGCTGCAGAGTTTACGCCAGGGGACGCTTTCCGTAGCCGAGTATATGGCTCGGTTCGACGAGCTAGTCGTTAGGAGTGATATTTCGGAGGAGCCTATTGCCACTGCCTCTCGATTCAAGGCTGGCCTCCGATCGGATCTCCGGAGAGAGCTGATTCCCCATCGTCTGGAGACTGTAGACCAGATATTCCAGCTCGCCCTCGAGTACGAACAGTATCTTCGTACGTCTGGTACGAGGCAGTTCCCCACCCGGACGGAGTCATCGACGTTTAGGAAACCCGCTCCAGCCCAGATGGCTACAGCCGCCCTACCCTCACGGGTCACTACTGACTTGAAGGGCAAAGCTGTCGCTACTGAGGGCCAGAGGCCTGGGGGTATTCAGTGTTTTAGATGTTCGGGCAGAGGACATGTGGCGGCCCACTGCCCCACGAGGAGTCTGTTGATCGAGGATGAGGAGCACGGAGTAGAAGGAGAGGAAGAGGTTACTGAGGAGATCACCACCACCGTTGAGGAGGGGATGGGAGAGCGACGCTGAGCGCTCATTAGAGGTGGGAGTGGTCAGACGCCTCCTACACACCCCCCGTACCGATGAGGACTGGCGCCGTACCACCATTTTCTACACGTATTTCCCGAGTGCAGGCGGACCCTGCAAGTTGGCTATTGATAGCGGGAGTTGCGTGAACATCGTGGCCCAGAAGGGTCTAGACCGTATGCAGGTGAAGGCGGAGCCCCACCCACATCCTTATCGTATCATCTGGGTTGATAAGACAGCTATCCAGGTTACCCAGCGCTGCTCGTTCCTATCACCATCGCATCCTTCGAGGACCAGGTTTGGTGCGATGTCATCCCTATGGACGTCGCCCACGTTCTGCTAGGCCGCCCTTGGCTATTTGATCGCGATGTCACGTGATTCGGTCGATCAAACACGTGTGTCTTCTATGACAAGGGGCGGAAGATCACGTTAACTCCCACCCAGCCCAGAGAGAGGCCTAAGGGCCGGGTCGAGCCGTCCAATAGCACGATTGCCTCGAGACCCGTGCATATCCTTCGATGTGGTGAGTTCCTGAGAGACAGCACTGATGCTGGTATCATGTATGTGGTGGCCGCCACTATGGCTTCTGATGGCCCCACATCTGAGGCTCCTCCTGCCGTGCGACCTTTACTTGATGCGTTTGCAGACATTATGCCAGAGGAGCTCCCTGACGAGTTACCCCCTTTGCGGGACATCCAGCATGCTATAGATTTAGTCCCGGGGGCCTCGCTCCCAATCTGCCGCATTATCGTATGAACCCTGTTGAGCACGCTGAGCTCAAGAGGCAGGTTGATGAGCTTCTTCGGAAGCAGTTTATCCGGGAGAGCCTGAGTCCGTGTGCCGTACCCGCCCTTCTTACTCCTAAGAAGGACGGCAGCTGGCGTATGTGCATTGATAGTAGAGCTATCAACAAGATTACGGTGAAGTATCGTTTCCCGATTCCTCGTCTAGACGACCTACTAGATACGATGTCCGGAGCCCAGATCTTCTCGAAGATCGATCTCCGAAGCGGGTACCACCGATTAGGGTTCGAGAGGGAGACGAGTGGAAGACGGCGTTTAAGACGAAGGACGGTCTGTATGAGTGGCTGGTCATGCCATTTGGGCTCTCGAACGCCCCGAGTACGTTTATGCGAGTCATGAACCAGGTCCTACGGCCCTACATGGGCAAATTCCTAGTCGTCTACTTCGACGACATTCTGATCTATAGCCACACCGAGCCAGACCACCTCGAGCACTTGAGGCTTCTGTTTGATGTCCTCCGAAAGGAGAAACTGTTTATCAACCTGAAGAAGTGCTCCTTCCTAGCCGAGTCTGTCCATTTTCTGGGATTTATTATCTCCGCCTCAGGCGTGTCAGTTGACCCTGAGAAGGTCCAGTCCATCCGCGAGTGGCCCATACCATCGACCATTCATGAGGCCCGTAGCTTCCACGGACTTGCGACCTTTTACCGGAGATTTGTTAGAGGTTTTAGCTCGATTATGGCCCCATTCACTAGTTGTCTGCGCAAGAGAGATTTTCAGTGGACCGCCGCGGCCACTCGAGCATTTGAGGAGATTAAGGACAAGCTGACGTCCGCCCCCGTTTTGCGACTCCCGATTTTAGCAGGGCCTTCGAGGTCGCGTGTGACGCGTCGGCGTAGGTATTGGAGGAGTGTTGAGTCAGGAGGGACACCCGGTTTCTTACTTTAGTGAGAAACTGAATGAAGCCAAGCAAAAATACTCGAATTACGACCGAGAATTTTATGCTATTGTCCAGTCGCTGCGATATTGGAGACACTACCTCCTTCCCCGGGAGTTCGTGCTGTATTCGGATCACCAGGCCCTACGCTATCTCGACTCTCAGAGGAAGCTGAGCCATCGCCATGCAAAGTGGGTAGAGTATTTACAGGATTTCCACTACGTTCTCAAACATCGCGCCGGTGTTGAGAACAAACCCGCCGACGCACTCAGTCGTCGAGTCTCTCTACTTCACACATTGAGGGCCCAGGGGGACAGGTGGATGGTTTTGAGAGGGTGATTTGAGGACTACCCACTTGTCCAGATTTTGCTGAGATTTACACCGCGTTATCGAGGGACCCTCCAGATCCTGTTGAGGGGTTTCGGATCATTGATAGGTATTTGTTCCGGGGCTCCCGTTTGTGTGTGCCCAATACCTCATATCGTGATTATTTAGTTTGGGAATTACACGCCGGGGGTGCCGCCGGCCATTTCGGGCGAGATAAGTCGATTGCTATAGTAGAAGATCGTTTCTATTGGCCGAGTTTGAAGAGAGATGTGACTCGTATCGTTCGACACTGCCGTGTGTGCCAAACGGCCAAGGGAACAAAGCAGAACACGGGTTTATACACTCCTTTACCCGTTCCCCATCGTCCTTGGGAGGATATTAGTATGGACTTCGTGTTGGGACTTCCGCGCACCCTGCGGAAGCATGATTCTATCTTTGTTGTGGTCGACCGGTTCTCTAAGATGACGCACTTTATTGCGTGTAGTAAGACCGCCGATGCCCCCCGCGTCGCGGCCTTATTTATGAGCGAGGTCTTCAGATTACACGGTCTCCCAAAGTCCATTGTGTCCGATCGGGATGTGCGGTTCGTTAGTTACTTTTGGAAGACGTTGTGGCGGAAGACTGGGACCACGCTTAAGTTCTCTTCCGCATACCACCCTCAGACGGACGGTCAGACTGAGGTGGTAAATAGAAGTTTAGGTAACCTACTGAGGTGTCTAGTTGGTGAGCATGCGTCTAGCTGGGACTCCGTGCTCCCTATAGCTGAGTTTGCATACAATAGTTCCGTCAATAGGTCGACCGGTCTGAGTCCGTTTCAGGTAGTGTCGGGTTATGACCCGAGGAAGCCTATTGATCTATTACCAGTCCCGACTGAGTCACGTCCTAGTGAGTCTGCTGAGTCCTTCACACGTCATTTGCATGAGTTGCATGAGTCTATCAGGCGTAAAATCAATTTAAGCAACGAACATTACAAAGAACTGGCAGACAGACATAGACGGAGAAACATTTTCTGGTTGGCGAACAGGTGATGGTGCGAGTTCGTGCGGAGCGGCTCCCTCAGGGGCCTGCTAAGAAACTGAGCGCCAGGCGAATTAGGCCCTACACTGTTTTGAGGCGAATCGGGTTGAATGCTTACGAGCTGGACATTCCTGCGAGCATGGGTATCCACCATGTGTTCAATATTGAGGACCTGACACCTTACTTTCCACCCCATGAGTACCCCGATCCCTACCTTGGCGGCCCTCCCGAGCCTCTACCACCACCCCGTTCTCCCACCACCCAGTCTCCCCTTGACTCCCACTTCCCCAGGAGTTCCCCACCAGTGGCTTCACCTGTGGCACCACCACCATCACCAGACCACTTCTCCCGTGAGCTGAGGGTCGAGCAGATTACAGAGATCATTGCACATGAGTTCGTCCCTTCCACTGACGGACCCGTGTGCCGCTACTTGGTTCGCTGGCTTGGACATTCTTCATCCGACGATACTTGGGTTATTGCAGCTGAGCTTGATCGACTCGCCCCCGGGCTTCGACTACAGTACGACCATCTCCATTCATCGGAGATGAAGGCTTTTCAGTCGGGGGGAGTTGATGGGGGACCATCGAGCGCACTTCGGCGCAAGGCGGACCCCACCTTCGTATATTCGCGCCGACGGACTTGATCGAACCGGCGATCCGTTACCGTGGATGCGTCCGGCTCGTCGTTTAGATTCATTTTCATATATAGCACTTTGTATTTCGGACATTATTTTATTTAGTTTTGGGGACGGAACCGCCGGCCGATCATAGCCGTCGATTCCGGTTGCCCTAACTTGGCTTTCTTATAAATAGAATAGGAGGGCTGCAGGAATTCCTATTGCTGAAGTTTGGAGAAGTTTATCTTCCTCGCTTCCGGTGGTCTTTCCGCGGTGCCGACGCCGTGGAGCCCCTTAGTGCCGACTCCTTGGGTAAGATTCCTATCTCTTTCCTTGTTCTTTCCCCCTACCTAGCAGCCCACGCCTTCCCTTCTCAGATCTGGCCGCTGCCCTCCTATTCCCAGCCGCTGGCCGCCCAGCACCCTTCTCCCATCCACACAGCCGCCGCTCCTCCCTCTACCCCCTTGCAAACCCCACGCCGCCAGCCCCTACCCCCCCTACAGCCACCTACCGCCGCCCCTTCAACTCCCCCACCAGCAGCCCCACAAAAACCCACCTCCAGCCCAAACCGCACCCCCCTCTCAGCCTCCCTGCACCCGCCGCCCAGATCTGGCCAGATCCGGCTAGATCCAGCCCGGTAGCCTCCAAATCCGCCATCGTCCCTTCTACTCACAGCCACCATCATTTCCCACGTGGATCCACCTTTCCCTTGCCCGATCTAGTCTCGCCACCACCCGGAAGTCCCTTTTAGCCGTCCGAAACTTCAGATCTTTATATAGTTCCTGCAGCTCTAATCTTTAATTCAGAATTTTGTACTTGTTGTTGGTGTGGAATTTTATTGTTGTTTGGTATAAAATATTGTGCACGTTGTGGACCTTTGATTAACGGAATTATAGCACGTTATATTTGCCTGTGAATCTCTTACTTTGCAGGACGCTTAATTCGCCGTGCGCTTAAATTAGCCCTCCGCGCGGAGGAGCGCTATTGCCTAAATAGTTGAACTGAAATTGCCTCCCTTGTTTAGAATGAATGTTATGTTTAATATTTTGTCTTGCTGCTTAAATTGATTCATCGCCTGATCATTGTTATCTTGCATATAGTCATTGTTTAGGGTGAGTCTTTCCCCTTCACGTCACTAGCAGGCGTCTTAGGATTTCACTCCACAGCCCACCCTACATCAACCCTCCCTCAGAATTTACAAAGACCTCCCATGTAAGTTTACATTTCATAACATGCATGCACAAAAAAATCTAGAGAAAAGTCCCAGCGGAGAATTTTGCGCGTGCTTGTTATGAAATATATAACCTTACAAATGAGGTTTTTGTAATTTCAAAACATATAGGGATGCAACCGATAATTATGCTAACTCCCATGAGAGATTTCAGTAATTAATAGTTCAAAATTATGTTAGAATTGAATGTAAATTGGAACATAATTTGAAAGTACATGATCTAGATTACATTATGTTTGAAATGGAATGAATGCAGTAGCATTTTACGCGATTCTATGAAAATGTTTGTGGGAAGATGCAACTCTCTTGTTGAATATCTATGCATAACAAATGAACAAATATTCTTCAAAGTCTGAACATTGTTTTCTATGTGGAAGGTTCTCCGGGTTGAACTGATTCGATGAATATGCATCATTCATTCAGAGTTCTGATATCCAAATGATTATTCAAGAATATTGGCTTCAAGAGAACTTCTCAAAGTGGATAAGCAAAAAAAAATTGAATTTTATTTACTTTTTTTTTCAACTATGGTGTTTCTTGGGCACCGGCTGAGATGTTGTCGTGTGACCTTGAGGCTATGGGTTCGTGTTTTGGAAACAACCTCTTGCAAAAATGCAAGGTAAGGTTTGCCTATATTTCATCCTACGGTTGGAACCTTCCCTGGACCCTTGCTGCGTGGTGATGCTTTCTGCACCAGAATGCCATTTTCATTGTTTTTTCTTCCGTAGATGTCAAATTTTGTACTTTTCCCCTTAATGTAAAGACTGGGAATTTATGAGTTTTGTAATGTTTGATATAAAAGTTACATATTATGTAATAAGTTTCAAATATTAATTACCGAACTCTTATGGAAGTTAGCAAATTACAGGTTACACCTTCAATCTCTTAAAATTACAAAAACTTCCCTTGTATAGTCGTATGATGCATTCATGAGAAAAATGTGTTCAACTTCATATACGTGTTGAATTGGATGGAATTCTATCTTATTTTTTTGTTATATAACTACTGTAATTATTGTCCACCATAAATTTGATATAAGTATTGTGCGCGCCAACATGATGCAAGAGCGTAAGAAACACAAAACCTAGCGGTGGATGGGCTAGTGTTGGGATGATTTGCCCGCGAAGCTTTAGAATAAACTTAGAAGCAAGGGTGTGCACGGTGCGGTTTAATTCAGCTTGGGCTCAAACCGCAACAACATCACAAGGGCGCAGTTTTCGCCGGAGTAAAATCGCACCGCATGGCACTGAAAATTCAAAGTAAAAAAACTCAAATTTCTAAAATTTATTTAAAACATATAAATTAAATACATCTCATAATGACAAAATGAAGAAATTATTATCTAAATAAATTTTGCAAACATAATTCAAAGACAAATGCTTAGAAAATCATGAAAGATTAGAAGCATGAGATATATAATTAGATTACATTTTACCATAATATTTCATCTCCACATTCAACTTCATATAAGTGCAATGAGATAGTTCATCATTAGCATTATTGTTCTCTATTTTATTGTATTTAAAAAAAAATTAATCAGACAGTCGGTGAGACGTGGTTTTTTGCTGTTTCAAGATCTAAAAATCGCACTGTGCCGCCCATAAACTGCACCGCATTGAAACCGCGCGATGCAGTTTTAGAAATGATGCAATTTGTATGGTGCATGCAGGCAATTTCGGTATGCGATTTTTAATGCTCACCCCTACTTTCAAAAGTAAAAGTTGAATATGATGGGAAAAAATAAGAGAACCCCAAAGTTCTCGATGCCAAGTTTGTTTGATAGAGAACGATCGTCTTCTTTACAACATCAAATGCTAAACTCCATGAGAGTGAATTATGTTGTGGGTCAAATGCACATTAATCCTCAAGCACGGGTCCGTAAATAAGATAATTTTCGCCGCGAGAGAATATAGTTGAACAAGTAGCAATCATATTACAACAATAATAAAATAATATGACAGTTTTATTATGTGATGTCAAGTGAATTGATTAACTATCAACTAAGCTCCCTATAAACTTAATAGAAATAAGGGATAGTCCAAAATGTTCAAACCAAGTTAATGGATCATAAACTATTCAACAAAAATGAAAAATATATCCTTAACATCCATTTAAAATAGCAACAAATGCTCAACAATACAAATAACAATAAGAGCGTGAATAGATGTTAACTTACTCGAGTATAAGTTTCTTCATAATCAAGATCATATTCCCATGAAATCAATGCGTCTTTTTTATCCTTTTACGCTTTAAGAATTTTACTCCGGATGATTATGGTGCGAAATTTCATGTGCGGAAACATTGGAAAGCATGTATAAAGTTCCTTGGTTATTGACAAGCATACGTTGACGCCAAAATTATCAAGGTTTCGCTAGAAATTGTAAGATTCATCTCCGGTCGAACAATTGTTGAGACGACAATGATACAAGATGGAGAGGCAAAAGAATGGAAGTAGACTGTGGTGCGTGTACATGGTGCCCACATGACAAGGCTTCTTATATATGGCCCTATGTAGATTCATGAATATTTCTGACATAGAATGTCTGCTGATGTTGTCCTCTAAGGTTTTCCGCTAGGGCATAGATCTCATCTCGGACTCTAAGATAGATCTCACCCCAAATGCCCTTAGGCTAGATCCTAATGTGGTTTATCTATCTTATGCCTCTAGGGTATACCCTCAAAAATCTAATTGAGGGTGCATGTTGATACTAGTATTTGGACTGTCTGCATGAGGGCCGATCTCGTCGGGGACTCTAAGGTAGATTTCATAATGATAGATCTCGCCTGTGCCCCTAGGCTAGCCTATATTGAGGAGTGGATGAAGTTCTTGCATAGGATTTCATCGAGGAAAAGTAGGTGTAACAAAGACTATGTAGGTGTAGAGAGACCAACAAGTTGAGGTGTTTTCATCTTAGTAGCGAAGAAGGTGTTTGTGGGTATAGTAGGTGATGTAACAACAAGATGACATACAATAAGGTGTATTCTCGAACAGAGTCCGTTTGGCGCGGAGTCTTTTCTCCGGTGAGTTTGAACAAAAACGTCACTGTCATAGAATGTATGTTTGTATGATGATGGTTATGACCGCAACCAAGAAAAAAAACTAGTTTTAAACATAAAAGTGGATGAAGTTTCTTAAATGAGGTCGGGCGTTTGTGAACGACATTTCATAGCCACCGCATTAATTAACACCGCCGATGCGCCAAACATAGCCCAAGGCTCCGTTTAGCACAGTGTTTTTACTCCGGTGAGTTTGAACAAAAATGCCACCGTCATAGGATAAGTGTTTGACATGACAACGGTTTTGACAGCCACCAAGAAAAACCCAGCTTTGAACATAAAACTGGATAGAGTTCCTTAGGTGAGGTCAGACCTTCACGAACGACGGATCATAACCACCGCATTCATGACCACCAATGCCTTACCAAAGGGACCCTAAGTGCCACAAAATGATGGGGTGCTATTGATTGATAGGTTAAACAGATTGCATTACATAAAAGGTCTACTTAGTGGCACTAATATGACGATTGTTAACCGCAACCCGTTATTGGCTAGTCGCACCCCAAAATCTCGTAACTTTTTGCGTCTTTTCGAAATACGCCTTGTACATGCAATTTTAGGAAAAGTGCTCAACACAAAAGTTGTAGATCTCATCTAGATCTACAACTTTCGTGTTGAGCACTTTTCCTAAAAATACATGTACAAGGCGTACTTTGAAAATATGCCCAGATTTTGCGTCTTTCAGAAATACGTCTTGTACATGCAATGCGTATTTCGAAAAGGCGCGAAAAGTTAGGAGATTTTGGGGTGCAACTAGCCAATAACGGGTTGCGGTTAACAATTGCCTAAAATATTTGTATACAGACATTTTTGTACACTCAATTCAACAAATGCCTACAATAAAAGGGAATGACATGAAAACCTACATGTAAAACACAACTGAAGTTGGAAAATAGACCAACCAAGCTAGCATATAAAATTTAGAATCAAAAGGGTTTAAGGTTTTGGAAGAGGGGGACAGGATATGGAAATTAGGGCCTGGGGAGGAGCTGAATGCGGGAAAGGGATAGAGAATAGTGGACTACAGGGGGGCTACTACCTGCGAGGAGGTGCCGTTGGGTGGAAATTTGAGCGGAGGGGGCTACTACCTGCGAGGAGGTGCCGTTGGGTGGAAATTTGAGCGGTGATGCTGCTGCAGGTGCGATATGGAAAGTAGAAGGGTTGGCCCCCCTGTAACCTGGATGATGACATTTGGGGATGTTTTTTTGTAGTATAGACTGAACACAAATTAGCATTAGGTTGTTGATGATGAAGACGGTTTGGCGGAGAATACGGACCCCCCCCCCCCCCCCCCACACACACACACACACACACTTTTCGCAATTTTTTGCGTTAACTCCCCCCCCCCCCACCCCCACCCCACACACACTTTTCACAATTTTTTGCGTTAACTTTTCCCAAAGCAGAGAGAGCGGGCAATACATAACACGACCAAATATAAGAAGATTATGGCTTTCTTTGAGAGTGAACGCAAATAAGGAAAATGCATGGCGAGTTTGAGAGATGTTATGGACTCTTTTGCCAAAATGATATTTTCAAACAAAATACCACCACAATCATGCGGTGCGAGCAAACTTTAGCGATGAAAATCCTCAAACAAAAAGGAAATGCGCGACCGCCGCAAAAAGTTTAAAAATACAGGTCAACGGCCACTACTGTGTTTATTACCACAGAGCCTAAGCTATGCTCAAGTATTTATACTAGTAGTGATTGCTATTAAGCCTCTTCCTCGACTGATTCATTACGAAGTAACTGGCCATTTCCAACTAACCAGCTCTCTTTTTTTTTGTAGAAAAATAAGTTTGCTCATCCCCACCTTATTCTCAAATTAATTGGACCAAAATTGTAAGGAAAAATAAAAAAAAAACATTTATTAAACATGATAAAATGAATAATATACCTTCCAATGTCCTAAGAGAGTACATCATTTTTCATAGGCTGTTTAGCAAACAAACACCACGTCCATGACTACATTCATAACACACTAGAAAAATATGTCTGCATACTGTGATGCTCCCGAGAAATTGAAGAGACGCGCAGCTTTTTCGAAGCGAATATGAACGGCAAAACTTGCGGGTAGAAAACTCACAGGCCTGAGTCAGAACCATCATTGGCAGTGCTCTCTCCAAGTCCAACTGTTGGTTCTTTCCCAGGTTCAGAACTTACGACAGGCAGGTTTCTTCTGTACTGCTGGGAGGCCAGTCTCCGCTCAAGTGGCGTCTTCCTCTTGCTGACGACGAACCTGTTCACTCCCTTCCTCATCGGCATAATTTGAGGGAAATCTTCGTCGGGTATCTGGCTGAGTTCCGAGATATCCTTGATCTGTGCCGCTCGACGAAACCATCGCTCGGCCTTTGCTTCTTCAGACATGTCCAAAGGATCGGGTTCTGTCACACACGACCCTTCCAAGCTCTTGCCCGAATAACCATAACTCTCATTCTTCTGAGAATTCACACGAGGAAATCCGCCGCTCAAACTTTCACTGGCAGTGTTCCACGAGTTTCTATCGAACGGCTGAGCTGGATTTGAAGTGGGTCCCCCACTGTAAGCAGTAGGGTGGCTATTCCACGAGTTGCTCGATGGATGGGTCGGATTTTCCGCATATCCTCGATATGTATCTTGAGTTGATCCAGCATAAGAATTATTTGTATTACGTGGGTTCTGAACAGGCTCCCCAGAAATCTTCGGACTAGTATTGTGATTGCTCGTGGAGCTGCCGAGCGGCTGAGATGAAAATCCGGTGTTGCTCCATGAGTAGGGTAGCGGTTGAGACGAATTTTCTGCGGGTGATGAGCCAAAAGATGTGTTACCTGACGGTTGCGTTGAATTCTCCTTGAATCCATCATATTGCTTATTATAATTACTTCGATAGTCAGCAGGCCTATTGTAGTTATCCCAAGAGTTACTCGAGGGCGGAGCAGAATTCGCAGTGTTCCCAGGATATGAAGTATTGTAGCCGCTCCACTGGTCACGAGCAGCCGGAGATGAATTTTTTGCAATGTCGTTGCTCCATGAGGCGCCACTAGATGGCAGTGTTGGATTCAAATGGTTGCTCCATGAGTTGCTGAGAGGTTGAGATGCGCTCGAGGTTGGATAGAAGCTAGAAGTGTTGTTATGCGAGCTATTAGATGGCGGGGTTGAGTTGATGCCTTCTCTATGATACGGAGAATGGTGGTTGTTCCAGTAGTTGCCAGGTGACGGGGGTGAAGGAGAAGAAGCTGTCATTGGTCCACCATAAAGAGCGGTCGAACTGTTGGTGCTCGATAAGTTACCAGATGGCGGTGTTGAATTCGCATTGTAGCTACTACCGTAAGGATGTTGGGCGCTCCACGAATTCCCATGCGGAGTAAACGAGCTTGGAGCAGATCCATCATGTGATGTATTGCTGTTACTCCATAAGTTGCCAGATCGCTGATTTGGTTTCCCAGTGTATTCGCCATTATCAGTACTACTGTAGGTATTCCCAAAATGGCTCGGTGGTTGACTCGAGTCTGTGGAAGATTCAGCTGAATTTGCAGCAGAATTACTTCTTGATGTATTCGAACTACTAGTATGGTTCGTGTTCATACTAGAAGAGTTATAGTTGTAACTGTCATAACTCCTACCGACCGGGGCCTCCTCGTGGCCTTGCTTCTGGTTGATTGTGCTTTTTCTATACTCTGCATTAGTAAAGTTACTGGGACCACTTGATTGACTTTCTGATGGGATGAATGATGGGGGAACAAACCTATAAAACCAAGGCTTATTACTAGGTAGTAGTAGAAAACTCAGTCATGATAAGCATTACGGGTGAAGATAAAAAAGATTTCGTGAAGTGCCAAGTTGACATTGAAAAATTATATGAAAACAATACTTCAAAAAGTTTTAATGGATAAGAGCTTATGATGGAAAAATTATTAGAACTCAAGCATCCAACCTAAAATATTTTGGTTGGCTATAGGTAGAGGGGTTAACATCAATTATTAAGTGCATAGGACGGCTTTAGTTCCCAACACGGGGTTGAACTCTCAGAATGCTCTCTCGTATGGGTCTTTTGCTCTAACACGTGAACTTTGTTAATTGGTACGCTGATGAGCCCAGCATGCTCTGCTACCATTTAAAATTTAAGCATCCAACCTATTTGTATGTGAAGGAGCCCAGTAACTAGATCAAGTACACAGCGCTATATAAGTTTCGCAGCATGAGACTGAACTCTCAAGAAAAATTAATAAAATCAAAATTTCTTCCAAAAGTACCATGAGAATCGAGAAGTACAGGTGGAAATTTTGGACAAAAAATGAGAGATTTATAGAGTTAGTGAAGACATTGGAGTCATTCTGTCAATAAATTTCATTATGAAATTCCAAAGACTGAAAGGACATCAAAGAAAATGTGGTTTTGCCAGTTCGTTTAGAAAAAGGTGATGTTGAGTATTCTAGTCACAGCTATAACTAACCTAGTTTGTGAGGCATGCAACTGAAATGCTAGAGAGAGAAATTTAACTACAGGTCGGAAAAGTGCTAAATGTGCATCTAAAAAACATCTACATTTAATTCTTGAAAATCTACAGTGACTATTGATCTAAAGAGGTATTTGGTTTTGTAGAGAAGTACACGAGTAATGCAGGAAATTCAGTGAACCTTGTATATACTTCTTGTGTATCTAAGTACAATGTATGAGTACATATATAGAGGAGGAAGGAAGAGAGAGAAGTCTCATATACAAGGTGTGAGACTAATATAACAATAGAAAAAGAAATAAAACGGGTCATTAGGTGGGCCTTTACAATGTCTTTTCTAACACTCCCCCGCAAGCTTGAGCGTACAAGTCGTAGGAACCAAGCTTGGACAAGAATTTATAGAATAGAGTACTCGGCAAGGCCTTAGTGAGAAGATCAGCAACTTGGTCAGTAGCCGGAACATGTCTCAACTCCAGTTTCTTCATTTGAACTTTCTCTCGAATAAAGCGACAATCAACTTCAATGTGTTTTGTTCTTTCGTGAAAGATCGGATTCTTAGCTATGTGTATAGCAGCTTGACTGTCACAGAGTAAGGTAGCTAATGAGGGAAGTTTTACTCTCATATCACCTAGGAGACTTCCGAGTCAAGTAAACTCGGATACAATAGACGTCATCAAATGGTATTCAACTTCAGCTGAAGATCGAGCAACCACAACTTGTTTCTTACTGCGTCAGGTAACAAGATGACCTCCCAAGTAGGTACAAAAACTGCTGGTAGAGTGCTGATCATCGAGAGATCCAGCATAATCTGCATCTGAATACGGAACTAGAATTGGAGTAGAAGTGGAGGAAGGGGTTTTGTATACCAGCCCTTGATCAGGGATTGTTTTTAGGTATCTCAGGATGCGTTTGACGGTCTGTAGATGAGACATCCGAGGAGAGTGCATAAACCGGCTGACAATGCCAACAACAAAGGATATATCGGGTCTTGTGACCGTTAGGTAAATCAGTTTTCCAACAAGACGTCGATAGTATTCTAGATTTGAAAGAAGTGAATTTGTATTTGCGCCTCCAGCACAAAGCTTATGATTGACATCCATGGGAGTTTTGGTCGGCTTGCATCCATAGTAACCAGCATGCTGAAGGAGATCGAAACAGTACTTCCGTTGAGATAGGGCAAGGCCATCCGGATGTGTTGCGATCTCAGGGCCGAGGAAGTACTGTAGGTTCTCCAGAATCCAGATCTTTAGTTTGAAAAACAGAGCTCAGGTGTTGTTTGATCATTTGTATTCTCTTTGAGTCATCCCCTGTGATTAGGATATCATCGACATATACTACGAGAAGAACAGTGTATATTGTGTGATGTCGGGTAAACAGAGAGAAGTCTGTCGAGCTCCGAGTAAAACTGACCTCCCGCACAGCCCCACTGAATTCGTCAAACCATGCCCGGTGGGATTGTTTGAGACCATAAATCGACTTTTTGAGGTGACAAACCCGAGACTCCCTCGTGGTCTCAAACCCCAAAGGTTGTTGCATGTAGACTGTTTCTTGCAGATCACCACTGAGAAAGACATTCTAAATATCTAGTTGATGTAAGGGTCATTGGAGATGCACAGCCATGGAAAGGAGGACCCGAACCGTGTTGAGCTTGGCCACTGGAGAGAATGTTTCTTCGTAGTCGAGACCTTATTGTTGAGTAAACCCACGAACAATCAGTCTAGCTTTAAGACGGTCAATCGTCTCATTAGGAGCATGTTTGATAACAAAGACTCAATTAAACCAACAGTAGACTGGCCTGGAGGAAGAGGAACTAATTCCCATGTTCGATTAGCCCAGAGGGCTGCCATTTCTTCGTCCATGGTTGTCTTCCAACCTGGATGTTGAAGAGCCTCTTGCACAGATTTAGGGACAAAAACATAGGATAAAGAAGTAGCAAAGGTGTGAAGCATCGGAGACAGCCGATGAAAAGACGCATAATTCGTCATGAGATGGGCGGTGGAGGCCGATGACGGATCAGCAGGCCACAGAGTGTCAGAGGCTTTTGGAAGAACGGGAGCCGGGGCAGGTAGGAGTGGTGGTGGAGGAGATGTAACATGGATTACAGGTCTTGGCAAACAAGGTGGTGGAGGAGGTAGGTTTGGAGTGGTGAAGTATGGTTGATCTTCCCGAAAAGTAACATCGGCAGAAACGGTCACCTTGCGAGTAGTAGGGGAATAGCACACATATCCTTTCTGGGCACGAGAATAACCGACAAACATGTGTTTGGTTGCCCGGGGAGCCAACTTGTCCGAGGACGGACCAAGAACGTGAACATAACAAGTGCAACCAAAGATGTGAAGCGTGAGAGAGAACATCGGAGAAGACGGGAAGAGGAGACTAAATGGAGTAGCATTTTGGAGGACGGAGGAAGGGAGACGGTTAATGAGATAACATGTTGTCGAAAGAGCAAAATTCCAATACACTTTTGGGACCTGCATTTGAATCATGAGGGAGCGAGCAACATCAAGAAGATGTCTATTTTTACGTTCGGCGACGTCATTTTGTTGCAGTGTATAGGCACACGAAGTCCGGTGAATAATTCCAAATTCAGAGCAGATGTTAGCAAACTCATGGCTAGTGTATTCGCGAGCATTATCAGTTCGAAGTGTTTTAACGTTGGCAGAAAACTGTGTACGAGTTTCAAGAACGAAACCCTAGAATACACGGGAAAGCCTCGGAACTATCCGCCCGAAACAGGAGGTAGGACTGGATACCTCTGATACCATGTAGAGAAGCACACGAGTAATGCAGGCAATCCAGTCAACCTTGTATATACTTCTTGTGTATCTAAATACAATGTATGAGTACATATATATAGGAGGAAGGAAGAGAGAGGAGTCTCATATACAAGGTGTGAGACTAATATAACAAGAGAAAAAGATACAAAATGGGTCATCAGGTGGGCTTTTACAATGTCTTTTCTAACAAGTTTGTGCATGTGGGTGATGTAAAAAGAAAATCCTAAAAATTAAATGTGGAAGATGTCCCTACATTAACTGCAACAAATTGGAAAATATGAAATCAAAGTAATTCATCAACTTTCCTTCGAATTAAACACAAAAATGTTAGTTCGCATGTAAATATTTCGCTTAACCAACATTTTCAGACAAATTAAAAACACACAAGGCAATGAACGCATAAATTGTCACAGACTATTTGTGGGAGTTTATATGACAGGAGATCCCATAATGGAAGGCCATAGATACGCCATATTAACTTGGTTATTTCGTCCTTAATTTGACTACGACATTTTGTTATTTTATTACCAAGTTGTTACGGACTAACCGTGGAATGTTGTTGGCGTCGCTGGAGATGACCGAAAATGGAGATGATAGTGGGAATGGGAAACTATGGAGCTGGAACAACGGCCCCCTAATTGGGGTGTGCTCAAGAGAGAGAGAGAAGTACCAACCTCATAATTGAGACAAAAGAATAGACTTCAATCCATGCATACTTCATTCATCCTCCGAGGAGTACTTAAATAGAATTACAAGACTTAACCATCAACTAACATATTAGTGGTGTACATTAAAGAACAACTAACATATTAATGCCACATTAGTTGACTCAACGACTAACAACACATTAATTAATTCGAACTAACATATTAATAACACCTATTAATTAATTTGAACTAACATATTAATAACACCTATTAATTAAACAGGGCGCAAGATTCGTAACATGATAACTAGGCGAGAAGACGCATAACTATTTGCATCCCATAAATGAAGAGAGATGCATAGAGGTTAATTCTTGATAAAGAAAATCGAAATACAAGCCATTTGATGAAGCAGATAAACAACTTACTTTGTGTAACTCGAATGGATACATCTCATTTCAGTGTCTTGCCCAGAAGACCTTGAAAACTGCTCATTACCTAACGGAAATTCCATCAAGGATGCATCTGCTGATTTTGATTTCCAGACAGTTCCACTCAAATTACATAACTCGCCAAGCAATTTCCGCACAGATTTCTCAAGTTCGTCGGATTTTGAAACATTGACATCTGATGAAGATAAAGAGCCATAAGCATAGCTCAATAGATACCGCATGACATCAAAAGTTTCAGCCTTCTCAAGTTCCAATTCCTGATAAGCTCCCAATAAAAAAGACAAGAAAGAGCATTACTAATCAAAATAATAGAAAAGAGAGAATGTATGAATTATTTTCCATGAAATTAATTCCATCTTTAAAGTTATTATTAAAAAAAATGATAAGTCTATGTCAAGAGAGTTTATAAAACCCTGCTATTGGTGAATTACCAAAAAATTCTCAACCATCCAAATGACAAAAAAAGAAAGGGTTCATTCCACAAAACTTACAGGTGTAAGATAGCTATTAAAAGCATTAATGAAATTATTGTAGTTTAACGGTGGATATAAATGTCCAACAGAAAGTTTTAATAACATAATAAAAACTGACAATGATCCACAAATAATCTTAAAACTGGATGTTTGAAAACCGCAGTCTCCATAGTTCTCTAAATCCTCTTATAACTCATATTGTTCATACTGCGAAGGTAAATCAACAGGAAAAGGAGAGTTTTGCAACTTTGGGATCTTTACAATTCAACAAACCATTGAAAAGAGAAGGATCACATGATCCAGAAATGATCTTATCTGCGATTGAAAATCCCAATTTTTTCTATAAAAATTTCTTGTGTAATACTAATTGATAAGGTCTCATTGATAAGTGTTGCAAGATCTCGTGCATTGGAACCTATGATTATGGACCCGAATCCGTTAGTATGAAACATCCTCTTTTCCAAATGAAATCCTCTTATATATTGTTAGAAAATACTAGGAAAAATGATGTATTAACTCATGTAGGAGTTAGTGTTTACTCCCACATTGTTTGTATAGCTAGAACTTACTCTCTTCTATCCTATATATTTGTACCCATACTTGTTTTTCGGTATTCAAGAAGTATATACAAGGTTTGGAACTTTCTCTACATGGTATCAGAGGGATACGGTCCGGCCTGTTTTTTTCTAACCGCCTGCTCCACCTGCTTACCGGACGGCTTGTTCTCTGGTCTAGCCACAGTGTCTTGCGGCCTGCTCCCTTTCTAACCGCTTTCGGGTGGTTAGTTTTTTTTTTAACCGCGGCTTCCCGCGCGGTTACGGTAGTTCTTACCGCTTCCTCTGCTCACTCTCTCTCTCTCTCGTGGCTTCCACCCCTTCTTCTTCTCCTCCCTTTTATAACCTTTCTAACAGGTGGGGTCTTCCCTCCCTTGTTTCCTCTGCCCGCGCGGTTTCATACCGGCAAACAGCTTCCCTCTACTCGGTGCGATGTCTCTGTCTACCCGCCGAAATCTTCCCTTCTCGCTGCTCTCCACCCTTCTCGCCGCGACTTCTCTTAGTCGTTGCGGCTTCCCTAATCCCGGCGAGCTCCGCATCTAGGTCGCGGCATCTTCTCTTGCAGCTGGTGTGCTCACCGTGACTGTGCGGCCTTATCGACCAGCTTGTTCTCTGCTTAGTCGTTGCGACTTATCTCCTCGTAAGCGGCTTCTCCTCTCTGCTGCGGGCACCGTTTTTTTTTGGTCACGGTATCCTCCTTGCCGCTGGTGTGCTGACACCGAGACCGTGCGGTCTTCGCTGTTTTGTCGCTGCGGTTTCTTTACCGCTGCGGCTTCCCTTCCCGCTGCACTTCCCTTGTTGTTGCGTGCTTCTCGCGCGGGATTCTCTTAACCGTTGCAGCCTCCTTCATCGTTGCGGCTTTTCTACCCGCCGCGGGCTACGCATTTTGGTCGCGGCCTCTTGCCGCTGGTGTGTTGACACCGAGACCGTACGACTTCTCCTTTTCTCTCTCCAAATGGCCTCTCTTCTCTATCCGCTTTGGGTTGTTCGTGCGACTTGGTTGCCGTTGTTGGGTGCGATCTGCCTCTATCCACACGGTCTAGTACCTGTTCGTCGGCTTGTGCTCCTGTTGCGGTCTGCCTCTAACCGCCCGGTGCTTCTCGTTCGCGCCGCTCTTCGTGTTGCGGTCTTCTTCTAACCGCGCTACCTGCTCTTTTTTTTAACCGTCGCAGCGTGTTTCTATCCGTTGCGGGTTCTTTTCTTACCGCGTTGGTCGTGGCTGTCTCTTGCCGCTGATGCGTTATCACCGTGACCGCTGCAGACTATTCCTTGCAAGATGATCAGCTGTCCTCCGGGCTCTGTGGTGTCTATTTCCGATGGTGGTACCTCCTGCCTTGCTCATAGCTCATCCTGAATTATGGACTTCGGGGCATCTCACCACATTACCTCATGGAAATCACCACAATATTTGAACTCGGTGCATCCCAAGTTCATTACTGTTGCTAGTGGGGACACAATTCCCGTTTCTAACGCGGCATATATTCACTTCATTCCCTCTATTACTCTTCGCTCTGCCCTTCATGTTCTGGGCTCTCCTTTCAACCTTCTCTCTGTTGGTCGACTCACTACTGACCTCAATTTTGATGTTATTTTTTTTCTAACTTGTGTCTTGTGCACGATCGCAAGACGCAAACTATCATGGGAAAAGGGCATCTGTCGAATGGTCACTATATCCTTGACCCCTCTCCCCCAACGGTGTTGTCCTCTATTAGCTCTGTTGATTGGCATCGACGTCTAGGTCACGCTCCTCTCAACATCCTCAGAAAATCTCTCCCCGTTGTGTCCCTCCAAGAGTTCACGTGTGAGTCTTGTATCTATGGGAAACATCATCGGTCTACGTTCTCACCACATCCTACTCGGAGTCCTGCTCCCTTTGATCTAGTACACTCCGATATTTGGGGACCCTACAAAATTGCGAGTGTTTTTGGATATCGTTACTTTGTCACATTTGTAGATGACTACTCTCGGGTGACCTGGCTGTATCTCCTTTATGACCGCTCTGAATTGTCCGGTGTATTCCGTACCTTTTTCATTAAAACTAGCAACCAGTTTTCAACTATAATTAAAACTCTCCGCACCGATAATGCCCGTGAATACACGAGTCATGCCTTCGCTCTCCTCTGTGCTGAGTTTGGGATCATCCATCAAACCTCCTGTGTCTATACCCCCCAACAAAATGGCGTTGCTGAACATAAGAATCGACACCTGCTTGAGGCCCCCCGCTCTCTTATGATTCAAATGAATGTTCACAAACAGTATTGGAATTTTGCGGTCACTACCGTCTGCACTCTTATTAACCACATGTCTTCCTCCATTCTCAATTTTGCGGTTCCCTTCAATCTTCTTTTTCCCTCCAAACCTCTTTTCTCCATCACCCCTCGCGTGTTTGGTCGCGTGTGCTTTGTTCATCATCTTGGCCCGTCCACTGATAAACTTGCTCCTCGTGCCACTAAATATGTTTTCCCCCAAGGATTGCAAGGTGGTTACTTATGCTAATGTCACCTTCCTCAAAGATCAGCCATATTACTCTCAACCAGCTGATTCTCCTCTTCCCCCACCTCTTCCGCGGCCTGTTATCCCTGTTCATTCAAACCTTCCTCCTCTTCTTCCCACACCAATCCCATCTAAACCACCTACACCGCCTGTCATTCGCGTGTGCACTCGACGTCCTTCTTTGTCTACTGCCCTACGGGAGCTGCCCAGCTCTAATTATGTTTTGCAGCCTGCGGATCCGACAACAGCTTCCACTTCCCATCCGTTGGCCAACTATGTCTCTTTTCACCGCCTCTCTCCGAAACTCCGACAAAGTGCTCTTTCTTTATCCTCTATCTCCACCCCTAATTCTGTATAGGAGGCTCTCCAGCATACCGGGTGGCGGGCGGCTATGGACGAGGAAATGGCTGCTCTTTGGGCAAACCACACTTGGGATTTGGTCCCGCTTCCTCCTGGACAATCTTGTGTGGGATGTAAGTGGGTGTCTGTCGTCAAACAGGATCCGGATGGGACGATTCTCCATTTGAAATCTAATCTTGTAGCTCGCGGCTTCACACAACAACAAGGCTTGGATTATGATGAGACTTTTTCTCCAGTCGCTAAACTCAATATTGTTCGTGTGTTGATCTCCCTCGTTGTTCACCGTCACTGGCCCTTACACCAACTGGACGTCAAAAATGCATTTCTTAATGGCGATTTACAGGAGACCATTTATATGCAGCAACCTCCTGAGTTTGAGACCACGAGAGAGTCTCTTGTTTGTTGTCTGAAGAAGTCTCTTTATGGTCTCAAACAGTCTCTTCGGACATAGTTTGACAAATTTAGCAAGACCGTTAGTGTTGTTGGGTTCACTCGGAGTTCGGTCGACTTCTCTCTGTTTACTCGTCATCGTCCAACGGGCACAGTAATTTTTTTGGTTTATGTGGATGATAATCTGATTACAGGAGATGGTCTTTCAGGAATACAGATGATCAAACAACTTCTAGCAACTATGTTTCAAACAAAGGACTTGGGAAGCCTTCGATATTTTCTTGGTCTCGAAGTGGCTCGGAGACCTGATGGGCTTGTGTTATCTCAGAGAAAGTATTGTCTTGACCTACTTCATGAAGCGGGCTATTCTGGATGCAAGCCTGTTGAAACTCACATGGATATCAATCACAAACTTTGTGTTCATGCCTCGGACTCCGATTTGCTCCTTTCGAATCCAGAGTATTATCATCGTCTTGTGGGAAAGCTGATATACCTCACTGTTACTAAACCTGATATATCATTTGTTGTTGGAATTGTCAGTCGATTCATGCATGAGCCACGTATCTCTCATCTACAGGCTGTCGAACGTATTCTTCGTTACTTGAAGACTACTCCTGGACAAGGGCTTGTATACAACCCTCTTCGTCTCCCTTATCTTTGATTGTTTATTCTGATGCTGATTATGCTGGCTCTTTGGATGACCGTCATTCCACAAGTGGATACTGCACTTACATTGGAGGACATCTTATTACATGGCGCAGCAAGAAACAGTCTGTGGTTGTTCGTTCATCTGCTGAGACTGAGTATCGATCTATGGCAGCTGTTGTGTCTGAGCTCACGTGGCTTGAGGGTCTCCTTGATGATCTAGGAGTCAAGCTCTCCTCACCCGCAACTTTATTATGCGACAGACAAGCTGCTATACACATTGCCAAGAATCCGATCTTCCATGAACGGACAAAACATATTGAAGTTGATTGTCACTTCATTCGGGAGAAGGTTCAGTTGAAGAAGATAGAGTTAACACATGTTCCTGCTGCTCAGCAAGTTGCGGATATCCTCACCAAGGCCTTACCTCGGCGTCTCTACTATCAGTTCTTGTCCAAGCTTGGTGTCTATGATTTGTACGCTCCAGCTTGCAGGGGAGTGTTAGAAAATGCTAGGAAAAATGATGTATTAACTCATGTAGGAATTAGTGTTTAGTCCCACATTGTTTGTATAGCTAGATCTTACTCTCTTCTCTCCTATATATTTGTACTCATACTTGTTTTTCGGTATTCAAGAAGTATATACAAGGTTTGGAACTTTCTCTACATATATGAAAGAATGAAAAAGTGTTTTTGTTGTTGTGGAAGAAGCCTTTGTATCTTAATGCATCCCATTTGAGATATAGGTGTGAAATTTGAGTGGTGGTGGTGTGAAACTGATGCAACCTGAGATTGCATCAGTATTTTATTTTTCACAATATTTTTTATTTCTGTGCATCACGTCTTCGCACATGTTTATGTTTTATTTTTCAGGCATATTGGTCTTCTATTTTTCATGCTTTTTATTAGCCTATGAGTGTTTGTATCGCGCATGTTACTCACGCACGATTGTATGGCTTATTGGTGTGACCAATCAATAAGATCATGAATGAAAAGGTCCGTCAAATTGTGACTAGTGTTAGTTTGGGCAAACAAGGAAATTAAAAATTAAGTATTTATATTATTAAAAATATTAATTTTGAAATTAAAGATTATTTCAAAATTTCATGGTGAGAGAATAGGTATAGGCATCTATGTTTCATCGACACCGACACGCGACACGACACGACACATGACTCGTCAATTCTCAAAAAATATCATATTCCAACACACTGGGACACGTATATTAAATATTTATTTATTTTTAATTATGAAAATCCAAAAACATTTAACAAAAAATAAAAAAATGAACAATTAACAAATATTCAAATAAACTACATCATGTTTAAATATTACCCATCAAATATTCAAATGTAAAACTTAACAAAAGATAAAAAAAAATTGTCTGGCTATGTTTTTCCATCTCAAATAAATCACTCTTTGAAACTTTTACACACTTTCCAATTCTTTTTTCACCAATCATTAACAAATATGCTCTCACTCTTATATATAAACTCATAAAACAATTTTCACAAAAATTGCACTTCCAATACAAATTGTCTCCCACCTCACCACAAGTAGCTAGCTTAGGAACACCCGTGTCCGATTGAGCCGGACACGCGAGTCCCGCGTGAGCCAACGTGTCGGACTTCCGAAACACGTGTCAGAGTGTCGGAGAGTCGGACGAGTGTCGGAGTGTCCAACACCGACACGCTGGGCATTTTGAAGTATTGGTGCTTCATAGATAGGCATTTCATTAAAAGCCCAATCAATTAGTTTAAAACCAACAGGTCACATTTATACCACTTTACTCCAATCAAACCTCCACATATTCATACCTCTTTATTTTTGATAAACCCCCGCATAAAAAAAAATTCCTTGTTTATTGTAGAAAGTAACTCCAAACCTTGCATATACTTCTTGAATGAATAGTTACAAGTATGAATACACTTTTATATGAGAAGAAAGAGAAGAGAAATCCTAAATACAAGATGTGGGACTAATACATGGAGAGAGAAAAGAGAGAAAACATGGGCCCTTAATTGGGCTTTTCTAACACTCCCCCGCAAGCTGGAGCGTACAAGTCGTAGGCACCAAGCTTGGATAAAAACTGATAGTATAGAGGCCTGGAGAGAGCTTTTGTCAGGATATCCGCAACTTGGTCTTTAGCAGGAACATGCTCCAAATCTATCTTCTTTGACTGCACCTTTTCACGGATAAGATGACAATCAACTTCGATATGCTTTGTGCGCTCGTGAAACACTGGATTCTTGGCAATATGTATTGTTGTCTGACTGTCACAAAATAAGGTAGCTGGTGATGAGAGACGCACACCCAAGTCTCCCAAAAGGCTCTCAAGCCAGGTTAGCTCGGAAGCAACCGCAGCCATAGCCCGGAACTCGGCTTCAGCAAAAGAGCGTGCAACCACGGATTGTTTCTTGCTACGCCATGTTATGAGATGACCACCAAAGTAAGTGCAGAACCCCGTAGTGGAGCGTCTGTCATCAATAGATCCTGCGTAGTCAGCGTCAGAGTAAGCGACGAGTGATAAAGATGTGGATGGCTTATACACAAGTCCTTGTCCGGGGGCGATCTTGAGATATTGAAGGATGCGCTCGACCGCTTGAAGATGAGATGTCCGATGAGCGTGCATGAACCGACTCACAACTCCTACAGCAAACGAGATGTCCGGTCGAGTCACCGTAAGGTAGATCAGCTTCCCAACCAAGCGTCTGTAATATTCCGGATTTGTAAGCAGCTTGTCAGAGTCAGAACTATGGGTCGAGAGCTTGTGATTGGCGTTCATAGGAGTCTCCGCAGGTTTGCACCCAGAATAACCTGCATCATGAAGGAGGTTCATACAGTACTTCCTTTGAGACAACACAAGACCATCAGAGCGTCGTGCGACCTCGAGCCCAAGAAAGTACCGAAGGTTGCCCAGATCTTTGGTCTGAAAAACGGAATTTAATTGTTCCTTGATCTGTTGTATTCCTGTCGTGTCGTTGCCAGTAATCAGGATATCGTCAACGTAGACCAGAAGAATCACAGTCCCGGTTGACCGGTGGTGGATGAAGAGAGAAAAATAAGTCGAGCTCCGAGTGAAGCCACTAGCACAGACCACCTTACTGAATTTTTCACACCACGCACGCGGGGACTGTTTGAGACCATAAATGGATTTCCGAAGGTGACATACCAAAGACTCCCCCGTGGTCTCAAACCCGGGAGGTTGCTGCATATAAACCGTCTCTTGCAGATCGCCGTTGAGGAAGGCATTCTTAATATCCAGCTGATAAAGCGGCCAGTGACGATGGACCGCCAAGGAAAGAAGAACGCGGACCGTGCTCAATTTGGCCACTGGAGAGAAAGTTTCTTCATAATCAAGGCCATGTTGCTGAGTAAAGCCCTGGGCCACGAGGCGTGCCTTCAGAAGGTCAACAGTGTCATCCACCGCATGCTTGACAACAAAGACCCATTTGCAGCTCACAGCGCGATGGTCGGTAGGAAGAGGAACCAGATCCCAGGTCTGGTTAGCCCAAAGAGCCCGCATTTCATCTTCCATGGCTGGCTGCCACCCTGGATGTGAAAGCGTCTCCTGCACAGAGTTATGAATAAAAATAGAGGAAAGGGAGGTGGCAAAGGCGTAGAGAGGTGGTGTCAGCCGATGGAGAGATACGTAGTTGGCCAAGGGATGTGTCGTAGAGGAAGCAGTTGTCGGATCCGCAGGTTGCAAAGCATCATTAGAGCGGGGCAGCTCTCGTGGGGTAGTAGACGAGGGAGGACGTCGAGTGTACACACGAATGACTGGTGGTGTAGGTGGTTTAGGTGGGATGGGCGTGGGAAGTAGAGTTGGAATGGTGGAAGTTACGGGAATAACAGGTTGCAGGAGAGTTGGCAGAGGAGGAGGGTCAAGAAGTTGAGAGTAATATGGTTGATCTTCGAGGAAGGTGACATCAGCAGAAGTAACCACCTTGCGATCCGTGGGAGAGAAACATACGTAGCCCTTCTGAGTTCGAGAATAGCCCACAAACATATATTTAGTGGCACGGGGGGCAAGCTTGTCAGTGGACGGGCCAAGATGATGAACAAAACACACGCACCCAAACACGCGTGGGGTGAGGGAGAAGGGAGGTTGGGAGGGGAAAAGGAGATTAAAAGGAACCGCAAAATTGAGGATAGAGGAAGGCATGCGATTAATAAGAGTGCAAGCGGTTGAAACCGCAAAATTCCAATATTGTTTTGGGACATTCATCTGAATCATAAGGGAGCGGGTGACCTCGAGCAGGTGGCGATTCTTGCGTTCAGCAACGCCATTTTGTTGGGGGGTATAGACACAGGAGGTTTGATGGATGATCCCAAACTCCGCACAGAGGTGAGAGAAGGTATGACTGGTGTATTCACGGGCATTATCGGTGCGGAGGGTTTTAATGGTTGTGGAGAACTGGTTGCGAGTTTCAAGAAAAAACGTACGGAATACACCGGGCAATTCAAAGCGGTCACAAAGGAGATACAGCCAGGTCACCCGAGAGTAATCATCAACAAATGTGACAAAGTAACGGTACCCAAAAACACTTGTAATTTTGTAAGGACCCCAAATATCGGAGTGAACAAGATCAAAGGGAGCAGGACTCCGAGAAGGATGTGGTGAGAAGGTAGAGTGATGATGTTTCCCATAGATACAGGACTCACACGTGAACTCTTTGAAGGACACGTCAGGGAGAGATTTTTTGAGGATGTGTAGAGGAGCATGACCCAAACGTCGATGCCAGTCAACGGAGCTAATAGACGACAGCACGGTTGGGGGAGACGGATTAAGGATATAGAGACCATTCGACAGATGCCCTGTTCCAATGATGGTTTGCGTGTTACGATCCTGCACAACACACGAGTTAGAAGAAAAAATAACAGCACAATCGAGATCAGCAGTGAGTCGACCAATAGAGAGAAGGTTGAACGGAGAGCCCGCAACATGAAGAACAGAGCGAAGAGTAATGGAGGGAGTGAGGTTAATATCTGCCGCACCAGAGACGGGAAGAGTGGCCCCACTAGCAACAGTAATGAACCGGGGATAAACGTCGTTCAAATATTGGGGTGGTTTCCGTGATGTAATGTGGTGAGAGGCCCCGGAGTCCAAAATCCAGGATGAGTTGTGAGCAAAGCAGGAGGTACCGCCATCGGAAACAGACACCACAGATCCCGGAGGACAGCGGATCATTTTGCAAGGAATAATCCGGGGCGGTCAGGGTGACCCCGCACCAGCGGCAAGAAATGGCCACGACCAGCACGGTAAGCACAGAATCCGCAGCGACTAGAAACACAGGCTGCGCGGGTAGGAGAAGACTGCAACAGATGCAAACACCTGGCGAATAAGTAACCAGACCGGGCGGACAGAGGCAGACCGGGCCAAGGAAAACACAGCCTTAGCAGGTCGCACCAAGAAGAGGCAGAGCGGGAGGCCGCAGCGAGAAGGGGATCAGTCCGCGCGGTCACACCAGCGATTAGGCAGATCGCGACCAAAATGCGGAAAGGGAAGCCCGCGCGGTCAAGTGGACAGCCGCGGATAGAGGAAGAGAGGAGAACTCGCAGCGGTAGGGAAAGGTCTCAGCGGGAAGCAAGATACTGCGGGCTAGGAACGCGAGCGGTCAGCAGACGAGACCGCGAGAAGAGGAGGCAGGCCGCGGCAATAGTCTAGAAACAACCACGCGAGCAGGCGAGAGGAGAGAAACTCGTGACGGACAAGAGAAGAGCCCCCTGCGGGAAAGGAGAAGTCCGCGAGTAGGGAAGCTCGAGCGGACAGAAGAACTCAAGTAGCGGGGAGACCGCAGCGGTCAAGACGAGAGGAGCCCGCCGCGGATAAGAAGCGAGCTCGCAGCGGAGAAGAAGAAGAGCGCGAGGCAGTAAAGGAGAGGAGCTCGCAGTGGACAGGATGAGAGTCCGCAGCGGATAAGAAGGTGGTCCCCACGGGTCAGAGGAGAAGATGGCTATAAGAAGCCTGAGGAGGGTGGAACCACGGAGGAGAAGAAGAGAAGCGGAAACAAAGAGGACAGTCCGCAGAAGCTATGCGGATAAGAGAAGGAAGGCCGCAACCGGAGCGGATAGAGCCGCAGACCGGAATGGGTAGGCGGGAAGGAGGCGAGCGGGCGGGTAGAAAGGCAAAACCGCAGAATTCGAATCTGGCTGTGGTTAGCAAAGAAGTAGCCGCAGGGAAGAGAACTCGCTACCCGAAGCGAGCGAGTAGAGGGAGAGGCCGCAGAGGAGAATGCGGACAGGGGAGGAAGACGGGCCGGGCGGTTAGAGTTGTGGAAACCGCATGGACCGAACTGTGTCCTCTGATACCAAGTAGAAAGTAACTCCAAACCTTGCATATACTTCTTGAATGAATAGTTACAAGTATGAATACACTTTTATATGAGAAGAAAGAGAAGAGAAATCCTAAATACAAGATGTGGGACTAATACATGGAGAGAAAAAAGAGAGAAAACATGGGCCCTTAATTGGGCTTTTCTAACATTTATCATATGAGAACTGATCCCCCCTCCTAAACCGGGTGGCCTGGAAAATATGTCAAAAAATGAGAAGCCCTCTGTTTTTGACCTATCCAGCCGAACCTTCTCCCTGCTTGCGTTCGTCCAGCTCGCCGCTAACCCCCAACTCTTCCTGGTCTCCATCGACGCCTTCGGTACTGGTACATTTTCGGTACGGGTACAAGTACCGAATGCAGGGATACAACACATAGGGAATGCTAGTCTCGTCGCCTTCGTCCCCGTCTTCAAATTCCAATTATAGCTGATTGTGTCCCATAACCGCTGACCGACCGTTCCGATTTCAGCTGATAGCAAAACACGCAAGCTCCGTCTTCTTCTTCTTCTTCGACTTCAGCCGACTGATTCAGTTTAGTTCTTCTTTGATTACAGTCCGACAATTCCGATAGTGTCTTCTTGTTTCTTCTTCTTCGTTTCTTCTTTTCTTCTTCTTTGATTTCATCCAACAGTTTTTCTTTTCTCCTTAATTTTCTTTGAATTTTGTCCGATCAACAGTTCCGATTTCAATTGACTGATTCTTCTTGTTCCGACAGTTTCTTCGCTGATTTCAGACGATTTCAGATTTTGTAGACAGTTTACCTAACCTTCTTGATATTTTAACTCTTACTTTCATTTGCCTCTTCTCCATCCTTTTATTCATCCTTCTCAACCCCTTCATCTCTTGATCTGCATATTGTCATTGTTTATTTTTTTAGCTCGCTATTATGATTTTATTTTTTGTGTTATATTAATTTCCTTTTTTAATGTTCAATAATTGGTTGGTCTCCGCCAACTCTCGCCCTCTCGAAATCACTCATCTCTGATGAGTGCTCCGAGTGGTAGTACAGGAGAAGTTTAACATCCATGCCAACGAACCAAAGATCTCTGAAAACCAATATCAGTAGTGGTCACTGTTCAATATGTGTTCGGGAATTGAAATAGAATAATCTCCTGGTGTCCATGCTCAACCTGAAACTGGTAGTGAAAATAGAAGGAACTACAATGGAAGTGTCAGTCGCGAAATGAATGTCGGTATGTCCTGAATGTGGCTCCTCACTCTCACTCACCAACCCAGAAGAATCAAATGGAGGGGTAGGCAATGGAAAATCTAACGACTCGGGCGGGCAATCGTGGAATAATGTCAGATAAGCTCACGTTTTGCTCCCCAAACAGAAGACGTCTCAAGTTCAAATACACTTTGCCCAATCCGCTTTACCACTCGAAAGGATCCAGTTCTACAGTCAGCTAGCTTCTTTACGGTACCCGAAGATAACCGTTCCGGGTTTAGCTGAGCCATAACCAAGTCATTCATTTTGAAACTAGTAGTTCAGTTATGCTTTTTCGCTTGAGTTGCATATAATTCATAGTAGTATACAATTTTCCGCTCAAAATTTTTTATGCAAATGCAATAAATGAACTACTAATACGACTAACGCCACAAACCAATGGTTTCAGATACTCAAAGCAACTCCTGAGATAGGTACATGATCAGGAGGCTCAGAAGGTGGATCATAAAAGAATTCATCGCGGGGGCGCTGAACTCAAGTGCAATTCAGAGACATCAGTGATCAGATGTGTCAACATGGTGTGCGAATTGTCTCTGAAAGTATGGGTGACAAGTATCAACGAATCAACGAGTGCACCCTCAAACTCGATGGTGATACTATGGATAGATACATCCCAAGTATGCGGTGAACCCATACGTGGTCTATCTGGGGGTTCACCGAGAGGGGTGAGGCGTTAGGTGGGAGGCAAACATAAAGAAGGTGATGATAATGCACGTGAAGTTCAACAACCGTGATAAATGTACTAAGGGAAGGTGAGGCGTCAGGTGGCTCACCAGGTGGGACATATGAAAACTCATCGCGAATATGATTGTCAACATATGGTACGTCCCATAACTCATCTAGAGTGTGAGTCACCAGATGGTTATGATCAAGCCCTAATATATAGATGTCACACTCAAAATCATCTCGTTGAAACACTATCGACATCAAGGGCGAACATGGAGCAGGTATCCATGTCTTAAAATCTATAAGTGTACTATTCAGATAAAGCTCATCCACAAAAAGACGAGGTAGCTCATCTGGAGGCTCAATAGGAGGGTCGTCAAATGACCCATCAGTAGAGTGATGGTCCTCCATAAATAAACCATCAAAAGGGGTCGTACTCCCAGAGAGGGTAGAGATGACTACCTCGAGATAATTACTAAACTCTCGGCTCCCGATCGTAATGTCACTTGGTGCGTCATCGGATGTGGTGACGTGACTCGATGCATCATCGGGTGTGATGTGACTCGGTGCACCACCAGGTGAAGTGTGCAAGGAATCTACACTCAAAAGAGAGCTAGTAGATATCGAATCAAGGACGGGTTCAATAAGTGGGGCAGACTCACATGGGGGTTGACTCCACACATCTTGTATTAGAATATCAGACATAGTGGGTGATGTCTCCCTGCTTTGGGCAGTGGAGTGCTCTTGCTGACCCTTAATGGTTATCGTCATGTTTGTCTTCGGAACACTAGGATGATCACTAGGTGTGATGTACTCTTGACGATAGTGACCTCTATAGGCATGTCGAGGATAGTCATTATGATCGTCCATAACAAAATCATGTCGTGCTCGTGGATGATCATGAGTCCTACGAACGTGTGGTGGTGGTCGCACATATGCAGTCTCAGATTCCTCATATAAAGGAGACGTGTAGTATCGATAACTAGAAGGATATTGAACTCTATCCTCATAATATGGTGTCGAAGAGCCAATAGGATCCATTCGAGTACGAGGATAAGAACGAAGATAGTCATCGTACTGATCATCTCTAGCATAATGAGAACGTGTTGGCGGGTCAACACGATTTCTGGAAGTGGTATACGGTAATCGAGTATAATCATCGAAGTATTGTAAAGATCTCCGTGATGAGGTACTATAGAAGTGGGTGTCAATGAAGTCGTGATCCTCAAATAACGGATTTCTCATAAAGGTAGACCTTTCTTCGTAGCGATGAGGAACACCGTAATGTGGACGGACAGAATGCACATCTCAAATTTGAGGTGGCATTGACGCTCGAGGGGGCATTTCTAAACTATTCACCCTACCTCTAAGGTTTTTTAACCTTTCACGCATCTTGCAGGTACTCTCAGTTAATACCGTCATTTGGTGGGCGAAAGGTAAAAACCACTGGGGTGGTTCATTTCCTTCGTGTCCACGACTCGGGTGACCACGTTCAACTTGACGCATCATACCACTACGCAGATGCATGTAAACAAAAAAGTCAAATGTTATGTATGATTAGGTCGACAAAAAATGTCTGACGACGCACTCGAGCGGATCTCTATCGGCCCTGAATTTACATGTAGTGTTTGTTATTTTGTAGTTTGTGTGAAAATATATATAAATATATATATATATATATATGTATATATATAATTACATAAATATATATATGTGTGTATGTGTTATTGATTGAGTGTGAATATATATACATATATATATATATATACTATTCTAAAAAGTAGGGTCTGCCAATAAAAATGAGTTCGAAAATAGGCTAATTATATGGGCCATCAGATTTGACTATTTTGTTCCTAAGTCATTGGATTTGGGGCTGCAAATAACGCATTTGGTCTGCCAATAAAAAAACTCCAAAAAAACTCACACCCTCTCTCTCTCCTAAATCCTGATCAGAATTTTCGGCTACCCCCCCCCAAATTCCGTTCTTCTCCGCCGCTGCCGGGGCCTGACCTGCCGACGGTATTCCGGTGGCGCTCCGACGGGGCCTCACGATCAGGGCCACCGCCGGCGGTCGCCCCGCCGGAGCGCCACCAGAATACCGCCGGAAGGTTCACCGGCTCTCGGCGAACCCGTCGGGGGTCTCCGGCCAAGCCGCCGACGGTGGGGATGACCGTGAGTTTAGGTTTTTTTTAAAATTAATATTTAAAGGAATTAAAATAAAATATTAATAAAAATAATAATATATAAATCATTTAAAATAATTAAAAAATTAAATTTTTAAATATTAAAAAAACGGCGGGGCCCGCCGGGGGACGATGTCGGGGGTACTGTCGTCAGGGGGCGGTCGGGGCTCGCCGGGGGCGGCCGGGTACTGTGGCGCGTGGCCATAGGGCCGGAGGCCCGTGCCTGTCACTCGTAAATATATACGTATGTAAAAGGAAGCCGCAGTTTTGGGGTTAACATCCCGATTCAGCACAGTTCATCGCGGCCCACCATTGTTCATCTTCCAGATCGCGCAAAGTCAAGGGCTCGGAATCGACAACTCCCAACCACAGCTTCCCCGACATCAGCGCTGCACCACTCCCGCACGGCTTCCGCCCACGATACCGCGCCACATTCTTCAAAGCTCCAACCCCGGCGGTTCTGCAACAGCCCGCTTCCGCCATTTCCGCTCCGCCAAAAGCTTCGGCCACACCTGCACCCTCCAGCGTCTTCGACGGCTTCTTCCTCCCCACGTCTGCTAGCCGTTGCTGTCCTATAAAAGGGAGAAGAGCAGGAACTCAAGGGTGATTGATGAAGATGAAAATGTATTGAAATTGATTATTGATGTGTGTGTGCTTACCTTCCGTAGAGGGAAGATGATGATTTGTTAGTGTGATAGAGTTAGGTGTTAGTGACTAATGTTGAATAGAAAATATTGGTGCTTGGGTTTGCTTCCGTGAGGTGTTGGATGAAATTTTGCTTGCGTTATTTGCTTCCTTCAAGTCCAGTTGTGAAGAATCATTGAAACTATGGAGTGCTGTTGTTTGCTTCTCTTCATGTGAAAGTGAGTAGAGAAATTAGTTAATGTACTGTTGTTTCCAATTGGTGATACTTGCAGTTAAATGAGATTTGGATGTGTGTTTCACTGTTTTTGATTGACTTCTTCCAAACAGTGAGTGAGATATTGGCTTGCTTCCTGATTTTCCTTAGACAGATGATAGATTAGTCCATTTGAGTGCTTGGTGAAATCCGTTGGAGCCTCCGCGAGTGTTTGAGATTTCGTGTGTCCACTTGAGTGTGAGCGCGAGTGAATTTTAGGTTGTTAGTTTGTGACTTCCTTGCTTTGTTGAGAGATTCCGTGGAACCACCTCATGTGAGGGAGCAATTTAATTTCTGGGTGCCCGTGTGTGATAGAGGCCGACCTCGGAGCGGGAGATCGAAAGTGACGAGAATTTCCTCGCGTAATCGTCATCGACTTCGAATACGGAAGACGTCTCTTCCGTGGGTAATGGTTTCTATCTTCTCCTTTGGGTGCGCCTCTATATTTTCTCGTAGGATAAAAGACTCTTTGTTGGGTTTTTGCCCGAGTTTTGTCAATGAACGCTACGTCGAAAATTCCAAACGAAAATGTATTTGGAGTTCATGATTTCCGTTGTGCTACGACAAAAGGAACGGAACGAAAGTTGCGAGCTTCCTTCCCGGATTTAAAATTGAACCATTTTATTAAGAAAATTCATTTTTCTAACAACGTGGTGAATTTCGTGCTTTACAAAATTACGTTGCTTAATTTCATAAACTCTGCGCAACGCCCGCTCAAATCTTTTTTTTAAAACATATCTCGTTGCATTCGGTTAGGGTTTCCTAGAAAAAGTCGACAGGCGCGCAAACCCTACGCGCCTTCCTGCATCAATTTGGTGTCAGAGGGAGGTTCCAAAATTTTTCTAAGATTCGAGATCCGCTTTGCGTAGAATAGGAACCTGCATATCATTTTAAATTGTTTGCAAAATCTTTTTTTAACATATTTCGTTGCATTCGGTTAGGGTTTCCTAGTAAAAGCCGACAGGCGCGCAAACCCTACGCGTCGTCCTACATCAACATCGTTATGGAAAAATACAGTTCATGACCGCACCTGCCCAAATGCTACCTACATTTTTCATAATTGTGCTCATATCAGTCATCGCTCTCTCACCACTCTCCTAAGTGCTCAACGACAAATTGACAATGAATTTCACATCTCGGCGGCTGCAGTGCCACTTGAGAATGATGGTGTAGCAATGTTTAGAATTCATCCATGTACATTTATTTGAATTTATACTGTCCATAAGCAAAAGAAAGATGTTTTTATCAATTATTATTAATCATGATTCTAAGTTAATCCTTTTTGTTATTATGGCAGGAGTAGCTACAAAGAGAAATGAGACCTCTCTTCACCCTTTCAGCTATCAAATGAAAGCAGCAATAAAGGTCAACAACAACTCTTGAAGGAGAAACTTTATCCAACTTTGCCAGGAAAGTCAATATTTCAAAGAATAAATGGCCACAATGATGGAATTGATCAACATTCAACAAGATTAATGACAAACAATCAAGAAAGCAATTACTTCCATGACAATAACAGAAATGGGAGGTTGGAACAAGCTTAAAAAATCAGAATACCTACAATACAAGAAAGATTTTACTACATCGTGATGGAGAATCGTCCAAAAAACTCTACAATCTAAGAAAAATTGGCATCCTCATGGCTGCATCATGATGTCGGAATGTTGAATTTTTGAATTGAGCAATTAAAAAATTACTTTGTAGCTATGGGTACTCTCTACTCCAGAAAAGGTAATATTCTTAATATTCAAACATCACTCCTTGGTATGAGAAAATATCTGCATACTTATTACAATGGTGGTGGGCAGATCAAGAATCTAATCATCTAGAAGTCAATCATATGGAATATTAAAAAGATAGGTGGAGAATAGCACAGGTTGAGATTGGTCAAAGAAACTCTATATAAAAATTCACAATGGATCACCGGCAGGCAATTATATTAGGCATCTTGTTAGTTGCTCGAAAATCGCTCAAATATCGAGCCGAATCGGAATCAGTTACAATTGATTTCAAGTCGATTTCGAATCATCCATGAATCGCTCGAAACATGATTCGAATTAGCTCGAATTGATTAAAAATATTATGTATTTATTAATATATTATTATTTTAAAATAAAAAAAATGTTAAAATTTAAACATAAATAAAAAGAGTGATTTACAGGTTACCCAATTTAATTTCGAGCCGACTAGGAAAAAGGAGAAATTGCTCAATTTCGAGCCGGCTCGGAATCAAGTCATTTTGAGTCGAGTCGGCTCAACTTGAAATCGATTTCAAAATAGATTTCAAGCCGAGTTCGACTCGAAAATTTTGATTTCGAGCAGATCCCAAATTGCTCGAACTCTACTTGATATAAGCCCTGCTTGAACTCTACTTGATATAAGCCCCGCTCGAACTCTACTTGATATAAGCCCTGCTCGAACTCTACTTGATATAAGCCCTGATCGAACTCTACTTGATATAAGCCCTAGTCAGGTCTGTAATCGTCCATCTACAATGACCTTTGATTATTACATGCATAGTCTCGTCCATAAAAAAACAATAATCCTTGTAGGAATATGTCAACAACTCAAAAGCTGGTCCTTCAAGGAAACAAATTACATAAAAGTGTGTTGTCAAGGATTACTCGGCCATGTCAAATCTATATTTCAACTACTAAAAAATTAAAGTTCATGCGCTCGAAAGGTTACTGATAAATTCAGAAAGGATGCAAATAAAGTACAAAAATAGTGGCTGCCACAAACGATTTGAACCAAGCATTGGGTTCAGTATATCAGATGTATTCGGCTCAACTTTGATGGCTAGGTTCAAGGGGAAAGGTGAGAGTTCGACCCTCGTCAGATGATCGCGTGGAATATTCTAATACGGATGTTACAGACCCGCGTTGGGGGATCACGTACAAGCGACGCAACTCGGCACATACCGCTTAGGTTTTATTTTCGATGTCCGCTTGAATCTTTTATTTTAGAAGCATTTTGTAATTTTACGTTGTGTTGGACTTTGGGTCCGGTTGGGTCTCTGACCCAACCCATTCAGCATTTTGTGTTTTTACGTGTTGCATTTTGTCTGCGAGCATGCTTGCTTGGGACATTATGAAATCAATTATCCAAAATCTCTCTCTCTACCTTCGCGGAACATCACCCGACGCCCTAACGAGCACGGCTGCTCGCTCCCGCCGCTCGCGAGTCTTCTGTGCCCCTCTCCTTCCATCGCTACCGCAGATCGACAGCCCCAACCCAATCGCATCCTTCGTCGACCTTACCCGGTGAGATAGGTTTCAACATGAGTCAAGCCGATTCACTGCGGAACTTCCCTCCTCTTCCACGGCGAACGAGGACTCAAGCGAAGGCTCTTAACATCTTGGTATCAAAGGTCTCCTCCTCCACCGCTCCTCCAAATCCCTCCCCATCATCGGCTACAACGGTTTTAGCCGCCGAAGCACCACTACCTAGTCACCTTGCTGTTTCCGCGCTCGGATCCGCCCACACACCACACTGTGCGCACTCCCCCGTCCTCTTGGGGGCTTTTACCGCCGGTCTTCCGCTGCTATCGGAGAGCACGGGCATTTTGCCCACTCCCCCTTCTTCCTCTCATTGCGCTCGGACCACACCCACGGACGAGGGTAATCCCGGCGGCCTCACCTTGGCCCAGATCATGGAATCATTCCAGCACATGATGGTGGCCAATAACAAGGCCCTCATCGAGACCCTTCGACCGGGCACCTCACCGCCCGCCCCGCGTGCCGCTTCGGCCTCCTCGCACACGGTTCAACAACCTACTATGCAGAGAACTGACGGATGCAACTTTCCCCGCTTTGTGAAGATGGACTTTCTGCTCTTTGATGGCCGGGAGGACCCACTAACGTGGCTCACAAGTTCCAAACAGTTCTTCGAAACCCAACGCACCTCGGAAGTGGATTTGATTGGTTGGTATTGCTTCTTTTCATCTCATGGGTTCTGCCCAACTCTGGTTCTCGCAGCTCCGTCGTGAGCATCCTCAACTAGTATGGGAGGATTTTAAATCACAGTGCATCCTCCGTTTCGGCCCTCCCTTTAGGGGAAATCCTATTGGCGATCTCATTTTCCACCGGTAGACGAGCTACAATAATGACTATATCGAGCAGTTTTAATTGCTCCTTGCTCAAACCGCTTTTGTTCCAGCGGCACACCAAGTGCCTTCCTTCACTGCGGGCCTTCACTAGTGCCTACGTCTGAACGTCGAGTTGCAGTCTCCTTCGGACCTCTCCACAGCCATGAGCTTGTCTCGTGTTTTTTGAGAAAAGCTTATTGATAGATCGTCTGTATTTGGGTCATCCATCTGACGATGTGCCTGTTACGAGCCGATGAATGTGTAGAGAGGAGGCGGGGATACAAGGGGAAAATCCTAGAATGAGATAGGAGATGAGAAGAACTAGAGAGAGAAAGAGAGGAGCTTGAGAGAAAAGAGCACTTGATTAATACTGTTCATATCCATTACATGACCCCAAGGGTCTATTATATAGAACCTAAATGGCACGTGTAAATTCCTGATACCATGAAACTAAGCGAAATAATAAAAAACACATAAAAGACTACATGACTTGACTTAACTCATACGATATTAAAACACCTAATACACTTAATAAAATAAAATAAAACTCCTAATACTAGATAACCAACGGCGTGAGCTCCATAACACTCCACCCGTCCTTAACATCGAGCTTGACCCAAGCTCGAACTCCACCTGGATGGTTGGATCATCTGGAAGCTTGATCTCCCGCCAGAACATGGCTCGATAGTGCGTAGCGGCGGAGGCGGTGTCGGCAAGTAGCGGCGACGCCGTGGGAAAGACGCGCGGCGAAAGTAATGGCTTTCGCACGGTCGGTGGAGCGATAGTGAGCAGCAGCAGTAGGGAGGGCAGAGAGACGACGGCCGGTAGAAGAAACGGGTATGTCGGGGTCACCGGAGCAAGGGCCGGCAGAAAAGGCGGCGATGTGGCCGGTGGGAGCGGCAAGGCGGGGGGCGGCGGGAAAAGAGTCGGGACAGGAGGCGAGAACGGTGGAAGGATGACTACCGTGGAGAGAGGTGGTACATCGGCGACGCGTGGTGGCAGCGACGGCGGCGGTGGCAGCGACGACGATAATGGAGGGGATGACGGCAGTGGCGGCGACTGCATGAGTAGAGTTGGTGGTGACGGCGATGGCGATGGCGGTGGCACCTATTGAACAACAGAGGACGGTGGTGGCACCATCATTGGAGGAGAAGGCGACGAGTCCAGCTCCGGTGGTGGTGACAGAAAAACCACCAATGAGTCGCAAGACATGCGAAGGGCATCAAGCGTGAGGTCGAGTGGAGCTTGTGCAATGTTGTTTGGACAACAGGAAGCAGAAGGGTGTGCGTGAGGGGCTCGAGTGAGATTGAATGGAAGAGATTAGCGCAGAGGTGCGGGGCTCAAGGACCGTGGCTCGAGGATGGAGCAGAAGGCGGCTTCGATGAGGGAGCAGAAGACGTGCGCGAGGAAGATTGTTGAGGGCAGCGGCCGCAACTGCCACGGCGAGGACACGTCGAGCGAAGGTGTCGACGATGGCGTCAGAGGTGCTGGTATGTGCTGCGGCTCTGGGTTGCGGAGACACAGCTGCGGCTCTGGGTGGCGGAAAATAGCGGAAGCAGCGACGACGGCGATGGGCTTCCGCGAGGTTGTTGGAGCCATTGGTAGGTGCAGCGGCAAGGGGTTTGTCGGCGCCGGGGAAGAAGTGCGCAGGTCAGGAAGGTAGAGCAACGGCAAGCCAAGGGGAACAGCGGAAACGTCTACCGGAGACGAGGAAAGATCCTCTGATACCAAGTTGTTACGGGCTGATGAATGTGTAGAGAGGAGGCGGGGATACAAGGGGTAAACTCTAAAATGAGGGAGGGGATGAGAAGAACTAGAGAGAGAAAGAGAGGAGCTTGAGAGAGAAGAGAACTTGATTAAAACTTTTCATATCTATTACATGACCCCAAGGGTCTATTATATAGAACCTAGATGGCACAGGTGTAAATTCCCGATACCATGAAACTAAGCGAAATAATAAAAAACACATAAAAGATTGCATGACTTGACTTGACTCATACGATATTAAAACACCTAATACACTTAATAAAATAAAATAAAACTCCTAATACTAGATAACCAACGGCGTGAGCTCCATAACAGGGCCCTCCAGAGGTTTTGGACCCTGCCCTCCCCCGGTTAGCACTGGAATCGGCAAGGGCAAAGTGGGAGATCGACCATCCACCATTCGGCGACTTTCCAGACAGGAGATAGCGGACCGCCGGGCTAAGGGTCACTGTTTCAACTGTGATGAGAATTTCACCTGTGGACATCGGTGCAAGCACCTTTTCTGGCTTGAGGTGGAGGGCCCCTCTGACGAGGACATGGGGGACGAGGACACAGTGGATCCTCAGCTTTCAATTCATGCTCTAACAGGACCACAATCGGGAGACACGATTCAGATACAGATCTCAGGGGTGGGTCGTTCAATCATCTTTGTGGTGGTCGATCGCTTTCCAAGGGCGCGCACTTCATGGCGATAAGTCGCCCTATTATAGGGGGCATGGTGGCGCGCATCTTCTTTGATCAGATGTTCCGATTGCATGACATTCCATAGAGTATATTGTTCGACGAGGACAAGGTTTTCACCTCCCTCTTTTGATAGGACCCGCAGAAGTTATTCGCCTTATGCGGAACCAAGTTGGGACTTCCGTCGGCGTACCACCCAAAGTCTGACGGGAAAATAAAAGTGGTTAACTGGACACTGGAGATGTACATGCGTTGTATTACGGGGGACCGCCACAAGGATTGGGCACGATGGCTTCCTTGGGTGGAGTACTATTACAACACTTCCTACCATTCAACCCTACAGACCACGCCCTTTCGGCAATTCTATGGTCGTGATCCATTTCGCCTACTCACTTACATCAGTGCATCCGCTCGCTCATCCGTTGTCGATACTGAGCTATCCACTCGAGATCAGATCCTCGCCTTAGCCCATGAGAGACTTCTTCAGGCTCAGGCCCACATGGAGATCACCTACAATCGGGGACACCACGAGCTATTCTTCGCCCCAGGGGATTGGGTGGCTTAAAGGCCGCCTTACCATCAAATGACCATAGCTCAGAGTTCATACAACAATCTGGGGCCAAAGTTCTATGGGTCATTCCTGATCTCAGAGCGTATTGGCGAGGTGGCATATTGATGTGATCCAAGACAGGGGTGTAGTTTTTTGAAATAAAATAAATTGCGACCTATTTAAAATAATTGTGGCGCGAGAGACTTTCACGGGCTATTTTAACAAACTAAACGACCTAGGTGTCGCACACGAACGTAAACGCTACCGCACGAACATACAAACGCTACGAGCCACAATTCCACAGGCACAAAAATTAATAAATGGCATGCACGTGTAACAAATAAACGGTAATAAGGAGATTCGATAAGTTAGTGCAAGCTCTAATAACCAACTATTCATTTAAAGATTTAAGCATAAAAATTTACTGGAGGATTGAGCTAGGAGAAGCGAGGTATACCCTAAGCGGAGAGGTAGTGGCTGGAGGGATTCCTGGACAGCGGTGACGAGACAGGCAGTGGGAAGCCGACAAGGTGCTGGTTGGGAACTGAAACCGGTGGGATATGCTGAAGGGTTCTGCGGGCCAGCGGCAAGGAGGGAGGGAAACCGGCACCGACAGTTGGAAGGAACTTCGTCGGAGAGAGTCGATAGCCCAGGAAACCTTGACGAGCAAAGGAACGGGAGCGGCAGTGTTGAACAGTCCTGCTGGCCGAGCAAGGAAAGGCTCGGGATCGGCGATGTCGGCGGTCTTGTCGCGATAGATAGCAGAAGAGGGAGCGGTCGGCACTGGACCAGACAAGAGGGCTCACCGGACTGGTCGTCGGAGCCGTGGAGGGAGGGGAAGGCGGCGTCGAAGGCAGGAGCGGGAGCACAGGGTAGTGGCACTGGATGGAACCAATCGAAACCAAAAATTAGGTTCGATCGATTCTTTTTCCAGGTTGCCGATCAGTGGAGGGTTGGGGGGGTTTTATAGCATTGCTTCAGGGTTTTAATTTTGAGGAGGTTTTAATAGAGGTAGCAAAAATGAGTTGGAGTGGGCTTTTATTGGGCTAAAAGGAGACATATGACTTGATAAAAGAGGGGCATGATTTCAGATATTTCTCATTTAGAACCCCATTTTCAATTTCGGAGAAAATAAATTTTATAATAAAATAGAAAATTATTATAAGCTTGAGCTAAGCTAACCTATCGCCTAAATTACCGGACCTATACATTTAGGGTCTCGTTGGCCGGTCACAACAACGAGCCAAACAAAAATTGCGCAAAAGCGTACGCGATACAAAATTACGTCAAAAGTGCTAATAACGTGCGCGATACAACTTGACGCTACACAATAATCCAAACAATGCGCAAAAACGTGCGCTACAAAAGTAAGAAAAGCATGTGCGATAATAATAATAATAACGACGCGACGCGGGTTGCATCACATATCGTCTCTAGCTCTCGCCCGATGCCCAGATCCACGACGTGTTCCACGTTTTGCAGCTCAAGCCGTTCGTGGGAATACCACCATCAGAGCCTTTGGTCCACTTGCCTCCACAGCTCTAGGGCAAGCTTGGGGACAAGCTTGATGACGACACGGGCGGAGATGTTACGGATGTTACGGACCCACGCTGGGGGATCACGTACAAGCGTCGCAACTCGGCGCATGTTGCTTAGAATTTATCTTCGATGTCCGCTTGTATCTTTTATTTTCAGCATTTTGTTTTTTATGTTGTGTTGGATTTTGGGTCCGGTTGGGTCTCTGATGTGGACTGAAATAACCAAATTAATTTCAAAATAAAAAACTTGAGAACAAATTAAATTAAGCGACGTTTTTCAAATATTCGTGAGCTTTATCTAATGTTAATCAATCAAGGGCCCAGTACACTCATAAGGCTAAACATTTGAGCGCACTCTGCAATATGAGATACGACGTCCACAAGCTTGCAAGTCGAGAATTGAAAGGGCGAGAGCATATAAAATTTTAAATTGACGACAAAAAGGTAAGACAAGCTTTGAAAATTAAAGATCAAACTAAAATTTAAGCATAAAATTATATTAACTTTAGGGAGTATGAGGGGAAGGAGTTGGACCTGTGGAGAGCTGGAGTCAATCATGAACAAAAATGGGTTAAAGTTGGCTGACTGAAAGGGAAACGGGCAGTAGAGGTGGCCCCATTCACAGGCGTGATCGGGAGGTATGGAAGCCGTTGGCGGCTTCGTCAGCCCAGGCGGGAACAGGTAAATGACAGGTCGTCAGAACCCCAGGAGGCGGGGGCTGGTGGAAGCGTGCTCTAGCGAGGCATTTGGAGCGGATGAGGGCGTCGCAACTGGGGCATGAGAGGTGAGTAGCCGGGCGACGCAACTGGCGCGTGTGAAGTTCGATGGTAGCAGAACCATTTCAGGGAGGCTCGTCGACGAACGTACAGGTCACGGGAAGGGAAGTAGAGGCTGAAACAGGGAGGTACTGCTGGCAATACCGAGAAATAGAAGAAAAAATCTTTGTTTCTCAATATAGTTCAGTCTGCCAAAGAGGAGGGGTCGATTACTTTTTATAAAGAGCTCTAGGGGGTTTTATTTTAATAAAGAGAATTGGGGGGAGTTTCCAAAGGGGGGCGGTTACTTTTTATTAAGAGATGATATGGATTTTCACTTTAATAAAGAGAATAGGTGGAGTTTCCAAAGTGGGGGCCGACTGTTAATGGGAAGACAAAGATTTCCCTTTTAAAGGAATGAGGTTTAGAAATTTAGGAATTCTCATTTCTTGTAATATTCTGAAATTAAATTAAACATTTTAATTTTTAAAATATTTAATTTTAGAATATTAAAATATTAATATAAAATAATTAATTTTGATATATTTTCATAAGCTTGCCTTAATTATCACTTAGTCTAATTTGACTGACCTTTCCATTTATGATCTTACTGGTCGGACACTCCAACAAGTCATACAAACAAGCATCAGTACAAATGAATGTGAGTAACAAGCACGATAAAAATGCATAAACACGCATACACAGATAACATGCGCGAAGGCGTGCGTGACACTAATAAAATGCAGGAAATAAAAGTAAAACATGATGCGACTCAGGTTGTATCAATTCTCCCAGGGTTGAAAGAGCTCGACTCCGATGAGACTGCGATGTGACCTGCTAGTAGAAAGTTCAAATGCTGATCTGAGAAGTATTGTGTGACCGCCCTTTTGCTGCTGAATAACAAAGATCTGTAGGTAATGTCTCGTTCCTGAAATAGGTAAACAACTCATCTCTTTTGGAAAAATATGATCCCCGGTGAGAAAATCAACCATGGAATTCTAGATTTCTGAAGATGCTCGCAAATTATTAGTAATAATTTTATGTAAAATATTTAATTGATAAATAAAAATCAGAGCAACAAATGGGAGAGAATAACAAGGTGGAAGAGACGGTGGATTGAAAAAGCAAGGTAGGGAGAGAGTATGATCAATTTGTGGAATCAATAAATCATGTCACATCATACGCTCGTCCGCTAGATACTTACAAGCGCCAACTAAACCCAGATTAATTATCCCAAAATTATTGCTCGTTAGAATTTGACTAGCGCAACAAAATTTAAGTTTGATCCCAAATTTATTATTTAAACCATCCAAAAAATTCCCTTAAAGTGCCTCTATGGGGCGTGAACTTTAGAGATTGTGATCATTCTCCTCACACGACTAGGCGTGAAAAAACTGATAAATTGATAACGAAACTTAACGCGCTCTCCAATAATCATAGGATGGTGAAAATAACTAACGGTGTGGCCGCCGAGGACAAAGTCTATATAGGGCGGTGACCCGAATACCACTGGTGAGTGGCCACCAAGCACAATGTCTGCGGCCCCAAGGGTTTGCGGCTGCAACGGGCTAGGAGAATCGGGACATATGAAAATCAATTTTGTCGCCTAAGATGAGGGACTCATCGCTAGCCAACTTCTTCTCCGGGAGAAAGGTTGTGTTTTCGCGTGAGTAAGTGGAAGCATCATGTCAGTTGGGAATTGGGATAAAGGGATGAGGAGGAAGTAGCTCTTCTTCCTGGAGTTGGGGCTTAGGAAGAACCTCTTCAACTGAAGAGTGCTTCAATGGAGACAAGTGGGGCCAAGGTGCTCATATGGGAAACGACGAGACTAGTAAGAAGACAATTAAGATTCTGAAGCCCGGATTCCACGTGTTGATACGGAGTTGGAAGGTAATCAGAAAAAACATAAGACTTGGATATTCTCGCATCGAGCTTTTTTATCGTAGTTCACATCTCATTCACTTTATGTAGAATGTTAGCGGAGAGAATCTCAACGGTTTTTGTTAACTTTTTACGACGCTCGTCAAAATTCTCCTTTTTAAATTTTTTTAAAAAAACTTAAACCTTTTCTTTTTTAAGGCCTAATTTTAAAATACTCGAAAAAAAAATTTAAAACCTTTTTTAAAAGACCTTAAACATTTCTTTTTTAAGAGACTTAAAAGTTTCTGATTTTTTAAAATGTTTTGATATTTATATATTTTTTATTTAAAAAAACTCGTAACTGAATATGTTCTTTTTGTTTTTGTTTTAAGGAAAACAGTGAACTTAAATATATATTTTTAAAACAACATAACTGATTTTCTTATTTTTTTTAATAGTGAATTTTTTTCCCTGTTTGATTACATAAAAAAGTGACTATTTTTTTAAAGAACAAAAAGTTTTTTTTTTGTTTTAAAGATTTTTTTTTTTTAAAGCAATTGTTGTTTTGTTAATCATGATCGTCCGATTCACAATAGAAGTGAATCGAACATGCGCGCATTCTGATCGTCCAATTAATTTAAAATATAAAACTTGAGAACAAATTAAATTAAGCGATGTTTTCAAATATTTGCAATCTTTATCCAGTGTTAATCGATCTAGGGTCCCAATACGCTCATAAGGCTAAGCATTTGCGCGCATTCTGCAATATGAGATACGACAGCCACAAGCTTGCAAGTTGAGAATTGAAAGGGCGAGAACATATAAAATTTAAAATTGACGACAAACAGGGAAGGCAATAGCTAAGGCAAGCATAAAATTATATTAACTTTAGGGAGCATGAGGGGAAGGAGATGGACCTGTGCAGAGCTTGAGTAACAAGCATGATAAAAATGCATAAACATACATACACAGATAACATGCGCGAAGGCGTGCACGACACAAATAAAATGCGGGAAATAAAAGTAAAACATGATACGACTCAGGTTGCATCAGTGTCCAACCCATATAGGCGAGAGCATGCTGTTATGGACTTGCTTCGTTGAGGGTTGTTTGGAGGGGGGGATACAAGGGGCAAACCCTAGAATGGTGGAGGAGGAGATGAGAGAGGAAGAAACCCTAGAAGGTGGAGGAAGGAGAGAAGAGCTTAGAGAGAGAAGTAGAGGAATTTTAGAGAGATAAAGAGAACTTCATTTCTTCATTGCTTAATTCCAAATACAAGACAATGCCTCCTTACATAAAGCCCAAATGACACGGGCGGAAATACCCAAAAAAACTACAAGCACGAAATATTTAAACATATAAAAAGACTACATAACGACTTGATACCGCATAATACTAATATAATAAGTTAAATGACGGAGGACCCGTAACACTTCATCCGTCCTTTTAAACGAGCTTGCCCTCAAGCTCGTGCTCCATGCGGGTGGTCGGACCATCTGGTACCTTGACCTCCCTCTAGAACAACGCGCGATAACGCTTAGCGGCGGCGGTGGCATCGGCGAGGAGCGGCGGCGCCATCAGAAAAATGGGCGGCATATGAAATGGCTTCATCGGGGCCGCTAGAGGGGTTGTGAGCAGCAGCCACACGGAGGTCGAAGGGCCGACATGTGGCGGCAGGAATGGATCCGTTGGGGACAGTGGAGCAGGGGCCGATCGAAGAGGTGGCAAGGTGGCCGATGGGAGTGGTATGGCAGGGGCCGGCAGAGCAAGAGTCGTCAGAGGCGGCGACGAGTCGACCGGAGGAGCCATAGGAGGCGACGAGTCGACCTGAGGAGACGGTGGAGATGACGATGATGAGAGCGGTTGAATGACGGCAACTGTGACAAGCGGAGGTGGTGGCACACATCGCGGCGGTGGTGGCGGCACAAGCTGTGGGGTTGGTAGGGCTCCGACACTGGAAGAGGCGGAACGCCAAAGTGTTCTGAAGTTACCAATTTGTCGAGTGTAGTGTTGAGGCGAGAGGTGGAAGCTTGAAATGATGTCAACATTTTCCACAACGTCGAACAAAGGGCAGCTTCATCCGCGGCACAAAGTTTAATCTCCATATACAAATTAATTGATTAATTAATCAATTATATAGTTAATAAGTATGGAAGATGGAGCAAGAAATTAAAATAAAAAAGTGATGGGAGGGGCAGATGGGATGTGAGGATAGAATAATGAAACAGGTGCGGGGCTCGAGGGATATTTGTGTGGCTCGATATGGCAGCGAAATAGGTGGTGGTCACCGCCGGAAATGGACGCAGGCAAGCCGCGAGGCAGAGAGCCGCGGGGTGTGCTGGGGTTCAATCGTCGGAACGAAGCGCCGAATCTGGCACTCCATGTGTCGATGAAGGACGACGACGGCTACAGCTTGTAGATGTCGGCCGACATGTCCGACATGTCGGCCGACATGTCATTTTTTGGGGGAAACCGCAACGTTACCGCTGCAAATGGATTTTTTTTGCGTTTTCCAGAATGGCAGCCGACATGTCGGACATGTCGGCCCGCTATGGCGGGTTATGGCGGCGCTATATTTTTTGTGGCGTTTTAAAATCTTTTAGGTTAATAATTATATTATTATTTAATTATAATTTATAAATATTAATTAATTATAAATATTAATTAATTATATACTTTAAAATCTTCTCCTCCTCCCCCGACTCATAACCATCCGCCTCGGCTTGCCCTAATCTCCCTCTCTCGCGATTTCTTACTCTCGCGACTTCTTTCTCTCTCGCGATTTCTGACTCCTTCGGCTAACGGCTCTCTGGTTCTTTGATTCGTCGGTGATTCTCGACACTGGTTCTCGACAGCTTTCGTCGGCTGTCTTTCGTCGGCCGTCTTTTTATCGGCACTGGTTCTCGAGAGTTTTCCTCTCCTCTCCTCTTATGTGGCTCGTCCCCTCAGCACTGTGAGTTTTATCTTCATTTTTAAGTTATAATTAGGGCTTAGTTTTCTCTTCATCCTTCTCGACTGGCTATTTGGTGCATCAGAGCATCTGCAGTGCTGCATCTGCTTTTTCTAAGTCTATATGGTAGTGCTGCATCTGCTTTTTCTAAGTCTATATGGTAGTGCTGCATCTGCTTTTTCTAAGTTTTCATCCTTCTCGACTAGCCAGTGGTGCATCAGAGCATCTGCAGTGCTGCATCCTTCTCGACTGGCTATTTGGTGCATCAGAGCATCTGCAATGCTGCATCTGCAGTTTTCTCTTCAATTTTAAGTCTATATGGTGCTTTTGGTTTTCCTTCTCGGCCATTTTCCTTCTCTATGCTGCAGTGCTGCATCTGCTTTTTCTTTAATCTGCTGCATCAGAGCACACGCAAGTGCATATAGGGCACTGGTTCTCGACAGTTTTCCTCTCCTCTCCTCTTCTGTGGCTCGTCCCCTCGACATTATGACTCTGTGAGCTTTATCTTTATTTTTTAAGTTATAATTAGGGCTTAGTTTTCTCTTCATCCTTCTTCTTCCTTCTCGACTGGCTATTTGGTGCTTTTGGTTTTTCTTCTCGGCCGTTTTTCTTCTATCTGTTGCAGTGTTGTTGTGTGGTATACAAACTTTACAACTGGAATTATGGAATTGTTAGATTATGATATGCGCACGCAGTTAGATTAAGATATGCATCTGTCTTATACTCTTATGACAACTGGACTTATGGAATTGTTATGGTAAATTCTTATAAGAGTTGGTTGGCATTGTGGCAATGGTAAATTCTTATGAGAGTTGGCTGGCAATGTGACATTGTGGCATTGTGGTATTGTGGTATTGTGGTATTGTGGCTATGAAAAAATCCTTATGACAGTCGATTGGCATTATGGCATTTTGGTTGTGGCTAATCCTTATGCCAGTCGACTGACATTGTGGCATTTTGGCAATATGGTTGTATCTATTCATAATCCTCTCTTTCTTTTTATTTCTCTATATTTGTCTCTTCTCTTATCCTCTATGATTCTATATTTGTGGCATTGTGACAACATATGATGTGAAAAAAAATTATTCAGCTATGTTTTTAGACTGATCAATGAACATTGATTAATGATGACATCAATATTGTGGGCATCTAGATATGAAATATCACTGATGTTGCCTTTTTTAAAAAAATTTATAATTCGTTTTTTGTAGAATGAATTCATCAGAAGGTTCTAGCAAGGCTCCCAGTACTTCCTCCGTAGTAGGTCGAGATCCTTGTTGGGCATTAGGGGAGAAGGTGACTCCTAATGAAACAAATAGAATACGATGCATAAATGAAAAAATTATGGAATATACTTGATTAGAATTTTAGTTATATGAATTTAGTTTACACTTGATTAGATAAAATAATTACAATTTAATTAATAAATGAAAAAATTATGGAATATACATATATATATATATAATTATAATATTATAATCCGACATTATGAAATGTCCCCGATATATCCCCCGCAATCCGACATCCGACATAAAAAACCCAAACCGACATGAGTCCGACATCCGACATCTGCAACCTTGGGCCGCCTACAGGTCTCTGCGGCTACAGGGTTGTCGGCTGCGGATTTGAAGCAGTTGTTGGCATCGGAGAAGCAGAAAAGGAGTGGACGCATAGCGCTGGAGGTGCGTTTGAGGCAAGCGTTGTGGAAGATGGAGTAGACAGTGGCCGTGGAAGATGTCGTGGACGCCGGTAATCCTCAGACTGGAGGCTGCGAGCATAGAGCGCGTCGGCCTTGTTTTCAGGCGTGAAGGAGAACCGGGCACGGGAGGAAGAAACGATGGATCTGCTGCGGTAATGGCGGAAGCAGAGCAGCGGGATGGATCTTCGGCGCAGTCGAGCGTTTCTTGGACTGGGGCGACAGCGAGCAGGAAAAGAAGGAATGACAGAAACGTGGATCGGAGAGGAGGAAAGTCCTATGATACCAAGTTGTTATGGACTTGCTTCGTTGAGGGTTGTTTGGAGGGGGGATACAAGGGGTAAACCCTAGAATGGTGGAGGAGGAGATGAGAGAGGAAGAAACCCTAGAGGGTGGAGGAAGGAGAGAAGAGCTTAGAGAGAGAGAGAGAGGAATTTTAGAGAGATAAAGAGAACTTCATTTCTTCATTGCTTAATTCCAAATACAAGACAAGGCCTCCTTATATAAAGCCCAAATGACACGGGCGGAAATACCCAAAATAACTACAAGCACGAAATATTTAAACATATAAAAAGACTACATAACGACTCGATACCGCATAATACTAATATAATAAGTTAAATGACGGAGGACCCGTAACACATGCATGCTTGGGACATTATGAAATCAATTATCCAAAATCTGTCTCTCTAATTCTCTCTCTACCCTCACAGAACATCACCTGACGCCCTAACGCGCGCAGCCACTCATTCCCGCCGCTCGCGAGTCTTCCGCGCCCCTCTCCTTCCATCGCTACCGCGGATCGACAGCCCCCAACCAGTCGCATCTTTCGTCGACTTTACCACTCATTCCCGCCGCTCGTGAGTCTTCCGCGCCCCTCTCCTTCCATCGCTACCGCAGATCGACAGCCCCCAACCAGTCGCATCTTTCGTCGACTTTACCCGGCGAGATAGGTTCCAGCAGGAGTCAAGCTGATTCACTGCGGGACTTCCCTCACCTACCACGACTCATGTTACATATTCCCCTAGTAAATTCAAGCCAAATAGAAAGTGATTAATGGCATCACTAACATGAAATGCCAAAAAAAAATCATTTCCACCATCCTTGTGAAGCAACTTATAAAGTCTGATTCCACATGTAGCCTTAGCCATAAGCAACTTGTAATGTCTAATTCAAGTCAAATAGAAAGTGATTAATGTCATAACTAACAAGAGATGCCAAACAGAAATCATCTCCACCACCCTTGTGAAGTAACTTGTAATGTCTGATTCCACGTGTAGCCTTATGCATGTTTTTGCACATAATAATTTCTCTAACTACCAAGCCACGCACCCTCGCATCAACGTACAAGTCAGTTTTCCGATAAACCAACAACAAAAAATAAGAATGTGTCCACACACATACCTTTAGCGACAAAACATTAATATATTTAGACTTTTGGTGGATTATCGAAGATCTATCACTTCACCCGCGCTCTAATATGTTCGTGCGACCTTAACTCTTCCAACCTACCCATGCAACTTAGCTAAGTCAGCTTCTTCACACAATGATGCGGTAAAATACACAAAAAGATAGATATGGTTGAGCGGGAAAGGATTCAAGCACTAAACTTTTTCAATCCAAGCTTTGTTTACAACTTTATTGATCTTTTGAACTTGGGTGGTTACAATGAGGACTTGACTCTAAATTCAAAAATATAGATTAAGGTTAAATTTAAATGTCAGCAGTCAAAAAAAATTGTAACAAATTTGTAAAATAATTTCATTCATAAAAATAAAGGAATAAATGGTATTTGTCATAAATCACATATTTTAAATATTACGCATATTGTTGGAAAAGCCTTGTATTTAGGCCCATGTATTTAGGCCCAATAGTGTTAGATTAATCCCACATCTTTTGTTTGGGATTCCTCTCTTCTTTCTCTCCTATATATATATGTATATTCTCTACAAATGTATAGACAATTTTGGATGAATAAGATTCACTTTTCTCCACTTTCCACATGGTATCAGAGCGCCAGATCCGGCCTGTGTTTTTCTAACCACCCACCACCTTCCGGTCTGCCAGGCAGTCTCTGCTTTCTTTAACCGTGCGGTCTCTGCTTTCTTTTAAGCTCACCCTGTCTGCGGTCTCTTCTTTTCTACCCGTCGTTGTTCTCCTCTCTCGTGGATCCACCCCCCCCCCTCCTTTTATAACCTCTCAAGTCATCTCCGTGGGGCCCACTCTTTTTCTCTCCCTTACTGTGCGGTATTCTCCTCTTGCCGACTTAATCTTGTCACGCGATCAGACCGCGGGTTTGCTCCTTCTCCGTTGTTCGCACAGTTTGCTCTTGTCCACTGCGGATTGCTCTTTGTCCGTTGTGGGTTGCCTCTCCTTGCCGCTGCGGATTGCTCTTTGTCTGTCGCGGGTTGCCTCTCCTTGCTGCTGCGGTATTTGCTATGGTCCGCAGCGGTCTGCTCTTGCATCCGCTACGGTTTGGTGGTCTCTACCTGCTGCGCTCTATGCTTCTTATCTTCTGTGATCTACTCGTCTATCCGCCTTTTTTCGTTGCGGTTTGCCTCTTGTTGACGGCTTACCCCGGTCTGATTTCTGGTCTGCTCTTGGTCTTGCTGCGGCTTGTTTTTTTTTACCTGCTACGGGTTGTTGGTCTTTTACCCGCTGCTGAAGCCACCTGCCCTCTCTGCTCGCTGCGGATTGTTTTTTGAAGGTCTCGTGTTCGTTGCTTCCCGCGGACTGTTGCAGCTTCCCGCTCCTGTTTACCGCTCGAGCAGTTCGCCTTTTTGCCATGGCCTCGGATTCGACTACTGCTTCTCTTCCTGAATGTGTTAATGTTGCTCCTCCTGAGCTTCGTGACGAATTGTGGATCACTATCATCTCTCTATGTGGGAAACCGAATTTTGTTGAATGGGCAGGGTTCACTTCATTCGCCATGTTCTGCAGATTAAAGGACTTCTTCATCACCTGGCAAGGGATCCTACTACACCCACTGAGGAGTGGATCTGTGATGATGCGCATGTCCAATCATGGCTTCTCAATTCTCTGGATACCGAGCCGTATCGGATGACCATGTATCACGAGACGGCTCACGCAATGTGGGAGGATCTTCACTCTCTCTACTCTGGCAAGGACAGTATTCAGCACTTATTCGGCATACTTACCGATCTTCGGTCCCTTGACCCCGGGGCTACTGGTGACTTGACTTCCTTTGTTTCTCGTGCTAAAACTCTTGTGGAGGCATGGATACAGCATCAACCTCCCACCAGGGATTTGGCTACGCAACGTGTGCAGAAAGAAGCAGTTGGGATTGCGACGATGATGGTTCGTGTTCCACCACATCTTCATAGTGTTCGAGCAGATCCTATCATCCGTTGTTACTCCGTCCATCTCGGATGTTAGCTCGATGCTCCTGAAAGTTACTCCTCCACTAGAGGCTCCAAATCTCTCTCCTGCTCTCCTCCAGTAGCCCGTGGCTACTCTTGCTCCTTCTACTCGTGGTCCACCGGCTCATGGAGGTCGCCAATCTCGGGGACGAGCCCGTGGTGGTCATACCCTCTTTAAATGTTCTCACTGTGGTTGGGATAGTCATCTTGAGGCCACCTGCTACCGTAAGCATGGTTTGCCTCCCCACCTTACTGCTTCCGTTACTACCGCTTCTCCCTCCGCCACTAGTGAAGACATTGTTGCTCTGCGTGCTCAACTCAAACAGCTACAAGGGGTGGTTAGTCGTTCCTCTGGATCCGTGGCCTCGATCTCCAATGAAGGTATATCTTGCCTCTCTCAAAGCTCTCACTGGACTGTGAACTCGGGTGTCACGCATCATCTCTCTCCACAGCAGCCACCTCAATATTTAGATATTGTTTATCCCAAGTTCGTTACTGTGGCAAATGGTGACACGACCCCGGTTGTTGGCGCTGCACATCTGCCTCTTACTCCTTCCCTCTCGTTATCCTCGGTTCTTCATGTTCCGGGATCCCCTTTTAATCTTCTCTTTGTTAGTCGTCTTACACAGTACCTTGATTATTGTGTAACTTTCTCACGCTCTTCCTTTGTTGTGCAGGATCGACTAGCGCAGAGTATACTTGGTAGAGGGCGGCTGTCCAACGGGCTGTATCTTTTGGATGTTCCACTTACCGCTCTTTCCACTCTCTTCCGCTGAATGGCATCTCGTCTTGGGCATGCTCCTCTCCAGATTCTCAAGAAAGCTCTTCCCGATGTTCCTCTTCAGGAGTTTTCTTGTGAATTATATATATTTGGCAAACAACATCGTGTATCTTTTACTTCCCCATGTATCCGGAGCGATGCTCCGAGTAACATTTATTAATGATTACTCACGTGTTACCTGATTGTACTTACTTCATGATCGTGTTGAACTCCCGTCCACCTTCCGCACATTTCTTACGGAGACTCGTACTCAATTTTCCACTCTCATAAAAATTATCCGTATTGATAACGCACGTGAGTATACCAGCAGGACCTTTTTGCATCTATGCACCGAGTTTGGTATTATCCATCAGACTTCCTGTGCATATACCCTTCAACAGAATAGCGTAGCAGAGCGGAAAAATCATCATCTCCTTGATGTTGTCAGATCTCTCATGTTTCAAATGCAGGTTCCTCCTCTCTATTAGAACTTTGTTGTCTCTACTACCTGTCATCTCATCAATCGCATGCTCTCGTCTATCCTCAACTTTGTGGCCACTGTCACTCTCCTTTACCCATCCAAGGCTCTCTTCTCTCTCACACCTCGCGTCTTTGGATGTACTTGTTATGTCCATAAGCTTGATCCACCAAATGACAAATTTGCCCCACGAGCTACCAAAGCTATGTTTGTCGGATACTTTCGCACCAAGAAGGGGTATGTCTGTTATTCTCCTACCGAAGGGAAGTTGGCTGTGTCTGCTGATGTCACTTTTCGTGAAGACCAACCATATCACACTCGTCCTACTAATCCTCTTCTTCCTCCTCTACCTCGGTCCACGGTTCCGACCACGTCTTCGCTTCAACCCCTTCTTCCCAAACTTACTCCACCGCCAGTCCCGGCCAAACAACCCAATATTCAGGTTTACACTTTTCGTCCTCCTCGTTCTGATGCCCAGCAGCAATTTCCCTCTACCGGTGTGCTCTTGCGACCTGTTGATTCGGCATCACCCTCTATGACTCATCCATTGGCGAATTATGTCTCTTTACATCGTCTCTCTCCTCCTTTTCTTCAATTTGCACTCTCTCTCTCCTCCATTTTTATACCTAATTCTTTACAGGAGGCTCTCCAACACCCGGGGTGGCGTGCTGTCATGGATGACGAAATGACTACTCTATGTGTCAATCGGACTTTGGGATCTTGTCTCTCTACCTCCTGGACATAGTTGTGTTAGGTGCAAGTGGATCTTTACAATCAAACATGCGGCGGATGGAACCGTTGATTGTCTGAAAGCTCGGCTTGTGGCCCGGGAATTTACTCAACAATACGGCCTTGATTATGATGAAACGTTCTCTCCAGTTGCCAAGTTAAACTCTGTTCGGGTTCTGCTCTCCTTGGTTGTTCATCGTCAGTGACCGTTATATCAGCTAGATATCAAAAATGCTTTTCTGAATGGTGACCTTCTTAAGACTGTTTACATGCATCAACCGCCCGGGTTTGAGACCACAGGGGAGTCTCGTGTGTGTTTGCTCTGAAAATCTATGGTCTCAAACAGTCTCCTCGGGAGTGGTTTGAAAAATTCAGTAAGGTCGTTCGTGAGGTTGGTTTCAAGAGAAGCTCGGCAGACCGCTCTTTTCACTCGTCATCAATCAACCGATATTGTCATTCTCCTAGTCTATGTGGATGAAATTTTGATTACTTGTGATGACTCCACAGGGATACAACAGGTCAAGCAGCACTTAAACTGTCTTTCAAATCAAAAATCTGGGAAACTGTTACGTGCTCGGGATTGCGAGCGTGTGCTCCGGGGAAGAGGAGGGAAGTCCCCAGGAGAGGAGAAGGAGAGATTCCGGCGAGCTATGGCGACAGCGGCTTGCGGTGTGCTGATCGGCGATGAGCGGCCTGTGGGATTCGCGAAGCGGGAGGGCGGCACAGGAGAATCGCGAGTTTCGCGATTTGCGGCTAGGGCGAAACCGGGGGGGGGGAATCGGAAAGGTTAGAGAGAGAGAAAAAAAACTATAGTGAGGGTTAGAAAACAAATATGAAAATACTTTCTTGCTTGTCTTTCCAGGTTCACCCCACCAGTATTAATAGCCAAAACTCCCCCTCCTTGGGCTTAGACACGGAGGATCAAAATACGCATAATAATAAGCATAAAAATAGAAGTAGATAGTCAAAACGGCGGGACCAAGGCGGGACTGTAACATCTCCACCCTTCCCGACGACAAGAGCTTGGCCTGTAGTGACAGTGGGCGTCGGATCTCCCATGTCAGTGTCTGCATCTCGTTCAGAAGCCGAGTCGTCGATCTCCAACCAGAAGAGGCGCTTACAGCGATGTCCACGGAAAAATGGCTCGTCGCAGTTGTAACAGAGGCTCTTGGCACGGCGATCATTCATCTCCTGTGGCGACAGTCGTCGAATAACAGTTGGGCGGTCGGCGTCGCGATCTGGGGCGAGGAGACTAGGTGTGGTCGATTATATAGGCCGCGGAGGACGCTTGGACCCCTCGGTGTCCTGGTGATGTAGATGAGGGCGGTCCAAAAGCAGACGCTTCTCGCAAATGCGAGCCAAACTCATTGTCGTGGTCAGATCTGCTGGTGCCTGAAACTCTACGTCCATGCGGAGGCGCTCATGGAGTCCCGCCGTGAAGATGGACACCTGCTGTGTCGGAAGAACGGTGGCAGTGCGGGCCAGGAGGACTTGAAACTGTTCAAGGTACTCGTCGATCGGACCAGTCTGCCGGATGGAAATGAGATCCCCCAAGGGATTGTTGTGGAGGGGAGGCCCGAAACGGAGGGTACAGTTCACCTTGAAATCGTCCCAAGAAAGGAGTGGTTTCTCCCGTTGCAGTTGGGAAAACCAAAGTTGTGCGGGGCCCATTAGGTGAAAGGCAGCAATGCTGAGCCACTCGTCCCAAGGGGTGCGCTGATGGGCGAAGAACTGCTCGCAACGAGAGAGCCAAGCTAAAGGGTCTTCGTAGTCATCGAATATGGGAAAATCCAGCCGCAATTATCGTGGCAGCCCGCTGCCGTCATGCCGTGGGGGACCAAACTCTGGTAGGAGTGGCGGAATCGGCGCTTCACTGGAGGAACCTGTGGCCGGTTGGGCCGGTCGGTTGGCCGCTAGTTGCGTGGTGACGGCGGCAATGAGTGTGTTGTTGTTATCCGTGAGGAGCTTGGCGAGAGACTCGAAAACTTGCGAGAGGGAGGGTTGGTCGGCCATTGCGTGAGGCGGAGGTGGTGGGTTAGCGGCGTCGGAGGGAATTGAGGTAAAAGGTGTCGATGACGGAAGTAGTCCGGTAGAGGCAGCGAGCAAGGGGCCCCCGTCGAGGGAGGAGCCGAGAAGGATGCGCGGTGAAGAGGGGTCGGCGATGAGCGGTCGGTGCGTAGCCCGTTGCTGAATAGATGACTGCGCGGAGAAGTCGTGCGGGCCAGAGGAGGTCGGGGAGGGACCGGACGGGCTGCCGCAGGTTGGAGAAGGGTCGTGCGGGCCAGAGGAGGGCGGAGCGGCGCTGTACGAGCCGCAGAAGGTCGGGGCGAGGTCGGGCGGGCCAGAGGAGGGCGGATCGGCGCTGTCCGAGCCGGAATCGGCGGCGGCGGAGCTCTGTCGGGGCAAATCCGGTGGTTTGGTGGTGGTGAGGAGCGTTCCCTCTTATACCAGGTTGTTACGTGCTCGGGATTGCGAGCGTGTGCTCCGGGGAAGAGGAGGGGAGTCCTCAAGAGAGGACGCGGAGAGATTCCGGCGAGCTATGGCGGCGGCGGCTTGCAATGTGTTGATCGGCGATGAGCGGCCTGCGGAATTCGCGAAGCGGGAGGGCGGCACAGGAGAATCGCGAGTTTCGCGATTTGCGGCTAGGGTGAAACCGGGGGGGAATTGGAAAGGTTAGAGAGAGAGAAAAAACTGGAGAGAAGGTTAGAAAACAAATATGAAAATACTTTCTTGTTTGTCTTCCTAGGTTCACCCCACCAGTATTAATAGCCAAAACGCCCCCTCCTTAGGCTTAGACACGGAGGATCAAAATACGCATAATAATAAGCATAAAAATAGAAGTAGATAGTCAAAACGGCGAGACCAAGGCGGGACCGTAACAGAAACCTTCGGTATTTTCTTGGCCTTGAAGTTGCAAGGCGGCCTGATGGTCTTGTCTTATCCCAACGAAAGTATTGTATTGACCTTTTGCAAGATGTTGGCCTCTCTGGGTGCAAACCTGCGGAAACCACGATAGAGGTCAACCACAAGTTGTGTGCTCATGAATCTGACTCTGACTCATTGCTTCCAAATCCCGAGTACTATCGGCACCTAGTAGGGAAAGTCATATATCTAACAATTACGAGACCTGATATCTCGTTTGCGGTTGGAGTGGTCAGTCGATTTATGCATACTACTCGGACCTCTCATTTTCAGGCAGTCGAACGCATTCTCAGGTATTTGAAGACTGCTCCTGGACAAGGACTCGTGTATAAGTCATCCTCCTCTCTATCTCTTATTGCATACTCTGATACGGACTATGCGTTGCAGGATGATCGACGGTCTACTACTAGTTTATGTACCTACTTTGGAGGAAATCTTATTACTTGGTGAGGTAAGAAGCAGTTTGTGATTGCTCCCTCGTCTGCTAAAGCTGAGTACCATGCAATGACGGCTGTTGTGTCAGAACTTACCTGGCTTGAGAGCCTTCTTTGGGATATAGGAGTTAAATTGTTCCCACCGGCAACTCTGTTCTGTAACAGTCAGGCTGTCATTCATATTGCCAAGAATCTCGTATTCCATGAGCGAACAAAGCACATCGAAGTTGACTGCCACTTCGTTCGAGAGAAGGTTCAGTTGAAGAAGCTAGAATTGGAGCATGTTCCTGCTTCTGGGCAAATCCCTGATATTCTTATCAAGACTCTACCACGGCCATTATATCATCAGTTTCTATCCAAGCTTGGTTTCTATGACTTGTACGCTCCAGCTTGCGGGGAAGTGTTGGAAAAGCCTTGTATTTAGGTCCATGTATTTAGGCCCAATAGTGTTAGATTAATCTCACATCTTTTGTTTGGGATTCCTCTCTTCTCTCTCTCTTGTATATATGCATATTCTCTACAAATGTATGGACAATTTTGGATGAATAAGATTCACTTTTCTCCACTTTCCACACATATCATAACTATTGAATCAAAAGCTAAGATAACATACATAAGCGGAGAAGCCCATATTTACACTTATAGTCAGACAATATTCCTAGCTTCATTGGCACTTATGGCCCATGAGGATGAATTAAGCATTTTTCTTTCCATATTTAATTAAAATAAACTTAATTACCGAGAGGTTCATGATTTTCACTGTACCTTACAGAGTAACTCGTACCAACTTGGTGTTTAGAAAGCAATTGAAGATGAGATGAATGATGATTTTTTTCTTTACAATGATTTTTTTCCTCTTTACAAATAACTTTATTTTGATTAAAATCATAACTAGAATATAAGAATACATATAATAACTTTATTTTGTTAAATACTATCCAATTTCAAATTGTTTACCTTGTTTTTATGCCCACAAATTCAGGAATTAAAGGATAAGTTTTTTGATCAGGTTGTCAAGAAAGGACAAGAAATTAAGGCTCATGCTTCTCCAACCTCACCATGAAACTATACAGCAACACTCAAAGCCTTTATTCCACCATAGTGGGATCGGCTATATGGATCCATTATCGCCACTGCGCCCCATATTTACTCATAATCTCACAAATGCCTAAGTACATCATGTCTTTCCTTAGAGTTTCATTCCAAGCTTTTTTTGAACTACCCTTCCCCGTTTAACATGCCTAGTGGCTAAAATCTCACAACACCTAACAGGTGCCTCAAATAATTTTTTGTATGTGTATGAACCATCTTAATGGAGCTTCTCACATATTCTCAACAATTGGTGTCACTCCCGTATTATCCCCGATACATTCATTCCTAATTTTATTGAGCCTCATGTCCACGCATCCAGAAGCTGACGTGTTTCTCCACTTCAACCAACCTGCTTGGATTCTATGTTCCACATCTTTATCTAAACCTCCACCTTTATAAACTATCGATCTCAGATGTAAATCAACAGTGATAAAAATTTTATGTTAATCTTCAAGATGTCCTCATCGGCTCACCCTCGTCACTGAATTTGTATACATGTCTTTGATTACGTCAATGTATGATACATTTACGCATTTCTTTTCTAAGAATCTTCATAAGACCTCTCTTGGAACTCTATCATAAGCCTTCTCAAGATTGATAAATAGAATATACAAATCTTATTTTTTTCTAAATAGTTGCCATTGAGTCTCTTCAAGAGATGTATTAGCTTCCATGGTCGACCGCCCTGACATGAATCCAAATTGATTTTCCGAGATGCTAATCTCTCGTCCTACTTCTCTCTCTATAACTCATTCTCATAGTTTCATGATATGACTCAATAATTTAATTCCTTTGTAATTAACATAATTTTGTCTTTTTTTTATACAAAGGTACCAAGATACTTTCTCGTCATTGGTCTGACATACTCTTTGTCTTCAGTATCTTATTAAAGAAACATGTAAGCCACAAAATCCCTTCATTCCGTAATCATTTTCATACTTCAATGTGTATATCATTTGGTTCGACCGTCTTTCCATTTTTCATCTTCTTCAAAGAATCATTTACCCATGATGCTTTAATTTTACGATAAAAATTTATATTTTTATACTCCTCTGATTTACTTAATTCTTTTTTGATTACCTTGCAACTGAGACAAAAAATGAGCTTAGATCCACCTGTCATCCACACTAGAATAGATAGAGTTTTCCGAAAAAACCTGCTAGTGGAGGAAGGTTGCAAACCTATCGAGATCCTTCCTTGCAGAAGGCTTAGTTCATTGTCTTCTTCTTCATTATTGAGTTGATAAAAGTTTTTTTTCATCACTCTTTAATAGCCATATCATTCGTTAAAACTCTATCTATTTCATTCTTTCTGCATTTAACTTGGCTTAAATCTATAATTTTCTCTGTTAGCTCGAGCAATTATATATATGATATCTATCTTTGATATCTAGTCGTTTGCAAAATTATTCATACTTTACTTTGCCAAATTTTCATCATTTCTATAAACATAGAGTGTTTTATATATAGCCCTCTTTACCTACATTTTTTCTTACACTTACTCTTTCCACCACCAAGATTCGTTATGTGAGGGTAAAAGAACTTTTGACTCTTTAAATACGTTCTTTCCACTTATCTATAAATGTAAAGACATTACTTCACATGTGATATTAGGATCAACATAAGGATCATCAACTATGTGTTCCATAATAACTGCCTTGAAAGCAACCTATTTTTCTGTCTTCAAGTTCCACCTGCCATCCACACTAGAATAGATAGAGTTTTCCGAAAAAACCTGCTAGTGGAGGAAGGTTGCAAACCTATCGAGATCCTTCCTTGCAGAAGGCTTAGTTCATTGTCTTCTTCTTCATTATTAAGTTGATAAAAGTTTTTTATTCATCACAATTTAATAGCCACATCATTCGTTAAAACTTTATCTGTTTCATCCTTCCTGCATTAAACTTTGCTTAAATCTTTAATCTTCCTCGTTAGCTCGAGCAATTTTATATATGATATCTATCTTTAATATCTAGTCGCTTACAAAATTCTTCATAAGCTGGACTCCTTACTTTACTTACTGCATTTTAGCTTCTTTCTTGCCAACTGTATACTTTGCCAAATTTTCATCATTTCTATAAACGTAGTGTGTTTTATATATAGCCCTCTTCACCCACATTTTTTCTTACACTTACTCTTTCCACCACCAAGATTCGTTATGTGAGGGTACACGAACTTTTGACTCTTTAAATACGTTCTTTCCACTTATCTATAAATGTAAAGACATAACTTCACATGTGATATTAGGATCGACATAAGGATCATCAACTAGTTGTTCCATAATAGCTGCCTTGAAAGCAACCTGTTTTTCTATCTTGAAGTTCCACTACCAAATTTTTGGCACCACTTTTATCTTTCTATTGAATTTACTATATTTAATTTGCACATTCAACTCTACTAACATGTGTTGTGTTGTCAAATTTTCTCTTGGTATAACATTATAATTCTTACAAATCTTTCAATCCATTTTGTGAGTCATAGAATAACCAGTTATAAGTTATTTAGCCTGCTTTTAAACGTAATTAAATGATCCTACATCTTCATGAAGAATATATTTGTCACAATTAGCTCATGTGTTATGATAAAGTCTGCAAAAAACATGCGTAGATTAAAAAGCTAAACTATGAAAAAAAAGAACATGCGCGAATTACATCTATAAAAAAATTTACCAGTGCAATAAAGACGATTAATAAATGAGTTTTGACTATCGATTACTGTACAAAATAGTCAACATAGCTCGGTATTCTATACACTCAAGCTGTCTTTTCTATACATGGATTTCTCATAATAAAAGAAAAAAGCATTCGCATAGTTGAGAAAAAAATAAAAATTGGTCGACACTCACTGCAACATAGTTCAAACAATCAATGCAAGAATCAACAACGAGGAAAACTTAGATAGTGTCGGTATAGCTTAAAGTAACAATAAGACTTCAAATATTTTCAAGCACAACAAATTTATTTTTCAATACATAGGCACAATATGATAATTCCTTTCATGTAAAATGAAAACATCAATGGGAAGATTATTAGACAAGTTTTTCATATTTGCAAGAAATAATTACTTTGTCAAATCAATAAGCTTGAAAGGTAGATATTAGTGTTATTAGACAAGTCACACATAGTAATCAGTGATTAAACATGCAGTTTTCTATAAAACAAGCACATATGTAAAGTTAATTATCTGCAACATAAACATAAGTAGATACTTACACTGCTTCCCTCGCCATTAAAGAACAATTTCATCCTTCTAGATGAATTCTCACCATTTTTGAATAAGAATGGTGACCCACGCAGCACAACAGCCTCTATATTTTTCTTGGTAAGAAGCCTGTTAAAGAGAAAATGAATGGGGGGAAAATGTCTTCATGGGAACTACACATTGGTATAATGTTTCTCATAAAAAAAATAGCACATCCATCACCTCAAAATATCAGGGCGGTCCCTTGCAAAGCTCAGGCAAGCATTGGCAGACCTCAAAAACTCCTCCGGCAAGTCATCGTCCACTAAGAATGAGTCATCATCTTCGCCGGAAGATATGCACCGATCTGAGTAACCCTTTTCTACTAGAAGGCCCGACAACTTCGACCACTCCGGCCAAGGGTGCGAGTTGTTGGAGCCGGACAACGAGGTCAATGCTTCGCCGGACTCTTCCTTCACTTTTGCTTCCGCATGGAATTGATTCGCTGCTCTGCTCCGAAAAACGAAGTTTGGGCGAGTGAAGGCGCAGCTAGGGCGGCCATGGGAGATCGCGGAGGAAGAAAACGCGGTAACCGGGTGGCGAGCGTAGCGGGCAAGGCGAAGCACGGCGAGATGGCGGAGGTGTAAGGAGGAAGAGAGTAGTGAAAGAAGATTAGATCCGACGGGCATCGGGTGAATGTAAAGCGGACGGAAGGCTAAACCCTAGTAGAGGATTTGGAAGAAGGGTTTATGAGAAGGAAATTGGGAGAAGCCGTGGGGTGGAGAAGGGTTCGTCAGTTTGATTTGATGGAAGAAATTGAACTCAAGCACTCCCAATTGATGTTTGTTTGGGGCCTTTGGGCTGTTTTTATTGGAAGGTTTTAGTTTTGATTTTGGGTCTGTTTGGCGCAGTTCTGGCGGTTGGAAAATCTCTATTCCAGCCGTCAGAGCTGTTTTATATGTGTTTGAGACAGCTTCTTACGAAGAGTTTTTCAAAAATCTGGAGTAGTTTTGCAGCTTTTCAGAAATCTCCCCCCCTCCAGCTTCAGCTTCCGCAAAATAGCTTTCTCTCTCACAGGTTTTGGAAATCTAATGGTTTCTTCAGTTGGAACATGCTCAGAGGCCGGACGGCCTTCCTCCGGCGATTCCGAGCCCAGGACGGCCTTCCTCCGGCGATTCTGAGCCCCCGACGTCCTTCCTCCGGCGATTCCGAGCGCACTTCTGCACAGAACACCCAAACACTCTGCAGCTTTTCAAAACTGCTCACCAGAGATCTATTTTAAAACAGCTCTATCCGGACAGCAGCTTTTCAATCCGTCGGAGCTGTCCCAAACAGAGCCTTTAACATGAAACTATCATGGGTTTTCGTTTTGGTCAAAATAAAAAATTTATGTTTTTAGATTTGGGTCAAAACGAAAACTTACGTTCATTAGTAGGTTGAATACGATGGAGACGTATACTTCTGCTATCCAGAAGAAACATTCGTTCTAGTTGGGATCGCCATAGCGACTTTCGGAGAAAAACAATTGCGAGGATGGAGTTTATTCCTTGCATGTGCCGCTAAGTCTTGGACAGGGGAGTTCCACGGAAGGGTCGTTTGTGATGTGGGCGGAGATTCCTCCATAGGGCCGAAGGATCGCCCACTCGAAGGTTGATTTCCCCTTCTCCTCTCTTCATCATCTTTGAATTATGTTAATGGTCGGCATTTGGATTGTAAATCATCATCTCTAGTCCTCTACCTTGCGCAGAAGTACGAGGCTACAGACTTTACCGCGCTGCTTGAGCTCGGGAGCGATGGCACGCTTGGCCCCTAGGAGGCTTCCGCGAATGCCTCGACTTCGACCACTTCCACTACTTCAGCGACTTCGACGACTTCGCCTGTTCTCAAATCATGCAAAACAGAACTCGTTAGGCCTGTTTTGAGGCACAACACTTTTAGAAGGAAACCAAGCATTTGGTTTACAGCCCAGAGCCAAAAACAGTCAAAAATATGTGTTAACGAACGCTGAAATTTAATTTTTTAAATCCCAAAACGAAACCAAGCCTCCTAAAACAGCGCAAAATAACGCAGCTTTGAAGCATGGTGCATGAAAGCAAGGAGAACAGTCAAAACACACATTTTATATAAATTCCAGAAGCACATTTTTCCTAAAAATGTTGATTTAAATTTAAAAACTACAAAAAAATATATTTTCAAGTTACTTTGAAATAGTTAAAAGTTGATGAGGCAAACAAAAAAAAAACTTGGTTACAAATCAATAAACAGAAATTCATCTTTTCATTTAATAAGGTTTAAGTAAACAGAACTTATATCTAAAGATTTCTTAAATCTTAACATTCATTAGTGTTGAAACCGGAAAATCGGTCTCTGTGGAGTTCGACCCTTGGGGAAGGGGTGGCCGCACACCTACTACACTCAAGTGAACAATCTAGGCTCAAGGCTAGGAACACAAGGGACAGACCCAAGGCCTCAGCGTGGAGGTCCCACCGCATACCCGGAAGACTATCAAACTCTTCCCCTCCCACACCAGGGGCTGAGCTAAGACACCTTCGGCGGGCTCTCTTGGCCGGCCGGAACATCTAAGGAGGATCTCAAAATCCACTCCTGAACTAGAGGTGTCTCCCTGGGTCTATATAAACTGTTCCCTGCCCGCCTTTTTAATGGCGTTATACCGCCCAGCAGCCCTACTCCACGCAGCCCCAATTGGGCCGCTAACAACGTAACTACGTTGTTCTGAAAGGCTATCAACAGGCCATTAACAGGCCATCAGGGGCTTCCCGGAAACTATACCTCGGGGCTCCCACGGGGCGAGCGGTTCGCGAACGTACCGCCCGCCTAAGATGAACAAGATAAAAAGAATTCATAGGGCATCACAGGCATATAAATAATTACAGGAATATAAATTCCATACTCAGCACGCAGGCTGGCAACATAAACAAAACTAGGCCTTCAAGGGCCAGCGCAAGCTTGGGCTTAAGCCCGCTATTCCCCGCTTGGTACTGCAGCATCTGTACACCAACGGACCGACGAGCAGCGGCCAGCTAAACGCTAGTCGGCTAATATAAGCGGGCCAAATATAATACCCGCACCCCTTTTTATTGGGGGCTACGGTACGCATTCCCTGCGAATGAATAAAATACAACTTCCACGGAGTCTTCCCCGGGAACCCCAGAACATCACCAATCCGGCTCTCACGTCCGGATGGGCTTCACACAGCATGCCTAAACTCGTACTCACGCTTCCGGGTGTTAATGCAACTAATGACGGGGACGCACACGTCGACCCGTCGGAGAGCTCCCTTCCCCCACCCGTTGGTGGAGAGGTGCTTCCATGCAAATATGAAAAACAAGGGCTTCACTTGCCCAAGTAGAAAATTCGTTACCCTTGACGCGTGCTTGGCGGCGGGGCCGGAAGAGGAGCTCCGGATCGGTCTTATTGCATACGGCCGCGTCGGTGGCCGATCTCCACTCCAAGGCGAGCCTTACTCCAAGCCGAGCCTTGCTCCAGGCCGAGCTTTGCTCCAGGCCGAGCTTGCTACAGGTGGCGACGGGAAGGAGGGGGTGGAGTCGGGTTGTGCTTCCAGGCGGCGGCCTGGACAGGAAAAATGGAGGGGGCGGGCTGCCCTTGTCGGCGGCTTGGACAAAAAAAGAAGAGGGAGCTTGGGCTCCTCCTAGTGGTGGCGGCCTGGACTGAAAATACAGGGGAAAGCCGGATGTGCTGCTGCTTGCCGAGAGAGGAAGGGCGGGGGTGCTGCTGCTGCTTGCCGAGAGAGAAAGGGAGGGGGGGTGGCTGCTGCTTGTATAGAGAGAAAGGGAGGGGGGGTGGCTGCTGCTTGCCGAGAGAAAAAGGGAGGGGGGTGGCTGCTGCTTGTAGAGAGAGAAAGGGAGGGGGGTGGCTGCTGCTTGCCGAGAGAGAAAGGGAGGGGGGTGGCGAGGGGGGTGAAGCCGGCGGCGGCCTGTACCGGAGGTGGAAGAGGCGGTCATGCCCTTCCTTGCGGCGGCCCGGACAGGAAGAGGGAGGAGGCGATCATGCTGCTGTTCCAGGCCGACGGGGGAGGGAAAAGGGGCGGCGTCGGGGTCGGTCTGCTCCGCTTAGACGGCGACGGGAGAGAAAAAAGGGGGGAGGCGATCGGGCTGTTGTGCCCTGCCGTGCCGGCGACGGGAGAGAGGGGGGAAGGCGGCCGGGCTGCTGTGCCCTAGCCCTGGGAAAAATCCCGATCCCCTGTCTTCCCCCTTTCTTTATCTACATATATATATTATCTAATTATATATAATAAATAATTAAATATATATAATAAACATATATATTTATATATATGAATTATAAAACCTCCATGTGCACGCACGAGCGGTCGCATGTGCACGAACGAGGTCACACCAACTCGTCGCCCATAACACGCCCCGAGCCCGCTTCCTGGGCTGACATTTGGGGAGGGTCCCACTCGCCCGGCTACGGGGTTGTACAATTAGTAGGGGAGCCTGTGCCATTTTTGTTTGGGTCGGGGGTACATGTAACGATAGAGGACCGGCACATATAGGCGAAATTCAATTGGTGATGAGGAGTGGCTTGAAGGCTAGCTCCTTATCAAAGAGGTTGAAGGACGGAATTCCGACCACAACAACCCATCGTGACTGAGAAGCAGGCGTAGAAAGGGGTTGGAGGTTGCATGGGCTGCAACCCAAAAGTGTAGCCCATGTGTCGGTCCTGGATAGTTGCAGATGTCGGTCATATATGTCGGTCCTGGATCGTTACAAAAAAAGTGTAGCCCATATGTGCCGGTTCTGGATAGTTGCATATGTAGGCTTCGTTTGTTTAGACGGTGGCGAGAGCATCCGGTGGCTAGAAAGGGAGCATTGGGACAAGAGGGGGGAGAGGCGGGGATCGAAATGGAGCGGCGGAAGAGCTTTCCTCCCTGTTGCGGGCGCCAACCGCCGCCACTTGCAAGTTGGTCACCGTCCGATCACTACAGAGCATCTGTTGTCGTCTGATCTGCAGGTAACCACCCACTAAACCACCATGTTAGTGGGGGGGGCCACCACAACCACCTCCTAGAGGCTATAAAAGGAGTCTCAGGCCTCCTCATTTCTGACCTTTTCGCGTCCGGAGTCTTCTTCCTCCTCAGGCCAGAGCTCTGTCGAACTCCTCCCTCGGGTCAACTTCAAGCCGCCTACGAGGCGGAGGAACGCCCAAGTGCCCAAGTGCGCAGAGAAGGGAAGAAGACGATCGTCACCAACGCTCAAGCACACCAGCCACCAAGTTAGCATCTAGCACTCCCTCAGCGCAGCCTGTTGCCCGTTGCGAGTCAGAAATTCTCTCTCATCTCCAAGTTGTAACGAGGAGTAGCATGTCGCCCTCGATTCTCCAAACGTATTATAACCACAACCTGATAGTGGACTTTGACCGACACAGATCCGGTCACGTGGTTTTTACCCTGTTGAGGGGTTTTTCCACATTAAAACTTCTTGTGTCAACTTTCTACTTTCATTGACTATGTGCGCGCTCGACCGTTCCGAGAGCTAAGACGGTCGAAGGATTCCAGCCCGACCGGGACGTTGAGTTAGTCCGACAGAAGTGACGAGCGCAAGAGTGCACAATGAGGCAGAGCGTGCGGGAGCGCGCAAGAAAGCGATGTGTTGAAGAGCGTGCAAGAAAGAGGCGCATGCGGGAGTTCGCAAGGAAGAGATGCGCGCGGGAGGGCGCAAGGAAGAGATGCGCGCGGGAGGGCGCAAGGAATAGATGCGCGCGAGAGCGCGCAAGGAAGAGTGCGTGCGAGAGAGCGTGAGAAGGAGGCGCGTGCGGGAGGGCGCAAGGACGAGATACGCGCGGGAGCACGTAAGGAGGCGGCACGCGTGGGAGCGTGCAAGGAAGAGATGCATGCGAGAGCGTGCAAGGAAGAGAAGTGGAGGAGAGAGAAAATTCGTATAAGGGGAGAGAGAAAATCCGTAGAAGAAGAGAGAAAACTCGTAGAAGGATTTTCCTGGGGAGAAGAGGAAATGAAGATTTTTGAAGGAGGCTTCGAAGGGGAAGGAGATCTTCAAGTAATGCTTGAAGATCTTTGAAGGAGGAGAAAAAAATGAAGAAGATGGAGGAGGAAGGAGTGTTGATGTATGGTGACCGGGCAGTCTGGCGGTCTGCCCCTAGCGGCTTGGAGACCGGGCGAACTGGCGGTCTGCTCCTAGCGGCTTGAAGACCGCGCGGTCTGGCGGTTTCTCTCCATCGGTTTGCTAGCCGGTTGTTTTTGATTGGTGACCGGGCGGTCTGGCAGCTCGACACAGATGACTTAAAGACAGTGTCAGCTTGTCTTCTCTTCATTGTGGTTGCCGAGCGGTTAGGCTAACCGCGCGGCTTGTGGGGTTTGTATAGTTGATTATTTTTGTAATTATTAGTCTCACATTGCTTATTTGTAATCTCTCATATCTCCTCCATTCTATAAAAGAGAGGTTATACCTTTGTAAAATTTATATTTTTTGGATAATAAAGTTCTGTTAGTCCAATTTTTTGGTTTCATTTTTCCTGTTCGCATATGGTATCAGAGGACTCGATCTTCTCCACCTGATTCAGTGAGCTTCCTCTGACTGTGCGACCTGTCTTCTCGCGACTTGTCCTCGCGGCTTGCTCCTTCTTCTCGCGACCTGTCTTTGTGGCTTGCGCCCTATTTGCGCGGTTTTCTTTCTCATCCTTGTCGCTGCCCTTTGTGTGCGCGACTTCTCTGATTGCTCGGTCTTCTCGCTGCAACCTTCTCTTAAGTCGTCGCGGCCTGTTTTTTCTCGCTGCGACCTATTCCTAGTCATTGCGCCCTCCTCTTCTCGTTGGGATTTGTTCTTCTCGCCGCGACCTTCTCTTAAGTCGATGCGGCCTGTTCTTCTCACCGCGACCTATTCCTAGTCGTCGCGCCCTCCTCTTCTCGCCGCGACGTATTCTTCTCGCCGCGACTTGTTCTTCTCACCGCGACATGTTTGTCTAGCTGCGCCCTACTCTTAGTCGTCGCAACCTAACCTTCTAGTCACGACTTATTCTTCTCGGTGCTCTCTTCTATGGCTCCCTCTGATACCTCTACCACTATTACTCATGTTGTCACTCCTCCTCATCCTCCTCATCCTCCTTCTTCGGGAAACATTGGCACTGTTTTCAAACTCATCTGTCTCAACTACCGGATTGGAGTGTCTCCTACACCTTTCTTCTCTGCTCACAATGCAAACATCATCATCTCATCGATGACCCTCCTCCTCCAGACTCTGCTCTCTTTAATGATTGGCGTGATCGGGAGGTATGGAAGCCGTTGGCGGCTTCGTCAGCCCAGGCGGGAACAGGTAAATGACAGGTCGTCAGAACCCCAGGAGGCGGGGGCTGGTGGAAGCGTGCTCTAGCGAGGCATTTGGAGCGGATGAGGGCGTCGCAACTGGGGCATGAGAGGTGAGTAGCCGGGCGACGCAACTGGCGCGTGTGAAGTTCGATGGTAGCAGAACCATTTCAGGGAGGCTCGTCGACGAACGTACAGGTCACGGGAAGGGAAGTAGAGGCTGAAACAGGGAGGTACTGCTGGCAATACCGAGAAATAGAAGAAAAAATCTTTGTTTCTCAATATAGTTCAGTCTGCCAAAGAGGAGGGGTCGATTACTTTTTATAAAGAGCTCTAGGGGGTTTTATTTTAATAAAGAGAATTGGGGGGAGTTTCCAAAGGGGGGCGGTTACTTTTTATTAAGAGATGATATGGATTTTCACTTTAATAAAGAGAATAGGTGGAGTTTCCAAAGTGGGGGCCGACTGTTAATGGGAAGACAAAGATTTCCCTTTTAAAGGAATGAGGTTTAGAAATTTAGGAATTCTCATTTCTTGTAATATTCTGAAATTAAATTAAACATTTTAATTTTTAAAATATTTAATTTTAGAATATTAAAATATTAATATAAAATAATTAATTTTGATATATTTTCATAAGCTTGCCTTAATTATCACTTAGTCTAATTTGACTGACCTTTCCATTTATGATCTTACTGGTCGGACACTCCAACAAGTCATACAAACAAGCATCAGTACAAATGAATGTGAGTAACAAGCACGATAAAAATGCATAAACACGCATACACAGATAACATGCGCGAAGGCGTGCGTGACACTAATAAAATGCAGGAAATAAAAGTAAAACATGATGCGACTCAGGTTGTATCAATTCTCCCAGGGTTGAAAGAGCTCGACTCCGATGAGACTGCGATGTGACCTGCTAGTAGAAAGTTCAAATGCTGATCTGAGAAGTATTGTGTGACCGCCCTTTTGCTGCTGAATAACAAAGATCTGTAGGTAATGTCTCGTTCCTGAAATAGGTAAACAACTCATCTCTTTTGGAAAAATATGATCCCCGGTGAGAAAATCAACCATGGAATTCTAGATTTCTGAAGATGCTCGCAAATTATTAGTAATAATTTTATGTAAAATATTTAATTGATAAATAAAAATCAGAGCAACAAATGGGAGAGAATAACAAGGTGGAAGAGACGGTGGATTGAAAAAGCAAGGTAGGGAGAGAGTATGATCAATTTGTGGAATCAATAAATCATGTCACATCATACGCTCGTCCGCTAGATACTTACAAGCGCCAACTAAACCCAGATTAATTATCCCAAAATTATTGCTCGTTAGAATTTGACTAGCGCAACAAAATTTAAGTTTGATCCCAAATTTATTATTTAAACCATCCAAAAAATTCCCTTAAAGTGCCTCTATGGGGCGTGAACTTTAGAGATTGTGATCATTCTCCTCACACGACTAGGCGTGAAAAAACTGATAAATTGATAACGAAACTTAACGCGCTCTCCAATAATCATAGGATGGTGAAAATAACTAACGGTGTGGCCGCCGAGGACAAAGTCTATATAGGGCGGTGACCCGAATACCACTGGTGAGTGGCCACCAAGCACAATGTCTGCGGCCCCAAGGGTTTGCGGCTGCAACGGGCTAGGAGAATCGGGACATATGAAAATCAATTTTGTCGCCTAAGATGAGGGACTCATCGCTAGCCAACTTCTTCTCCGGGAGAAAGGTTGTGTTTTCGCGTGAGTAAGTGGAAGCATCATGTCAGTTGGGAATTGGGATAAAGGGATGAGGAGGAAGTAGCTCTTCTTCCTAGAGTTGGGGCTCAGGAAGAACCTTTTCGACTGAAGAGTGCTTCGATGGAGACAAGTGGGGCCAAGATCCTCATGTGGGAAACGACGAGACTAGTAAGAAGACAATTAAGATTCTGAAGCCCGGATTCCACGTGTTGATACGGAGTTGGAAGGTAATCAGAAAAAACATAAGACTTGGATATTCTCGCATCGAGCTTTTTTATCGTAGTTCACATCTCATTCACTTTATGTAGAATGTTAGCGGAGAGAATCTCAACGGTTTTGTTAACTTTTTAAGACGCTAATCAAAATTCTCCTTTTTAAATTTTTTTAAAAAAACTTAAACTTTTTCTTTTTTAAGGCCTAATTTTAAAATACTCGAAAAAAAATTTAAAACCTTTTTTAAAAGACCTTAAACATTTCTTTTTTAAGAGACTTAAAAGTTTCTGATTTTTTAAAATGTTTTGATATTTATATATTTTTTATTTAAAAAAACTCGTAACTGAATATGTTCTTTTTGTTTTTGTTTTAAGGAAAACAGTGAACTTAAATATATATTTTTAAAACAACATAACTGATTTTCTTATTTTTTTTAATAGTGAATTTTTTTCCCTGTTTGATTACATAAAAAAGTGACTATTTTTTTAAAGAACAAAAAGTTTTTTTTTTGTTTTAAAGATTTTTTTTTTTTTAAAGCAATTGTTGTTTTGTTAATCATGATCGTCCGATTCACAATAGAAGTGAATCGAACATGCGCGCATTCTGATCGTCCAATTAATTTAAAATATAAAACTTGAGAACAAATTAAATTAAGCGATGTTTTCAAATATTTGCAATCTTTATCCAGTGTTAATCGATCTAGGGTCCCAATACGCTCATAAGGCTAAGCATTTGCGCGCATTCTGCAATATGAGATACGACAGCCACAAGCTTGCAAGTTGAGAATTGAAAGGGCGAGAACATATAAAATTTAAAATTGACGACAAACAGGGAAGGCAATAGCTAAGGCAAGCATAAAATTATATTAACTTTAGGGAGCATGAGGGGAAGGAGATGGACCTGTGCAGAGCTTGAGTAACAAGCATGATAAAAATGCATAAACATACATACACAGATAACATGCGCGAAGGCGTGCACGACACAAATAAAATGCGGGAAATAAAAGTAAAACATGATACGACTCAGGTTGCATCAGTGTCCAACCCATATAGGCGAGAGCATGCTGTTATGGACTTGCTTCGTTGAGGGTTGTTTGGAGGGGGGGATACAAGGGGCAAACCCTAGAATGGTGGAGGAGGAGATGAGAGAGGAAGAAACCCTAGAAGGTGGAGGAAGGAGAGAAGAGCTTAGAGAGAGAAGTAGAGGAATTTTAGAGAGATAAAGAGAACTTCATTTCTTCATTGCTTAATTCCAAATACAAGACAATGCCTCCTTACATAAAGCCCAAATGACACGGGCGGAAATACCCAAAAAAACTACAAGCACGAAATATTTAAACATATAAAAAGACTACATAACGACTTGATACCGCATAATACTAATATAATAAGTTAAATGACGGAGGACCCGTAACACTTCATCCGTCCTTTTAAACGAGCTTGCCCTCAAGCTCGTGCTCCATGCGGGTGGTCGGACCATCTGGTACCTTGACCTCCCTCTAGAACAACGCGCGATAACGCTTAGCGGCGGCGGTGGCATCGGCGAGGAGCGGCGGCGCCATCAGAAAAATGGGCGGCATATGAAATGGCTTCATCGGGGCCGCTAGAGGGGTTGTGAGCAGCAGCCACACGGAGGTCGAAGGGCCGACATGTGGCGGCAGGAATGGATCCGTTGGGGACAGTGGAGCAGGGGCCGATCGAAGAGGTGGCAAGGTGGCCGATGGGAGTGGTATGGCAGGGGCCGGCAGAGCAAGAGTCGTCAGAGGCGGCGACGAGTCGACCGGAGGAGCCATAGGAGGCGACGAGTCGACCTGAGGAGACGGTGGAGATGACGATGATGAGAGCGGTTGAATGACGGCAACTGTGACAAGCGGAGGTGGTGGCACACATCGCGGCGGTGGTGGCGGCACAAGCTGTGGGGTTGGTAGGGCTCCGACACTGGAAGAGGCGGAACGCCAAAGTGTTCTGAAGTTACCAATTTGTCGAGTGTAGTGTTGAGGCGAGAGGTGGAAGCTTGAAATGATGTCAACATTTTCCACAACGTCGAACAAAGGGCAGCTTCATCCGCGGCACAAAGTTTAATCTCCATATACAAATTAATTGATTAATTAATCAATTATATAGTTAATAAGTATGGAAGATGGAGCAAGAAATTAAAATAAAAAAGTGATGGGAGGGGCAGATGGGATGTGAGGATAGAATAATGAAACAGGTGCGGGGCTCGAGGGATATTTGTGTGGCTCGATATGGCAGCGAAATAGGTGGTGGTCACCGCCGGAAATGGACGCAGGCAAGCCGCGAGGCAGAGAGCCGCGGGGTGTGCTGGGGTTCAATCGTCGGAACGAAGCGCCGAATCTGGCACTCCATGTGTCGATGAAGGACGACGACGGCTACAGCTTGTAGATGTCGGCCGACATGTCCGACATGTCGGCCGACATGTCATTTTTTGGGGGAAACCGCAACGTTACCGCTGCAAATGGATTTTTTTTGCGTTTTCCAGAATGGCAGCCGACATGTCGGACATGTCGGCCCGCTATGGCGGGTTATGGCGGCGCTATATTTTTTGTGGCGTTTTAAAATCTTTTAGGTTAATAATTATATTATTATTTAATTATAATTTATAAATATTAATTAATTATAAATATTAATTAATTATATACTTTAAAATCTTCTCCTCCTCCCCCGACTCATAACCTTCCGCCTCGGCTTGCCCTAATCTCCCTCTCTCGCGATTTCTTACTCTCGCGACTTCTTTCTCTCTCGCGATTTCTGACTCCTTCGGCTAACGGCTCTCTGGTTCTTTGATTCGTCGGTGATTCTCGACACTGGTTCTCGACAGCTTTCGTCGGCTGTCTTTCGTCGGCCGTCTTTTTATCGGCACTGGTTCTCGAGAGTTTTCCTCTCCTCTCCTCTTATGTGGCTCGTCCCCTCAGCACTGTGAGTTTTATCTTCATTTTTAAGTTATAATTAGGGCTTAGTTTTCTCTTCATCCTTCTCGACTGGCTATTTGGTGCATCAGAGCATCTGCAGTGCTGCATCTGCTTTTTCTAAGTCTATATGGTAGTGCTGCATCTGCTTTTTCTAAGTCTATATGGTAGTGCTGCATCTGCTTTTTCTAAGTTTTCATCCTTCTCGACTAGCCAGTGGTGCATCAGAGCATCTGCAGTGCTGCATCCTTCTCGACTGGCTATTTGGTGCATCAGAGCATCTGCAATGCTGCATCTGCAGTTTTCTCTTCAATTTTAAGTCTATATGGTGCTTTTGGTTTTCCTTCTCGGCCATTTTCCTTCTCTATGCTGCAGTGCTGCATCTGCTTTTTCTTTAATCTGCTGCATCAGAGCACACGCAAGTGCATATAGGGCACTGGTTCTCGACAGTTTTCCTCTCCTCTCCTCTTCTGTGGCTCGTCCCCTCGACATTATGACTCTGTGAGCTTTATCTTTATTTTTTAAGTTATAATTAGGGCTTAGTTTTCTCTTCATCCTTCTTCTTCCTTCTCGACTGGCTATTTGGTGCTTTTGGTTTTTCTTCTCGGCCGTTTTTCTTCTATCTGTTGCAGTGTTGTTGTGTGGTATACAAACTTTACAACTGGAATTATGGAATTGTTAGATTATGATATGCGCACGCAGTTAGATTAAGATATGCATCTGTCTTATACTCTTATGACAACTGGACTTATGGAATTGTTATGGTAAATTCTTATAAGAGTTGGTTGGCATTGTGGCAATGGTAAATTCTTATGAGAGTTGGCTGGCAATGTGACATTGTGGCATTGTGGTATTGTGGTATTGTGGTATTGTGGCTATGAAAAAATCCTTATGACAGTCGATTGGCATTATGGCATTTTGGTTGTGGCTAATCCTTATGGCAGTCGACTGACATTGTGGCATTTTGGCAATATGGTTGTATCTATTCATAATCCTCTCTTTCTTTTTATTTCTCTATATTTGTCTCTTCTCTTATCCTCTATGATTCTATATTTGTGGCATTGTGACAACATATGATGTGAAAAAAAATTATTCAGCTATGTTTTTAGACTGATCAATGAACATTGATTAATGATGACATCAATATTGTGGGCATCTAGATATGAAATATCACTGATGTTGCCTTTTTTAAAAAAATTTATAATTCGTTTTTTGTAGAATGAATTCATCAGAAGGTTCTAGCAAGGCTCCCAGTACTTCCTCCGTAGTAGGTCGAGATCCTTGTTGGGCATTAGGGGAGAAGGTGACTCCTAATGAAACAAATAGAATACGATGCATAAATGAAAAAATTATGGAATATACTTGATTAGAATTTTAGTTATATGAATTTAGTTTACACTTGATTAGATAAAATAATTACAATTTAATTAATAAATGAAAAAATTATGGAATATACATATATATATATATATAATTATAATATTATAATCCGACATTATGAAATGTCCCCGATATATCCCCCGCAATCCGACATCCGACATAAAAAACCCAAACCGACATGAGTCCGACATCCGACATCTGCAACCTTGGGCCGCCTACAGGTCTCTGCGGCTACAGGGTTGTCGGCTGCGGATTTGAAGCAGTTGTTGGCATCGGAGAAGCAGAAAAGGAGTGGACGCATAGCGCTGGAGGTGCGTTTGAGGCAAGCGTTGTGGAAGATGGAGTAGACAGTGGCCGTGGAAGATGTCGTGGACGCCGGTAATCCTCAGACTGGAGGCTGCGAGCATAGAGCGCGTCGGCCTTGTTTTCAGGCGTGAAGGAGAACCGGGCACGGGAGGAAGAAACGATGGATCTGCTGCGGTAATGGCGGAAGCAGAGCAGCGGGATGGATCTTCGGCGCAGTCGAGCGTTTCTTGGACTGGGGCGACAGCGAGCAGGAAAAGAAGGAATGACAGAAACGTGGATCGGAGAGGAGGAAAGTCCTATGATACCAAGTTGTTATGGACTTGCTTCGTTGAGGGTTGTTTGGAGGGGGGATACAAGGGGTAAACCCTAGAATGGTGGAGGAGGAGATGAGAGAGGAAGAAACCCTAGAGGGTGGAGGAAGGAGAGAAGAGCTTAGAGAGAGAGAGAGAGGAATTTTAGAGAGATAAAGAGAACTTCATTTCTTCATTGCTTAATTCCAAATACAAGACAAGGCCTCCTTATATAAAGCCCAAATGACACGGGCGGAAATACCCAAAATAACTACAAGCACGAAATATTTAAACATATAAAAAGACTACATAACGACTCGATACCGCATAATACTAATATAATAAGTTAAATGACGGAGGACCCGTAACACATGCATGCTTGGGACATTATGAAATCAATTATCCAAAATCTGTCTCTCTAATTCTCTCTCTACCCTCACAGAACATCACCTGACGCCCTAACGCGCGCAGCCACTCATTCCCGCCGCTCGCGAGTCTTCCGCGCCCCTCTCCTTCCATCGCTACCGCGGATCGACAGCCCCCAACCAGTCGCATCTTTCGTCGACTTTACCACTCATTCCCGCCGCTCGTGAGTCTTCCGCGCCCCTCTCCTTCCATCGCTACCGCAGATCGACAGCCCCCAACCAGTCGCATCTTTCGTCGACTTTACCCGGCGAGATAGGTTCCAGCAGGAGTCAAGCTGATTCACTGCGGGACTTCCCTCACCTACCACGACTCATGTTACATATTCCCCTAGTAAATTCAAGCCAAATAGAAAGTGATTAATGGCATCACTAACATGAAATGCCAAAAAAAAATCATTTCCACCATCCTTGTGAAGCAACTTATAAAGTCTGATTCCACATGTAGCCTTAGCCATAAGCAACTTGTAATGTCTAATTCAAGTCAAATAGAAAGTGATTAATGTCATAACTAACAAGAGATGCCAAACAGAAATCATCTCCACCACCCTTGTGAAGTAACTTGTAATGTCTGATTCCACGTGTAGCCTTATGCATGTTTTTGCACATAATAATTTCTCTAACTACCAAGCCACGCACCCTCGCATCAACTTACAAGTCAGTTTTCCGATAAACCAACAACAAAAAATAAGAATGTGTCCACACACATACCTTTAGCGACAAAACATTAATATATTTAGACTTTTGGTGGATTATCGAAGATCTATCACTTCACCCGCGCTCTAATATGTTCGTGCGACCTTAACTCTTCCAACCTACCCATGCAACTTAGCTAAGTCAGCTTCTTCACACAATGATGCGGTAAAATACACAAAAAGATAGATATGGTTGAGCGGGAAAGGATTCAAGCACTAAACTTTTTCAATCCAAGCTTTGTTTACAACTTTATTGATCTTTTGAACTTGGGTGGTTACAATGAGGACTTGACTCTAAATTCAAAAATATAGATTAAGGTTAAATTTAAATGTCAGCAGTCAAAAAAAATTGTAACAAATTTGTAAAATAATTTCATTCATAAAAATAAAGGAATAAATGGTATTTGTCATAAATCACATATTTTAAATATTACGCATATTGTTGGAAAAGCCTTGTATTTAGGCCCATGTATTTAGGCCCAATAGTGTTAGATTAATCCCACATCTTTTGTTTGGGATTCCTCTCTTCTTTCTCTCCTATATATATATGTATATTCTCTACAAATGTATAGACAATTTTGGATGAATAAGATTCACTTTTCTCCACTTTCCACATGGTATCAGAGCGCCAGATCCGGCCTGTGTTTTTCTAACCACCCACCACCTTCCGGTCTGCCAGGCAGTCTCTGCTTTCTTTAACCGTGCGGTCTCTGCTTTCTTTTAAGCTCACCCTGTCTGCGGTCTCTTCTTTTCTACCCGTCGTTGTTCTCCTCTCTCGTGGATCCACCCCCCCCCCCTCCTTTTATAACCTCTCAAGTCATCTCCGTGGGGCCCACTCTTTTTCTCTCCCTTACTGTGCGGTATTCTCCTCTTGCCGACTTAATCTTGTCACGCGATCAGACCGCGGGTTTGCTCCTTCTCCGTTGTTCGCACAGTTTGCTCTTGTCCACTGCGGATTGCTCTTTGTCCGTTGTGGGTTGCCTCTCCTTGCCGCTGCGGATTGCTCTTTGTCTGTCGCGGGTTGCCTCTCCTTGCTGCTGCGGTATTTGCTATGGTCCGCAGCGGTCTGCTCTTGCATCCGCTACGGTTTGGTGGTCTCTACCTGCTGCGCTCTATGCTTCTTATCTTCTGTGATCTACTCGTCTATCCGCCTTTTTTCGTTGCGGTTTGCCTCTTGTTGACGGCTTACCCCGGTCTGATTTCTGGTCTGCTCTTGGTCTTGCTGCGGCTTGTTTTTTTTTACCTGCTACGGGTTGTTGGTCTTTTACCCGCTGCTGAAGCCACCTGCCCTCTCTGCTCGCTGCGGATTGTTTTTTGAAGGTCTCGTGTTCGTTGCTTCCCGCGGACTGTTGCAGCTTCCCGCTCCTGTTTACCGCTCGAGCAGTTCGCCTTTTTGCCATGGCCTCGGATTCGACTACTGCTTCTCTTCCTGAATGTGTTAATGTTGCTCCTCCTGAGCTTCGTGACGAATTGTGGATCACTATCATCTCTCTATGTGGGAAACCGAATTTTGTTGAATGGGCAGGGTTCACTTCATTCGCCATGTTCTGCAGATTAAAGGACTTCTTCATCACCTGGCAAGGGATCCTACTACACCCACTGAGGAGTGGATCTGTGATGATGCGCATGTCCAATCATGGCTTCTCAATTCTCTGGATACCGAGCCGTATCGGATGACCATGTATCACGAGACGGCTCACGCAATGTGGGAGGATCTTCACTCTCTCTACTCTGGCAAGGACAGTATTCAGCACTTATTCGGCATACTTACCGATCTTCGGTCCCTTGACCCCGGGGCTACTGGTGACTTGACTTCCTTTGTTTCTCGTGCTAAAACTCTTGTGGAGGCATGGATACAGCATCAACCTCCCACCAGGGATTTGGCTACGCAACGTGTGCAGAAAGAAGCAGTTGGGATTGCGACGATGATGGTTCGTGTTCCACCACATCTTCATAGTGTTCGAGCAGATCCTATCATCCGTTGTTACTCCGTCCATCTCGGATGTTAGCTCGATGCTCCTGAAAGTTACTCCTCCACTAGAGGCTCCAAATCTCTCTCCTGCTCTCCTCCAGTAGCCCGTGGCTACTCTTGCTCCTTCTACTCGTGGTCCACCGGCTCATGGAGGTCGCCAATCTCGGGGACGAGCCCGTGGTGGTCATACCCTCTTTAAATGTTCTCACTGTGGTTGGGATAGTCATCTTGAGGCCACCTGCTACCGTAAGCATGGTTTGCCTCCCCACCTTACTGCTTCCGTTACTACCGCTTCTCCCTCCGCCACTAGTGAAGACATTGTTGCTCTGCGTGCTCAACTCAAACAGCTACAAGGGGTGGTTAGTCGTTCCTCTGGATCCGTGGCCTCGATCTCCAATGAAGGTATATCTTGCCTCTCTCAAAGCTCTCACTGGACTGTGAACTCGGGTGTCACGCATCATCTCTCTCCACAGCAGCCACCTCAATATTTAGATATTGTTTATCCCAAGTTCGTTACTGTGGCAAATGGTGACACGACCCCGGTTGTTGGCGCTGCACATCTGCCTCTTACTCCTTCCCTCTCGTTATCCTCGGTTCTTCATGTTCCGGGATCCCCTTTTAATCTTCTCTTTGTTAGTCGTCTTACACAGTACCTTGATTATTGTGTAACTTTCTCACGCTCTTCCTTTGTTGTGCAGGATCGACTAGCGCAGAGTATACTTGGTAGAGGGCGGCTGTCCAACGGGCTGTATCTTTTGGATGTTCCACTTACCGCTCTTTCCACTCTCTTCCGCTGAATGGCATCTCGTCTTGGGCATGCTCCTCTCCAGATTCTCAAGAAAGCTCTTCCCGATGTTCCTCTTCAGGAGTTTTCTTGTGAATTATATATATTTGGCAAACAACATCGTGTATCTTTTACTTCCCCATGTATCCGGAGCGATGCTCCGAGTAACATTTATTAATGATTACTCACGTGTTACCTGATTGTACTTACTTCATGATCGTGTTGAACTCCCGTCCACCTTCCGCACATTTCTTACGGAGACTCGTACTCAATTTTCCACTCTCATAAAAATTATCCGTATTGATAACGCACGTGAGTATACCAGCAGGACCTTTTTGCATCTATGCACCGAGTTTGGTATTATCCATCAGACTTCCTGTGCATATACCCTTCAACAGAATAGCGTAGCAGAGCGGAAAAATCATCATCTCCTTGATGTTGTCAGATCTCTCATGTTTCAAATGCAGGTTCCTCCTCTCTATTAGAACTTTGTTGTCTCTACTACCTGTCATCTCATCAATCGCATGCTCTCGTCTATCCTCAACTTTGTGGCCACTGTCACTCTCCTTTACCCATCCAAGGCTCTCTTCTCTCTCACACCTCGCGTCTTTGGATGTACTTGTTATGTCCATAAGCTTGATCCACCAAATGACAAATTTGCCCCACGAGCTACCAAAGCTATGTTTGTCGGATACTTTCGCACCAAGAAGGGGTATGTCTGTTATTCTCCTACCGAAGGGAAGTTGGCTGTGTCTGCTGATGTCACTTTTCGTGAAGACCAACCATATCACACTCGTCCTACTAATCCTCTTCTTCCTCCTCTACCTCGGTCCACGGTTCCGACCACGTCTTCGCTTCAACCCCTTCTTCCCAAACTTACTCCACCGCCAGTCCCGGCCAAACAACCCAATATTCAGGTTTACACTTTTCGTCCTCCTCGTTCTGATGCCCAGCAGCAATTTCCCTCTACCGGTGTGCTCTTGCGACCTGTTGATTCGGCATCACCCTCTATGACTCATCCATTGGCGAATTATGTCTCTTTACATCGTCTCTCTCCTCCTTTTCTTCAATTTGCACTCTCTCTCTCCTCCATTTTTATACCTAATTCTTTACAGGAGGCTCTCCAACACCCGGGGTGGCGTGCTGTCATGGATGACGAAATGACTACTCTATGTGTCAATCGGACTTTGGGATCTTGTCTCTCTACCTCCTGGACATAGTTGTGTTAGGTGCAAGTGGATCTTTACAATCAAACATGCGGCGGATGGAACCGTTGATTGTCTGAAAGCTCGGCTTGTGGCCCGGGAATTTACTCAACAATACGGCCTTGATTATGATGAAACGTTCTCTCCAGTTGCCAAGTTAAACTCTGTTCGGGTTCTGCTCTCCTTGGTTGTTCATCGTCAGTGACCGTTATATCAGCTAGATATCAAAAATGCTTTTCTGAATGGTGACCTTCTTAAGACTGTTTACATGCATCAACCGCCCGGGTTTGAGACCACAGGGGAGTCTCGTGTGTGTTTGCTCTGAAAATCTATGGTCTCAAACAGTCTCCTCGGGAGTGGTTTGAAAAATTCAGTAAGGTCGTTCGTGAGGTTGGTTTCAAGAGAAGCTCGGCAGACCGCTCTTTTCACTCGTCATCAATCAACCGATATTGTCATTCTCCTAGTCTATGTGGATGAAATTTTGATTACTTGTGATGACTCCACAGGGATACAACAGGTCAAGCAGCACTTAAACTGTCTTTCAAATCAAAAATCTGGGAAACTGTTACGTGCTCGGGATTGCGAGCGTGTGCTCCGGGGAAGAGGAGGGAAGTCCCCAGGAGAGGAGAAGGAGAGATTCCGGCGAGCTATGGCGACAGCGGCTTGCGGTGTGCTGATCGGCGATGAGCGGCCTGTGGGATTCGCGAAGCGGGAGGGCGGCACAGGAGAATCGCGAGTTTCGCGATTTGCGGCTAGGGCGAAACCGGGGGGGGGGAATCGGAAAGGTTAGAGAGAGAGAAAAAAAACTATAGTGAGGGTTAGAAAACAAATATGAAAATACTTTCTTGCTTGTCTTTCCAGGTTCACCCCACCAGTATTAATAGCCAAAACTCCCCCTCCTTGGGCTTAGACACGGAGGATCAAAATACGCATAATAATAAGCATAAAAATAGAAGTAGATAGTCAAAACGGCGGGACCAAGGCGGGACTGTAACATCTCCACCCTTCCCGACGACAAGAGCTTGGCCTGTAGTGACAGTGGGCGTCGGATCTCCCATGTCAGTGTCTGCATCTCGTTCAGAAGCCGAGTCGTCGATCTCCAACCAGAAGAGGCGCTTACAGCGATGTCCACGGAAAAATGGCTCGTCGCAGTTGTAACAGAGGCTCTTGGCACGGCGATCATTCATCTCCTGTGGCGACAGTCGTCGAATAACAGTTGGGCGGTCGGCGTCGCGATCTGGGGCGAGGAGACTAGGTGTGGTCGATTATATAGGCCGCGGAGGACGCTTGGACCCCTCGGTGTCCTGGTGATGTAGATGAGGGCGGTCCAAAAGCAGACGCTTCTCGCAAATGCGAGCCAAACTCATTGTCGTGGTCAGATCTGCTGGTGCCTGAAACTCTACGTCCATGCGGAGGCGCTCATGGAGTCCCGCCGTGAAGATGGACACCTGCTGTGTCGGAAGAACGGTGGCAGTGCGGGCCAGGAGGACTTGAAACTGTTCAAGGTACTCGTCGATCGGACCAGTCTGCCGGATGGAAATGAGATCCCCCAAGGGATTGTTGTGGAGGGGAGGCCCGAAACGGAGGGTACAGTTCACCTTGAAATCGTCCCAAGAAAGGAGTGGTTTCTCCCGTTGCAGTTGGGAAAACCAAAGTTGTGCGGGGCCCATTAGGTGAAAGGCAGCAATGCTGAGCCACTCGTCCCAAGGGGTGCGCTGATGGGCGAAGAACTGCTCGCAACGAGAGAGCCAAGCTAAAGGGTCTTCGTAGTCATCGAATATGGGAAAATCCAGCCGCAATTATCGTGGCAGCCCGCTGCCGTCATGCCGTGGGGGACCAAACTCTGGTAGGAGTGGCGGAATCGGCGCTTCACTGGAGGAACCTGTGGCCGGTTGGGCCGGTCGGTTGGCCGCTAGTTGCGTGGTGACGGCGGCAATGAGTGTGTTGTTGTTATCCGTGAGGAGCTTGGCGAGAGACTCGAAAACTTGCGAGAGGGAGGGTTGGTCGGCCATTGCGTGAGGCGGAGGTGGTGGGTTAGCGGCGTCGGAGGGAATTGAGGTAAAAGGTGTCGATGACGGAAGTAGTCCGGTAGAGGCAGCGAGCAAGGGGCCCCCGTCGAGGGAGGAGCCGAGAAGGATGCGCGGTGAAGAGGGGTCGGCGATGAGCGGTCGGTGCGTAGCCCGTTGCTGAATGGATGACTGCGCGGAGAAGTCGTGCGGGCCAGAGGAGGTCGGGGAGGGACCGGACGGGCTGCCGCAGGTTGGAGAAGGGTCGTGCGGGCCAGAGGAGGGCGGAGCGGCGCTGTACGAGCCGCAGAAGGTCGGGGCGAGGTCGGGCGGGCCAGAGGAGGGCGGATCGGCGCTGTCCGAGCCGGAATCGGCGGCGGCGGAGCTCTGTCGGGGCAAATCCGGTGGTTTGGTGGTGGTGAGGAGCGTTCCCTCTTATACCAGGTTGTTACGTGCTCGGGATTGCGAGCGTGTGCTCCGGGGAAGAGGAGGGGAGTCCTCAAGAGAGGACGCGGAGAGATTCCGGCGAGCTATGGCGGCGGCGGCTTGCAATGTGTTGATCGGCGATGAGCGGCCTGCGGAATTCGCGAAGCGGGAGGGCGGCACAGGAGAATCGCGAGTTTCGCGATTTGCGGCTAGGGTGAAACCGGGGGGGAATTGGAAAGGTTAGAGAGAGAGAAAAAACTGGAGAGAAGGTTAGAAAACAAATATGAAAATACTTTCTTGTTTGTCTTCCTAGGTTCACCCCACCAGTATTAATAGCCAAAACGCCCCCTCCTTAGGCTTAGACACGGAGGATCAAAATACGCATAATAATAAGCATAAAAATAGAAGTAGATAGTCAAAACGGCGAGACCAAGGCGGGACCGTAACAGAAACCTTCGGTATTTTCTTGGCCTTGAAGTTGCAAGGCGGCCTGATGGTCTTGTCTTATCCCAACGAAAGTATTGTATTGACCTTTTGCAAGATGTTGGCCTCTCTGGGTGCAAACCTGCGGAAACCACGATAGAGGTCAACCACAAGTTGTGTGCTCATGAATCTGACTCTGACTCATTGCTTCCAAATCCCGAGTACTATCGGCACCTAGTAGGGAAAGTCATATATCTAACAATTACGAGACCTGATATCTCGTTTGCGGTTGGAGTGGTCAGTCGATTTATGCATACTACTCGGACCTCTCATTTTCAGGCAGTCGAACGCATTCTCAGGTATTTGAAGACTGCTCCTGGACAAGGACTCGTGTATAAGTCATCCTCCTCTCTATCTCTTATTGCATACTCTGATACGGACTATGCGTTGCAGGATGATCGACGGTCTACTACTAGTTTATGTACCTACTTTGGAGGAAATCTTATTACTTGGTGAGGTAAGAAGCAGTTTGTGATTGCTCCCTCGTCTGCTAAAGCTGAGTACCATGCAATGACGGCTGTTGTGTCAGAACTTACCTGGCTTGAGAGCCTTCTTTGGGATATAGGAGTTAAATTGTTCCCACCGGCAACTCTGTTCTGTAACAGTCAGGCTGTCATTCATATTGCCAAGAATCTCGTATTCCATGAGCGAACAAAGCACATCGAAGTTGACTGCCACTTCGTTCGAGAGAAGGTTCAGTTGAAGAAGCTAGAATTGGAGCATGTTCCTGCTTCTGGGCAAATCCCTGATATTCTTATCAAGACTCTACCACGGCCATTATATCATCAGTTTCTATCCAAGCTTGGTTTCTATGACTTGTACGCTCCAGCTTGCGGGGAAGTGTTGGAAAAGCCTTGTATTTAGGTCCATGTATTTAGGCCCAATAGTGTTAGATTAATCTCACATCTTTTGTTTGGGATTCCTCTCTTCTCTCTCTCTTGTATATATGCATATTCTCTACAAATGTATGGACAATTTTGGATGAATAAGATTCACTTTTCTCCACTTTCCACACATATCATAACTATTGAATCAAAAGCTAAGATAACATACATAAGCGGAGAAGCCCATATTTACACTTATAGTCAGACAATATTCCTAGCTTCATTGGCACTTATGGCCCATGAGGATGAATTAAGCATTTTTCTTTCCATATTTAATTAAAATAAACTTAATTACCGAGAGGTTCATGATTTTCACTGTACCTTACAGAGTAACTCGTACCAACTTGGTGTTTAGAAAGCAATTGAAGATGAGATGAATGATGATTTTTTTCTTTACAATGATTTTTTTCCTCTTTACAAATAACTTTATTTTGATTAAAATCATAACTAGAATATAAGAATACATATAATAACTTTATTTTGTTAAATACTATCCAATTTCAAATTGTTTACCTTGTTTTTATGCCCACAAATTCAGGAATTAAAGGATAAGTTTTTTGATCAGGTTGTCAAGAAAGGACAAGAAATTAAGGCTCATGCTTCTCCAACCTCACCATGAAACTATACAGCAACACTCAAAGCCTTTATTCCACCATAGTGGGATCGGCTATATGGATCCATTATCGCCACTGCGCCCCATATTTACTCATAATCTCACAAATGCCTAAGTACATCATGTCTTTCCTTAGAGTTTCATTCCAAGCTTTTTTTGAACTACCCTTCCCCGTTTAACATGCCTAGTGGCTAAAATCTCACAACACCTAACAGGTGCCTCAAATAATTTTTTGTATGTGTATGAACCATCTTAATGGAGCTTCTCACATATTCTCAACAATTGGTGTCACTCCCGTATTATCCCCGATACATTCATTCCTAATTTTATTGAGCCTCATGTCCACGCATCCAGAAGCTGACGTGTTTCTCCACTTCAACCAACCTGCTTGGATTCTATGTTTCACATCTTTATCTAAACCTCCACCTTTATAAACTATCGATCTCAGATGTAAATCAACAGTGATAAAAATTTTATGTTAATCTTCAAGATGTCCTCATCGGCTCACCCTCGTCACTGAATTTGTATACATGTCTTTGATTACGTCAATGTATGATACATTTACGCATTTCTTTTCTAAGAATCTTCATAAGACCTCTCTTGGAACTCTATCATAAGCCTTCTCAAGATTGATAAATAGAATATACAAATCTTATTTTTTTCTAAATAGTTGCCATTGAGTCTCTTCAAGAGATGTATTAGCTTCCATGGTCGACCGCCCTGACATGAATCCAAATTGATTTTCCGAGATGCTAATCTCTCGTCCTACTTCTCTCTCTATAACTCATTCTCATAGTTTCATGATATGACTCAATAATTTAATTCCTTTGTAATTAACATAATTTTGTCTTTTTTTTATACAAAGGTACCAAGATACTTTCTCGTCATTGGTCTGACATACTCTTTGTCTTCAGTATCTTATTAAAGAAACATGTAAGCCACAAAATCCCTTCATTCCGTAATCATTTTCATACTTCAATGTGTATATCATTTGGTTCGACCGTCTTTCCATTTTTCATCTTCTTCAAAGAATCATTTACCCATGATGCTTTAATTTTACGATAAAAATTTATATTTTTATACTCCTCTGATTTACTTAATTCTTTTTTGATTACCTTGCAACTGAGACAAAAAATGAGCTTAGATCCACCTGTCATCCACACTAGAATAGATAGAGTTTTCCGAAAAAACCTGCTAGTGGAGGAAGGTTGCAAACCTATCGAGATCCTTCCTTGCAGAAGGCTTAGTTCATTGTCTTCTTCTTCATTATTGAGTTGATAAAAGTTTTTTTTCATCACTCTTTAATAGCCATATCATTCGTTAAAACTCTATCTATTTCATTCTTTCTGCATTTAACTTGGCTTAAATCTATAATTTTCTCTGTTAGCTCGAGCAATTATATATATGATATCTATCTTTGATATCTAGTCGTTTGCAAAATTATTCATACTTTACTTTGCCAAATTTTCATCATTTCTATAAACATAGAGTGTTTTATATATAGCCCTCTTTACCTACATTTTTTCTTACACTTACTCTTTCCACCACCAAGATTCGTTATGTGAGGGTAAAAGAACTTTTGACTCTTTAAATACGTTCTTTCCACTTATCTATAAATGTAAAGACATTACTTCACATGTGATATTAGGATCAACATAAGGATCATCAACTATGTGTTCCATAATAACTGCCTTGAAAGCAACCTATTTTTCTGTCTTCAAGTTCCACCTGCCATCCACACTAGAATAGATAGAGTTTTCCGAAAAAACCTGCTAGTGGAGGAAGGTTGCAAACCTATCGAGATCCTTCCTTGCAGAAGGCTTAGTTCATTGTCTTCTTCTTCATTATTAAGTTGATAAAAGTTTTTTATTCATCACAATTTAATAGCCACATCATTCGTTAAAACTTTATCTGTTTCATCCTTCCTGCATTAAACTTTGCTTAAATCTTTAATCTTCCTCGTTAGCTCGAGCAATTTTATATATGATATCTATCTTTGATATCTAGTCGCTTACAAAATTCTTCATAAGCTGGACTCCTTACTTTACTTACTGCATTTTAGCTTCTTTCTTGCCAACTGTATACTTTGCCAAATTTTCATCATTTCTATAAACGTAGTGTGTTTTATATATAGCCCTCTTCACCCACATTTTTTCTTACACTTACTCTTTCCACCACCAAGATTCGTTATGTGAGGGTACACGAACTTTTGACTCTTTAAATACGTTCTTTCCACTTATCTATAAATGTAAAGACATAACTTCACATGTGATATTAGGATCGACATAAGGATCATCAACTAGTTGTTCCATAATAGCTGCCTTGAAAGCAACCTGTTTTTCTATCTTGAAGTTCCACTACCAAATTTTTGGCACCACTTTTATCTTTCTATTGAATTTACTATATTTAATTTGCACATTCAACTCTACTAACATGTGTTGTGTTGTCAAATTTTCTCTTGGTATAACATTATAATTCTTACAAATCTTTCAATCCATTTTGTGAGTCATAGAATAACCAGTTATAAGTTATTTAGCCTGCTTTTAAACGTAATTAAATGATCCTACATCTTCATGAAGAATATATTTGTCACAATTAGCTCATGTGTTATGATAAAGTCTGCAAAAAACATGCGTAGATTAAAAAGCTAAACTATGAAAAAAAAGAACATGCGCGAATTACATCTATAAAAAAATTTACCAGTGCAATAAAGACGATTAATAAATGAGTTTTGACTATCGATTACTGTACAAAATAGTCAACATAGCTCGGTATTCTATACACTCAAGCTGTCTTTTCTATACATGGATTTCTCATAATAAAAGAAAAAAGCATTCGCATAGTTGAGAAAAAAATAAAAATTGGTCGACACTCACTGCAACATAGTTCAAACAATCAATGCAAGAATCAACAACGAGGAAAACTTAGATAGTGTCGGTATAGCTTAAAGTAACAATAAGACTTCAAATATTTTCAAGCACAACAAATTTATTTTTCAATACATAGGCACAATATGATAATTCCTTTCATGTAAAATGAAAACATCAATGGGAAGATTATTAGACAAGTTTTTCATATTTGCAAGAAATAATTACTTTGTCAAATCAATAAGCTTGAAAGGTAGATATTAGTGTTATTAGACAAGTCACACATAGTAATCAGTGATTAAACATGCAGTTTTCTATAAAACAAGCACATATGTAAAGTTAATTATCTGCAACATAAACATAAGTAGATACTTACACTGCTTCCCTCGCCATTAAAGAACAATTTCATCCTTCTAGATGAATTCTCACCATTTTTGAATAAGAATGGTGACCCACGCAGCACAACAGCCTCTATATTTTTCTTGGTAAGAAGCCTGTTAAAGAGAAAATGAATGGGGGGAAAATGTCTTCATGGGAACTACACATTGGTATAATGTTTCTCATAAAAAAAATAGCACATCCATCACCTCAAAATATCAGGGCGGTCCCTTGCAAAGCTCAGGCAAGCATTGGCAGACCTCAAAAACTCCTCCGGCAAGTCATCGTCCACTAAGAATGAGTCATCATCTTCGCCGGAAGATATGCACCGATCTGAGTAACCCTTTTCTACTAGAAGGCCCGACAACTTCGACCACTCCGGCCAAGGGTGCGAGTTGTTGGAGCCGGACAACGAGGTCAATGCTTCGCCGGACTCTTCCTTCACTGTTGCTTCCGCATGGAATTGATTCGCTGCTCTGCTCCGAAAAACGAAGTTTGGGCGAGTGAAGGCGCGGCTAGGGCGGCCATGGGAGATCGCGGCGGAAGAAAACGCGGCAACCGGGTGGCGAGCGTAGCGGGCAAGGCGAAGCACGGCGAGATGGCGGAGGTGTGAGGAGGAAGAGAGTAGTGAAAGAAGATTAGATCCGACGGGCATCGGGTGAATGTAAAGCGGACGGAAGGCTAAACCCTAGTAGAGGATTTGGAAGAAGGGTTTATGAGAAGGAAATTGGGAGAAGCCGTGGGGTGGACAAGGGTTCGTCAGTTTGATTTGATGGAAGAAATTGAACTCAAGCACTCCCAATTGATGTTTGTTTGGGGCCTTTGGGCTGTTTTTATTGAAAGGTTTTAGTTTTGATTTTGGGTCTGTTTGGCGCAGCTCTGGCGGTTGGAAAATCTCTATTCCAGCCGTCAGAGCTGTTTTATATGTGTTTGAGACAGTTTCTTACGAAGAGTTTTTCAAAAATCTGGAGCAGTTTTGCAGCTTTTCAGAAATTCCCCCCCCCCCCCTCCAGCTTCAGCTTCCGCAAAATAGCTTTCTCTCTCACAGGTTTTGGAAATCTAATGGTTTCTTCAGTTGGAACATGCTCAGAGGCCGAACGGCCTTCCTCCGGCGATTCCGAGCCCAGGACGGCCTTCCTCCGGCGATTCCGAGCCCCCGACGTCCTTCCTCCGACGATTCCGAGCGCACTTCTGCACAGAACACCCAAACACTCTGCAGCTTTTCAAAACTGCTCACCAGAGATATATTTTAAAACAGCTCTATCCGGACAGCAGTTTTTCAATCCGTCAGAGCTGTCCCAAACAGAGCCTTTAACTTTAACATGAAACTATCATGGGTTTTCGTTTTGGTCAAAATAAAAATTTATGTTTTTAGATTTGGGTCAAAACGAAAACTTACGTTCATTAGTAGGTTGAATACGATGGAGACGTATACTTCTGCTATCCAGAAGAAACATTCGTTCTAGTTGGGATCGCCATAGCGACTTTCGGAGAAAAACCATTGCGAGAATGGAGTTTATTCCTTGCATGTGCCGCTAAGTCTTGGACAGGGGAGTTCCACGGAAGGATCGTTTGTGATGTGGGCGGAGATTCCTCCATAGGGCCGAAGGATCGCCCACTCGAAGGTTGATTTCCCCTTCTCCTCTCTTCATCGTCTTTGAATTATGTTAATGGTCGGCGTTTGGATTGTAAATCATCATCTCTAGTCCTCTACCTTGCGCAGAAGTACGAGGCTACAGACTTTACCGTGCTGCTTGAGCTCGGGAGCGATGGCACGCTTGGCCCCTAGGAGGCTTCGGCGAATGCCTCGACTTCGACCACTTCCACTACTTCAGCGACTTCGACGACTTCGCCTGTTCTCAAATCATGCAAAACAGAACTCGTTAGGCCTGTTTTGAGGCACAACACTTTTAGAAGGAAACCAAGCATTTGGTTTACAGCCCAGAGCCAAAAACAGTCAAAAATATGTCTTAACGAACGCTGAAATTTAATTTTTTAAATCCCAAAACGAAACCAAGCCTCCTAAAACAGCGCAAAATAACGCAGCTTTGAAGCATGGTGCATGAAAGCGAGGAGAACAGTCACAACACACATTTTATATAAATTCCAGAACCACATTTTTCCTAAAAATGTTGATTTAAATTTAAAAACTACAAAGAAATATATTTTCAAGTTACTTTGAAATAGTTAAAAGTTGATGAGGCAAACCAAAAAAAAACTTGGTTACAAATCAATAAACAGAAATTCATCTTTTCATTTAATAAGGTTTAAGTAAACAGAACTTATATCTAAAGATTTCTTAAATCTTAACATTCATTAGTAGGGGAGCCTGTGCCATTTTTGTTTGGGTCGGGGGTACATGTAACGATCGAGGACCGGCACATATAGGCGAAGTTCAATTGGTGATGAGGAGTGGCTTGAAGGCTAGCTCCTTATCAAAGAGGTTGAAGGACAGAATTCCAACCACAACAACACATCGTGACTGAGAAGCAGGCGTAGAAAGGGGTTGGAGGTTGCATGGGCTGCAACCCAAAAGTGGAGCCCATGTGTCGGTCCTGGATAGTTGCAGATGTCGGTCATATATGTCGGTCCTGGATCGTTACAAAAAAAGTGTAGCCCATATGTGCCGGTTCTGGATAGTTGCATATGTAGGCTTCGTTTGTTTAGACGGTGGCGAGAGCATCCGGTGGCTGGAAAGGGAGCATTGGGACAAGAGGGGGGAGAGGCGGGGATCGAAATGGAGCGGCGGAAGAGCTTTCCTCCCTGTTGCGGGCGCCAACCGCCGCCACTTGCAAGTTGGTCACCGTCCGATCACTACAGAACATTTGTTGTCGTCTGATCTGCAGGTAACAACCCACTAAACCACCATGTTAGTGGGGGGCCCACCACAACCGCCTCCTGGAGGCTATAAAAGGAGTCTCAGGCCTCCTCATTTCTGACCTTTTCGCGTCCGGAGTCTTCTTCCTCCTCAGGTCAGAGCTCTGCCGAACTCCTACCTCGGGTCAACTTCAAGCCGCCTACGAGGCGGAGGAACGCCCAAGTGCCCAAGTGCGCAGAGAAGGGAAGAAGACGATCACCAGCGCTCAAGCACACCAGCCACCAAGTAAGCATCTAGCACTCCCTCTGTAACGACCCCATCCGTTACATGACGTATAATAGAAGGTCCGGCCGGGGACCCACACTATATGCCACAAACAGACGGTGAGGTCACAGGATAATACCAAACCATACACGAATCCTAACTCAGAGCATTCTAGCGGAAGTTTTAAGTTATAATTTGAACTCTAACCAGGAATGTCCAATATATAAACCACTTTATATATAACCACGGAATGTACAACAAATACATAGAGTTTGGCCTTAAGACCTTACAGTTCCTCTTTTCACACCGTATGGATTACAAACCTCGGCGCGCAGGCCGGCCATACATGAGTAAAAGAAAACAAGCAAAAACATTCGCTTAGCCTTCAAGGGCTAGCCGCAGCAGCAGCAGCAACAGCAGTAGGGCTTCAGCCCTTCACTTACCACTTGGCTCTCCAGCACCTGCATAGGGACAATCCACCCAACCGGTGGCAAACAATGCAACGGTCAGCATTCAGCTGACCCAATTATAACAATCCTACCCCTTTCTCGGGGCATGAGCATTCTTTCCCTGCATAGCATGGCATCATCAAATAGCAACTATGTGCGCGCAGGCACATTCAAGCCATCACAACCATCGGCCACACGGCCCGACAGTCCGTGCACTCAGGGCACATTCTTGGTGTACCGGAATACCAGGGTCAACACCACCGTCTATACGGTATTTGAGCATTCTAGTCTTTCCGGCGCGCGGGCCTAAGACTCTCATTAGGCGCTCCAACAAAACCCATAACCAGGCTTCCAAGTCGGACGGACCTAACGCAGGTACGGATCAGCCACCCCCCGTTGCTCAAGTCGCCGTGCCACCTCGAATACGGAAGTATCCATGGCTATTTATAGGCGCGGGTCGGTTTCACCTTTCCTGTTCGGCAATCTGCCTTTTCATCGAGTTGCAGCCCAACGACTCAACCGCTCATAAAGTGGCAACGCACGGCCACAAGAGTTGCATCCAACCCTCTTCATTTCCTGGACATCATCCGGTCCTGCTGCCCCAAGCAACAGGTAGGCACAAGGCAACACAAGCCATAAACACGGAGCCTTCTCCGATATGCAAACAAGCATCACCAATCCAGACCATGTCCAGATGGGCTTCACACAGCATGCCTAGAGCCGTACTCCAATTACGGCCTCTAACAAGGGGGACTTCACATATCTACCCCAAGGGACACCACAACCCACCGCACACTCGTGGGGAAGGGCTTTCCCTATGCAATGCAGAAAAGAAGGACTTCACATGTCCAAGAAGGGAGATCATTACCCTTGTCGATCTCTTGGGCACCATCGAAAACTAGCCAGTGAGAAAGAACCGCAGCAGCCTTGCCTTCACAACGCCGGCTTCGGATCACGAATCGGACCACGGGAACTCCGCCGGTGGCTTGATTTCCTCCTCTTCCTCCTCTCTCTTTCTCTCTTCCTTAACCAAATGAAGAATGAAGTCTTCATCAGCCTCTACGGATTAAATCCAGCCAGGAATCACCTGAGCCCTTGGATCCAAAGAGAGAAATCTGAATGGCCACGATTTGCCCAAAAACTCATTTTTTTGGCTGACACGGCCTGTGACACGCCCGTGTCACAGGCCGTGTACCCTTAAGCGGCACACGCGGTATTCGTACCGACTGATATTTACCAGAACACGGGTGTCGACACGCCCGTGTCGAACCTGACACGCCCGTGTCAGTCATAAGCCACGCCCGTGTCACTCCTGCCTTATCGAGCTGCAAGCAGTACACGGGTAGGCACACGGCATCGGACACGTCCGTGTCCAACCTGACACGCCCGTGTTCAAGGCTTGGTTCAAGGCCGTGTAATCTTCTGACTCGGACCGCAATTTATTTGAGTGACACGCCCTGGGACACGCCCGTGTCCCAGGCCGTGTAAACTGACTTGCACCTCAAAACCATTTTGAGTCTTTTTGGGGTCTTTTTGGGGTGTTACAATCCTCCCCCCCCTTAACAAAATTTCGTCCCGAAATTTGCACGGTAAGGAAACAAGAACCAACAATACTATAACTTGAGAATTCTGTTATAACAAGAGGTACACGGTCTACAGCTTATCCAAACAACTCGGGAAATTCAGCTCGCATGGTCTGCTCTCGCTCCCATGTTAGCTCTTCACGGCCACAATTGTCTCATCGGACCTTGACCATCCCGATTACTTTGTTCCGCAACTGTTTCTCGGCTCGATCCTCGATCTGAATGGGTCTAACCCTCGTCGTTAGCCCATAGTCGACCGGTACCCGATCATGCTCCACTACTTAAGCTGGATCTTTCACCGCCTTACGAAGAACTGAGATGTGAAATACATCATGTAATCCACCCAAGTCTGCGGAAAGTGCTAGTCGATAAGCAGCTTCCCCAACTCGCTCCACCACCTCAAATGGACCAAGATACCTCGGACTTAGCTTTTTCAAACGCCGAATCCTGGACATGCCTTTGAAGGGTTTGATCTTCAAATATACCCAATCACCCACCGCGAACTCCACGTTCCGATGTTTGGCATTGTAGTACTTTGCTTGACGATCTTGAGCTATTACTAGCCTCTCCCGAATAGAGCGTATGAGCGAGGTAGCTTCTTCGACTTCCTTTTTCCCACTCAGCTTAGATTCGCCTGCTTCTGCCCAAGCTAACGGTGTACGGCATTTACGACCATATAAAGCCTCAAATGGTGCCATACCGATGCTCGCTTGGCAGCTATTATTATAGGCAAATTCGACAAGAAATATATAATCTTCCCATCTCTTACCAAATTCTAGGGCGCACATGCGGAGCATATCCTCCATCGTCCTGTTGGTTCGTTCAGTCTGGCCATCCGTTTGGGGGTGAAAGGCCGTACTAAACGCTAACTTTGTACCCAACATTTGATGAACGAGCCGCCAATCATTCGATGTGAACCGCCCATCACGGTCACTAACGATGCTCCGAGGAACACCGTGCAGTCGAACAACCTGCTCCACATAAAGCTTGGCCAAGGTTTCCACTGAATCGTCTTTTCTGTTTGGAAGGAAGTGCGCCACTTTTGTCAACCGGTCCACAATCACCCAGATTGAATCATGACCGCGTTGAGATCTCGGCAACCCGTGCACGAAATCCATCAAAATGTCATCGAACTTCCACTCCGGAATAGGTAACGACTTCAGGAAACCGCCAGGCTTCTGGCATTCCGCTTTCACCAACGCACAGGTATTGCATTCCGCCACATACCGTGCTACATCTTTCTTTAATCCGGGCCACCAGAACAGCTTTTTCAGATCTCTGTACATCTTTGTGCTCCCTGGGTGAACTGAGTACTTTGCAAAGTGAGCTTCGTACATCAACTCTTCCCTCAATTTACCCACACTTGGGACGCACACTCGACCATTTCTTCGTAACAAACCGTTATCCCAAGAGAATTGGTCATCCGGCCCATCTTTTGCATAGCGCTGGAGACTTTCATCAAGCTCCGTTGCTCGCCGAACTCTGTCCGTAAGGTCATATTGAACCTCCGTCCAGTTCAAGCATGCATCGGTCGACGAACCCTTGTCAACACAAGATATCTCCAATGCTTCCAATTCCTGGATTAAACGCTGATCATGCCTCTGCAACCAGCTTGCCCGTACCGGAGTCTTTCGACTCAAAGCATCAGCGACCACATTGCCCTTCCCGGGAGTATAATGAATCTCGAAGGTGTAGTCCCCAAGGAACTCCATCCATCTTCGTTGTCGCATATTCAGATTCTTCTGATCCAACAAATACTTTAGGCTTTTGTGATCTATATAGATATCCACTTTAACGCCATAAAGATAGTGCCGCCACAACTTGAGCGCAAAGATTACTGCCGCCAACTCCAAATCATGGACGGGGTAATTCCGCTCATGCACTTTCAACTGGCGCGAGCCATAAGCAATCACTTTCCCAAACTGCAGAAGAACGCAGCCTAAGCCGCTCCCAGAAGCATCACTATAGATCTCATATCCATCTGTACCACATGGCGATGTCAGCACAGGCGCCGTGGTCAAACGACTCTTCAAGTCTTCAAAAGCACGCGCACACTCCGGCGTCCAAATGAACTTTTGATCCTTTCTCGTTAGTGTGGTCAGAGGTAAAGCAATCCGTGAGAAGTTTTCCACAAACCGTCTATAGTAGCCTGCAAGTCCAAGGAAACTCCTGACCTCGGCCACTGAAGACATCACTGGCCAATCCCGAATGGCACTTATCTTCAACGGATCCACCGCGATACCCTCTCCGCTTACCACATGGCCTAAAAAGTCTACTGAAGAGAGTCAGAACTCGCACTTTGAGAACTTGGCATAAAGCTTATTCCTTCGCAGGGTATGCAAGACCAACTGCAAATGGTTTGTATGATCCTCTTCCGACTGAGAGTATACTAAGATGTCATCGATAAACACAATCACGAACAAATCCAAGTACTCTCGGAACGTTCGATGCATTAGGTCCATAAATACCGAAGGCGCATTACATAGGCCAAACGGCATTACCGTGAACTCATAATGACCGTAGCGTGTTCCAAACGCCGTCTTGGGAATGTCACCTTCCCTAATCCTCAGCTGATAATATCCCGATTTCAAATCCAATTTGGAATAGACCGTTGATCCTGCCAGCTGATCAAAGAGGTCATCAATCCGCGGAATCGGATATTTGTTTTTCTCCGTCAGCTTATTCAACTCGCGGTAGTCAATACATAACCGTAAACTACCGTCTTTCTTTTTCACAAATAGAACAGGCGCGCTCCAAGGTGACATACTTGGGCGTATATATCCCTGCTCCAACAACTCTTGCAATTGGACTTTCAACTCAGCCATCTCTTTTGGCGCGACGCGATATGGTGAGCGGGCCATAGGTTTCGCACCTGGCACCAACTCAATAGAGAAGTCAATCTCCCGCTGGGGTGGTAACCCAGGAAGATCTTTCGGAAACACATCGGCAAACTCTGACACAACCAGAACTTCACCGACACTGGCCTTTGGCTCCACAGCCTGAATTAGCGTGAAGAATAACTCCGCGCCCTTCCGAACAGCATTGACAACTTGGAGTGCAGACAACAAAGTCCCGCCAACTCCTCGCATACCAGCGAACTTCGTCACCAGTCCGGTATTCTGGCCCAGTGTAATCTCCTTGGAGTTGCAATCAATACAGGCACGCTGCTCCGAGAGCCAGTCCATACCAAAGATCACATCAAACTCCGATAACGGTAGCACCGCTGCACTCAAACCGAAATCCCGACTTCCTATTTGAACATCCACATCGCAAGCCCTATTCGCAAGCATCACACAGCCATTCGGCAATAGCACCCTTGTACTATCCACCGTCACATGACTCGGTACCCCAATTCGAGATACGAACTCCTCAGATAGAAAAGAATGTGAAGCACCCGTATCAAACAGGGCTCTCGCCAAATTATTCCGAATCAGGACAAAGCCTGCAGCACACACACATCATGCACAAGCTATACATAACCAAAAGCAATATCACTTAAGCAAGTAAGCTAATTACTCGTACCTGTGACGACGTCACTTTGCTTAATTGCCTCCTGCTGGCCAAGCTGATAGATTCGGGGCTGTGCCTGAGACGCAGAGGAATCAACCACCGCTTTGCCCTTCTCAGCATAAGACGCACCCGTCTTCTTATCCCCTTTGGGCTGAACAACCCGACAGTCACGAGCTATATGCCCCACTCGGCCACAGTTATAGCATGTACGAGAATCCGGCCTTGATGTCGCTCCCGACACAACGGTCGTAGTCACTTGCCCAGACGGCTTGGACCTCTTGCCCCCTTTCTTCTAGTAGAACGATTTGCTCGGGCGAGGTGCTTGAACCTCTGGCTTCGACACAACCAAGCCCTTGTTCCCCTGCACCCATCGCATGTCCTTCTCCAACGCACATGCAGTATCAACCAACGCCTGAAACCCTTGGTTCACTGAACTCGTAAGCAGGAACCTCAACTCATCCCGCAATCCTTCATAAAACCTATTAGTTTTCCTTTGATCATCCGCGAAGATTGTTCCCGCATACCGCCCCAACCTGGTAAACTCATGCAAGTAGATATCCACGCTATCTTCTCCTTGCTTTAACCGTTGGAACTCATTTTTCATGGCAATGCGTTGCGCCGCTGGGACATGCTTCGCCAGAAATATTCGAGAGAACTCCTCAATTAACACTTGCGTTAATTGCCTGCCCGCCAAATGGTGTACCTCAACCTCGTCCCACCACAACCGCGCCTCGCCTTCAAGCATGAAGGTGGCCAAGGTGACCTTTAGAGTTTCCTCTGCCCTGATCGCTGTCATTATCCGCTTGACACGCGATAACCAATCCTCTGCCTGCGTTGGGGATCCCAGTCCCTTAAACGTAGGAGGACTGAAGCTCATGAATTGCTTCAACTGTCGGTCAGCTGCGCGTGGATCTACAGCCTCAACCGGCTCGGGTCTTACAACAATACGAACTGGCTCAACTGCCGGCTGCGCTTGCCCGGTCAGCTGAATCATGGCAAATAGCGCCTCAGCAACTAAGCGAACAGTTTCCGCAGATGGAGGAGGTGTTGGCACCTCAGCTGGTGCCGCACTCTCATCAGAGCGCTGGGGCTCAAACTGCCCAGCTCCACTACGCGTCACCTATAGGTGGACAAGACACACATTAGCGATCGTATGCAAGCAAAACAACACAAAAAGGAACGCGCAGATTCCTCAAACAAGATTTTGTACATTCCTTAGTGGACATTCCAGAGTTCATTAGCGTTACAGCAGGGCGCATAAACACGCGCTCGCCACCCCACAAAAGAATTCGACCACGAATTCGGAAGAGGAAGACCGAACGAAGCTGATACCAAAATGTAACGACCACATCCGTTACATGACGTATAATAGAAGGTCCGGCCGGGGCCCCACACTATATGCCACAAACAAACGGTGAGGTCACAGGATAATACCAAACCATACACGAATCCTAACTCAGAGCATTCTAACGGAAGCTTTAAGTTATAATTTGAACTCTAACCAGGAATGTCCAATATATAAACCACTTTATATATAACCACGGAATGTACAACAAATACATAGAGTTTGGCCTTAAGGCCTTACAGTTCCTCTTTTCACACCGTATGGATTACAAACCTCGGCGTGCAGGCCGGCCATACATGAGTAAAAGAAAACAAGCAAAAACATTCGCTTAGCCTTCAAGGGCTAGCCGCAGCAGCAACAACAACAGCAGTAGGGCTTCAGCCCTTCACTTACCACTTGGCTCTCCAGCACCTGCATAGGGACAATCCACCCAACCGGTGGCAAACAATGCAACGGTCAGCATTCAGCTGACCCAATTATAACAATCCTATCCCTTTCTCGGGGCATGAGCATTCTTTCCCTGCATAGCATGGCATCATCAAATAGCAACTATGTGCGCGCAGGCACATTCAAGCCATCACAACCATCGGCCACACGGCCCGACAGTCCGTGCACTCAGGGCACATTCTTGGTGTACCGGAATACCAGGGTCAACACCACCGTCTATACGGTATTTGAGCATTCTAGTCTTTCCAGCGCGCGGGCCTAAGACTCTTATTAGGCGCTCCAACAAAACCCATAACCAGGCTTCCAAGTCGGACGAACCTAACGCAGGTACGGATCAGCCACCCCCCGTTGCTCAAGTCGCCGTGCCACCTCGAATACGGAAGTATCCATGGCTATTTATAGGCGCGGGTCGGTTTCACCTTTCCTGTTCGGCAATCTGCCTTTTCATCGAGTTGCAGCCCAACGGCTCAACCGCTCATAAAGTGGCAACGCACGGCCACAAGAGTTGCATCCAACCCTCTTCATTTCCTGGACATCATCCAGTACTTCCTGCTGCCCCAAGCAACAGGTAGGCACAAGGCAACACAAGCCATAAACACGGAGCCTTCTCCGATATGCAAACAAGCATCACCAATCCAGACCATGTCCAGATGGGCTTCACACAGCATGCCTAGAGCCGTACTCCAATTACGGCCTCTAACAAGGGGGACTTCACATATCTACCCCAAGGGACACCACAACCCACCGCACACTCGCGGGGAAGGGCTTTCCCTATGCAATGCAGAAAAGAAGGACTTCACATGTCCAAGAAGGGAGATCGTTACCCTTGTCGATCTCTTGGGCGCCATCGAAAACTAGCCGGTGAGAAAGAACCGCAGCAGCCTTGCCTTCACAACGCCGGCTTCGGATCACGAATCGGACCACGGGAACTCCGTCGGTGGCTTGATTTCCTCCTCTCCCTCCTCTCTCTTTCTCTCTTCCTTAACCAAATGAAGAATGAAGTCTTCATCAGCCTCTACGAATTAAATCCAGCCAGGAATCACCTGAGCCCTTGGATCCAAAGAGAGAAATCTGAATGGCCACGATTTGCCCAAAAACTCATTTTTTTGGCTGACACGCCCGTGTCACAGGCCGTGTACCCTTAAGCGGCACACGCGGTATTCGTACCGACTGATATTTACCAGAACACGGGTGTCGACACGCCCGTGTCGAACCTGACACGCTCGTGTCAGTCATAAGCCACGCCTGTGTCACTCCTGCCTTATCGAGCTGCAAGCAGTACACGGGTAGGCACACGGCATCGGACACGCCCGTGTCCAACCTGACACGCCCGTGTTCAAGGCTTGGTTCAAGGCCGTGTAATCTTCTGACTCGGACCGCAATTTATTTGAGTGACACGCCCTGGGACACGCCCGTGTCCCAGGCTGTGTACCCCCGACACGCCCTGGGACACGCCCGTGTCGCAGGCCGTGTAAACTGACCTGCACCTCAAAACCATTTTGAGTCTTTTTGGGAGTCTTTTTGTGGTGTTACGCCCTCGGCGCAGCCTGTTGCCCGTTGCGAGTCAGAAATTCTCTCTCATCTCCAAGTTGTAACGAGGAGCAGCCTGTCGCCCTCGATTCTCCAAACGTATTATAACCGCAACCTGATAGTGGACTTTGACCGACATAGATCTGGTCACGTGGTTTTTACCCTGTTGAGGAGTTTTTCCACATTAAAACCTCTTGTGTCAACTTTCTACTTTCATTGACTGTGTGCGCGCTCGACCGTTCCGAGAGCTAAGACGGTCGAAGGATTCAGGCCCGACCGGTACGTCGAGTTAGTCCGCAACAGAAGTAACGAGCGCAAGAGTGCACAATGAAGCAGAGCGCGCGGGAGTGCGCAAGAAAGAGATGTGTTGAAGAGCGTGCAAGAAAGAGGCGCATGCGGGAGTGCGCAAGGAAGAGATGCGCGCGGGAGGGCGCAAGGAAGAAATGCGCGCGGGAGGGCACAAGGAATAGATGCGCACAAGAGCGCGCAAGGAAGAGTGTGTGCGAGAGAGCGTGAGGAGGAGGCGCGCGCGGGAGGGCGCAAGGACGAGATCCGCGCGGGAGCGCGTGAGGAGGCGGCGCGCGTGGGAGCGTGCAAGGAAGATATGCATATGAGAGCGTGCACGGAAGAGAAGTGGAGGAGAGAGAAAATTCGTATAAGGGGGAGAGAGAAAATCCGTAGAAGAAGAGAGAAAACCCGTAGGAGGATTTTTCTGGGGAGAAGAGGAAATGAAGATTTTCGAAGGAGGCTTCGAAGGGGAAGGAGATCTTCAAGTAATGTTTGAAGATCTTCAAAGGAGGAGAAAAAATGAAGAAGATGGAGGAAGGAGTGTTGATGTATGGTGACCGGGCGGTCTGGTGGTCTGCCCCTGGCGGCTTGGAGACCGGGCGGACTGGCGGTCTGCTCCTAGCGGCTTGGAGACCGCGCGGTCTGGCGGTTTCTCTCCATCGGTTTGCTAGCTGGTTGTTGTTGATTGGTGACCAGGCGGTCTGGCAGCTCGACACAGATGACTTGAAGACAGTGTCAGCTTGTCTTCTCTTCATTGTGGTTGCCGGGCGGTTAGGCTAACCGCGCGGCTTGTGGGATTTGTATAGTTGATTATTTTTGTAATTATAGTCTCACATTACTTATTTGTAATCTCTCATATCTCCTCCATTCTATAAAAGAGAGGTTATTATATCTTTGTAAAATTTATATTTTTTGGATAATAAAGTTCTGTTAGTCCAATTTTTTGGTTTCATTTTTCCTGTTCGCATATGGTATCAGAGGACTCGATCTTTTCCACCTGATTCAGTGAGCTTCCTCTGACTGCGCGACATGTCTTCTCGCGACTTGTCCTCGCGGCTTGCTCCTTCTTCTCGCGACCTGTCTTTGTGGCTTGCGCCCAGTTTGCGTGGTTTTCTTTCTCATCCTTGTCGCTGCCCTTTGTGTGCGCGACTTCTCCGATTGCCCGATCTTCTCGCTGCAACCTTCTCTTAAGTCGTCGCGGCCTGTTTTTTCTCGCTGCGACCTATTCCTAGTCGTTGTGCCCTCCTCTTCTCGTCGGGATTTATTCTTCTCGCCACGACCTTCTCTTAAGTCGATGTGGCATGTTCTTCTCGCCGCGACCTATTCCTAGTCGCCGCGCCCTCCTCTTCTCTCCGCGACGTATTCTTCTCTCCGCGACGTATTCTTCTCGCCGCGACTTGTTCTTCTCACCGCGACATGTTTGTCTAGCTGAGCCCTACCCTTAGTCGTCGCAACCTAACCTTCTAGTCACGACTTGTTCTTCTCGCTGCTCTCTTCTATGACTCCCTCTGATACCTCTACCACTATTACTCATGTTGTCACTCCTACTCATCCTCCTCCTCCTTCTTCGGGCAACCTTGGCACTGTTTTCAAACTCATATGTCCCAACTATCGGATTGGAGTGTCTCCTTCACCTTTCTTCTCTGCTCACAATGCAAACGTCATCATCTCACTGATGACCCTTCTCCTCCAGACTCTGCTCTCTTTAATGATTGGGACGCTAGCGATGCTCTTGTTCGCACTTAGCTGTCTAACAGCCTTTCTGATGAGTGTCTCCTCATCTTCTGTCATGATGCAACCGTCAAGGCTGCTTGGCTTCATCTTGTCGATTTCTATTCAAAGGGGGCTCAGACGTCTCTGTAAGAAACGAATAAGAACAAACCGGAAGTGGTATAACATAAATTTTATTATCTGAAAAAAGGTATATATTACAAAGGTACGGCCTCCCTTTTATAGAATGGAGGAGAGAAGAGAGAATACAAATTAGAGATATGAGACTAAAAATTTACAGGACTAAGCGGCCTATACAAAAAAAACCGCACAAGCCGCGCGGTTAGATGAGAAGGGTTAACCGCTCGGCTACCACCAGAGAGAGAGAAGCCGCCATGGGAGACCGCCCGGTCTCCAAGCCGCCTGAGACAAACCGCTAGACTGCTTGGACACCAGACAGCAACAACCCAACAACCAAACCGTTGAAGGGAAACTGCCAGACCGCGCGGTCTTCAATCCGCCAAGACAAGCCGCCAGACCGCCCGGTCACTAACTCCAACACTCCCCCTCAAGCTGGAGCATATATATCGATCATGCACAGCTTCTCGCAAATATGAAGAAACGAGACGGATACTGGCTTGGTGAAGATGTCAGCCAAATCTTTATCAGAAGTGACAAATGGAGTGCAAATTTGTTCCTTCAAAATCTCTTCACGAATGAAATGACAGTCGACCTCAATGTGCTTGGTTCTTTCATGAAAGACCGGAATTTTGGAGACGTATATGGCAGCCTTGTTATCACAGAACATAGGTAGAGGATAGTTGTAGACCTCTTCTAAATCCATCATGAGTGCTCGTAACCACTTTAACTCACAAGTGGTCGATATCATACTACGATACTCTGCTTCTGCACTGGACCTGAAAACAACAGACTGCTTCTTGCTCTTCCAGCTCACAAGATTTCCTCTAACAAAGGTGCAAAAACCCGAGGTTGACTTGCGATCCCCATTGTCATCAGTATAACTCGCATCTAGTATACTTCAACCCTCAGATGACCATTCTTCTGAAAGAGTAATCTTTTCTCAGGCGCTGGTTTGACATACTCCAAGATCCGCAAGGCGGACTGTAGATGGCACTCCCTAGGCGCTTGCATGAATTGACTCACCTTGCCCACATCATAGGAAATATCGGGTCTGGTCACTGTGAGATATATGAGCTTACCAACCAGACGTCTGTACCATGTAATATCTGAAAGAGGAGGCGAATCATCTGTCTAGGTTTTGTCTTATCCAGTTGTCATGGGACATCAGGCAGGTTTGGCTCCAGTCAATCTTGCCTCTTTTAATAGATCAAGAGCATACTTACATTAGGAAAGGACTAAGGAGTTGGGCTTCCGAGAGATTTTGATCCCCAGAAAGTACTTCGGAGAGCCCATATCTTTCGTGACCAGATGTTGACGAAGATGCCGCTTTGTCAAGGCTACCCCTTCCTAGTCATCGCCAGTGAGAAGAATATCATCGACGTACACAGCAAGAACCACCAGTCCCGAGACCATTTTATGAATGAATAACGAGTGATCGACAGAGCTTCATGCAAAACCAACGGCCTCCACGATGCCACTAAACTTATCAAACCAAGCTCGAGGGCTCTGCTTGAGGCCATAGATTGCCTTCTTCAGCCGGCATACTCGTGTCTCCCCCTTAGCAACATACTCAGGAGGTTGCTCCATGTAGACGGCCTCCTGAAGATCACCATAAAGGAAGACATTCTTGACATCCAGCTGGGAAATCAGCCAATCTCTATTGACAGCCACAGAGAGAAGGACCCGAATAGTGCTGAGACGAGCCACAGGAGAGAAGGTGTCAAAGTAATCAACCTCATAGGTCTGAGTAAGGCCCTTAGCAACAAGGAGGGCCTTATAACGATCCACAGTATTGTCCGGGCCAAATTTGACCACAATGACCCAACGACAGCCAAGAACATCAGTACCGAAGGGAGGAGGAACAAGAGTCCAGGTACCCCGCTCAGTTAGGGTCGTCATTTCCTCATCCATGACCATCTTCCAGTGAGGAATAGCAAGAGCCTCATGGTAGAAACGGGGTGTGGCTGTGGCAGAGATAGCCAGTGCAAAGGCCCTGCGAGAAGAGGTAAGGCGATCATATGAAACAATAACAGTAAGGGGTGTAGAGTACACGTCTGCACCCCTTTGCGAAGAGCTACAGGAAGATCAGGGTCGGCGGGTCCCTCGACATCCGGAGCATCCGTGGCAGAGAGAGCTGGCCCGGGAGTAGAGAGCGACGGCGGTGGAGATGAGGGAGACGGTGGCGGAGAAGAAGGAGAGAGATGGAGGGAGAGGAGGGGATGGAGACGGAGTATGGGTTGAGATCTCAGTAGGGGACGAGGGAACGAAGGGACAAACAGGAGTATGAGAAGCTGGGGGAGAGGAGAGGAGTCATCCGAGAAGTAGGAGGCATTCTCGAAGAAGGTGACGTCAGTAGAGACGAACTTCTTACGAAGAATGGGGTCAAAGCAACAATAGCCTTTCTGGGTGGTGGAGTACCCCAGAAAGACACATTTGGTGGAGCGAGGGGAGAACTTATCACGGGTGGCAGATGGGGCATGCATAAAGGCAGTGCACCCAAAGATTCGGAGAGGGAGAGGAAAAGGCTCCTTGCCCAGATACAGAATGAAGAATGGGGTTTTCCCGTGGAGAACAGAGGAGGGAATGCGATTGATAAGGTAGCAGATAAGGAGAACAGCATAGCCCAAATAGGAGCGAGGAATATGCATCTGGGTCATCAAGGTACGAGCGACATCGAGAAGATGACAGTTTTTGCGTTCCGCCACCCCATTTTGCTGAGAGGTATACACACAGGTAGTCTGATGAATAATGTCATGTTGCACACAGAAAGTGGTGAAAGCATGACTCAGATATTCTTTAGCATTGTCTGAACGAAAAGTTTTAATACAAACACCAAACTCAGTTTTAATTAACTGATAAAAAGAGATCCATACATTCAAAAGTTCAGAGTGATCTCGTAAGAGATACACCCAAGTACATCTAGAAAAATCATCAATAAAAGTAACAAAATAATAACTACCCCGACCAATGGTGAGGGTAAGAGCAGGTCCCCAGACATCGGAGTGGACTAGATCAAACGGACGGGTAGAGCCCCGACATTGCTTCGGAGGGTAGGAGGAACAGTGGTGCTTGCCAAGCTGACAAGCGTCGCAGTTGAGAGGAGTACTGGAAGGAGGGAGGTGGGGCAGAAGCTGATGTAGAAGTCGTGGAGGAGGATGACCGAGGCGGAGATGCCACTGGAGAAGATCCGTACAAGAAGAGGAGAAGGCGGACAAGGAGTAAATGTTATCGAGGAAGTAGAGGCTGCCGCTCTCAGTCTCAGTAGCAATCATTCGTTGGGAGCTCGGATCCTGAAAAGAACAAGAAGTCTGAGTAAACGTCACAGAGCATTGAAGCTGCTTGCATAAAGAGGTAACCGACAATAAGTTGCACGGAAATTTGGGCACATAGAGAGTGTCCGCTAGGCGAAGAGACTGAGTAACACAAACCACTCCCGACCCATGAACCGGGGAGGGAGAACCGTCTGCAATGAGGACAGGAGGCAACCTATCATGCTATTCGAGGAGAGTGAAGCACTGAGGATTGCCCGTCATGTGATTAGTCGCACTATAGTCGATAAGTCATTTACCTTGAGTCATCATGTGGGCACTACCTGATGATGTGACCACGGAAACAGACGGCATGCAAGAAGAGGTGGAAGAGTCACCCGAGGGGCGAAGGTGGGGATGATTCATCCAGCAGCGATCCACCGCGTGGCCGGTGCTGCCACAGTGAGAGCAAAGGTAGTGGGAAGGAGCACGCCCGCTAGACTGGTGATTGCGACTACTAGAGCCACTCCGCTGAGTTTGGTGAGCATAGTTGTCCGGTGGAGAAGGAGAGGACAGAAGTGGGCGCTGAAGGAGGGAGGTGACAGCGGCGATGCGAGCAGCGGTGTCATCTAAGGTAGGAGATTCCTCCTCACCTAGAATTTGTTGGCGGATCATATCATAAGTATCAGGAAGCCGGAGAAGGTAGCACACAACAAGAAGCTCCTGAAAGTGCTTGTGTTGTTGAGCCAAATCCGCAGAAAAGGGGCGATTCTGAAGAATTTCAGCCCCGAGAGCCTGAACCTGTTGGTAGGCAGCAGCAGGAGACAAGGTAGGACGAGCAAAGAGATCCGCATACAACGTATAGATGTGGGACGTCTGAGCCCCCTTTGAGTATAGAGCGGCTAGATAAAGCCAGACAGCCTTGACCGTCTCATCATGACGAATGACGGGAAGGCATTCATCGGAAAGGCTGTTAGCGAGCCAAGTACGCACAAGCGTGTCACTCGCATCCCAGTCATCAAAGAGAGGTTAAGTGGTGGGAGGAGGGTCATCAAAGAGATGGTGGCGTTTGCATTGCGAGCGAAGGAGAAAGGTCAAGGAGACGCTCCAATCCGGGTAGTTGGAGTCGACAAGTTTGGAAAAGGTGCCAAGGTTCCCGGAAGGAGTAGGAGGAAGAGACAGAGCTAGATTGGCGACAGGAGTGGTGACAGTAGAAGCATCAGAAAGATCCATAGGAGAAAACAACAGAAAGCCGAGCGGTTAGGAAGCAAACCGTGTGGTTAGGAAACAAGCCGCGCGAACAGGGAGAAATCACAACGGTTAGGAGAAAGAGATCTGCGGCGGTCACAATGATAGACACCAGCGGCCAGAAAAGCCACGGCCAAGAATCAGAACCAAGCAAAGGGGAAGAAGTCGAGCGGCTAGAAAGCAGACCGCTCGAACAGAAGAAGGAGAAGAGTTCGCGGGAAGGCAAACAAGGCGAACAGGTCGCGACGACTAAAGAAGAGGTCGCAGCGACTAAAGAAGAGGATGCGGAGACTAAGCACAGGCCGCGGCGAGAAGAATGAGGAATCAAAGAGGTCGCGCACACAAAGGGCAACGACAAGGAGAGGAAGAAGTCGAGCGAACAGGGCGCAAGCAGGCAGAAGAAACAAGCCGCGAAGGCAGGTCGCGAGAAGAAGAAGCAAGCCGCACGGACAGGTCGCACGGTCAGAAAAGGCACACAGAATCAGGAGGAGTAGATCGAGTCCTCTTATACCATGTAAGAAACGAACAAGAACAAACCGAAGTTGTATGACAGAAATTTTATTATCTGAAAAAGGTATATATTACAAAGGTATGACCTCCATTTTATAGAATGGAGGAGAGAAGAGAGAATACAAATTAGAGATGTGAGACTAAAAATTTACAGGACTAAGCGGCCTATACGAAAAAACAAACCGCACAAGCCGCGCGGTTAGATGAGAAGGGCTAACCGCTCAGCTACCACCAGAGAGAGAGAGAAGCCGCCATGGGAGACCGCTAGACCGCCCGGTCTCCAAGCCGCCTGAGACAAACCGCTAGACCGTTTGGACACCAGACAGCAACAGCCCAGCAACCAAACCACTGAAGGGAAACCGCCAAACCGCGCCGTCTTTAATCCGCCAAGACAAGCCGCCAGACCGCCCGGTCACTAAGTTTAACAGTCTCGCATCTATACTTTGTATGCGGACCTTTTTGTTCGTCCCTCCATGTCTCCTGCCGCTGCTTACCAACAGGTTCAGGCTCTCGGTGCCGAGTTTCTCCAGAATCGCCCCTTCTCTGCAGATCTGGCTGAGCAAAACAAGTACTTTCAGGAGCTTCTGGTTGTGTGCTATCTTCTGCGACTTCCTGAGTCTTATGACATGATCCGTCAACAAATCCTTGGGGAGACGGAATCTCCCACCTTGGATGCCACTACTGTCCACATTGTCGCGGTTACCTCTCTGCTACAACGTCCGCTATTATCCTCCCCTCCTCAACCAGACAACTATGCTCACAAGACTCAGCGGAGTGGCTCTGATGGCCGCTACCACCAATCCAGAGAGCGTGGCCCTTCCCGTTTTCTCTGCTCTCACTCTGATCGCACCGACCATATGGTTGATCACTACTGGAAGAAGCATCCTCATCTTCGACCCACTGGGGATGCTTCCACCTCCTCTTCAAAGCAATCCGCCTCAGTGGTCACGTCTTCTGGTAGTGTCCATGTCGTTATTCAAGGTAAATGGTTGATCGGCTCTGGTGCTACCAATAATATGACCAGCAATCATCAGTGTTTTTCTCTCCTATAAACACATGATTGGCTGCCTCTAGTCTTTATTGCTGATGGTTTTCCCTCACCGGTCAATGTGATGAGAGTGGTTCAAGTCACTCCGTCTCTTTGCTTGGCGGATACCCTCTATGTGCCCAAGTTCCATTACAATTTATTATCTATTACTTCTTTGTGCAAGCAACTACAGTGTTACGTCACATTCACTCTTACTTCTTATTCTTATCAGGATCCGGGCTCCCAGCAGACGATTGCTACTGGGACTGAGAGCGGCGACCTCTACTTCCTCGACAACATTTCCGCTATGTCCGCCTTCTCCTCATCTTCTACTGATCTTCTCCAGTGGCACCTTCGCCTTGGTCATGCTCCTCCACGACTTCTTTGTCAGTTTCTGCCTCACCTTCCTTCACAGAGTCCTCCTTTTAACTGTGATGCATGCCAGCTTGTCAAGCATCACCACTCCTCCTTCCTACCAAAGCTTGGTCGTGGATCTTCCCGTCCTTTTAATCTAGTTCACTCCGGTATCTGGGGTCCCCTCCTACCTTCACCATAGGTCGGGGTAGTTCATATTTTGTAACTTTTTTTGACGATTTCTCCCGTTGTACGTGAGTGTATCTCTTAAAAGATCGTTCTGAATTATTTTCTGTATGGACATCTTTTTATTTTATGATTAAGACTCAGTTTGATGTTTCTATTAAAATCTTTCGCTCTGATAATGCAAAGAAATATCTTAGTCATGATTTTTTTTCTTTCTTTATGCAAAATGAGATTGTTCATCAAACTAGTTGTGTCTATACCTCACAACAAAATGACATTACGGAACGCAAAAACCATCACCTCCTTGATGTCGTGCGCACTCTGATGACACAAATGCAGGTTCCTCGCTTTTAATGGGGCTATACTGTTCTCATCTCCTGCTATCTCATCAATCGCATTCCTTTCACGGTTTTCCAAGATAAAACCTCATTCTCCATTCTCTATCCGGACAAGGATCCATTTCATCTCCATCTGCGTGTCTTTGGGTGCACGGCCTTTGTGCGCTCTCCCTTAATCACCCGTGACAAACTCTCCTCACGTGCTACCGAATGTGTCTTTCTGGATTACTCTACCACTCAGAAAAGTTATTGTTGTTTTGACCATATTCTTCGCAAACAGTTCTGAAAGTTAGGTGATAAGATCTAACAGCCTCTAGAGGGGGGGTGAATAGAGTAAGTTCAAATAAATTGATGTATTTAAAACCTTTAGATTTACTTAGTGTAGGTAGTGAGTGATGCAAACAGATAAATATATTTAAAGTAAAATCACACAGCACACAAGCAAGAAGAAAAGCAATCCACAGAAGACACAAGGAAATTTATAGTGGTTCCCCAAACTTGGGTAGTCCACTCTTCTATCACCCCTTGATAGGAATCCACTGCAGGATGCTTGATCAGGTGTCCTGGGCACCACCAGATTTTTTGATAAGGTGTCTTGCCACCACTGATTTTGACAAGGTCTCAGCTAACCAAAAGGTAACTTTTGAAGGGAGTTAAAACCCTGTACAGAAGAGGTAAGGTAAGAAGGGTTGAGTTTGCTTCTCTGTCAACAATCAGAGAGAAGCTAGTGGATGTAGATGTTGTCAAAGCTCCCCCTGAGATATAGAAGTTCAGGTAGAAGAAGCTTTGCACAAGGGTGACAGGCTCTTCACTGCTTGTCCTTCTTCAGCAATAGATGACTCAGAAACTGAGTGTTTGATGTCTGAAGGTAGAAAGCAAATTGAGAAGAGTTGAATGCAGAGGCAGAAGAGGTTTCAGAGAATGTTGATCAAGATGTTTCTCTGAGTGTAGTTCTTCTCTGTAAATTCTCTGCAGACCGATTTCTTGAGAGAGAGATGAAGATAGATGTTCTCTGTGTTATCAGAATGAATGTTCTTCCTGTTCTCCTTGTCTCTCTCGAATAGATCTCTGAGTAATGGGATTATTACTTTTTTTGATTGATAGCCGTTGGCAGGGCATTTAATGTATTCCATAACTGTCCATGCCTAGAAGGAAAGCCTTAATTGATTTCCATTGAAAATTCCTTGAGATATGGAGCAATTAAGTCTTGAAACGGCCAGGGGATCTCTTGCAATAACTGCTTGAAAAATCTCTCATTTGAATTTCAAATGTCGACAGACGGGAGAACTTAAAACGTCGAACTCATCCTGAAGCGTCGATCTGAGCTCGACTGACCGTCGATCAGAGAGTAAAATTGAAGCAGAGAGATACACGCCAAAACGTCGAGCAGAACTCGACGTTACGTCGAACTGAGAACGACGCTGCGTCGAGCTGCGATCGACTGTGCGTCGAGCAGCGGTCGACTATGCGTCGAGCTGAGGACGACTCTACGTCGAGCTGGGGTCGACTCTCCGTCGAGCTGAGCAGAACTAAATCTCAAATAACCTAAGTTCTAAACTCACACTCAATGACCTATGCTATACAATTAGGTCAACATCCTTAGCATAGTTATCCTGACCCAAATATAAAAAGGGTGTTCCAACAATCTCCCCCTATTTGGATTAGGATTACTATTCACATGAATTTAAGGAAATTAAAAATGCATACAGACATTTGAAATACTGAAAATCAAGAACACAGATGGAAGCAGGAGCAGATAAGCAACTATCAAAGATGTTTATGGCAGTAGCATAGAAGATAAGCCATCTTACATTTACTTCTTCTTAGGCTCTTCTTCAAAGCCTTTCTTGAATTTGATTTCCCTTTGAGGGTTGGCAATGTCTTTCTTTGATCTGTAATCTTCAGAAGTCCCCAATGAAGTTATGCTCTTTCCAGAGGGAGGAACAGCAGCAGGATGTAACTCCATGTATCTATCAGCATCAAAGAATTTGCTAGAATGATATTTGTCTAATTCCTGTCTTCTTTGGTCTGACATTGTGCTTATGTTGGATGTGTCCAGTCCCCTTTCTTTGTTCTTCTTAATTAGGTCTAGGGCAACAAGCTCAGCCATCCTAGCCTTCCATGCAGTAGGGTTGTTAACTGGATCATCATATGGAATAGGAGGCTCATACTTATTACTTTGATCTGAAGGAATAGGTTTCTGCCTTACACCCTCATTGAGCTTAAAGGGAAAGGGACCAGTGGTTGAAGCAATGGTCTTTCCTTCCCTTTGATAAGGTTGGGGTCTGGCTTGACCTCTAGCTTGATTACCTCTAGAAGATCCTTTGGATTGATTTCCTCTTGATTGATAACCTCTAGATTGGCCACCTCCTTGTCCTCTCCTTGACTGATAAGTCTTGCCTTGGAAGGAGGATGTTGGAGGTTTGCTTACTGGGTTAGCACTGCCTCCTGCACCTGGAGAAGGAGGAGGTGGAGGAGGAGGAAAGTCAAAAGACTTGGAATCTCCTTTCTTGAACTTCTTTTTCTTTCTCATTGCCTTGAGCTGATTTTTAGAGAACTGCATCCATGGCTCAGTAATCTTGCATTTGTGCTGTATGTAATAAGGGATGTCATGGTCAGTAGCCCTTTCCATTGGAACTCTCTTTAGAGCTTTGCTTCTAGCTTTCCTCTTTTTAGCAATAGTTGCAGAAGAGTCATCAGAGCTAGTTGCAAACTCATCAGAGGAGCTGCTTTGGATATGATCATAGGGATCATAATAATCATCTTTTGATGCACTTTCTGAAACAGGAGGAGGAGCATCTGCCAGTGTAGATGACTTATCTAGCACTGCAGGGAAAGAAATGGTTTCAGGAGCAGCAGGCACTGAATCAGCTAAGTCACTCAAGACTTCAGAAATCACAGTCTCAACAGAAATGGCTGGATAACTTTCACTAGCAGGAGCTGAGGCTACCACTGCATCAGAAACAGAAGAAACAAAAGAACTGGCAGGAGCAACAGCTACCACTGCCTCAGAAACAACAACTTCAGCAGGAGCAAGGGCTTCCACTGCATCAGAAGTGTTAAGAACCTTATCAACAGTCATGTTATCAACAGACTGATCATCATCAATAATATCAACAGAATCAGAACAAATATGAGCAACAGACTCATTTGCAGGAGCATCAGCTACCACTGCATCATCTTCAAGAATCATCTTATCACAACCAACAACAGCAGCAGCAAAGGGAATGATGGCCCTGGACAGATCTTCAGCAAGCAGTAACTTGTGAGAGCTGAAGGATCTTCTGAAAAATGATGCTGGTACTGTCACAATAGAATCTTCAACTGGAGGTGGACTGAATTCTCTATCTGCAATCTGAACATCTGAAACAAGCATCTCTTCACAATCAACAGAAGGCAGCTCTTCTTCTACCAAAATCTCCCCTGCCTAGATTCAGTAGCAACTGATTCTAGGCCCCTAGAAGAAGGGCCAGCCACAGCAGGAGAGAGGGAAGAGAGCTTTGAAGAAATAGAGTCCAAAGATCTGATTATTGGAGCTAGGGAAGCATCCAATAAGGAGGACAACCTTGGAGCCAAGAGCTCATAGAGCTTATTAGCCAAGGGAAGCAGATCTACTTGCTCAGACTGTTGAGCAGAGGTAGAGGGGAGAGAAACAGATGCAGCAGGAGAAGATGATGGTATAGAAGGAAGAGGAATGGAGGGTTCAATAATGGAGGACATGATGAGGTCTGAGAATGAGGGCTCAGCAATGTTATCATGTGAATCATCCAAGAAGGAATCATCTTGATTGATCTCAATGTCCATTGGAGGGAAGTAATGAAGAGGATCAAATACTTCAGAAGTGGTGGTAATGGATGGAGGAAGAGAAGATGCAATAGTGTCAATGGATGATGTTTGCAAAGGGGATGAGAGCTGAGAAGTTGATGGAGTGAAGGTGGTTGGAAAGCTGAATGAAGGAGAGATGGTGATTGATGGCCTGGCTTCTTCTACTAGGTCAGTTGATTGAGGGTGAGTGGCCACAACAGCCCTTGTTTCAGTAGAGGATTTCATTGCTGCAGCAGCCTTGGGATTTACAATCTTCCTGTCCCATTTTCCAATCAGGGCACAGGTCAACCTCTTTGAAGCATTAATGTGCTTGGAGGTTACCAGAAGCTGTGGGCAGACATGATGAAGCAACAATCCCAAAGTCCTTCCAAAATGAACATAGGTCTTATTGACCTTTTTCTTCACTAAATCAAACAGTAATTCTCCCCAATTTAGGTGCTTTTTATCTAGGAGGGCAGCCATGATGCAGAATTGTTGCCTGGTAATAGCATCATGTGCTGTCCTCTTAGTACAGATGACCTTGCCTACCACATCAGCTAAAAGCCTAAATTCAATGGCAAGATCCACTTTCAGCAATTTGGAGGCATTCTCAGAAGAATGACCCATTCTGTCTAGCATTGCAGCATACTCCTCATTTGACAATTCCAAGCTGTCATTTCCATTCTCTAATTCAAAAGCTTCAGTAAAAGTAGCAGGAGATATTGATACCTGAGTTCCAGAAATAGAACCAGTAATAGTGCTCTCATCTGTATTAGCTGCTGTATATATCCACTCTTTAATTTCAGTCTCTGCCATGGGCATTCTTGTTGACATAAACTTCACTAGTTTCTGTTCTTTAAATAGCTCCAGGATATCCAGAAAATTCTGTGAGGAACCTTCAAAGGAATCCAAGTCGATGTCGAAACCATAATCGAACTTCATTGCCGTCAATATGTTTGCTGGAATCGCCATTATCTGCAGAATACCTCTCAAGAACAAGTGTAAAAGCTTTGGAGGGAGAATGTAGTTGCAGGAAATACGAAAGCGCAAATGACATCGACGCCGAGAAGATGATTTTATACTAGGGTTCGACGCGGAAAAGGAAATAACGTCGAGCTTAGTTCGACGCTAAGAGGCTCTAGGGGAAACGAAGAGACTCGATGGCGTTCAGCTGAGTTCGACGTTCGCCGTTTTGAAGGTCGACGGTCGACGCTATTAGGGATGCTGAACGTCGAGCTCTGGTCGACGTCAATTAACGTCGTCGACCGAAACAGAAACTTAACAAACTCTAGACAGAGTCGATCTCTGGTCGACGCAAAAGATGAGGTCGACGGTCGACGCTATATAGCGGTCGACGGTCAGTCGATCTCCGGTCGACGTTTTCAAGTGAAAAGCGTCGAGCGTCGAGCAGAGTTCAGACAGAACCTCTAGATCTAACAGCCTCTAGATCCTTAAGGAAGAGATACATTTGCCTAGATTTTGTTATTTTTATGGTTTCAAAATCTTGTAAATTAATTTATGCTATCTCCATCTATCATTCCCAACTGATTAAGGAAGAAGAAGTGTTTCTTTTCATCCAAAGGTTTGGTGAAAATATCTCCCCTTTGTAAATCAGTAGAAATATACTCTAGTGCTATTTTATTCTTTTCTACATTATCCCTTAAGAAATGATATCTGATCTCTATGTGCTTTGTCCTACTATGGAGAACTGGATTTTGAGCAATACAAATTGCACTAGTATTATCACAAAGAATTTTTGACTTCTCTAAGTTGTAACCATAGTCTAGGAGCTGGTTTTGAATCCACAATATCTGTGAGCAGCAACTTCCTGCAGCCATGTATTCAGCTTCAGCAGTTGATGTAGACACAGATGTTAGCTTTTTGCAAAACCAGGAGACAAGTCTATCACCCAGGAATTGACAAGTTCCACTGGTGCTTTTCCTGTCTACTCTACATCCAGCATAATCAGCATCTGAAAATCCAGTGAGATCAAATCCTGAATCATGTGGATACCAGAGACCTAGATTTGGACAACTTTTTACATATCTAAGAATTCTCTTAACTAATGTGAGGTGTGACTCTCTAGGGCTCACTTGGAACCTAGCACATACACATGTAGCAAACATAATATCTGGTCTGCTAGCTGTAAGATATAAAAGAGAGCCAATGATTGCTCTAAAATTAGTCTGATCAACTGGTTTACCAGATTCATCAGCATCTAAGACAGCATTAGTAGGCATAGGTGTTTTCATAGAAGATGCATCTGACATACCAAATTTCTTAACCAATTCTTTTGCATACTTGGTTTGAGAGATGAATATGCCATCAGCATGTTGTTTGATTTGCAATCCTAAGAAAAAGGAAAGCTCACCCATGCTACTCATTTCAAACTTTGAGTGCATAAGTTGTGAGAACTTTTTGCATAAGCTTGTATCAGTAGACCCAAATATTATATCATCTACATATATTTGTACTAGTAGGATATGGGACTTATGGGTTCTAATAAAAAGAGTTTGGTCTACTCTACCCCTTTTAAAATCATTCTCAAGCAAAAAGGAGGCTAAGGTCTCATACCATGCTTTTGGAGCTTGCTTGAGGCCATATAAAGCCTTATGTAATTTGAAAACATGTTCAGGAAGGGTTGAAGAGATAAAACCTGGAGGTTGCTTGACATAGACTTCTTCCTTGATGTCTCCATTGAGAAATGCACTTTTAACATCCATTTGGAAAACTTTGAACTTCTTGTGTGCAGCATAAGCAAGGAAAATTCTTATGGCCTCCAACCTTGCAACTGGTGCAAAGGTTTGGTCATAATCAATCCCTTCTTCTTGACAATAGCCTTGAGCAACAAGCCTTGCCTTGTTTCTCACAATGATCCCTTGATCATCTAGCTTATTCCTGAAAACCCACTTAGTTCCAACAATTTGATGGTTTCTTGGTTTTGGAACCAATTCCCATACTTTGTTCCTTTCAAACTGGTTTAGTTCCTCTTGCATTGCAATGATCCAGTTTGGATCTTGCTCTGCATCTTGAATAGTTTGAGGCTCTATTTGGGAGAGAAAACAGGTGTGCATCAGATGTTGATTTATCTGATTTCTGGTTTGCACACCTTCTGAAATTTCTCCAATCACTTGGGAGATTGGATGATCTCTTATTGTTACTAAATCAACAGTGGGTGTTGATTGTTCACCAACCTGTGTTGTTGTTTCCTCTTGTGGAACAACAACTGGCTCTCCATTTGGTTCTGAAATTTGATCTGTATCTTCACTCTTATTGCTAGCAGCTTCTTGTTGAGTTGTTGAAGATAGATTTCCCTCATCCATGATGGTTAACTGATTAATATTTTCAGCTAATGATTGTACCTGTAAGTGATCTATGGTAGAAGAATTCTTCTCCTTATAAGACATATTAGATTCATCAAAGGTAATATGCATGGACTCTTCAATTTTATGAGATGATTTGTTATACACCCTATAAGCTTTGCTGTTCAAAGAGTATCCCAGAAACACTCCTTCATCAGCCTTAGCTTCAAATTTTGCTAAATATCTCTTGTCATTATTGTGAATGAAACAAATGCAACCAAAAATTTTGAAAAAGCTAACTTTAGGTTTCTTCCCTTTGAGCAATTCATAAGGAGTCTTATCCTTTAGTTTATGTATCAGGCTTCTATTCAAAACATAATTGGAGGTGTTCACAGCCTCTGCCCAAAAGGTTAGAGGAAGATGAGCATCTGTCAATAATGTTGTGGCTGATTCAATTAAGGTTCTATTTTTCCTTTCAACTACCCCATTTTGTTGAGGAGTTCTAGGAGCTGAGAAAGTGTGCCTGATCCCTTCATTCTGACAGAACTCTTGCATAAGAAGAGAATCAAACTCTGTCCCATGATCACTTCTGATCAGGGCTATATGAGTATTGAACTCAATCTGTATGCTCTTGAGAAAATCTGTCAAAATTTTGAAGTTATCAGACTTCTTTCTTAGGAAGAACACCCAAGTGAATCTTGAGAAGTCATCTACAATCACTAAGGCATAAGATTTCCCCCCTAGACTTTGTACTGTAGTAGGTCCAAAAAGGTCCATGTGCAACAGATACAAAACCCTAGGTGAATCACTCTTGTTAAGTGATTTGAAACTATTTTTAGTTTGCTTTCCTAGTTGGCAAGCCTTGCAGAGTCCTTCCTTCTTGTAGGGACCAGAAGGTAGTCCTCTAACAAGGTTGAGTTTAGACAACCTAGCAATAGTTCTAAGGTTAACATGTCCTAATCTTTTATGCCAAAGCTCATTTGGCTTACTAAGGGAATTAAAAAGGCATATGTCTACTTTAGAAGAATTAAAATCTACTAGGTATATGTTATCTTGCCTATTTCCAATCAACACAATATTATTATCTAGAGCAATATTACATACTAGATCAGTGAACCAAACCTGATAACCAGCATCACAAAGTTGACTGATGCTGATTAAGTTGTGCTTCAGTCCTTCCACATAGGCTACCTTCTTGAAAGTGATTGAGCCTATTTTGACTTGACCATATCCCTTGGTTTGTCCAAAATTGGAGTCACCAAAGATTACTCTTGGTCCAAGCTTTGCTTTGAAGGATGAAAGATTGCTTTTGGTTCCTGTCATATGTTTGGAGCAACCACTATCCAGGTACCAATGCTGGTTCACCACTGGATAGCTCTTCATCTGCACATGTAACAGCTTAGTTGTTTTTCACCCAGTTCACCTGATCTTCACTCAATTCTTGATCAGTCACATATTCAGATTCATGCTCTGAATCTGAGCTGCTTTGTGATGCATTGATTGCCATCATGCAGAATCCTTTTTCTGTGGCATCATCCTCATCATCACTTGTGCTGGATGATTCTTCAGAATCTTCAGTATCACTCCAAGTTTCTGCAACAAATCCTTTCCTTGTATTTTTGGTGTTGTTGGAAGAGGATTTCTCATAATATTTCTTTGAATCTTTCTCTCTTTTCTTGTCTTTTCTTTCTCTCTTATCTTTCTTGTCTTTGCCTTGATTCTCAGGACAGTTTGGTGCAATGTGTCCTGGTTTCCTGCAGCCATAGCAAATAATTTCTTTATTATTAGATCTATCATACCTTGGCTTGTCTTGGTCCTTAGAAGACCATTTTCTGAAATTCTTCCTAGCCATCTTGTTGAATCTTTTGGCTAGTAGGCTTAGAAGTTCTTCATTGACTATCTCCTTCTCTTTAGGTACTTCCTCTGAAGCTTTGAGAGCTATTGTCTTCTCCACTTTGGGTGCAGGAGAAGATGTGTTTTGCTCCCCTTCTCTTGTCTTGACAAATTGCTCATAGGACTTGAGCTTGCCTAAGAGAGCTTCAGTGGATAGCTCAATTTGACTTCTGCCATCTTTGATTGGCCAGATTCTTGAATCCCAAGTGCTAGGTAGGCACATGAGAATTTTATCATTTATCTCAATGAGAGATATATCCTTGTCCAGAGTTTTCAACTCACTGACAATGAGACTGAATCTGTTGTACATGTCAGCCACAGATTCAGCTGGAGCCATTTTGAAGTTCTCATACTGTGTTATCAGTTGAGCTCTTCTATCCTTTCTTTCATCAGCTGAACCTGAGACTATTTCAGTTAATTTGTCCCAGATTTCCTTGGCAGAATTGCATTCAGCAACTTTTTGGAATATGTCATCAGACATAGTTTGTGCCAATATGTTCATTGCTTTTGCATCAGCAACTTTCCACTTCTTTATATCAGTGTCTGTTCCTGCAGGAGGTGGAACAGCTGAAGTACTTGTTGAAGTAGGAGGTCTTGGACATTCTGTTAAGACACAATTAAAGATATCTTCATCAAAAGAATTCATGTAAAGTTTTATCCTTGCTTTCCAGAGTCCAAACTTGGAAAGATTGCACACTGGAGGTCTTGTGCTTGCATACTCCTTGTTTTGTGCCATGAGTTTTATAAAAAACAATTTATAACAAAACAAAATAAAGTAACCACTCTATAGGGTTTGATCTTATCAAAGATCTTTGTGGTCCAGGTGTTAGCCTGAAGTAAAGACCAACCTGCCTCTGATACCAATTGAAAGTTAGGTGATAAGATCTAACAGCCTCTAGAGGGGGGGTGAATAGAGTAAGTTCAAATAAATTGATGTATTTAAAACCTTTAGATTTACTTAGTGTAGGTAGTGAGTGATGCAAACAGATAAATATATTTAAAGTAAAATCACACAGCACACAAGCAAGAAGAAAAGCAATCCACAGAAGACACAAGAAAATTTATAGTGGTTCCCCAAACTTGGGTAGTCCACTCTTCTATCACCCCTTGATAGGAATCCACTGCAGGATGCTTGATCAGGTGTCCTGGGCACCACCAGATTTTTTGATAAGGTGTCTTGCCACCACTGATTTTGACAAGGTCTCAGCTAACCAAAAGGTAACTTTTGAAGGGAGTTAAAACCCTGTACAGAAGAGGTAAGGTAAGAAGGGTTGAGTTTGCTTCTCTGTCAACAATCAGAGAGAAGCTAGTGGATGTAGATGTTGTCAAAGCTCCCCCTGAGATATAGAAGTTCAGGTAGAAGAAGCTTTGCACAAGGGTGACAGGCTCTTCACTGCTTGTCCTTCTTCAGCAATAGATGACTCAGAAACTGAGTGTTTGATGTCTGAAGGTAGAAAGCAAATTGAGAAGAGTTGAATGCAGAGGCAGAAGAGGTTTCAGAGAATGTTGATCAAGATGTTTCTCTGAGTGTAGTTCTTCTCTGTAAATTCTCTGCAGACCGATTTCTTGAGAGAGAGATGAAGATAGATGTTCTCTGTGTTATCAGAATGAATGTTCTTCCTGTTCTCCTTGTCTCTCTCGAATAGATCTCTGAGTAATGGGATTATTACTTTTTTTGATTGATAGCCGTTGGCAGGGCATTTAATGTATTCCATAACTGTCCATGCCTAGAAGGAAAGCCTTAATTGATTTCCATTGAAAATTCCTTGAGATATGGAGCAATTAAGTCTTGAAACGGCCAGGGGATCTCTTGCAATAACTGCTTGAAAAATCTCTCATTTGAATTTCAAATGTCGACAGACGGGAGAACTTAAAACGTCGAACTCATCCTGAAGCGTCGACCTGAGCTCGACTGACCGTCGATCAGAGAGTAAAATTGAAGCAGAGAGATACACGCCAAAACGTCGAGCAGAACTCGACGTTACGTCGAACTGAGAACGACGCTGCGTCGAGCTGCGATCGACTGTGCGTCGAGCAGCGGTCGACTATGCGTCGAGCTGAGGACGACTCTACGTCGAGCTGGGGTCGACTCTCCGTCGAGCTGAGCAGAACTAAATCTCAAATAACCTAAGTTCTAAACTCACACTCAATGACCTATGCTATACAATTAGGTCAACATCCTTAGCATAGTTATCCTGACCCAAATATAAAAAGGGTGTTCCAACAAGTTCGTATCTGTGGACGTAACCATTTTTGAAAATACGTCCTATTTCTCTCGCGACTCCTCTTCTCTTCCTGACGTTCCTGCTTCTCCTACTGTCCCCTCTCATCTACACCTACCGATATTTGTCCTCCTCCATTGTATCCACCATCCACTCCTCTCTCCCCCCCTCAACTATCTTCTCCTTCTCCGCAGCCGTCTCTCTACTCCCGGGCTAGCTCGCTCCGCCACAGATGCACCAGAAACTGAGGAACACGCTGACCTGGATCTTCCCATTGCTCTTCGCAAAGGGGTGCAGACATGTACCCAGCACTCGCTAGCTGTTATTTCCTATGCTCGTCTTACTCCTTCTCGCAGGACTTTTGCATTGGCGATCTCTGCCACTGCCACTCCCCGCACCTACTAGGAAGCCCTTGTTATTCCTCATTGGAAGACGGTCATGGATGAGTAAATTACAACTCTCACTGAGCGGGGTACATGAACCCTTGTTCGTCCTCCGTTGGGCACCGATGTTGTTGGTTGTCGGTGGGTCTTTGTTGTGAAGTTCAGTCCAGACGGCAGTGTGGATCGTTACAAGGCGCATCATGTCGCCAAAGATTTCACTCAGACTTATGGTATTGATTATTTTGACACCTTCTCTCCCGTTGCTCGTCTCAACACTATTCGGGTTCTCCTCTCTATGATCGTCAACATGAATTGGCCAATTCCCAACTGGATGTTAAAAATGTCTTTCTCTACGGTGATCTTCAGGAAAATTTCTACATGGAGCAACCTCCTGGGTATGTTACTCAGGGGGAGACACAGGTATACAAGCTGTAGAAAGTCATCTATGGCCTAAAGCAAAGCCCTCGGGCTTGGTTTGACAAGTTTAGTGTCATTGTGGTTGATAGTTTAACTTTCAAGGCAGCCTAAACACCTAGAGGGGGGGGGTGAATAGGTTCTGCTTTTCTTTTGAAACTTCTAGGCAGAATTCAATTCAATAGCTAACATAATAAACACAGCAATCACAGAAAAACAAAACATCACAGATTGCACTATGTTTTATAGTGGTTCCCCAAGGTCTGGGTACATCCACTTTCCCCCTTCACCTATCTAGCAGTATGCTAGATTCAGCCAAACTTCCACTTATCTCAGATCAATAGATCCTACAACTCAGAACCCAACTGGTTCCTACAACTCAGGCACAACTGCCCTACCTCAGCCTTGCCCCAAGGCCTACAACTCAGAGAATGTCCTTCTCCTACACTCAGGCAAACAGCCCTACCACTCAGAGTTCAACACTCCTACACTCAGCCTTTATAACATAGGCTTACAACTCAGATCTGTGTAAACAGATCCTACAGAAATATAGAAAAGATTGTTTAACTGTCTTGCCAAAGTTGAGAGAGAAAAGGCCAAGACAATTCTTGATCAGCTGATGCAATCAACTGTTTCTTAGCCTTCTTCAAAGCTTCTTGAAAATGTACTTAGCTGAGTTGATTCCAAACAGCTTCTTGAGAATCCACTGGTGGTTTCTTTCTTCTTCTTCAAATTCTGACTTGATCTCTCTCTATCCAGAACTTTGAATGATTCTTCTGAATTCTGATTAGAACTCTTCTTAGATCTATCCTTAGATAGTCTTCTTAGATCTCCCGGAGAAGATCTTCTTAAGTGCCTAGCACTTTCTTGAAATGAGTAGAATTGTAATCCTTCTCCACTTTTTGATCCAATGTATTTCAAAAGGTTAGTTCTCTATATTTTTCTGAATCTGTCTATTTATAGACATTCTTCATGGTAACCGGCTGATCCGGTTTCTAACCATTTTCTGACAAGTCTGACAGCTTCAGTTAACCGGTGGTAACCCACAGCTGTCAAGTCTTCAAACAAGTCCTGTGCCTTAGTCTTGAATCACAAGTTGTTGAAACAGTCTGTCAGAAAGTGTCGAGACCATCTGTCTATCTGTGTCGACATAATTGACTTTGGTGTCGACACAGTCTTCAGTGATGTCGACTAAGTTGCCTTTGAGTCGACACAGCTTCTTCTGTAAATAACTTGATCTTGACTCTTCAGTGTGTCGACACAAGTCCTGTGTGTCGACACAGTTGTTGTAGAATCATAACTTAGTAAGTGTCGACACAGTCTTCAGGTGTCGACAAATTCATTTCTTAAATCTGCTTTAATGTGTCGACTTAATCACAATGTGTCGACACATTCTGCTGGTGTCGACAAACTTGAGGTCGACTATTTTCTTTTGTGTCGACACATTCTCCCAATGTTGAGGTCGACGCTTTTCTTCTGTGTCGACTCTTTTCTTCTGTGTCGACACAAATTCCCAGTGATGTGTCGACTTACTTCTTCTGTGTCGACACTTTTTCCCAGTGTAGTTGTAGACTAACTGCTATGTGTCGACACTGCTTCCCAGTGTTGTGTCGACTTACTTCTTCTGTGTCGACACTTTTTCCCAGTGTAGTTGTAGACTAACTGCTATGTGTCGACACTGCTTCCCAGTGTTGTGTCGACTTACTTCTTCTGTGTCGACACTTTTTCCCAGTGTAGTTGTAGACTAACTGCTATGTGTCGACACTGCTTCCCTGTGTCGACACTTGGACTTAGAATTTTTCTGCATACTTTATCACTTCTTCACCTGCACATGTCAACTTAAAACAACATCAAATACACCTTGATGTATATCATTGAGCTAGGTTGGGCTTCTTCAAATCAGGTACACATTTTCCAATGTACCCAACAATCTCCCCCTATTTGGAGAAGTCATAACCCCTATAGCCAATGATATACACCATTTATAAACAGTACTAAATGATGATTAATGACATAGCAGGAATACTTTAATATAAACAAAACATAACAAAGAATCATTCATCACAGAATGCACATTAAAATATGCCAAACAATATTTTGTTTATAACTGGGTAATGTTTGATTACAATGTTTTACATTTAATGATTACATCACAACATTACAAAATATTTAAAACAAAATCAGGATTGATCAGGCTCTCTAATTATAATCCCTTTGCCAGACTGAATTGTAGCTGTCACAGGAGCTTCTGATTCTTCAGCTATCTTCTTTCCTTTAAGATCAGCTTTCTTCTGAGCTTCTTCCTTGATCCTTTGCCTTTCAAAATAATGAAAAGGCTTTGGGAAGTATTTGCTTGGCTCCTTAGCATCTGATGGCAGTCTTCCCAGCTTGGCTTTCCTTCTGAATTGTACTATTGCCTCTTGCCTTGCCTCATACTTCTGCCATTCAATTTCATTGTACCACTTCCCTCTCTCATGAACTTTATCTTGTACAGCTTTCCATGCAGTGAGTATTATGTTCCTTGAAGTAGGACTCCACTGCTCATAATCTGGCTTAAGTACAGCCTGCTCTCTGAATTTCTTCTTTGCCAATAGAGCATCCTGCTGTTCTTTCAGAGTAGCCTCAGGCTTATCAACCTTTCCAAAGACAATATTAGTAACCTCCTTTGGAGGACTATACATTCCTTGAACTTTCTGATCAATCAAGTCAAAATCTGGAGGGGGGTAAATGACTTGGGCAACCTCAGGTTGAGTGCCTTCAAGTAGATTTGATTGTATTCCTGATTCAGCTACCATAGCATCATCACACAATGGGGGATATCCCAAAGTGGCTCGAATGCTATTGGTCACCCATTTGGAGTGCTCTGAGCCTGCATGTATTAGCATCCTCTCCCCCTTTATGGCTTCTCTAGATACATGATCTCTTAGATCTTCCTTTTGAAATCGAATTTGGCCATCCAAATAATTCACTCCCTCTTTGAAAAATGGTCTTAACTTTTGAAGCTTGTCAGATATTTCTTTTTGAGAGGTTGTGATGGCAGTCTTAACAGATGCAATGGCAGCTTGAAAATTCTTATCAAATTCTTCCCTTTCTTTGGCTCTATCTGCAGGCAGACCTGGAACAATCTTCTTTACCTCCTTAATGATCTCATTATGAGATTCAGTTAAATTATCATTCATTCTGATCTGATTTTCCAAAACATAACTTTGCTTCAAAGCAATGTCATCCACCTTTGTAGTGATAGCCTCCTGTTGTTTAGCTAGATAAACCACAGCATTGCCACCCTTGTGGAAGCAATCTGTCATTTCAGTTTTATGCAAGTTGACCTGAAACTGGATGGACTTGATATCCTGAGCTAAGTCAAACTGAAGTGACTTGCTATTCTCATCAACATACTTTTCCATAGCCAACCTTTGTTCATCCAATTTTACTTGTAGATCTATCATAAATTTGTTGTAATCAAAGGCTGGAGATACTTGTAGAGGTGTGGTCTGTAAAGCCTGCTTATAATTCTTGCTTCTTCTCTTGAAGACAACAAGTTTTCTTTTCTTTGCCACCCTGGCATCTTCAGTTTCTGTTTCAGATGAAGTATCTACATGAATTCTTTCTTGTGGATGATGAATTGTATCTGTTCCAGGGGGTTGTTGCTCAGCTTCAACATCCACTGGCTCATCCTCAACCTGTGGTTCAACTGCAGCTTCCTGATCAATGTCCATTCCTATGGACTTCTCAATATCTGGTCCACCTCCTACCTTATCAGCAGTAGTATCAATATCTGGGAATAACTCCTCCATAGTAAATTTTAGTTGAGCTGCCACTTCTGCAGCAGTTAAATCTTGAGATAAGTTTAACTGTGCTTCCTCTTGTACTTGCACTTCAGTATTTGTAGTGTCAGGAGTAGGAGTGGACACTAGCTCCCCCTGAACCTGTGCAGTAATAAGAATATGAGCAATGTCTTTTATAGTAAAATACATTAGCTCCCCCTATACCTGAGCAGGAGTAGATACCTTTGGAGCAGGAGTGGAAACTGGCTCCCCCTGCATCTGTGCAGGTGTTGATACTTCCTGGACCACAGTTGAGTCAAGCTGTGTCCTCAGTGGATCTTCTTGTACTTGTTCAGATTCTTGATTTTGTGTAGGGGATTGCACAGGGGTGTCTGGCCTACTCTCTTCAGGCACATCCTTGGACAGCACCCTATCCCACCTAGAGAATAGTCTCATATCCATTCTTCTCATATGATTAATCTTACTCCCTTGCAGTTGCTGCATCACATCAGGATCACTCCAGTGAGGTACAGGCTCATGATCCTAGCCATGTTAGGCTTCTTGATTCCTTCTTTGATCTTGTCAAAGATCACTCCTGACCAATCAGTAGGAATAGTAAATACAATCCTGGTCATCAGGCTGAACATATAGGCTGAAATCCTATCATGTCCACCTGTCTTGCAGAGGATTACCTTCCCAACTACTTCTGACAAGAACTTCCCTTGCTGATTCATTCCCTTCCTGTGGAATGCAGCTCCAATCTTCAATCCTGAATCCAGTCCACACCATTGAAGAGCTTCCCTTGTCTTAGATATAGGAACTTCCTCTTCATTCTCAACTACTTGCAATTGGAAGATCTTTCTTAAACTTCTTTGGTTAATCTTTACCTTAGTCCCTTGAACAGTAGACTTAATCTTGAGGCCAGTAGAATGGACTGATGCAGAGATAAAGAACTCGTGCACCTCCTTCTTCCAGATTTTAGTAGGTTCTGAAATGAGAAATTCTAACCCTGATGTAGAGAGGAGGGTGATAACTCCTTGAACATCTGGCGGCGCCTCTGCAAAGGCCTGGCGCACCAACTCATACCCTTCATTGATGTTATCTTCAATCCTTGGCGCCATCGTTTTGTCGAGAAAGCTTGAGAGAAGAGAGAAAGATAGACTGTCGACACAGGGTTTTAGTCTCGAAAACCTTGGAAGCGTGTCGACAGAATGAGATTTTGACCTATTTATAGCCGCAGTTGAAAGAAGTTCAAAAGGCGCCAAAAACAGTTAAAATGTGTCGACACAGACGGAATGTGTCGACACAAACTTCTACCGTCTCGACATTACTTCAGCCTACTATGCGTCGACACCAATTTGTGGTTATGTCGACACCTTAGATAAACAGAAATTCTGTGTCGACTCTAAGGATAAGTGTCGACACATATTCTGTAAGTGTCGACACCATTTTCCTGGTTGAGTCGACATTATATTTCTGGTTAAGTCGACAATATAACTCTTAAGTGTCGACACATATTCTCTGTGTCGACACAATATTTCTGACTTGTCGACATAATTTCTCTGAGTCGACACATTACTACTGAATGTGTCGACACATTCTTACTTAGCCAATTGCTGTTGTTATTCCTTAACTTACTTAAATCCCACTTCTCTTGCATTGTTAATGATTTTGTTAATACATTAATCAATGGTTAACATACCTAATTCAATTTTGAATTTATTGAATTTGGTTTCATCTAAAGGCTTAGTAAATACATCTGCTATTTGATAATCTGTTTTTACAAATTCCAATGAGATGTCTCCTCTTTCTACATGTTCTCTAAGAAAATGATATTTGATTTCTATATGCTTAGTTCTACTATGAGAAACTGGGTTATTAGCAATAGAAATAGCACTCTTTGAATCACATAAAAGGGGTGTTCTACTTACCTGAATACCATAATCCTTAAGCTGATGCTGCATCCATAATAGCTGTGCACAGCAGCTTCCAGCAGCAATATACTCTGACTCAGCTGTGGAAATTGCCACACTAGTCTGCTTCTTACTACTCCAAGATATTAGTCTTCCTCCCAGGAATTGACAAGTACCTGTAGTACTCTTTCTATCCTCTCTACATCCTGCAAAATCTGCATCTGAATAGCCTGTTAGTTGAAAATCTCTATTCCTAGGGTACCAAAGACCTAGAGTAGGAGTGCCCTTTAGATATCTCAGAATCCTTTTGACTGCAGTATAATGAGATTCTTTAGGGCAGGCTTGGTACCTAGCACAGACACATGTAGCATACATAATGTCAGGTCTACTAGCAGTGAGATATAGTAGAGACCCAACTATTCCTCTATACAATGATTCATCAACAGGTTTACCTGCCTCATCTTTGCATATTGGCATACTTGTTCCCATAGGAGTTCTCATGGAGGAGGATGACTCCATACCATATTTCTTAATTAATTCTTTGGTGAACTTAGACTGGGATATGGACAATCCATCATCAGTCTGTCTTACTTGGAGTCCCAAGAAGAACTTAAGTTCTCCCATACTGCTCATCTCAAACTTCCCTTGCATAAGTTTGGCAAACTTTTTACAAAGGTTGTTTTCAGTAGATCCAAAGATTATGTCATCAACATAGATCTGGACTAAGATGATCTTTCCTTTGGATTCCCTAAGGAATAGAGTTTTGTCTATCTTTCCTCTTGAGAATTTATTCTCAATGAGGAAGGTAGACAGGGTTTCATACCAAGCCCTTGGAGCTTGTTTTAACCCATACAAAGCTTTCCTAAGCTTATACACAGAATCAGGTTTAAGAGAATCTACAAAACCTGATGGCTGCTCTACATATACTTCTTCTTTAAGATCACCATTCAGAAATGCTGACTTCACATCCATCTGGTATACTTTGAAGTCTTGGTAGGCTGCATAGGCAAGGAACATTCTGATTGCCTCCAGCCTTGCTACTGGAGCAAAGGTTTGATCAAAGTCAATCCCTTCTTCCTGCCTGTATCCTTTTGCAACCAATCTTGCTTTATTCTTTACTATTATTCCACTTTCATCTAGCTTGTTCCTATAGATCCACTTAGTGCCAATTATGTTGTGGCCTCTTGGTTTAGGAACAAGCTCCCAGACTTTGCACCTTCTGAATTGATTCAGCTCCTCTTGCATAGCATCAATCCAGTGCTGGTCTTGGATAGCTTCTTCAAACTTCTTAGGTTCCATTTGGGACAAGAAACTAGAATGCAAAACTGTGCTTTGATTTCTGCTTCTAGTTTGAACTCCTTGTCTTGGATCACCAATTATCTGATCAGTAGGATGATCTCTTAGATATCTTATAGCTGGAGGTAGATTCCCTTCAGGTTGAGCATCTCCAGCTTCTTCATTCTGCTGTTCCTCTTGGTTTTCATCAGCTTCCATTATCTCTTGTACTCCCCCTGGACAGCAACCTTCATTTTTCAATGCTCTATCTTCCTTTGAAGCTTCAGCAATGGAGAGCTTGTCCATCTTCTTGCTTATACCTGTTGAGTCATTTGATCTACAAGACAACACACAATTGATTAATCTTGTTTCATCAAATACAACATGCACAGATTCTTCAACAACTTGAGTAGTTAAGTTGAAGACTCTATAGGCCTTACTATTTGTGCTGTACCCAACAAATATCCCATCCTGGGATTTGGCAGCAAACTTAGTCAAATATGACTTGCCATTGTTAAGTATATAGCATTTGCAACCAAAGATCCTAAAATAGGATAGATTTGGTTTTCTGCCTTTCACAATCTCATAGGGAGTCTTTCTGTGGCTTTTGGTGATAGAAGCCCTATTGATGACATGACAAGCAGTGTTAACTGCCTCAGCCCAAAAATATTCTGGGAGAGAGGTGTCACTCAATAGAGTTCTACCAGCTTCAATTAATGTTCTATTCTTTCTTTCAGCAATTCCATTTTGCTGAGGTGTTCTAGGTGAGGAGAACTCTTGGAAAATCCCAAAGTCTATACACAAGTTTGTTATGCTTTCAGATTGAAACTCAGTACCATGGTCACTTCTGATTTTGACCACTGTACTATTCAGTTCATTCTGAATTTGCTTTACAAAATTAAATAATACACTTGGGGTTTCAGATTTTTGTCTCAGAAAGAACACCCATGTAAATCTAGAATAGTCATCTACAACCACTAGAGTGTAGACCTTCCTACCTAGACTGTGAACTGGCATAGGACCAAAAAGATCCATATGCAAGAGGTATAAGCACCTCACAGAATCCTTGTTTTCAAGGCTTTGAAATGAGGTTTTTGTCTGCTTGCCCTTTTGACAAGCTGAGCATACCCCTTCCTTTATACACTTAACTTGAGGCCCATTCCTCACTAGTTCTTTACTAAAGAGTTGGCCAATTGTCTTGTAGTTTAGATGAGCCAATCTCTTGTGCCACTTAACACAATGAGAAGCATTGTCATCAGCTACAAGACAAATGGGGGAAGCCTTATTCTCACATTCAAAATTAAGGCAATACACATTTCTCTTCCTATACCCAGTCAATATGATCTCTTGATCACTTGACCTTTTGATATGACATCCATCCTTACCAAATGAAATGTCATATCCTAGATCACTCAGCTGGCTTATGCTTATTAGATTATGTTTCAAACCTTTTACATAGGCCACTTGGGTGATAGTAATTAGGTTAGAAGAAATGTTACCAAACCCTTTGATGACTCCTTTTTCAGATCCACCAAAGATCACTTTATGTCCATCTTTGACAGATGAATACTCCTTCAGCAGCCCCTTTGTTCCAGTCATGTGCCTGGAACAACCACTATCCAAGTACCATATAGGGGCATGGTTACTTGGATTCACCTGCAATACAGAATTACTTACCCTTAGAACCCAAGTAAGTCTTGGGTCCTTGGTTCAGGTTAGCATTAATAAAGTTATCATAACCTCTTCTAACAGGTAGACTCTTATTCTTTATAACACTTGTGTTATACCAGCAGTCCAATGCAAAATGGCCCCTCTTGCCACAGCACCAACATTCAAACTTATTGTATCTAGATCTAGATACATCCTTGTCAGAAGCATTTCTGTTCATTGCTGGTGCTGTTGCAACTTCACCTACTGATTTCTTAAAACCATAGGGTTTATGACCATAGGTAGGCCTGCTTGCCTTAACACCCTTGTTCTTCAGAACATTTGTCTTAATATGATCTTGAATGTCTTCATGATCATATATGTTAGAAGGCACTTTCTCCTTACTAAACTTTATGGGGACTGAAAGGTTTAGTGGCTGAATAGGGGCTTTGCCTTTCCTCTTGAATCTGCCAGCCCTGGAGTTACCTTTAAATCCTAATCCAGCCTTACCCTTCTGAGTGACAAATTCATCTATCAAGGGTAAGACAGATTTTGGCTTAGAGTAACTAACCACTAAATCCCTTTCAATTCTAAGTCTGGCCTCCAGACTCTTTACTTGATCATTAGTATAATTAATTGTGCCCATCTGAATAATAGTTATATTCTTCAGCTTGGCAATTTCATTTAATTTTTGATCAAGGACTTTTTCTAACTCAGTTGTTGCTACCCTTAGTTCAGCAATTTCCTGAGCCTGTGTTTTAACCAGGTTCTTGCTTTTCTTAAGGGCCTGCAACAAGTCCTCATACTTGTCTATCAATTGATAGACATCTCCTTCAGATCCAGATGCATCTTCATCACTTGATGCAGATGTAGCTGATTCTTCATTTGTACTACAAACAGATGTACAAGAAGGACAATTTACCTCATTAGGACCAGACTGATTCTGGCATATGTCCTCTTCTGATCTTGTCATCAAACCCATGCATTGATGTTCATTGATGGAGTCTAGCAACTGCATAAACTCTTCTTCCTCAGATGCAGCATATAGTCCAATATATGCTTCAGCTTCAGATCCTGATTCTGAAGTTGACTGGTCTGACAGACTTTTATCTTTCTTTGCTACAAAGGATTTCTCCTTCTTGCCTTTCTGATAAGTCTTCTTCTTTTCTGAAGATTCCTTCCTTTTGTCAGGACAATCAGCCACTACATGTCCAGGCCTATTGCAACAATAGCAGACAATCTTTGAAGTAGTGGCTTTGCTGGGCTTTGATCTACTTTTCTCTTTCCTTGATGACCTTCTCTTCTGATAATAGTCATCAACTTGCTGTGATGTGGAAGGCCTAGACTTCCATTGCTTCTTTTTCAAGAACCTTTGGAATTGCCTAGTGAATGCAGCAAAGTCTGCATCTGACTCACAGCTAACTGAACCCTTATCTGAATTTTCAGAACTATCTTCTTCAACTTCCTTAGGAGGAGATGGTGATTTCCTCCTATTCTTTCTGGTGGCTTCAGCATTAAATGCCACAGTCTTTTCTCTATGCTCTCCTCTTGAGTTTCTTTCCTCCTCCTTCCTTACCATAAGTTGCATTTCATAGATAGCAACTTTCCAAACAGGGTTGGAGGAGATATCTCTGCCAATTTAGCCACTTCTCTTATGGCACAGATCTTTGTATCCCAATCCTTTGATAAGGATCTTAAGAATTTGTCATTCAGTTCATAGGTACTGAAGACTCTTCCATAGGATATTAGCTCATTCACAATTCTATAGAATTTCTTATAGCACTCAGTTATGCTATCAGATTTTCCTTGTCTAAAGCTTTCATACTCCTGATTTAGCATAGACTTTCTATCCAGCCTTACTTCTTCAGATCCCTCCATGTAGACAATCAATGTGTCCCACATCTCCTTGGAGGTCTTGCAGTGAATCAGATTCTGAAATGTTGAATCATCTATGGCACTGACAATGATGTTCTGTGCCCTTTTATCCATGGTTGCCAAGATGATTTCATCCTTGGTCATTTCTGAATAAGTCTTTGGTATTTGGATATTTGCATCAAGAACAGATATCTTCATTGGAGTGAAGGGCCCTTCCTGTACTGTGATGTAAATCCTTGGGTCAGATGCTTCCATAAACAATCTGACTCTCTCTTTCCAGATCCCAAAGATTTCCTTCTTGCATATGGGTAATTTCATAGACCCTAGCTCCTTATGATTCTCTCCAGAACCCATCTTCTTGAATCTTGAATCTGCCTTTCAGATCTACCTCAGACTGTTAAGTCCTTTTTGAGGAACCTCCCTCTGATACCACTTGATAGTTTAACTTTCAAGGCAGCCTAAACACCTAGAGGGGGGGTGAATAAGTTCTGCTTTTCTTTTGAAACTTCTAAGCAGAATTCAATTCAATAGCTAACATAATAAACACAGCAATCACAGAAAAACAAAACATCACAGATTGCACTATGTTTTATAGTGGTTCCCCAAGGTCTGGGTACATCCACTTTCCCCCTTCACCTATCTAGCAGTATGCTAGATTCGGCCAAACTTCCACTTATCTCAGATCAATAGATCCTACAACTCAGAACCCAACTGGTTCCTACAACTCAGGCACAACTGCCCTACCTCAGCCTTGCCCCAAGGCCTACAACTCAGAGAATGTCCTTCTCCTACACTCAGGCAAACAGCCCTACCACTCAGAGTTCAACACTCCTACACTCAGCCTTTATAACATAGGCTTACAACTCAGATCTGTGTAAACAGATCCTACAGAAATATAGAAAAGATTGTTTAACTGTCTTGCCAAAGTTGAGAGAGAAAAGGCCAAGACAATTCTTGATCAGCTGATGCAATCAACTATTTCTTAGCCTTCTTCAAAGCTTCTTGAAAATGTACTTAGCTGAGTTGATTCCAAACAGCTTCTTGAGAATCCACTGGTGGTTTCTTTCTTCTTCTTCAAATTCTGACTTGATCTCTCTCTATCCAGAACTTTGAATGATTCTTCTGAATTCTGATTAGAACTCTTCTTAGATCTATCCTTAGATAGTCTTCTTAGATCTCTCGGAGAAGATCTTCTTAAGTGCCTAGCACTTTCTTGAAATGAGTAGAATTGTAATCCTTCTCCACTTTTTGATCCAATGTATTTCAAAAGGTTAGTTCTCTATATTTTTCTGAATCTGTCTATTTATAGACATTCTTCATGGAAGCCGGCTGATCCGGTTTCTAACTGTTTTCTGACAAGTCTGACACCTTCAGTTAACCGGTGGTAACCCACAGCTGTCAAGTCTTCAAACAAATCACAAGTTGTTGAAACAGTCTGTCAGAAAGTGTCGAGACCATCTGTCTATCTGTGTCGACATAATTGACTTTGGTGTCGACACAGTCTTCAGTGATGTCGACTAAGTTGCCTTTGAGTCGACACAGCTTCTTCTGTAAATAACTTGATCTTGACTCTTCAGTGTGTCGACACAAGTCCTGTGTGTCGACACAGTTGTTGTAGAATCATAACTTAGTAAGTGTCGACACAGTCTTCAGGTGTCGACAAATTCATTTCTTAAATCTGCTTTAATGTGTCGACTTAATCACAATGTGTCGACACATTCTGCTGGTGTCGACAAACTTGAGGTCGACTATTTTCTTTTGTGTCGACACATTCTCCCAATGTTGAGGTCGACGCTTTTCTTCTGTGTCGACTCTTTTCTTCTGTGTCGACACAAATTCCCAGTGATGTGTCGACTTACTTCTTCTGTGTCGACACTTTTTCCCAGTGTAGTTGTAGACTAACTGCTATGTGTCGACACTGCTTCCCAGTGTTGTGTCGACTTACTTCTTCTGTGTCGACACTTTTTCCCAGTGTAGTTGTAGACTAACTGCTATGTGTCGACACTGCTTCCCAGTGTTGTGTCGACTTACTTCTTCTGTGTCGACACTTTTTCCCAGTGTAGTTGTAGACTAACTGCTATGTGTCGACACTGCTTCCCAGTGTTGACACTTGGACTTAGAATTTTTCTGCATACTTTATCACTTCTTCACCTGCACATGTCAACTTAAAACAACATCAAATACACCTTGATGTATATCATTGAGCTAGGTTGGGCTTCTTCAAATCAGGTACACATTTTCCAATGTACCCAACAGTGGTGGCCGTGTATTTTACTAGGAGTTTCGCCGATCACTCATTGTTCATTCGCAAAACCTCCATAGGTCTGGTGGTTCTTGCCGTATATGTGGATAATATTATTCTCATTGGTGATGACCATGTTGGGATAGCCTTGAAAAAGAAACATCTCCGTCAACACCTGGTCACGAAGGATATGGGTTACCCAAAATACTTTTTGGGGATATAATTCTCTCGAAAGTTCAACTGCTTGGTCCTCTCTCAACGTAATGATGCTCTGATCTTCTTAAAAAAAGAGGGTTGACTGCGCTAAACCTGCTCGATGCCCCATGACTACTGGAGACGATAAAACCCGGACAAATGACTCACCTCCTCTATCAGATGTTACGAGATACAGGTGCCTGGTCGGAAAACTTATTTATCTCACGGTAACCATACACGACATCTCCTACGCTGTAGGCAAGGTTAACCAGTTCATGCAAGGTCCCAAGGAGTGTCATCTGCAGTCTGCCCTGAGGATATTGGAAAATGTTAAAGTGACACTAGGTAAAGGACTACTGTTTCAAAAGAATGGTCATTTGAAGGTTGAAGTATATTTGGATCTAGCTATGTTGATGACAAAGGAGATCGCAAGTCCATATCGGGCTTTTGCACATTTGTGGGGGGAAACCTTGTGAGCTGGAAGAGCAAGAAATAGTCTGTCGTCTACAGGTCTAGTGCAGAAGTGGAATATTGAAGTATGTCGTTAACCACGTGTGAATTAAAGTGATTGCGGGCTCTCATGCTTGACTTAGGAGAGGTCTACAATCATCATCTACCTATGTTTTGCGACAACAAGTCTGCTATATATATCTCTAAAAATCTGGTCTTCTATGTGAGAGGACTAGGCACATTGAAGTCGACTTCCATTTTATTCGGGAAGAGATATTGAAGAAACAGATCTGTACTCCCTTCGTTACCTCCGACAACGTGTTAGCAGATATCTTCACCAAGCCTGTATCTGCTTCCTTTTTTCACATTTGCAACAAGCTGGGAATGATTGATATATATGCTCCAACTTGAGGGAGAGTGTTGATGTATGGTGACCGGGCGGTCTAGTGGTCTGCCCCTGGCAGCTTGGTGATCGGACGGTCTGGCAGTCTGCTCCTGGCGGCTTGGAGACCGCACGGTCTGGCGGTTTCTCTCCATCGGTTTGCTAGCCGACTGTTGCTGATTGGTGACCGGGCTGTCTGGCGGCTTGAAACAGACGACTTGAAAACAGTGCCGGCTTGTCTTCTCTTCATTGTGGTTGCAGGGCGGTTAGGCTAACCACGTGGCTTGTATAGTTGTTTGTTCCTGTAATTATTAGTCTCACATTGTTTATTTGTAATCTATCATATTTTCTTCATTACATAAAAGGGAGGCTATACGTTTGTAAAAATTATATTTTTTGGATAATAAAGTTCTGTTAGTCTAATTTTTTGGTTTCCTTTTTCCTGTTCTCACAAGGAGAGAGAAAATCCGTAGGAAGATTTTTTGGTTAATGAGAAAATGGGAATAAAGGAGGATCTGAGTCTCTATTTATAGGCTTCATTAATGGTTATGATGGTTATGCGGCTATTCACAGTCCATAATCACCATGATCGTTATTTATAGGCCGATTTCATGACGTACTATGCATATATAATTCGATTAATTTTATGAAACACGGACCACTTCTATTTTTAGCAACGCATTTTCCCCATTACGGGAGGTCATGTGGGCAGTAATGTGAGTGGCTACCCGCGTAATCGACGGCGGCGATCGCGGGAGTGTGATCAGACGGTGGAGAGTTGGCGTCGGCCAAAAATTTGGCCAGTGGTAGCCGACCGGCGAAGAAGTCTTGTCAGCGGCAGAGTCCGGTCGATGGCGGAGGCCGAACGAATGAAGGAGATGGCTGGCCGAGAGGCGAGGGGGAGGAGGACGGCGATGACGACGACATCCGAGGAAGAGGGGCGACAACTACTATGGATGAGAATGGCGACGACAACGACGACGGTGGATGAGAAGAGCGACGGTGGTGGTTGCCGCGACAATGACGACGATGGCCGTGGTGATGAAGACGAAGACGTCGATGACGACGGTTGCCGCGACGATGGTGGCGGTTGCCGTGGTGATGGAGAGGGTTGTCGCTGCGACGACGACGGTTGTCACTGCGACGACGACGGTTGTCGCCGCCATCGTCGCGACGACGGCGGCGACGACGACGATGATGAAGATGTTGGCGGTGACGAAGGCGGGTGCCACGACGATGGCGGCAACAACGACGACGGCGTCAATGATTGTCGCGGCGACGACGACGGCGGCGGAGACGTCGACGATGATGAAGATGTTGACGGTGATGAAGGCGGGTGCCACGACGATGGCGGCAACAACGACGATGGCGGCAATGATGAAGACGATTGCGGTGATGGCAGCGGTTTCCCCGATGATGGCGGCGACGGTGGCGGTGATGAAGACGTTGGCGGCGATGTCAGCGATGATGGCTGCAACGATGGTGGCGGCGATGGCGACGGTGATGGGGATTACGCCGCTAGTTGGTTTTGGCGACGGTGATGGCGGTCTACCCCACTTCCTCCATCAAAGAAGGTGGACGGTTTGGCTACCCACAACTCGGATCATTTCAGGAGTACCCTATCATTTGCCTCCCAAGTCCTCATTGCTTCGAGATCAAGTGAATGAAAGACGGGGACTCTTACTCGGAAGCCTGTCCTTGTGCGTAATGGATTGCAGTGGCATACACATGACAAAACACGCAAGAGGTGCAAATGGTAGAATATGTGAAGGGCGCTTTGTATGCTAGAAGTGGCATGCACAATTAGAGCAGCGCGCGCAAAGCACGCGCCAGGCGAAATATGTATGGGGAGTTGAGTATGTAATTCTGGAGTGTGTGCAATGAGTGTGCAAAGCATAATGTGTGCAGTGTGCGTGTGGGGCATAATATACATGGTGCACGCTCGGGGCATAGCGTGCGTGATGTGCGCGCAAGGCGCAATGTTCATGTGCGTGTGAGGTGCAACGTTCGCGGTGTTGGATGCGGTATGCTATGTGCATTCGTCGTTTTATATTAGCGAAGACTTGAGCAAATCTTTGGCCTACCAGGTAGTGAGACGTTGCTCGCAAGGGAGGTTGATGCAGTAGCGCCTTGTCAATCGTAGGGCAGGTTGATATTTGAAGGGGAGGTATGAGATATCTACAAGATTGGAGATGATGATCTTGCACATGGTGGTGCACATGCGTTGTTGCGGCGTGGACAAATTTGTTATTGGATTTTCCTTCAAGGAATGAGTGTGGGCACTCTAGCGCTGATGTAGATGGGGCATAACTCCCGTATTTTATATCCTTGTACCTTTAAGTATCGCTTGTACCTTTGTTCTTGTACTGAGCATGACATTGTTGTGCTTTCAGTGTCTTTTATTGGCTGTTTGAAGGTGTGTTACCCGAATGGTAGAAGCTGATGTTGAGCTTGTGGAGGCTCTGGCTGCTGAGGGGTAGGCGGAAGTCTCATGACCTTGTCCAACATAATCTGGCGGGCACCGACCGCCAAGGGGGCAGGACCCCAATGGCGGCAGGCGCAAGTCTTCCGACCTTACCTTATTTGGCGGGCATCGACCGCTTAAGGGGGCAGACCCCTAGTGGTGGCAGGCGTAGGTCTTGGGACCTTACCTTGTTTGGCGGGCACCGACGACTTAAGGGGGCAGGCCCCTAGCGGTGGCAATCGTAGGTCTTGCGACCTTATCTTGTTTGGCGGGTGCCGACCGCTTAAGGGGGTAGGCCCCTAGCGATATCAGGCTTAGGTCTTGCGACCTTACCTTGTTTGACGGGCGTCGACCACTTAAGGGGGCAGTCCCCTAGCGGTGGAAGGCGTAGGTCTTGCAACCTTACATTGTTTGGCGGGCTCCGACTGCTTAAGGGGGCAGACCCCCAACAGTGGTAGTCGTGAGTCTTGCTACCTTACCTTATTTGGCGGGCGCCGAGCTCTTAAGGGGGCAGGCCCCTAGCGGTGGCAGGCGTAGGTCTTGCGACCTTACCATATTTGGCGGGTGTCGACCGCTTAAGAGGACAGACCTTTAGCGGTGGCAGGCGTAGGTCTTGCGACCTTACCTTGTTTGGCGGGCGTCGACCGCTTTAGAGGGCAGACCCCTGACGGTGGCAGGCGTAGGTCTTGCGACCTAACTTATTTGGCGGCTGCCGGCAGCTTAAGGGGACAGGCCTCTAGCGGTGGCAAGTGTAGGTCTTGTGACCTTACCTTAATGTAGTTTTTTATCTGAAGCATGTGAAATAAATGAAGTTAGATCAACAATTTGTGGAAATAGAATACAAAATCTTTCACAGATGTCTTAGTGCAAATAAAGCTAGCTGGGCAGGAGAAGTGATGTTGCCACAGTTCCGTGATCGCAAGGGGAGCGGTTCTCTTGGGATGACTATTCTAGGGGTTAGCCCCAGTCCCTTCTAGCAGGTAGTATGTTGATCTTCCATCGGCCTGGGCAACGCTGAATGATTTGGCATTCTGCTTTGCAAGGACCTTCTCATGAACCCTTAGCGAAGAAGGTGTTCGATTTCTTTCTTCAATTCCACACAGTCTTTCGTATCGTGTTTGTGGCTGCGGTGAAACTTACAATGCTGCAATTGATCTCCCTTATTTGGAGTGATCGGCTTGGGCTTGCAAAGCACCACGTTGTCCTGGATTGCATAGAGTATGTTGGACATGGAGGTGTTTAGAAGAGAATGGCTCTAATGTTGATGGGTATGTGGTTCCCCGGGACGGTCATTGCTCTTCTTCTGAGGTGGTGATTGCTCTCGCGCTTCCCATTTTGAACTGTCTTGAAATTGCTGCTGATGCGCTTTGAATGCTTCGTCGGCTACGATCTGAGCCTTGATGAGGCGTATGAGGTCGGCATAGCTGGGGACCGTTTCCTTCATTAGGGCTGAGTAGAACTTGCCGGGACGGAGCCCTCCCAAGAGAAAGCTGTGCAGAAGATGGGGGTCGATTCCCAAAATCTGTTGCGAATGTCCTTGAGGGTTTCATCCTCACTCTGATGGACCCCCGAAAGGTAGGAGGGGTCCCGGATTATCTTGCGGTTCGTGATGAACTAATCGACGAAGAGTTGAGTGAAATTTACAAAGTTGTCGATCCCTCCTTCTTTTAGAGAGTAGAACCAACTACGGGCTTGTCCCTTCAGTGTTGTCGAGAACGATTGACACAACAATTAATAAGGGGCTCCGCTAATCCTCATGATGGTGGAGAAATGGTCGATAAGATCCTGCGGGTCATCTGTTTTATTGAACACTTCAAGGTTCAAAAGCTTAAATCCGTTCATGGGATGTGCCAGGATTTCCGGTGCTAACGATGAGTAGGGGATGGTGAACAATATGCCTCCCGACTTGCTTCTGCTCTTCAGTAATCATAGCGCGAATTTCTACGCGTGTGAGCACTTTCGTTGCATGTCCAGTATCCGCTGCTTCCGGATGGTCGTGGTGATGTTGAGCCTCCATCACTCCAGCCAGATGGTCTGGGTGCACCGAAAAACTTTTCTTCAATGAGGGGCAGGTTGGCGATCATGGAGATGGATTGGCGTGCCCCTAGGGACTGATCTTTCAGAGGCGCGAGCGGCTTTCCCTGCCATGATCTCCAGTCACGAGTACCATTGTGCGGTGAGTACTGTCTTCTGAGTCTTCTTTAAACTTTGGGGCACTCCTTTCCCACAGATGACACCAACTATTGCGGCCAACTTAGCCAACCTTTTATATTAGACTAAACTAGGCCGTCTTTGCCCGTGGAGTGGTCGAGCTCACAAACAGTCACAAAAAATTGAAAGATGACAAGTCAATTTTTTAACTTGGAAAACCCGTAAATTAGGTGAAAAACCACGTGACCAGATCTGTGTCGACCAAACATCCACTAGATCTAAGCACTGTTACAGAGCTTTTTCAAGAACTCGAGGGCGACAAACCGCCTCTTATTACAATTACTAGGGAGAGAGAGAGAGCTTGTAAGGTGACAGACCATCGTTCACAGAGTTAATTATTTTTGTGTGTGTTGTGGGGAGCGATGGACTCGTATTCTGGAATCCTCTGATAGTTTTTGGAGGCGGGAGCAGCTTGCTGCTCTCGTTCTGATGTCTGGGACTTGAAGCTCGGGGGTGCGCTAAGTGCACCTTATCCTGCGCTTCTTGTCTCTGATTGCCTTTTGGAAAAGCCCGGTGGCGTTGTCTTATCGGTGGATGAAGCACTTGTTCTTGATCTTGTGGGGCGCTTGCTAGGGGAAAGCGCGCATGACGCTTGTTGTAGAGCGCTTGCTGGTAGAGAGCGCGCAAGTCGCTTATTAGAGTAGAGCGTGTGGAGTGCTTGCTGGTAAAGAGCACACATGACGCTTGTTGGAGGTGAGCGCGCGGGGCGCTTGTTGGTAAAGAGTGTGCATGATGCTTGTTGGAGGAGTGCGCGCAGGGCGCATGTTGGTAGAGAGCGCACATGGTGCTGGTTGGAGCAGAGCACGTGGGGCGCTTGATGGAAGAGAGCGCGCATAACGCTTGTTGGAAGAGAGAGCGTGAACACTTGCTGGAAGAGAGCACGCATGACGCTTATTGGAGGAGAGCGCGTGGAGCGCTTGCTTGCAGAGAGCGCGCAGAGCGCTTACTGGAGGAGATCCCTAGGAGTGCGGAGGGAAAAGGCGCGCGTAATGAAGCGGCGTGCGCGAGAGTGCGCGGGAGTATGCAAGGAAGAAACACGCACAAGAGCTCGTAAGGAAGAGGCGCGCGCGGGAGCGCGCAAGGAAGCGACGAGCGTGAGAACGTGCAGGGGGGCGGAGTGCGCGAGTGCGTGCTAGGAGGCAGAGCGCGCACAAGGAAGAGACGTGCGAGGGCGCGCTAGGAAGAGGCGCGCGCAAGAGCATACAATGAGGCTAAGCGCGCGGGAGCGCACAAGGAAGAAACGTGCGCAAGAGCACACAATGAGGCAGAGAGCACAAGAAGAGATGCGTTGGAGAGAGCGCAAGGAAGAGGAACGCGCGGGAGCGCGCAAGGAAGAGGCGCTCACGGGAGCATGCAAGGAAGAGATGCACGTAGGAGGGTGCAAGGAAGAGATCCGCACGAGAGCGCGCACAGAGGCGGCGCGTGCGGGAGGGTGCAAGGAAGAGATGCGCGCGGGAGCTCGCAAAGAAGCGGCGCGAGCTAGAGTGCGCAAGGAAGAGAAGTGGTGGAGAGAGAAAATCCGTAGGAGGAAGAGAGAGCAAATCCGTAGGAGAAGAGAGAAAATTCGCAAGAGAATTTTCCGGGGGAGAAGAGGAAATGAAGATCTTCGAATGTGAAGGAGATTTTCAAGGAACACTTGAAGATCTTCGAAGGGGGATAAAGAAATGAAAAATATAGAGGAGGAAGGAGAGAGAAATCCGCAGAAGAATTTTCTGATTAATGAGAGAATGATAATAAATGGGGCTCTGAGACCTTATTTATAGGTTTTATGGGTGGTTATGACGGTTATGCGACCATCCACAGTCCATAACCACCACAATCGTTATTTGTATGCCGATTTCATGACGTACTATGCGCATATTGTTCAATTAATTTTATTAAACGCAAACTCATTCTATTTTTGACAAAGCATTTTCCCCATTACGGGAGGTCATGCAAACGGTTACGTGGGTAGTTACCCACTTAACTGACGGAGACGATCCCAGGAGTGCGTTCGGACGTTGGAGAGTTTCCATCGGCCTAAAATCCGGCCGGTGACGGAGTCCGGTAGGCGGCGAAGGCCGGCCGAATGAAGGAGAAGGCCGGCCGAGAGGCGAGGGGGAGGATGACGGCGACGGCAGCGGCGTCCGAGGAAGAGAGGGACGACAGTGGGAGTGGATGAGAATGGCGGCGACAACGTCTGCAATGGATGAGAAGAGCAACGACGGCGGTTGCCTCGGCGATGACGCTGACGGCCACGGTGATGAAGATGATGACGTCGATGGCGGCGGTTGCCGCGGCGATGAGGGCGGTTGCCGCGGTGATGGAGGCGGTTGCCGCGGCGACGGCGACTGTGATGTAGATGATGACGGCGACGATGACGACGACATCGATGACGGCGACGGTGTTGAAGACGATGACGGCGGTTGCCACGCCGATGTCGGCGACGGAGATGAAGACGATAGAGGCGATATCTGCGGCGGTGATGACACCGGCGATGATGACGGCGATGGCAGTTAAGTCGCCAGTGGGGTTGACTACCCGCAACCCGAATCATTTCAGGATGACCTTATCAAGACTAGTCTACAAAACTAATCACGAGCAATTAAGGTCCGGTTCATGCGGTCTTAACAGCTTGACCGGTGAAAATAAGTTCCCCAAACAAAACCTAAGTTAACTTTGCACGGTGATAATGTGCCCTGGTATGTCATGGTTTCGAGCAATATTTAGGTCAGGACTCCTGACGATGCTCATGGTCCTGCACTAATGAGAAGCTTGCAAAAGAGGTGGGGCCCATACAGTTGTGACTTGTGTCATACACTTTTGCGTGGGGCTCTCATCATTTGAGGCTTCTCATTGGTTGTGTGGACGATGCTTATCGTCCACGGTCCTGACCTAAAAATTTTCCCATGATTTCACACCTGACCACGAGGTCTCCGTCTATAGTACACGACTACAGTAATATCAGATGACGCGCCTACCATTAAAAAGATCCGACAGCCTTATATGCAGATTAAAACCTAACTAGTAATTACTTAGTTTCATTTAATGATGATATTTTTAGTACATAATTATCCCATTTTATATAAATAAATACAGCATAGCAGATAAAATATAGTAAATGCTAAATAATTTTTAATTCTTTTCATTTATTATATCACTCATTTTTAATTTGGTAAAGCATTATGAAGCGGGGAAGAAGAAAGGCCAAGGAAAGTCCAGTTCTCTGATTTTCTCGGCGACTTCTCCTGAGCGACCAAGAAGGCTATTCGATCGCCGCTATACCTCGCCGGAATCTTCGCCGAGGTCTTACCGTCCCGTATTCTCTCGATTTTAAGTTTTTTTAAACCTTTTTCCTCCTCAAATCGCCGTTTATGGATCTTCCGCTTATCTAGGTTTTCGTAAGGGACGACTGGAGGTAGGATTGTTTTTGCCTCTTGTAAAATTTCTCACACAGGTCAATTTCTCGTGTTCAGATAATTTGTTTCGGATGGATCCCCTTTGTAGCCTGTAACTTATTACTCAGATCTACTGTTTATAGGTTTTCTGTGTACATCGGGATTGGATTTTTTTAGGTCTCCAGTTCCACTGTTGATACTCGTCAATTCTTCGCATCTCTTTGCTATTGCAGTTGAGGCCAAAGGGAAGATTTGGACGATGGCTGGCTCTACGGCCACTAGCTTCTGGTGTTACATGTGCCGGCGAAGAGTGAGCCCGATCATGGAGCTTGAGCTCAAGTGCCCTTTCTGTGTAAGCGGATTCGTGGAGGAAATTTCCGACAGAGAGTTGCCGGAAACCGAAGAGGCGGGATCGGAGCGAGCCATCTCCTCATGGACTTCAGTCCTGGCGGGGATGATGGGGCATACTTCTCGCCAACTCCGGGGACAGAGATTTCCGAGAGTGGAAGACGGGGATGACTCCGATCTGGAGCGCGAGCTCGAATCCATTGTGTGGACGAGGCGGCGTGAGACAGACGAGGATGCTGCATGGCGGATGAGGATTGAAGGGGGTGATGAGGATTCTGATAATGAGCATCAACTGGAATTTGCTGCACAGAGGAGGCAGAGTTCCGCCGTTCTTCAACTTCTTTACAGTCTCAGAGAAGATTTCTGGCGGGAGGAGGCTAACGAATTCGAAGGGGAGGGGGAGAGCGAAGGAGACGGCCTGGTTCTCATTAATTCCTTCAACGAGGCGGTCATCCTAGACGGACCCTTAAACGCCAATCAGAACCCGGGCCATGAATCAGACAGCACTGCTGCCGGCGCCTCCATTGGAGATTACTTCGTCGGGCCGGGACTGGAGATGCTTTTGCAGCATTTGGCTGAGAACGATCCCAACTGCTATGGAACTCCGCCTGCCCAGAAAGAGGCTGTCGATGCCTTGCCCGTAGTGAAGGTGAAGGAGAATATAAACTGCCCGGTCTGTTTGGAGGATTTCGAAGCTGGAATGGAGGCGAGAGAGATGCCGTGCAAACATAAGTTTCATAAAGATTGCATTTTTCCGTGGCTGGAGCTCCATAGCTCCTGCCCGGTTTGCAGGTTTCAGCTGCCCGCCGATGAATCCAAGATTTCGAGCGGGTCGGGGACTGCGGTGAATAGGGAGGGTGGAGTTGGTAGTGACGGCGGTGCTCGAGGAAGGAGGAATAGATCCAGGGCTCCTCCTTCGTGGCCCTTCAGCGGAATGTTTTAATTTTGGGGTTCTTGGGATTGCACTTTTTCTCGGAATTCATTCACCGATCTTTAGACGGTGTTTAAAGATGCTTCTTTTAACGGTCAGTTTCTCCGGCATTTGCTTTGATCCTCTATGTACAGTGTTGTAGTTCCATGTCTGAATTCCGTCCCTGATCTTGTTTGAAGCGAGCGGGTTTACTTAGCTGGCTCGAGTTTTTCATCAGATCTGCGCTTCTTTTCTTCGTGGTGGTTAGGAGGCTTCACACTTCAGTCTGGTAATAAGTTTGAGGGAGGGTCAATAGTGAGCTTTTGTTGAAATGGAGCTTTTTATTTGTAGATTTGATCTATCCTTCCTGTTTTTGCTGTTGTTGTTGTTCAGTCTCTCTTTTATGTGATGCTTCATTCTGTGGACATGCTTGATGTGAATATTTATATGTAATAATAAGCATCTTCCAGTGCTAATTTATGGCATGTGATGAAGTGATTTAGTGTTTCTTGCCAGATATTATCTCATGTGATTGTGTTTTTAGTTGCCAATTTAAGTATTTCTTGCAGAATCTTCCCGTGGTCGTCTTGAGAATTTTCGTGAAATATCATGTGATGAGGTTGTGAGGAAAAGATATGCGCTCCATTTTTTTTACTTTGGTGTTGTTTTTTGTTTGTTTTCTTACAGGAGAAATGAAGGTGTTTGGGTAGCCTCCATTTTTAAGCTTTTGTGCGGTGGGAAAGAACATGATCTTCGTTTTCCGACGAAAGGTGGGAGCTTTCTTTCTCAATGGAGCTCCGTGTTTCACCGAAATCATTGCCACCGCTCTCCCAAACGGGTTGTGAAAGACAATAGTATGCTAATTGCTCAACTCGTCTGCAAAACACAGGTTGGCAAGAATTTTATCCTACTTTTCACATGAATCTTATCAATTTTGTTAACATATGCTATGCTTAAAATTGGTTTTACTTCTTGGTTCTAAAAATTCATTACATTGTATGCATGATGTCAATTTTACTGAATCTGTGATTTGATCTTTAGTTTCTTATTAGCATGATATCAACTTTAGGTAATTTGAGATTTGAATTAGGAAATACTGTTTATTACTTTTACAGATTTTAGCAAAAAAAAGCCATCTGCATATACTTTAATTTGTTAGCGCATCATGTACAGTATATATCACATTCTTATGCTTGATGTTTTGAACTGCATTGACCACCAAAATTTTATCATCAAACATCTTAAAAGATTTTGAAATGTTTCAGCATGCATTAGATATGAAATGTAAACTTGTACAAATTCAAGAGTTCTAATTGGAACTGAGTGAGACTTACATGGGTCGATTCCGGTTCCAAAAGTCGGAATCATACCTATACGGATTGGTTCTTGGTTGAGTGAACCAATCTGAACCGATCCGAGTTGCACGCTTATGAACCAACTACCCGAGAAATGCGACTTCAATATTTCTTATCCTTATGAACTTGACTAGATGCATGATGAGGTAGAAGTCATGGTCAAGATATTATGAGGTGGAGTGAGAACTCATCCTCCTTCATTAATGTAGTATTCTCTCTCGTCTCCTGGATGGAAATTTAGGCTCCGTTTGGTGGATTTTTTTTGTTCCGGTGAGTTAGGACAAAAGCACTACCATCATAGAATGCATGTTTGGCAAGACGGTGGTTATGACCGTCGCCAATAAAAGAAAATTAATTTTGAACACAAAGGTGAATGAAGATTCTTAGGTGAGATTGGGCATTCACGAATGACAGTTTATAACTACCACATTCACGACCTCCGCCGACTTCTTCGTTACTTTGAGATGAATCGGTCCGACTTAAGGGTTCGACGTCAATTCTGTTAGTAACATAATTTTCTTTTCCACCTATTGGAAGGCATGGCTCCTTTAATGCATAGGGCTATTGAAATAGAGATAGTGCACACTTTGTCTTTCCGTGTGCAGTGTGCGGCCGCAAAATACCCGTAATGTATGTTAACTGCCGGTGGGTTTATTATAGACATGACATGTGAGACGGATTTTAGTAATTATATAAGAGTGAAGATGATCTTTAATATTTGCATGAACTCACAGGAGAGGTTAACAATTGACACTACAAGAATATTAAGAGCTCTATAAATAAATATGAACCATATATATAGTTTATTGGCTTCAACTCGTGCTCTTGCGACACCACCCTCTTCGCGGTCATGGTCGTGCAGCCCGACCCTGGCCCAACAAGTGCATACATTCTTTCTATGTCGTAGCTTAATTGAAACCATTTTTATTTCGCATTCATGCATGAAAACAATGTTTCCAGAGGGACAAAGCATTTCTAAAGCAATTTATAACTTGGAACATGAGGATAGAAGTCATTGTTTAAATCAATCATTCATGCTCATAATGCTCTTGACTCTGCAACCCTTTCATGATAATACTCCAATGTAAATCATACAAAATTGAGAAATGAAGTCGAATTTGTAGTTGGAATCGATTTCTCGCGCCAAAAGAAGGCAATTGCAGCAAACGTGACGGTATAGGGGGCCACTATTTCAGTGGCACCTGCGAGCAACCACTTTGTGCATTTATTGTCAAAGATTAGGTCTTTCTCCTCTGAGAGAAACCACTTTGTGCATAGTACCAAAATTTAGGTCTGTTTTCAATCTTCTCCCGCCCATACCCCCAATAGATTGAGGAATATATGGGTTCTCTTGTTGTAATTACTCAAACCTCCCTTGGGAGTTTGCATAGTCACATATCACACCCCTCTATCTTTTGAAATTACAAAAATCAACCCCTCTGAGTTTACCTTTCATAACATCATGCATGCACAAAATCGCCCCCACTGGCGATTTTCTCGAGAGGGTATTTTTGCGTATGTATGTTAGAGGGGTTCACCCTCAATTTTGTTAGAGGGATTCAAAACATAGAAGGGTTCACCCTGTAATTTTGCAAATTTAGAGGGGGAGATTTGAGTAATTAATAGAAAAAAAATATACCATATATTTGCCTTTCTTTTGATTTAGATCTGGATTCCAACTAAAATTTCGATTTCATTCCTCAATTTTGTTTGAGTTCATTTTGCTACCCTTTCATTATAATCCAATGTAAATCTTACAAATTTGAGAAATGAAATTGAAATTGTAGGTTGACACAGTGACGGCGGCGGTGAACATGAAGATTAAACTGTCATTTGTTAACGCACAACTACGGGACTTCATCCACTTTTATGTGCTAACGGATAAAATTTGTTAGGTGGTCGTCAACGAATGACGGTTTAATCCGCGCGTTTACGACCATCACCGCTATGCCAAACGAAACCGTAGTTGGAATCGAGATCTCGCTCAAAGAGGTTTAGAGTTTAGGGTTTAGAGTTTAGTAGTTATCTTGGCTTCAACTGCCATGTCGCAAAAGAGGTTTTTCAGCTGGAATGGCATCACCTTAACACCATAATTTAAATTTTATGCCACGGGTGACACATCATGAGCGTGCGTTAGACATATTTCCTCCTTTAAATTTCATTTATTTGCTAAAAATTATCAATTTTTATAAAATAATTTACAGAATATAAATACTGGTATTTTTATAATAATTTTAAGTACTCATATATCTACATTCTATGTTAGTACGAAGAAAATCTAATTGGAAAAAAAAATTTGGTTGAATTTTTTCCAAACTATTCAAAATATGAGCATATTACTATTTAAAATGATTGTAAAATGCTATAATTAGTATCCCTTAAATTTTTTTTTTGACCAAAATTGATGGTTTGGTAATTGAAAAATGAATTTTCGAGGAGATAAAAGGGTCTAATGCACCATGCTCGGAAAACTTCACCCAACAGAGACGAGCTCATAAGACCTCGCTCAATAGGAGAGAGCTCAAAATACCTCGCCTAGTAGGGGTGAGCTCAAAAGAACACCACTTGAATTGCCCATAAATAAGATCGCAATGCACTAGAAAGAAGTTTGTTGAACCCCCTCAAGATTCTTTTCGACTCCAGAGCTCGTCTCTCTTGTACCCTGCTCAATATTGACTTTGGAGGATAAGTTCCTATACACTTTCGGGCAAGTGGTGTACCTCCACGCTACAGCCTGGGTTCTGTTTACAGGTAACCCCAAAAGCTCATCCTCTCTCATCGCCCCCTAGTTTAGACTCCTATCCCTGCTGCTAGACAAATAGCATTTAGTTAACTAGGATTTTCCCGATTCCAACATACCTATCTAAAATAACAATTCTGCTAAAAAATTATAAAAATGTTATAAAGCTGTAAACAAAATTTATGAGACCTATCATAAATTTAAAAAAAATAGGAGAGAGTGCTGCCCAAAGTCAACCCAAAGTTGACACGTGTTTTTTATATTTTCTAAATAATATTATATATATCTTACGAGTACCCGATCACGACAATGCATGGTGCGGGTGCCCAATGCCTAGCGCGACGGTTCTCTAATCACAGCATTGTCCCGGCGTAACAGCGCACCCGCCACTCGCAAACTCCCGAACTTTATACTCCGTCCGTCACTCATTTTTTTTTGTGCATGAGAATTTGCGAGCAACGACGAGAGTACATTTTTTATTGAAGGTAAAAGATTTTGCAAATATGAGAACACGTATTTTATAATTAAAAAAACACATAAATTAATGAGATTGAAAATTTTGGAATAAAGAAGTAAAATTGAAATTTTGAATATTTAACAATAAAAAATATTTTTTCTTTTAAATAAAAAAAGTATAGATTTGTGACAGAGATGATTTTTTTTAATATGGAACCGAGGTATGCCGTGAAGAATAAGGCTCCCTTTGGCATGATGGTGACGGTCGTAAACGTATGAGTTAAACCGTCATTCATTAAGGATCACCTAACAAACATCATCGGTTTGAACATAAAAGTTGATGAAATTCATTAGGTGGGTGTTACCGCCGTGCCAAATATAGCCTAAATTTAGGTTGATCGCAATGCCCGTTTTGACTCCATTCCGTTCTAAACGGACCGGAGGAGAGTTGTTTGGAAACAATTAAAATGTTGTTATTTTAAAACGGCCGGTTTAAAACCTATTTTTTTCTCCGTTTTGAAAAGATCAGGGACACCCTTTCAAAACGGTCGTTTGGGATATTTTTTTAATTTAATTTAATTTAATTTAATCAATTTAATCCCTATAAAAAATATAATTATATCCATAAATTTGTAAAAAAATCGTAGATATAATACATAATTTTATTTTTAAAAATTCAGAAAAAATTGGCCCGAAATAAATAAAATTCATGTGAAGATAATTTTGAAAATAATTTAAACCGTCATACGGAGATTACCCAAACAAAATCTCAGTTTTAAAACCATAGTTTTTAAAATACAGTTTAGCATTTTCTTTTTGAACTTCCCCCTTTTAAAACGACACCGGTATGCCAAACAGAGCCTAATACTAGTCACTGATCTTCCCTTGCAAAGAGGTGGGAGGAAAACACGTGTCCTTCATGCTATTAGGGTAGTATTAATTATATGCAGATCATTTTTGGCTATGTGTAGTCAAAAGATAAATATAGTTCAAACTAAAAATCATAGGAAGTGGTGAACCCGCATAGATTTGACCTCCACATAACTTTTATGAAATTGCTTGACCTGCATATAGTCGAAGTGATCTGCATATAGTTATTATCTCTACTATTATTATTAGGCATATATTAGCGTGTTTTAATTAATCAAGAGTATTATAAATGTAAATTAATTTTAGCTATCTATAAACCAATAAAATTTAAGTGCAGACTAACTTTTTAGATTGCATAACATTAAAAAAAATGGGGATTGTTAACCGCAGATCAAATATGGCTATTCGCAGATTATTACTATTCGCAGACCCAAAGACTATTAAATTTGTTATTCGCAGAAATTATTGTTATTCGCAGACCAACATTAAAAGTAAAAAAATAGGGTCAAGATGTGCACCAACACCACAAGTACCACCAAAATTGGAGCCTACATAAAAGTATACATAACCTGCATCAAAAAATATGAAGCACTGACACCACAAGTGCACAAAAAATATCAAGTCTATCAGAAGAAGAAGAAGAAGAAAGTATCAGGAGCACGGTTAGGGCAAAATCAAGATTCAGAGCAGCGATCAGCGGCAGAAGCGGGCATTTCCTGGGAGATAGATCTACTAGACGGGGCCGGAGAGAAAAGAGCACACTGCCTTCGTCGCTGCGCTTCCCCGTTACATGCTCGGAAATGCCCTAACTCCTGGCGCCTTAAGCTAGGCCCGCCCTTGCACACAGCGGCGAGCGGCGGGGCGATCGACTCTTCTTCGCCGGCGAGCGGGGCGAGCGGCAGATGGCGAGCGGAGCGATCGGCGGATAGCCATTCGGTCTGCGAATAAAAAAAAAGGAACCCAAAAAAAAACGTTTTTTTCGGTCTGCGAATAGCCATTCACGGTCTGCGAATAACAATCCCCAAAAAAATCTACTGCGGATTTTGGTGATTCTATGTAAACATCGTCTTCCTTGCGACATCGAGAAACAAATACGAGTAGATCCTATTGTAGTTCTTTACCACAATCATATTCGAGTTCTTTACTAGAACGCTCAGATTCAATAGATCTCGAGCGTTCATTACATTTTTATGTTCCTCAATTTAGATTGCTCTCTTGATCACGAACGAAAGTCGTTGTTTCACACCTAGAAGAAAGGATCGTAGGGGTCGGCCAAACGTAACCTAGTCTTCGATCCTGGAGTTTGTGGCCTGACAAAATTTTGTTGGTGTTGAAACCGGAAAACCGGTCTCTTGTGGAGTTCACCCTTGGGGAAGGGGTGGCCGCGCACCTACTTCACTCCTGCAAGAAAATGACAAAGAAAAGAGAAGAAACAAGGACTAGACCAAGGGCCCGGCGTGGAGGTCCCGCCACACACCCGGAAGATCTTAGAGCGCTTCCCCTCCTTAGCCAAATGCCGGGCTAAGGTACCCCAGAAAGCGCTAGTAGGCCGGAGAATTAGTAAGCATGCCTTCTGAGGTACCCCTTGGGTCCTATTTATAGGAAAAGATGGCCTGCCAATATACAACCTTCACTGTTTTCGAGGACTGCAAGCAGACCAAAAAGGGGCAACATAGTAAAAGTATGTCATGGCCGAGATGCGAGTTGGACCTGAGGGGGCACTCGCTCGGCAGGGGGCCCGACTCGCCTCGCCCTGGGGCCTAGGCGGGCACGTACTCGGCGGACTGCGCTCGACTATCGCGAGCTCGGCTTGACTACCGCCGAGCTCGGACTCGGCACGGCGATCGCCGAGCTCGGACTCGGCACGGCGATCGCCGAGCTCCAACAGAAACTGAGCTCGGCACGGGGATCGTCGAGCTTGGCTCGACTACCGTCGAGCCCTGTTCCCGCACCCGAGCTCGGTCTCGGCATGCCGGGCTTCGTTCGGCCATCGTCGAGCTTGGCTCGACTATTGCCGAGCTCGGGCTCGGCATGCTGGGTCCACATTGGTCTGAGCCGGCCGGTTCAACTCCTGTCGACCACTCGCGGGATACGGGGTTGTACATAATCCCCGCTCTTTGCGAGGTTGGGACAAGCTCGGAAAGAAACATCCAACCCTATAGGATCCGGCGAGTGCGACAGGGGCAAAAAGGAATCTTCTGGTAGGCCCCACAGGTAGCTATATATATGTACCCCTGCGCATCTGGCTGACCTTTGCCCTTCCCCAAATTCTGTCAAGATGCCGCTCCCCAAGGAAGTTTTAGAGCGACTCGCACGTTCCCGCGAGGAGATCGCTGCTCAGGCCGCGGGGCTGACCAACCTTGAGGCCCCTGCTCGCCGTTTTGCCGATTTTGGCTCGGCCAAGCGGGCGAAGCCCTTTCCCCCGGGGGCCGAACCCATTCTGGCCGACTTTACTGCCGCCTTGGGGAACGGGGCCGGTTCCTCCAACCAGCCGGTTCTTGGTTCTTCCACTAAAAATCTCGTGGAACTGTCTTCCGACCGGGAGAACAGCGGCGAAGCATCCACTCCTCGGGCCAAAAGTATTCCTGTCAGCTCGCCACGGCAGGATCCCGAGGTCAAGGAGCCGGGCTCGCGAGAACTTGCGTCGCCGAGTCACCTCCCTTCCCGGCAACCCTCCCCTGGATCCCTGGTCGCGGGGAGAGGCGCCGGGATTATCCCTGTTCCCGACTACCAACTTGCTCCTCAAGAACTGCTGGGGCGTGGCAAGGACCTGCGCCACTTCTCTCCTCGCGCCAACCCAGAGGAGCCAGGCTCGCGCGGTAAGTTTCCGGCATTGCTTTTCTGTTCCGTGGATATTTGCTTTTCTGACCGTCTTTCAGTTCTTCACCCAGAATTTTCCGGGCGGACGGAGGACGACGAGTCCGTGGATCGACCTCCTTACTCGCCCCTCCCTTCTCCAAGCGCCCTGGACGCCTTCCTGGACTCCGAGGTGGGCAGCCCTGAACGCGCAAGACGGGAGCGGAAGGTTCTCAAGAAGCTGGTGCGCGAGCTCCACGACCTGCGGAAGGACAACAACAGGCTGCAGTGGGAGTGCTCGCGTCTCGCGGACGGTGCTGGAGTCAGCCTGGCGTTCGAGGAGGCGTCCTCCCTGGTGCTGATGGATGAAATTGACGAGAACCTGCGGGTGATAAATAGGAACATGGGGCGACTTCGCGAACTTCATGCGCGGCGGCCTGCGACGGCGGGCCGGCGAGACCGGGGAGAATGAAACGGCTCCTCTGTCAGCCGGCCGGTACTCGCCCTCGCCCTCGCATGGTCCTCGCGCCCTTATTTATATATTTTTTCTTTTATTTGCTCTGAATGATCTGCTTGTAATAACTTGGAACAACTTTTCAACCACTTTGTATGTGTAGATGCTTTTTCAATATTTTGGTGAGTCTTTTCGAATTCCCCCTTCGGGGGTCTGGCCGGCTCGCAGGACTTGTGAGGAGAGGGTGGCGAGGTGGCGTGGCGAGACCGGACCGATCGGCCGACTCGCCCTCCCTCTCGCCCTTCTTTACCTTCTTCTATAAATAGACCTTCTCACCTACCCCCGAGGCACGCTTTTATTGCTTTCGAATCCTTGCTTCGTCTCTGTCTTCCCGAGCTCGCGATTTTCCTTTCCTCTGCGACCATGGTCAAGACCAATCCTGACGCGGACGGTCGGTCTAAGTGCGCCCAGCACTTCGTTGATCATTGCTTTTTCGAGGGGCACATTACAGAGGAGGAGCTCGTCGAGTTCACGGCGGCGTTCGTCCCCCCCCCCCCCCCCGGCTTCCAGGCTCGCAGGCCCGCCGAGCATGAAGCCATCAATTCCTTCCCGGAGGGTGAGCTCGCCTTCCCCATCTCGCACTTCGAGGTGGGACTGCGCCTCCCCCTCTGGCCAGAAATCCGCCAGATCCTGAATTACTACGGCGCGGTGCCCGCGCAGCTGAATTCCAACGCCATTGCTATGATGGTGGCGTTCGCCTGTTTCCTCCGCCGGGAGCGAATTGAGTTCAACCTCGCGGTGTTCCGTAAGTTGTTCTCTTACAAGGCTACCCCCGACGGGGTCGCCTACTTCGGTGGGTCCTTCATCAAGGTTCGCGAGCTGGCGAACAAGAATCACAATTGGATGACCCGGCTCGTCTTCATTAAGGGCGAGCTCGGCAACATCCCCTTTCGCCCCCTGCAGAAGAGCGAAGACATATATCGTCCTCCTTCCCTGTCTGGTAGCGACGCCGACCTCCACAAGTTTTTTCTTCACAAGGACTTCGAGGTCGCCTTCCTCCGCCGCGGCCTTGATTCGCTTCAGCCCGTTCTCCCCGGCGAAGGTATATCTCGCTCAGCCCTCTCGCGAACTTTATCAAGGTGGATCTCATATAATTTTTCCCTCTCTCTTTTTTGACTAAGTCTTTCTCTGCAGGGGAACGGGTTCTGCCGGAGCATCCGTCGTTCGCCGACTCGGGGATATTCTCAGATCCTCTGGAGCTGGCCCGGGCGGCGGCAATGGCTTGTCGCGAGGAGCAAGCGCGAGGCCAACTCCCCGGCAGGAAGCGCTTGGAGTCCGGGGGGTCAAGCTCGCGCCACGAGCCTTCGCTCCCCAAGAAGAAGAGGGCGAAGGTGGTCTCGCGCAGACGGCTGCACCTTCCTCCGTCGCCTACCAAGTTCATGAGCTCGCCGGAGGCTCTGTCCGACGAGCCGCCCTTGAGTCCGTTGAAAGAAGCCTCCTCCCCCCGAAAGGGGAAGAAGAAGAGCGGGCCGTCCTCCGATTCCACCGGGGAGGACACCCTCCGCGAGCCCAGTCTGCCGAAGGATCACCCCAACTTCGGCAAGGGGTGCAAGAGCAAAGATGCGGCTGGAGAGCCCATCTTGAAGTGGGACGAGGGGGCTCACCGAGTTTCCGTTTCTACTCGGGCCCCCTCCTGGGGAGCCCGCCGGCCGCCTACCGCCCACGCCTTCGCCTTCGGCTTCGGCCTCTACAGCCGCGACAGCGCCGAATCGTACAAGAAACTTACCCCCAGCCAGCTCGGCTACGAGGGGTTGCAGGCCCACCTGCGGGCCTTCGAGCTCCATCACATGATGGTCCGCCGCGGCTTCCAGCTCAGCAATGCCCTGCTGACTGCCGAGCAGGAGCGCGACCTGGCGAAGGAGAGCGCGGCTGACGCGAAAAGGCGGTTCGGCCTCGCCGATGCTCTACTCGCGAAGTCCGCCGGTGGCTTGGTAATCACTGGGTGCCTCTATTCACCTTGCTTAGGATTATTCCTGCGCGTGTTCTGAATTTCTAACCCTACAGGACGCCGAAGCCGCTGACGCGATGCGAGGCGAGATGGCTCAGTTGCAGGCTCAGCTCGCTGAGCGGGAAGCCCAGCTTGCCGAGCAGAAGATATACTCCCGCGAGCAGGAGGCTGTCGCCGCCCGGCTGGGGGTGGAGGTGGAGGAATTGAAAGAGAAGAACAAGGGGCTCCTGGGAGAGGTCCTCCGCCAAGCCGACGCTCTCCTTCCTCCGGACGCCAGCGAGCCGGCCTTCCCCTTCAAGAGGCCCCGGGTGTTTGGCGAGTCTGATGTCGCGGAGCGGCTGCGAGTCAACTCCGTCGAGGCTGCCGAGTGTCTTCTACAAGCCATGAGGGGGACGGGGATTTTGGCGGAAGGCTGCGAGGAGGTCACCGTCCGGGAGATCCTACCAACCCTGTTCCCGCCCAGCCCGCTCAGCGAGAAGGAAGATAGCTTCGATTCGCTCTTTGCGGGGGTGGGGGAGAAGGACGCTCGGCTTGGTGGCGAGGAGGACCGCCACTCGAGGGGGGAGGGTGAGAGCTAACTTTTGTTTTCTTATCTTTTTTTGTATCCTGCCGAGGCGGGCCTTGTACACATGTAATGATGAATCAAAGACATTTTGCACAATTTTACTATCTTCTTTTTAAGCTCACTTGCGATATTATACCCGCGTGCTCGGTAGAGCGGCCTCGCCCATAGAATGTATTGAGTTAGGACCAGCCCCCGCGATGCTCGCGGCGGATCCCTAGGACACGTGCTCGCGCCATATCCTACTCGCGCCACGCCTTTCCCCGCCATGTCTCACCTCAGTTTTTCGACAATTCAGACAAGTGAAAATATGTTTGGGTCAAGATGTTGCCGGCATCCGCCTTAGACATCAGGGCGTGTCTTTCGCCGAGTTAACTGGAGCGAGGCTAGGCTCGCTGGAGAGAAAAAGGGGGGGGGGGTAGGATATTCCGAGCTCGTCGTCTTGACTGGCGAGCTCGCACCCTGGTGTCTTCCTCGGGCCAACTCCCAGTCTCAACTCCAGGGTCGTAGTGACGTCCGTCGAGACTCGGCCGTGCCAGCTAGGTGGGGGCCTGGCAGGGGAGCGACGAGACCTAACCCCAGAGCGGGAAGACTTAGAAACTTTTGCCTCTCCCAGGTGCTACCACCGGGCCAGTCAGCTAGGTGAGAGCCTGAGGGCGGGTGTTGAACATCCTCCGGGCTCAGCCCCAAGGTCATAGCGATGTCCATCGAGACTTGGCCGTGCCAGCTAGGTGGGAGCCTGGCAGGGGAGTGACGAGACCTAACCCCAGAGCGAGAAGACTTAGAAACTTTTGCCTCTCCCGGGTGCTACCACCAGGCCAGTCAGCTAGGTGAGAGCCTGAGGGCGGGTGTTGAACATCCTCCGGGCTTAGCCCCAGGGTCATAGCGATGTCCATCGAGACTCGGCCGTGCCAGCTAGGTGGGAGCCTGGCAGGGGAGTGACGAGACCTAACCCCAGAGCGAGAAGACTTAGAAACTTTTGCCTCTCCCGGGTGCTACCACCGGGCCAGTCAGCTAGGTGAGAGCCTGAGGGCGGGTGTTGAACATCCTCCGGGCTCAACCCCAGGGTCATAGCGATGTCCATCGAGACTCGGCCGTGCCAGCTAGGTGGGAGCCTGGCAGGGGAGTGACGAGACCTGTAACACCCCATGTTCAGTCCTGGAGTCGGTGGGAGTTAACGCCTCGCGGTAGAGTAACCGTCGGCGGAAGGGCGTTGAACTGTGCAGTTTTTCCCTTAGCGCACGATCACTGACCACAGGGCGCACGACCACTGACCGTGCGCCACTGGTCGTGCATAAAGAAAATATAATGCCAAATCCCTGTTTAACGAAAACGCACGATCACTGACATAGGGCGCACGACCACTGACCGTGCGCCACTGGTCGTGCGGACGGGTGCAGAATCCGTAAAATGACTCCGTGGCCGTCCGATTTTCCATCAAATCTCATCTAACGGCCTAGGATGGTCCGCCCAAACATTTAATTTAGGGTTGAAGGGTTCTAAACCCTCATTTCAAACCCTAGACTCTCTTTCTAAAAGTTTAGAGAGAAGGGAGAGCAAGGAAGGAGAAGAGGAGATCCGGCCGCCGGCGGAGCACCGGAGCACCGAATCTCGATCCGAGACCGGATCCTCGACGGCAAGAGCGAGGCGAAGCTTTTCAACCGTCTACTTCTTCATGACGGGCGCGCGAAAATCTGCGAGGGTAACGATCCTCTTCATAGGGCATGTGTAGTCGCCCTTCTTCCTTTGCATGGGGAAATCCCCCTCTCGCGAGTAAGCGTCGAGGAGCGGAATCCCTTCGGGTAGATATGTAAAGTCCCCGTTGTTAGAGCCCGGAATCGAAGTACGGGCGTAGGCATTGTGTGTGAAGCCTATTCGGGTTTAGCCCGAATCGGTGTTGTTGCATTGCATGGTCGGAGAAGACTCCGCACCGATGATTTCAGTTTTCCGAAATTTCTACGCGGTAGATTGCATACAGGGATCCTTGGGGATTAACCTCGAGGCGCACCCGGAAAGCTTGGGCGGAATCGCATTGCCGCCACGATGTTGCCTTGGAGGGCAAATCGGTACATAACGGGGTTATGTGCGTGTTTTGATCGATTGTGGGAATGAGGAGAAACTTGGCCCGCACCGATGGCTAAATGGCCGTGGTGAAGTGAGCAACGGGCGGGTGGAACTCTACCCATTCCAAGTGGTCTCGGTAGAAGCGACCTAAAGTACATGGGACTTCCCGGGGGGCTGGAAACGGGCCTAGGCTTCGGCTGAAAGGGCTATTTGCTCACGAGAATTGTCGTCCACGAGACAACGGTGGAATCGCGGGAACGGACCGGGTCCGGACCGGATTCACCATTTAGTGCCCTGAGAGCACGGGGTGTACGGCCGTGCGTGCCGACACTTGTGGCGAATAGTTATATAGATTTATATATTGCTATGTTAGTTGTTATGCAGGGAAGGAGCACCGCCGTCCCGCAATTGCGGGGCGGGGTCGTTATAATTTGGTCAGCATTGCTGACCGGTTACTCGTGTAAATTGCCACCTCTTCGGTGGATTGCTTCTTACAGGTGCTGCTGCGGAGCCGAGCGGCAAATAGCAGGCTAAAGCCCAAGTTGCAGCGCTAGCCCATGAAGGCTGAAGATTTAGTTTTGTTTTTCATATTCATGTTTGGCCGGCCTGCGCGCCGATGTATGAAAGACACTATTTGGTTAAGAGAACAATGTTTGTAAGGCCTTAAGGCCGAGGACTGTTTTGTGTATTTTTAGTCGTTTCATTCCTATGGGTTTTATCATTAGTGGACATTCATGCTTTTCGTTGGGTTCTTTTTAATAACCTAAAATGCTTCCGCTAGGTGTTGCGTAGGACGTTGTCTTTCAAATTGTGAGTATGATAATGCGATGCGTAACTCCACGGTCTGTCTGCGGTATATGGCGTCGGGCCCCGGCCGGACCTACTGCTATATGCCATGTGACGGATAGGGGTGTTACAAATTGGTATCAGACTAACGGTTTCGGTCTTGCTTATTAGAATTCGCGGACGAATTCTTTTAAGGGGTGGTGAGCACTATCACGTGCGTCATCGTTATAACATGAAAAAAGAACCCATGAATGTCCACTTAGGAATGAAAATACACAGTTTTGAACAAGTTAAATGTTCAAATGATTGCTTTTTAGCAATGTGCATGTCGCTTATTTGTCGGTTTTGTTTATCTAGGTGACTAGGAGTGGGGCAGGGCAGTCAGCCCGTACACGTTCAGCGGAGAGTAGGGCACCAAGCGAGGCGCCTGCAACACCTCCATCTGCTGAAACTATTCGGCTGGTTACCGAGGCGGTGCTTGCCGCACTAAATGCCCAACCTGCAGGGCAGGTACAACGTCCAGCACCGGAGATTGAGCAAGAACCTGCGAGAGCGACAGTGCCTGTGGTGGCTGAGGAGCCTAGACCACCAAGGCGTACGACGGATTGTCAGCTGAAGCACGTGATGAGCTTCAATCCGCCAATATTCTCGGGGGGTGGAACCCCATCGCAAGCGGAGGATTGGCTATCACGCGTTAAGCGGATCCTTTCGTCAACCAGAACCGAAGCGGATCAGAAAACCGCCATAGCCACTTTCTTATTGGATGGCGAGGCAAGGCTGTGGTGGGACGGTGTGGAGCAACACCATCTAGTCGAAAGACAGTTGGAAGAGGTTTCTATTGAAGAATTCTCGAGAATGTTCATGGCGCGGTACCTACCGTCGACCGAGAAGATAGAACTGGAAAATCAATTCCTCAGACTGCAACAAGGGAGTCAAAATGTGGATGATTATCTGCATGAGTTCACAAGGCTGGGTCGTTATGCAGCTCCTACTTTTGGCGATGAGGAACGGAAGACGAACCGTTTCTATGAAGGACTGCGAGATGATCTCAAGGTACTTCTGTCAGGGCCGTTGACGCAAGGATTTCTAACCTTGGTCGGCTCGGCTCGATCGTTGGAGCGAGAGTTGGCAAGAATCTCTGGAAAGAAAGAGCTGGGTGTGCAGAAGCCCGAGTTCAAGGTGCCGAACGCTGCGAAGTCAAAGTTTCAGAGGTGGAATAAGAGGGCCAAGACGTCAAGTCAAGCCCCCTCTTCTGGTGCCTCGGGAGCAACGACAGCGCGCACCCCAGGTGCTTGTTATAACTGTGGGAGGCCAGGGCACTTTGCCCGTGATTGTTGGAGCGGACGTCCAAAGTCCGAGAGAAAGCCAGGAGCATCTTATGAGGAGAAAGGGAAGATGGCGGAGTCATCCGCATCTCACCATACTCCAGCTCAGCCCAGGGTGTACAACCTTGGCCTTCAAGAAGCCATCAAACAGGCTGACGTGGTGACAGGCTTCGTTTTGATATCCGATAGCCCAGCAAGGGCATTATTTGATACGGGAGCGTCGCACTCCTTTATGTCCGAAGAATTCGTATCGCGCATCGGAGTCCCTTCTTCGATGGCTAAGGACAAACTGGATGTGCTACTCCCCAATGGATGCTCTATGCGCGTAGATAGAGTATGCCTCGTGAAGATTCAGATTGGGGATCAGGAATTCGATCTGCAGGCGTCGTTACTTCCGCTAGTGGAGTTTGACGTGATCCTTGGGATGGATTGGCTCTCGGAGCAGCGAGCCTATATTGACTGCAGTCGGAAGGAAGTTAAACTGGGGGCAAATACTAGTCGCGAGACTACGTTCGAGGGCATTAAAGGGGCGAGCAAGACACTGATGTCTGCTCTTCAGGTGGTCAAGGCGGTTCGTGCTGGAGCAGAGCTGTTTTTCGCGTTAGTGGAGGCCGCAAAGCCTAAGACGAGTCTGGATAGTATCCCAGTGGTTTCGGAGTATCCTGACGTGTTTCCCGATGATCTCCCTGGGGCTCCACCCCAAAGAGAGATTGATTTCACAATAGAGCTGGTGCCAGGTGCCAAACCTGTGTCCCGCTCACCTTATCGGCTAGCGCCGAAGGAGATGGCAGAGCTGAAGGTCCAATTGCAAGAACTGTTGGAACAGGGGTACGTGCGTCCAAGCTCGTCACCTTGGAGTGCACCGGTCCTCTTCGTCAAGAAGAAGGGTGGAAGTCTGAGGCTGTGTATCGACTACCGAGAGTTGAACAAGCTCACCGAGAAGAACAAATACCCGATTCCGAGGATCGACGATCTGTTTGACCAGCTAGTGGGGTCTACAGTTTATTCGAAGTTGGATCTGAAGTCTGGGTACTACCAGTTGAAGATCAGGGAGAGTGATATCCCTAAATCGGCGTTCAGCACGCGTTATGGGCATTACGAGTTCACGGTTATGCCGTTTGGACTGACAAATGCGCCGTCCGTATTTATGGATCTGATGAACAGAACATTCAGAGAGTACTTGGATCAGTTTGTGATCGTGTTTATCGACGACATCCTGGTATACTCTCAGAGCGAAGATGATCACTACAAACATCTGCACATGGTGTTGGAGACACTGAGGAGGAACCAGCTCTATGCTAAGTTCTCCAAATGCGAGTTCTGGTTATCCTCGGTGGCTTTCCTTGGCCACATCATTAGTGGAGCAGGGATTGCGGTAGATCCGGCGAAGATAGTGGCGATACGGGAGTGGCCTGTTCTTTCCTCGGTAGCGGAAGTCCGAAGTTTCCTAGGACTTGCCGGCTACTACAGGCGCTTCGTAGAGAACTTCTCGCGAATAGCGTTACCTCTCACGTCGTTGACAAGAAAGGATCAAAGGTTTGTGTGGTCGCCGGAGTGCGCACAAGCTTTTGAGGAGTTAAAGGGTCGGTTGACCACGGCGCCAATCTTATGTTCGCCGAGTGGGACCGAGGGATTCGAAATCTACAGTGATGCTTCGGGGAGTGGCTTGGGATGTGTACTACTACAGCGTGGGAGTGTGATTGCCTACGGCTCGCGGCAGCTGAAGGTACACGAGAGGAATTATCCGGTCCATGACTTGGAGTTAGCGGCCGTGATACATGCACTGAAGCTGTGGAGACACTACCTTTACGGTGTGAAAGTTGATATCTACACCGACCACAAGAGCTTGAAGTACTTGCTGGATCAGAAGGACTTGAATATGCGGCAAAGGAGGTGGATGGAGTTCCTGGGGGACTACACCTTCAAAATTCATTATGTGCCGGGGAAGGGCAATGCGGTGGCAGATGCGTTGAGTCGCAGAACTCCCGCACGTGCTAGTTGGCTGTTGGTGCATGATGCACGATTGATTCAAGAGTTAGAGGATTTGGAGATCTTCTGTGTAGATAGACAAACGGGCGCCGAAGCGCGTTTGAGTTGGACAGAGGTGCAGTATGACCTGGCTGATAGGATTCGGCAGGCTTTAGCTGTGGATGATGTTATGAAGCAACTCATGGATGGTGTTTTGGATGGGTCAAATTCCCAATTTATGATGGAGGACGGATTGCTCAGAAAGGACGATCGTTTGTGCGTCCCCAACGTGGGTAATCTACGGGAGGAATTGTTGTACGAGGCTCACTATACCAAGTACTCAATCCACCCGGGGTGTACAAAAATGTACAAAGACGTGAAGAAACTATTCTGGTGGCCAGGACTGAAGAAAGATGTAGCGCTTTATGTGGCGAGGTGTCAAACCTGCGCCCTAGTGAAGGCGGAATGTCAAAAGCCGGGAGGTTTCTTGAAGTCCTTACCCATTCCGGAGTGGAAATTCGACGACATATCTATGGATTTTGTGCATGGATTGCCAAGATCGCAGAAGGGAAACGACGCCATCTGGGTGATCGTGGACAGATTGACAAAAGTGTCGCGTTTCATTCCGATGAGGAAGGATGATCCGGTGGAGAAGTTAGCAAAACTCTACGTGGATAATATTGTGCGAATGCACGGAGTGCCCCGCAGCATTGTGAGTGATCGCGATGGACGCTTCACGTCCAATGACTGGAGGCTAGTACATCAGATGTTGGGCTCGAAACTGAAGTTTAGCACGGCGTTTCATCCGCAGACGGATGGCCAGACCGAGCGAGTCAACAGGACATTGGAAGACATGCTTCGCATGTGTGCGTTGGACTTCGGAAAACGGTGGGAGGATCACTTATACTTGGTCGAGTTTGCGTACAATAACAGTTACCAAGCAAGTATCCAGATGGCACCGTTCGAAGCTCTTTATGGGAGAAAGTGTCGCAAGCCGTTGTCATGGTTGGAGACGGGTGAGTCGAAACTTTACAATCGTCAGGAGATCGAAGATGCGACTTCTTTGGTGCAAACGATACGAGAGCGCTTGCTTATAGCTCAGGACAGGCAGGCTAAGTATTTTAATGCCAAACATAGGAACGTGGAGTTCAATGTTGGCGAATGGGTATACCTGAAGATCAAACCGTTCAAGGGGGTGTCACGGGTTCGACGCTTGAAAAAGTTGAGTCCGAGATACCTTGGGCCATTCGAGATTCTAGAACGGATCGGAGAAGCGGCCTACCGGTTGAGATTATCTGTGGAACTGAGTTGTTTGCATGACGTATTCCACATCTCAGTATTGCGGAAGGCGGTGCAAGAGCCGTCGCAAGTGTTAGCGGTTGATCAAGTACCGGTTGAGGAAGGGTTGACGACCAAAGTCAAGCCCATTTCTATCGAAGATTTCGAGGTCAAGCGGCTTCGGAACAAAGAAATCAGGATGGTGAAAGTCCGTTGGGACAGTTGCGGTCGTGAGGAGCTATCGTGGGAACGAGAGCAAACCATGCTCGAGGAGTACCCCGAACTCTTCAACTCAGGTACCGTTTAAGTTTAAGTTGTTTACTTGCTATTCGTAATTTCGGGACGAAATTCTTTTAAGGGGGGGAGAGTTGTAACACCCCATGTTCAGTCCTGGAGTCGGTGGGAGTTAACGCCTCGCGGTAGAGTAACCGTCGGCGGAAGGGCGTTGAACTGTGCAGTTTTTCCCTTAGCGCACGATCACTGACCACAGGGCGCACGACCACTGACCGTGCGCCACTGGTCGTGCATAAAGAAAATATAATGCCAAATCCCTGTTTAACGAAAACGCACGATCACTGACATAGGGCGCACGACCACTGACCGTGCGCCACTGGTCGTGCGGACGGGTGCAGAATCCGTAAAATGACTCCGTGGCCGTCCGATTTTCCATCAAATCTCATCTAACGGCCTAGGATGGTCCGCCCAAACATTTAATTTAGGGTTGAAGGGTTCTAAACCCTCATTTCAAACCCTAGACTCTCTTTCTAAAAGTTTAGAGAGAAGGGAGAGCAAGGAAGGAGAAGAGGAGATCCGGCCGCCGGCGGAGCACCGGAGCACCGAATCTCGATCCGAGACCGGATCCTCGACGGCAAGAGCGAGGCGAAGCTTTTCAACCGTCTACTTCTTCATGACGGGCGCGCGAAAATCTGCGAGGGTAACGATCCTCTTCATAGGGCATGTGTAGTCGCCCTTCTTCCTTTGCATGGGGAAATCCCCCTCTCGCGAGTAAGCGTCGAGGAGCGGAATCCCTTCGGGTAGATATGTAAAGTCCCCGTTGTTAGAGCCCGGAATCGAAGTACGGGCGTAGGCATTGTGTGTGAAGCCTATTCGGGTTTAGCCCGAATCGGTGTTGTTGCATTGCATGGTCGGAGAAGACTCCGCACCGATGATTTCAGTTTTCCGAAATTTCTACGCGGTAGATTGCATACAGGGATCCTTGGGGATTAACCTCGAGGCGCACCCGGAAAGCTTGGGCGGAATCGCATTGCCGCCACGATGTTGCCTTGGAGGGCAAATCGGTACATAACGGGGTTATGTGCGTGTTTTGATCGATTGTGGGAATGAGGAGAAACTTGGCCCGCACCGATGGCTAAATGGCCGTGGTGAAGTGAGCAACGGGCGGGTGGAACTCTACCCATTCCAAGTGGTCTCGGTAGAAGCGACCTAAAGTACATGGGACTTCCCGGGGGGCTGGAAACGGGCCTAGGCTTCGGCTGAAAGGGCTATTTGCTCACGAGAATTGTCGTCCACGAGACGACGGTGGAATCGCGGGAACGGACCGGGTCCGGACCGGATTCACCATTTAGTGCCCTGAGAGCACGGGGTGTACGGCCGTGCGTGCCGACACTTGTGGCGAATAGTTATATAGATTTATATATTGCTATGTTAGTTGTTATGCAGGGAAGGAGCACCGCCGTCCCGCAATTGCGGGCGGGGTCGTTATAATTTGGTCAGCATTGCTGACCGGTTACTCGTGTAAATTGCCACCTCTTCGGTGGATTGCTTCTTACAGGTGCTGCTGCGGAGCCGAGCGGCAAATAGCAGGCTAAAGCCCAAGTTGCAGCGCTAGCCCATGAAGGCTGAAGATTTAGTTTTGTTTTTCATATTCATGTTTGGCCGGCCTGCGCGCCGATGTATGAAAGACACTATTTGGTTAAGAGAACAATGTTTGTAAGGCCTTAAGGCCGAGGACTGTTTTGTGTATTTTTAGTCGTTTCATTCCTATGGGTTTTATCATTAGTGGACATTCATGCTTTTCGTTGGGTTCTTTTTAATAACCTAAAATGCTTCCGCTAGGTGTTGCGTAGGACGTTGTCTTTCAAATTGTGAGTATGATAATGCGATGCGTAACTCCACGGTCTGTCTGCGGTATATGGCGTCGGGCCCCGGCCGGACCTACTGCTATATGCCATGTGACGGATAGGGGTGTTACAAGACCTAACCCCAGAGCGAGAAGACTTAGAAACTTTTGCCTCTCCCGGGTGCTACCACCGGGCCAGTCAGCTAGGTGAGAGCCTGAGGGCGGGTGTTGAACATCCTCCGGGCTCAGCCCCAGGGTCATAGCGATGTCCATCGAGACTCGGCCGTGCCAGCTAGGTGGGAGCCTGGCAGGGGAGTGACGAGACCTAACCCCAGAGCGAGAAGACTTAGAAACTTTTGCCTCTCCCGGGTGCTACCACCGGGCCAGTCAGCTAGGTGAGAGCCTGAGGGCGGGTGTTGAACATCCTCCGGGCTCAGCCCCAGGGTCATAGCGATGTCCATCGAGACTCGGCCGTGCCAGCTAGGTGGGAGCCTGGCAGGGGAGTGACGAGACCTAACCCCAGAGCGAGAAGACTTAGAAACTTTTGCCTCTCCCGGGTGCTACCACCGGGCCAGTCAGCTAGGTGAGAGCCTGAGGGCGGGTGCTGAACATCCTCCGGGCTCAGCCCCAGGGTCATAACGATGTCCATCGAGACTCGGCCGTGCCAGCTAGGTGGGAACCTGGCAGGGGAGTGACGAGACCTAACCCCAGAGCGAGAAGACTTAGAAACTTTTGCCTCTCCCGGGTGCTACCACCGGGCCAGTCAGCTAGGTGAGAGCCTGAGGGCGGGTGTTGAACATCCTCCGGGCTCAGCCCCAGGGTCATAGCGATGTCCATCGAGACTCGGCCGTGCCAGCTAGGTGGGAGCCTGGCAGGGGAGTGACGAGACCTAACCCCAGAGCGAGAAGACTTAGAAACTGTTGCCTCTCCCGGGTGCTACCACCGGGCCAGTCAGCTAGGTGAGAGCCTGAGGGCGGGTGTTGAACATCCTCCGGGCTCAGCCCCAGGGTCATAGCGATGTCCATCGAGACTCGGCCGTGCCAGCTAGGTGGGAGCCTGGCAGGAGAGTGACGAGACCTAACCCCAGAGCGAGAAGACTTAGAAACTTTTGCCTCTCCCGGGTGCTACCACCGGGCCAGTCAGCTAGGTGAGAGCCTGAGGGCGGGTGTTGAACATCCTCCGGGCTCATCCCCAGGGTTATAGCGATGTCCATCGAGACTCGGCCGTGCCAGCTAGGTGGGAGCCTGGCAGGGGAGTGACGAGACCTAACCCTAGAGCGAGAAGACTTAGAAACTTTTGTCTCTCCCGGGTGCTACCACCGGGCCAGTCAGCTAGGTGAGAGCCTGAGGGCGGGTGTTGAACATCCTCCGGGCTCAGCCCCAGGGTCATAGCGATGTCCATCGAGACTCGGCCGTGCCAGCTAGGTGGGAGCCTGGCAGGGGAGTGACGAGACCTAACCCCAGAGCGAGAAGACTTAGAAACTGTTGCCTCTCCCGGGTGCTACCACCGGGCCAGTCAGCTAGGTGAGAGCCTGAGGGCGGGTGTTGAACATCCTCCGGGTTCAGCCCCAGGGTCATAGCGATGTCCATCGAGACTCGGCCGTGCCAGCTAGGTGGGAGCCTGGCAGGAGAATGACGAGACCTAACCCCAGAGCGAGAAGACTTAGAAACTTTTGCCTCTCCCGGGTGCTACCACCGGGCCAGTCAGCTAGGTGAGAGCCTGAGGGCGGGTGTTGAACATCCTCCGGGCTCAGCCCTAGGGTCATAGCGATGTCCATCGAGACTCGGCCGTGCCAGCTAGGTGGGAGCCTGGCAGGGGAGTGACGAGACCTAACCCCAGAGCGAGAAGACTTAGAAACTTTTGCCCCTTGGGGGTTTAAGCTGCGAACCCCTTTACCCTCGCCATTTTGACAGAGCATAAAATATGACAATGAGATTTGTTTTCATTCTTAAGGCCAAGATATTTACAATATTTTCAAGGGTAGAAACGTTTCAGATCGTCGCCACTCCAAGTGTGGCTGAGGGTGTCCCCTCTTACATCTTGGAGGCGATACCCTCCCGATTTCAAGACCTCCTGCACAATGTAGGGGCCCTCCCAATTGGGGTGGAGTTTTCCCATAGCGGCTGATCTCCCTGCCGCGTCCACTTTTTTCAAGACAAGGTCCCCCTCCACGAACTGCTTGACACGGACGTGTTTGTCGAAATACTTGGCCATCCTCCGCTTGGCCTCTTCCTGCCTGACGACGGACAAGTCGCGTAGTTCTTCCACCATATCAAGGGAGAGTCGAAGCTCCTCCTCATTCTCTGACCTCCATTCTTCCCTTCCGGCTCCTGCCTCGACGACCCGAGGCGTCTGGACCTCGAATTCGATAGGTAGAACGGCCTCGCAGCCGTGAGAGAGTTTGAAAGGTGTCTCCCCTGTGGCCGTATTGGGGGTGGTCCTCAAGGCCCAGAGGACTGATGGAAGCTGTTCCACCCAGCTTCCCCTCAAATTTTCCACTTTCTTCTTTAAGAGGTTCACGATGATTTTGTTGGCCGCTTCCACCTGCCCGTTGCTCCTGGGGTGATGGACAGAAGCAAACCGAAGGTCAATCCCTAGCTGTTCGCAGAAGCGAATGAACTCCGTGCTGGCGAACTGAGGTCCGTTGTCCGTGACGATAGCCTGTGGCAGCCCATGCCTGCAGATGATCTCTCCCCAGATAAAGTTCCTGACTACCTGAGAGGTTACCTTGGCTAGAGCCTTCACCTCCATCCACTTAGAAAAATAATCGATCATGACCAACAAAAACCTCCTCTGCCCGCTGGCCTGAGGGAAAGGTCCTACGAGGTCCAGTCCCCATATGGCGAAGGGCCATGGTGCCATGATGCTTCTTAACCTCTGAGCCGGCTGAAGCTGGAGCGGGGCATATAGTTGGCACTTATGACATTTTTTTGCGAATTCGGCTGCATCCTGACCGAGGGTGGGCCAGAAGTACCCTTGCCAGACGATTCTCCCTTCCAGGGTCCGACTCCCCGAATGACTTCCACATTCGCCGGAATGGACTTCCTCCAAAATTTTATGCACTTCCCTTTCGGCCACACAACGGGCCAACATCCCTGAGAGGGTTTTGCGGTACAACTGCCCCTCACGCAGGAGGTAGTACGCCGCCTTGTGCTTGAGCCCTCTTCGATCCATTCCCTCCGGGTACTCTCCGGTGGACAAAAAGGTGACGAAGGGATCCATCCATGAGGGGTGCTGTTCCACTTCCATCAGTTCCCCCTCTTCGATGGAAGGTCGGAAGAGATCCGTAATGGTACCTCCCATCCGGGGGCCGTGCTTTGCTAGCTGGTCGACTGGCTCGTTTTCCCCTCGCGGCACGTGCTTGATTGAGAAGGTCTGGAAGGTCCCAATGACTCCCCTTACCTTCATCAAATAGAGCTGCAGGGTGGGCTCCCTCGCCTCAAACTCCCCCTTGACCTGGGAAGCCACCACCATGGAGTCGGTGAGGACCTCCACGTCATGCACCCCCAAGTCTCTTGCCAGGCGCAGACCTGCGATTACGGCTTCGTATTCGGCTTGATTATTGGTGATAGGGAAGTGCACTACCACAGTTTGCTCGATCTTTATCCCCTGGGGGCTTTCCAAGATGACCCCAACCCCTAAAGAATGCTTCCCCGAGGCACCGTCCACCCTGACTTTCCAGGGGAGAGGGCGAGTGAGTCTCTCCTCCGCCACCTCGACCACATACTCTGCCAGGAAGTCAGCCATAGCTTGGGCCTTGATTGAGAGGCGGGGGACGAAGGGGATGTCGAACTCGCTCAGTTCCACTGACCATTTGGCCAACCTACCTGAATGCTCTACCCCCTTGAAGATGTTGCGCAGGGGGTGGTCGGTCACCACTCGAATTGAGTGTGCCTGGAAATAGGGCCGAAGCCTCCGGGCTGAGATGATTAAGGCGAAGGCCAGTTTTTCCAGGATGGGGTAACGGAGCTCGGCCCTCTTCAATATCCGACTCACATAATAGACGGGGAGTTGCCTCTTCCCTTCTTCCCGAACCAAAACCGAACTCAAGGCTTCAACCCCGACCCCTAGATATAGGAATAAGTCTTCCCCCTCCTTGGGCCCTTGGAGCAGGGGGGCTTGAGTCAGCTGTTTCTTTAAAGCCTGGAATGCCTCTTCGCACTCCGAGATCCATTCGAACTTTCGACCCCCTCTCAAGGTTTTGAAAAACGAGGAGCACCTCTCCCCGGCCCGGGAGAGGAATCTACTCAACCCTGCCAACTTCCCTGCCAGTTGCTGTACTTCCTTGGTATTTTGTGGCGACCTCAGTTCCAAGATTGCCCTCACTTTGTCTGGATTAGGTTCTACCCCAGCGGGGGTGAGAAGATGCCCTAGGAACTTTCCCCGGCTTGCCCCGAAGACACACTTCAAGGGGTTCAGCCTCATCTTAAACTTGCGGAGAGTGGCGAAAGTTTCTTCCAAGTCCTGGATGTGGGAGTCGACATCCAAGCTCTTGACCATGAGATCATCCACGTACACTTCGAGATTCCTCCCCTTCTGCTCTCGGAAGACCCTATCCATCATTTTTTGGTAGGTGGCCCCCGCATTCTTTAGCCCGAAGGGCATCATTTTGTAACAATAACATCCGTCTCCCGTGATGAACGAGACGTCTTTGACGTCAGGGGGGTGCATCCTGATTTGGTGATAACCTGAAAAAGCATCCAGAAAACTCATTACAGGGAAACCGACGGCTGAGTCAACCAGCGCGTCGATCCGAGGCAAAGGATAACAATCTTTCGGGCATGATTTATTAAGAAGAGAAAAGTCGATACACATCCTCCACCGGCCGTCTTCTTTTTTAACCATTACAACGTTGGAGACCCAGCCGGGGTATTGGATTTCAGATATGAAGCCAGCCTCGAGTAGCTTGGCGACTTCCTCCCTGATTGGCTTGGCGAGCTTGTCCGTGATGGATCTTTTTTTCTGCTGGATGGGGGGAGCCTCCGGGTCCAGGTTGAGGCGATGGCAGGCCACGTCGGGGTCGATCCCTGGCATCTCCGCGGCGCTCCAGGCGAAGATGTCCACGTTCCTCTGGATGCACTCCAGCATCCTGCCTTGAGCTTCCGGGGTCAGGCCTCCGCTGACGCGGACCTTCTCCACCCTGCCTCCAATGGTGAGGACCTCCATCTCCTCCACCTCTTCCGCCGCCTCCAGACGGGACTGTTCCTCCCATTCCTCGATACCTCCCCTTCCGGGGGCGAGGACCTCTTCCTCAGCCTCCTCGACGGCCATGGCCTCGGCCGACCCCCGAGTCTCTTCCGCGACCTCCTCCCGAGCGCGGCACTCCACCTCCATTTCTTTGTCTGCTTCCTGCTCCTCCTCCTCCAACCTCCGCCCCATCTCCTCGGCCCCCTCCAGCCAAGAGATGGAGTTCACCGCCGAGACGTAGCACTCCCTTGCCTCCTTAGGGTCTCCTCGAACCCGGATCTGGACCCCCTCGACGTTGAGCTTTAGACACTGGTGGAAGGACGAGGGGACGCAGCGGAAGGCGCTGATGAGGGGTCTCCCGAAGATGGCGCTGTAACTGCTAGGAGCGTCCACGATGACGAACTTGCAGTTGCGTGACTGCCCCCCTAGAGTGACATGGAGTCCCACTCCTCCCTCGACTTCTTTCCTCTCCCCTGAAAAGCCGAACAGAGGCCCGTCCGAGGCTAACACCCTCCTGGCCTCCACCTTCATCGCATCGAACGCCTTCTTGAAGATGACGTTGACCGAACTCCCATTGTCCACAAGGATTCGGGAGACAGTGAAATCCTCGATGGCTGTCTGGATAACCAGCGCATCGCAGAAGGGGTCCTCGTGACCCGGCAAGTCCTCTCTGGAGAAGGTGATTTTCTCCTCCGGGGGAGGGGATTGGGATGTGGAGCCAACGCTCCTCCGGTACATAGTGTGGAGGCTTGACTTACGGGAGGCCTCGATCCCGGCCCCCCCGTGGATCGCTCCGATCCTTCCTCGGGTGCCCACATCAACCCGGTCTTCACACCGATCCCCCTCCTCCCGAGGCCGGATCTCCTCTATCCGAACTTCCTGATGGTCTTGTTGTTGCTGTTCCCTTCTCCCTCTCATCTCGAGGAACTCCGGACACGTGGATGTGAGGTGCCCCTCTTCCTGATGAAAGTCACAATAGGGCAGGTCCACCCTGACCTCCCTCCTTCTCCTCGGCTGTCCTCTTCTTCTCCCCCTCATGGCAATTGCCATTGCCTCCTCCTGGTCGGGGAGAGGGGGTCTCTGACCCTGCCTACCCCCCTGGGGATTGTACTGCCCTCGGCCACCCTGGCGGTTATCTCCTCCCTGATAACCTCTTCGTGGTGCCTGGTCTTGCCACTCGGGCCTCCATCCCAAACGGTGGGTCTGCTCCGGACGCACCCACCTGGGTTGCGGCTGTTGCTGTGGCTGCTCCCTTTGCCGAGGTTCAGCCCTCCTCTCCTCCTGAATTCGGCCACCCCTTGGCCTCTCCTCCTCCACGGCCCACTTGGCCAACCTTCGCGCAAACTCTGGATGTGCTGCCTCCATATCGGCCTCCCTGGCCGCTCTCTCCAGGAGTGCTTCGAAAGACACTGGAGGTGATCTCTTCAGTTCCATCGCGAAGAACCCGGATTGGAGACCCAGGGTGAAGGCCACCATCATGGTGTGCCCTGGCATCTCCTGAACTTGGGACAGTTCCTCTTGGAACCTGTCCAGATAGCTTCCCAGGGTCTCTCCCACCCTCTGCTTGATGCGGAACAAAGACTCCGCCTCCTTCTTCCTCTTCTTAGAAGTGGTGAATCTCAGCATGAAACCCCGTCGCAGATCCTCAAAGCAGTAGATGGACCCGGTCGGGAGTTGGTGGAACCACTCTCTCGCCTTTTCTCTGAGGGTGATGGCGAAGAGTCGGCACTTGAAGCCGTCCGACATCTGTCTAATAGAGACCATGTCCTCGAACCACTGGATGTGGTGGACCGGGTCTCCTCTCCCGGAGTAGTAAGTCATCTCTGGCTCGCGAAACCCCTCGGGAACTGGGGCTGAAGAAACGAACTCGCTGAAGGGGCTCCCCCCCTCAGCCGGGCGAGACGGGAACTCCCTCCCTGCAGTCTCGCCGAAGTGGTACTCGGCGGCCGAGCCGGGGAACAGAACTCGCCCCTGGAACTCGCGCTCGCCTCTCTCGGCGGGTTCCTTCCCTGGTCGCCTGAGCGACGCGTCGTCGCCGAGTGCGGGAGCGGCGACCACCGGAACTGCCGGTGTCGCACTCTCAGCTCGCATGCCGAGGGCGGTCCTGACGAGCCCGAGGATCTCCTCCCTAAGCTCCGCCGGCACACTCGCCGCTGGGGTGGGGGAGGGGGTGGCGAGTTGCCCCTGCCTGATCCTTGTCCTTCTTCTCCAGTCATCGAGCCTGCAGAAGGTTTTCTCTGCTAACCACTGTCCACGCTCACCGCACCAAAATGTTGAAACCGGAAAACCGGTCTCTTGTGGAGTTCACCATTGGGGAAGGGGTGGCCGCGCACCTACTTCACTCCTGCAAGAAAATGACAAAGAAAAGAGAAGAAACAAGGACTAGACCAAGGGCCCGGCGTGGAGGTCCCACCACACACCCGGAAGATCTTAGAGCGCTTCCCCTCCTTAGCCAAATGCCGGGCTAAGGTACCCCAGAAAGCGCTAGTAGGCCGGAGAATTAGTAAGCATGCCTTCTGAGGTACCCCTTGGGTCCTATTTATAGGAAAAGATGGCCTGCCAATATACAACTTTCACTGTTTTCGAGGACTGCAAGCAGACCAAAAAGGGGCAACATAGTAAAAGTATGCCATGGCCGAGATGCGAGTTGGACCTGAGGGGGCACTCGCTCGGCAGGGGGCCCGACTCGCCTCGCCCTGGGGCCTAGGCGGGCACGTACTCGGCGGACTGCGCTCGACTATCGCGAGCTCGGCTTGACTACCGCCGAGCTCGGACTCGGCACGGCGATCGCCGAGCTCGGACTCGGCACGGCGATCGCCGAGCTCCAACAGAAACTGAGCTCGGCACGGGGATCGTCGAGCTTGGCTCGACTACCGTCGAGCCCTGTTCCCGCACCCGAGCTCGGTCTCGGCATGCCGGGCTTCGTTCGGCCATCGTCGAGCTTGGCTCGACTATTGCCGAGCTCGGGCTCGGCATGCTGGGTCCACATTGGTCTGAGCCGGCCGGTTCAACTCCTGTCGACCACTCGCGGGATACGGGGTTGTACAGTTGGGGTGCAACGGGATTTAATAAAGCCGGTGAGAGAATGGAGCTCTCCATATTCAACAAGCTTTTTTGCAGAATGCATCCCAAAAATATTAGCTTTTGACAGAATAAAGTTTAAATATAGCGCAATGCACGCTCCAAAATCGATTTTTTTGGCAATATGCATCATACGCTGAAGAAATATAAGTGAAGAAGTTATGATAGCCTAGGGTGCGCACATAACCCAAAAAATTGATTTTGAGGGGTCATTATGCTATATTTAAATTTTCAATATGCATTGATATTTTTTGGATGCATTCTGCCAAAAAGTGTATTCGACATTTGAGCGAAGCCATTATTGGGTCTGCACCTAAGAATTTTTTTGATGCAAAAAATTAAACTTTTTATTTTTTTAGGTTTGCAGATAATCAATTGTTCGTGTTTATTTATTGATTAGAAAATAGATTTTTTTTTTTGTCGTTCTGAACGATTGAAATTCGGAAACCGCGGGAAATTAAAAGTCGGCGGCTAGTTTCCTTCTATTTCCTAATAAACCCTAGCAGCGCGTCCTCTCTTTCAAAAAACCGCGAAACCCTGCTGATCCCAAATTCCATTCGCTCTCTCCCCCCCATTTTCTCTTCTCACCTGCCGGCGCCGGAAATCCCCGCCGTCTTCATCAGCCGATCGCGTATACGGCGGCGGATCGGCGAAACCCTATCAGGCCATGGAAACCGCGACATTCGCCGAGCCTTTTCCACAGATTGTATGTGCTTTCGCGATTCTGCTGTTTTCTTTGAAAATTTCCCCGATCTGTTACCACTGTCGTCTCTTCTTTGTCACAGGGCTCTGCAACGGAGACGCCTTCTCTGATATTTCATCCCCCTCCGGTGGTAAGGATCAGCTCATCTCGTCCGATCATGAAGGAAAACTTCATTATTATGACATGCGTGTTTTCTCTACAGGGGGCAGGGCTTAATAATCTTGGCAATACTTGTTTTATGAACGCTGTTCTTCAGTGCATCACACACACAGTTCCTTTTGTAGAGAAATTGCATGACAATAATCACACCCATGCTTGTTCCGGTTTGATTTTCTTCTTCCCCTTTACAGTGTTTTTTATATGAATTACTGCTGCCTATGTTGAAATTTCTGCCCTAGAATGTCTCCTGATTGCGTTTATTTGTTTGAATAAGCAGATAAAGATGGCGACTTCTGTTCCTTTTGTGCATTGAGGAGTCATGTTTATGAAAGCATTATGAAGTCAGGATTGGTTGTCACTCCAAGAAATCTAGCCTATAATTTAAGCAGTATCCTTCATCAAATTTTCTAATTTTTTTGGACACATGAGCAAAAAATGGGAGTTGTGGAGATACGAATGTTTAGGTGGGTGTGTGAATACACGAGACTGGATAAAATTAGGAATGAATGTATCAGGGATAAGACAAGAGTAGTATCAATTGCAGAGAAGATGCGAGAAGCTTGACTAAGATGGTTTGGACACGTACAAAGGAGACCATTAGAGACACTTGTTAGGCGTTGTGAGAATCTAGTCATTAGACATGTTAAACGAGGGAGGGGTAGACCAATAAAGACTTGGAATGAAACTATAATGAAAGGCATGATGTACTTAGGCATTAGTAAGATTATGAAAAAAGATAGGGTACAATGGCGACAAAGAATCCATATATAGCCGACCCCACTATAGTGGGATAAAGGCTTGAGTGTTGTTGTTGTTGATTCCTTGTTTCCACATAAATCCACTTCATGATTTTGTTCACATTATGCAATTTATACTGTAATTTTTCATGTTGCTATTGCTTTTTTTTCCTAAAACAGGAATGAATCTTAAGTCGTCTATCCTTTCAGTCTTGTGAATTTGATTATATTAATCAAATACGTTCTATATTTTTGCTGCCGTTAGCATTGTCCTCTAGCTGGTAAGCTGGTTATCTAATTTAAGTGTCTCCAAAGGTAGGGTGGACTTTGAAAAATTAATATGGTTATGATTGGCGGAGGGGTTGTGGGTTTGCACATAATTATGAAAAATGTAGGTAGCATATGGGTAGGCATAGTCACAAACTTTACCTTCCCAAAATGACTTTTTAGGTCAAAATGTCATTACAATGATGCATGTGCTGTCAAACTTTAATCGTTCGGAATACCCAGATCCACAAGTAGAATTTGGGTAAAAAAAGGTTGTCATCAAAGTTCCAAATTCAAGTAAATCATCACCACTGTATTTATTACCACAATTTCATGCCGCCACAGCTCAACTAACATAGCTGTTCCAAGCATAGAACTCATAGCGGTTTCTTGTTATGCGTTTCTTCCCATTCTTTGAAGTGGATAAATAGCTCTAAAATGCTCAATCACTAGTATACTTCACAAAATAGCTCACTTGATTAATTTAATCCATGACCATGCAATGGTGTCAATTTTTTGTTCATTTAAGGTTCTCATTTATTACAGGATTTCTTGTTAGTGAACCCTAATATTTCTCATCTTGATTTTTTTTGCTATTTATACATTCATGAATTGGAAGGGGGGCCTTGGCGCACTGTAAAGGTGTTGCCGTGTGACCTCGAGGTCGCGGGCTTGAGTCCTGAAAGTAGCCTCTTGCAAAAATGCAGTGTAAGGTTTGCCTAAATTTCATCCTTGTGGTGGGACTCTTCCCCAAGCCCTTACTGCATGGGGATGCTTTGTGCACCTGGCTGCCCTATACATTCATGATCATGAATTGGCCCACCTCACCTATAATTGAAGCTAAAGTTGCTAGATGCAATTTCTTAACAAAATAACTTTCAGAAATCTCAGCTTACTTCCAGCCTGGGGAGCAACAAGATGCACATGAATTTCTCAGCTGCCTTTTGGACAGTATTCACACCAGCTACTTAAAACCCATCTCCAATGACCATCATCACTTGTCTTATAGAGGAGACAGTCCTGTTAATCAAGTATTTGGTGGCCTTCTTAGAAGCCGGGTACTCTCCTCGGGAATACTCAGACCTCGTTTTCTATATTTTGAATCTAATTATTGTGTTAAATTGTTTTTTATTTGATCGATTTCAGTTGCATCTAATTATTGTGTTAAATTGTTTTTTATTTGATCGATTTCAGTTGCGGTGCCTTGATTGTGGTCATTCTTCAGATACATATGAAGCCATTGTTGATCTCAGTTTAGAGATTGATGATGTAGACAACCTCACTAGTGCTCTAGAGTCCTTCACCAAGGTTGAAACGATTGACGATCCTGATATCAAGTTCACCTGCGAGGGCTGCAAATCTCAAGTGTCCATGGAAAAACAGCTCAAAATTGAGCAGCCTCCGAATGTCATCGCATTGCATCTGAAGAGATTCACAAATATTGAATCTTCTGCGCTCAAGATAAGCAAGTTTGTGAAGTATCCAATTGAGTTGGACTTGATGCCTTTTGTGAGCTCCCCGGGAAAAAATGTATCTGGCATACCAAAAAAATTTCTTGAGATTCATATAGAACTTTCAATTACTTCTCTAACACTCTGATTTGTAGGACCAATTTATCTATGAGCTATATGGCATTGTAGTGCACAGTGGTTCCTGTCATTCTGGGCATTACTACTGCAATATCCGGACCTCGCCTTCTTCTTGGTACCAAATGAATGACTCACTGGTAAGAAGTTATTCTCTATATTGAAGTTTTGATTCATTTTCTTCATATTGTTTAGTGCTTTTTGATGATTGCAGATTGATGTGATAACCGAAAGTGATGTGTTGGACTTGGAAGCATATATAGTATTCTATATAAAGAAGGACACATCTCCCTGGTTTTCGTGTTTGGTGGAGTCTCAGAAGATTCCCAAAATGGACATTAACATGAACGCCTCGCCGTCATCGGTGCTGGATTGCGAGGATGATGATGATACTTCGTCTTCTGCCAGAGAGGCCAGTAGTAGCAATTCCAGGGAAATGGTTACGGGGATGCTCGAAAAGGGTGAGGTTTCCAGTCCTCATGCTAGAAGTTCTCTGGATCTTCTGAGGGACGAAACAGAAGCAAATTCTCCAGTTTTTCAGAGGGATGAAACAGAAGCAAATTCTCCAGGTTTTCAGAGGGATGAAACAGAAGCAAATTCTCCAGGTTTTCAGAGGGATGAAATAGGAGCTGATAATACCACATCTCACTATTTTTCCAGCGACACGAGCGACAAAAATGGTGCTATCGATTCTCCAGGTAGGAGATTTTTGTTGCAGCACACCAAGAAACCTTCAGATGTTCATATCAGCCATATTCTCTGCCATGCGCCGCCCTTGGGTATGTTTTTATCATTCAATAGAAAGGATAAAGTCATCCATTTTACTACTTAGCATTGATAATTAATAGTCTTTTGTTATACTAGTGGTCCTGCGCAGGATTTCCTGTGTGCCCAATACTCGATCGTCACTGAATGTCCCTCGTACTTTTTGTGGTGAAAATGAATCTGCAATGCGAGACCGAGTGACGGTTGGGTATCGATGCAGCTTTTACCGTGAGCACTGAGGGACAGCTCACCGCAGTAGTTCTAATTTCTTATTGAATAATTCATATGTGCACACATGAAGTATTACCATAAATTTAGAACACTAATTTTAGTAAATAATCACTTTCATTAGATTACTTTAAAAATATATTAATTTTTCATTCTTTCCCTAATCTGTAATTTGCAAAATCATATTTCAGTTAGTACAACATAAATAATAATAATAATATATTAGTGAAAATAATGAGCATGCATATTTCATGTGATTTGAGAAATAATACTTATATATCATCAAATAATAATAATAATTATTATAGATGTAGTTAAGACATAAAATTATGAGACATTTATAGAAAGTAAAGTTGGAGTGTGAAAAAAACATATTTTGTTTTTTCATTAACATTTTTTGGATAAAATGTTCATTGCCGCCACCCCCTACCGACCCCCACCCCCACCCTTAAAGTAACATTTGCATTGAGCTCCATTTGATCTTTCTTCATTATGATTAAATTCAGTGGCAGAAGATGAGAGAAAAACTCACACAGCTGCACAAAAACATGTGGTTTCAAAAAACAACAATCAAAATGGCAAATTTCTCATGGAAAATGCGCACAAGGCAGACAAATCCCTCACAAGGATAATGAGAACTATGCCGAATTCTCGAAGAGCAGGCTTTTTGGCATGCCTTCAGAGCTCCCCCGAGCCCTTGAGGAAGAGGCCTATTGCCTCAAAGAGTGATCGGCCATTAAAGAGGAGGCAGAAACTGAGCTCACGCTCGGATGGCAAGGGCGGCTCTCTTCGTGGATCAAGTAAAGCGAAAAGCCTCAGCCCTCTTTCCTTGCGGAGAATCTTGATCGAAGACGATTCTGAGTCATTCTTCGAATATAGTTAACTATGAGGGGGAGAGTAAAAATAATTGTAGTTACCACACATTCCTTGTTCCAGCCCCCAAGTTTTTTTCCCCTCGAGCAAATGATAATATCATTTTGTTAGCTGCGATGATGTAGATGTGATGTGCACTGTTATGTTTCTTGATTGAAATCATAAATGTTGCTATTTTGTAGCCTGGTTCAGAAGAATTGTATGTTCTTATTTAGATTGAAGATCTTTTGATGAAGCATTTTCAAATTTTATTTATCTTTAGACTGGAATAGGAGCATGCTGTGTCCATCTTGCACAATATTTTTTGTGCATTAATTATATGCAGTTGATAAAAGGGGAGCCTTGGTGCATGGGTTGAGGTGTTGCCATGTGACCTTGAGATTTAGGGTTCGAGTCCTGGAAGCAGTCTGCAGAAATGTAGGATAAGGTTTGTCTAGATTTCACCCTTGTGGTAGGACCCTTTCTCGGCCCCTTGCTGCCCGGGATGCTTCGTGCATTGGGCTGCCCTTAAAAAAAAAAAATTTATATGCAGTTGATGGTCACAGGTTTGAGTTCTGGAAGCAGACTCCCGGGTAAGATTTGTTTACATTTTACCTTTATGGTGAGACTCTTCTCTAGACCCTCTTTGTGCGGGGATGCTTTGTGCACCAGGCTGCCCAATTACATGACGTTGAAGCTTTATTTTAAACTATTTGAGGGTGGTACTACTTATAACCATTTTAAAATAAATCATTTATAACTATTTTAAAATAAATAATTTTGAAGTTTTATTTTAATCTGAAATCATGGTATTGGTTGTAATACAATTGGAGATATGGCGTCATTACCAAACATGAGAGGTTCATTGATGTATAGTATAGATTATTAGATGCTTTGCTTAATGATAAATGTATTTTAATGTCATTTTATTATGATATTCTTTGTTTTTAGCATTTTAACATATATATTTTTCTAATTTATTAGGTCTGATTGACATGGTGGTCGTGGTTGTGAGCGCGGTGGTGTTGTTTGTAAAAGCCCAACCTCATCTAAGGAACCTCATGCACTTTTATGTTCAACATTAGATTTTTTTTTTTTTCATTCTTTGCGGCGGTCATAACTGCTGTCATGACACATTTTATGCAGATTTATTATTGTTCGTGCAAGCATTATATATTATGTTTCATTATAAGAACAATACAATATATGAAGTATAATGATTGACATAAAATATCTGTATGTTGATGATTAATGTAGCTACATAATTTTATAAAATTTGGACAACACTATCTTGCATGATTTTCAAAATTGAAGCCTGTGGGCGAGTAATCTTCGATGAAGCCTATGCACGACTAATCTTTTCGTCGGGCAGCTAAGCACAAAGTTAAATGATTGAGGCTCCGTTTGGGAGAGTGGTGCCAGTGGTGGCCTTGGTGGAACATTGGGCTACCACCCTTTAGTTGGAAATCACGCTATTTTTGGCATTTCCTAACGCACCGGAGCTCCCAAATGAACGGTACCCAAGCAATTCCATTTCTTCGATAAGGTGAATAAAATAGGATATTATTACAAGCAAAGCTACGGGTAAATTATTACTACTAGCAAATCATAAATTATTACTACTAGCAATGTTGTTAGCATTACAAAAGAGTTGGGTAAACAAAATTTCTCCAAGTGCTCTACATCTTTTTTTAGTGCCCCAAAATATGTTGTAAGCCCCAAAATTTCAAGAAGTGCCCCAAAAAGAAATATGACCATATTCTGCAAAAAAAACATTTAGTAAACAATGCTAAGCAAACGAATAAATTTGGAAAATTGAAAACTCACATTTCAGTTCTTTAATTTGAGTATGCATTCCAATGAATTTGCCATTTGTGTATGATATCGTCTCCGAGAAGAGTAGAGTGGTGGTAGTGGGCTCCTTTCTTTCATGCATAATCACACGAAATGATTACACTATTAATGAAGCCAATGAATATGACTTTTGGGACGTCAGGAAACGGTTAATCCAATGGTAAAAATTTAAAATTTTGATTCTTTGAAATATGAGCCATGCAAATATTGTAGCAAGTTGAAATCACTAAATCCAATTTGGGCATGGACAAGGACATCCACTTATCGCACGGTGTCGGTGAGCTTTTGGCAAAAAAGACTCTAGTCTTTTTTAAATGTAACTTCCATTATGTGCTTCAAAAAATGTCCTAAATGCTTTGTTGGAAAGTTACAGAGACTTTCAGAAAGAATTCAAGGTTATAATCCCCATAAATGGCTTGAGGCAAATAATTTCCATAACAGTGAAGCTGAAAATGAAATTCATTTACGCGATTCATGATCGGCGTGCTGCAGCCTCATCATTCGTAAGAGCAGATACAATATTACGGTCTCGGGGGAGATGGTGTCGGCGGTGGAGGAGTAAGGAGAAAGAGGGTGAGAAGAACTTTCAAGACAACAACCAGCCATGGGGCAGAATGAGATTGCTCCAAAGATGGTTTGGAAATACAATAAGGGCACGAAACAGAATAAGGTAATTCTGGGTACGATCAACGGGACGGTTCCGTTAAACCGCCTGCTCCGGCTCGGAAGCGAGTGGCCTTGGCACGTATATAGAAACCAAACGTCAGTCTGTCTCCTTGCAGTTATGTTATGTAACAATACGACCGTTTGAATATTGTGTCTTGTCCTGAAGGCAGAACTAAGGGAACTGTTGGCGGAAATTATTGCGATCAATCCGCCTGACATATGAAGGAAGGTGATGCTACCAGCTCACGAGAATCTGGTCTTCACAGTGAAATTCAGGGTGTCATTGTTAGCTAGCTGTGTTCGAAGTGTGTCGCCGAACACGGAATGGATAGGAGTCATTGTTGGAAATCATAAGCGGTAAGCAATTATGTTAATGCGTTCCACAATCGGAAAAGGTCCATCACAATGTGTCGACGCGCAGCGTAATCGGAAAAAAGCCTATAATAACGTGCCCAAAGTTTTGGGTGAGGACGGTTGACAGCTGAGATGGTGTGTCCAAGGTAGTTGATCTTTGGCTGAATGGAAAATTTCTTTGGGTTTGCCAATAGGCCATGCCGCTGCAGGGTAGCCCAGATGGTCTCCTTAGTTTCTTTCAATCTCCTTAGTTTTTCTCTCAGCTTCGCACTCAGAGATCCAATTATTTGTGTTTTCAGAAATGCGCCTGTGAAAGGAGTAACATGCAATTTCTCGAACTCCAACCTTTCCTATGTCTTCAAAGAAAGAGAGTGTTTGAAAACACTATAGGAAAGGAGTTATCACATCCAAAATTCGCTCATTCAATTCTAAACTAAAAGACGCCTCTTTGGTTCAAAACCAAAATTAATAATTCCAACATTAATTAATTCTAAATTAATTATTATCAATTAATACATTTCAGATCTTGAATTAAATTAAAATTTGGATTAGATAAACCCAAATCTGTTTATTCCAACTATTGTGGTATATTCTCAATGTGTGACCTATAGATACATATTATGTTGGTCGTGATGCTAATCATTTGATTGGCTCCTGGGGCATAGACTCTAATAGTTTGTAGTCAATTGGCACAGTCCGACAAGGAACTGCAATGCATAGTAAATGCCTACAATGGGCTGGCGTTGCCTGTCGCCGAGTTAGTAGTGAAGTTCGGAGAAAATGTGGTGGCGTAGTCCACCAATGCCCGAGAGATGAAACTGTGGCTTGTCCCACTAACGATCATCACGACGACCAATGTATCATGAAATCGTCCCTATAACTTCAACATGCATGGCCCGGAGATCCTGCCAAATAAAAAACATAATAAGTTCAAGTGATCTAAGCTAACCACCGATGGCTCGAGAGAGGTTCCATAGTCTAGCTCGAGAGCCTCAAAATCGATCAGTGTGACCTTAGGCATCCTAGTGGAACCCGGTGGGCGGTATGGTAGTTGGTGACTGTCGACCAGCCATGGGGTAGCTGTAGTTCAAGGGCTTTGACCAGGAGGGTAATGTCCATGCCATCGACGATGATAAGGGAGTGGTGGGTGGGAAGACGAGAGAAGATATGAGGGAGGAGCCCTTGCACGAAGAATCCTAAGTAATGATCAATCGGCAAACTGGGCACAAGTATTACTAGCACGATAAACTCGTCGATATAGTCATCTAAGTATCTGATTTGGCGAGCGTTGTAGAGGTGTTCCACCATATTGCGGAGTAGCAAATGTCTTTGTTCTTGATGAGATCTTGATTGAGGCTAACCCGGGTGAGGGACGACGCAGACTATCGAAGTCAGCGAACCCAGAGTAGGTCCTACTCTTCCATGAACAATGAGACATGAAATTTTTGTGTATCTGGAGTGTCGTGGTCCCGTGGAGGTCGAAAACTTGTTCGGCCTTGGTGATCCAAACCATTGGGTCGGAGTCACTGAAATATGAAACTTTCAAAGAATGATGAATGCACACAATCATCTCAGACATGGATGGAACACCATAGGAGGTCTCGGGTGGCAGACCACGCAGGGATAAACTTTGGTGACTGATGTCGGCCAGTTCGGCGAAAATTGGGAGGAGACTGCTCCAACCGTGAGTTGATGTGATGGAGGGTGGAGTGAACGGCAGCCGATAAAACATCATGGGTTGGGGGAGAGCCTTTTCCACAACAACATTGATGTGAGCATCCAACATTGCACATGTACGAGGCATAAACAAGCAAGCACTTTAGGGCCCGCGGAAATGCCGCAGCGACACAACCAACGAATATGCGACTGCGCGAATCTCATACGAGGGTTGGTGAGGTGATCGAAGATCGGGTCCGATAGAAAGGCCATGCTATCGGCGGTGGCATTGTGTTGAACAACGAATGGATGATTTGAAAGTATAGGTTAGCCGAGCGAGGGGTTGCAAGCGAGCAAGGCATCGTGGTTCTCAGTGGATGTCAGGCGTCTGGTGAATGCGTGTGCGATCAAATATTACCCTCGTGGGGGAGGAGGGTACTAGCAATGGAAGAGTAGGGAGAAAGACGGGGAAGAGGGAGGGGGAGAAGAAATTCCAAGATAACTATGCCCTTGGGAAAAATGAAATTACTCCAAAGATGGTTTTAAAACACAAGTACATGACATATCCCTTGTGGCAAGGGCGAAAGTGTAAAAAACAGCAACTCAAATAAACAGTGAATATTAAATAAGAGCGTAAAATGAATAAGGTAATGGTTGGATATGATCAACTAGACAGTTCCACTAGTCCACCTGCTACGGATTGGCGGTGTGTGGTCCCCATGTGTGCGCATACCCGCCAAACACGCGTCTCTATCTCCCCATCCTCCCATACGGTAGCACACAACTTGTTGGTGTCATCACACTTGAGATATGAGGACTTCAATGCCCTCCGCATCTAGTATATGTAGTTGCGGGTGTTATCTTCCATGTACACATTGTGGTATGAGCCCAGACACTTGTCTTGCCCAATGGCTTAGTCTACTTTGTCCATATTACATCTTCTTGACAAAGAGAAGATTGTCATCTTCATGTACAACTAGTGATAACTGATAACTTGCTCTAGTCAGATAAATCATCAACGCCGGCATCGTTTCACTTAGGCTCCATTTGGCACAGCGGTGCCAGTCGTGAATGCGGTAGTTATAAACCGCCATTTGTAAACGTCTGACCTCACCTAAATAACTCCACCCACTTTTATGTTCAAAACTAGTTTCCTTTTCTTAGTGGCGGGCATGACCGTTATCATGCCAAACATATATGCTATGACGGTGACATTTTTGTCCAAACTCACCGGAAAAAAAAACACCGCGCCAAACAGGGCCTAATTAGTTAAATTGTCAAACATGACACTAGCAAACCAGTCATTTCAAGAATTGCATCAAGGAAGATAAGCGGCGGACCAATGTGCTAGTTGTTATTGACCAAGATCAAACAATCTTAAATGACCAATCGATTTGAACAGCTCTCTAATGCCAGTCTATTGGCAACATAGAGCATGCATAACGGCAATCAGAACTCGTTCTCATCCTAGTGACAATTGTGAGGACAAAAAAATGCCAACCACCTATAACGAACAATGAAATTAAAAAAAGGATTTTTGGATTCCAACCCGAAAAAATCTCCACTAATAAAAAAAAACTATAATCATCGCACTGCAATATTTTGTGACTGTTGCACACCATCAAGCACTAAAGATTTTATGATTGAACACAAACCAGGATATATATGTCAAAACAAGCTCGACCCGAACCCTTGAGAGACGGTTCCCCCAAGAGCCTCTCTCACCTGGGAGAGTCTAAACTCACAATATCTCCAAGATACAAAATAAGAGGCACTACCACTCCCTTGTATATACAAATAACGATACTTCCCTTTAGGGCTACATAAGCAGAGGAAGACGCAACACATGTCTAAAAGGTCATATCCGTATCGTGTTGCCACATATTCAATATGATCACCTCAATTTGAAAAAAAATAACAAAAAATATAATGAAAAAAATCCAAATTACCGAAATGAAGAAATATAGAGGCCGGCCAATATAGTTCTCTCCACATGATCTTCTTAGAACACCATCACAATCTCCCATCGTCCTTTTAGGGCCTGTTTGGGAGGGCTTTTTAGCTCCTTTTCGTTTTCTGGAAAACGCTACCACACTTAATAGTCCGTTTGGATTGTCTATCGGTGGGAAAAGCTGCCGCAAAAAACTTCATTTGCTCATCTTTTGGAAAAGTCACATGTCACCTACTTTCTTATCCAAAAACATTTATCTCTTAAAAAATCTACAACTTGAATTTTTTCGCCCGAGTGCGGTTTTCTGCCCGTGCATGATTTTTTTTCGCCCGAGCGTGTATTTTTCGCCCGAGCCGGTTTTTCGTCCGGCGTGATTTTTTCGCTCGGGTGCATTTTTTTCATCCGGGTGCCATTTTTTGTCGTTGCACGATTTTTTTTCGCCGGAACCGATTTTTTGCCTGGACGCGATTTTAATGCCCGGACGCGCTTTTTTCGCCCGGACTTAATTTTTTTGCACCGGCGCGATTTTTTTGCCCAAACGCGATTTTTTCGCCATCGCGTGATTTTTCTCCCCAGGGCGATTTTTTCACCTGCACACGTTTTTTTTCGCCTGGGGGCATTTTTTTCGCCCGGTCGCGATTTTTTCGCCCGGTCACGATTTTTTCGCTTGGCCGCGATTTTTTCGCCCGGTCGCGTCGCGATTTTTTCGCCCGGGCGCGATTTTTTCGCCCGGGCGCGATTTTTACGCCCGGGCGCGATTTTTACGCCCGGGCGCGATTTTTACGCCCGGGCGCGATTTTTTCGCCCGGGCGCGATTTTTTCGCCCGGACGCGATTTTTTCGCCCGGACGCGATTTTTTCGCCCGGACGCGATTTTTTTGATCGGGAGCAGTTTTTGCCCCATGCGCTATTTTTTTCGCCAGGGGGCGTTTTTTTCGCCCGGTCGCGATTTTTTCGCCCGGGCGCGATTTTTTCGCCCGCGCGCGATTTTTTCGCCCGGGGGCGATTTTTTCGCCCGGACACGATTTTTTCTCCCCGTGCGCGATTATTTTTCTCCCGGACGCGATTTTTTTTATCGGGATCGGTTTTTCCCCCGGGCACTATTTCTTTCGCCCGGGAGCGAATTTTTCTCCTCGACGTGATTTTTTGCCCGTTCGTGATTTTTTTCCCCCGTCACCCGGCGAAAAATTCGCTCCCGGGCGAAAAAAACCTTCCTCGGCGAAATAATTGCGTTTTTTCCCCCGGACGCACATTTGTAAAAAAAAAGTTACCACAACGGAGATTTGTCAAACGATTTATAAAGTGTTTCTCCTTTTTGAAAAGCTCTGCAAAAGAAGTTCACCCAAACAGTTCTCATTTTCTAATAGACATTTTCCAAAAGCTTCTTTTCCTACCATCCTTTTGTCATCGCTCCTTCTCCTTTCTGAAAAGCCTTCCCAAACAGGCCCTTAATCTTCCTCCTGGATGATTTTTAGATGGCCTGAAAGTGGGAATAATGAAGATTAGGTTATGAAGAGTTTCAAAACATAGGCACAAAGTCATCAATCAGCTGGCAGCTAGCCAATAAAGTCGACCTTCAACTTCTCCCGGCATGTTGGTGCGACTTGCCGCACACTGCTGACGTACGCATCTACCAAGTGCCCAGCTGCCCGCAACCACTTCACGTGACTCAAGTGATCCCGAGCTTCTCCAACTAGGAAAGGAACCCAAATCCCGACAGCTTGGTTCCTATTCTTTCCATCATATTCATCTCTCACACTTTGTGTCTATTCAAATAGTGTGTGTGCTGATATCAGGACGCTCGCCGATGTACCACAAGGTTTTGTATCTTCTTGCGCTCCTCATCATCTCTTAGCATAGAAAACATCAATGCTCGCTAAAATGACTGCAATATTCTCATCATCTCTAATATATCAATTTATTGTGACAAATAAAATGTCACTAACCCTGTCTTTCACAAGCATATCAAACACATTAAGGCTGACTATTATCTTTCTCTTCAGGAACATGATGCTAAATATATTGTTTTTTTAATTGTTTCCTCAAAGGATCAAGTGACAGGCATATTTACTAACACGGAATATTTCTCAATTTAATTTTTTTCTTTTCAAAATCAAATTCTCCATTGAAGGGGAGCCTTGGCACACCGGTTGAGATGTTGTCATGTGACCTTGAGGTCAAGGGTTCGAGTCCTGGAAGCAATCTCTTGCAAAAATGTAGGGTAAGGTTTGCCTACACTTCACACTTGTGGTGGGACCCATCCCCGGACCCTCGCTGCATGGGTATGCTTTGTGCACCAGGCTGCCCTTTAACTTCAAATTCTCTATTGTGGATCTGCCATGACTTCGAGGGGTAGTTCCTTGTGTTGTAGAGTTTATTACTAGTTCATATTATCTTGAAAATACAAGATATGATATCTTGTATGAAAAAACTGACCATGGAGACAATTTTCATTTCATTGTAACTTTCATTATCTATAGAAGAATATGTGCCATATGCCATATTAGAAAGCTTCAGAATCAATTTTGAGGAGGAATTCAATGTTATAATCATCAGAAATGACTTACCGTCTCATGGAACAAATCATTTTCATCATGCCTCTGCATAAAACCATGCAAGAGCTCGGTCATGGAATATATCTCTTCAGTCCTAGAGTCAGATTCATCCCAAGAAACAAACCTCTTAGCATGTTGTCCCACATGAACCAAGCTGCAACCACTAACAATCCTCACTCCCTTCTCTCTCATCCACAACCTAAATTTTGCCGCCTCATCCCGCAACCCCGCCTCTGCATACATGTTCGACGAAAGCACAAATCCTGCCGAACTCGAAGGTTCCAGCTCGAGAACACGAGATGCGATGTTTCGACCAATCTCGTGATCACCAAATCTTCGGCTGGCGCCGAGTAAAGCTCCCCAAGCAGCAACAGAAGCATCCAACCCTTCTTCAAATATTCTCTTGATCACCTCAATACCACCATTGAGATGTCCTGCTCTAGCCAGCATGTCCACTACACATGAATAATGCTCCATTGTAGGCTTCAGTGAATGATCTTCAAACATCCTTTGGAACAATAAGAGACCTTCCAGTATTAAACCTCCATGACTGCAGGCAAACAACACAGAGAGCATTGTGACTCCATTTGGCTTCACATTCTTCTCTGCCATCTCGTCGAGAGAAGCGAGGGCTTCCCTTGCACAGCCATTCTTCCCCAGGGCCCCTATCATCGCATTCCAAGATAGCACATTCTTTTCATTCATTCCTTCGAAGACTTTCCTCGACATATCCAGGCTCCCACACTTTCCGTATGCACTTAATAGCGCGGTTTCGACCGATAGATCTGCGGAAAAATCATTCTTGACCACGACGCCATGCACGCATTTGGAGAGCTTGAGATTTGCGAGCGCAGAACACGCTTCCAAGAGGCTCAACATGGTGACAAAATTGGGCGCTTCTTGCGCCAATCTCATCTGGACAAAGAAAGTAACGGCTTTGCGAGGGTCACCACAGTGTGAAAACCCAGAGAGCATCGTGCTCCATGAGATCACGTCCTTTCTCGGCATTTTTTCAAACAGTTTCAGTGCAAGTTCCATGAGACCACATTTTGTGTAGGCATCCAACAGCGAGTTGAGCACGAATTCGTTGCACTCGAGCAGCTTCCGAATGATCACAGAATGTATGGACCGGCAAAATGCTTCGTGACCAAGCTTCTTGCAGGCCTGCAGAAGGATAACTACAGTGTACCCATCGCCCTCAATACCCTCCTTTTTCATGGATTCAAACAACATAAATGCTTCAATAGGCCTCTCGTTCTCAAGCAAGCCAGATAAAACAGCATTCCAAGAGACCAAGTTTGTCTGTGGCATCTGGGTGAAAACCATGTAAGCAGAATTCATATCAAGACACTTCGAATACATATCGATCAGAGAGTTGCTGATGAACAAATCATCTTCAAAACCTCTTAGGATAACATGGGAATGCACTAATTTTCCATGATCGACATACCTAATGAAACTACAAGCTTGAAGAACATTAACCAAAACAATGCCATCCACTTTGATTCCAGTCTCCGCAGATAAATTTTGGAACAATTGCAGAGCATTGACCGCACACCCAGTTTGCGCATAGCCACTGATAAGTGAGCTCCAAGAGACGATATCTTTCTCGGGCATTTCATCAAACAGGTTCTGCGCAGACTCGACATCTTTAGATTTTCTATAGAGATTCAGCAAAGAATTCTGAACAATGATATCAGCAGTGAACCCAGTTTTGATGATGAAACCATGCAAGTTCTCACCTTTAGAAAAATCTTTCAGCAACCAGCAAGCCTGCAGAACAAGAACCAAGGTGGACGCATTTGGCACGAAACTACAAGCCGCGGCTTCTGTGAATAGAAGCAGACCAATCTGGTCATCTCTTTGGCTCAAAAAGCCATGAATTACGGCATTCCATGAAACTGAGTCCTTGCTGGGCATTTGATCGAACACCTTCCGCGCACAATCCTTCATGCCGACTTTGAAGTAGAAGCTCATGATCGAGTTGTTTGTTGAGGTGTAAGAGTCGAAGCCGGCTTTGATCGCATCGGCGTGAATCGATTTCCCTTCCTTCAATAACTGAAGGCTTGAGCATGATTTGAAGAGTTGAGTAAACGATTCGTGATTCAGGGAAGAACCAGCCTTCCATTCGTGGTAGGAAAAGAAAAGATGAAATTTAGATGAAAATCCTCCGAGCTTCAAAGAACTGTGATGAAAGAATTTCGGACCTGAAGATTGGATTTTTACTAGGAGATGCATTCATTAGAGAATCGAAAGATCCAATTTTGGAGGCGCCAAATCATAGGATTTGTAGAACAGATCTGATAAAGAGCTGCGAGTGCGCTTGTCGACTATTCAGCCATACCAGGTTTGACAAGAATTTTGCCTTTTATTACGCTGGGAGAATTTTTTGCCCTCGGGTTTTAGGCTTTTAGCTGTATTGGCACGTGGTGGAGAAATGAATGGCGGCCATTAAAACTAAATAATTAAAGTGATGTGGTGAACCAGTTCAAACTCGGCTTGATCTTCTACGAGTTTGGATCGTAATTACCGGTCAAGTCGTTACGATCGTAAGAATCGGATCGTAATTAAGGTCTGATTCATGCTGTCGTAACCGCTTGATCGGTGAAAATAAGTCCCCCCGAACGGAGCAGAAATATTTTTGCTGATGGGCATCCGTAGGGACCTAAATATAAAATTTTATGAATGGAATGTCATAGGCAGAGGCGGAGATAGCATTTTTGCTTAGCCCGAACACATATAATTATAAAGTAAAAATAATTTGTGAAAATATTTCATAATTTTTTTTGCTCTAACAATAATATCACTATATGGAATTATAATGAAGTAGAAATTATAAACTCCCAAAAACTCATAAATAAAAAGCAATGCATGCAAAAACACATAAAATTATAATATTTTGTTCGTAAGCATTGACATAGAAAAAATTTCAAAATAGTGAATATAATATGTTGTGTCTGCAAAAATAAGCAAAAATGACATTAACTGAAGTTAAAATATTAATTGCATTGTTCAAAAGTGTGAATAAAACTTTTAAAAAAAAGTAATCTTTTTTATGTCGTTCAACTGACCACTTTTCGTGGACACATGTTTTGAAATTATGTGATGAGAGTCTCATTTCTAATAGTATCAACAAGTTTTTTCTCAGTACAAGCTATCATATAGTCATTCATTCAATTATCTCTCATTCTATTCTGTAAACGATTTTTTGTACTTTTCATGGCAGTCACAACCGGCAGAAGACATGTCAATTTCAAAAGTTTGAAGACCAATTGATAATGATCTTGTTTTTTCAACTCTACTAATGTTTGTAAAAGCCCACTGATTTCTTTACAATTAGAAAATGTGTTGGGTGGCATAGATTGCATGTCCGTGATGTATATATCAAGTTGTCTTTCTGATATTTGCAATTCAAGTTGTGTAAAATCTGACTGATATAATTGTGTAAGACGAATTAACTTTTGTTTATCGAATGAAGCAATTTGATCACATAAGTCAAGACAAGAAACACATGAAAGTAGTTCAGTACTCACTTCATTAAAACAGTCATTTAACTCGTTCAATATCCAATCGAAAACTGGATTGAGGATTTCAACACGAAAATAATGATAATTTGCAATCTCTTTTGCATTGCGTCTTGATCTTACTGCTTAAATATATTTTTCAGTCATAGTTGGTACTTCTATACACTGCTTAATGCAAAACAATGAAATCTCACGCGTAAAAGTGTTTCATTTAAGATCATCATTTCTCAAATTAATCAACAATTGTTTTGAAAACTTTATAAATTTCATTGCATTAACAATATCTTGATCTTTCTTTTGTAAAGTTTGTGATAGCTCGTGTTTTGAGTAGAATATTCTTCATTAAATGTATGAGAAATATAAAATTAAAAGTCGAGAGACTTTTAATTAGATTGTTAGTCATTCCTCTTTGAATTTCATCTACTCCATCAACTTTGATAAATTCAAGTGCTTCAATAATAGATGAGACATCCGAATAAAATTTAAAACTGTACCAAAGTGTGAACTCCATCACGTGTCTCCTAGCCTTTTCAATTCAAGGGGTTGATTTACCCCTCTATCACTTTCTAAATTCCCGCAACCCAGCTCTTTAGCAATTCGATCTATTTCTAATGCTCTAATATAATCATGACGTTTACAAGAATCCCCAACAAAATTCAACATAAAATTAATACGTGTGAAAATCTCTGAAACTTCATAATGATCTTCTGCAACAACTACTAGTATCAACTGGAGTTGATGAGTAAAACAACGAATGTAGAAAACACAACTGTTCTCTTGTAAACTTTATGTTTTAAGTCCTTTGAACTCACCCCTCATATTGTTGACATCATCATAATCTTATTCTTGCAATTTTGAAATACTTAGGCTATGCTTTATAAATAAAATATCAATGGCCTTCTTCAATGATAAAGTAGTCGTAGAACAAGCCCAATAAGACACTTTATAATGAGACCTTTGATATTTACATAGTGTAAAATAACGGTCATTTACTCTTTGGTGGATACATCACGTGATTTTGTCAACCAAAATAGTGAAACAATTTTCTCTAATATCTCTAACAATACTTTTTTGTTACTTCATTTGCAATACAAGAAATAATTTTTGTTTGGATCTTTGGAGATACTAGTTGACAATTGATAGGAGCATTTTCTAATATCACTAACTTTATTTCATTACTATGCAATGCAATAATTTCTAAAAGTTCAAGAAAGTTCCCTCGATTATTAGATTCTTTTGACTCATCATGTCTACAAAAAGACAACCCTTGTCGTAAGAGAAAGTGTATGCAATCAATTGATGCAGACAAATGAGCACGATATTAAGAACATTGTGTTTCATCTTCTTTATAAAATGTAACTTCAATACCTTGTTTCTGATTCATCAAATCTATGCACATCTTCTTAGAATTATTATGTGCACTATTATGATTTCTGATATGTTTTTTCTAGTATAGTCTTAACTTTACAGTATTTAAAACCATGACTTACAAAGGTAGACTCACAACTTTTTTATGAAAAGATGTAACAATAAAGACAATATGCAGCATCTTTATTTATGTTATATTTCAGTCAGTCTTTAAATTCATTAAACCAGTTCTTATTGAAACGACGTGCTTTCTGTCCAATTTCTTTCTGTGGAATTTTTTTTAATAAAAGCTGAATATGACCATTCTGCAAGTTCTTCCTTCTTAACATGTCTTGAAAATTTATATCATAGGAGTTTATAGGTTGTCTCAACCGTGAATATCCCGGTAAATCATTTAAATCAAGCTCAGCTCGATTTCTTTTACCACCTGAAACTGTCACTTGTAATTCTTCAGAAATTTGATTTGATCCTACTTTTAGAAAAAAAAAACTTTTCCACAAAATTTCACAAAAAAATAGAAAACTTAATGAATCAAAATGTCACTCCACTTAAATGCTTCACAAAATCAAATCATCATTTCAATTTTCACATAATCAAATCTGAAATTGTAATATGTTGCCTTCCTAAACCAGGAAAAGAAATTGAATACTAAAGATCCAGTGAATACAAAAGAAATGGGAAAAAAATTGACTTCCAAATTCTGAAGATGAATAATGAAATCTGAATTGTAATTTGCAGATCTGCTGATGCTCTGGTCTCTTGATCTGATAAAAAATCAACCAGGAAAAGATTTAGGGTTCACAAAATATTTAAATGATCACAAAAGTTGATTCGTCTTAGCATATTGCCAATCAGGATAAAAAACCAAACATGAAATGAAGATCTGCACTATGGAGTCTAGAGAAATGGAGATCTAGAACAACTGTGCTCAGCCGCAGCTAGATTGAAAAAGTTTTTGAACTTACTGCGCTCGGCTGCAGGCTACTCCTCACACAGTCACGCCTCAAGGAAATAGAGATTTGGACTCTGGATAAATGGAAGAGGCTTAGAGCCGAAGAGATTTCGTCGTCCCCGCCTCATCCTGACGTCTCCAGCTCGAATCGTCTAGTATCGTCGGCCGACTCGGCCTGTCGCCAGCCCTTAGAATGAGGAGATTAGGGCAATTCACGGGTAATAGCGAAGGAAAGAGGCAGAAATCATCGAAGGAAAAAGGCGGAAGTCAAGCTGCAAAAAAGGCTTCGACTAATTTTTAGAAATTTTTGCCCAAGCAAGTGCCCGACCATGACACTATTTGGGTTTGTCCATGGTCACAGAACCACTCTTAACCAACGAAGAGCAATAAACCACTAGTAAAGAAGAACAAGAGCAAACACTTGTATTATATTTACTGTTTTACAAGACAATACATACAAGCGCGAGACATGATTTCGCGTTGCACCCAATGGAGAGCAAAAACAGAACAAAATTGCCGAACTAAAAAACACAAGCCGACTGTTCGCACTTCAGGGCGCCTGACCGCAAAAGTTGTCAATACGCAGATGTCACAATTCGCAGAACCGATCAACCTGCAAAGATCTTCACGAACAATAACTTGAACTTGCTGGAGAACAGACTGCTCAAGTCGCGCGCACAGATGACTAAGTTGCACGACCTGGTATTTAACTGTCTGCATGAGAACTTATAACTGCTCCCAAGGAAGCAAACTGCTCCAATGGCACAACCCATGACTTAGCTGCTTAACCGCCAATATATTGTTTCCCGTTATTCCACACTGAGACTTCACTAACAAACCGTCGGTACCAATCGCTCGGTGCTAGCCGCACAGTTCGCAATCATAACTTTGTAGATGCCACTTCTTCTCTCACGGTAAGACAAACTTAGCCCGCAAGCAACAACTCTCACAGTTCTCGTTCCAGAGCCAATTAAATATGAGGGCATCGTTAACCCTATTTATAAGAAAAGTGGGAGAGAATAATTACCGTTGTAAACTAAAGAGGCATCACCAACAAAAGAGTAGTCAACATCATCAAACCACACAACTATGCGGGTTGCCAGAACATCAAACCGCGCGATCTTTGCGGTCTGCCAAAATACAAGCCACTTGGTCACATCAGCTAGACTATTCTAACCGCGTGACTTCTCACATACCCATTTTCAACACTCCCCTTAAAGTGGGAAGTGGAAGTCAAGTCAAGCAATCTCCAGACCACTCAAATGGTACCTTTGATAGTTTCTTTGTGAAGATGTCAGTGATATTGTCCTTACTCTACACATACTCCACCATCAAAGATCCACCAACCTGCGTAGCCAGATGACCTCCTGGGCCACCAAGGATGATCCTTGTACTATGCCTCAGTAGTTGAAATAAATACGAAATCCTGCTTCTTGCTGCACCACGATACTGTCGATGATCCACACATGAAGGCATATCCAGATGTTGACTTCTGATTATATGTATCTCCACCATAATTAGCATTCGTGAACTCATGTAAGTCGAAGCTCGTGTCCACCTCATAAACGAGTCATATATCCGAGGTATATTTCACGTACTTCAAAATCCCCTTCGTAGTCACCAGATGAGGCTTCCTGAGCTCCTACATATACTGACATACTCGACTAACAACATAAGCAATATTCAGCCTTATAATCATCAAGCATATCAAGCTCTCAACCAGAGCCTGAAAGACCAAGGGATCTGGAAAAACCCCTCTTTCGTCTCGCCAAAGCTTTATCCTAACTTTAAGTGGGGTTGAGCTGCTCTTTCCCTCCCTCATGCCGAACCGCTTCACTATCCGTTATACATATCCTTTTTGGGATAGGAGCACACTGTTCTTTTTCTCTCCACTTCGAGACCAAAGAAATGATGCAGTTCACCAAAATCTTTCATCTCAAACCGAATAGATAGCTCTGCCCTCAGCTTTGCTACATCTTCGCCTGAGTTCCCCATCATGATCATATCGTCGACATACATCAACACCGAGACTCAAAACTCCCCATCTTCTTGATAAACAGACTCGAGTCTGAGTCAAATGCAAAATGCCCACAAATTGTACATACTCTGTAATCTTCCCATATCAGGCTCGAGTCGCCAGTTTCAAGGCATATCGGGCCTTCTTAAGCTTGCAGACATGTATTGCATGAAATCAAGAAATATAACTTTGGTGGTTGCACCATTAAAATATCCTTGTCAATTTCCCCATAAAGAAACGCATTCTTCACGCTGATCTATCAAATCTTCCATCGTTGACAGACTGTTAAAGCAATCACCATCTGAACTGAAGTCATCTTGGCCATAGGACTGAATGCCTTCTCGTAGTCTTCTCCATATTATTGTGAGAACCCTCGAGCTACCAAACATGCATTTTACCACTTGATACTGCTGTATGCTTTCTTCTTCAGCTTATAAACTCATTTGCAAGTGACCATAGTTATGCCATCCACCTTGGGTAAAAGATCCCAAGTTTCATTTTTCTTAAGAGCGGTCATCTCCTCATCCATGACATATTCCCCCTCATTTACTCCAATGACGTTCTCAAACATAATGACACCCGCTCATTCAGAGGTCCAACAAGGAAATACGAGACCAAGCTCACCATATGACCATCTTTGTACTGAGCTGGTAGTATGATGGCCTGCTTCGACCTTCACAAGACCGAACCACTCTCCACCACTTATGCTGCTTCTTTTGCATCAGCTCTCCTATCAGAAGTACTAGAAGCATCGCCCCCTACTTCTAGAACCCAAAGCACCTGACCATGATGTTACCAGAGCTTTTGGAGACATAGACAGCTCCACTAGAAGTTTTTCAGCTGTTTTCTTTCTCTTGACTTTTACTCTACTCTCCTGTAGCTCAACAGTAGAGCTACCCAGGTATGAGGTCATTTCATCGAATACTACATCCTTCGGGACTTAAAACTTCTTCATCATAGAATCCATGCATTTCCATCATTTCTTTCGCTCATCATAACCAATGAAGACACACTTCTTTGCCTTAGCACCCAGTTTTATCTCGGGAGCATCCGAGACATGCATGTAACAGGTAGAATCGAACACCCAAAGGTGTCTCACACTGAGCTTCTCCTTAAAAATCATTTCATGTAGAGACTTTATGTTGTTCGGACTCAAAGGCATTTGATTGATGACATATACATCACAGGTCATTCCCTTCGCCCAAATAGACCCGAGAATACCTTTGGCATGAGGCCAAATTTTGCAAGTCTCCACCTAGTGACATCTTCCTCTCTACAATTTCGTTTTATTATGGAGTGTGAGCACAAGTCAACTCTTTCTTGATCCCGTACTTTTTGCATAAGCTGAAGAACTAATGTGAAGAAAACTCTGCTCCATTGTCTGTCCCCGGCTTCTTTGTCCGCAACTTTAACACGCCTTCAACGAGTTACTTGAACTCCACAAACTTCTGGAAGACTTCTGACTTTTCTTTCACAAAGTACACCCAAATGTATCTTGCAAGATCATCAACCAAGTCAAGCATATACCCGTTGCATCCAAGACTAGTAGTGAGACATAGTCTCATCAGATCACCGTGAATACACCCCAACGGTGTCTTTCATCTGGAAAATGACTTGCCAAATGGAATGTGATGTGCTTTCTATACTAACACCCTTCATAGACATGACCATCGCTCAGGGATGAAAGACTATGCAGACCTTTCGCCAGGCCTTTCGCCGCCATAGTCTTTATCTTATCCATTTCAATGTGCTAAAGTCTCTCATACTAGATAGCTTTATTTTTGTTTGCCCTCATCTTATCAATATAAAAATTTGTCGACAAAACGAACAAATCCCCTACTCGTCTCCCGATATGAGTAACGTTAGCCTTCACTGCTGACACGTTCTTGAGAAACTTCATTTCTGTTGAGCTAAATAGAACGTGATAACCGATATCAACTGCATTGGTCACAGAGAACAGATTATTTTTCATTCCTGATACGTGATATACACTCTTTGAGGTGAGTATCTCCCTATTACTACTGAAAGGAACTATTCTCTCCTTCTCGACTGCATGTATCGTATCATCAGCTGTAATGATCGTGTCATTGCCCTTATATACTTGCAGATAAAAGAACTTTGACTCGTAACTAGTGGGTTGATGGCCACACCCAGAGTCGATGATCCAATCATTCTCGAAATTGATGGAGGCCACGACATCAAACAGACGTCGCCATAGTGTCTACTAAGAAGCAACTCTCCCCCCATTCACCTTCACTATTGGATCATCCTCCTCTTATAACATGTCCTGGCTAAAGTTTCACCTTGCAGTCCTTCTTCATATGATCAATCTTATTGCACCTAAAACACCTAAGAACTTTCTTACCTTCATCATGCTTGGGAGCTTTGCCACCCTCCTAATGTGATGAGGTAGAAGCCTCCCCATCATAGGTCTTCGTCTTCTCTCATCTTTTCTCCTTCCCTGAATACACAACTTCACTATCTCCCCCAGAGATTGAACATCCGGACATTTACCTTGCTAAGCTCTCTTGAGAGGCTAGCAAGTTTTTCAGCTCCAACAGAGACGGTTGAGTGGCCTACCCCTACACTAAAGTGGTGAAAACAACATATTCCTCTCGTAAGCCGCAGATAATGCACTTATTCATCTTACCCTTTGAAATAAGCTCATCTGGATTGAGTGCTGAAATTTCAGCACACAAGTTTGTCATCTTCAGGAAGAAAGATAAGATCGACAAGTCTCCGTGAGTGACTTTAACAAACTCATTGTCCAAGAACTGTAGGCGAGCTACATTCTTCTTATTGAACAACTCATCCAGGAAATTCCAAATCTCAGAAGCCGACCTGCAACCTATGAAGTGGTCGAACAACTCCTGTGAGATAGCCCGCTTGAGTGCGAACTTCGCTTTAGCATTAGTTCTCATCCAAGCTCTCACCTCTTGAACATCATCTCTAGCAGCCACCACCTCTTGTATGTCATCTCCACCAACAACTTCCCAAAAGTCCTCGCCAAGTAAATAACTTTACATACATGACTTCCATTTCTTGTAATTTATCTGAGTTAGCAGCTCAATACCCAGTCCTCTGGAATATTCAACTTCCAAACAAGATGCCTGGTTTACTTCTCTTCCAAAAGTACTTAACAAAGCCCAGTTAATAGTTGACTGCTAAAATCTCTGTCCCTCTAATACCATGTAAAATTTTATGAAGAAGAGGTCGCAGGACCACTATCAACCAACAGAGAGCAGTAATCCACTAGTAAAGAGGAACAAAAACAAACACTTGTATTGTATTTACTATTTTACAAGGCAAGACATACACGCATGAGACATGATTTAACGTTGCACCCGGTAGAGATAAAAAAACAGAAAAAAAATTGGGGAACTTAAAAACACAAGCCACCAAGGTGCTTGTTCGCACTTCAGGTCGCCTAACCGCAGATGTTGTCAATCCGCAGATGTCACAATCCGCATAACCTATCAACCCGCAAAGATCTTCATGAACAAAAACTTGGACTTGCTGGGGAACAGACTGCACAAGTCGCGCGAACAGAGGACCAAGTCGCGTGACCTGGTCTTTAACTGTTTGCCTGAGAACTGAGAACTGCACCCGAGGAAGCAGACTGCTCCAGTCGCACAACCCGCGACTTAGATGTTTAACCGCCAACTGCTGCCCGCTGTTCCACACTGAGACTCCACCGATAAACGCCAATACAAGTCGCCCAGTGCTAGCCGCACAGTTCACAACCACAACTTTGCAGATGTCACTTCATGTCTCGTTGTAAGACAAACTTAGACCGTAAACAACAACTCTCACTGTTCTTATTCTAGAGTCAGTTAAAAACGAGAGGGCCAGGCCCCCTATTTATAGGCGATGATGGTGAGTATAGCCATCGTCGTAGACGAAAGAGGCACTGTCAGCATCATCAAACCGCACAACCATGCAGGCTTCCATAACATTAGACCGTGCGATCTCCGCAGTTTGCCAAAGTACAAGCCGCGCGGTGACTGCGGTTAGATTATTCTAACACCGCGATCTATCGTTCAAGATTAAATTCAACCATAAGATTCACGATCCCATTCTGCACGAAAATATGGGTGGATAGAATCCACCCGTATTTGGAATTCAAAAATCCATCCTATTTTTACGCAAAAGATGCAATGTAGAATCGTAAATCTTATCAGTGAACTTAATTCCACACGATATATTCGTGCGTTCACCCGTACCAACAATTATCTCGAGCATCTGACCATTCATTTTCCAAGATATCAAAAAAAAAAATTCATACGCAAATCAATTTATCTGAAAGAATAGAATTATTTAGATGTGTAATAGACGATGATAATAATAGGTCATTGTGCGGAAGCAAATATAATCACACGATCCATAATTTCAACATTCTAGATTGTTTTCGAAAATATACAACAGTATTTGAATGATGATATTCTACATGTATCATGTAGCTAGAGTCGTCGACGCCCCTCCCATTTCCATATATCTCAGCTACTTGGGGGTTGGTTCTATGAATCCTTATTTTCTATTGATTCTTGGTAAGTGTTATCATATGTTAAACTAATTATTATTCATACATCATTTTGAACTTTACCCATGTTACTTTATTTTTACCAATTTTCCTTCCCAATTCTCCCCTAATATTATCTATATTTCCAATTGTTGCATTTTCTATGATTTTTTAATACATGTCCATATCATGTTATCCATTTTTGATTGCCTCAAGTGCTATTGAAATAGAGTAAAAACAAGAGACAAACAAACACATAAAACACAATATTTACATGATGCACCTTAAGATGAATTCAATCCATTGGAAGCAACGGTAGATTGATTCACTAGAAAAAGAAAGAAATGATTACAAGGAGGAGGCGCCGTCTAGTCTTTCATGCTATATCCAACCCTAGAATAAAATGAATTCGATGGATAACTCAGTATATACCAATATTCTCAAATACTCTTCCAAATACTGTTGTATATTTTCGCAAACAATCAGTATATACTATAATTTTTGAGTTATATTTCTCGTGTCATATTTATTGAATCTTATTCATTGAGTCATATTTAATGAGTCATGTTTATTGTGTCTTATTTATTCAGCCATTTTTTTGCGCTAAGTTTATTGCGCCATATTTATTGAGCGCTAAATGAGCCGAACGGATAAACTTATTTGACAATGAATAGATCTTTCCGAGCTCTTTTCAATGTGCTTTTCCAGACTGAAAACAGACAATCAGATCAAAAGTTATGACCATATTTATTGAACCATATTTATTGCGACATATTTATTGAGACATCTTTATTGCGCCATATTTATTACGTTATATTTACTGCACCATATTTATTGAACTATATTTATCGAGCCATATTTATTATTATTTACTGATCCATTTTTATTGAGACAAAATAATTGAGCCATATTTATAGTGTCATATTTATTGAATCATATTTGTGTCATATTTATTTCGTCATATTTACTGAGCCATATTTATTGAGACATAATTATTAATTCATATTTCTTATGACATATTTATTGAGTCATATTTATTAAACCATATTTATTGAGACATATTTATTGTGCCAAATTAATTGGCATATTTATTGAGACATAATTATTACAACATATTTATTGCGCCATATTTATGGTATCATATTTATGATGCTATATTTATTACGTCATATTTTTTGAGCAATAAACGATCCCGAACAGATAAACCTGTTCGCCAATGAATAGATCTATCCAAACTCTTTTCAATAGACATTTCCACGCTGAAAATGGACAACAAGATAAAAAATAAAGACTCTAGATGTATGTATTATAGTCATGGACAAAAAGCCAGGATCCGGAAAGCCCGGCCGGGCCTGGCTCGGGGCAAGACCGGGCCCGACCCGGGACAAGGCCGGGCTTGGGGCACTTACCGGGTCCCCATTTTCTCCGGTTGCCCGGCCCAGGCCGGGCAAAGCCCGGGCACCGGGATAAGGAAAAAAATCCCGATTTTTTAATCTCGTCACGCTGGATTTTTTAATCCCGCTTAATCATAGGCCTCTCCGCCTATGATGAGGCGGGATTAAAATCCCTCATTTTGAATTCACGCCGGCCAAGGCCTGGGCCGGCCTAGAGGGCTTAATCGGGCTCCCCTTTTGAGAGAGAGCCCGAGCCCCGCTCAGCCCGTTTTAAATTGGGCCTGAACCGAGTCCGGTCGAAAAAAGCCGGGCCCGACCGGCGGGGCCAAGCCTGGCCCCATGAGGCTTTTTGCGCATGACATTATTGTATTATACTCGCCTTAATATACACTGAAAAGTGAGAATACTTTCGAGCTAGAGTCGCCGACGCCCTTCCCATTTTCTCCAGAGTGGCCGACGCCGCGTCTCTTCGCCCTTCTCCTCCCGACACCGCCCATCTCCGTCATCTCATCCGCCGTTCTCCGGCCAATTACCCGTTTCCATACGTTACTTTACGTAGCCGCTTGCTGGAGTCATTTTTGATCTCCTCCCGTGGCGGTAGTACATATCCACCTCACGTAACCTGCCGGAGCATATTGCCGCCGATCGAATACAGGAGATTTATGAATATTCGAAGACCTAGCGTCTTCTCTTAGGGTTCCCGTTTGGCTACCGGAGCCTAATCTTCGAAGACCTAGAGACATCGCCACTGCTTCGAGGGACTATTTCAACGCAGATCCCCCTGTAAGTTGTTGTAGAAGTTTTTTTTTTATACCTATTTCAGGGTTTAAGCTTAGTTTCCAGAGAATTTTCAATCTCATGGCCCTCTAGATATTGATTTGATCATTCCACTGTTTCAATCCCCTTGAACTCTCCTTCCATCGCATTCTTTCAGGTTTGTTGTTCATAATTTACTTCTACTGTTCCTTAAATCTCTACCAATTTTTTATGGAGCAATGTTATAAGCAGTCCAATGGCCACTATTCGCATACCGAAAACCCCCTAAAATCTCTCATTTTATTCGCAGTCCCAAAAAATCTGAAAAATTGCGATTATAGTTCTTTCTCCGTTGCCCGAGAGAACTGGTGCTGGATTCATCTCCAAGGATAACTTTCACCACAGAATCTTCAGGTGTTCTTTCTACTTGAGTTTAGGATTTCTTTTCTTATCTTCGATCCTGAGAAGCTCTTCGCGCGATGTGGGGGATCATGAGGAATATTTTTGTACTAGACGGGACTTGATTCATGAAACAAGGGCTCTGTTTTTAGATAGCTAATATTTTGGACTGCGAATATGTTTTTGGACTGCAGACATCAATGAACTATGAATAGTCAAAATCAAACTGCTTATAACATTGCTCTTCTTATATGAATTTGAAGATCTGTATAAAAATACTACGCCTCCTGCTATAAATTTCCCGAGGAATCTTGCTGCAAGAATCAATATTGATTGTTCTCTAGTCATTTCTTTGGCCAAACAACCTCTAATGTTTATTATAATTGATTAAAATTGTTCTAACATGTAACTTATTACTTATTTGGTACACTTAAAAAATGTAAAGTCTCCATACTTGTCTCGAAATTAACAAATGCAGAGGTCGAGATATCTCTCATGTTTCAAATATGCCTTCCAAAAATCTATTGGAATTTCGCGCCCACTACTGCATACTATTTAATTAGCTACATGATTTAATTAATCATATGCCATTAATTATCCTAAACTCTGCGCCCCCTTTCTCCATCATATTTCTGTTCACACCTCCCTTTTTCATAACTCCTTGAGGTTTTAGGTGCGCGTGTTTTGTTCATCAGCTCAGAAAGGATTTGTGCGTCATTCTCATAAATAAAAAATTGTAACATCCACTGATGTTACTTTCCTTGAGAATCAACCCTGGTATGCGACATGCCTCCTCTTGATGAAACGCCAGATGCCACCCTTATCCCAACATACATATTGACTATCCACTGACCATTGTGATACCGATACCTCCTTCCTTAAATGTGTGTACTCATTGTCATGCTTGCCAGTCTTTCCCGACTAGCCCCCCTACTAACGACCCCCAGTCCAACTAAGCCACCCACAACTCTTCACGAGGACACACACTTATCTTCCAAACTTCACATGTTTATGTTCTCCTTGTCTTCTATCTCCACCCATTCTTTTGTACAAGAGGCTCTCTAGTATTCATGGTGGTGGACAACAATGAATGACAAAATGAAGGCATATGGGCTAGCGAGACTTGGTACTTGGTGTTCCCTTCTTCTGAACAGTCCCAAGCCGGATGTAAATGCGCATGCATAGTTAAAAACCATCCAGATGTGTTGGTTGAGCGCTTAAAAGCTTGTCTTGTTTCTTGTGTATTTAATCAACAATATGACATTGATTTTGAAAAGATGTTCTCTCCAATGACCAATCATAATATTGTGAGGCTATTGATCTCCTTGGTAGTTTACATCCACTGATAGTTGCATCAACTTGATATCAAGAATAATGGTGATTTGACTTATAATATCTGCATGCAACGACCTCTTGGATTTGAGACCACAGAGTAGCCCCTTGTATGCCGCATAAGAAAATATATTTATGGCTTGAAACACTCTCCTCTTACATGAATTGACAAATTTAGTCAAGTGGTTCAAACATTTGTCTAATTGGTTTCACTTGGAGCTTGGTTGACGTATCCTTATTTACACATCGTTGCAAGAGGGTATTGTTATCCTCCTTGCGTATATTAATGATATCATAATCAAAAACGATGATTTGAATGACATCTCCATGATCAAGAAGTACTTGACCTCTCACTTCCATGCCAAAGATTTGGGATGTCTTAGATTTTTTTGGTATTGACTATTGAAGTAGCTCGATGACATGATGAGCTAGTATTTTCTCAATGAAGTATTACATAAATCTCCTACATTTGTTGTCGCCCTTAAGTTGCAAGCCAACTAAAACACCCATGGAGGCAAATCACAAGTTCTGTGCTCGTTCACGTGTCTACGTCTGATCCTCTTCTTTCTAATCTAGAGTATATCGTCACCTGGTCGGGAAACTTATATATCTTGCTATAACTCGACAAGATATTTTATTCAATGTTGGCGTGGTTAGCAGGAAGCCGCGACTAACATCAGCTAGCTGGCGGAGCACGGCCGGCGGCAAGAAGCGATAAGTTGTTAACAACGGCCAGCAGGCAGTCGCGACAACAAAAGGCAATCTGCGCAAGTAGAACCAACGACCAACAAGCAACGGCGACAACATCTGGCTTGCTAACAATCTGCGCAAGTCGAGCAAAATCTTTACTCAAGCAAAATATCTCTAGTACTTCAAAAGTTAGTCTCACATCAATATTAACAATTACTGTGTCAATGCATCACATCAACATCTGGCAATGACAACTACAAATATTACATGACACATGGTTTTACTACATAAATGTGTTTGCAAATGCCAAAGTGAAAGAAAGCAGAAAAAACTCATTAAGATGACACATAATTTCCCCATTCGGGTCAAAGTTTGATCAACTTTCGTCATTGCATTTCATTTGTTTTTTTACAAAGATACTTTCCAGCTTGCTAACCTTCACTTAATGTTCACACTTCAATTTTTTTTGGACAATGAAGGTTGTTTCATATCTCCTGAAAGGATGTTGATGTCAAGGGAGTGATTACATCATTAAGACTTTGTTAGATTTCATGAATTCTTGAAAAAAAGATCTTAAAATGGTGGAAATTTGTAGGTGCCCATAATAATATAATGTATATGAAATTGGAATGTAATTTAACGAGTGCATCTGACATGCCAAGACAATTTCAATCCTGCCCCCCCAAATGCCAAGATATTAGTACTGAGATGAAAGCATCCATACTTAAGTGCAATTCTTAATAATTGAACATTTGCAAAATTTGGTCCTAGTGATTATTATTCCACCCGCTCATTCCTTAGTTATTAATGTCTCAGGGCGCACCAGGGCGCACCAGGGCGCACCATGGCGCACCAGGGCGCACCAGGGCGCACCAGGGCGCACCAGGGCGCACCAGGGCGCACCAGGGCGCACCAGGGCGCACCAGGGCGCACCAGGGCGCACCAGGGCGCACCAGGGCGCACCAGGGCACCAGCACCAGGGCGCACCAGGGCGCACCAGGGCGCACCAGGGCGCACCAGGGCGCACCAGGGCGCACCAGGGCGCACCGGGGATACGAGAGCCTAGGCGCAAAGAGATACGGGAGCCTAGGCGCAAATGGATATGGGAGCCTAGGCAAGGCTCAAGGCGTAGGCGCGTGGCTAACAAGGGCAAGATGCAATCACATTCATTTTTAAATAATTAGCATCAAATATCAGTTCATCGTCTTGATTATATTCTTTATCTATTCTACTCATTAATCATTTATTACTATCATTTATATTTTTTAAAAAATAGCATCAGTGTGGTCACTTGGGTCATATCTAATCTCAATGCTCAATTATGTTTCACAAACACTAAGACTCTGTTTGACTCTGCTGCAACGACTGAAGAAGCAGCTGATTTGCAGAGTGGTGAGAAAATCAGCTATTTTGCAGAGTGATGAGAGATGCAATGAAACTGTTTGGAAGATCCGCTTTTCCAGTGTTGTTTAAACAAAGAAGCTGCCTATGCTGTTTGACAGAGTAGCTATGTGGTAGTTTATTGAAAAATAAAGTAATTATAATTGAATATGAAAATTTGAATTTTTTGTCAAATATTAATATTGCATAATCAGAGTTTGTAGACATCATAAAGCTAAACTGTAACAAATTTTCCTCATGCAACTACGTCATTGGATCCCCACACTTCTGCACCCAAAATGTTTAATTGCATAATGAAAAAAATATATGACTATTGATTCAGATGCAAAATATTTATTGTTTTTAACTACTAAAAAAATATTATACCTGTGATTATTTTGTAACTGGTCGGGTATAAAATCTCGTAATACAGACATTTCATTTGCTCCAATTCCTTCAATTGTTACATGGTCAATGTTTGGAGTTGCATTAGTGGTGGTTCAGCTATGAATTGATCTATGCTCATACGTCTGTGGGTACACAAAGTTAGGATCCAAATCACATGCAATAAACTCTCAATCTACACGTGAGCGGTGCTTCTGAATAAAATTATGCACTGTCTGTTGCCACAATAATGACGCATTGTTTTGAAAATGTGTATTGTAGAATCTTTCTCAGTATGCCCCACATATTCTTCCACACACCAAAGATTCTCTCAATCACACTATGAAGTGATGAGTGAGCTTTATTGAAAATCTCACGCCGTCCTGAAACTAGTAGATCACCCCGCGCATAATGAGGTAAGTGATATATCAAAATACCTCTGTGAAGTGGATATCCATCGTATACCAAATAGTTTTTATATGCATAAGCAAATTATTAATTTACGAAGTGAAACGAAAAATTAATCAAATTTAAATAGTAATAAATTTAGGCACTTGGAGGTGGGTGGCGAAATTTACAACTTGGATCGTTAACTGTACGTTAGAAGATGCGACTATCTTGAGCTGAACCTTCCCATCCTGACACCACATAAGTAAAACACACATCGAAGTCACATATGACCTTTATATTCTGAGTTGGGGTAAATGACGTCCTATATATCGCACTTGATCATCCACATGAACACATGCATCTACATGAGTTCCGTCTGTGGCTCCAATACAATCTTTAAAGTAAGGCTTGTATCGCTCATCATTTAAGATTTTTACAGTATATTCATAAATTGTAGGTCGAGTGGTTTTATCATTTCAACTGAAAGCAGAGACAATGCATGTTGACCTCTCGTAAAAAATCTACTTATTGTTTCGGTGGAATGCTGAAAACGTTCACTTGTCAATCTCAATGACCCTTTATGCGCTAAACTGTATATGATAATAACTATACCTTTCTCGCAGTTGTTCTTTCTGAGCCTTGTAATCCATAAGATGTCTGAAATACATATAACATATCTGTAAATATTTGTGGTGACATCCTCAACGCAATGTGGAACCTCACTAGATGACCAGCTAGCAACTCACCGACCCACTTATCTCCAATGTGTAGACGTCATGCATGGTGTTTTTTCACTGTATTTAGGCATGTGATCACCAAACACAAGCACTACCGAGGTGAGTAAATTGTTGTACAGCACAGCTTCGTTGTCGATTAAATTCGACAGATGGAATTAGCTCGTCATCATCAAGAAATACTCTTCGTTATCATCCGTCATTATGAAGTACTTATAATCAAAGCAAACATACGTGTTTATAACAGTTAAAAAAACTCAAACATAGAAATTTCCACAATAGAAGCTCAAATACCTATAAGGTGCTACAACATAAACTCGCACATAGAAACTGCTACAATAGAAGCTCGCATACATAAAAGGTGCTACATCAGAAGCTCGTATACATAAAAGGTGTTACAACAGAAGCTCGTATACATAAAAGGTGTTACAACAGAAGCTCCCACATAAAAGGTGCTACAACATAAGTTCGCACATATAAAGTGCTACAAAATAAGTTCAAACATAGAAAGTGCTGCGGCATATAAGGTACTGCAACATAAGTTGACACAACACAACATGTTAATCAGGAGATTCTATGCATGTAACGATTTTTCAACCACTCAAGCCTTTTAACACATGATATGCCCAAAAATATAGCCCTATTAATCATCTTTAGTAGGAAAACTGTTACCCAATCATAGAAGCGTGAATCTTTGTATATTTCTGGATATTTTCCAAGCTCCTCCAAGACTTCATTCAACAAATAGACGTTTGGTGGCTTTGTGAGCATAAAGAAAGTACTTCAACACTTTTAGATGACTCAACTAGCTGTTCAACATGCAGTTCCATAACTTGCTTTTTACCTTTCTCTTTTGGTTTTCCCTTGTGTGATCTCTTCGAACCTTGACTATTTGGGTACTTTGGCCACTTAGAATCGATATCATCAGATGCGAATGTATGCTTGTTTATATTTTCTACATGTTCATCACTTGAACTAATATCATTTGAAATATGGTCATGTTGATCAAATGCAGGTGACATAGATCCTGTGGAAGGGATCCAAACATTCTCACCATTAGCAACAACCTGACTAAATATCCGGTCAAGTTTTTCTTCAAACTCAGAAGAAATTCCTGCCTATCGGAATTTTTTGGCGGCGGACAACATCTAAAAGAAATGATTTAAGTTAATATAAAATAGATGACAACAAAATGACATTAAATTTAACAAATTGTTTCTAACCTCTATTTTTTCTTTCCACCATTTATTTGATGCGCAAATAGTTTTTTAGTAGGATTCCACCCTAATTCAGTCTCCCATCTTTTTAGATCTCGCCATAACTTCCAATCTCTCTTTAACTGGTCCCATTTTATTTTTTAACTAAGTCCGATCATATGTTACTCTCGCGCGTTCTTTAAAATCATCTATTACATTTTTCCAACCCTCCTTGCTGAAGTGAGTGGTTGGTCGATTTCCCAGCTCAATTTCACGAATACATATATCAAAAAAGATATGAACCCGAGCATTCTCCCATGAAGCTGAAACTTCGACTATTTTTCGTTTACCCATCTAATAACACAGCAATTTGCAGGATAAATGATAACAATCAAAAATTATAAACTTCATAAAATTAGTAGCATATACATAATAGTATAATACATACAAACAAATGCACAAGCATATACACACATACACACACAATCACATAAACAAAAACACATACAAATTACATACTCACACATACAAATTACATACTCACACATACAAATTACATACACATACAAATTACATACTGACACATACAAATTCAAAACACATGCACACTTACAACCATACACATACAAAAAACACACTCATCAACACAAACACACAAACACACCTACAAATTCAACACACATACACACTTACAACCATACATATAACACACTAAAAACTCATACATACACACTTGCAAGCACACACAAACTAACACAAACAATCATCTACTGATTTACCATATCAACACACTACCTCCACGGTATTAGGAACCACAAAATGTTACTCTCAAGTAGGTAAATCAATTAACGAAGAATGCAAGCCAACTAAGCCACTGACATAGCCAAATCGCTATCCTCGAGCAACAAAGGCCTGGAAGTGAAGCCAAGGTCTATTGAGTACTCGGAGGGGGGAACGAAGGAGAGCGCATTCTCGAGCAAGATGAGAGGAGGCAGCAAAAATGCTTAGCTGATCTGAAAAAAAAAACCTTGGGGAAAAAGGATCTCTAGTTGTTCGAAAATCAGATGGTGCAATAGATCTGGAGTTGGATTGGAAACCTTAGGACTGAAAAAAACATTTCTGATCAGAAATCCAAAGATCATGAGAAGTTACCTTGCAGGTGGCTGACGGAAAAATGGTGAGAACCAGCTGAAGATCTTCCACCTGGATGCTTGGATGCATTAACGAGCGGAAGTGGAGGCGAATACCCAACAACTCGCACAAAGAAGAAATCCAAAATCTATTTTCGAGCGGTGCACCATGGTCTCCCATCTACTGTGCAAAAAGATGTCAAACACCAAAAACTTGCGGTCGGCGGTGGGAATAGAGGCGCCCAGAAGTTTTGTTTGGCACGGATTTTCGAAAAGCTGCGGTGTGCAACTCCAAAAAATCTGTGCCAAAAAGATCGTAAATCATGAAAAAATTATTGAGTTCTTACATTTTTCTTTTTTATTTTGAAAATGAAAAGTTTTCAACAAAAATCTCAATTAGACGCGTCTTTTGTGCTCCAAAAGCACAAAAAGGGCGCACAAAGGTCCAAACTTCTGAGCCGGGTGAGCTTTGAGCCTGAGGCATGCCTTTAGCAACATAGGCTCATTCGATACCTTAGCTTGGCTATTTTCTTGATCGATGCCCTATTCTAACATTATTTTATTGACAAAAGTTTTGAGTGTACTGGCATATTGGATTCTGGCACTAGGATCAGTTATGCCATAGAACCAAAATGTTTGTAAATTTGTTTTTGAAGCTTTATTTGCAAGTTAATTCCTTACAAATTATTATAGGTACAAAATAGAACAACAATTTTACCTGTTCTTATAATCGTTGTGCATAAAGTATTGATGGTAATATATTGACTTCTGTAAATATTTTCTTAGATTGATTTTTGATCCATTAATTGCCACCAAATAGATTTCGTGGAGAAATATGTTATGGTCCTGAAATCAGCAATGAAGCGATTTGTGTACATCAATGATGATTCTTCCCAGGATTCTTTCTGTGATAACCGAATATCCAATAGAAAGTATACTATTCTGAATTTTCTCCCGAAGAATTTATTGGAGCAATTCAGGTTCATGCCTAGCTTTTGAACTTATTTTAACTGCACCGGTCTTCTTTCAGACATTACTTTCAATTATAACTGTTGCACCTTCCGGTTACCATCAGCTGCTATTTCTTATTTTCAACAAAATGTAGCAAGTGCAATGTATTAGCCATCAGCTGCTATTTCTTATTTTCAACAAAATGTAGCAAGTGCAATGTAATAGCGATTTCTTTTCTCTATATTTCTTCAGAGTTGACGACTATTATTCTTTTTTTCTGTGGTTGTTGCAACCTAATGATACTTTTGTTTTCTTTCTCATCTGTTATGTGTAGATAATCCAGAGCTGGAAATGATAAAGTTGTTTACTGATATCAATTTATGCAACTTTTTTATATCCTGTAAAGCCTCATAAATGGTTTCTTTTTTTCTTTCTTCAAAGTATTGGTGTATTGATTCTCACCTACATTTCTAGACAAACCTATTCATTGTATTTTGATTTCTTGCTATTGAAGGTATTGGATTGTCAATATTAACTCGAAGCATTTCTTCATGAGGGTGATGATATATTTTTACGAACTTTTTCAAATATAATTTTGCACTTCCACTTCTTTACTTTTACAAAGTAAAGCATTATTCTTTATTTCTTTGTTTTTTCTTCATTGTCAACATATTTACCTGCTCTCTTTTTCTTGTTTGTCACTTGTTAAGATATTCCCTAAATTATCAAAAGTTTGCTAAAATGGTTTTTGATGTATTTTGGGGTTGATCAAGAGATGAGACCTTGTACAAAATCTGAAACACAACAAAAGTAACACTTTTCTCCAATACCACAAAGAAATAGGTGCAGCAGCTCATCAACAAGTAATAAGATAGCCCAAAAACCTGTGCAGAGATCTGTCCCAGCTGACTGCTGGAAATCACCCTGAAAACTGCCTCAAACTACTTCAGAACATCAATAAGGTTCATATAGATTTGAGAAATCATAGCAGTAGGTGATGAGTGTGTGCTTGAAGACTCTTTATCAAGGAGGTCGGGTGTTTGATCGCTGGCCTCAACAACCCGCTGTGCCCTGTGATGAGACCGGAGACTGGTTGGGGTGTATGGGTTGCAGCCTTGATAAAGCCGCCTTGGTGGACTCCAAGGTGGGTCCCCTGGAGGGACTCCAGGGTAGCAGGCAGGTAGGTGTGACGTCTGTCCTGCATCAGCTTTCTTCTTAATCTTTTTGGTACTTGTTACATATTGGTTTCAATATATTTACACTATTGGAGTATTTTAGATTTGCGTTTTTCACCTCGCACTTCCAGTTTCATTTAATTGATGTTCTTTGGATTTAAATTAAGTTCCCTAAATGCCCTACATCTGCTAATGTTCATCTTGATGGAGTTTCTGAAGAGTGTGATTTTATTTCATTACCTCTGATTTCTGACGCCTTTCTATTTTGCCCACTCAGTCGGTTAATGAATCAGTATTTTCTGTTGATTGCTTGCCTTCAATTATGGCCACTTATAACTCCCGTGAATCCTGCAAGTACATGGGGTCCTCTTATCTTTATTTTTGCTGTCTCTGCTACAAAAGAAGCCTGGGATGACTATAATAGGTATCTTACTGATAAGAAAGCAAATGAGAGGAAAGTTTGGATTGTAAATGAGGGCAGACGGAAACAGGTATGCTTTCCGAACTTAAAAAAAGTTTTATTATTTATTTATTTTCTTGGAATGATTGCGGAAAGTAGATGCTAATATGTTTTTGGGTCAACCTGTGGGCGGTGATTAAAGTTTTTTCCATTTTAACAGTTCTGGTAGGTTTAATTTTTCTAAAGTATGATCATATTTTAATATTTATACTGCAAATTATATTTATGGACAACTTCTCTATATGTTCTTCATTGCGACAATAGATTTTTTTCCTGAACTATGCAATAAAGCTAATGATGTTTTTTCGTAGTGGTATATTACACAAGATAAGTTGATAGAAATCTTCATCTGAGTTTTCTTTAATGAATTTACTCTCTTATAAATTCCTTCTCCTCTTCTTTTCTATGCACATCTTAATTAGTTAATTAGTATGCTCAACTATTTCTTGGATTAGTAGTAATCTGTTACGTACCCGGTATTGCGATCGTGTGTAAGTCCTGGAGGAGGGAGGAGTGTCCCTTCTTCGAACTCTTGGGAGCAATGGTGACGAGGAGAGAGGAGTGGCGTTCGAACGACGTCGGTTGGGGGTGCGGCTGGGCAGACATGGCTTAGTCGCGGGCTTAGGGTTCGGCGCGAGGAAAAGAACGAGAGAGAGAGAGAGAGAAATAAGAAAGATAGAGAGAGAATTAAAATACCTTCATGCTTGATTAGTTCTTGCCCTCAATACAATATAAGGTTCTCAAATAAAATCAAAAGACGAAAGTGCCCCCCTCACAAGGTGATGGCGTGCCACGACCGACACGTGTATTCCCGCATGATGCAGTGATCCGCTGCCCAGACGGACGATCAGAGTCCGTGGTTGCGTCCAGATAATTATTCCGAGTCAAATTCATATTTTAATTTTTAATTTTTGAGTTGTATTTATTGCTCGATCGACCAAAACAATATACTTCGTCAGATTTTGGGAAGTTAAGATGTGGTTATGCTGCAGTAGTTGTTTCATGGATTATAAATTAAGCAGGCGGCGGTTCATGGGGAAATTATCGTGAGTTTGGGAAACTTCCAAACCGTCGGTCTCTAGAACTGGTGCGACGCCAGATTTCCCCCACCGGGAGTGACTCTCGGCTTCCCCTCCGCCTCCACACCACCGGTGCGATGCCGGAAACCCCTCCTCCGCCTCCCTCTTCCTCTCCGGTAAGCCCTCCACCGCCTGTGCCCCTCACCGTCACCTACTTCCATCCCGTCGACCTTCTTCCGCCAGTTTTCCATGCCCGTAACCGCCATAAATCCCACCTACTACTCCCGTTCAGCCCAACTCCGCCGGAAACACCCCGACCTACTTTCCCCTCCCCTGTCAGACCTTTCTGAAGCCACTTGTCCCTTCACCAACTCTTCCCCAACCGCCCCAGCATCCTAACTCCACCGTAAGCCCCCTCTTCCACGTTTCCCGTCCGCAAAGTCCCCCCACATCGGTCCGTCGGCCCCCATCCAACCTGTCCAGAACACTCTCCCCATTCTTCCCCTACCTGCAAGCGCTGGGGGATCTCAAATGGGCCTTAGAACTTCAGTCCCAACTTGTGATATAGGGTTTGAGCGACCAATGTATGGCAGTAAGGGCGACTCCTAAGCCATACCCACTTTACTAGAGCAAAGGCTAGTTGCCTAGCTTGCAATGACCTCGATTGTAAGCAGTCTCCATACACAAATGGGCTTGAAGAAGGCGCCCATGTGCTAGGTAGAGAAATTGGTCCCGGTCTTGAATATTGTACCCTCCCGCGTCCAGACGGGCTGTGCTGCTCTCGTAAGACAATAAGCGCGGGGCATCCCATCCATAAATTAATTGGAAGGGCGTTGTATGCAATGATATGTGGTATGAGGTACTGTAACACTACTCCACCCATGAAAGACAACGAGACCAAATGATATGTGGTATGAGGTACTGTAACACTACTCCACCCATGAAAGACAATGTGACCAATCCTTAAGGAGATCTCCAGTGATGCAACGCAAGCACATCTCTATTGTGCGATTGGCGACCTTTGTTTGGCCATCAAATTGCGGGCGGTAGGACGATTAAAAGGAAATTTTGGCACTGCAGAGAGTAAACAACAACTCTTTCCAGAAGTTACTCATGAACACCTTATCCCGGTCCGAGACAATGCTCTGGAGGAGGTCTTGGAGACAAAAAACCTCTGTGAAGAAGGCATGAACAACACTCTCTGTTGTCAATGGTCTGTGCATAACAATGAAGTGTAATCCCTTCGAAAAAAGACCGACCACTGTCATGAGGATAGACTTCCCGTGGAAGGTAGGCAATCCCTCAATGAAGTCCATCAAGAAAGAGACCCAAATTGTTTGTGGGGATCAGCAGGGGTTGAAGAAGGCCGACCAGAAGGAGATGCTCTGCCTTGTGATGCTGATATACTGTTCAGGCAACAACAAAATTATGGACACTGCGTCAATGGCGGATGCAGGAATTTAAAAAAGGGGGTGCACGAAAAAAAAATTAATAACATAATATAGAAAATGAAAAATGTCTGATATTATAAAGTCATATAGAATTACATATAAATGTCTTAATTGTAAATTACCAAATACTAGAAGAAATTACAGTTGTCCGCGACGAGTCTTCATTTTTTGAAAACGATCAATAACATCATCATCTGAAACTTTCAAAAATGCGTCTCGTTCAATGAATGTAACCAAACAGTCATTCAATGTCTGATCGCCCAAGCTATTGCTTAATCTGTTCTTGACATAATTCATGCCTGAAAAGACTCTTTCAACACTTGCAGTGGCCACAGGAAGAATCAGTACAAACTTCAATAGCTTGTATAATTGTTGATAAGCAATATGTTTCCCAGTTTCAACAAGCTTCATAGAGAGATGACCAAGGTCGTCCAAGTCCAAAAACCTCTCGTCGCTTTTCATATCCACAATGAAATTGTCTAGCTGAAATTCAAGATTAAACAACTCCAAAGTTGAAAAATCATTAGGATAAAACTCTGCAAGTCTGAGTATTTTTTGCTTGTCAAAACAACCAAAGGAGTTAATGGGATTCAAACAAGCCATACAATGGAGCAACTCCATACTCACCTCATCAAATCTGTTATTAAGCTCATGCAATTGTAAATCAACCGCCTTTAAGAAAATTGACACCCGATAATGATGCAAATATGTGTAGTCTTCAACAAATCGTCTTGATCTTCCATGTGGAACATACAGATCATCCATTTTAGTAATATGAATACTATATTTACCACAAAAAAGTAAGACCTTATTGAACAGAGTGTTCCAACCATCATCACGCAAGTTTTGCAATTGCCTTTTTATCAAACTTACAAAAGACATAGCATTAATAATATCCTGATCTTTTCTTTGCAAAGCAAGATTTAATTTATGTGTATAACCAAATATAGTTGTCATCACATGAATCATCAAAATAAAGTCAAACGATTCTAATGCAAACAATACATCCTGTGCCTTCACCCGATCATTTGCCTTACTCTTACCAATCTTCAAAAGTGTAGCAACCATATCAGGATATAAAAAAATAATATGGATTAATGTCTTGTGATGTGAGCCCCAACGAGTATCCTCCGGCCGACCCAAAAAAAGTGTCTGATTTAAACCCGACCCCGTTTGTAGTTCACCATCTTCAAGTGCCTGAGCAACCTTTTGCACTTGACTTTCTCTAAGCATCTCATTTCGCTTGCAAGAAACTCCAACCACATTTAATAGCGTCGAAATTGTTTCAAAAAATCATTGACAATCATCATTTATTTTAGCAACTGCAACTACGGTTAACTGAAGCTGATGAGCAAAACAGTGAATGTAATAAGCTGATGGATTTTCTTTCAAAATTAGACTCTTGAGTCCATTTATCTCACCACTCATATTACTTGCACCATCATATCCTTGACCATGGATTTTAGACAAATTCAAGGAATGGTCAATTAACAATGATTCAATTGCAGTTTTAAGAGACATGACAGTAGTATCGTGAACATGCACAATGCCGAGAAAACGCTCTATTAATCTTCCGTTCCCATTAACATAACGCAAACAAAGGGCCAATTGTTCTCTGTGTGACACGTCACTAGATTCATCAGCTAAAATTGAGTAGTAGTCATCTCCAAGGTCTTGCATTATAATCTTTGTAGTTTCTTTGGCACAAGCATTAATGATATCTTTCTGAATTGAAGGCGCAGTTAGTTGATTGTTTCTTGGGGGCATTTTTCAGCACATATTTACCAACTTCTTCATCTATATCGGCAAGCCACTGCAAAAGCTCGAGAAAATTTCCTCTATTAAGTGAATGGTGACTCTCATCATGCCCACGTAGGGATAATCCCTGTCGTAAGAGAAATCTCAAGCATTTCAAAGAAGCTTGTAATCGTGATTTGTTTTCAAACTTTGTTTTATCTGATTGTTTATCAAAGGAAACAATGATAGACTTTTGGGGTTTTTTTAAAACTTCAAATTTCTGGAGTGCTAAATGATGAGAACTATTAATCTTGCCAACATGTTTTGTAAATCCGTCAGGTTTATTCCATGACCTATATCCTCCTCCACTGACAAAAGCATCTCCCCTGGCAACAGTACTTGCGGTTTCATTCTTGAATAAGTAACAAACAAAACAAAACGCAGTATCCTTTTCAACACTATATTCTAGCCACTCAAACATATCATACCATGTGGCTATAAACCTACGTTCTCGGTCACCTATCTTTATTTGAGGAAATGGATGCAATTTTGGTTGGTTTGGACCTCTTAGTATATAAGCCTTTCTCACTGCATCTTGCTCATTTAAAGGATAGACTGATATACTTTTTCTCATTCCCGGATCCTGTGGAAGCATCTCCACATCATATAAAGCACCCATTACAACGTCTTGAGCATCAGGAGATGGCAAATGCGACACATTCTCAATAGCTTCAGAAGCACTAGGGGATAACTCTTCATTTTGACTTGGAGGTTTAAATCTTGAAGTCTCTTGAGATTTTAATTTCTTTTGAAACATAGATGATATGAGACTTGACTTCTTTTTTGGACTCTCCATATCACAATATTGTTTAATTCTATTTCTATATGAATGCCAGAAAAAACAAAATATTAACAAATGAAGAGTATTAATAAAATGCAAAGTATTTAAATATCTATCTACTCCGCTTGACCCTCTACCAGCCAATACTTCGGAGTATCCCTAGGGATAAACATTCAACACAGAGACTATGTGTTTTGCTTAGTCACTACCTGACTAATACCTCAAAACACCCCTAAAAATAAAAATACATGAAAATAAATTGTGATAGGGTATATGGAAGCAAAACCTTGGTCACAATTGTGAAGTATTTCTCCTTCTTTTGTTGTAACGTCACACGCGACTCACGTACTCAGTCCTCACGAATGTTCGCCACAATCTGTAACAGTAGTATTCCGAACTTAGAATGGAGTGAAACATAAAAAATCATTAATTTGTCTAAAACAATTTCAAAATATATATAAAAAATCAGAATTGGTTTACTGGTCATCATTGAACCTATGGTGGGATAAAACTGGGTGCATAAAACTGGGTGTATTTACTTGGTTTCTCAAGGTGAATGAACAAGCTGTATTTACTTGCTCTGACAAATCATTATTGCCTAAAACTGGGTGCATAAAACTAGTCACAAATAAAACCACGAAAATTAGATTCAGCATACTGTATTTCTATGCCAAACAAAAAACCCTAGCCAGATTCTACAAGAGCATGAGAAAGAAATTTGAAATCCAGCGCTACAGATCCCATTCCGAAAAACTTTCCTGTTTTACAAAATACAGGGTATAATGGAAGAAGAGTCTTTGCCGCAAAACGGCAAAAGACCACGAAGAATCAACAAAAGGTGAGAATAGTACAGGTACCTCAGTGACTAATAAACCTCCTACTGAATGAATGAACGAAGACGCCGGCGGCGCGGCGCGCTCTCCGGCGAAGTAAACTCTGTTTCTCAGATTTATGTCAACGCTATTCTTTCACTGGAAGACAAAAAGAGAGGTAGAAGCCTAATGTCCAGGCCACGAGGGAACTCAGGTGGCGCCTGGGCCTGGCGGAAGAGTTGAAGACGAAGACGGAAGGTCGGAACGGAAGAAGAAAGGGCGATTGGCCGACGCCCGACTGGCGGCTCACGGCTGGGCGAGAGGAAATGACCTAAGGGTCGGGAGACTCGGGATTGGCGGACTGTGACAGATTTTGCGATTCGGGATGCTGAAGTATCGCGGGATTTAAAACTTATGTTAGCCCGATGGAGTGCAGACGTGCAGTGATTAAAATTTTGGGGGTGCACGGTTTAAAATTTTGCCCTACTAATATATATTTTTGATCTATATAAATAACACCTCATAGATGTGCACACAAAAAAGGGGTGCCAGTGTCCCTTTGGCCCCCCTTTAAATCCGCCCCTGCACTGCGTCTTAGGCCCTTCCATAAGAAATCGACACGAATCCGTGGAAGTGCTTTGCAAACCCCTTCTTGACCCAAGGTGTGTGTTGTCTCCATGATTTCGCCAATGAGGGGGGAGGAAGGGAGCAACTCAATGCGCCCTTGTAACGCACAAAGCCATCATGCATCGTTCAGTGAGGAGGAAGTCGCCCTTCGACAATTCGCTGACTGAGCTCCATGAGAATCTTGGGACTCCTGCCTTAGTCGAAGGAGGATCGCGGTGGTGTGCAGGGAGATGGCACAAAAAAGGCCGCCCTCTAGGTCTCGACGAGAAAGAGCACCGACTACACGATTCAAGGCACCGACCTTATACTCTACACAGAAGTTGAAACCCAAAAGTTTGCTCACCCAACGTTGTTGGGGAGCAGTTCTGAGGCATTGCTCGAGTAAGTACTTGAGCTGAAATGATCAATGCTTATCAGAAAAGGTCTCCCCCATAAGTATGCCGCTAGTATTGCACCACCTTTGCTAGGCCGATCAACTTGAGCTCGTAAGTCGGTATTCACTGATGGCGAGCCGCTGTCTTGCAGCTGAAGAAGGCGATCAAGTCGTAAGCCTATTGTAGTACCGACACCATAACCCGGTCCCGATGCCTCACACTCAACGAGGAACTTTTGGGAGAAGTCGGGCAGGTGGAGGACTGGGGCGACGATCAAGCCTTACTGCAGGTCTCAAAAAGCCTGGGTGGCTTGATCGCTCTAGAGGAATGCGTGCTTCTTCGGAAGAGTCACCTGGGGTTGCAATCGTGTTGTAGTTTTGAGTGAAATGATGGTAGTAGCCCGCCATGCCCAGGAAACCCCACAACTCGCGTGGGGATTGGGGTACTGGCCAGAATGTCACCCCACGAATCTTCTCGGGGTTGCCGAGATGGCCTTGTGGTGGTTCACATGTAACATCCGTAAGTTGACACGAAAATACAATTTAATTGTAGGGTCCGATCTCGAGTGAATCTGATCGAGACAGTCTCGTTGAGGTACGATGGTGGTTGGGTTAAATATTGTTACATTATTTATTGGATTAATTTCGGCCGTTGAGTACGGGTTCGTTGCATGTTAATTTGTGGTGCGAGGGCGTAGCGCAAAATTCTAAGTGTTGGAGTGGAGTGACATGACAAACTTGTAATAATTTGGAAGTGTGAATTTTTTCCTAAGTGTCTAGTGAAAAGCATGGTTCACCTCTCACCCGGCGATTACCAAAACTGCAGCACGTCGCTCAGGGTTAAAACCCCGCAACCCCATCGTATTTTCCGCATACCGCTGATCGCTCTTTCCTTCCCGCAGACGAAAACCCGCACGATACTTCTTCATTCCGTTCTGATCCCGCTCCCAATCTTTGCCAGAAGCTAGCGATCCCGCAGCAGATGCTCCATCCTCATCAACTCTTCTCCTCTCCTTTCATAATCGACAACACCCACGGTTGCAACCACGCCTCCACCGTGGGAATCGTTGAGCAGGATTAACGATTTCTGTGCCATAGGTAGTTGATCGGCCCACTTCTTCCTCAAAATTGCCATTCTTTCTCTCTCCAGATCAGTTAGGTAAGTTCAGTTATGAATTTTTTGAGAGTTACCGGAATATCTCAACATTTCTCCTCCTAGGTCGAAAGTTCGTATTTTTACGACGTTCGTTTTGGCTTTTCAGGAACGTTGCAGTCGATCAAGGCTCTTCCTCCCATTTCCGTCCCTTACGAGACCCTTTTTCACTGCGGTAATGCCGATCATTTTTAGAAATTTCAGATCCTGCTTGTTTGTGATAATTGTTCAACATTTCTATTTAATTCTTATCATGAAATAAATAAATAATAATAAATGGATCTTCCAGGTGATTGTCGGAACTGGATATTTCAGATTTAGTTGTAATTGTTCCGTTTCAAAAAAAAAAAATTGTCCTCCACTGATAGAGGAGTGGTAAGCCCCTTTTTTCCGTTTCAGATGGTGTTCATTTACTCATATATATATATCTCTATATATGGGTGAATTGATTTAGTAGATGTCACTTTCCCTTTAGGTTAAATCAGGGAGAACTCTTTGTGATTTTCAGAATATAATTTGTAAAGAAGCTATGCTGCCGCGTCAAGTGTACGAGCGCCCCAACTCCGCGGTAAGAAACTCTTATTCCCTTTGTTTAGACATATCAGATAGCGTAGACTAGTAATACTCTTCATTATTCAGTATAGTATATCCAAAATAGTATGTTTCATCGCAAATTAAACTTTCATAAAACCTGGGAAAATTATGAAAGTAAGTTACTGCATAAATATTAGGGTGCGGGTAATTTTTGGGTCAGTGAATTTGGGTTGTAAAGAGTAACAAACAAGAGACACTATTCAAAACACACAGACGAGAACAAAAACAAGGTAAAACCAGATAGAATATGATTAGTAAGCACGTTTGAAATCTCTTCTCGTGCTAGATAGAGGTGCACTATCTTTCTCGTGGGTTATAGTGTACCATATGAGTCAAATTGTTTGAGAGATTTACCCCGATTTAGAAGATTAGTATATTCGAGTTTGTGTCCGTGAAACACTAGAACACTTGAGTTCGTTAGTGGGACTCAGATCGTTATATTAACATTGCGCGATAGAAACTACTCTGCCTAAAGCTTTATCAAGGACAACCATAAGTGATTTTAGAACTCAAGTTTAGACCGAATCTTAGAAACTCCTAGTTAACCAAATTATTCGGAACTTGTGAAATTTGCAGACAATATGATTAAGTAGAACAATTATTCATCTTGCTAGTTTATTTTAGAAAATCATGCATAACACACTAGCATACAATTTTTCGCAGCACAAAGTTTTTTTTTTTAAAAGCATGCCTATATTTATTTCAAGACAATTTTAGTGTCACTGGGAGCAATAGTTTTTCTTACTGTTCCTTTGGGCTGACCCATCTTTGGGTTTGTTTTTACAGGGGACTCAGGTGGGAAGTTGCTCCTAGGATGAGTGTCTTTGTGAAGTCGCTCATATAGTTTATTTTTCCCCTTTAGTTGTTTACTTTTAGTACCGTACTGTTTAGTATTGAACACTTGTAATATTCATGTTTTAGAATTTGTGTGTACGAGACATTATGTAGTATTTATGATATTCAGCGGTTTGGTTCTTTTTCTGTCTAGGGGCTCTGTGAATTCAGCTTGATGAGGTACACTCTTACCCTTAGTTTCATCTTCAATTTCTGCTATAAGCTTATTTTTAGTTCCTTTTCAATTATGCATGCTATGTACTAATTTTAATACTGTTTCTTAGTTTACTGCTTATCGCTGGACCCGGCCGGATGGTTGATTTGTTGTTAAACTAGATTGAGGTGTTACATCACATGACCCAGGTAAGCCACTCGATTGTCTTAAAGGAGCACTTAGTCCGCTCCAAAAAGAGATGATGCTGGCAGAGGTCAGAAAGATTTGTAGATGTCGCAAGCGGTCTTCCCAAGTCTTGCTATACACCAAAATATCATCAAAGAAGGCTAACATAACGACAAAGCAGCCCATAAAATACCTCGTTCATCATGACCTGGAAAGTAAACGGGGCATTGGTAATCATGAAGGGCATTACCAAAAACTCAAAGTGCCCTTGGTCAGTTCGAAAAGCCGTTTTCATGCACACTTGATGGTAACCCAAATAGAGGTCAAGCTTAGATAAGAATTGAGCACTGCTCGTCCAACAGTTCATCCACAACACGAATCTTGAACTTGTTCTTCGCGGTCTTGGCGTTCAACTCCCGATAATCTACGCAAAATCGCCAAATAACGTCCTTCTTTTGAACCAAAAGAGCAAGGGAGGAAAATGAGGTGATGCTATGGCAGATGATGCCCTGCTGTAGCATGACACTGCACGAGCGCTCGATTTCGTCCTTCTGTCGGAAGGAATAGCAATAGGGCCGCACCATGATGGTGGCAGTATTTGGAAGGAGGCAAATGCGGTGATCATGGAGACGTGGTGGCGTAACCCGCGTAAGTTGCTGAGGGGCCAAGATGTCCCCAAATTCCTGTAGTAGATGCTCGAGGCTACTGCGCGACTCTTGGTCGGAAGAGAGGCAAAATGCTCGATGTGAATGCCGATCGAACACCCCTGCCACATTGTCTGCTCGCCTCCCTACTGCCAAGTCATAATGAGGCGATCCAAAGCATACAACTTTGCTTGCCCTAACCCACCAAATGCAAAGGTTGATAGAGAAAGTATTGTTGTGAATCTTAATGCTTATATCCCATTTAGAACCCAAGATCAAGTAGCAGGAATTTGAATTGCATATATAAAAGAGACTTTGATCTCTTGTAACCTGCATTTGAAAATTAATGAGAAATTAAGTTTTTTGCTCTCGCTCATCAATGTGTTCCGATTGATGTATATTCAACAACTCTAAGGGTGTGCATTATCTGTCCTTATACGTGGCACGTTGGTTGTCCTTAGATTCTAACACTCCATGACATACTGTGTCAGAATTTTTTAAAATCTTCTTCTGTCAGCAACAGTTCTCCTTTATCTACAACGAGCTTCTTTTCTCTTCCACAACGATTTCTTCCGTTCTTTGTTCTCCATCTACTCAATTCTCCTTTGCTATCAACAAAATTACTTCTCCCTTCTGCAACAACTTCTTTAACCCTTGTTCCTCCATCAATAGTGATTTTCCTTCCACAATAGTTTCTGTCTCATTGACATTATGATTCCTCTTCATTGACAGTAAGGTTCTTGACGACATGTTTTCTTACTCGATAGCGGTCTTCTTCGATACTTCTCCACCTACTACATTGATACCACCCCTTTGACAGCAATGTATGCCAAGATCTTTGACCTTCTTATGTCGTCAACGAATACATCCCATTGTGGACAATGTAGGTCCCATTTGTATTCCCATACTCGACTAATTGCTTCCGATCTAAAAATTAATGGTAGCGTATCAACACTTCTATTTTTATATCAAAGTTAAGTCTCATTTGTTAACATCCCCTATGGTCGTGTTACTTGTCTAGATGATCCTTTGCAAGATTATCTCATAGATGGAAATTGGACTTGATCCTCATATCTTGAACATTTTCCTGATAAACCATTGGTTAATATGCTAACCAATTGCTCTCCAAAACAAACAAAAGGGATATAGTTAGCCAACGTATATGTGTTGTGTCTTCTCACAAAATTTTATGTTATATACTATGTTTATGACATATTGAGTATCACAATGCAATGATATAACTCCTCTCACTTCAACTCCAAGCCCCATTGATAGATTTAAGCCTCATTAGTTCATACGGGATGTGACTATAGTTTATATTCCGTTTCGACATTTACAACACCGGGTTTGGTGAGTTGGATTTGCACTAGGGGCTGGCAAGAGGGTGGATTGGGTGTAAACAATGCAAAAAGTTATTGAATTATAATGCAGGATGAAATTGGGGGGGGGGGTGATTTGGAGAGGGCTGCTACAAGATTTGCTAAAACGAGACTCTCGACCTTCAATTTAGTGGACTTTCTGTTTAGGATGTTTAAGATGCAATTGAGGGTAGTGGGGAGTGCTCGTTGGATGTAAAAATAGACACATCATGCCTAACTCTAGTGATCTACTCGTGTCGCTCTCAAAAACATTCTCAACAGTCACAACACTATCTTTCTCAACATAGACTATCAGACCATGAATAGGTTCATGCTCATCATCGAGGAATTGTCTCCTCGTAGGGAACTGGATCGCTGCGTGTCCTATTTCCTGAAAGATTATGCCCCAAATATCATTAGAATGGAAGAAACCTACAATTGGGATTGAGATGTCCTGTCTATGTGGTCATAACTAAGTGCACCAGCTGTCTCTGGCGGGGAAGGATTTTTAGTGGGGACTGGTCAAACTGCGGGTGAACTCGTTTCGGTCTATGGGATCTAAAATAATTCTTGTAATGCAGGATTAAATGAAATATTCGATCGATACACTCTAAGCTAACTCTCCACAATTTTTGTGCGGAGTCCATATTGAAATCGAGAAGCAGCCGCAATAGATCTTCTTGAATATCACTCACCACTAACTCATAGAATCAAGTCATATAATCGATAACAGACATAACCCCTTACTGAAGGTCATGTAATTGGTCATTGAGCTGACTCAGTTGAGATATCAAAAGATACTTCTTCCTCAATATTTGCTTCTTGTGTTCCTATTGAGATACGGGACGACGACTATCACGCTCAATCCCGCACTCGAAGTCAGTCCAATAATTCTTATCTTGATCTTGAAGCTTCATCTTAACAAATCTAACGCTACAACCACCGACACTCATCAAATACTTCCTACAAGTTAAAAATTCTTCGAAACCTAATAACTATTCTTCACGATAATTATGTACATGACATCTATGATACTGATAGGAAGGAGAAGAGAGGGAAAGAGAGATCTAAGGAGAAAACTAGAGAATTATGATTTGAGGAAGAGAGAAAGAGAAGTACCTTGAATGATCTTGCATAATCCTCACATGAGAGCAGCCCGGGTATAAATACCCGAGCCAAGGAGGGGCCGGCCAGAGAGAAAGAGAAGTACCTTGAATGATCTTGCATAATCCTCACATGAGAGCAGCCCGAGTATAAATACCCGAGTCAAGGGCCCCTCCAAAAGGGGCTGAACCCGTTGGTTCAGCCCCGACCGGCCGGTTCACTGAGAGGGGGCTGAACCAGATGGTTCAGCCCGTTGCCGCTTGTCGACTCTTTGCGCCTACGAACATACTGTCGTCCCGAGAAGCGTAGTGGCGGCGTAACATTCCCCTCCCCATCAAGAACCAGCTTGTCCCCAAGACGGTAGTCGGTGTAAAGCTCCTTGAAGTCCAGCAAATCCACCCAGGAGTTGTGCGCCGCCGAGAGATTCTTCCACTTGACCAAGTGCTTCGGGCGGTACTCTCAGCGCCTCGTCGTTTCCACTTGAGTAGCACAATATCCTACGGAAGTGGGCGAAGCTCGCCCGCACTTGTAGTCTCTGGCAGAAGAGTACTTGGTTGGACATTGGCTCCGACCTTCCGGTTGAGCAAGGATACTTGAAAAGTTGGGTGAATGCGGGAACCCATAGGCAATGCCAACTTGTATGCCACCGGCCCCACCCTGCTGAGTATACGAAAGAGGTCGTAATACCGTGGAGATAACTTCTGATTCAGGCGACGAGCGACTGACAACTGTTGGTACGGTCGTAGCTTGAGAAACACCTCTTCGCCCACTGCAAATTCCCTCTCCTTGCGATGCTTGTCTGCCTGAACCTTCATGCGATTCTGGGCAAGGAGAAGGTTCTCACGCAGGGTTGCTAACATGCGATCCCTGTCCCGAAGGGCCCAATCAACCGCCGGCATGGCCGTGCTGCCCGACTCATAGCTCATAGCTGCTCAAAGTAGGAGGAGGGCGGCCGTAAACAACCTCAAACGGGGTCATCCTGCTGGTCGAGTGGTAGGAAGTGTTGTAGTAATATTCGGCCCAGTGTATCCACCCTTGCCAAGGCCGGGGTTCATCCATAACAAAACATCGAGGTAAGTCTCCACCTCCCCCAATTTAAGACCTCTATCTGGCCGTCCGTCTGGGGTGATGTGCTATGCTGAAACGTAGACAGTCCCTTGCAGCCGGAATAGTTCTTCTGCCAAAAGTTGCTTACAAAGGTGGGGTCCGTCGGAGATGATATCCAGGGCAGACCGTGCAAGCGGATTATCTCCCGGGCAAAAGAGCGGTGATAGATTCGCTGGTATAGGATGACTCAAGGCAAGGAGGTGCCGTACTTGGAGAGTTTGTCAACCACCACCATAATTACGGATTTCCCCTGGGATTTGGGCAACCCGTCAATGTAATCTATCGACACCGTATCCCAAATCTGCTGCGGGATCTCAAGAGGCACAAGCAATCCTGCTGGCGAGGTCGTCTCGTACTTCTGATGCTGGAAAGTCTCACACTGCCGCACAAACTGCTGTATGTCACAGCGCATGCCGGGCCAAAAAACATTTTCTCGCGTTCGCTGAAGGGTCCGAAGCACTCCTGCGTGGCCGCCTGTCGGTGAAGAATGAATCTCGTGCATCATCACAGTTTTCCATGCCGAGTCCGGAGGAAGAATCACTCGGCCATGATGGTAAAGGCGGCCATTCTGAAGGTGATAGCCGGAGTCCACCGTCTTGCCGCGCTGTAAAGCCTCCACCATGGTGCGTAAGTCGGTAGTTCGCATCACTTCCTCCTGTATATCATCCAGGGAGTCCACTAGAGGCCTTGAAATGTGAGCAACAGTACCCTCAGGAAGACGAGAAAGAGCGTCAGCCACCACGTTATCTTTGCCGCTCCGATAGGAAATCTCATAATAATAACCCAGAAGCTTGGTCACCCACTTTTGTTGAAGAGGGGAAAAAACCTGTTGTCCAGGAAATGCTTCAAGCTCTGGTGGTCATGTGTGCAGAAAGCGGTCTTGTGGACATCCTCTTCGTGCATGCGAATTTGGTGGTAACCCGACCGGAGGTCGAGTTTAGTGAAACGGGAAGCACCGTGTAGTTCATCCAGTAGTTCTTCAATCAGCGGTATCGAAAACTTGTCTTTTATGGTGGAACTATTTAGGCCGCGGTAGTCCACGCAGAAGCGCCACGATCCGTCCTTCTTCTTAACCAAGATTATGGGGGACGAGAACACACTGGTACTGGGCCGAATGAATCCCGCTGTGATCATTTCCCGAACGCTGCGCTCGATCTCAGCCTTTTGGCTATACGGGTACCGTACAGACGAATATTGATGGGCTCCGTACCGATCTTCAGCTGAATCCGGTGATCGCGGAACCGCGATGGTGGGAGCGTCCCGGGTGTCTGGAATACATCGACATACTGAGCGAGCAGCGCCTGCATCTGCTCGGGGACTGCTGGAGATGCCCCGAGGGTCTCCGTAATCGCCATGATCATCCCCATCGTACTGCCCTGCTCCCCTAGTCGCTCAAGACTGCGGAGGGATATCTCCTTCAGCGGGGAAGATTTGAGGCCACCAAGGCAGTACTGCCTCCCTTGCTCGAGAAATTCCATTATCATCTGCTCCCAATCAAAGGTCACCCTCCGTAGTTGTTGTAGCCACTGCACCCCAAGAATCTATCTGATGGGTAGGAGATAGACGTCTGTGCGTCCCGAGTACCCCTGTATCCTTAGTTCCACGCCTTTCATGACCCCCTCACACTGAAGTTTGCTCCCATCGGCCACCATAACGTGAAAAACAGCTGCTCGGTCAATCTCGTGTCCCACCCTCTGCGCCACTTCCGGTGGATGAAGTTGTGCGTACTCCCGCTGTCTACCAGGATAGTCACCCTCTCCTGGCGGACTCTCCCGGCCATCCTCATAGTGAGTGGTGCATTACATCCCTCCATCGCCTGAAGTGACGCCAAACTCAGTCAGATCCAAGTCCCCGTCCCACTCTGATATGGGTGTGCCCTCGTCCTCCGTATTCTCCCGTATCATAAAGACCTGTATCTTTTGACATTTGTGCCCGGGAGCGAATTTCTCATCACAATTATTGCACAATCCCTTTTCCTTCCGCGCCTGAAGTTCCGACCAAGTCAGCCGAGTGACAACCGGCTTGCCCGGTCCCTGAGAGTCCCTCTTCGCCACTGGCGTAGTGGTAGTAGAACGGGTTGAGCTGCGGTAGCGTTGCTGGTTGTAGCGTTCCTCTTGTATCCGAGCTAAACTGATCGCATGGTTCAAGCTGCGGGGCATGTACGACTGGATCTCATCCCGCAAATAATCCTTGAGTCCGGATACAAAACAACTGAGTAGTGTTTTCTCCTCCCACTGCACTCGGTTAGCCAGCTTTTCGAACTCTGTTCGGTACTCCATCACGGTACCCTTCTGGTGCAGCTTCTGTAAGAGCGCCCCAAAGTCTTCGTACTCGAGAGGCCAAAACGAGCGTTGAATCCATCCACGAAGTCGGTCCAGGGCACGTAGTCCTTGCCTCTCAGGAACCACTGCACCCATTGGAAAGCATCATCCTCTAAATGAAAAGAGGCCAACTGCACCCATTGCCCCTCGGGAATCTCCTGGTAGCTGAAAAACAGTTCCACCTTCTGCAGCCACTCCAGAGCATCTCCGCCATTGAACTCGGGAAATTCATCCGCGTCAATTTTGGCGGCATGTACGGCCGGTGTCCGGCTTGTCCACGCCATCCTACCTCCTGTCCATACTCCGCCGGTCTCCTTGGTTTCCCGGGTTCAAAAGGCATGCTGGGGACCCTTGACGAAACGGACTTGCCGCTGGAGCTCCACCCCACTGCATGCCGCCTCTTGCCGGAGGGGGCAGCAGACCCTCCCCAACGCCATATGGAGGAAACGACCAACTGCCGCCCCTAAGGCCAAAACCACCCGAGCCGCTCCCACTGGTGCCGAAAACCGGTTGTATCGGACCCGTCGGAGCCCCAACCTGCCGCATCGACCCCGCGGAGCCACCCCCGCCCGTGCCGAACTCGCTCGGCCCGATCCCGCCTGCGCCGACCCCGCTGGAGCCCATGCCTCCTGCGCCGACCCCGCCGGAGCCCGTTCCGCCTGTGTCGTGGCCCCCCGCGCCGACCCCGCTTCTCTGGGTCGATCTCGAGCCCGCGGAACCCCGCGCCTCTGTCGTGGGCCCGGCCCGACCTGGGCTCCGTTTGCGCCGATT